>OZ002741.1:293900669-295200044 GCA_963924295.1 Dioctria rufipes
AAATAAAAACGAATTTATCGATTTGCAGAACAATTTATTTAGCTTGTACTGATTCGCTAATAATTTGCTGATGACATTATTAAATTTAGTTGTGGACACAACTAGCAGTAAAAAAGATAAACTCTTGTAAAAAACTACATAATTATGTGTGCAACTATAATAAATAATTCAAAAAATTCTGTACAATTCGAAAAAAAACCAACAAAAATCAACCTACATAAAATAGGCGGATCCGAGGGGGTACGCCTACATATTGTTTGCTCATTTTACCAACCACTCGTAGATTACTTCAACTACAACGTTACAATAACACGTACATACATCGCGGCTGCCAGTGCCAGTTGGATGCTTAATTCGGAGTGATTTTATTTAGACGGGTACGCAATTA
Organism: Dioctria rufipes; assembly: GCA_963924295.1. Lineage (NCBI taxonomy): Eukaryota > Metazoa > Arthropoda > Insecta > Diptera > Asilidae > Dioctria > Dioctria rufipes. The sequence continues at coordinate 293,901,058 of OZ002741.1, forward strand.
ATTGGGATTTAATTTCATCAGCTTCAATTAAGTCACTCCTTCCCGGTGAAAAAAAATAATTATAAATTTTTTTGAACTTTCGGAACAGAATTTTTTGATAAAATATTACGGACATATGATCAGGACATGGTTTTGAAAAAAGTTTTTTTTTTTTTTTTAATTTTAGAGATTGCATATTCCACATATATTTCGGCTATTAGCGTTTATAAATTACCTTGTTTTCGCAAAGAATTAAAAAAAAAAAAACATGTCATCAAAAACAACAATTATTTAAACCTTCTTCTCGACTTCACTAATCTTTAATTATTTACTTCCTGCTGACTTGTCTTAAGATTTGGCATTCTTCCATCAAATTGTAGTAGACGCTTACAGTTTGGCGAGTATAAGGCTCTAGCTTAATTAGTTCTCCTAATTGGAAATCACAGGTACCAAAGCTCATTAAGAAATGAACGTAGAGTGGAGGCTCGCCATTCTCTTTCTTATGGAAATTCGTACTCTCATCTCGCTTGTGAGACAAAGAAGTGATTTAGTTTTAGGTGAAAAAATTGAACCAGTATGGGATCAAATATGGAAATCAGCTTCATTCGTTCTTATTTTTAGATGATAACCAGCTTTTATAATATAATATTTGTGTGCATAATTGTTTAGCATCTTTGACGTTTTTGCTCTCATATGCATTCTGCAATAGTTTGAATACTTTTTACATACTTCTCTTAACCGCTATATTAAAAAAATATACCTATGAGTTATACTTTGTATACAGAGGTAAAAAATTACCACGATCTTAACTTTTTAATACGGTTTAGATAGGGCCGCCCATTCTAATATTGAGAAGTTTGTTCTTGAAGCCATGTTCAGACGTTTTCGCCATACGAAATTTCGATGATACTGATAAACAATTTCTTCTGCGGGTATAGACATTTTTCAAATCGTTTCCAATATACCGGTAACCCCCGAAGAACACAGATACCTTCCCACGAATTCCACGGTTTCAAACTACACGATCTTCGAGTAATTCTTTTGAAAAAGAATAAAATACAATATTATTTGATATATAACTATTTCCAAATATACATATATGTCATTTGCTGGTACGGCTAAGTTAGGTTTGTATAGGTTAGGATATTTGAACCGGTTTGTTCAGCAAACAGAGGAAACTCATTCCTTATTCGGCGGTACCTAAGGCAGTTTCAGCAATAAAATCAAATAGCGTTTTAAGTTCAGATTTGTGTTTTGTTTTAGAATAAAATTCTAAATCTCTTATAAGTTGTGTTAATATGATTTTAATGCTCAAACTACCTTAGATACCGCCGAATTAGGAATGAGTGGACAAACCGGTTCTGTTTGTAATTATAGGTTGCTAAATATTCTAACCTATACAAACCTAGCCGTAACATCAAGATAATAGAAATACCCGTCGACCATAATTTAATGCATAAATTTGATGGATTTACTGAAATTTTCATAGATGGAAGTTTGAACTCATTTGAGTAAAAAGTGAAGAAGAGTTTTAAATTTTTAATATTTTCAACCAAGTTTTTATAAGCATTTGATCAATTAATTTCTAGTTTTTTTAAAATCATTAATTTACAAAATGTCTGCAGAAAATCAAAAAAATAGTTCGAAAAAGGTGTAAAGTAAAAATTTTGGAGCGAATAAAGAAAGAGAAAAATTATTTGTTTTTGCAAATACAGAGAACTTGAATGAGGCTACTATTCGTACAATAAAAAAGAATGAAGAAAAAGTAAGAGGGCATGCATTAAAAGTATCTTTAGGTGTTAAACGAAGTTTTTGTTCAAAAAATGTAAATATTATAAATACTGAGAAACACACTTTCACTATGGATTGATAGAGTGCCTTTGAACGAAAACATTATCAAATAAAAAGCGCTTAAGATTCATAAACATTTATAAGAAGGTTAGCAAATTACCACAGAATAACAATCGCAATCATTTTGTGCAAGTAATGGCTGGATGGAAAGGCTCAAAGAAACGTATGTTCTACATAATATCAGGCTCCAAGGAGAAAGTGCTTCTGCAGATGTAAATTTACGACAGAATTTAAGAAAATTGTTAAAGATGATCAAATTTCTAATGCCAATAAGACTGGTTTAAACTAGGAAAAAGTGCCATCTCGTACATATATTTCAAAAAACCAGAACTCTATGCCTGGATTCAAAATGGCAGTAATGCATCAGGAGATTATTGTATAAAACCATTAATTATAAACAAATCAATGAATCCTCGCTCGCTCAAAAACTTAGATAAAGGGCAGCTACCGGTTTATTGGCGAACCAACAATAGAGCTTAGATGACTTCATCTATGTTTGCAGATTCGTTTTGCAACTGTTTTGTGCCCGTTGTACAAAGATAATTACAAAAGAAAAATTTGAGTTTCAAAGTATTACTACTACTATACAACGCCCCTGGACATCCGAAGGAGTTAGAACATCCAAATGTAGATAATATTTCTACTACCAAATACTACATCAATAATCCAGCCACTGGATTAAGTTTAATATCAACATTTAAGGCATATTACTCACGAATATCTATTCAGTATATTTTTGTTAGTTTAGAAGCTGCAGAAAAGAGACACTTACCCAAGTTTGGAAAGAATTTTCAATCTTGGATTGCATTAATACTGTATTTTCATTTATAAGTGATCTTAAAGTTTCGACACTGAATGCAAGTTAGAAAGCTCTTTTACCGGATGTGGTTTATGAAGACCCCAATATTCCATGTAAGCACACCAAATACAATCAGATAATTAATGTTGCACGTTCGCTATGTGGTACACAGTTTGATGATATATCTGCTGATGAACTATTTTCAGAAAAAAGCATTGGATGAAGAAGAACTTTTAGGGCTTCTAGAAAAATCCAATTCAAACTCAATGACTACAGAGGATACAGAAAATTACGAAAATGTATTTAACCAAAATTTTCCTATTGATAATGTACAATTTGCATTACATTTGGCAAACAAATTGGAGATCCTTGCAAGGTATGGAAAACAACATTTGCAGCACAACTCCAAAACTGTATTAAGCCGTATGAAAATTATATAGAGAATTTTCAACACAGGAATGAACTCTATCATATAGCAGTACTGCTAGATATTCAGATGAAGACGAACCAAGCGACGTGGATATTCGGCTTCATACAAGGAAATATCCTAGAATCAAAACGTTCCTATGATTCCAGTCCCAGTGATGAGGACTAGATAGCATGGTAATGTAATTTTAATTGAAAAAAGTAGGTAATGCATTGCATATTTTTTGTTTGTTTTCTTTTTCTTTTATTTTGATAATAAAAATTTGAATTATGTAATACAAGATTTCGTAGAAGTGCTTACCAATGTGAATTCAAAAAATAAAAATTTAAAACGCAAAACGTTTTCTTATTTTTACCCTTGAAACGGAATCCCGTTTTTTTGTAGTCTCGAACCTGTAAATAGTGACTTAAAATATTTTTGTAAATATTTTGTTTCGTTGTCGCTTCAATAAAACATGGCACCTATACAGTGTTGCCAACTCTTCCTCTCAGTTACTGGCTAAAACTACCATTGAAAATGGCTAAAAAATAGCTAAACTGTAATTAAATGGCTAAATTACTGGCTAAATTTTTAAAGATTATTTGCAATCATGCTTTTCTTCAATTAAGAAGCAGATACATCGTAAAATATGAAGACGAAACACCAATAAGAAAGAACAAACTTATCGTTTAATTAATTAACCCTAGAATACCAAACAAAACAGTAATACTAAACATACGTCAAGTTGACTCCCTTTAATTCGAAACATGTTTATAGTAATAAAGGATCCGCCAAATAACTTTTTTTTTTGAAAATGCGAGTGAAAAATCGAGTGTAGCTTCGGCTTCCTCTTCAATTTTCCTGAACAAAAATTCGTTCAACATGGCCCGATAACGATTGCCATTGACTGTAACGGCCACTCCTTGCTCATTTTCGAAGAAAAATGGCCCAATTATGCCTCTGGACCAAAATCCGCACCAAACAGTGACTCGTTTTGGGTGTATCGGCTTTTCAATGTATGCGTGCGGGTTTTCTGTGCCCCAAATGCGACAATTTTGCATGTTTACATACCCGCCAAGATCAAAATGAGCTTCATCCGAAAAGATGATTTTTTTTGGCAAAATCGGCATCTTCTGTAAGTCGATCGCAGGCAATATTTCCCAGCGTTGTTCAAGCGTATACACAACCATATTCGTTCAGCGGAAGAATAAAACTAATTATCTGTCAAATCAGACATGAGCTAAGTGTTACCATTTACGAAATAAGCACTAGTTGAAAAAAAAAAACGTTAGATGGCGGACCCTTTATAAACAACAATATTCTTCCTTTTATTAATTAAAATTAATAATAATATTCTTATAAAGAGCTACCAATTGATGGTTAGAAAAGTGCTTAAATTGTACTCCCTTCAAAAGCGCTGGGTTTTCATCTCAATGGGTTTTAAGGTATCAAAAAACTACTTGTTTTAGAGCTGAACATCATCATCAATTTCAGTTGCTCTACAATATCTGGGTGGTACAAGCAATTAGTTGACTTTTGTCAGAGTGATATGTGAAGATCGGTTGATCTTAAGTTCATAAATCCCAATTGAGTTGTACGTTTCTTTGTGAAAACTGTCTAACTTATATACATATGTAAGCATATAGCTTGTGCCTATATATAAGCCCTTCACAATTTTAGCACAGAGACCTTTCTCATTGAAATTTCGAAAGCATATAGTGCTATGGCCTTCATGTTTGTCATATCGTTTTTGCATTACTTTCGTTCAACTTTGCCAACAATAAAGTAATAAATTTTTGCGTAGACTTTTTCCTTCCAGGGGCCGGATTCTGTAACTAGGAGAGTTTGGGAGTTTGGGAGATGAGAATTTTCGTTTTCCCCCGATTAAAACTCCCTAACTCTCCATTCGCGATTCTCTAACATACTTGGGGAGTTAGGGAAAACGTGAGAAGTGTCGTAATATTGAAGGACGGCTAATTCTGTGTGGCCAATTTTTGAGGGAGGGTCTTGTGGGGATGGGGGGTAGTACAAAATACGTCATGTTTGGTAGCAAATCAAAGAGGGAGAAGCCGGTAATCGAGTGGTGTACTTTTTTTTTGATCATTTTAACTTCATAACTGCCTCTTTACCGCCGAAAGACGGATTTTTGTACTTGGGTCATATACACCCCAGTTCCTATATTTTGCATATATTTCTTCTGTTCTTAATAGTACGTTCCCCACATATTTTCTTAGAGCACTTTGAACAGACCATTGCTGTATTTTGCTGAATTTTCGAACGGCAGTATGAACAATATGCACTCTTATGCAGTATTTATGATGGCTCCGGATCCTGTGGGGATAATCCAATAGCTTTCTCAATTATTTATCGCAATAAATACTCTACACAAGAAAATTTAATACCCGCACAAAAAGTAACATTATTGCTAAACATACAACATTTTCACTACTATAGCAACCCGTTATGTAACGTACAAGTAAAGAAGAGCTTCAATATTCCATCTACAGTCATAGCAGACTCATTAATGCAGGTACTGAGAAGTTGTGGCTACTTCGATATGTAGACAATGAAATAATGGCAATATTATTTGGCGAGCAGTCAATTTGACTCACGTTTAGCATTCTAGGATTGACAAGTTTATTTCATATAAGATACATTCTTTGTTTTTTACAAAATGTACTAAAAAAAAATTTTAAAACATTGAAACACTTAAATAATTAAATATTCCCTTCAAAATTCATTGAGATCATTTTTATAATATTATCTAAGTCTCGTTCCTCACAATGTTCATAAGGACCATTCGTGCCCTTGTTTTTTTCAGAATTTCATGTGGAAATTCAAATGGATTGTAACATGTCTGTTCCCTTTGCAGTCCATATTTTACGATTAATATTGAATGAATAGAATTTAAATTAAATCTATTTCTCTATTTTTTTTTATTATATATATTTTACTGACTAAATAATCTCTCAACCTCAGCATTTGACCAAAGATGGTATCAATAACTTTAATGCTATAGAATACAGTTCGGCAAAAGTGTTACAACCACTTAACCTTCCTAAAACTCGCCTTTTGCATGCAAATAATCTGTTTTTTTAATTAACGAACAACGGACGACAGCTTCACACTTGAAGGAAAACAAACAAAATGCGTTACCAAACAGGCTCGCAGTGAATATAAAAATATTTTAAAACAAAGTAGTCTTAAAAATCGTTTATGCACTATGGCAATATCTTTCATTTCGTTGACTTTGGGTGCATTCAGTAACCAATTTGAATGAAATTAACTAAATTTCAAATTGTAAAAATTATTAAAGGTTCAAAATGCAAAATGGCTAAAAGAGTGGCTAATGGCTAAATTGAAATATTCGTGGCTAAAATATATTTTAAATGGCTAAATTTAGCCATAAAAGACTTAATTGGCCACACTGCACCCATACATCATTAGTACTCATATATGCTTCCTTGAAACATAATAGATTTAATATTTAACGGTTTCCTTCACATGTTTTGGACTTTAAGATATCTCTCTGGCTAGTTTTAAAGCCCAGGAACGTCCGTCTAAACTATACTAGTAATTTCATTTTTTCTTGCATTTTTTCCTACATTTAGCTATTTCAGAGTTTAACTTGGCGTCCATCTATCATACTTATTCTCTTTCCTGATGCTTTTTTTCATTTCATTTTAATTCCGAAATTATAATGTTTTTCCTTACACGACCTTTTAGGAACGCTTCGAAGTCGGAGTAGCACCGTTTTCTAATTCCTAAGGTGCAATAAATATTGTTTGGCAATCGTTTATACTACAAAGCTAAAAGAACTGAGGCAAAGGTAGAATCGGTGCATACATATACACTTTTTGGAATAGCGATGGGTTTAGACGTTAAATACATGGTAACATCCTGGATAATTTATATATTGCGGCAGATCAGATATAAGGATAAGACGCCTCTCAATAATTGCATGCATCTATACGCACAGTCAGATGGTGCCCTGGATTATGGCACACAGGCAGATTCAATTTAATTCAATTCAATTCGATTTATTTAGCTTATAAATAATCTTTTATCTATACCAAACAATACTACGGAAACAGAAAGAAAACTAATAATAATAAGGGTTATGATCACACGCAAATACGGAAAACTATGAAATTATAAAACTCAGGCTAAGTTAGATACTAAAAATATTATATAATATTACAGGAAGAAAAGATAGCAAAAAGGAGGATACAAGAAATATTTAATAGCACATACAAATTTAAATTAAAAAAATGATTAAAAAGAAATAAGATAATATAAAGTGAATACATTACAAATATAAAGAGAAATACAAAACTTTTGTCGTAGAGTGTAGATCAGAAGAAAAGTTACATATAAAATTTACCAATAATATGAAAATATTGTTGGTAAATGTAAAATAAAGTTTGTTTCGTAAAAATTTTGTCAAGTTGAAAGAAGAACTGTAACGTCTATAAAAAAAATATATTTTTTTTATGAAACTGAAAGTCTTAATTTGTCGAAATTATCCGATTTCCCGTCAAATTGACACTTGTCAGGAATACTTTTATAAAACAGAAATTTGCGAGTTATCGACTTGTCAAATTGGCATTTTTCTCATTTATCATGTTTTATGAAACAGGTCCCAGGTCTGCGAGGACATCGTTGTGAAAAGAACAAAGAACAAGTATTTAATAAAAAAAAAAAGGACAATTATTATTGACCGAATTCGCAATGAAAATAAATGGAAATGTGGACCAAACTCGAAAATTTCCAACCAAAGAAAAAGTCGTGAATGAAGGAGTTTGAAAAATAATCAAAAAATTGCTCCATTTGATGATAATTCAGATAGTGAGTCGCAGGAAAGTAATTTAAATACTAGAAAAGTATTTAGATATAAAATCTAATTAAAATTTTCTGCCTGAATTATATTTCTTCTCTCTCCCATCTCCTGACCTAGAGATTACAAGCTTTAGCAGTATGTATAGGTTTTTTATGTTCCGGAAAACTCTTCAATAATTAAAACTTACCGTTTTCCATGTATACAAGAAAAAATGACTAATCTGGAAATTTGTATATGGCATGGCCACTATTTCTTATATTTAATTTGTGCTTTATTTCTAATATATTCGATAAATCAATAAAGTCCATTAAATTATTAATAGAATCCTATGCTGGGTGAATGGTAGTAGAAGGAGCACTGTAATAAAGCCTATATATATATACCTTGGCATATGTGACATTCGCTTTGACAACACAACTCTGTAATTCTGCTAACACCGCCTGAAGGACGCCTCAAAACTCAGGTCAGCACTGTGGAAACAGTGGTATGGGAAAGTAAATAATATTGTGAACTCATTGATCTGATAATAATGAAAATTCTTTGCAGAATCAATTAAATTCAATGCTATTCGACATCATAGGATAAATACATACATCAAGATAAATATCCTATTTGAGTTTGTTTGAAGTTGTTCCTTTTAGAGCTTCATAACGTTATGCGTAATTACAGAATGGCGGTTGATGGGTATATTCAAGGTACATCAATCACGTAACAACAACAAAATAAATGAATTTATTGCACTCAGTTTTGGGTTACGTTTGAATATGTTATTGAACATTTGGTTACCATTTAAAAAATATCTAATAGGCCATCCAAATTGTAGCAATATAATTCTATTTTTTAACTTGGCGCGTCAAGAGTAGATCAAACATCTGCATGCGTTTTTCACTATTGGGATTTGGAGCCTATTTTCCTCTACTTTTATTTAGGAGATGATCCTTGCCAAAAAATGGGCTTCAAACGTCGATAAAACTTATAATGTATGATAACTTTTAGACCGGCGAGCATATATTATCAAGAGATATCTATCTCTTGAACAGTTGTTCAATATAAAGAGATTACCCATCAGAGTAGGCATCATTTGAAAAAAAAAAAAAAAAAAAAAAATTAAAAAATTAAATTAAATAAAAAATGAAACCAAATTTTCAAAGATAGAATTGCATATAGCATTTAAGAAAATTGAACATGTGTGTGACAAAGAGAAATATACTTGTCTTTTTCTGAAGGAGAAATATTTATATTTTTCAATAACCAAGCCTTAGATCATATAACAAACAATATAGGCTATGAGGAAGAGAAACTTAAGCATTTTTCTCTTTGTAGTAGAATCGCATCGATGTGCTCGTTTTAGTCATGGATGTAGTAAACTACGATATTTTCAGAGCGGGCACATAATTTAGTGGTTGACACTTTATTAAGTATTGAATAAATTCAATAGAAGAGGTCCTGTTATAACGCAAGATTTTTAAATTAATTTTTATGTTTATAATTTTATAATATTTTTATAGTTTTTTAAGTTTTTAAAAAATTTCCTAGTGCTCCATTTATTTGCTGATAATATTTCTTGTCGTTGCCTTTGTATGGCTGACATCATATAAATAACCCAAACCTTCCGTCAACTAACAATGACAATTCAATTGTAAACAAACAAACCGGCATTGGAAAATGTTAAAATTTTTGCCACGGCTGTTTATTTTTATAAGTATTTCACATATATTTTATTTAAAACACTTTAATTTATTGTTGAAAAAATTAAACTTGCCTGAAAAATGATTTCCTACGGCAATAACACCGGTTATTTCTGCAACACAGCACAGCACACCTTTTCACCATAATTCAAGACTCCCGGAGTCTCGATTATATAAAATCTTTTACAAAAATACTTCAGTGCTCTTTCTCACTATTAGTAAGTATAACTAAATCACTTTGTATCACTTCTTTAAGGAAAAATCTCTACGAAAACACTGGACTATTTTCGATAAATTCAAAGAACTTCAAAAATGTCTGAAGTATCGAACTGACACCAAATAAATCACCCAGCCCTCTTGTCATTTCCCCCCATGTCTAAAAAAAAATGCTTATCACACGTACACGAATTTTACACAGCATAGCCTATCCTATTTGTTATATGATCTAAGAACCAAGCACGTTGATTTTTACACACTGCCGAATATGAGTGTATTGAACAGTTGTTCAAGAGATTTCTCTTTTACTATACACTAACCGCTTAAGAGTCCGCAAAAGAGCTCAGGCACTTCAAGACACAAAAACTGGCATTTTCACATGAGCGGATTATATCATTAAATTTCTGCCATGCAAATGAAACCAATTAGGTGTATTCGTTTTTTCTCTTGTTGTTCAATACGAATTAACAACAGCACCTTAATTAGGACAAGATTTGACTAATGAACTGTAATCCAAAGAGATCTCAATCTATTGACAATATTTTTCTCTTTTTTCTCTATGAAGATAAACAATTTCAGGAAAAATCCATCGAATATTGCTTAGTTTTATTTTCATAAAAATGAATGAATATTTTACATTTTAAGAAAATTATGTTTAAGAAAAGTAAGAATTTCTCACTCATTTTGAGTTTTTTTAATTTTATTTTTAATTCGAGACACAACCCACATACATCAATCCGATGTACATATGTGTTTGTTTAATTTGTAGTGCCCAGTTAGGACTGCTGTGACGATTCTGAGTTGATGCCTAGACAGCCTCTTTTTTTGTGAAGGCCCTTAAATGAATATTTTGGCTTATCTGGAGCCTGTTACTGAAGTCCATCGTTGTTCTATTTGGTTCTGGATCCAGTTTTCGACGGTAAGATTCACGGTGTTGTAAGAAATACCACAAAATGGTTCCAATACTATGAGGGGCATGGCTGCTCCTTTTTTGGCCAGTAAGTCTGCCTTATCATCCCCATCAATTCTCGAGTGTCCTAGCACCCACATAAGTGTTAGGTGGTACTTTGCGCCAAGGTTTGTTAATGCTTGAATGCATTCCCACATTAACTTCGTTTTGACCTCAGCTGATTAGATGGCTTTCAATGCCACTTGGCTATCTGTATAGATACATATGTAATATAATGGTTGGTATAGGATCGACTGTGGTTTTCGTATGCACATCTAGTGATGGCATATATGTACTTTTGCCTGGAATATTGAGGCCTATTTTTCTAGGCTTTAATAAATATAAGCTATTGATTTTACACCATAGATTTCTTGTCCTACTCCTTTCTCGGTTTTGAACCCGTGGGTCTACCAGACTAGGGTTTCACTTTCCAGATTTATATATATTTCTTCCCTATCTTTACTGTGAGCAGCAGACAGAGGATATGTTTTACCACCATTCTGTCTGATATCATATCCAGTATTGGATTTGTCTCTATTCGTTCTGTTATAGTGCATAGACTAGAGGGTAGGGCTTTTTAAATTCCTAATTATTATTCTTCTAGTAAAGGCTACAATTGCTTTGCTTGTTTTGACAGATAGCTTGTGTACAGCACACCAGTCCTGAACAAAGCTCATGCCTTCAGGAAGCTTTCTAGAAAGCAAGCGCTCATATTTACCTTTGATAATGTTAACAAGGTCATCAGCGTAACCTTGCGATTCAATACCATGTTTATTTAGTTGACTTAACAGGTCGCCAACTACCATGGAGCACAGCAGTGGAGATAGTACCTCCCCCCCCCCGTGGTGATACCCTTTGGTGGTGAGAACCTCCAGTGTCTCTCCCAACAGCTGCGTCCTAACCATTATGTTGGGAATCTATCTGTTATGTGTTGGATCCATTCCATGTCTGTCTAACCAATGCAGGCATTATTGACTTAACATAGGTGTTATCTAAAAAGCCTTCAATGTCCAGAAAGCAGCAAAGGGACATTTCTCAAATTTATCTGTTGTAAATAGATCTTTCTATACCATTTGTCAGGTTTAGTAAAGCTAGTTCTGATGATTTACCTTTTTGGGAGGCAAACTGATTCGGACTTAATAGATGTTCTTTAAGCGCTACGTCTCTGATATGCCTTTCCAATATTTTCTCCATTGATTTTAGAACAAAGCAGGTCAGGCTTTTGGGACGATATGACCTGGGCTGGGCTTCAGGTTTGCCTCTTGCCTAAGCAGCTATATATATCACGTTTACCTGCCTCCATACTTTGGTGATATATCCCCATACAAACCTTGCTCTAAAAGTTTTAATTATAGGATTGGTAGAAGTTCATTCAATCCTTTTTGTAGGGGAGCGCGGAAGATTTCGTCTTCACCCGGCGACTTGTATAGTTTAAATGAGTTTATGTCCCCTTTAAGAGATTGTGGTGTGATTTGTTGATGGTAAGCAATTTAACCATTTCATTATGATGCTGCCAAAGCTCAAGGGATACCCTATGATACCGTAGCACAGCCTTGGCAGGAAAGGAAGTGAATTGAGGATTATTGGGTGGAGTTAAGCGATAATGGTGTCTGTTTCATTTGACTATTTGTGCGGGTAGGGGGGTATTAGAGTTGTGCTTATGAAGAATTCACGGAATTTCAAATTATTAAATTGACTTCAAAGTTTGACTTCAGAGTGTGTGGATGCGCTGGAGTTATATCACGCATGATACGCATAGAGAGATTTTCAAAAAGGATTTTGACAGAGCTATAGCCATAGATGTAGCTATAAAAGGGAGATTGTCCAACGTTACGCCAGTGCTCCAAGGAATCAATAGTTTTTATTGATATGTCATCGCTAATAAGCTGGAAGACCTTCTTTTGGACTTTGTATAATGCTAACAATGCAGTGCGTTCAGCTTCTACTCATATATGGGAATTATGATCTAATTTAGGGCTGATATGAAACTTGTAGATTTACGCCAAAGCAGATTGAGCAAAATATTTCTTGCATCTTTTCAAGAAACCCAGAGACCCCATCGTATTTTTGGCAATACAAAAAATGTGATCGGATCAACTAAGTTTGTTTAACATATATTTCAATGCCTAAGATGTTAAGGGATGACGAGTTGGAGATATCTACTCCATTGTCGAAGGCGAGTCTTGGGGTATGTTTGAATGATAATACACAACGTTGCATTTTGGAGACAATAAACAACACCCGATTCGCTATGTTCCAAGTGAGTATTATTATGAGGTCATTATTTAGTGAACTAATTATGATAAAAACATTGATAAAAATGAGAAAGGGAGTACGAATGAGAACAGAACCCCCGTACAATATAACTTGAATTGAACTGCGAGAGAGAGAAACTTCAGTCCATTTTAAGAACAAAGTGTCTAGACCTTGAAGTTTTTCTGAAACTGCAGAAACTCTATCGAATGCCATAACGAAAGTTTGCATGATTTGCTAACAGATGCATCTATTAAATCACGTAACTTTTTTAACTATTTTTTTATTCACTCACTGTATTAGTAACAGATAAAATTTATAATAAAGGCGATGTTCGTGGAATATTTCGGTTCTTGAGTTTAGAACTGATCTTTAAAATCAAAAAGAAATAATAACAAATAATGATAATTTATTGAAAACATTTGTTTACTTGAGGTTTATTGAACACTTTAGACAATGCGAATGTTTATCATAGAATCTTACAGGGAAGCATAGACAATCCATTAAAAACACTCTATAAATGCAGTTATCAATAGTTATCAATTGAGGTGTGTCAAATGAGAAAACTTTATTTATTATTCTCCACACTGTGGTGAATGATTCCTTTCATTTCTTATTTCTAATCTCAAGTATTCCTACTCTTGTATCAGGTGACTAAGTGAATATTGGCACAAAAATATACCTGCATATAAGGAAAAGAACTCGCAGTAAGAACAAGCAATCCGCCTTGACAATTTTCGTTCTAGGGGTCGGTCACCAGAAAAAGAATTACATAGAGTCAATAGTCAGCAACCGTGCAAGTCTAGATCATGTATAATATTTAAAAATGTATACAGAATAAATTTTTTTTCTTAAATTTTCATTGGAAAATTTTCTCCAGAATTTTTAAGAAGAAAAATACAGAAATATCCACAATAATTTTTTCCACCCTTAACAATCATAATCATAAAATATTTGCTCTTAAAATTTGATATTCATTTCCCTAATGGCGCCCTTATTCCTATCCATCCATCTTGGCAATGTTTCGTCTATAATAGACAGGGAGACTCCTACGAATTATTTAAGAAAACAATTACGTTATTTTAAAGCTATAAGTAAGGAAAAGAAAGTGATAATAAGGTCCTAGAATTATTGAAACTCAGTTATTTGTGATTCTTTCATCAGGGTTTTCTTTTCTTGCAAAATACAAAAATGTTTTAAATGTCACTGACACGAATCCATTAGCCAAGGCTAATTATTATAGCAAAGATATTTTATCTGCGTTACTTCACCTTATTGGTTTAGTTTTGTACCTAAATTTACTGCATTCAGATCCCATTAACAAGCGAGGTCCAGACTAAACCAGAATTCTATAATATCTCAGAGGGGTGAAATAATGAGAATTAGTTTTCCCCTAAGGTGGGTTGTTTTTTATTTATTAGTTACTTGCAGCAATTATAGTTTATCTCAGTTATCTTGCGGAAATTTAAATAGAAAAATTTCTTTCGTCATTCTATGTTAGAGGATCTGGTCCAACAACTGCAACAGAATTTCCGATGACTATACGATTGCCAATATAACTTGTTCGGAATTATTTGTCCACTAGTGAACCTAGATCCTCATTCCAACATTTCAACATTCCTCAAAGCTTCTTTATATGCAGATTGTAGCAATGTAAGCGAAAGAAATATCTTAGAAAAGCCGCATTATCATTGCTTTTGGTTCCCTTTGTGGGGGATGGTTTTCACTCCACTGAGAAATACATTTCATTTCAAATACTTTTCTCTCTCTTCTGATATATTTTCTTGTCCTTTTTGTTTCCTTTGCGAAAGTTACACGAAAAATTTTCTATCGTCTCAACCACCCTATCACCTTAAAGAAAAAGAAAACTTCTCTCAAGTTGGTTTTTCTTTTGTCTTTTTTTAAAGAAAGTGGAAAAAAATTAAACCACTAACATTTTCTTGGATTCGTGCCAAGATTTGGGTCATTGATTTACTTGAACGAAGGAACATTTCTTTAATCCTTACGTTGGATATTGGAGATTATCTTACAAATCTTATTGAGATCTTTATCGATTTTGTTCACTATGTTATTTGACTTTAATGATTTTTTTATTTTCTAATAAACGTGAAAGTGAAGGATTATAATCAAATTTTTTATGAGTCAGAACAGTATGTTGGCTGAGGTCGACCGTCTCCATGAAGAACTTTATGGGAAGGAAACTGAAATTTGTTATAGTCTACGTATATATCTACGGAATTTCATAGTGAAATAACGATGCAAACGACAAGTTTGCCTTAAAGGGTCTAAAAGGCGCCTATTACTGAACCTAAATGATGAAATCATAGGAAACTAACATTATTCATTGTCTGTTTGTCAGTCTGTACATCCGTCTTTCCGGACGCTAACTTGACAAAGCGTTGTTCTAGGCAACTGAAACTGAGTACACGGTGATTTTATGTAAGTAAAATACAATGTCAAATTTGTAGATGAATAAAATCAGACAACTCCTTTGAAGTGTTACCATATAAAGGTTTTGATATTCACTATTACTCTTGGACACAGCTTAAGAAGGCGTTGAATCAGCAAGTTGAAATTTTGTATCCGATAATATTTTGACAAATTAAAACTCAGCTTCGAATATGGGGTAAATCGGGCAACTCCTTTATAGTGTCATTGTAGAAAAATTTCAATTGTTTAGAATGCGATTAGATAGCGGGTCGATATTTCATAGATGCTAATATTATAAAGAAAGACATTTCAGTTTGTCATATGCCAAAATCATACAACTCCTTCAGAGTATAACCATTTATACATTTTTCTGGTTTTAGTATCTGATTAGAACGCGTTGAGTTATGGCGACCTAAAATTTGCGCACTACAATTTAGTGGATAAATTAATTTCTGCCGGGATGACGAGCATATTAACACAACTTATTCTTAGTGTTGCGATTTAGAATTTTTATTTTTATACCTTAGATTAAACCAAACTATACTAAGTTTATTGGAAAAGTTTTGTAAAACAAATTTAATTAATTAATAAAATAATGAAATATTTAGATTTTTGCATATCGGTTTGTCTGGTCAATAGAGCAGGAGGTGATTGTACTCATCTAGACAAACAAAGAATTGTATGGCATGTATAGTATGTATGATTAAGAAAAAAAATTAGTTTTTCACATAACACCCTATATCTTAAAAAGTACAGGGCGTATGGTCACAACTCAGAGCTCATTGTATGCAGAATTTCATGGCCTTTCTAATGACTGCTCAATCAGCCCTATATCCATATATAGTATATATCCTTTCAAGAGATATGGTTATCTATTCTAATAATTTTTGGATTTTCTTACATTTTTTATTAATTTGACCTCTATATTTTTTGCAAAAAGGTCATCAACGTAACTTTTTTTTATAAAAACTGTAAATTGTGGACTATCCTCTTTAATTTGACCTACTACATCCTATGTACTATCTGTAACCCGTAAAGTGTTGTTAGCTCTTAACCAATTCTCAAAGCTGTTCTGAAACCTATTTTGAAAAATAATTTGTTTCTTTGGTGACTGCAAACCCGTCAGTTTAAAAAACTAACGGCTTATTTCGATATGAGCTGAATAGGTTGTCAGTCAGCTAATAGCTCTTTAAAGCCTGTACATAAGGCGTAATAGGTCAAATTAAAGAGGAGAGTCTACAGTTTCCCGTTTTTATAAAAAAAACGTTGTGTTAATGACTTTTAAGAAAAAAAAAACAAATAGATGCCAAATTAAGAAAAATGATAAGAAAATCCGAAATTTTTATTTAAGACAACTATAACTCTTATGAGAAGAGGGGAATGGGGCTCGCTAAGCAGTCGTTGGAAAAGCCATGAACTTCTGCATACAATGAGCTGTTAGTTGGAGCCGTATGCCCTGCACTTTTAATATACAAGGTGTTTGGTGAAAAACGAGCTTTTTTCTTAATCACCCTGTAACTCCTAAACGGTTGATATTGCCCCCCCCCCTCCCCCAGCAAACTATACAATTTTTTTTTGCCTAGGTGAGTACTAATTTCCTGCTCTATTGATCTACTAGGCGGAAGCACCCTGTATGTTTATTTGAGGGGCGTGGCGTCATTGGAAGCAAGGGGATGCATTGCTTCCCTTACGTTTTCCGATAAAATTTAATTAAAATAAATAAAAATGAAAGCAATCAAAAAATTACGAAAAAAAATGTCTTTCGTTAAAAAATATTTTATGTCCATCAACCATCCAACAAACTGTATGGCATTCGAACACGTCTGGGACCTACCTATGACGACATACAGTTCTGTTGCTCGTTCGCCACTTATACATAGTGTTGGTAGTTAGCTACACTCAATAAAAAATTGTTCTAAGCTTAAGGGATGCAATGAAAAATGCTTCTATGGGACCTACAGACACTGCCATACCGGTAGCATGTACAGGGTGGGCCAAAAGTCACCATGGGGTTTTTCGTTTGTACATTGCTCCACACCCTGTTGACCGTTTCTCTTCATTCCTTTTTTACATGATAGCCAACTGTCTGTTCTTCATGGTAAGCATGTTTCCCCACCCCACCTTACCCCTCCGTTTTTTCATCCTACCATATGTTACCCATGGTGACTTTTGGCCCCCATGGTGACTTTTGGCCCACTTTGTATTAGGTTAGTTTTAGTCATATGAATAATATTTTTCTTATAACAGATCAACGCTATATTTGTTTCGACTGGAGGTGGATTTATTTGTGCTTCCATCAATTTCATATAGGTAGGTCGGTTAGGAAGCATTTCATTCGTAGGGAGGTAAGCATGTTCTAGCCGTGCACGCGAAAAATTGTAAATTCTAGAGGGGATCTTCGAGTTGGATAGGCAAATATTATTTTAAAGTAGAGTCGTTTTGAAAAATGATATCGATGACCAAAAGATACAGTCGAGGGCAAGTCAACAAATAATCAATTATTGATATTTTAACTTAGCTTATTTAAAATTTATTTGACGCCATCATGATCGCGTTTGCTATTTAGATCTGTCGTACTCATATGTAACTCAAGAAAATCAAATCTATATTCCAGTATTTAGTAAAAATCTCATCTATATTACTCATTTTCAAGAATGAGCTCAGATACTCAATAACCATTTACTCCTATCATTGCTACATCTCAAAAGATTAATTTCCCAGTTTCATGAAGGCGACAAATAATACCCTCTCTTTCATAATGCTCTCTTTCATAAACGAATTTGAAATTTTACCATTTCGTATTTTGAGAATTCTTTGAAATTTCATCTATAGAGGTCAAATGCCGTTATTACTAGACAATGTACCCAGTACGTTGGAACACTCTTGAGTATATCTCCACATTCTGAAAACCATTTATCATTGCCTTCGTTTTCGAGAAAACGGAAAATTTCAAATTTGTTTACAGCTTTGATTGAAACAGAGTGTCTAATATTCAAGTAGGTATATTGCGACCTGACTATGATCATTCCTATAATTCCTTCTATTTTAATTTGAAAGCAAGGAACTAAAAACTGCAATTCATGCCTACTATCATGTCCTCGATCGTGGGTGTTTAAGCTTAAATAAGGTTAAGAGCAGGGGAAACTAATCCACTAAAACCCTGCAGACACTGTCACCAGAGTTGCTATTGTGTCCTCCCCTAGAGTAGAGACGCTAAATCTATCTTTTATACGAGCTCGATTATTGCCTCTTGAGTTAGCTTGCAAATCTTATTCGAAGAGATAAATGCTTCTCCAGGGGTTTGAAAACTTAAAGATGGAGCGCGGGACACTCACATATGATATGCTTCGAGATTTCATCTTCGCACAGTCGACACAGTTCACTGTTCCAGTTGTCCATTTTCTTCAAAAAATAACTCCTGGGATGCTTACGAAGCAGCTATTGAGTGGGGTATAGATAATTTATTAGAACTCCTTCAAGAATTTTTGAGCGCATGGTTATTTAACGCTTTTATAAAATTATAATCTGATTGCTTCCCCTTGAACCAAGTCAACGCCACGCCACTGGTCTATTTGTTTGTCCACACTCTAACGAGCTGAAATTTTGTCAATAGCAATTTTATGGAAAAAAGTCCGACTCGTAGATGGTTAAAATGAACAATTCCTTCATAGTGTTGTCATGTCCAGATTTGCAGTTCTTTATTTTTTAGTATACTTGAAAACAGTGAGTCGGAAAGTAAGAATCCACGAAATTTGTTATAACAATTTTTACTGTCCATTCTGAACCATTCTGATTAGAAATAGTAAATGTCATTTTGCATATTTGTAAAACAAATGGATGGCATCTGGGATAGATGGTGCTAAAATTGATCTTGGAAAAATTATTACTTCTTTCCAAGTTTTATTTATTACATTCCTAATTTACTTATTTTCGTTCTCCGCGACTACACTAATATCCCAGACAGACTATTTCCATAATACTTAATTTTTAAATAAATGCAGTCAAATGTGCAGTGTATTGTCACACAAATGAATTCCATCCAAGGACCCATATGTGCACTACCGTAGACCCAACCTACATTCATTTGTGCACAAAGTTTACGCAAGTACAGTACTACCGTGTCAAAGTAGTTGATATCAATTATAATTTCGAAAACTAAAATTGTTTTTAAATAAGAATTAAAAATTGCTCTTTTTACAAAAAATTATATAAATATCTAGTTAAATTGGAAAATCGTAAAATATACATACGAGTATATTAAATATAGAAAGGCGCTATCACAGATTTTAGCATAGTAGCATCTACATCTTGGGGGGAACCTTGTGTTATATTGTCGTACTACACGGAATAAATGAAGGACACATATATTATATATCCAATAAACCAGTTACAAAATTACTATCCCCGAGATGAAAAACGCCATAAATTATACTACTTAACAGGTGCCCACGGAATCTTAGAACTCGTAAATTGTCAACTAATTATAATAAATAATAAGTAAAATTGAGGTAGGGTACCTGTTACTACTAATGTTCTTCCAACGATGAAAATATCTAGAATACACTAAAAACAATAAAAAAAAAAAAACTAAAAAGCACTTATAAAATTTTCCTTAGTCTTACTACATATGGTCACCGGAGCATTTGACATTTCGAATACAGGTACCGCGATCTCGACGGCCGCGTTCTCTACGCGCTATTTTTCGCGCAAAACGTAATATGTATCGTGAGTTTTTTTTTAGTGTGAAATAGACTCAAAAGTGTGAAGAAGAAGAAGAATATATTAAAATAAGCATTGCAAATCGTTTAATCAATTTGAATTGCAACAACAAAATAAGTAAATCTGACATGAAATTAAAAGTGGGCAAAATGGAAAAATCTGTGGATGTGAAGAATATCTCTCTCTCTCTCTCTCTCTAAAAATATGGCAATCAATTCTAAGAATTCTGAATTTTAATTTAGTGAAAGAAGTTTTATAAAAATCGAAAAGTTGCATTCACATTTAATACATGTAAAATCGTTTTTTTGAAAAGCAAAACTGTTCGAAAACATTTCACATTAGTTGAGGCGTTCGACTATCTGGAAAAGTGCATATCGGACGAGGAGGAATTTTCGAAAATTCACATACAGCCTCTTGCGGTTAAAGCAGGTACTTTGAGCGGTGAAGACGATACGGACGAAGATTCGGCAGGTATATCGGACAATGTTGAAAGGTAACTGCTATATTTTGTGACAGTAAACGATAACAGCGATATGGAATATTCGTTAGCTTAGCAATGAGTGAACCACTATTATAGTAGCTTCTTCGTAATCTATGGAAGCATTTATTGAAGAGTGCACACAAATCGTTATACCAGTATTCATCAACATTATCCTCGAATTATTCCATACACTTACGTCAAGTGCAGCCATCAAGTGCGAGCTGCCCAATTCCAAAAGTCACTACACTGTTTTTAAATGGAAAAAGGATACAGCTGCAGCCATGATCCTGATGTTTTCCCCTGCGAACTATAAAGGCTACAAATTTACAACATTTTGCGAGGAGTCCAAGTAGTAGGTCCTATTGTAAATATTATGAAGAAAGTCCAAAGCATCCTGGCCACAAACGAAAGCGCAATTCGCATAAATTATCACCCGGAATTTTCCGATTCGATGGAACTGTATCAAGCAATATCATCCTGAAAAATCAATCCAATAACAAATAAAATTTATAACAAGTTTATTCAAATTGGAATGCGCAACAAAATATAATTTTTTCCATAGCACACAATTTTTGTAAATATTGTTTAGATTAAAATCAGGTTAATCCTTACATAAATATAATGTATCGGAGTCCAGAATTTATAAAATTAAATTCGATGTAAAAAATAGTAAAAGGAGCTAATCAGCGTTTTTTTCATTCAACACCATATAATCCCCATATAGCGTCACCATATAGTGCGACCATAGATTCACAGCATAATGCGGGATAGTGCGTCGTAAGGGAAAAAATCTGAAAACCATCTTCATGTCTTTCTGGGAGCTCCAAAAATGTTCCTTGAAAGTTTCATTTCAAAATTTGTTTTTTTTTTTTTTTTTAATTATTGACCAGAACAAAATTGTTTATAAAATATTATCCACCATCACTGGCTACCGCATGTACAGGCATATTTAGCAATTGGTTCGAATGGGGGAAATCTACATTAATATTTTAAAATATGAATTACTCTTTTCACCCGAAGTCTTTGACATGAACCCTCACTGGTGTACATACCCCCGTACCCCCTTATCTTATTTTCGTTACTAACTATCGCACATGAATTTCAATACGAAAAATTCGACGAATGTTCATCCTTTTCTCCTGTTATGAATTTCAAAGTGCAATCAGATTTTTCCAATGAATTAAAAATGGCAAAACTACAAGAAAATATTCGTAAAATTCTATATAGAATTTATCCTGACGTTTAATCTTATAATATCGAAATCTATGTATACGTGTGCATTTGAAAGCAAATAAAATACGCTCAATATTCAGCTCACTGATTTAAATCATACAAAATCATGAAATTCTCCGATATTTGAATATTGAAGTGCTTCAAGTTTCCTTAATGTGTATACCTACCTTGCTCGGTAAAACGCAAGACCTTTTCGGTTCTCAAAAACCGATGCATTTCATTCTGCTTTAGTTATGAAACATGCTCCGATTTGCCTCCTTCCAAGACCATAAAATTTCGATGAAATTGCCAAGTACAATGTTTTGCTGATTCGATAGTAATATCTTCCCTTTTTCCGTATATAAATCAAGCATGAGAAAAATATTCCCAGGATTTATTTCCAAATATGTATTTCGATCTATCGGGAATATGAAATCAAGAGCAATGCATACAGTTAAAATGGGATTTTTATACAGAAGTTGTCTCCGTGTGTGAATTCAGGAGACAGAAGATACGCAAAAGAATTTATAGTGAATTCAACAAAAATGGGTTTTACTAAAACAAAAAAAAAATCACTGAATATTTCAAATGCAGTGTTAAAATATTTTGGTAAGTAGGTATTTGCCTGTGTTGAATATTTATTTTCAAATATTTTTTTTTATATTTACATTAATTCATAACTTAAAACTTTCCTGTAAATATATATCTCACTTGAACTTTTTGAGAGTGATTCATTTTTATTTCATAAGAAATTTTAAACAGGAATGTGATGATAGCCATTCCTTGGCATTATTTTATTCGATCACTTACTAAATTACCTTTAAAAGATAACGAGAACAGCAATTTCTATAATTACATGAATACGGAATGGAATGGTCATAGCTATCAATTTAATTTAATTCTATCCTTAAATGAATAGGAATGTAATTATCCAAAGACGGCTCAATATCAACTCAAGCAAAAAGTATTTGTACTTGCGAGTGGCTAAGGTAACAAATGCTTTTTATTTGTGTAATTGTATGTTCAATTGGCAGAAAAATCGACAAGTAAACTTTCAATGTTAGTTTTTCTCTACTTCATTCTAGACATTTGTTACATGCAGTTGGGTAATTCTCTTAAAATGAAATTCTGTTTTCTTTTCTAAAAGTCTCTGGCACTGAGCAAGTATATGTTTGTAGCTGTTTTCAAAGGGACTGTTTACAACTTAGTTTTCCTTTTTCAAATGCTGACAGGATCTGTTAGTCATACTTTCGTAAAGGGAACTTTTTCAGCTTGTTCATTGTGTAAGGTTTTCCTAACAATTACCTAATTGTGAATTCTTTCAATGTAAGTTTAACACAAAGACGAAACTGGAATTGCATTTACTGAAAAGACGACGTGAATAATAGAAGTTTGTATTAATGGAATTAAAATCACCAGAATATAAGATTAAATAGAGCTTTGATGTAGCTTTACTCAATAAGTCGCAGTCAATATCAAAGGGCGTGTTAGTTTTGATAATTAAATTGTTGACACATGTCCACAAAGTGAGTGAGAGTGAGTTAAGTTCTGACTTATTTCACAAAATTTTAAATTATTAGTTAACAAAATATTAATCATAAACATGTGTTTGTGTAATTTTGATTAATTTGAAGTTTTTTTATTAAACGCTAAAATCCAGGTCTTTTCGGAAAATTCAAAATACCGATAACGTATTTCTACAAATCAACAAGTGAATTTCCGCAAAATGCGAACAATTCGTGTATCATAAAACAATAAGACAACAACCGAAAAGTAAATTTTTAAAATATCACAAAAAGACATTTGCTAACTTGTCTCATTCTGATACTGTAATTAACAAATGAGAAAAAATAGTAATAGAAACTTGTTGACTAATTGGTAAATTTCTATTAGTCATTTCGAATTGTCTATCGTTTTAAGAGAGTATAAATTTTAAAATTGGTGATGAAGTCTTTATAAGAAAACTTCCGAATTTCTAGAGCAGAATTGATAAACTTTGTGACTATCAGAACCAGCTTAATACAAGATCGCTGTTGTGACACGTTTAATAAATAAACAACAATAAAGAACATTAAATAGAATTAAAAATATTTTTAAAACATGCTTAAAAACGTCAACAACAAATTGCTCAGTCAAATTATTAACAGTAATACACATGCGATTAATAGGTTCATACATGCTAAAGTTAGACCTTGAGGAGTTGACATGCAACAGAGGTAGCCTTCTATGCCTACTATCATGAAAAGAGATTTTATTCAGTAACAACGGATAATAAATACTCGCGTTTAAGACTTGATGCACAAAAGTATCATCGGGAACCATGCCACGTTTCTCAAGCGAGTGCATATTTAAAAGCTTCAAGTGATCCTGATAGGGTGAGAGAATCAAAAAATCATTCCAAGGTAGGTGTCCAAGAGCAAAGCGTAGGAAGTTCCGATGAACAGATTCGATACGGTCAATATGTGTACCGTAAAAAGAGACCAGACCTGGCTAGCGTATTCAAAAAGTAATCTCACAGAACAAGCGTACAAACGCAATGTAATAGTGAGATTCGAGAACTCTCGGGACAAACGTTTTATAAAATCCAGCATAGAACTTCTCTTTGATACCATGTAGTTTATGTGGGAGATAAAATTCAATCCATGGTCATATTTGACACCCAAGTCACAGACAGAATCCACACGGTGAATCGAGGAATCGGCGAAACTATAATCATAAGAGATAGGTTTCTGATTCCTGTGGAAAGTCAGAACCTCGTATTTTTCGATATTGAGTACCAAATTATACCAATCGTGACATTTTTGAAGGTCACCCTGAACATGTTCATAATCGTTAACAGATTTAATCTGAGCGAAAAGCTTCATGTCGTCAGCATAAATCAAGACTTTGAATAAAACAAAAAAACGGCTCAAGTGACTCCCTTAAGGTACGCCAGACGAAGCCTGCAAAAGTTTAGAAATGGAACAGTGGATAGACTTGGTATGGTTTGTTTTTTTTTTGTCAAACATAACAAGTGTTTTAGTTTTCCTTCATGAAAATGAGGTTTTACCGAGTGCCAATGAAAAAATCTGTATAGGTCTTCTTAGGTGATCTTAGTGGAGTTGGTGCTATATTTCGAATATGTTTTCTTACCTGTCCACTAGTTGGATAGGGTCTAGTTCCTCAGCTTTTATTGTTTTCGTGAAAATTTTGCCGGAGATCCGTAGACAAATTCTGCTGGTGAGCATTTGAAATCTTCCGTAACAATAGTTCTCATACCTAAGAGTGCCCAAGGCAGATCTTCGCTCCAGTTTTTGTAGTTCGCACGAACTCTTAGGGTGTCTTTGAGCTGGCTGTGCTTTTTTCTTCCATACCATTGCTATTTGGACGGTAGGTGGTTGTGTGAATTTTGTGAGTGCCTAATACCAGTGTCAACTCTTTGAATAAATCAGATTCAATCTGAGTTCCTAGGTTCATAGTAATTTCGAGTGGACATCCAAATCGGGAGATGTATTCATCTAGAAATGTTTTTACGACTGTAGCTGCAGAGCTGTCTTTGACTGCGTATTCTTCATGCCACCTCGTAAATCGATTTACAATCGTTAAAATGTAATTATTTCCACGCGACTGAGGGAAAGGTGCAACTAGATCTATTCCTATGTATGTGATCGAATCTTCTACTACGTTCTTCGAGTTTCTGAAAAGGTAATTTTACATGGCGGTATATTTTGTGCGTTTTTGGCAGTCTAAGCAATTTTTTGCCCACTATGTCGTATCGACATTCATGCTAGGTCAGAAGATCGATTTCGCATCTCCTCGAGAATATATTCTTGTACAGTCGCTTGAAACTTTTATTGGGATGACGGCAGTTCATCGTTCTTTCTTGAAGAACAGATCATTTTTGAATATTGATTCCTGTGAATTAAATCGAGAGGATTTCGGGATCTCTTGACCTCGATAAAAAATCTGCGAATGCGTTTAGTTTGCCAACTATGTGACGTATGTCGTTATCGTTAGTAAACAATAATATAAATTCACGATGGGAAGTCTGTCGTAGACTCCTTAAGTTTTGGATGTTAATGCAGAAGTAAGGGATTTGTGATCCGTGTAAATTGTTAAACTACGACCTTCGATCAAGTAATGGAATCGCTTTATTGACAGGTAGATTTCCAATAGTTCTCTGTCGCATGCAGAGTAGCGAGTATCTGCCGTTTGAGGTTTTCTTGGAAAGAAAGCGAGTTGACGCCAAATTTGCTTTTCAGAATCGAATTGTTGTAATACCGATCTTATTGTCACGTTTGAACTGTCTGCCGTAATACCGAAATTACTATTATTTGAAGGGTGAGTGAAAGTGATGCTAAGATTGAGTTTGCTTCCTCAAAAGCGATCTTGCATTCGGGTAGTGAAATTCTTATTTTCTTTCCTTTTTTGATTTTGCTATTTTTGCCATGTGTCTATATAGATTGGAGCTAATTGCTCCGAATGGAATTTAAAGGGTGCTCTCGTAAATTGAGGTTCATTTATCTGTTATTTTAGTATTATGTTAGGTGTACACAACAGCTTCCGATATTTAAAAAGTCATGTTTCAAAACATGTTGTTTAACCCTATTTTTATATCCTAGATGAAATCATAAGGTACACTCCTCATACAAAGAAATGCCCGATTCGAAAAAATTTTTTGTGTTTCTACGTCACAAGGTGATAACGTCATTTCCAGTGACCTTGTTTTGAGTTTTTCGTATGTTATTGACGAAATACGTTTTGAATATATGTATTAAAATATTAACAAAGCATTAGTTTCATCATTTAACTCACTTCGGGAAAAGCAATTATGTGCTTGTGGGAAAGCAAAGAAATTTCCAAATAGAATTTTTTTTTTCACTTTGATAAGGACGATTGAAATTGAGACGAACAAATGTGTGAGAATTGTCCTCAAATGAAGCAAGCAAAAAATTGACAGATAATTCGGCCGTACGTTGTTAATATTTGTATCATATGGGGTACACTCACTTTGTCATTCCGTTTGTAACATAAGAAATAATGAAGGTAGAGCTAAATTGATTTAACATCCACGAATAATATTAAAAGTTATTTTGAGTTTTGCATGTCCGTCTGTCCATCCATCCGTCTGTCCGCCCGTCTATCCATCCGTCCGTCCATTCGTCCGTCCGTCCATCCGTCCATCCGTCCATCCGTCCATCCGTCTGTCCGTCCTCACGGTAACTGGAGAACGCGTGTACTAAGAAAACTGAAATTTTGCACCTAGGACTTTTGAAAAAAAGGAAAATTAGGTTCCAAAATAGAACAAATCGGGTAACTCTTTTGCAGGGTTGCCATACAAAAATTTCGCTTTTCACATCTTATTTGGACACTACCAGAGAACGCGTCAATGTATAGAGCTGAAATTATGTACGTAGTGCTTGCATAAAAGTAGTAAATATAATTTCAAAAATTAACTAAATCGACCAACCCCTTCTTGGTGTTGCCATATAAAAATTTAAGATTTTTATGTATACTGGGAAAACGAACATCTATTGTACTGAAAATCTCTTAAAAATGTGAAATTGGTTTCAATTATTTTTCTGTCCAATGACGAGCTCTAGAACTATATGCGAAAAACTACTTCAAAAATCAAACCATACGACCATATGAAATGGCATACGCGTATTTATCTAGGCTATCATAAGAGTTGGTCTTAGACCAATTCCAGCTTTTTTACGTGTTATTACATATATTTACATTCGAAAAAAACAAATATTTTAGTCCACTTTTTATAAAAAGATAAGAAATTACGGAATTAAATTTTGTTTTTCCTTCTTGCTGTGAAGTTGGAAATTACTTCATTCATTTCAATTTTAACATTTCGATGAACGCTTAGCAGAGCGAGTCCTGTCAGTCGTCCAGTGATATCAAACAACAAAAGAAAGAACAAAAATATAGGCTGCAAGAATGGGGTGGATTTTAACCCCTTAAATCTGTCCTATATATAGTATACGGCATTGGTAGTGATAAATGTATACACAGATTATAATTGGCCATTTACTTCGAATTCGTACAGCATTATCAGTTATTTGATGTGTTGCATGTGTTCTTGGTCATCAAAACGAATAAATCGGCTGATTGCTCAACAGTTTTGCAGGACATTGTCATGAACTTTGAGATTCTCCAGTTGACTAATTACCGGAAACAAAGTGAAGTCAAGTTTTTGTAAATTCGTTAAATTTTTTAAATTTAGTGCAGTGTTATTTCTCCAAATAAATGCCTACACATTTTTCTGGAATGAAAAATGCTTGATATAGTGACTAAAATAAATGTTGTTTGTAATTATGTCCAAAAACATATTTTTGGGCGTATAACAAAGATCTTTTCGCTCAATATGCGAAAAAGGAAATTAATAAGTAGTATTAAGGAGATCCTTTAAGACCAACAAAAATCAAATTTATTTTCCTTAAACTAAGGCAATAAATTTCAATTCCGCTTAAAACCCACAATCTTCACATATATACAACATTCATACATATATACATATATATTTATAGGTACTTGTTCCCGTATCCTGATAAAAGCATGAAGCAGCACTCAAGTACAACAATTAATGTTCTTTTATTTAGGAGCAGAAATAAAACATTCCCGATTGCTGGAGCCTTTTGTGTTCTATAAATAAACTGAGGGGGGAAAACAAATATTTTCCATACGACGGAAATGTGCTGTGTTTACTCTGCAGGAGTGGACGGTAAAGGAGAAGGATCTACAATAACATAAGTACCCCCATAAAACTAGCAACCGCATTTGGTAGCTGCTCCAAATCCCCGCCGCTTCTAAAAGCTTTTCAGCATCACTTTATGTTGGCTCAGTTTAGTCCATTCAGTAAATTACACACCTTCCCCGGAGGTACACTTAAACATTTGACAGAATTCCCAAAATTCTTCCCGAGTGGAGAGCACAACTCGTTTGTCGTCGTCGCATTGGGTTCGAAATACCAAAAGAACAATGCCATGGCAACATCTATAGTGGAGGATTATTCAACAAGCGAAAGATAATCACATACCAAACGGGGTCATTGCTAGTCCCAGTTTTTTTTTTTTACTCCGCATTCACTAGAAATCAAAGCAACAGCTCTCCCGCATCATAAGGTATTCGTTCAGCTCAATGTCTATGGAGCTTGAGCAATCCGTTCCAAGATAATTATCCACTGAAGTCGCTGCATTCGCCTGCAGGTGTTTGAAGTTCTTCAATCCTAGCGGGATTGAGGAAAACAAGTCTACATAGAACATAAAAGGGCACCATCATGCACTTATCTGCGAAATTGTGTGCTTCGACGGAAAAGCCAAAACTGTTGGCAGACAAATGGGGGGCGGATATGCAAACAATGTTGTTAACGCTAGATTCGTCTGCAGGAGGTGGGAAATATATACTTTGCGAACGCTTACCTGGAGGGCAGAGTTGTACACTCCTGCCACCATCATCTCTAGTGCTGGAATTCGCTCCATAGCTGATGTTCAGTTTGGCTTCATTAATGTCATTGTTGATCTTGTGGCTATCGTCGGATTGTTGAAGGGATTTTGTAGATAAATTTTCATGTTTTGCCATTTGAACAGTGATAGAAGGATGAAGGATGTCTAAAGTTTTAGTTGTTGGTGAAAGCAACTCACTCGCCGTATTTTCTGCTGACGATGCTTTAAAACTTTGTTCTGTAATGGAATATAAAATGGATTTCGATTAAATTTTTCATTTTGCTAGCTCAGGATATTCGGTAACTATTCGGATTGATATTTCAAGTATTTAAAAAATATTTTACATAATTACATGTACAAAATCTTCGTGCCGTGTTGACATAATGGAATTGAATGAGGTGAAGCATTCAATGACTTAAATAAGAGTCATATCCCAGAGAAATTCCGAAAATGATAGGAGATGGTCTTTGAGTCAAAATTCAGTAAAAAGGTTGGAGAAAGTAATACATGTGCAGTCTCTCCGAAGCACAGTGTTTTTTAACGTAATTTACAAATCAAATAGAATTTGAATATGAAATTACGATTCCTCCCAAATTCATACAGTTAGTGATTAACAGTCATGATGTGAAATAATCCCGTGCGAGAGTAGTGTGAGGTACTGATAAATACTAAAAAATGCGTTAAACGAATAAGTATGTTGTTTATTTCTATAGTACGCATTAAAAGATTAATTAGTCAGATATTGGTTGCGAGTGAAACACTAAAGACGGATACTGATGATTTCAATTCTAAATGATTATACCACAGCCAAGTAATAACAGATATCCAGCGCCTATGGGCGAAAGAAGAGTAAGGAAACGCACATGAATGACTCATGAGTAATTTACGTCTCACGTACGCGTTTCATTTTTAAAAACTCATGTGCGCGTGCGTGAGTTGTTGTCATTGTTATTAGTGCACGCGCCCATGAGTGGGTAATTCAAAATAAAAAAGTGCACACTAGCGTGCGCACACGAAATTTATCACTGCTCATTACTCACAAGGGAAGAAAGCGCCCACTCGCAAACAAAAATTTTAATATTAATTATCCACGATTTCTACGTAGTGTAGATATTTCATAAATGAAATCGCACAAAAGCTGGAAATGAGCAATGAGAAATTTCGTGTGCGTTTTCTTCCCTTGAATTACTCACTTGTGAGTAATGAGCAATGAGAGATTTCGTGTGCGCATGCAAGTGTGCGCTTTCTGATATTGTATTACTCACTCGTGAGTAATGAGCATTGAAAAATTTCGTATGCGCACGCGAGTGTGCGCTTCTTTACATTGAATTACTCAATCATGTGCGTGAGTAGAATGCTCAAGAAAATCGCACACGAGTCATGAGTATGTGCGCTTTGATCGCACACAATTTATTACTCACGGGCGTGTGCGCACGTGAGTGTTCGTTTCCGTACACTGGTCGAAAGTGATTCTCTGCAGTATTCAAGAAGAAGAATACAGAGTGTGCTATAGTGTCGTTTTCGGTTGACCATAGAAGTTTTAGTCCTCGCCACGAAATGAAAAAAATTGTACTGCTCCAATATAAAGTCAACGATGTCTTGACCTGATGCAAGGAAGCTCCCTATTTTTTATACCGTAGATGATATCATAACGTTATTTTGATTTTTGCATGTCCGTCTGTCCGTCCGTCTGTCCGTCTATGCGAACGATAAGTCAAGGACACGTGCACATAGGGAGCCGAAATTTTGCACATGAGCCTTAAAAAAATGAAATTAAGTTCGAAAATGAGATGAATCGGGTAACCCCTTCGTGGGGTTGTCATACAAATATTTCGTTTTTCACTATATATTTGGACACAGCCTGAGAACGGGTTAACGTAGAGAGTAAACATTACTTTAATATGGACTAAATCGGGCAACCCGTTATTGGTATTCCTACACGTTTTTTTTATACTGAAAATTTCGTCTGAATATGAAATCCGAGGTTAGGTAAGCTGGGGGCTGCTACAAGTATCTAGCCTGCTTCAACTAGACCACCAGTGGGTCCATTGTGCCCCTTGTCCTCATGGGATAACCTAAAAATTTGTCCTAGATGCATCCTGCTTCCTTAAGGAAACTCAGGATGCATCTTAACTCTTTAGTTTCCAGCTCCCCAGATTTGAAAAGAAGTAGCAACCCAATAGACTACCTCTTTTGTTCATCAGAGCAGAGCACTCGCAGCGTACGTGCTGGACAGATTCGATTTCCACCGAGTACTTACAACTCCTGCAGAAATTGTTCCCCGCTATACCCTGGCCTTAAGCATGGTCTTCTATGGCACAGAATGACCAATAATGACCCTTACTAGATTCCTGGTATATGTTCTGCTGCCATTAATTATGAAGGCCATAATTGCCTCGCGATATGGCAGGTTTCCCTGTTTAGACACCGTAGACTTGCCTTTTGATTGGTGTTCTTGGTGATCTTCTCTTTTAACGCTCCGATCGGGATCCTCACATAAGCTATTGCTCTGGAGCTATCCATTACAGAGCCCTTTTTGGCCAACTCATCTGCCATCTCGTTTCCTGGAATATCCATGTGGCTAGATACCCAAACTAGAGTCCCCTTGTGCCATGTAGTAAGGTCTTCATTGCTGGTCTTGCATAACTTTAAGAATTTTCATTTAACCCGCACAGCATCCAGCGCCTTAATGACTGCTTGGCTGTCCGTGTAAATGCAATATTACCGCCTGATAAATCGCTACAGTCTCTGGAGTGCACTCCAACCCCTGTGCCTGAACGCGTCTTGGATCCATCCGTAAAAGTAAAAATATCGGATGTTACCACCATCTCCTTCTCATCCCAGTCACTCCTAGTGGGCATTAATACATTAACACCCCCACAAAAAGTTAAGAAAGGTATTTGATAGTTTCTTTCCTACAATCACTGCAGTCTATCATTCGGAGTATATTGGAATACCTAAAACCTCTCTCCGTCAGCCAACCCCCGTTCTAATCCTGACAGCGCTTATTGCTGATACCCTCCTGTAGTGGAGATCTAGCGGCAGTTAATCCAACATGACCTCTAGTGCTGCTGTTGGCGTAGTGCACACGCATCCCACTATTCCCAAGCTAGCTACCTTCTGGATTTTTGACAGCACATCAAGGTTACATTTCCTCATCAGTGCCCTTCACCAGACCGTGGAACCGAAGCAGAGGTTTGCCCGAAATATGGTTGTGTGCATCCACTGTACCACCTTGGGTTTTAGTCCTCAGTTACCAAACTAAATTGAACTTCTATTATAGGCGATTAGATATAACATTTTTACTCTCCGCCAAACCGTTCTAGGAATAAAGGCAAAATACCACTGCAAAAATCAAACTTACGCAGAGAGGAAATTACCTACGGGCATTCATCAAGGGTATCATAGGAATTGGCCTTAGACCAATTGTAAATTTTTAATTTGTTTCTAAAAAATAAGTTTTATGTATAAATAAAGGCCGACAACTGCACATATGAAGGTATTGTATATCTGAAATAAAAATAAAAAAAATCGTCGGCCACCAAAGTGAATAAAAATTCTACTGAAACCTTTTTTATATATTCCTAAGAAGAAATAAATGCTTATCTACGCTCATAAAAATTGTTAGCGGGCCAAGCTTCAGTTGTCAAATTATGTATAAATATTCTAAGGAAAAAATTTCTAGTAAATTTCTAAGAAAAAATTTAAAATTTCCCTATATCAGCTCGATGAAAAGCCTCAGGCTATTGAATGTTTCCCCGTCCGAATAAAAATTTTCCCCAAATTACTAAGGCAGAACAAAAAAATTCCCCAAGCTTAATTATGAAACTAATTCATTGTACTCTTGAATTTAAAATTTTTTTTAGATTTTTATTTAAATATAATTTGCACACGTATCCATACATTCCACATCCATACATACATATTCTTATAGGTATTTTAAATTCCTGAAATAATCCAAAGTATGGATTGCATTATTTTACTTCAGCATAGATCAAAATAATTTACCTCAATTTTTGAAAATGCTTGGAACACGTCATCTTTTTCTTGAAAATTTCTTTTTTTGAACTGTTCAGAGTTGAATTCTTGTAAAATTTGTTTGGTGAGTTTAAAATGTGTACAACCAAGAGGTCTCATTGAAAATCGTACCCCACTATTTGATCTGTAGTGTCAATAGTTAGTGTCTCTCTCAACTTATTTTTTACACAATTTAGTTATATAGAAAGTTTTTTTCTTATTGAGACATCAGCCCAAAATTGGTGAAGATGAATCAAGTTCCATTTATCAATTGTGGAATCTATACTTCCTACGGCAACAGCATTTTTAAATTTTGCGGTAGTACCTAATGTATATCCGCTAGAATTTGGCAAACAGCTGTAACCGGAGAAAACATACAATGATTTTTCAGTCATACTATATTTTCGGGAACTCTACATGTAATTGGTCGTATAAAATTACTAAGAAGGATTACTTTTAGTTCCTGTTGATTACGTAGGTTTTATTTACTGCGTAAAAATTAAAGTAGGATTTATGTTTTTTTGATACTTGAAATATCCCCATTTTTTCGCAATTTTTAAAGAATTTCCCCATGATTTTCCGTAATATTATTATTTCCCCAAAATTTTCCCTGGGAAGAAATTATTGCCCAAAATGGGGAAGAAAACCCCCAATCTGGCATCCCTGAAATAAACTCCCTGACTACTATATGACAGCCCCAGTAACATATAACAATGTACTGAGAGATTTGTTATTTCATGTGGTAGAAATAATTTGTTTCTGCATATTAGGATTTGAGCACACTTTAAAACGACGACTACATAAAAAAAAAAAAAAAACATGTAAAACTCAACCAATCAGTTGAAATTTTACACCCGAAATTCGAATTAAATTAAAAAGATATAAGTCTTGTGTTCAAGATATATCTTAATCGGTTATAAGGAA
Organism: Dioctria rufipes; assembly: GCA_963924295.1. Classification (NCBI taxonomy): domain Eukaryota; kingdom Metazoa; phylum Arthropoda; class Insecta; order Diptera; family Asilidae; genus Dioctria; species Dioctria rufipes. The sequence goes on from OZ002741.1 coordinate 293,935,255, forward strand.
TTAAACCCATTCCGAATTTAATGTTCAAAAGGTTATTTTTACCCGAATCCTGCGTACGGACAAGAGAGACGGAGCATGGTAAACACCAAGGTATATAGAATACAAAGTATTCCCATTACGAGCCAAGTTCCGCCATTAGTGATGAATTATCGTGAAAACGTATAAGAAAGCATGGTACAGCGAACACAATACACTGTCACCTCGCTCTATTTTTTCTATAAAAATGTATATACATTTGTCACAGAATTATGTCACAGAATTACATCACAGGTTATCAGCTGCAATGTGTCAAAATTTTAATGGGAATATGTTGTCTTCTATATACCTTGGGTAAACATTATCTTTATCTTATTCTTCTTCCCGCGATCTCATCTGCACCCCAACATAACATAATCAAATGGCATGAGCAAACGTTCAGTAAGGGACATTTTGTGTTGGTAACTCCGAATCTGCCCTACCGCAAAAGAGAAAATTATAAAACTTTTCTATAGGAAAATGGCAATACGCTCAGTCCATTGTTATAAGTCAGTGGACAGCCACTACCTGGTTTTAACATTCTACAATATTTTAACAGTGTTGTTACGTAAAACTGACGAAAGTTAGTGCCCGAAACTACTATTCATAGAGGAAAATCGGCTTCTGATAATCTTAAGCTAGCTTGCTTATCTTCCTAACCGTAATCAAATTTTTATATCTGTCCTAACAAAGTTATGTAAAAAAATTTATCTTAACCAAATGACTACGATTTCCCAAACAAAAACTCTCAACTAAGTAATAATTGCATATTTGAATGTGCCGTGATCCGATGAATTCGAATCGATTTGCCTACAGATTCGGACTACGGCCGCACATACACTATCCCATCCATAACTCAGCTGAGAGTTATTGAGCGTAAAACGGTAAGACTTTTTAATCATAACTATTTTAATATTTGGTTAAGTTAGGTATATATAGTAAGTGTAGCCTTTGGGAAGGTAAGGAGCCAAGCTTAAAATTACTGGAGGGCTATTGTCCTGTGTGGCTTAGGCTTTATGGCATATATAAAACCAATGTCTAATCACTTTTCCATAAGAATCAATATAAAACATTTTAGAGAATTGGATCTGCACGCACACATATAGATTTCCGTTTCATGGCTTGGGAAGTATTTCTCGAGAGTTTTGGATCGGCGTGTACTGAAAATAATATTTTTAGGTCGATCGCAATGCAATGTGATGACACTCACCAGCTGCACAATTTCATGGTGACCCATTAAGCACCGCTATGAAATGTGCGACTATGAGGTAATCGGAATGCATTTGTGGAACTAAATGGAAAATATATGTAATCACAGTGACCACGAATTTATACGGCACTATTTTGTAATTGTACAGCTGTGGCCAGTGAGTATGAGAGTTATTACTCAATGGCCCCGGGCAGTAGATTTATTCATTGTTTCAATTAAATTACAACACATTAATACGTTTCTTGTTTTCTGTAATGATCACTGATAAGAATCGAATTTCTTATATTAATTTATACGATTTTACGAGTGATTCAATAATAATAGTGAATCAAGTGTTTTGGTTTTGATGTGGTTTTATTTTCTTCAGTGCAGAACACTTTCCAGTGTCCATTAATTTTATATTGGAGCGAGGCATTGCTGGCTTGTTTACGTCAGCAAGTCAAGGCATCGTCGATTTTATTTTTGAGCGAGGCGTTGCAAATTTATGTTCTTTGACCAATCCATGAATGGTTGAGTATATCAATGCATAAGGCCTATCCAACCAATCCATACACCCCCCAACCATTCCATTCATTCATTCCAACAATAGCAACAATTTACTCAGTTGAAAAGAAGACAAAAATTGCTTCGTTCTACGTCAGTTTACAAACGAAAATGAGCAAAACCAAAACATTTGCACTCAATGAAAAAGTTTTGTCGGTTCATTTCATTGTTCGGAGGTTCGCTAGTTAGCCAAGACTTTTCAGATTTTGTCGGCTAATAATAAACAGGGTGGATAGATGTAAGGCGGAAAGACAATATCTGCGAAAAGAATTCAAGTGCTCTATATCGAACGAAACAATTGAGGAGCGTTTTTTCATAAGTCGATATATTCAAAATCTGTAATAATGAGTAAATGACTCGTAATGGGAAGATTATAAAAAATTAAAATTAAGAATTTAAATCTATTGGTTACCTCAAAACCCTATATTAGTTAAATTAAATTATAAAAATTAAATTATTTATCAAATATCAAAGTTATAACAAATTTCGATAAATGTGTCTTTCTAAAATACCTATTCGAAGTTTACAGCAAAACCCCAAAGTATGGACACTTATCACAATAAGAAAAAGCACTCACTTTTTTCGCTTTATTTTTATTTTTTCTAGAAATTTTTTTATAAAATTTATATAGTACGTTAATGTTTAACTAATAATTAGCAATTATTAAATTTGTCATTATATCGTGTATCTTTTAGTAAAGTACTTTAAAGCCTTTGTTGAAAAATTTGTTATTTTCCCATACCGAATTTTGAAAAAACGCTCCTCAATTGTGCTCATGCATCCGCTGGAGCTAATTGGGCTGGAATCGAAACGGCGAAATTGTGTTTGGCACTTTAGTGTGTATAGATCATACTTGGTATTAAGGGCGCATATTATATATTAGGTGAAAACGGAAAAAATTGGGCATTTACATTTGATACATACATACTTTACTTTAAAGTTTTGACTAATTTTCCATGAATTTCCTGCCTATATCTAACGTATTTCTGCCCACAAGACACAGATTGTCATATGACACAAGTTGTCATGATATCTCCAAAATGGAACATGTCACGTGCGATAATCTGTATACCTACATTTTTTTTTAGACAAGCTTTGATTTAAAAATGTGACTTTCAGCGGCATTCACAATTCAACGACAATGGCAAAGTGTAAATTGGAGTGCTCTCCGTTCACAATATATTTCAACGCCTATGTCTAAATTCTAAATCAGCTGTATGTCAAATAAAAAGATTGTTTGAATCAGTTTGCGGTTTTTTAAAAATGTATGTCAATGGTTGCCAGGACATTTTCGATTCGAATTAGTAACATGAAGAAATAATAATTCTTTATCTAAATATAAAAAATAATGCGCAAGCATGTAAAATTTTTAGTAATATTCTCTTATATATGCTTTTAAGGTTAGTTTCAAAAATTTTTAATTAAAATATTGAGGAACGTCACCTGTTGCAATGTTGATATTGAACTTCGGTTCAGATAAATAGCTCTGAAGAGAACTTTTTCGAGAATTGTAATGGCAAAGTAAACAAAGTTTCTACTTTCACAAACAACTCCAACTCTAAATGAGTAAGAGAGATATGTACACACAAAATTCCGATATAGTAAAAACATACCGCGTATATTCCAATTAGCCGTTACCGTTAAATTGTGAATGACACTTAATTCAAGTTATAATAGTATTCCAGAATTTGCGGGAGTAAAATTAAAAAAAAAAATATATATATATATATATGTTAATGAAAATAAGTAAAACGATTAAGAGGTTCCGAAATACCACTTGAGATCCTTAGTTAGTTTAATAATTCTACGTGTGCCAACATTATCGCACTCATAAGACCGCTTTCGCACTATGCGTGTTAAACTATTGCAAATTCGATGAATCTCTTAGAATATTGTCACGTGGAATAGAAAAAGACCGGCGATATCTAATGGTTCGGACATAAACAACTTTAGGGCAAATCTATTGGTTCAGACAGTAAGCAACTTTAGGTTCTTAGAATCGATATTTCTGGAATAGAATCTTCGGGAAGGTTCCGGAGAATTTGTAGAGTATCAATAGAGCACTTGTCACCACAACGAGCGAGTTTTGTGTTAGAGAGTGAAGTGAACGTAGTAAAGTATTTGAATTGTGATACATTGCTAGAGATATGTAATTAAAAAAGAGTTGATTTTTTGTTTGTGAATATTATAAAAATAAACAATCGAGTGTAATAAAGAGAACTCGTGAATTATATTTACAATATTGTGTTATGAACTAAAGCCACGCTTGCAACAATATCTTTATATCACAAACTCTCCGTGGTCAGAGATCTCCTTCTCTTTGTTAGTCTCTTACTGTAATTCTTTGATTCTTTTCCCAATCTTCAGTATCTTGATACTCTGTCCTATTACTGGCTGGAAAGCTCATTTCCATTTATTGTAACTCATTTCTTCTTTAATTGACCTCCTTCGTATTTTTAAAAGCAACGAATTTCCCAAAAAAGTTTTTTAAAATTTACCTAACCGCCTTAATGAAAATTTACTATGCTAAAAGCTGAAGACTCTTAGGTAATACAAGTCGCAATAGCAAAAATCATACGCAGTGTGTAGAAAGATCTTTATTCCTAATGTAAGTAGAAGATCGCATACATATGGTCCCCAAATATTGTAGACATATTTCTTTTCGTCGTTTCATAACATCATCGCCATTGTTAAACTATTTGGAGCATTCTGTATCCAAAAAATCTGATCTTCCTGTACAAACAGCTCCTTGCGGATTCCACCTTTTTGTACTGCCTCCTAGACTCATATCACACGACACGACATATAGAATTTTCTAGGAACCCGTCTACCGTGTTATAGGGTTACCACATTAAAGGATATCCATTGGTGTTTAGGCTTTAAGTTTAAAAAAAAGCAATGCTGCTTATGAAACCTCGAAATATTCCACGTGTCAAGATATCATAATCCATCCAGATTCTATAATTTTTCTAGCCAATTATTGCTTGGAGCAATTCTAAACAAAAAAATTATCGCTAGACAGGCTTCTATGAGGTCAAATCATTTCTACAAAAGCCTTTCTGTGACTGATTCTAAAATAAATTTAACCTATCCCAGATTTGTAAACTGAAATCATCGAAGAATATTTTGCAAAATATTTCTGTACTTACATATTCACATATCTATGTGCAACATGTTGGATTTTCGATTGATTTAAGAAAATATGAAAAGTTTTCCCAAACACCCCTCAAGTATGTACACATGTGTATGCAAAATTGCGTACCATCTGTTAGGCACATGAATTTTATTTACATATTTTCACATTTATGTGACATCAGCCAACAATGGATATGCCGCTTTCCCGAAATTGTCCATCAAATCAACATAACCGTTCTGCCAATCGATGGACCGATTTTCCGAACCATTTGCCATTACCATTGTTGCTTGGAATGATAACATTTATCACATAGTCACGGATTTTCATCGTTCAGTGCTTTTAGCAGAGTAAAAATATGTAATTTCCCCAATGCCTGCTTGTATGTGGGCTGGACATTAAATGTCCACAAAATTAATGATAAAGATTCCTTTTGGGAAAATTTATGATTTTAGTTATGTCAATTTCAGATACTATGCAGCACCAGATTTGATATCAATTACAAGAATTTTAGTTCAATTAATTAAATAATTCGGACTTAATGATTCCAATATTCCGAGCTCTTTCAATTTACGATGCTTAAATAAATGTCGTTGAATACATTTGAACTTTTTGGGAATTATTTTCATTTAAGGGTAGTATTCCGAGTTAAAATGAAAATTTGAATATTCCAACTGCACACAACGATAATTTAAGTGGAATAATTCCAGGCAAAATAATTAGTCTGAGTTTTTAATTTTAATAGCATGTATGTCACATCCTCCAGAAAATTGAGGCAATTATTCTTCCAACGTTTTTTCTATACTCGCCACGTTAGTGTTCAAATACATATCTAGAAAAATATCTTTGCCGGAAAAGCACTTTCTTATTGTAAAGGAAAACATTACCCCTATCAAAATAGCTTTAGAGAGCTCTGAAGCTGGTGATGGTAATGGTAATGAAGCACTAATAAAAGATAAAAATGAATTTCTAGCAAAAGACCTGATCTCAACTATATTGAATGTCGATGAGTTAATTTCAATATTTGAGACATCGAGGCTTGTACTATGTATAAAATTAGAATAAACCATAAACCATGAACTTGCAAGCTAGACTCGGCTTTTATTTAGTATTTAAAGAAACATTATTTAGGTACATCAGGTACTTACCCCTTCGACTGTTTTAAGAGTTTCTTAATCTAAAGAAACTTTATGAGGAATATCCTGGACCTATTTTCTATGGTAAGGTAAGTACAATCAACAGGAGAGAAAAAGATTATAAAACTAAAAGTCGAGAAAATACAAGGACGCCCATTTCGTAGGTCTCATCACTGTCATGTATATAAATGGTCTGACTGACCTCCTGTTTCATGTGGCACCAGTTTTGATTTCAAAAAGTATTCTCTCACTGCCAATTCTACCAATTGTCGTAAACTGGCGCTATATTTAAATTATATGGGAATTTACTTATATGCATGTCGGTGGGATTTATCGAATTTACCACAAAAGTATTTGGGGCTATTTTTATTGTTAAAGTTTAATTATGAATTGAAGGAAGTGTTTTTCACAAGACTGTTCTTTCAGGAAAGTTTTGAGTACTAAGTTGCCAGTTCTGGAAATACCGCTGAACTTCAAGCAATTAATCGTCCCAATCGTTACAGTTCAGTGGGAAATTATGCTCTAACGGAAAGAGATAGGAATATGTAAGTGATGCTATTTGCTTTCAGACATTTTTGATTCAACGAGCAGTTCATTTATATACATATCAGTGGGCCACATAGGTCCTGAAAAAGAATTACAATAGAGAAAATACAAATAGAAGAAATTAAAAATTTTAAACCACAGAGTGCTATAAAGATTTTTTGGTCTGCTTTGGCAGAACAAGAGAGACCATTTAGGCATTTACTTAAAAAGAACACTACATCTGAATTATTTAAAAATCAAAATTATCAAAATCATTAAAACCATAATAAGTGGGATGCTGGAATTTCAAGAAGTTTGATGTCAAAAAAACTGTAATTATAGTCAAAAAAGAGATGCTATTAATTATTTCGCTTTCCATTATTGACAATCCCTTCCCTAATTTGTGCAAAGAAATTGCTGACTACAAACCAAACCACAATTATAAATATTAGGATGGAAAGACATTAAAAATTATCTTCCTCAATACTTCAATGGAAGAGTCATTAGGCGGTAGTCGGTTTATTTATTTGTTTATTTATTTATTTATTTAGAACTTCATTAAAGATCTGATTACTGAGTTTACAAAAAGTATAAAAGTAAACATAACAATGTAATGACAAAAGGTATACATAATAAAATAATAAAAAGAAAAGTAACTCTAATTAACCTGATTCCTTATTTGAATTTTTGAAAGATGAAAGTCAATGAACTATACTGGAGAATGTCGAAGATGTAGTAATTCCTCAAGGAGCACACAGGAGCAGATATACTGAGAGTATTTACGAGCTTGGTGGAGTTTAGCACTCCTTGTATACACTGAAATGCAAAAAAAACAACTCTGGAAGTTTTTCGTCTATTCTCAAGAGAATCCAAAGGAAAGAGTTTAAGCCCGTCAACATATGGAGGTAGAATAATAGGGTTATCCCAATGAAGTCCATATAGGGCAAATCGAAAGAATCTCCGCTGCACAGCCTCGATGCAATTTATGTGTACAGCATAAAAGGAAGACCAGATTGGACAGATACTCCAAAATAGGTCTAACGAATGTGTAGTAAAGGGCCTTCGTTATAAATGGATCATTAAACTTCTTTGATCATCTCTTTATGAACCCCAGAGCAGCATTAGTCCTGGCAATGATTGTGGTAATATGGTCCTCGAAGGAAAGGCAAGTATTAAGGAAGATACCTAAATCTTTGGTTCTGTCAAGCCTAGTAAATAAGCATCCATCTTAAATACACCTGAAGTCCAAAGGCCTCTTTTTACGAGAAAGTTCATAGTAGTACATTTGCTGATATTAAGAGCAAGACAGTTAATAGCACAGCATTTATGTATGAAAGGTGTTTAAAAATTCCAAACTCGTTTTCATTAGAAACATTCCGGAAAATTTTGGCATCGTCAGCATAGCAAAGTATTCTTGAATTAGTCAAAATCAGATATATATCATTAATGTAAATTATAAAAAGAAGTGGTCCAAGATGGCTACCTTGAGAAATACCAGAAGTATTATCTATTTCGTGAGAAAGACTTGCACGAATTATGATTCGCTGCGTGTGATCAGATAAATAAGAACGAATCCAATTGACAAAGATAGTAGGAAAACCAAGAGCCAAGAGCTTATCAATTAAGATTTTCTGATTGATTCCGTCGAAAGTTTTACTAAAATCCGTGAAAATCGACTCGCTTTCCTCTTTCAATAGCAGAAATTTGTAAACTTTAACAAATTAGTCGTAGTAGATTAGCCTTTCATAAAGCTATGTTGAAAGGAGCGCAAGAAAGGCTTGATGTGGAAGTAAAAGATATCGCAAACAAGGGCTTCAAATATCTTACCAATGCAACTTAATTTAGCGACAGGTCTGTAGATAGACATGTCGCTCTTGTTTCCCTTCTTGTGCAAAGGAATAATCAAAGAAAGTTTCTGTACTGTTTTGGAAAAACAGCACAGCTTAAAACAACTTAAAGATAAATTAAATAAATTACACAAAACAGAAACGATGGACGTAACACAATTCTTTTTTGTGAGTATAGATGGAATTCAATCCGGACCACTCGAAAAACTGTCAACCATGGAGGCAGGCGCTTCGTTGAACAACAGATCTCTAGGTCAGAGGGTGGATTTCCCTATAGGCCGAGTAGGTCCAGGCCTAGGACGGCAAATTTAGGGGGCTGCAAGACGTAGTGAGATTTTTCTTGTTATTAGTCGCGCCCTTTTTGAACCCACACTTCAACGTTTAAAAATTCAAAAATGTGTCTATAGCACTCCGAGATTTACACGTATTTTGGAACATCGAACTGGATCTTTGCTCACTAGTTTACTCCAAGTTCAAACGTATCATTTTAATTTTGCTCCACTACAGACTATATATATTAGTGCTGGATTATTTAGTATTTTCGTGTTTTACAGAGAATAGAGGGGCGGATATCTTCCATAACCCTAGGGCGGCCAAGTTATCAAATCCGCCCCGGCTCTAGGTTTAGGAAAAATATTTCCGAGTCACAACTATGAACGGTATTCATCGTAGTGGTGGCGCTTATAGTTCACAAACTTCCAAAACTATTTAGGTTCAGTACGCAAGGCCGACCTCATTCTACATACATAATCATTGTACGAGTCAGTCAAACACGAAGTGCAGTGAGTAGCAAAGAAGAATAAGTTACGTTATCAGCCTCACTCCATGTGGAATAGAACCTCCTCCAAGCTTTATTTTTTAAATTTTTAAGATGCTTCAAAGAGCCATTGAGCCACGGTTGACAAATCGAAGTACGATTCGAAATAACAAGTGGTACACAGTGAGTAAAAGAATCTCACAAAACGATCTCACAGCTTTATCAATGTCACGTTCAGCCAGGACACAGGTCCAGTCACCAGCGGATAACCATTCATTTATTTTATTAAAATCAGCTTTCTTAAAGTTATAACAATACTCGTAATTACTAGAAGCATTTGATGAAAAAGTTACAGGATCAAAAAACAAAGCTATATGTAGTTATGTAGTGCTGGATGATATGTCATCGGAAGAAAGAGAGATCTTCCAGGATCATTAGTCACACCGCTAGGCTGCATTAGGCCTGAAGAAATAAAGTTGTCAATAAAAGATGTGGTCAGCAATCCCTCATCATCCTGAGAGTTAGACCACAAATAAAAAAGAAAGTAATTCCTGAAGATTTTAAATACATATGATAAATTTAGGAGTATTCTAAAAAGTTTTGAACACAACCATATATTTTTTGACGATATAATTTGTGTACCGAGAAAGTTGTGGAAATCAGTATTCAAAGATACAAATATAGTCCATGTATGGATTGAAAAGACAAAACAAATAGCTTGAACAAGTAGAACGAAGTCATGATATCGAAACTTGATGAATGTAGATTGTACTACTTTTGTATTTAGAGTGGATCTAGAATAATTTTGCAGTAATAGTGGATGTCAATATAAACAAAAAAAAGTATGGTAAATAGTGGTTGGGGACTAAATATGTCGTTTGAAACAAAAGGGGAGTTAAATATATTTCCTTCATATTTAAACAGGCATCCTATAAATTCTGTTGGAGACATTCTTTAGGATTTCATATGGCTTATAACTTTTTATTTATCCCCTCCGTTTCGAAATTATGGGTCAATGGCTCAAAATATTCATAGTCTTGGAATTCTTCCACCGTTGTAATTATTTAATTCATTAAAAGATCACAAATAGTTTTTATATCGAATTTAAAAATCAACGATTAAAAGGCCTTATCACAGTATGTAACCTAAATCATAAAGCAACTAATAAATAGAGAGATCGAATTGAAGACAAAAATGTTCGTAAAATTTGTATTCTTCTGCTTTTGACACTTGGTCCCACAGCGTTCGTTCTCGTAAATGAATATTCACAAAGTATATTCAATTAATGAATTGAGAAATAGCGAAAAATGTATAACAAAATATGGGCGAGTAGGACTTTGTGTCCACACAGAAAGTGTACGTCTTTTCTAGGAACTTAACTTATTTTTTTTTTATATATATTATTATTATTATACTTTTTAAAAACAATGTTAAATATTCAGGCAATTATATTATCAGTTACTTAGTGCCTAAATGCATCCCGGTCTATGTTTACTGTAAAATATGTTTTATTTGAATGCAGCCAAAAACTACAACGGGATGACAAAAATACCTTACTATCCGCTTTTGTACTCTTGGTTGGCGCCGGACTGGTATAATTCACAACAAAAGACAATAATTCAAGTCTCAATAAATTAAAAATTTTCCTACATATGTCTCAGGCTTAGCTGAAAAAAAATTTAAGATCGGAATTTTAGAAGTTACAAAACTAATAGATCAGATTGCTTGACTGTTAGTCATTAACATACTTTCCGAATACATAGAAATGCTTACCAAAGCTCAGTTATTACATGCAAACCCTGATTACCAGGAAACCTCCAGTTATAATTTATATTTCCAGTGGCAAATACGGGGACCTGTTGCAAGTTTTCGCCTTTGGAATCGATGGACATGAATACTCCCTTATTGAGACAGAGTCTCCAACAAGGAGACTATGAATAGCCTCGGAGTATAGTTTATATTTACAAAAAGCAAGGAGAAGCTAAAACTAACAATCAAATATGTACCCCTGAAAAAATTACCCTTTTAATTATAGACCATAGTCCATATGGGACCTGGAATTTTTATCTAATAGGAATGATACAATTATCTACAAATTTCGTGTTCTTAAGCCTAAAAAAGGGAAGGAAAACTATAGTTGTACTTAAAATTATAGAGAAAAATATTTTGGAATTGCGACTTGTATCGTTAAAGTCAAAGGTACGACGCACAAAAACCTATCACTTCTTCTGTAAGTATTGCATAGATAACAATATAAGAACCATTTTAACTGCTATGACAACTCCGCTTGATAAAAGCCAGATTGATAGATATTTTAGAGCCAGAACTATTAATTGGTAGGGACCGAAAAATTATAAGAAAAAGGAGGGCCGAGAGAAGAGAAATATTGCCTAAGATGGAAGAAAAATATTGTGTAAAATCCGAAAACATAAATTCAGGTCACCTCCAAGATATAAAAGATCTTACTAAATAAAGAGTTCAAATCCATAGATACGTTGTATCAGATACACCAACCATAGAAGCCATACAGATCTGTAGTAAGATTACAGATTGAATTCTCAGATCTACGGCCGATCAGGATGTTCCACTAGCTGTTGGAAAACATATGCGGCGACTAATAGACGGTGACTCTCTCAACACCGTTGATAACTTATTCGAAAGTCTGCCTGGTTTCCGCGGGTGGAAGGCTCTTCGGGATGATCTCGAAGGGGTAAAAAAACCGGTTAACTTACGTGATTTAATAAGGGATGATTTTTGGTGTGGCAGCAGATGATCAATGGTAAAAATGGCAGACACATTGGATGGTGGGAAAGTAGTGGTAAGGAAAAATGTATATAACTAACGTCATACCACGAGTGCTGAAATTTGCACACTGGCCTTTTTAGAAATAAGTTAATTTAATATTGAAAATGGCACCTATCGGGCAACTCCTTCGTACAGTTGCCATATAAAAATTTAGTTTTTCATTATATATGAAGGTTCTGCCAAGGAATGCATAGATGTAAAGAGTTTAAATTTAATACAAGACATTTTCATAACAATAGCAAATACTTGTTCAAAAATAGACTAAATCCGGCAAACCTCTACTTGGGACTGTCATACAAAAAATTCGGTTTTCACTATATATTTGAACACTACCTGAGAGCGCGTCAACGTACAGCGCCGCTGAAATGTTGCAGACAGTGTTCACGCAAAAGAGGTAAATACAAATTCAAAAATCAAATAAATCGATCCGATTTGGTGGTCCACTTTTCAGCTTGTATTTGCAATTTTTATAGAAATGCCGTGTGCAAGATTTCAACTCTGTACGTCGACGGGCTCTCAGGCATTGTTCAAATATGTAGTAAAAAACCAAAGTTTTGTATGACAGCACTAAGAAGGAGTTTCTGGATTTAGCATATTTTTGAACAAGTAGTTACTATTGCTACGAAAGCACTACGTACCAAATTTCAGCTGTCTACGTTGATGCATTCTCAGGTATGGCAACCCTATGAAGGGTATGCCCAATTGGTCGCATTTTCGAAATTAAATGTTCTTTTGTCTAAATTTCAGCACTGTAAGTGAACGCGTTCTCGAGTTATCGTGGATCTGCTATTTCTACCATTGATCATAAGATATAATTCTCTGCTGTCACATCAAAAATCAGCCTTTATGAAATTAAATTTTTAAGCCTTCGCGGCCGTCTCACCCTCCTCCACTGGAAGATAAGTAGACTTCCGAGTAAGTTACCAACAATGTTAAAAGAGTATGATAAAATAGAAAATTTTGATTATGAAATGACGTAAGTATTTTGGTTGCCAGCTCTTAGTCAGGAAGGCCTATTTTAATATACATTGCCATTCTTCGACAATGTTAATGAAAATGATAACCATTTACTTCACTTTCTCTTCAAATGGGGGCCTATGCAGCATTTTCTATTGATAGTCTTAAAACAATCTCAACGAAAGGGATAAAGGACAAAATTTACTCGTTAAACTCGACAAGTTGAATTTATTTTCGGGGTTTTAGTTTATAAATTCTGCTTGTATCTCCCAGGTGGCTTGCAACATGAAATAATAATCAAAACCTCACAACGGTCTGGCTATGCGAGGTGTATTATAACAAAAAGTTACTAATTTCAACCAGGCCCAAGTTAAGCCTTATTGCCTCAACCAACAAACCATCCAGGAACATGACGATAATTATCATGCTGTATTATACAAAACAGTGTATTGCGAAAACAGAATGGCGATTAGTGGAAAAACATGGCCCAGAAGAAAATATTAACATAAGTACACGTAGAAGTCTGAAAGGACGCATGAAATCAGATCCGCATCAGCCACAGTTGGAGGTAATCCCCGTTGGACTTCCGGGTATGGTTAGAACCGGAAATACAATGGGATCATATGATACTTAATAGAGTGGAAGAGTGAAGGTAACTCACGACGATATGCACAAGCATTTGTATTTAAATGTGTCCTAACATTAAAAAGAAAAATGGCGCCCGTAATATTATGAGGCATCAGAAAGATTATGGCTTGTAAGTTACAGGGTGATTCCTAAAATAAAAAAATACGAAACATTTTAAGCCCCAGGACGTCGTCAACCGTTAGGATTAACCATAACTACAGTCATATTTATATATAATGCGTACATGTAGTAGATCAATTTAAATCTTGATACATTAGCGAATATAGCTAGGTGACGCGGTATGGCCCCCTAAAGATCACTGAAATAAAACTGCAATAGACTTTCTGCAGTTTTCCGAACAAAATAAATCTACCTTGTTATGGTTGTATGAAGAGTGATTGACTTGGACGTGAGGTCGAGATTGCAGGGTAGCACGCTAGCTCGCCTCGGCTATTGGCGGAGTGTGTGGGGAGGTTCCACGAAAACCTGCCGCTGGATTCTATTTTAAAAGTTTTTTTTTAAGTTAACAATGAACACATTTGTTAAGATCTAATTCTACCTCTAATCTATGCTTAGCATCTTTAAATCTCAATATAGGAACTTTGCTTCTACTAAGTTGAACTGCTCAAAAACAGCAGATTGCGAGTGATCATCTTTCAGTAGAGTTACGTTAGACAGCTTCAATTCTTGGATCACTCTAAATGTATTTCGCCATACAAGACACGTATCGACATCTGACGTATCAGCCCCAAATCCGGATTTTGTTGAACCCTCAAGATATAAACCGTAACGTGGATAGCCTTCTTACGTGACACACATAATTTCCGCCACTGGTAGTTTTTTATGATGTTTAGCTTCGGTTGTTGTGATGTTACGGAATTCGACTAAATTGCCTATTTAACATTATCGGTTTTATCTCCTCAGATCTTTTAACCTTACTTTTTTAAGATTTTATTTGGTTACTTTGTCTCAATAAATTAGGCTATTGGATTATAAGAAATTTATTTCCCAACAAACTGAGATGATTAAAGTAATCTCCAAGCTACAATATTTCTTCAAGATCTAATTAATATATATATTTTCGACGAAATAAAAGTACTCAAGATTAAAAGGAATCTACAAGCCACGAGTCAGCATTCTCCTTCTAGAATTGCGTAGCTTAATCTGATGCAACCTTCGCGGGATAATACTTTTTGGGAACAAAAGGATGACCTTCTTAGAGATTCCTTACTTTAGAATTTTTAATAAAAATTTTCTTTAAAATTAACTTCACTATGGTTTCTTGTCAGGTATCAAACAAAATTCTCGTCATCTAGAATCTGCTCGACCCCTCTTCTTCTTCTTCTTCTTCTACTTCTTCTTCTTCTTCTTCTTCTTCTACTTCTTCTTCTTCTTCTTCTCTTTCTCCACTCCTTTCTTTCGGGAACCTGTCCCCGTCAGACTTGAAACGTCTGGTCGAGTCTCGTCAGCAGAACATTCTCCGTGTGGCCCACGCTGTGTGCTGCTGTTAGCAAAAATTTCTGATTGCTTCCAACTTCAATTCTTCCAATGTAGCCCTTATGGATAGCGGCTTAGTTTTTGCTGTTGAAGCCTCTGGGGAAGGTAGAGATACCTGTAAACTTCATATGTATAAGCGAGGCTCTGAGCTCGGGGTGTTTCAAGCAGGATAGAGCATATTCGGGTGAAGGCAATGGAAGTTTGTTTCAATTGAAAACAGCTGCCAAAGTGTCTTTGATGAGTCTTCGATGTTGGGACGGCTTTGTTAGAATATTATCGGCAGGAGAAAACAAACATTTAAAGAAAGAATTACAAATTTGAAAAATTCAGTGAAACTTCACAACGATAAACAAGTCTTTGAGTATTATCGTATTACATTTAAAGTTTATGCTTATTTTAGAATAACAAAAGCAAAATAAATCAAACTATTTGAAATATACGTAATGTACGTAGTGTCAAAGTTTGGTTTAATGCACTCTATTCGTTTTAATGAAGTGCATAGAGTTTCTTTTCAACAATAACTCTTGGGTTTTCCGAGCCCCAGATGCGACAATTTTGCTTGTTGACGAAGCCATCGAGGTGGAAATGGGCCTCATCACTCAAGATGAGTTTTCGATGGAATTCCGGATCATTTTCATGCATTTCAAGGACCCAATCAGCAAAGACTCGACGTTGTTGATGATCGGCCGGCTTGAGTTCTTGTGTTAACTGAACTTTATAAGCCTTAGGACCCAAATCTTTATGCAAAATACGGTGTAATGACGTTTGTGGAATGCCTAATTCCAAAGAACGACGAGGAATGGACAAACCTTGGTTTTCTTCAACGCTTTTTGCTACAGCAGCAATATTCTCGGCTGTTCTTGAACGACGTGCACGGGTTTTATTCTTCACATCACTAACTTGTCCCGACAGCTCAAATTTTTCTACCAATTTCTGTATTGCGGTCCGACAAGGTGTTTCACGACGACCCAAAAATGTTCGAGTTTTACGAACCGTCTCTGCCACATTTTCACCATTTTTATAGTGAATTTTAATAATTTCAATGCGTTGTTGAATCGTGTATCGTTCCATTTTTATTAATGGCGTAGTTTCTACTTGTCAAATGTCAAAAAATGACAGCTTCAAGAGTGACATCTACCGAAATAGCGGGCTAATTAAAATAACACCTCGTATTGGAAAACCCTTTATAATACCATACAATATGTGTAACCAGTTGTCCGTCCCTGTTACGTATTGTTAGAGTTGGGAAAATTAGAATTGCCTATTTTATTTCCTTTAAAATATAGTTTAAGGAATATTTGATGTTATAGGAGATAATCTTCGAATAAAAGTAATAATTTCGAATGTATTTGGAATTTGTTGAACTTTTCATATGAATATTTAAGCGAAAATGAAACTGGAAATCTAATTCATTTTCACATCCTAGCACCAAAATTGGTGTCACATGAAATAAAAAATGAAGCAGTCCATATTACACATGGCAGTGATTGACGGATATCTTCGAACTTTAGATCTATTTCCGGCTTTGTCAGACCAGAGATCCCCCTTTCAAGAATTCCAACTCGAAGATATTCTCGATGCTACAACCTTAGAAGGTAAGCCGGAAGATGAATAGGATTTTCTTGACCATAAGAAATAAAATAAGAAAAATCTAAAGAAATTTAATACTTGTTGTTTTAGCTCGATTCCAAATACCTGAAAGTAGTGAAACATACACTTTTGTATATGGAAATATAATACAGTGACTGACACAAAAGAGGAGCGTCTGGTTACTAACATCGACCGAATTTAAATGTGCATAATTTATGTATTCGTACCAGATTAGTATCAATACCAGTACTTGGACTTGTATTAGAAAAATTTTAAAGTACCAGTACCGGGACTTGTACTTGAAATGTTTAAGTACCAGTACCGAGATTTGTACTTGTACTTAAAATCTTTCAAGTCAGGGTACTGGTACTGTACCAGTACTTGTACTTGGAATTTCACAGGTGTGATAGGTACTTAGTAAGTAAGTAGCTCCCAGTAACTATTTGAGAGGTTTTTGAAAGAAGTTAAATTTTTTAGTATGATTGTCCAGGATAAATATTCATTTTAGTTTACTGATCTTGTCCAGCACCATTCAAACGGATTCGAATTTTTGACAGCTTTACATTATGTACTTATTTTTTTTTCCACTAGCTGATATCATAAAGGCATCAGCTATTTTACGTGTTATTATACATGCGCATAATGACAATAAAAGGCGTAGATTCCAGTGAACTTTGGGTTTGATTTTGTATTGAGACACTTGTAATTTTGGGCCCTACGAATTTGGACTAAACCGCCAAGTGGATAATCCGTATCGAACTAGTACCAATACGTATTAATGTTACTTATAATGACAACCACTAAAAGTGTGTTACTTGTATGAGCTACTCAATAGTGAATTGCTGCGCTGGTAAATCCCTACGCAAATTTATACCTCTTAAGATAGCATAGCATACTTAAACTATGTACATTTATCGAAATTATTATTATTATGATATCAAGCTAGTTACCTACTCAAACGTTATTTGTCAAAACTTCTTCATTTATAATTCAGACGGTATTGGTGCCAAAAGCAGCAAACATAATTCCTTCCAAAAATTTCTACTCGTATCGAATGAGAACAGAGAATGCATCATAATTCATCTTCTGCGCATATGTATCAAACACAATTAGTCACTATAACTGCAGTAAGCTGTCACTGGTAAATTTGATCTATGGAAGTTTACAGCTTCACCAACATCCTGCCGCATCATCCAACATAGTCGTAATTATAAATGGACAAGTCCCCCCCCCCCCCCTTTTCAACCCTTATCAGAAACTGATATTGAATAATTCCTGTGCAAAATTTCACAAGTTTGATTTTGAGCTTACAAAAATTGGAAAATTGAAAACCCTAGTCAGTTTCAATGAAACGATTCATCGCCCACTTTTAAGGGGTTAAGTGCTGAAGGCATTTATTTTTCATTCTGTTCACGTTCGTGGTATCATGACATTGAGTACGTGTTGAGGCGAGTACACCTTACTCGAAAATCCATTACTTACCTGTCTTTGAGATATCAAGAAATCTGTATTTGGCACTGAAACCATTCGACGTCCGATTCGAGCTAGCTTCGAACTCAATCAGGAGATTTGGTCCGGAACTGATGACCCTCCTGCTGGCAGCCTCATTGCAGTAGACGTCTATTGTCGATGATTTGTCGGGAATTTTGCCGTCGTAAATGGTGATCTTGTCCGAATGCCGTAGGCAGCTGAAAAGATATTGTATGAGAAAATCTTCGTCAGGTGAATGTGGTGGCACAAGCCGAAGCACTTTGCCAGGCTCTGCATTTTCTTGTGAAATATGACTTACCTGCTGTGACCTGTTAACAAGTAAATCTCCTCGAATAAAACTTCCACACGATTACGTGGTCTGCAATTTAAACGGAATTAATGCGATAAATTTCGAAATGATGACAAAGGTGTGCACAGAGTTCTCCTCATGAGGAATGGATGAGCTCTGTGTGCTATTACGGTGGACGGCGGACAAGGGTGGTTTAATAAAAACTCTTTGGATTTCACAAAATTGGCCTATGTGTGTGTAGGTGAATGTATCCTTCATCCCTGAAGGTATTTATCCAAACGAGAATTAAGTTCAACTTATCCATACCATTCATTAAAATGATAAAATTTTAAAATTCCGAAGCATATACACATCCTAACACAAAATTACGACATCATCGCATTATTAATGAGTCCTATTTAGACCGACCTCACATTAATGAGTAAAAGAATGCAATTACTTTTGGTTGAGTGTACTTTAAGGAGAATGTGACATACCTACTTATTAATTAATATCTTAATGGATTTTTAAGTGGTGTATGTATCCGTATGCATGTGGATCTGAAGCTTATCTATGACATAGTGCTAAGGTACAGAGTATAACTCCAAATATTTTTTCCGATTCACCTACCTACCCACATACATATGTTGCTTTGATTATATGCTTGGCGACGAAGGTTCTCATGACACAAATCAAATATTTTTATCTTTAAATCTTTTTATATTCCTTAATCTGCTCTGGTGACCCCGAGTATCTCATTGTTGTTTTCTTGCAGTCTAGGAGAAACAGAAACCTTCTGATGAGAATAACCGTCAACTTTTCCATTGTACCTTATGGTATATAACTAATAATTGTGCAATTGTATTAGTAATTATATTACGTGCTATATATAATTTCGATTTGCTTGACAATTAACTTTTCTTTTTTTCTATTTTTATGCACCAAATATTCTTAATTTCTTTATTGCAGTAATTAACTAGTTTAGCTTTTATTAGTATGAATTACCTATCATACGATTATAAGTTCCTGAAGCTTTTGTAGAAGCTATACTAACGAATAAATGAAAGAAAATTATGAAAAAATATACCCACAACACATGGAACTAGGAGTTCAAACTACTCCCAGTTCATGTTGAACGAAGTTTATCTTTTGAGAAGAATTATGTTCAATGGTTTTTTTTTCTAAAATCAAGCTTCCTTTAATTTTTTAATATCAGTTCTCAAACAAAATTTTGAAGCTCACGCTTTAGAAAACGAATCTTGCAAAAACATTCTTTTTTCTTCCCAACATTGATAGAAGCCTCAGTTGAATCATTGCACGCGTCCCGGTAAAGTTAATTAATTTGCGGTAAGAATCATTTTTTTACTGAAATATTTAATCGCTTTTGTATTATTCGTGAGCGATTAAAAAATTGGATCTAAAACTTGTGAAAATAAATAAGTGAATTAGAAAAACTTCATTATAAATGGATGGTTGTGGGGTTGTGCCGGACCTAGGAAAGTTTTGAAGTGGGGCAAAGACGTTAGTTACCGCCCCTCTAACAACAATATATTTTAGAAGCAAATTTTATTACAGTTCCAGGCTATACTACAGGGTATACTAGGCATCCTATGTATATGATAGATGACCTATTTATACTGCATATCCTGGAACTAGAACCAGAGTTGTTAAATAAAATTTGAATTTGAAACAAATAATTGTTAAATAAAAAGATTTTGAAACAAAAAGTAAGATCCATTATAGATCTTAAATGTCGTTTGAATCTCAAACTCTTTTAAAATAAAATGAAAGTAAAAAATTGTATCATTACAAATACCGTTTATTTTATACCAGAGACAGACTTGCAATTTCAATATTGATATATTTATAATGCAATTATGTCAATTGCAATATGAAATTTCAGAGACACACTTGCGGTTTACGATACTACGAATTTAATTAGAGAACTTACATTTGATTTATCACTTGATTTGTCATTTGACTTAAGAAAGTTCCGCGCACATACAAAAATGAGCGCAAATATTGTGAAATTACTTGCCTATATGAAAAATAAAAACGAAATAGGCACTTCAATTTAACAAGTGTCAAATACTAATTGTCAGAAAAAGTTGTAGCTAAAATTGCAGTATTAAATTCGGTTCTTAAAGGTTCGTGTATTGTATAATTATGGTTTATAACTAGGGTCATATTGCAATGAACTCGTGTACCGCATTCATTTTCGCAATTTCAATATTGAGCTCCAATGTACTCCATACTGAGTGTACACCGAGCGTATACCGAGCTGTTTTTCAGTATATAGAAAAAGACTTTCGGTCGAGTGCAAAATGCAATATTAAAATTGCAAGTCTGTCTCCGGTATTATTAACACAAGGATAACTAATTAAAATTTTAATTATGTTAGAGATTAGTTTTTTTTTTGCCGCTTTTCAATATGAATCTTCTCGGTGAAAACTACTAAAATTTGAGACGGTTTCAAAAAAAACTCTGGGTAGGAATTCTGACAAACTGAGGCGTTCAGGTTGTAAAGATTTATCCGAACTTTTACTCAGATTCAAAGGCCTTAACTCCGGCTAAAATGGCTAAATTTAGCTGGCATAAAAATAAATTTCTGGTAACTCTGTGCTTGTGGCTACTGTCTTATATTCTGTCTACATTCGAGGTAGGAATGATGGATGATGGGGAACATAGGGTTGCCAGCCATATTTGTACAATTTTTGAATTCATTTCATATGATACAAAGGTGTAATTTGAGAATTTAGCGGAATAGTTTAATTAGCTTACAGGGGCTTACAGACTTAAATTTAATAGACAGTTCACTGATTGACTGTATAAGTATAAGCACAATGGAAAGTATGATATCAGCAAAGGGGCTTTTGGATTCCGGAAAAAAGACTGAAATATTAATTATGGTCTGAAAAAATTTTCCAATTCTTGTGATTAGTTTTTTTCTCGTTTAGTTAAGGGTTCTGAAGTCCGTCATTTTGCCGCCCCCTTAAAACTAGAGCCCGGGAAAGTCCCCCCGCGTGCCCCCCCCCCCCCAACCATAGTTCCACCCCTGGTTGTGGGGTATCACTTACAAATTAAGAAGAAAAAAAAATTAAAAAAATACAATACAGATCATTTCCTTACTATAATGTAATAGAAAGTGATAAGCATGCCGTCGTAATAGGACCATCTACTCATTCGCATGATTCATTAGCCTATAAGAAAATTGTTATTGTTGTTCAATAAAATGAATCGCGAAATTTTCCGAGCTGCGCCCATTATGAGTTATAAGGCAAAATATTTTTGAAATATTCTACTTTCTTCAGAAAATTGTCGCAGAAAGAATTTGGGAGCTCAGTCAAATTTGAAACTGCTTTCAAAATGCCAGTGTTGACTAATTGGCGGTACTTTCAAGAATGTCCCTTATCTAACGCGATAACTATTTTCGGTTCATGTATGAATATATAGAATAGGTGTCCTATTGATATTTTGCTTGTTGTACAGGAAAGCAGGAAATCGTACTGCGATTTTCTTTATGAGCTATGTACGGTTCTCGTCAATTGGGAAAGTAAATTTCAGACCTATGTATATTATATCCAGATTTTAAAACGGTCACCTTTTTAGACAATAAAGACTATTTTGCGACAGCTGAGTTTAAAGGTTGTGTATTTTTTATTTAGGTCAAATTATGTTGGGGCAAAATGCTCGCTCTGCAAGAAAATATGGCAATAATGAAGATTTTTATTTATTAATGTGTATGTGGAAGAGCTTTCCATTTTTATCAGCAGATGACGTCACAGATTATAATTCCGTGTTAAATAGTACTTTAAAGGACGTTGCGCGAAGTATATATACAGGATGATTTTGAATTGGTGGTCATAAACGAAATAGAAGAATGGTTGAAGTATTAGAAACAAATCAAAAAATGCACTACAGGAGGGAGGGGAGGGCATCTGCATTTTTAATAGATTTACAGATGATCAAGAAAAAAAGAAAAAATCTTCGGTTTTCACAAATCACCATGTACTTTCCTTGTTGTACAAGCTTTGAAAATAATTTTTATTTCAGATGAAAGTAAGCCGCCTAAGCTTTCACACGAATGTTGATCTATCACTTCACACCCCCTAAACAAGATATTTATAGGACTTTAAATTCATAAAAATGGAAAGTAATCTTAAATTTTTTAAATCTTAACGATTTTCTTGACAAAATGCCCAATAACCGTTACATTTGTTTGCAAGATTTGGACATCTTAAAATGTTGACTTTTATTTTATGATGACTAATTTCATAAGTTTCATTAACTTTTACCATTTTGTAAATTTTGCGTGGAATTGCATAAACTTAGGCGCAATTTCTATCGTTAATACCAAAACGAATGAAATTGTACATCGTAAAAAGAAGTTTATCTTAAAAGCGGTTGGGTTGCAAGTAGGTAGGTACAAATAATATGAAATGAAAGATAACTTTTCAAGGGTTCCAAATCTTACAAGAAAATATAACCTCTATTAGGCTCTTTGGAGAGAAAATAATTTGAATTTTTAAAAATTAGGAATAATTTTTTCTGTTTTTTACTTGGTCGTCCTATATAATTAGCAGTATGAGGGGATGGAGTGGTGGTTTGATATTTTTTGGAAAGCTTAGACGGTTTGTTATCATCTGGGTAAAAATCTCCTGAATAGGTTGTACAACAAGGAAATTTCGGGGAGTTTTGTGAAAAAATAGCATAGCACATATGTGTGAATCAAATGTAAAAGTCTTGAATTTAAACATTTCTAGACAAGGGAAATGATTCGAAAGAGCAAATAACAATACATTCAAAATGAAAATTTCGTAGCTGTCAGGCGCGGATCTAGCATTGAAATTATGGGGGGGGGGGTCATCTTACAAATTATTTAGGGTGCAAACTGCAAACTTTTCTCAGTTTTACATACTGGCATATCGCATATATAATATGGACTGCTCAATATGCTATTTCATGCGGGTAAAATTTTTTGTGTCAAAAATAGTTCATACGTCGGTGCCTACATTGAAAAATCCATTGGCGGAAAGTTTAAAAGTGACACCTCTCGAATTTCTATTAACCCAAATAATTAATTTAAAAACATTTATTTCGACAAACCCACTTATTTATTTATTGTTTACAGCCCTTTCTCAGTTCGCACGTTACATAGAAAAGTGACCCAACTCAAAAAATGCAACTTTTCAGGAGAGCGAAAAAACGAAAAGCTGTACATAGAATTAATTCTAGCTTAATGTAGTAATTGTTTGCTAAAAATAGTCTGAACTCTTAAATTTGTTAGTAAATATATTTCTGAAGAAATATGATTTTTAAGAATTAAATTCCGTACTTTGAACTTTGTGGAAAAATGTCATAACTCAAAATAAAATTTGTAAGAAATAAATGCCGTTTTGTGGAAAAGTGATACAATTTAAAATAATACTGTTAAAATATCGAAAACATATTTACGTTTGTAATGAAGATCGTCACAACTCAAAAAGTAACACTGACACACTGTTCTATGAAGAATATCTCTGTTCTTAAGTAACAGAAAAGTGATACTATCTCTATCTAGCGGCAAAAACAATCAGATAGAAATATGCCAATTTAATGGTGTAATTAACTCAAAAACGACAAATTTTGAGTTAGGTCACTTTTCTATGTGACGTGCGAGTTGGTAGTTGGTGCTTAGACGGAAAGAGAGCGCTATATAGAAATGAGCCCACTTTCTGCAGTGTATTTCTATGGACGTAGTAAGAACGCTGTAAATATTTTAGAATGTTAGGAGTTAGGACTAAGTTAGGGCTCTGATGTGGTAGTGAGGGAGTCTGTTTCGTGGCTTGGGAAGTGTTTCTCTTGGATCACCCAAAGCTGGGGCCGAAACTCAAATTCTGTACACATACATGTCATGCATACAGTAGTATTCATTGAAATAAATTTTTATTTTTTTAAGTTTTGGAATAAAATTTTTTTTTAAGTTGAATTATATAAATAAAAAAATAATAAAATAAAAAATAATTTTTTTCAAATAACTTAATTAATTAAATATTTTTTCTTTTTTTCTTCAAATTTAAAGGGAGTCAGGAGTAAATGACCTCTAGGACCCCCCCCCCCCCCTCCCTAGGATGCGCCACTGGTAGCTGTAAGACGATATGTACATGAACCCTGCATTGGAAATTTCTCAAGGCTATTATGAGTAAAAGCTCTATTCAAACCGAATCTTATGATCACCCTATAACGGTTGAGGTGTTTGAGCTGTTTTTTATAATCGTCTCCTTTCAGCCATATTGTTTTGTCTATACATTTTTTAATCATTCTGTATGGTGAACCTATTCAGTTGTCGCACAGTGTATTTTTCTGTAAGATGACGTATCCAGGATCAGCAAAGTATTGCACGTAATTCCTTAGTGGGTGTTCTCCCAATCGGTAATAATCCACAAAGCCGCCATTGCCCTTTTATTATTTATGCTAAGGATGACATGGGTAACCTTACTACTTTAGCATATTTTGTATGATAGCTTTAACCATGGAGGAATTTGATAGGTACCTAGTTATTTCTTACGCAATTTGGGGAAAATATCACACAAAGAATTGGAAGTTTAACATAAGGTTAATTAAAATTAATCTTTTCATTCGTTTTAGGTTATTGCACTATCCTAAAGTAAGGAATCATTTTTAGGTAGGATTCTGAAGAGCTGGCTTTACAACGGACCATCGAAAGTTTAACTATGGCTTGACAGTGGTTAATTTGATGCCGCCAGTTGATCCTAAACTAACCTAACCTAACCTAACCTATTATAATTTTCTTCCTTTAACACTCTCTGTTATTTTTTAGTCACTTGTTTCCATAGCAGAGATAAACGCACATATTCTACTATAGGACCGTTTTTATGGAAATCGACATACGTCTTGTTAAACCTTCGAAGATTGTAAGCCCGAAGAAAGACAGAAGATGGAAGATTGTTCCAAATTCGCTCAGTTTGGGATAAAGGAAATATCATGGAACTGATTGATAATTGTGAATGAGAAATATGCGTAGAAAGGATTGAAACAGTGACACACTTTTCTTCTCATTGCCCGTTTCTCTTGACTAAAAGCTACAAAATAACTTAGATTATACCCCTTCAGGCAGAGTTGATTGGGATCTAGAAATGAAATATTTATTTCATAAGGCCGCCTGGATAGGATTTATAAACCAGATCTAAAAAATTATTCGTGTGAAGCTCGGGAGCCCTCATTTCCTTTACACTGGGTCTCCACAGGATTTTTCTGCTGGCAAGAGGGCGTTCACAAATGTCAGCCACTGGGCAAATTCTGTTAAGGTAGCTCATTTGTCCTTACATTTTTCATGTCTTTACACGTCACAAACACGTTACGGTTCTCACTTTGAGATCAAGGCGTTTGTAGCACTTAGCATTCAAGTTCCAAAGACATTCTCGTTCCCGATAAAAATTTATTTATTTAACAATGTCGCACTTTTTTAGTTTCAAATCTGCCATTTTCTTTTTACAAATGTTAGTTTTCTGCCCACAAAAAAATCCGCTTTACTATTAACATATCTGGCTTACCATGAACTGCCTTGATGAAGAAACCAGCAGCATCCAGGTGGTCCACAATGGACTTTTAGCAAATAGTCTTACTGTTAAGACATATAAAAAAGCCTGTATACATATCCGGTGTGAAATTCATCCATCCATCTATTCTGTACAAAAAGAGGTACTCAAGGGGAAACAACCAATTGCATTTAAGATGGGTAAAGCCGGTTGCACACGACTCGCGAATAGTTCCAAGGTAATATTCAATAGAATTAGGAGCTCTTTTAATAGGGCGACTCTAAACACATGTGCGAGAATTTGCGAAACTTTTACCTAATAGCTGGTAATCGTCTGTGAACTTTTGAAGAAAAAAAATTACCTAACTAAGGTTCGAACCCAGCGGATTTCTTCTAGACTTTAATTGACACATTACTAATCTCTTTTTATTAATGTATCGCCTGGGTACAGCTGCTCAAGAATCCATCTATGATAGATCGCTGGTAGTTTGGGTTCAGTATTAGTCCTTTTGACTTTTTTTTTCATATACATATGTAGTTGGTCTACTGAAAAATTTCATGGATAAAGGAACGCTACCAATACCGGATTTAGTAGCGCCCCATCGATAACAAAATTCAAATCCCCGCAAATTCCAACCGATTTTCTTTGATTTCAAAACAAACAATCGCTGAACTCCACATCCCGCTAATGTAAATCACAGCTATCAACTGCCATGATTCGTTAATAAATTAAATAGCCTCAGTAGATTTTCATTTACGTGTATCAAAGCAAAGTTCGACTCTACAAGGTCGTGAATGAGCCTCGGAACTAATTAATAAATTAGTAACCAACATGATTTCCTATACTTGACACAATCTCCTGATAGGCCTTGGTATTTACGTAGCAAACAGGAAACCACATTACGCTGGTAGATGCTCTCATCTAAATATCAGATCTGCGCCTACAACACCGGGGAAGGATTTCATTCACCCACGTGCCCACCCCTAATTTCACGTAACTTGGGTACATACATATATGGGAAAACAAATCCGACTTCGGTTGTGTTTACCTTCCTGTGAATTTGTATGTGCACTTTGCATGACCAGGATATTTGGCTGGATATCGGGGAGAGTGGAAAAATCGCCAGATGGGCTCTGTCTCGACGTCTGTCGCATAACTAAGGGCTAGCGGCAGAAACTGATAGTCACAATACGTTGTCGGCACAAGGTTCCCGTCATTTTTGAACATTTCTGCAGGAGAAGTAGAATTAATTCTTCAAACAATAACCATGCGGATGATGACTTACTTTTGTCGATGAACTGAAACCTTCCAGCTACCGTGAAAGCCTCATTCAACTGAAATGGTTCATATACCAGTCTTATGCCAAGGACTCGTTCAGAACTGAAAATCGATTGACGATGCTGAATGCGGAATTTCTTCCTATCAACAGGTGGTTCCTGCTCGATGTCCTGACTAAGGGAAGTATTTTGATCCTTTTCTCTGATGGGTTGTTTTATGACGCCAGAAATATTGGTTTGAGATTCAGCTGGAAGGAAATTGTATGTATTTTCGGAGCATATTGTTTCTTCGGGAATAGCTGTGTCCTTGATGAGTGATTCTCGGAGATGTGGAAAAATATGTAGTTGATCCGCACACCTAGAAAAATGAAAGAAAGCTTTTACAGTTGTGGCTGTATTAAATAAACAATATTTTATAGATTTTGTATATAAACAGTATTTTTTTTTGTTTGTTTTTTAATAAATTATGAACACCAGTTTTTATAACAAATTTAAGTAGCCAAAAGATTTTAGATAAAAATAACCTATCCCTTTGTAACCTTTTTGTATTACTATATCCTTCATGCATGTAGATATACGAAAGACGTCAATAAATCCGTAAGACTGGTCAATTTTTTTCTGTGAATAGACTATCCAAGCTTGTTTCGCTGAATTCTCTTAGGAAAATGTACATAAAATGGAAAAAAAAAAGTATATAAATTTGGCTAGATAGTGTTCAAAGTTATTTTAAACTGACGGGAACGAGGCGAAAACTTGTTATAGGGCATTGATTATTTTTTAATAACTTCTAAATATCCATCATTATTTGAATCGTAATAGAAGCTATTGGGTGATTCATAAAAAATTAAATGATTAAACGATGCAACCATTTAATCCTCCGTACCTTTCAAGCCGTTATGAATTACATACGTAGCTGTACAATTTTTTCCTGATAAGAAAAGTGCAAATAAAGAGAAGTTAAATAAACACAGCCGTGCAGGACAAAATCTTCACACAGTATATTACAGTGCGACATGTCGAGGAATACTATTCAATACAAATTGTAAGTATTCACTCCTGTAATTGTAGCAAGTAGCTTGACCCATGTCACTACCTACATAAGTTTTACAATGTTCTATTTCAAGAGCTATAATCTAAAAGCTATTCACAATAATAAACTTATAAACAAAGGGTTCCGGCGCTACTTATTAGAAGTCTCCTTCATTTTCTGCAAGAATGATTCGATATCAAATATTTCTCCTAATAACTTACAAGAATATAAAATCTACGATGCACCGAATTGCTGTGGCACTCACTTTCTCTCAGAAATTTACCAACACACCTTTCTGCAGAATTTTTACACTCCGTTCGAGATAATGGTCCAGGGATACGCGCATCAAAAGTTTCGGTACAAAATGATTGTACGCTTATCCTTACAGCAAAGTAGTACCAGCGCGCGATGTGGCCAGACACCTCTAGGTATTTTTCTCTAAGTGCAACGCGCTAATTGTGATAACCGGAATATTGTTTTAGGTTATTTCTTTGATATAATCGAAGGATTCTTTACTTATTCTCATATACTATTAGCATCAGTACGTAAATCTCATACTGATGATGAAATTCCGCAAATTCTAGTCGGATTTTATTTATGGGGTCGTAAGCAAAACTACGAAGAGCACACTTATTTGAAAAGTGCCATATATGCAGTTACACTAGTTGTCAATACTTGTTGTGAATAATACACCTCGCGATATATCTAACAAAGTATACCCTAAGATTTAATCTCAGGTACCTATTAAAAATCAAATAAAATCTGGCTCCTTCATTTCAGACGTCTGAATCGCGCAGATACAATAGTATATATGCCACAAGTACTAGATGTCGCATGCAGTACCAAAACAGTATTCAAAATCTATATGGCTGGATGGTCCATTCCGGAATGGACTGCAGCATTTGAAATTATGTATACGCCGAGTGATTCATATTTTTTCGTATCTGGAGTATTGAGGAAGTCGGTAAAATATATACAAAACTGCTATTATAAAAACATTTGTCTTCGGCACGCTCTAAAACATGTTATGGTCCATTCCAGAATGAACTACCCATTCCACACGCTCTAAAACATGTTATGGTCCATTCCAGAATGGACTACCCATTTCACAATCGGTATACTCTGCTCTAGTATGCCATGCGACATCTAGTTCTTGTGCCATCTATGATAATAGTCATACATTTTTCCTATATCGAAATTTGTGAACTCATCGGTTTGTCTCATTGGTAATAATTCCCGTTTCAACTTTCTCAACGTGAGGTAATTTTTACCTGAAAGTTTTTCTACTTTTAATTCGAACGAAATATTGTATCTGAAAATTAGTCACTTGGAATAATTGACAACTATGGTGGATGAAAATTCTGAATAAAAAATGTCATGTATATCTCTAAGAAAAAGTCTTAAAAGGTTGTACGGCATGGTGTTGACAAAACATACAACTTCTATAGAACAATTTTCATGTAAATTGTTGATAAATACTGGTCGAGGTATCCATTTTATATTCCAGCGAACAATACTACTGCTGCAGAAAGTATACTCAACTTAACTATTTTCTCACGCTTCATTTCGTTAAAAAATTGAAGTCTTCCGCAAGTAAGCTTGTAGGATGAACATATGTGAAGAGAAATATGAAGGACTGAAATCAAAGTTAATTGGAGTACCTGAGATTGGATGGACATTCGATCATTAGCAATGTAGTTCATAAAGTCAGTTACAAGAGTATATTATTATGTTAAAACGACGGAGGTGTAAGCCGGCATTGCAAACTGTAATCCCATATTCATGAAACGTATACTTAAGTAGGCCTTTTAACATAACGAGGAGGGGCTTTACTTACGTAATATTTGCTTGAATATAAAACCCTGAGAAAATCATAATTTATACAGAGTAATTTTGAATTTGTGGTTACTGTAGCCATTCAAATGCATACAAATAAAATAGATATTCACATCACACTCACTCAAACACACAATAAAACATTTGGTCATATAAGACAGGTAAATTAGAATAGGCAGAAAAGCTTTTAGCTCTTCAAATTAGCAGGCCTGGTACAATAGTCGGCAGTGAAATAAGTTGCCTCTGTAAAAAATATTTGCAATGTAGCTTCAATAATGATAAACCCCGCAGTTATAAATAAACAAAAAGGAAATGGAAGGTAGGCCTGTACGGTAGTGTCTGTTGGGGAAAGGAGGGGGGGGGGGTTAAATCTAAAAACATTTCCAAGTTACAAGCTGATTAAGAAAATATACAGTGAAAAAAATGAGCGCAATTGTTGCCACAGAGCTCAGGTATTCCCTGAAATGTAGGGAATATTCCCTACAACAATTGGCAACAATTCCGCATGTTTTTTACAGTGTACTAGTCACAATAAATTACGTAACGTCTTGTTATATAACCTATGAAGATGATTTTTAGCTCAGATGTAGGAAACCATCTAACCTTTCCAACATCAAATCAAAAAACTGGAGAGTACGAGTATATGTCAAGGACTCTGTCAAGATAAATATTCAATGATCCAATCATCCAATGTTTTTGGCACATTCCGGCGGCATTCCCTCTGGACTCTACAAGAATATCAAAGGTGTTATCAAAAGTACTGTCATCGGCAAAGCTAGGGATACAATTTAAATTAAGAGAAAACTGATCATTAACGAAAATTAGGGAGAGATGTGGAGAGATACAGTTCTCTGGGCACACCGGCATTCATAGGGTGAAGTTTAAATGTAACGCCACCTAATAAAACACGTATTAGGCGACCAGATAAAAAGATTTAAATCCATAAGAGGTCAAGTGCTTCAAGTTTGACTTAAAGTGCAGGATGTCGGACTCTATCAAAGAATTTTAAAATATCTGGTGCAACGATTTTGGACTCATAAATGTTATAAACACTACGGTTCCAATATTCGGTAAGAAAATATAGTAAGTCTCCCGATGAGCGTTCCATCCGGAAGCCATATTGGTGCTCGTTGATGAGGTTGATGAGTTGATTGGTTTCTAGATTAATTTGGGTTTATTGATAGATTCAATAAACTTTGAAAGAATCGAAGTGATTGCAATTGGTCGATTTGAGGGATCGCTACACTCTTCTATTTTTTGGGAATAGCAGCAGTTGGAAAAATTCCTTTTGAATAAGACAACTAGAGGCAGAGGTTTACCCAAATATAAGGCGCAGCTTTTAATTAACAGAAGGCGAGAAACCATCAGGTCCTGTTGACCTTGAACACATCTCCCGTACGGATGTGTATTGCCTCTTGTACACATCCACGCGGGAGTTCTAAAATAGGTATCTGTGAATTGGGAGGAAGATGGGAATTTGATGCGCATCTCACAGTTAATATATTACCTTTATTCATGGAACAACCACTTCACTATTATTAAGTCGTGAAGGTATAGGGGAACTGGTGAAGTTATGTGAGAAGAGACTAAAAAATTTTGCTACCTTTGTGGTTTTCTAAGATTCTTTGTCTAATACTTTGGTCAAAAAGAAATTTGTCTCTCTCAATACTGGAGTTGGAGTTAAAATATTGGATGTATATATAAAAAAAAAAAATTCAAAAGTGCAATTCTTTTGATGTAATTTTCTAATGATAAAAAGAGTTGTTGCATAAGTGAAAAGTAATTCCCTGAATTTGATTAAAACAGAGAAAGAAATTTAATAAAAAGATCCACAAAAAAAGAACTGAACGGGATTGAGTACGGAAAATAAAAGTAGTCCTCAATATACGAAAAAAATTCAAAAGATTCTGGACACAATGGAAACAATTTCTAAATCACGGATTGTAGGTGTATAAATCAGTTCTGTATTAGGCATTACTCTGAGCATAGTTAATTATATAAATTAATTTATTTTAGAAATTAGTTACATTTTTAAAAGACAGGCACCGTAGTACTGGTCAGTTACTGGGTTTGTAGCCGAAATGAAAATTTCATAAAGAAATTTTGAGAGCATACTGCATGTTTCGATAAGCTGTGCAGGACGATCTTATCAGGCCAGCAATAAAGCCCTGAACTGTCTACACTACAGTGAGCTCGGATGCCCAAAAGTTGGTGGTAGACATATAAAGGTCTATTTAAAAATGTATATATAAATTTTCTATATACATAGTTAGGATGAGATGTCCAAAAATCATTTAATGTGAACAAAACACATTTTCCTTTAAATGATTATTTGGGTATGTTTTTATATGTCACCCTGTAATTTCTGTACGTTTTAGCCTATGATGATGATTTGAACTTTAGAGAAATAATCAGTGGACTTTTCCATTGGTCTATAACCTTTTTCCTTCCAAAGTTAAAATTTCGGGATTTTTATTCATTTTTTTATTTGACTACAATTTTTATCAAAAAACATGTTATCGATACCAATTTTTCATATTGTACTTAAGAAGCCCAAAACCTTACATTTAAAATGATCTATCACACTCTGTATCGAAAATGTAACCCTTTCTACGTTTTCTGCACTTTTCTTAAGCTTATCTAGCGAAAATGGCCTACTTTCTGGCACTCATTGGACTTTTTCAGCCATTTTCGTTAGATATGATTAAGAAAACTGCAAAAAACGTAGAAAGGGTTACATTTTCGGTACAGAGTGTGGAAGGTCATTTTAAAGCTAAGATTTTTAATTTTGTGGAGCCATAACTATAAAAGAGAGAGAAGGAGGCTAAACATTTGTAGACACTTAGAAAGATTGAACGATTATCTATCTAACAAAGCTTAAATTATTATCGTAGGGTGTAACGTAAAGAAGGTACAGGGTGATCTATAAAAATATCATACCCAAATGTATTTAAGTCCCGTTATCCTGAAAACCGTTAGGATTAACCGCCCCCGCCCCTCCCCTCCCCGACCAATACAATTTTTCTCGTCTGAGTATGACCTATCCATAGTCTTCGGATATCACACCACTTACGGGACACCCTGTATGACCAACACCAACCTTTGGATATCTGAGTTCACTGTAGCGTAGACTGCGGGTAGTTCAGAGCTTCTTTGCTGTCCTGATGAGAACACCCTGCACAGCTGATCGAAACATACATTATGCTCTCAAAGTGTCTTTATGAAATTTTGATTTTCGACTACAAAGCCAGTAACTGACCAGTACCTCTTTACTTATCTTTTAACGACTGCACGTAGTAGGCGAAAAATTGCCTGCAGACTTTGTTTGTAGTGTACTAGTCTAGTAGTGTAGTCTTCTTTTTAGTGATATTTTTTTTAATGCATTCCGACTTGTTTATACTGTACTGCTCAATAGTTAAGCAGAAAATTTCAGGGATTAGGGATAGTATATAAATAGGAAAGATACTTGAACTTGCCAATATACATATGTATATATGTATAAGCTTGAGCAGGCGCACACCGAAAATTCAACAGGTATAAACCTTCCCGGGTAAAATTGCTATTACAATAGATGCTCACAGCGACTTGGTCTTGTGGTTGAAAAGTTAAGCCTTATGGATCGAACCTCCCCCAGAAATATACTTCTTTATTTATCTAGGTGTACGTGGAACAGGGCAAGAGTAACCACTAAATACTCTTAGGAAAACTTAATATAATGAATGAAAGTAGAAATATATCTGAATTTAATGAAATCATTTTTTTTTTTAATTCTCAGTCCTCAAAAGCTCAAAAGCTTCCGCTGATAGAAATTTTCGACAGATATCACAATTTATTAGAAATTTTCAAGACAAATTTATTACAACCGAAAGTACATACACAAAAAAAAAACATTTTACAATTTTAGCAATTCCTCATCCTTCTTGCTTCTTTCTCTTTCTTAATCCACTCAAAGTTCTACAGAACGCCTGGTAATCAATCCTTGGTGGTTCTTCAAGAGACTTTGGTTTAACTAGTGGGGCTTCTTCTAATGCATCTTGTGCCTCCCTTTTTGAAAATCGATCTCCAAACGTTATCAAATCATAATAAATTCTAGAAAATTTCAAATATTTATCACTTAATGAAATTCTGTGCAAATTAAAACTAAACTTATCCTCCTCTATAGTTCCAGAACCATCTTTGTCCCATTTACTCCACGCCTCAAGGAGAACATCTTCTGGATCAAGTTCGATTGTTTTGTATCCCATTAGGACAACAAAGGCATCAAAGTCAAGTGGATTCATTGCCTGAAAGAGGACGTGTAAAAGGGAATTTATGAAATTTTCTGGATTTTTTTCTGTCGTGTATTATACTTCGCTTAACATTTGTTCGATAGTATCATGTGTAGCCTCTTTTCCTAGCGCTATGAATGTTGATCTCAAGTCGCTCTCAGATATGAATCCATCGGCGTCAGCATCGAATAGGGTAAAGACCTTGAAGAATTAAATAAAAATTGGTTTTTTCTCATTTTTAAAGAGGACATTTTTCATATATGTATAAAAAACTGTACTTCTTTAAGCTCAATAACTTTCTTTTCATCTATATCCCTCAAAGCGTTTACGTCTCCAGCTTGTACTGCATCGGGTACTTTGTACGGTCCTTCAGATTGTGGAATTCGAATGCTTGGATTTAAAATTTCCTCGATAAATTCCAGAGCTGCGGACTTATGCTCCTCTGGTTGTTTAGAAGAACCATTTTCGGTAGTATTCTGATTTTCTGGGTCTGCTATTTCTTCTGTAGGCTCTTCATCACCAACTGGATCGGGTATAGCTGCAGCCTGATCATCCTTAACCTTCTTAGTTGAACTCTTTTTACGTTTCTAAATTTAGATACGAATTAAACACTGATAGACCCAAATAAAACGATTGTTATTATAACCTTCTCCTTTTCTTTAGGAACTGGCGTCGGAATTGCGTTGTCCATATCAAATACGGTTAATTTGGTACTCCGCTATAAAGTTCACTGAAACCGAATTCGCTTCAAATCAATTGATTGCCGTCCGTCGACTGGGCGGCTTTCTTTCCAGCTCCTTCTTTTTATATGACATCGATATTGAAAAGAGATCTAATTAGACACTTTGTAGGATTATTTTTAGGTGACGGATTATTAATAAGCACTGCCTATGATGCCGTCGCACACCTTCAAAATCATCATGCGTCTAGATCGAACAGACGCTATATCATTGATTACTCAATTTTGTAATTTATTTTAAATATGTATTTCTGATGTTATTCGTGGAAAATTAATTTCCCAGAGCGATTCGAACAAATTTTGTTTCCGATACATGTTTAAATTGAGGTGAGGTAAATATAATTTTTTATTTTTTTTGTGCATCGAATCGAATCGAATAATTTTTCTTCTGGATTGAAGTGCCAGAAGCAGGGTACGTAGGTACTTCAGAGCATACCATTGATGGCTTCTTGACACTATTCTTTCTAGTCCTATTTTTTGAAGTATGTTCACTGCTCATAATTTATACGTTGATTTTCCA
This sequence comes from Dioctria rufipes, assembly GCA_963924295.1. NCBI lineage: Eukaryota > Metazoa > Arthropoda > Insecta > Diptera > Asilidae > Dioctria > Dioctria rufipes. The sequence continues at coordinate 293,970,864 of OZ002741.1, forward strand.
CACTGGCAAATCTTACAGTCCAAAGTAATTGGCAATGCACTTTCAAGAGACTGTTCTGGCTTCCTTCTGCAATGGCATTGAATCGTGCAGAATTCTAGCATCCGCTATTGATTGCTCCACCATATCACGTAAACTGTAAGGAGGGTGAAAGACTTGTTAATGAGTTTGATGAACTTGTACTACTTAGCACGATGCTGAAGTAACTTCTTTGAGAGGTTTTCATGCATAGATTATATCAAAACGTGTACATTAAGAAAATTAACTTATCCGATGTGGTTATTCTAGAAGTAGTTCAAATCATATCAATTCAAGTACTTTTTTTAATAAACTTGGCTTGAATTCCAACGTTTGGTATATAACGATTATTGAATATTATTTACTAGTCGTAGTAATTAGTTATATGAATGTATACCTATTTTGTATGGTAACAGAAGCAGAGTGTTGGAGTAGAGCAGTTTATTTGAAATTAGCCCTTTCAAACGATACTCTGATAAAAAAAAATTGTCTTGAGGAGACCCAACCCAAGGCATTCCAATTAAAATTTTGGCACAGTTCTGTGACGTAAGGCATTCCCATTAAAATTTTGGCAGATGTTCTGTGACGTAATTTCGGGACTAATGTACCATGCTTTCCTATACATTTTCACGATATTTCGTAACTAGGCGGAACTTGGTTCGTAATGGAAATACCTTGGGCCCAACCCAGCCGCCAAATTTCAAATTCCTATACGTCACTTTGTTTTCGAGGGCTACGTTTGTGCCCGAAAGATGAGCGGACGCAAGACATCTTTTAAGAGTTCGGGTTTTTCCTTTTTGACGTACGGAGCCCCAATGAAATCATAAAGTATGAACTTGAAATTTTCCGTTTTCCTGAGAACGAATACAAGTTCTGATAAATGGTTTATATAGCATGGAGTGACACTCAAGACTGCTCTGATGCACTAAGAAAGCTGTCTAGTCTAAATAGTATATGAGATTTGCAAATGAAATTTCCAGAAATTAGCAAAAAAATAAACATTGGAAAATTTCAAATTCGTTAAAAGCTTTTAAACGGAGTATATAAAACGATTCAAATCTTTTGCATATCTTTCGAGTTTATTTTCATTGTCTTTTCTCCCTTAAGCCAGTCACGCCGGGTCTTATGTTGAATAAATCGATTTCTTTTTGCATAAATTGATTCCCAAACATGAGTATAATTTGCTTGTAAAGTGATTTTCAAATATTTGAACTAGTTGGAGGTTATAGTTGTCAGAAGACCAGGTGTTCGGAGCGCTTGGTCGAGCGTCCAGCGAGGCGGGGTACCGGGCCTTTTGTGATGCTGCGGTTTCTTACCTGAGACCTTTCAATACACATGTAACTCATGTGTAGAGAGGGATTTAGCAGGTCGCTTCATTTCCCAACCATACTCTCAAATACAATGGTTCGTTTAGTCTTGGCTTGGCACCGAAGACCGTAACAGCTACTACTAAAATTCGAAATCAGAGATCATTTTATAAGCTGTTAGTTTTTGGAATGAGTGGTAAAATAGGAAGCAAGTCCGGCAATATTCCTCCTGGTCCATCTCAGGAACGAAAGTTTTGTAGGAATCGTCATACATATCAAAGCGATACAGAATTTACATCAGCTTCAAATAAGAAACTCAAAGACAGCATGGACATGGAGGTGCCCGTCACTTCAAGTTTTATGTATTGCAATCTGGAGTTTGGCTCTGTATTTTCTGCCATCTCTACAAATGTCATATTTAAAGAATGAAAAAGGGATGCTTCTTTAACGCAGTTCAGTTTACGAGGCTTGAGTTTCAAAATTATTCAATCTTGCAAGTGTGAGAGAAAGCAGCTCGTGAACCCTATAATTCAGAATGCATGTGAATTGGTCACGAAGGAGTGAATCTTTTTTGTAGTCTCATGAATATATGTGGAGAGATTGGCAATTCTACATAGAACGTGCTCTTAGAAAATATTCATATAGCCGAAACTGTAGTTTTTGATTCTGTGTAGACAATTGCTACTACGAAGGGGAAAAACAAGATTGAAGAAACCGGAAGGCCACGGGATGAATTGACAGTTTCAGGAGATGATTCGAAAATACCCCGGAAAAGTTTTAGATGCAATGGTTATAAGCAGTTTTTACGATGGAAATGAAAATAAATGCAGCGTGAATCATTTTGGAAATCCCGGTAAGATAGAAATAAATGCCATCATGCAAATTTAACATCGATAGATAAACGTGACGTAAAGTATCTGACGTACGTAGGTAATGGAGTTAGCAAAACATTTATAGGAATTTTAAATGCAGAACTATGCGGAAAAATGTGTGGGCCATGTAGAAAAAATAATGAAGACCCGATTCCGTAATGTAAAAAAAAAAGTAATAGAGGAATCGGTGGGAAAAGTCGTAGGCAAACTGAGGGACAAGATCATCAACAAAATGACAACGTTCTACAGATTAGTAATCCGTCGACATTAAGACTTTCTTGAAGAAATTAAGATGGGAGTTTGGTCCACTTTCTCTCATAAAAGTTCGTCAGTTAAAAATCCTCAGAATCAAAACTGTTCAGAGGGCAAAGACAGCTGGTGCAGGCTGTAACTCAGAATGAGATCAGTCAATTCTATCACGACAAGCAATACTTAACACCAGAAGTTGTCAAAAGATGAGTGTTGACCCGATGTTTAGTAGCAGTGACGCAGAGCAATAAGGATTCTCTGAATTCATTGTTCTGGACCATTATTCCTCCAACACATCTCCACTCCGGCGCAAAAATCATTGAGATTGTAATATTTTTGGCTGTAATTATCTTAAACGAAGGATTTCAAGGAGTAATAAAAACATTGACGACAATGGGATGTTTAATTGGCGCATGCTTACGCGCTTCACCGTGATGAAGAACGTATCACTCGCTCCAAGCGGCGGGTGAGCGATGTCGTGAAACAAGCCAGAATCAAAGCAAGAGCAGGGCAAGCAGCTTTAAGGGACTTCCAAGAGGAAGAAGAAGTAATTCTCTATGAACTAGTCATAGTAGATTAATGGTGAGTAAATTTAAGTTTAAATTTTAAGCGCGTTTTTCTTAAAACTGCGTTTTTCTAACTGGTCTCGATTTATTAAAAACGATTTGACCGATTTGAAATTTGGTCATCGATTAAACTAAAATAATGCAAAAATTCCGAGCCGTTTTTTTAATAGAAAAAAGTCATGAAATTTGAAATACAATTTTCAAAAACATGTCAATTATTCAATTTTCAATAGTTTTGAATGATTCTAGTTCATTCGATAGATGTTGGTTTTTTGATTTCAGATAATCCAATCAGACGGAATCATGGAGACCATCGACAAACTTTTTTCGACATGGGTGCCTTTGGATTGTAATGAAGATTTTTGTCCGAAAAAATTCTGACTTACTGCTGAAATGTCAATAAATATATAGCAAAAAGTTCAAACTTCCATATTTTTATTGGTCATACAAAAAAAAAATCCAAAAAAAAAGCTAAGCAAACGGGCCGCCACAATCGCTTGTGGGACATTGAGCAGATGGGCAATGTATGGAGAATTGATTCCAAATAAAGATTCAAAGAGCTCATTGCTTTCAGAGTTTCCCATAATACATGTTTCACATTTGTGTAGCATACCAAAAATAGGTTACTTCCATTCATTTTAATTGCAAGCACAAGATGTTGGAATTCCAGAAATAAATGTGCGAATATGTCAATAGTTTTATTTCCTAAGAATATGTACATGAAGATATTCCTTACTAACATTAAAAGAATATCCTTCTAGTATTAAAATAAAAGTTGTAATACTGATCTTGTAGTCGCTTATCTAAAGCCTATAAGCTACCGGGCGAGAGCGATGTCGTTGCCTTTCTTAGAATAATCAGATAATATGGTCTGCAACATACCTGGCATACTAAAGAAAAATCTGAGCGATTTTCAATGTTGATTTGCAATGATCTTTATTGATCTTTACTGCATCCAATAAATGGTTGGACTATCATCAAGGCTTCATCCATATATCTATATTTGAGGACCTGAATATTTTCAGTTGAGCCTATCTAATGCCAAACCGTATCCAGACACTTATCGCTTATAAACAGCAGGAAGGACGAACTATTCTTCTGAAATTCAACCACTTTCATGATTGACCAGCCATCAATTGGAACCCAAGAGTTGTAGAACAGTAGACACTGAAGGCTCTTGCCTTCGTATGTCTCCATATTTGGGATCAATAAGAGAATTTCGATACCTGGAACTGTATTGAGATTAGTACCTCGTTGACCTTTGCCCTGTGAAAAAATTTCTTAGAGATATATCCACGCATTTGATCAGCCCCTGAAGAATAATAGTGGGGAGACGATCCGGCCTGGTTTTTGATAAGGTTGTCAATGAACAGATCCTTCAATTTGATCTCACAACTCACACATTTACACATTCGTTTACAATATTATAATCTGCAAGTTGTCGCGGACTACTTCGCTTAAGGATCAGTTCATTTCATCATTTTGGTGATATTACTGACATCATTTTAAAAACTATTCCTTTTCAGGGCCTCATCTTGCATCTTGCCAAGCTGGCGGGCATGTAGTGATGGATATGCTCCTTGTGCTTATCATCAGCATCGAACGAATAATTATGAAACCTGTTCTAAATCGTCCAAGGATTAGATAGTTATGGTGGTAAATAACAAAGGATGGAGATGTTTGGCATTCGTTACATAAAAATTTATATAAAACCCTTGTACCCCGGTAGTCGTAGATAACTAAAGGGGCGACTTGTAGATGAATTGTTGCAGAATCCTTTCTAGATAGCAATGAAAATGTTTGCATAACTTCCATTTTTGATCATCTAATTCTTGAATATTATAATGCTTTGGAGAAATTTGGCATTTGTATTTTAATTTCAAAATGAGAAAATAATAATTGTAAACTTTGAAACGGGTTTCAATAAATTGTTAAACAATTTTATAATCAATTGCAATTTGACAAATTTGGCAACATTATTATAAACCACATTAAAATAAAACAATCGCAGTATATTTAGTACGAGTATATACATACTTAGATATAATGGTAAATATTTTAAGAGGTGAAAGTATGGACAATTTGCAGAAGAAAGTATATAAATTTTTTTTTATTCGGCATGGTCACTGAGTAATTCCAGATTTTACATTTTAATCTTTGTTTAGTACCCTTCGAAATAAATTCGGCTATGTCTTCTAAATCGTTTATCAAAAGAAATAAAATAAAAAAATTGTAAAGCTTTGGGGGATATTTGTTCCGAATATCATCAAGCAACCGCTTTGAAAAATCAATAGAAATTGACCTTCTATGGAAATTATAGCCACGTCAAAACTGAAAAACTCTGGGAAAGAATATTAACAGATTGTCGTTCCAATGGAGAATGGAAGGAGTTATGACGTTGCACAGTCAACCGAATATCGTTGGATGACAGAGGGAGAAATCTCATTTGTGTCTTCATTGCAATTATTCAATTAAAATGGTCGAAAAAAAAACTATCGTCGCATTGCATTAGTGGGAATTACTGCTGCATTGGAAGAAAAATTAATTTTTTCTATTTCAAGGACAGCAATTGAAAAGCACCTAACCTGTCTCAGCTACACGCTCAAAAGCGTAAGGCATGAACTGCAGATAAAGTAAACTGTGCATGAGAACAAGCAAAAGCGAAGGAGTTTGTTGAAGATCTTTTCCTTTTGGAATTCCAGTTCCAAAATAAGCCTTATGGATGAAAGTAATTTAAACCTTCAAATTGCAAGGCAGATCAATGAAGGGAACATGATGCAGTCTTACAGCAGATGATTCATAAGCACACTTGGTTAGCACACTTGGTTTTATTTATTATGAAATAACAAGAGGTTCTTTCAAGAAAGAAGCTGCGAGAGCGTGGATGCAGATGAAGATCTGCCTTCGTCAAACAATGATTAGACGCAGTGCATGATGAGCCTATCGTTATGGTCACTGACAAAGGTACATTGTCCTAGTGGTAGTGAAAAAGATTTACAGGATCATGATTTTGGGGAAACAGAATCCTTACTGTGTGTGAGGAAGAGTTTTGTGAACAGAGAATTATTCTCAATAACAGCACTTCTAATTTGACTATAAAAGAACGGAGAGCAAGACCATGCTGGATACTCTAGGGTTTGCCCTCCTATCTGTAGATGAACTGAAAAATTTTCCTCACCAAGACTGGAATGGGCCACTTTGGTTTCCATGCTTGGGATCTCTCGTCCCATGCTTTTACAAAAAAAAAGAGTCGTAAGACTGCCATACAAGTTCCGCTTTATCACACATTTTACTTGTACAGTCATCGTATTGCTACGCGCCTTTTTTACCACCAGGTGCGAATCGAATCTTGAAGATATTCAACACAATTTCCTGTGTTTGTCTACTGCTGCTTAGGACTTCGAGCATATTGGCCCCATCGCCTCTGATATTAAAGTCCAAAGCACAGTGAGAGCGACACAACAAAGTCGCCGGAATTCTGTTGCTGTCAATGATTACAGTTTAATTGACATTTCTGTCTGACACTTCGCAATTATTTGTAATTTCGTGAAGCTGTGAATTTTTTTACAAAATAACTATTTGGTTTTCTTCAAATTAGCAAGTAATAGCAAATAATTAACTAATTAAAATAAAATAAAATAAATTTATTTAATAAGTGTTAACATAATGGGGTTTGAGGAGGAGCTGGTTGAAAAAATGCGGGAGAAAACGTATATGTATGATAAGCGGCATGGGATGTATCGAAATCAGCAAAAAAAGGATAAGATTTGAATGCAGATGGTATTATTTACAAGTAACGTACTAATTTTTTTTTAAGTCAACCAAGAATTTTAGAAACGAAATGCAGAAGCAGATGGAAGTGTTTGTGGGATCAATATGTCATAGAGCTATGAAAACAGAAAGGTAGTTCAGGAAATGGAGCACTTCAGGGCAGCCAGTAGAAATATTTTGAGCTCATGCATTTTTCGCGAGATTCCGTAGCTCCAAAACAGTGAGTATAGACGTGCAACGTATCATGTGAATTCATCTCATTAATAAACAATTTTATTTCAAGGCATTCCAGCAACTACGGCAAGGAATTTGAGGATAGTACCGACAATTCTATTCCAGTTTTTTGCGGGAGCTCACCCCATACGGGGAAGGCAGCACCCCTGGAAATCAGGAGTCAACGGCATCAACGCCGAAAATTGACAGCCGGGCTAGTAAAACAAATGCCACCGAGAAAGATTTCAAAGCTTTTCTACATACCGTCGCGTCGTTGAAAAAATTAACGAGGAAGAGAAAGAAGACTCCACGAATATTTTTTTCGGTTCTTTGGCAACCTGAGTGAAAAGTTTGAATTTACTGCCATAACAGTTGCTAGATTTTCAGGCGAAAATAATGAATTTTGTTAACGGAGAGGCCAATAAATGTAATAAAAACTAAAATGTAATTTTTATTGAATTTTATTTTGAAATAAATAAGTAGACAACGTGTTTCGGAGGGGAAAGGCTTTACGAGAAACATTATTAACTATGCTTACACGTACGCTAAACAAATTATCAGATTCATTCCGCCATGCTCCTGGGATAATTTCTCCATTAACGACTCTGTCCGCGTAGCTTTCTTCACAATATCGTGAAGAATTCAGCGTGAGATAATTGTGAAGGACACAGACAGCCTTTACAATTTTATCCATATCATACCGGATCACTCGCCATCTAGATGCTATTATTCCAAATGTGTTCTCTATCGTTATCAGAGCTCGAGATATGCGTTTGTTAAAGTACTCTTGTTCAGTACTGCAATTTTTACCTAGAATATAAACATAAATATTTTATTAAACACGAAAGTTATCAACTGCACTTTACCCGGATAAGCACGCATAAGTTTATGTGGCAAAGGAAAAGCAGCATCTCCACGAAAAAGTACGCGAACTTTACAGTTGAGTTTGGCAGCTCATCTGCATTTGGAATGGGTTACTGATCCTTACTAAGCTGCTCGCCGAAGATGCTCTCTTGCAAAATACCTCCATCATTTTGGCTCCCGTATAACCCAATATCCACCATTGTGAATAGTTTGCAACACATACAGCAAGTAGAACAATACTATGGCGTCCCTTATAATTATAATATTAAGGGCCACCTCTTGGAGGACAAACGATGTTAATATGTTTGCCATCAATAGCACCGAGGCAGTGCGAGAGCTCCCATTTCCTATTATAATCTACAGCCATTTTATGCCATTCTGCTGCATTCGCTGGCACTAAATACATATGCGACAGCTCGCTCCATACAACTTCACATGTTTCCAACATTATCTTCATAAATGTCCCATTTTGAACTACCAGGCATAAAGGCTTCTGGGGCCACGATGCGTAAGGTATCTGTAAAATAAAAATCTTGGAATTTATACCATTTAATATTTGTTAATGTTACTTACTTTAGCGTTGCTGCTAAACGACATCCCACTTAAATAGGCTTCCGAATTGTTTACTTCTATAAATGTTGGCGCAGCATATTTAACAGACCATCAAAACGGTCGACAGTCATTCGTGTAGCTTTGAAGAACATTTCGAGGTCCTTTTCTCTCATTACTTTGAGTGAACTTTCAAAAAATCCGGACCTTTGACGTACTGGGACAGGAAAGTCCGAGAAATGGCCAATGTGCTATTTTTTTTTCGTACTTATTTTAATCTTCGTGTCTCTTGGTGAAGCTCAGTAGGTCTTGCTTAGGAATATTTTAAGACGTATCAACCAGACATATACTCAACAGCCCGAACCGTATCCTCTGCAGTTCAAAATTTCAGTATTTTACCTACCCTGCAGGTATAACATTATATTTAATATTATAAGGACATACGTAATTGTTCTTGCTAAAAGTGGACCAAAATGTTCAAGTAGAAATATCTTCTACGCACATTCCTTACTTTACTCAAAATGGCAAAGATTTAAGCGCGTTTCCTGTCTCATCCCAAAAGTGTAATAACTTTTCCAAATACATATAAAACTAAAATGTACTTAAAACCACACAAAATATCACAAAAACTCTCTGCTATGAACCCTTCGTACAGATCTAGTCAAGTTTAATATGAGACCTCAAAGCAAAACATGACGTATATCCCGGTGTAAGTGAAAGGTACGATACAAGCACTCTCAAGAAATTTTAAATTAAAAAAAATGTGACAAATTTGTTAAAATTGTATCACAAAATTATCACTTCAAGAAACGCACAATTAATTTATTTAGATCAATTTATCTTTTGGCAACCAGCCAAGTCGAGGGAATATCTGACAAATGTTGATCAGATTCGATTTTATTTTCAGCGAGAAATTGCGATATTTATGAAATATTAAATCTGCGCAAAGAAATTTTAGAGCATCGCAAATAATTTCGAATTGATTAAGCAAACGACAAGAATAAAATTAATGTCAACTTACCTTTTCCTCAAGGTGATTTCATCGAATCTCAACTCAATTATTTCCTGGTCAGCGCCGGTGATAAATATCAAGGCGCACTCTGTGTTGTTGTATCGCACATCAGCTGATGAAATTGTAAAATGACCCCAAAATTTACCCTTTGTTCCGGTAAAATATACGCACTGGCAGTGCGGATAGGATGGATGACGAATTCCAGGTTGAGCGGAAATTTTGTATCCATTCCTCTCGAAAGCCGCACAGATTTCGAGAGCAATAATTGTGCTTAAAGCAAGTAAAACGTTACACAATTTCCTTGTTAGCATGTTCCAATTATGTTTTCTTGCATGTGCACATCAACGTTTCACGCAAAGCTGTTCATCAGCAAAATTCCGTAATCCTTCACTAAAACAAACACAATTTGCTCCAATTAATTTACAACAGATTTCATGCGGAAGCTGAATGGTTGGACATTCGAGAGATTTCAGTGTGTTTAATGAGCTCATTATAAGGGGGGAATCCTCGATACAAAGTGGGCTACTCTTTTGGTATTTTTAGTTCACCTCAAACGGCACTCGGCTTTCCGTTCAATAGGGGCAATCTGTGTCGTAGGGGAGAATACAGTGACGATCAATAGTGGGTTTCGGGTCACTTCTGAACGTTTAAAGTCTTTTGTTGGAATTAACTTTAACAAAGGACATTGTATGCGAACATTGGGGCCAATAAAGGGAGGACTCTATGGAATTGGTAAGCGTAAGGCTTTCAGACATTATTTGTCATGGAATTGATAAAGAGGTAATTATCACTGTTTCTGAGTGTTTTTTCAGGTAGACGGAATGGGTTGTGAAAGATGACAGTTACCTGGTGATACAAATGAGATTCTGACAGTTTTAATGAGTCACTAGAAACAGACAAATTTTTCTTCTTGTTTTCTAATTTACAGGATAAATTTTAAGGAGATAGATTGAGGATTTTGTTCGTGTCCGGGAAAAATTTGATTTGCTTGGAAATAGATATGAATTAAAACTTAAAATATCTTCTAATTTGATAGCGTTAGAAAAACGAAAACTCAACATATTTATCTAAAAATCAAAAGTCTTAAGTAGAATCAGAAATCGGAGGCACAAAATTCGATAGGAAGGAGCAGATGGAATTAAATTAAAGTTTACACTATATAGTTATCTACATTATTATCAATGTATATAAATTCAACTAAATAAGGCTCCTAATATTAACTAGATCCAAGGTCCTGTAGGCAAAGCTTCTAACGTCATTTTTCTTTGAGAATCTAACTAAGTAATCTATCTATTGCTAACTAAAGAGGCGATTGGAAATAAGAAGTCATGCTTACCATAAGAAGAGCATCATGCAAACTAAAATTGGGAACGATCAAAATTTTATCAATTTGGAGTGCGCTAGATCTGACAGCATCTGCAAAGGTGGTATAAAATGTTATAAAGTTTTAACCGTCAGTGAACGTCGATTATACTAATTTAAATATACTAAACTCTCTCCATTTTTCGAGCAGCGCCTCAATCACGCTTCCGCAAAGAAATATATGTGTTTTTCACTCTCATCTCGCAATTGCTCAGACCGCGTATGTAATACTGTTTTTAAGTATATGAGTCATAATTTATACTACATTTAAAATAGATTTGTTTGAGTTGAAATGTTGCACTAGTTTGATTTGACAGTAGATCACTTGAATTTTAAAATGCGCCCAAAATTATTTTAAAATGGTCGGGTTTGATGTTAAAAGGTATATGAACTATATTGGAAATTATGGAAGGTTAGAAGAAAAAATGTACAAAAAAAACATATACATATATATACATATATATAGGATGTCCCGGAAGTCGACGTCAAGCCGGAATCGAGTAATAGGACGAATCATAACAGTTACCAGAAAGTAAAAAAAAAACAAAATTCTAAGTCATGTATTTTTTGAATTGCAGACATGCCTTTTTTTCGAGAAATTGTACACTCTGTGATGTAATCCCGAATAGTGCTTATGTAACCTGTTGTTTTAAATTCTAAGCCAAGTGTTGCAGCTTGGAAGAAAATGTCACATTTTGCTGAACGAAGAATAGAATATTAATACTTCGCCCTACTTTAACTAACTGCACTGAAAAAAATATATACTAAGTCAGTTTGGCAAGTAACTTTAAAAGTTGACACATTTAATATGGACTCTAAAATGGTATAATACTTGTTATATAGTTTCTTATATTACGGGGAAAAAAATTTCTTCAAGAACACCAGTTTCGATAAATTTCTTTTTACCTACTAAAGTGTACCCAAAGTTTGCCTTAAGACCTTGACTTTAAGATTCTAGTTTGAGTGAGACGGAGAGTCGTTCCAAGAAGTGTGAGTGAGGCAGATAGTGACGCCACTGATTCAGATGCGAAGAAAGTCCTTTTATGAAGTGTAACCGAGACAGATAGTGACGCCACTTTTTGAGTATTGGCACACGCAATACAGATCAGTACGTTACGCTCCTTCGTTTACTACGCATCTTTTCGTGTTCGTTGGTGTAATTTCGTACTGACGACTTTTAGTTTGTTTATTGGACTTGGTTGCTTATTATTTGGATGTAGACAGTTTCGATCTCTTTACGACGACCTTTGTTTTCTTCTGGACTATCGTGTGATTGTGTAGTGGCACCACATACGAATATGCCAACATGCACTTCATTTATGGGGAATGCATCCAAATAATTGGTGTTTAATTTTAAACTTAAGAAAAATTTGTCCTAAGTTTAACAAAATGTTAGCATCTGTGACTTGAATGCGTCACTATCTTTCTCACTCACACTTCATGGAATGACTCTTCCTCACATTCGAACTAGAATCTTAAAGTTACGGTGTTAAGGAATGTTTCGGCTATGTAAAAAGAAATTTTTCAAAACTGGGCTGTTTGAAGAAACATTTTTTTTTCCGTAATATAAGAAATAATGTAGCAAGTGTTATACCATTTTAGAAACCTTATTAAATGTGTCAACTCTTATGGTGAATTCTTTTCACCTGAACTGAACCGTAACTCGTTCGGTTCCTAAACCTAAAGTGTATTCTTCAGCACACTGATACAGAACTGTTTCCGCACGTATGTTCTTCTCATGGCGGTTCTATGTTCGGTTTCTGCACCGGTTTTGAACTTTCTTGTTCCATGAAAATTTGTGGTTACGGTTCGGAGCTAAACGTCAAATCGAATGTACTTGTAATTAAAGTGGGGATGCGTGGAAATTTTTTGAAAATGCAATTATTTTATTGAAGTGGTTTATTTTTTTTATTAAAATCATAAATAAATAAAAAGATTACTCTTTTGGACTTTTTACCGGGTTAAACTTAATTTTGTTCAAGAAAGAATTTTTTGGGTTTCTCCGGTATATAGCAAAAGCTAAAATGTTCTAATTTGTTATTTCATCACACAACCCATTAATTTTTGGTGACAAGTTTCAAGTCTTGGTTTGACTCATCAACAGGTCCCAAATAGCGAAATTGGGTGATTTGAAAAACAAATGAAAAAAATGAAAAAAAGAAGAAAGAAATGAAAAGTTTGAGAAAAATAGAAAAAAAAACAATTTTTTTATTTATTAAAAAAATTTAAAAAAAAAATTTAAAGAGAGATCAGATGGATCTATTTTCAAGCGTCTGCAGCAGGCAGAAAACCAAGCTGCACCGATGAGTGTTAGGTTTTCTGCTGACACGAAACGCTTCCTCTTCTTCCTTTTCTTCTTTATTTTTCAGCCCACTGCGTGGCGTATACAGGTTCGATTCGCTTCGAATGAATCTGTTTCTTTAAAAAAATTTAAAATTTTTTTTAATAAATAAAAAAAAATTGTTTTTTTCTATTTTTCTCAAACTTTTCATTTCTTTCTTCTTTTTTTCATTTTTTCATTTGTTTTTCAAATCACCCAATTTCGCAATTTGGGACCTGTTGATGAGTTAAACCAAGACTTGAAACTTGTCACCAAAAATTAATGGGTTGTGTGATGAAATAACAAATTAGAACATTTTTTAGCTTTTGCTATATACCGGAGAATCCCAAAAATTTCTTTCTTGAATAAAATCATGAAGGACGAAGATGCAGATCTGACAGATTCTGGTTCAGTTCAGCGCCTGTTCGGTTTTGTTGAAAAGAATTCACCATTAAAGTTATTTGTCAAACTGGCGTAGTACATTTTTTTTCAGTAGAATCAATTAAAGTTGGGTAAAGTATTAATTTTCTATTCTTGGTTCGGTAAAATGTGACATTTTCTTTGGCTTAGAATTTAAAGCAACAGGTTACATAAGCACTATTCGGGATTACATAAGAAAAATATAATTAAAAAAAAGTAAAGATATGTAGCAACAGGAGCTAAAAAACCATCACAGGGTGTACACTTTCTCGAAAAATAGAAATGCCTGTAATTTAAAAAATGCATGACTTAGATTTGTTTTTTTATATTTTTTTTTCTGGTAACTATTATGATTTGGCCTATCACCCGATTCCGGTTTGACGTCGACTTCCGGGATACCCTATATATTAGAATATCTAATACCTACTTGTTAAAACTTATTGGACCTCAAATTACTCGACAACAATCTGTTAACTGATATAAGATAACTAAACCCTTCCATAGGATTGGTATCAATGAGGCCCAAGTAAGTAGATACAAAAATACACGACTTTTTCCGACTACATTTAGAAAAGTGAAAAAAATAGACGCCCATTACATGGATGTTAGCCTACCGAAAAGTAATTTTGACGTAAAAAAAAGTAGGTACAAGTTCGTGTTCTGGGCCCAAATAAGAATAAGTGCAGTTCAGATTGCGTCTATTTTTTTGTAATAGTATAGAAGGTCACTAATTTAAGTTTCTCACGTTTTTTAGCCAGTCGGCAAAATGTACGTTCGTATACAGGGCCATATTGCATATTGCAGAACTTAAAAAGTACATTTAAAACTTGGTACTAACAGCATCCAATAGCAAGACAAAGGCGGAAAGCATTGTATCCTAGCAGGAAAGGCGATCATCCTACGAATAATCGGGGAGCGCTCTTTTAGGATGACAGGAGCGTTTATTATCAATTGGCCAATTGGCCTACTTTAACATAGGCAGAGCACTCGATTTGAAGTCCGAAATGAGGCTTTGATTATTTTAAGCTAACAATAATAATAAAAGGATAACTCCTTTTTAGCTCAGCATGATCATAAATATAGGTCTCCTTTTTAACTCAAAATGGCTATAAATTAAGCTCTTCTTCTTAATTATTCTACTGTAATAAAACCATTTGAGAAAAAAATCATTTTTAAACATATTTCGTAAATTCAATTTGGTTCGTGCAATAGACAGTCATAAAATGGTGCGAACACTAAACAATTTTAGATCTGAAGAATCAATTTTTTTGGAATAGAATTTGTAGAAAAATTCTGGAGCATTTCTACATATATATTAACAGTGAGTTTTGTAACTCAAACAAATCATTCGGGCCAGCTATTTTTAAACAGCAAGCTCAATACGCGCAGGTCTGAGCTGCAGAGCTATCGTACATATGTATGTAGAATCAACTGACGCAATTCAAATATGTAACTCATGAGTCGCTCATAATTCAAATTAAATCTTCTTTATCTCTTCTCAAGATCTGCTCTTTCTGAAGATTCCTTAGAGAAATGCTAAAATCTGAGCAAAGTTGTGTGCTCCTAATATTTCCTACTAAGATGACAAACTAGCTCAAGAGATAAAAACTAGTTCAACAGGTGGATCTGTAAGTTATTTGACTATACATCACTGGTCACTAATTCTGATAGGCTATACCACCAAAATTTTAAAACTAGGAACTAGGCAGGACTGCATTACTTTTACCATCTGAAAATATTATCTATAATTATTTGAATAATTTCCAAATGCAGTATATAGGAATTTTCAATCTATCTTATTAAATTCAATTCAACATATTTAGATATATATGAACCTGAGCACATGGCCGGATCTATGGGTGGGGCGGAGGAGACCCTTGCCAAGGGCGCTAGTTTTAAGGGGGCGCGCAATACGACGGACTTCTGAACTCATAACTAAACGAGAAAAAATTTAATTACAAGAATTGGAAATTAGTTTCAGACCATACTTCCCAGTTCAGTCCTCTTTTCGGAATATAAATGCTTCTTTCCTGACATCATACTTTAAATTGTGCTTATACTTTTACAGCCAAACGATTTTCTGTCTATTAAATTTGAGTCTGTAAGCCTCTGTAAGCTAATTAATTAAACTAAAAATTCCGCTAAATCCTCAAATTGTATCTATGTATCATATATGAAATGAATTCAAAAATTATACAAATGTACTATGGTGACTCACAACCCTATGTTCCATCAATCATATCTCGAATGTAGATAGAATATACGGATATAAGACAGTAGACACAAGCACAGAGTTGCCAGAAAAATATAATTATGACAGCTAAATGTAGTTATTTTAGCAGGAGTTTAGGCCTTTGAGTCCGGCTAAATCCTTTTAACCGTACGTCAGAATTCCGTTTTTTTGAAACAGTCTCAAATTTTAGTAGTTTTATATAGATCTTAATTTTTGTTTGATTTTCCAATTCTTGCTATTTAACAAACATTATTGTTTCAAATTCAAATTGTTTTTAACAATTCTGGTTCTAATTCCAGGGTATGCAGTATATAACAGATCATCTATCATATACATATGGTGCCTAGTATACCCTGGAACTGTAATAAAATTTGCCTCAAATAAAGATTGTTATTAGAGGGGGCGGCACTTAACGCTTTTACGCCCTGTCAAAAAATATATAGATCCAGCATGTCGTTGAAAATCTAATAGGTTTTCGACCTGACGAGATGACAAGTTTAAGAATTGTGATTTAACTTTCTGGTACTTAATGGTTAATAGAAGCTTGCTCTGTCCTGCGCTTCAGATCCTTTCCCGTCAAGTTGTAAGATGATGGGAAACTGACAGATAGGGAGATTCGTATACTTTTTGACAAGTGATGTATTTTGGTCTATAATTTATTGGCAAGCCTCAAACATTGTCAACAGAATGGACTGATAATTAGTGGTTTAAAATTACGACCCATTGGAATCCACTAGGAGCCAAGGATATTGAGTTAAGCATGAAGAAACCTGTCCAGAAGTTTCTTTATTTTTTGCCAGAAATACAACCAGCTTACTAGGAAGTGATGACAACATAACTTGCGCACTATTTTACGGCAAAAGTTTCTGTTTTATCTCATTATGAATTTAGTTTGTGAAAAAGGCGAATGAATTTTTGAGAGTAGCCCATGATTACATCTATACGACACAAATTACCGAGCATAAAAAATTCTTCACTGTTTATTTACAATTTATTTTGTTTTTCAATTGTTTGTTTTAAAATTTTTCACTGGGTGACCCTATGTTTTTTACATTTGCATATGCGGATGTAGGCCATAGTGTGTGTTATACCCTGGCATAGTAGCTTAACTATTATACCTACTTATAACTGAAAAAAGGGACGACATAAATAATTGAGGACAGCATAAAAGGAGCTGAAACAGACCAGCATGTCGGAAATTATTATAACATCCCTGTTCGGTTGACGATGACAATAAGAAGGAACTGAAATACGACATTAATGCGCGTCCACAACCAGCTTAGTTTGATTGAATTAAATTGATTAATTATTATTCTTTTATGTGGAATTAAAATAGGAGAGAAGGCTTGCCTTCAAAAGACAAAGGATATCGTACAGAGAAAAAGGACATTGTTAGGTTGGAATTTCTGCCTGTATGTGATAAGTGTGTGCTTTATCAAGCTTTCATGCGATGGCGTTTTAATGTTTATATTTTGGGGTTTTAGCACTGTTACTCTGAATGATAATAATAATTTGAATTTAACATGAACAAATGGCTGAGGAAGTTTACAATGAATTAACACGATTGTGAGAAAGTAAGCAGGATGGAATAGAATTTTCTAAATAGACAAATTAAATACAAACTGTTAACTAACACTATCACATTTGATAGCTCTTATAGGTTGCTGCACGGTTGAATGGGTATAATAATTGGCTATTGTTAGAGAAAGCATGTTTATTTGACATATATGACGATACTTATGATCTTTATAACGACGATTAACTACAAAAAAAGTTATTAAAAAAGTTGGGTGAAAGGTAACATGTTACAACTGACTAATCACAGTATCAGGGTAGGTAATAAATTAGTAGACAAAATTGTTATAGCTTTTAAAATGCACTCCAATTTAGGACTTTCTTATACCGGGGACAGACTTGCGGTTTCAAATTGAGATATTGATATTGCAAATTATCTTATTTTGCAATAATAGAATTTCAGAGACACACTTACGGTTTACGATACTGAAAATTAATTAGAAAACTTACGTTTGACTTATCACTGGATTTGTCATTTAATTTGCCACATGACTTAAGAATGCTCCCCGGATGTACATAATGCGAGCAAATTTTGTCAAACTACTTGTGTATATAAAAAAACAAAAAAAAAAAAAAAATGGACATTTCAATTTAACAAATGTTGATTAAATGTCAGAAAAGTTGCTGCCAACATTGAAGTATAAAATTTTGTTCTAAAAGGTTTGGGTATTAAATGATTATGGTTTATAACTAGGGTCAGATTGCAATAAACTATCTATACCGTGGAATTGTTCGAAATTTCAATATTGAGTTTCAATGTTCTACATACCGAGTATATACAGAGTTGTTTTTCAGAATATAGGGTGTCCCAGACTAATATGAGTATATTTTTCCAAATGATTCCTATCTTCAAGACAAGTGAAAAATTGTTTGGCAGAGGGGGGGGGGGGGGGCAAATATCACCCTGTCCAGTTACAATATCCTCCTTTTCCATTAATTATCCTATATCTTCAAAAGTACACCGTATACGGTACTTTTTAAGACGGGATTGTATGCAGAACTTCATGGCCTTTCGAACAACTGCTCAATGATCCTCTTACCCGCCCCCCTCCCCCCACCGCCCCCGCCCCCCAGACTTATGACGCTTCAAATTCAAAATTTCGTTTTTTTAATTTTTCGGCTTTTTTTAAATACCCCTCTCTTATATACACTTTTTTTTTTACAGAATTTCGAAACACCAGACTTAACCCTTTAATTTGACGTATTACACTTATGTTCTATCTGTGACGGTTAAGGAGTTATATGCTCTTAACCTATTCAGGTCATGCCGAAATTAGACGATTTTTTTTTATAATGGCGTGTTTACTAAGGAAACAAATTATCTGTTATCTAAACAGGTTAAAAGCTAGTAACTCCTTAACCTTAACATAGATAGAACATAAGTGAAATAAGTTAAATTAAAGGGGAGATTCTGGAAAAAAAAAGGGAAATAAAAAAACAAAAAAAAAACAAGACAAACCAAATTTTGAATTTGAGTGGGGATGGATACTGAGGTGGTTGAGCAGTCGTTGGAAGAGCCATGAAACTATGCACATAATGATGTGTTAAAATAGACCGTACAGGGTGTTCTTTTGAAGATATAGGGTGCTTAATGAGAAGAGGAGCATATTTTACTAATCACAATTTCACTTGACAAGGTAACATTTCGCCCGCCCCTCCGTGCCATACAATTTTTTTCTTGTCTGGACGAGAGGAATCATTTGGAAAAATATAGTCATATTAATCTAGGACACCCTATCTAGAGACACACCCTGTATAGAGACACACGCGGTTTAGTGCAAACTGCAATATTGAAACCGCAAGTCTGCCTCCGGTATAACATAGCTAATTGCCCTCAGAGGAGAAACAAGAGTGACTTTACTTTTCATTTGCGTTGGGCTTTTTTTTTTGTCAGCGAAACTTCTTTATCTTTACATTTATTACCACTGATGTGCTTTAAGGTAGCCGAGGATGGTTAACGAGTGAGGTACTGAAAAACTGCTTAAGAAAAAACCTCTTCGGTATTGTGCTAATTTTGGGTTTTTTTATGTTTGTCTTATTGTTCACATATTTTTTTTTTTGCTTGGAGAAAAAACATGCAAAAATTAAAATATTTAATTTAAACACAACAATCTGATTGATTTTAATATGGATTCAGTTCACTTTATATGAAACTTTGCAAACTCTTTCAAGGGTCTTAACTTTAGTAAAGCTAAGGTTTTAGTATACTTTTGCAAACTCCATGGCTGAGCTTTTATGTGAATTGTATAGTTAGTTGTAAAAACGTTGGATTCAATCAGCTGAAATGTAGGTAACAATATTTTTTTCGACTAATTTTCTTTAGAAAATTTATTATTATTGGCGGATTAATATTTCCGAAATACCAAACAGAAAATTTCAGTCATTCAGATCATATCAAGACTAAGAAATTCTATAGCTCTCGGCTTTGTAGACAATTATAGTCGTTTTACCGAGTCCTATTTTGCAGCCAATCTACTCATTAAAGTTTAAAAGAAGGGTAACAGATTTATATGGGATAAAATGTGTCAAAATGCTTGACGCTTGCAGTCAAATGTGAGTTGGAATGAGAAAAGGTGTCTATTTGTTATGATCCTTAATTTCCTGCACTACATATTATCATACCTTACGGAGAATGAGCAATCTTTAAAGATAAAAGGTAAGATGTAATAAAATATTATTAAAAAGTAACCTCTTTATCCCCGGATAATATCCAAAAATGAAATATAAAGTGAACTTGTTGCCATTATTCATCACGTCTGAATAAAAGGAAACTCGAAATGCATTTGTGAAACGCTGAATTTATCCTGCAGCCATAAATGCTGCCGTTAAACTGTAATTTTTTCTCATCGCATCTAACTTTCAACTACCAACATTGAGATAATATGGATATGGCTATTCTACTAGCTTCTGGAAGTACTTTACCTTTCTGACTTCAGAATTCAAAAATTAGTCTGTTACTATAGAGTTTTAAGTATAACTCTCTTAATGAGTATAATAGAGCCTTACGCTTAAGCGTTTTTTTTTTATATATATAGAGAGAGAGAGTAAGTATAGGTACTGAAGTAAATAACAGATCTTAATAGCGCGAATGTGAAAAAAACTTCATTATCCTTCATACAAAATATTCATAAAATGATATTTAGTATCTAGGATTTCCTCCCTTAATCTCAATCATAACAGATTTCGCAAGAGTATCCCTACATAATTTACTAACGTACATCTTTTCTTATATTCTTTGTACTCTCAGTTTATTAAATTTATTTTCAACACTTTTTACAAATACCAGTTTTTATCACTATTGCCACAGGAAGTTTTTCGAAATATATTTTGTAATACGCAACTTTTATACTTTTCTTTCTTTTCTTTTGTTTTTGTTTTTTTTTTTTGTTTTGTTTGACCACAATATCTCATGTACCGACTCAAAGCCCGCTCACGTGAAACGTCACTCCGACCGAGAAGATTTTAAGGAATTTGCTAATCCTCTTAGTTCGCCGGTTGAAAAAACACTAAACAAAAGCATTCCAGGCAGCATACCATTAGGCGCTACAAAAATCAACTCCTCTTCACTTGAATCATCTGCCTGTCTTCCAGGTTTATCGTATCCGGTGAAAGCCAAAATGATGTCGGCTGGATATATGTATTCACAGTATGTCTGTAAGCAATAGCCTATAGGAGTTAGATGTAGATATATTGGAGCTGATGCCATACATGTGTGTACCCTCATACAATACCCATGAATATTATGTAAAGTTGAAAGATTTGCGGAAGGGACATCCAGCATCCTGGCAGCAGAAAGTAACGAGACGACTTTCCTGATTATGAATTACTCATTGCTTCTCAAACTTCTGCTTTCAGGAAAGACTGCCATTGCACGTAATTCGAGGACAAAATGTTCTAATTCAAACAGTTCCCTGGAGAATTTATGATTTTATGAATATGCTATGACAGCACTTTCCGATTATAATTCAAATTGCACGAAATTTGCGTAGAATTAAAGAACATCATCTAACTAACCTTAATATGATTAGGTAAATTTTCACTCTAATCCACCCAGGTGATGACTCTAAAACACCGGAATAGAAATTGGCAATAAGGTTTTAAAAAATTACAACGAAAAAATTCATTTCATTTGAATATTCATTAAAGTTTAAATAATTTTCATATAGTATAACATGAATTTTTCCATCAGATTTAATTTATTGAGCTAACATATATTTATTTATTTATTTATTTATTATTACGGTCTACAGGGGAATCTCTCTTACAGACTAGGTAGAACAAAATTTAAACTTTATTGAACAATTTAGATTAAATAAGGTACAAAGAATAATTATAACGCATGTATTATGTGAGGTAAATTACAAACTTTAATCTTAGAAGTTACTTAAGTTTTGATTTAAAAATAACGCTATTGGACTCGTAGTAGGTATTGGTTGAATTGAATTATTGACCTCGTAAGCGGCTCTCTAAAGCCATAATTGGTTCTATGTTGTCGGATATAAAGCAGTTGCTGAGAACGGATATTTCTTTCCGGTGCATGTACATTAATCAAATACAGCAAATCCATACAGTTCACCTCATTGTACAAAAGACCCCTAATGAATAAAATTTAAGCTATTTCTATTCTTGCTTGGATAGATTCGAGACTCATAAATAAGCACCTAGCTTGATAATGCGGACAAAGTCCTTGCCAACGTATAGCATAAAATTTTTAGAAATAATGCATGTGTATGTTTAGTATAAACATATAATCTGACTTAGAGAAAAGAATAAGCACATATTGGTTTGTTAAGAACAAACATTCTGCAAATTAAAAATCACTTCAAAGCATCAACTTTCTAAATGCTCTTGTGTCTATCTAAATCTAATCTTAATAACATGAGATAAATTGGCATCGCTTGCGGAGCGGCGTCATTTATATTATTTAAGGTGAAGCTGAAACCTATTGTTCCATGAAATGCGACGAAGGGCAAAACATATAACCTTTTTCTTCACAGATTCCAACCTATTAATATGTGCACTGTAATAAAGACTCCACACTTGACCAATTCCTGGATAGACCTCATAAGGGTATCATACAAAAAACGCACTGCGCACCTACGTATTACATAGCACCTAATAAATCCAAGCATTGAAAAGCCCTTCCCGATAATATAATATAAATGGAGATAAAAAGTGAGTTTTAAGCCAAAGATAATGCGCAAAACCAGTAGGCAATCTTGCATTGAATAAATTTCCTTAAACATCTTAACATCGTCATCATAGTATTAAAATTTCAGAGAATCTTCTGGGGAATCGGGCGATGGCGTTTCGGACTCCTTTGATTATGGGTGATTTGTCTCATGGCCTGAACGAAGATCATAAGTATACAATAATCAATATTTTTGCTTCTCATGGTAGCGGATTCCATATATGTCATATAAATTCTCGAAACTTATTACCTAAAATAGATGAATTTCGTTCAATAATCATTCGATCCCAGGCGGATATATTTCTTTTATCAAAAAAATTGATTTCTTCCAGTTAATAGAATAAAAAATGTTAAAAAATGCAACACTTGTTTCTGTTCCAAAAAAAAATTTTTTTTTTTAATTTTAATAATTAATTAAAGTTTTGCGACGAGTTTCGCCCTATTTAGGCATCCTCAAGCACTTGCAAAAATTATGTGACTGACTCAGTATAAATTAAAATTAAAACCGACAGTTATCCTTTATACACATATACATACATAAGTGGTATTACAATATCATTTTAAGTCAGTGTAAGTATCGTAATTTTTATTTTGTTATTTGTTCTAATTAAAGAGCTGTTTTTATGGAAATCTAGCTGATTGTTAACCAGAAATGAGCCTCAATCTTTCTCTTTTTTAATTTCTAATATCTCATACCTGTCTAGAACTTTACCGCCACATAAATTACGTAATAATTTTACATTGTCAATTGATGTAGTGTGACCTAGGTCGATTAAGTGTTTACATAGACCAGAAGTTGCCCTATTGTTTCTCGCTCCAGAAACGTGTTGAGAAAATCTGGTTTTTATTGACCTCTTAGATTTTCCTATGTGGATCGCGTCACAATCGCTGCAACTTATACTATATACCCCACTTTCTCAATATCCACCACTGTAGGCTTTATTTTATTATTTATTAATAATTTACCCAGTGTTGTATTAGTGAAATAAGCCAGCTGAACATTATGATTTGATAGCGTTCTGTGTATTTTATCTGAAACTCCTCCAACTTTTGTTTGGGATCATAAGGAATGCTAATCTAAGAGCAGATGTTCTTAATTTTTTATTTTAATATCTTGTAAATGAAACTTTTGGAATAACCATTACATGTTGCTTATTTAAAAATTAAATTAAGTTCTTTCGTAAAGTTGATCACACTTAAATGAATATTAACTAATATGTCAATCATAGAATGGAATTCATAACTATTAATGTGAAGAGGGTGATTAGAAGAAAATGAAATTATAGTGTCAGTAAAAGTTGGTTTGCGATATATTTCGTAGTCAAATTTTTTATTGATATTGTGATATCTAGAAAGTTTAATTTTGTACCTCCGTATTCTAATTTAAATTTAATGTTTTCATCTAATTTATTTAAAATATTATTTAAAAATACATTAAGCTGTCGTTCAGAGCCCGACCATACACAGAAGTATTTTAAACTTAAAATAGCCTCAATTGATGATAAAGTTGAAATTTTAAAGAATAAGGTATCTACTAGAGCTACTCGAGCCTTTTGTTCCTATTAAAAGAAATAAAAGGAATTCCGCTTCCTCAGTAGTAGGTATGTAGGACCGTGCGAAACGACCACAACGAGGTAGGTATTTGATTATTAAATCTATAAAATCAAGGGATCAGGCAACATTTCCCTACGCTTTTTCAAGCTAACAGGACTTTATATTCTCCCGTTTATTACCCATATTATAAATGCGTGTCTCTCATATTCACATTTTCCTGTTAAATGGAAATTGGCCGATGTCATCCCTATAAAAAAAAAAAAAAAATGCTACGCATTTGAGGATTTCCGCCCCATCAGTATTCTCCCGTTTTTATCTAAAGTACTGGAAAAGATTATAAAAAATCAAATTACATCTTATGTCAACACCAAGAATTTTTTGTCAGATGTGCAATCTGATTTCTGTCCAGGACGTAGTTGTACTATAGCTCTTTTTAAAATTACCGATGATATTCGTGTAAATTTGAACAATGATCTTCTTACTATTCTTACTCTACTAGATTTCTCAAAAGCATTTGACTCTATCAACCATAGTATTTTATGTATGAAACTTTCCACATTACACAATTTCAGCCACAAGGCTACTGGTAATCACACCACCTCAGTTTTACCTAACCTCTCTGCAGTATCACAAGGCTCTATTCTTTCTCCCCTCCTCTTCGCTCTTTTCATCAACGACATAACTTCCATTGGCAGGTATTCTCAAATCCATATAAACGCAGATGACGTAGAAATCTACCATGCTTAAACTGTTAGTGATGCTATTGGGTCTATTAGCAATATCAATTACGATTTATCAAACATAGCGGATTGGGCATCAAATAATCTACTGCAATTGAACTCTGGTAAATGTGAATGCATTGATATTTTTAAACGTAGATTCGAGACGGAAATGTTACCTCCCGTACCTCTTAATGGGAGTTCTATAGATTACGTCGATAAAATCATTAATCTTTGTAAATATTATCATAAAAAAAAAAAACATTAACATGGAATGATCAAATTAACTGTTATGTGTGGAAGATTTATGCTTGCAGTAGGGGCCTAAGGTACTCTGCACATTTTACTTTCTTGGAAACCACTATAACCACTATAACCCGAACCGTAAGGTTGTGCAGCATTCTCTCATCTTTCATACTTCATGCATGAATCTGGGGTTTAAGCTCCTTCTCCACATATTATTATGTCGAATTTATTAATCTCCTTACTAAAGCTGTACATTTCTTCATGGAATATCGATTTAGCTTCGACTGAATTATATAAAATAAAAATAAAGTGAAGGGCAATGATTTTAAAAGAATTTTATAATGCAATAATGCAAAATTTCTTCATTCAGTGACATCTCGATGAAAATTTCTCATTTGCTAAATGCTTGCATTTGCCGTGGAATGAAATTTTTACCTGTGAATCGGTCGACGGTCAATAAATATTTTCTGATCCCTTACAAACTACCTCTTTGGGTATATGTGCGAAGCGCACAACCCAAAATTAATCTAGTCAAAAATACTTTGCGAAGCGCACACCTATTGTTAAGGGATTACGCATTGTTCTAGCACATATCTTTACTGCCCTAAGTAATATACCCCCGTAGGGTATATTTGCCAAGCGCAAAGAAATACACACCCAGGCAGGCACACACACACATGCAGGCAGGCACACACACACACACACACACACAGAGGCAGGCTGGCAGGGGCACACACACGCGCGTGTGCCCCTGCCAGCCTGCCTCTGTGTGTGTGTGTGTGTGTGCGCCTGCCTGCCTGTGTCTTTTGTGCTTGGCACAGAGCGTACTCCTCCTATTGATATTAGTGGTTTAAAAACTTAACTTAACTTACATAGATCAGGCAAAATTCATAGATCAGGTAAAGATACCTGCTATAACAATGCGTTGACCTTAACCATAGCCGCCCGTTTCCAAAACAATGCGTAATCCCTTAACAATAGGTGTGCGCTTCGCAAACTCCTGCTTGTGCGCTAGGAGAAGTGTTTTTTTATGGCTTGTGCGCTTCGCAAATACACCCACCTCTTTGAAAAATATGTGGACCTATGAAAAGAAAAAATATACCTGTTTATGGTTGTCCTTGGTTCTCGCCAAGAGTTCGATCTCTTATTGAAGAAAGTGAATATTTTTATCATCGCTATAGACGCCTGCGGACTGAAGAAGCCCGATCTCTATACAGAGCTGCTCGAAATAGGGCAACCGCGGCAGAACGACGAGCAAGGTGCCAATTTTTAGCTCCAAATTTAACCATAATCTCAGTCCAAAGACGCTGTGGCGAAATTTACGACTGGGACTGTGGGAGGCAGTAATCATACTTCTGAGAATGAGCTCGATCCTGAAGACCTAAACATATTCATTACATCATCCAGTACTGAAATCACTGAGCTACATGATTCTACTCCCAGGGTAGATAATTTAATAGTGGCTAATCATAATGAAAATATCTTTTCTTTTAGGGGACTAGATTAGAGTGAACTTCTTGCTGATATCTCCTCAATAAAATCTGAAGCTACTTGGACCTGAAAACTTGTTGTGTCCCTAAGCAATCGAAATAACAGAAAATATTAATTAAAACTGAAATTACTAAAAGCGCTTGAATCACTTTAAAATACACATATCTTTTATTTACGCCAAACAAACTGACCTATCTTAATAATACGTAAAGTACTCCGAAACTAAACTTGACACTACCATGACTGATAACGAAACGGCACTTGCCACAATTTCATTGATCTTTTATGCCCCCATGTTCGGAAACAAACTTTGCTCACAATGCGGATAAGTAAACAAATGACACAACCTTGTCGTTTGCTCTACTGGCAAATTTTCGTCCAATTAGATTTGCGTGCTTTATATCCAAAGTACTCGAAAAGCTAATGTATAAACAGATACTTAAATATCTCGACCGGGCTGATCATTTGACGATCTGGCAATCGGGATTCCGATGATTCCATAGCTGTGAAACTGCTGTGTTGAAAGTAACTTCTGGCATAAGAAACGCTATACACCTAGACAATTTCATGGTCCTAGTCCTTCTAGATTTCTCTAAGGCTTTTAATAACGTGAATCATCGCATCCTCCTCGATGAACTTGCTAATTCTTTTCATTTTAGTAGCTCAGCCCTTGCTTTGATCAACAATTTTCTCAATGGTCGTAAACAACGAGCCAAAGCCAACGAAATGACTGCTAAGTGTGGTTCCTCAAGGTTCTATATTGGGTCCCTTGCTTTTCAGTCTGTTTATAAATGACTTGTCTGATATTCTCCAGAATGTATATATCCGCTCATATGCGGATGATGTCCAGTTGTATTTGAATAGACCTATTGGGCCTTTAGAGGACTGCATTGAAGGAATGAATTGTGAGTTTAACAGAATCTATGTCTGGTCGAAGAATAAGCAGTTGGTTTTAAAACCTGTCAGGTCTCACTGTATTTAATTCTGTAATAAAAAATTGAATTTTCTGATATACCACCAATGGTCTTAAGCAAAAGTTCCACTGCCTATGCTAAACAATGTCACTATTCTTGGTATTATTTTAAACAGTGAAAAGAAGTGTTGCGACTTCGTTAATTATCAGAAAAGTTTATGCGGGGCTTCGAAGTCTCTGGCTCTAAGCGAGTATCCTATCTACTGAAATTCGCATCAGATTAATTAAAGCTTTAATTTTGACCCTTTTAACTTATGTTAGTAATATATTTCCTAAACTGCATAGCATTTACTTCCGCAAAGTGGAAGTAGCATTCAACGACTGCATTCGCTTTGTGTTTGACCATGTTTCGCTTTTTCGATCTCGAGTGCTTGGCTGCCCACTGTCTCCCTATTTGCGGCGACATACTCTAGTTTTCTTATATAACCTAGATACTTACGAGAATATTTCCAGTTCACAATATCACGCCTTAATAGGAATATAATGCTCCCACGTTTTTATAAATTATTATGGTCATAGCATATTGCATGCAGCAGTATGCTATACAAACCCGCAAGGCGATTGTGCTGCCATTTCCGCAAGGTTACACGTTTGACATCTGACGGCGGGTCACTCGGTAGAAGTTGTAAGAAAAATAAGAAGAAGGGAGGAAGAATTTTTTTGCAAACAGACCTCCATAATCTAAAGTACCAGACCTCCACAAAGAGACTCACAAAGTGTGTTTAAATTGTGGAAGAAATAGCAAAAGAGTAGGAACAAGCTGGTGAAACAAGCAAAAGAACGAGATCTAAAGTTGCAATAGGAAAAGGCCGTCAAGTGGAAATTTATACATTTTATATATACGGCTTCTCAGTCAGAAAGGTCCAAAGAAATCCAGGGAATTATTCACTAAGTAAACAAAGAAAAAAGGGTGAAGAACAGAAAGAATCTGGTGAAGATTCGTTTAGGAAAGTTTTCCTGCGAGATATCCGGCGGAAAATGAAGAGGAAGCGAAAACTTTCAAAAGCACGGCGACCTGGATACGATCCCATACATAAGGTCAGATCGCTCTAGTTTATAAGTCTAATTAATCCGGCCGCAAATGCACGTGTATGACGACCAAGAAAAGTTGACGAAGTAATTGCGTCATACAGCCTACATAAATAGCTACGTTCAGCTTTACACTCTACTGCGACAAAAGGGGCCCATTATCTCACAGTCATTTCCTGGATTATTGAGTTCAGTAGGCAACGTGCGTAGTCCAGCATTTTTCTATTAGGCATATACGAAAATAATAAATCATGAGTGTACGAAAGTGACAGTAAGTCTAAATCATTGAAGATTAGTCTAGCCAGGTAATGGTCGTCACCATGAGGAACGAAGGACGTCATCCTTTTAGAAGCTGGAACACTGTCATACACCAGAGAAACGCTTTCCTGCAGAGTAAGCGTTCCATTAGTCTAGAACTAGCGTCGACATACTTAAATATGTACATGCTTGTAGTTATAGAATAGCATGTAGTAACCAAATTTTTGAGTTCTTTAGTAGCATAGACGTAATACCTTAGAGTAAAAATTCTTGTCACATTCGATGGGGATGTTCCCACCTGAAAAACCCGTTGGATGATTAGGGTATTATGACGTCTACTTATGCAGTTTAAATTTTCTTGTTCCATGAGATAATAGGGTCAAATCCATGCAATTAAATAGATGATAAGGAAAACAAATTAACATTAGCTAGTCAATAAGATTTTATTTCAGTTTATTATTTCAATTTTTAGATTTTTTTTTTTTCAATCTCATAGTCGAGAACCCAGTCGCTCAAGGGCGACTCGGGAGAATTGAATTTCGGTCTCTTTTAAACAGGTACTCTCTAGGCTGGAGCACTTCATCCTTCGCAGAATGTAAATGAATGTAAGTACCCGTAAATCATGGTTGTCACATAAGTATATGTTACCGAAATTATCCTGTTGAACTGTTCCGACGCAAGCAGAATGGGAGGTTATTTAACAAAAATTCAAAATAAATGGAATCTGTAAATAGAAAATTGCAAAATATAAAATCTGTAAATAGAAAAACCAGCAAAAGAAATACAGGTATTACGATCAGAGCCTGGCAGATGTATATATATAGCCTGATCGTTGAATACCTAGCCAGACCATTTAGTGAAAGTTAGATTGTAATTGATGTAAGTTCGCATTTCGATTCAGATTGCATTTGTTCTTGTACAGGGAACGCCATACAGATATATAGCCGCTTCCGCAACTTCGGCCGTAGATCGAAGTTCATGAAAGAATAAGTAATGTGATTATAATGGACATATATGAACATCAAATTTCTAATCTCTATTTCTGAATTTTAATTTCCACTACATAAGTAAGTAATTATATAGTAAATATACATTGTTTTTGCGTCATAAGTGTGAATGATCGTAAGTCGAGAACTTACTGTAGTCAGTCTATTATAGGAAAGTAGTAGTGCCCTAATTGCCCGACCCATGTGAATTTATATGGTTTTATTGCTGACTATAATTGTGAACTCAATAAAAATGTTGATGGATTGTGTCCAAGTACTCCAATGCATTTCATGAGACCGTAAGGCTCTCGACCTTTCCCACTCACTCTCCTGGAGTCCACTTGATGTGAAGGTTGACTAGGTCTCCACTCTCTTTGAGGTCATCATAGGGAAACTGAAAATAATTGGCGTCCCTCAGTGTCATATAGATGGATGGGGCAGGCAGGGCAGGCAGTGAAGGCAGAACATCTGCACCTTTACGTAGGTAAGGGTAAGTGGTCCCTTCTGGACCGGATGTGTTGCGACTGGTTTTTATACAGGCTCGATATCTTTTTTGTATATGGCAGGTGGCAGCGTTAGATTTTCATGGACTCCCCCCCCCCACTCTCTCTGCTAATAGCCGAGGCGAGCTAGCGTACCACCCTGCACTACAACGCTGTCCACCGAGTGATCTGTCAGCTCATGCTGGCAGTTGGGACTTAACGTCTAATCTCATCACTCAACTTAGATCCATACCAAAATCTTACATGGAAGGCTCTTATCTTGTCCGAATTGCCCTTCTATGGAATAACCTTCCCTTGAATGTCCAAACTGCAGGCACTGTAGGTGCATTTAAGCGGGACGTTGAAACACTTATAGTATAATATTACTCTGTTGTTATAATGAATTATATTCATTCTCACAACAGAATTTATGTGTCAATATATAAATTTAAGTCTAAAAAGAAACTAAGCTCTAATAGTAGTAGCTAAATTTCTCATCTCTTGTAATTTAGAAAAACTTTATCTTTATTTTTCTTCTTTCTGTTTACCATTCAAAACTCGATCTCTAGCATATCTTTGGACGAAAATAACTCTTTTGTAATATTTAAATATTTCTATATCTATCTCTAATCGTGTGGTGTACTTACTTTTACTCAGAGTTTTACGCATTTAATTACCTGCGCAGATTTCATTGTGTGAGGAACAAATATTTATGAACCAAATCTATCCTTTTCGACAAAAATATTTTATTTTCTGCTACATTTGGCTTGATTTCAATCGAACACAACATAATCGTTTTCTAATAATTTCTTTTTAGTATCGAAGTTGCGTTATCAACATAAAAAATGGATAATTCTCAACTCAGGACGTCCGTTTTCTTAGTTCTTCCAGACAGGGTACTCATTTAAAATCTCAACAAAATTGCGATTATTTTTTTATTTGTATATAAAAATACTCGTATGATTGTGATATGCCTGGAGCATAGACAAATTCTTAAACCTATGATCGCAAGACTTTTTCTATACGTCGAATCTCTTAAAATTCCCTGGAGTGAATGTTTCTTAAACAAAGAAATTTAAATACGATCAGTTAAAAACAGGATCTACATATAAAAACCAAAACTAGATAATTGAATTTCATTGATCATTTAGCTCACCATGATAACTTCAATATTTAAAGACATGCCTTAAAAGAGTACAGCGATCTAAAATACTTTAAGTAAAACCTTTTGGGCTGAAGTCGCAACAATTTAAAAATCATAAAATTATCTAATATCATGAAACAGGATCAAATGGGGAGCTAGGTTTCTTCAAAGGATTCAAGCATAAGTGTTTTTATTTTTTTAAAGTTTGGTTTGCTGTGTAACATATCAATATTTACTTGAAAAAATGCTTGCTGATGTAGGTACTGAGAGCCGATAACCAAGTTTAAGAATTCTTGAAAGGTCCCCGAAAATAGCAACGAACTAACAACATACATATATGAAATTGCTACTGCGAACTTCCAGCGAATACATTGTACATTTGTACGCCATAGAATCCTCTAGAAGCTAACCCGAAGCAAATCTACGAAATGCGAGCCTAATTACAGAAGACGAGACAATTTTTATACTGATTAGATTTTATACACACGTTAATGAAAACCATCTCTTCTTTCATAATTGATCTCACATTTGAAAGGAAGTATAAAAATCATAACACTGCTTTTGTAATTCAGTCTAATTGTAAATTAATAGCGACTAATTTTGATGTTAGTCTGTCCTTTCGTCCTTCATCGTACTTATATTTCTGGGAATGAGAACTGGTTGC
This sequence comes from Dioctria rufipes, assembly GCA_963924295.1. NCBI lineage: Eukaryota > Metazoa > Arthropoda > Insecta > Diptera > Asilidae > Dioctria > Dioctria rufipes. Next base: position 294,002,929 of record OZ002741.1, read on the forward strand.
ATCACCTTAAGGTAAAACAACATGGATGGGTTGTTAAAAAAAAAAGACATTCATTATTTTCTTTCTTGAAGAAAATTATTTTCTTCATTCACAAAAATATTTACATATATTAAAAGCAAAACGTACATATATACTTAATTAAATTTACAAAAAACACAAAATTGTAATTATTAAAAATAAAGAAAAACTGTAATCCTAAAATTGCGAATCTTTTCTCAATTTTACTAATCTTCTTTTCCTGCGTGCAATTCACTGTGAGTTGCTTCTCTTTGTAACTGGCTATAGTTTTCGATGGCTGTCTTTAAAAATTGTGCCGCACTACCAATTCTTTCAGGTGTTAATTCACCATCGAAAGCTCTACTGATTGTTTCGGCAGCCGTACGCCACCTTAAGAAAGGTAATGATGATGCAAATGATATGGAACATAGCTGTGTAAAACTACAAATTGCTGATGTAATGGCTCCACCAAAGAAGACTACTCCAAGCATTGTAAAGAGTACAATTGTCGATCTTGCTACCCATCCGAAAATTGTTCTTGGAACCAGATCGCTTATGAATTTATAAATACCAGAATTAGCTACTTCTGTTGTTTGAACGTCCGGAACTAAATATCCTTCATATCCTGATTGAACAGTAAAAGCTGGAACATATGCGCCTGGTGCAAAGGGTCCACCGTATGTGCTAACATACTGTTGAACAGTATCTTGTGGTATGAAACTGTTATATAAATTTGGATCGTATGATGGATTTTCTAGAACCTGAAAAAAAAACACAGAAATTAATTATTCGGAATTATGTTCAAAGCCTTATCAAAAATTATAATATAAAATAAAATTTATAAAATTATAAAAATACCTGAGCTGTTGGTAATTGAGATTCCTTTTCATTCCCCTCAATTTTCGTATGAGCTGCATCCTCCTGAACAAATCGTGGCAGTACGGAAGATTGCTTGTCTTGAGGTTGAGGTAGGCCTATAACTCCAGAAAACGCAAGCAATGAAGCTATTGATAGTATATAAATTATCATGTTCGTGCAGTTAATAACGATGGCCAGCCCTTAGAGTCTCACACTTCTCACACTTTACTTTACTAATTAACTGACTTTCGGAATGGACTCAACTATTTATAGTCGTCACCCCTAATTCACCATTACTTAGCTGAAAATATGTACAAGTCACAACCCAAACGGAAAAAAAACTGTCTAATTGGTTTTGCTGGTATGTATACACCTTAATAGTCTCGCAAAAATTCTTGTCAGATGGATCCATTCCTTCTTTGATGGATTTGTGTACATTCAACACGAAACCTTTTCAACTTCTTAGAATTCCTTATCACTACAAAGGTAAAAGGTAAATATTTTCTAGTCACATTATGCTCTCATTGATTCAGTTAAAATTCCGGGACACATGCTGGCGCCACTACAATACAGGTTTACTCAGTATACGGTATAATGGAGTCATTAAGGGTTAGGTTCATCTAAAGGGACCTGACCTAGGTAAGAAAGTCTTCATAAATCAATGCTGACACTTGTTATCACCACAGTAAATGTCGTGAACTTTAACGAATGCAGCACCAAAAATAGCAAGGTCTGACATGGAATAGTCGCAGAAACGGAATAAACCTGTTATCGATTGCTTCACAGTTCAGTTATTTTTTGTTCTTAAGGTCAGCTGTCGGTGATAGCATTGACAAATATACCAGGAGGATCAAATTTAGTTTTTGCGAATATATACAAAAAGTGGGACATGTAATTTGAATAGCACGAATTCAGTTACAAGTTTTCATATTTTACCTACGTAAATATGTAAAAAGGAGTCATTAATTAATGTATGCGAAGGAGCGAAAGTGCAGCGTTCATTTTTTTTAAAAATATGTGAATAGGGGAGAAGAGAATGGAGTGAAACATTTCATTTCACAATTCTCAAATTGAGCGAGAGATCCGATAATCGTAAAGGAAAAGTTTTGGATATTATTAATTTTCCAGAACAGTCGGAAAACGTACCGTGAATACCGAATTCCTCTTATAAGGATCAATACGTGAATTCTAGTTGGAAGAATTTTCAATTCCAACTAAGTAGGGAAATTGATAAAATATTAAAAGCGAACAAGATACTACAGCCAAGTTGGAGACTTATGCCTAATCTACAATGCATGGTAAAGCAAAGTCGTCAAAACGATATCGTTTGCTAAAAAGGCAAATAAATACACCAAATATGTAAGAAGTGGTAAGTAGCCAAGTTAAACAGCTGTTTACCTGTCAATTATCATAAATGTAATTGCTTTCTCGATTTCATTGCAGAATTACATCGAAAGAAGTATTTGGTCTGAATAATTTATACTATAGTACAGGTACAGTAAACTAATAAATCGTTTGGGACAAGTCGAATAATATAAAATATTGCATTCAAGACTGAAAGTACAAGTTCCAGATTACAGATGTTTTATTCTAAATTCCCCTACATGGTTGTAAATTATGCTGAATACACCTAACGTATTACTACATCGCTTTAGCTGATTAACTGCTACAATAAGCTCGTGCTGGTGTCGTCAAATGAATGAAAGAGAGGAGACATTTTTTCAAGCATGAATTTTCAAATGCAAAAGTGAGAAACAAACACAAAAATCCATGTCGTTTTCATGACATGGTTTTACTATGCACTGTATATTAGGCATTAGTAGCAATGAAAAAACAGCAATCTTGTTTGAATGAGATTTCGGCATCGATTACAAAAATTCAACATGGAGAACAATACTATTTGAAAAGTTCCTAACAGGTTGAAGCCTATCCATATCATTGTGTTTTGTCTCTAATATTATCAGTAATATCAACATAACTAATATTTATAATGCCTATATAACGACAAAAAATGTGTGAACCCAAAAGAAACCCTGACGCAGCTATCCCACTGAGCAGATACTTTGGTGTAGCAGACAACATGTCTGCCATCTGAGACATTCGGATTTCATTCGGACATGCTACTTTACTGCTTACCTTGAATTTTTCATCTATTTTTCATCGGAATTTCGAAATTCTTTTCATTCTTTATTGTCTAATTATGTATGATTTCTGTTGTTTCTTATTGTGGCATTAATTGTGGCATCATAAACAGGTGCATATTGAGTACTTAATTTTTTTTAGCGATACATTACTTAACGCTAATTGAAATGACGTCTTAGTGGAGCACCGAAAAGCGAATCCATTGGTATATTCGGATGTTGTTAGTGGTTAGTATACAGCGGATATTTTAACTAGAGTTTTGTTTGGGGATGCCGTGTAAGCCTACGACGTTTCGTTTCAGCCACGGAACTCATCAGTGGTGTTCCTAATGCTAATATTGGAGTAGGCTTGTATGCCTGGCTTGTGCTGTAAACATGAATTATCTATATGTAATTATGTATATTTGCCTAATTTCTATATAGACTTCTGGGTAGTTTCGGATCTGAGAATAAAGATAGACTTGTGTGTTCTCCTGACTCAAGCTTACGATTCTACGTTCAAGCTTTTTATCCGTCTGAAATCACTAATATCCTTTGGTATTTTCACTAATTTTATGTTGAAAATCGCGAATATGTTCAAGTATATGTATATACTAGATGAGTTTTCTTTTCGATTTATTTTTTCAGATAAAGTGAGAAAGCGATGGTGATCTTTTCAATATATGTGGATATGGGTTATTGAAGTTTTATTACTATCAAGAAAATATTTTTTATGATAATTCTGGTCTGATGACTGACGATCTTGGGTAAACTATGACTTATTTTATTTGTTGGTTTCGATAAAACTGTGTTTAGAATGATTTTGATCTAAAGAGGAATTGATTGATTGTGGTTGAAACGATATGTTGCTGAACAGATTTGTTGCTTTATAATCTGGATGCAAAATAAAGATATTATGGATGAATAGATGATATCAAATTATTCTTGAATTTGATCTAATGAAAAGATAGCTGTATACCGGGTCCGGGTGAAGAGGATATCGATACATACCTGGAGTCACGAATAGTTCCGGTCAATTATTGTTTCTATATTCATGTGGTTTTGCATGAAGGATGATGCTAATTAATTCTATTTTATTTCTCCTTTATACTCGTAGTTACCCAGTTTATGGGGAAGTGCAATTAAATAATCTATAATAATATTTGAGGAGGTTCTATTGAATCTAAGTGTTGAGTTGAATACCGATTGGTACCGAAGTTATTATGGGAATTTGTGCGCATGGGTATGTGACTGATTTAGGGGTACGGTTTTATTTCTCGTGATGACACTTTGGATCACTTTCTCTATTTCTTCTCTTTGTGTCAACCAACGCAAGCTATGAACGATTATATAATACAGCGTAGATGTATTATCACATTTGCCTATTATATGTTCGGAGTAACCAAATGTTATTCTTAAAGTATTTGTTAATTACTTTCGATATTCTGAGATCACGAGTTGTCGTGGCTTGTTTCAGCCGTTTTTTTTTTTTTATATCAGACCCTTTATTATTTTCTGTGCTTCTCTAAGGTGGCTATGAATAAGATTTTGGATTGCGATGCGTAGGTTAGGCAATGGTGTTCAGTGCGTATTCAGTGCGTGTATTCATATTTTATCTTCTTTTCTTTATGATTGGCAATAGTTCGGGTTGCCATTTTCTGTGCTGTGTTCCTATGCGTATGCCACTAGATTTTTGTGAGCTGAGGCGGTTCTTTTTTTGCTTTCAATCATGGCCGATCGCATGTATGTTTGTTGGATAGGATCTACCGCCTGGATAAATATTTTAAGTTGAATAGTAATTGTTAAGGCGAAAATCAGCACATCTCTAATCCAACTGCTTCGCCTAATTCTATAATCTATTACCTCTTTCTTTGGTCTATACTTAAATATATCACACACATATATAATGTAATGTAACTTACTTGTGTTCAGATTATGCATTCCTTCTCATTAGGTTATCAAGTATACAATGTAAATGTAAATGTATTTACTTTAGTTGGTAAAAAGTTCTGTTACCTTTTTTCTCTCCAATGAACTGATGTACGTAGAGTTAACTAATTCAATTGTAATTGCGAAGCCAACAAGTCTAGATTAAAAAATTGTAACTCGTTTCGTGTAAAATTAAAAGGGCACAGTTGAAGTGAAGATTGCTTTTTTTTTCTAAAATCATACCCAAGTCATAGTATTCCTTGGTGCTGGAATCAACATAAGGTGCAACTTTTTCAGCATAATAAATTGCATACGGCAATTGAAAGCTGTCGAAAGCGCATATTATTCCTTGGTGCTGGAATCAATAAACATCTTAAATTCGTGGCGCAGAAATTAAGCAATACATCAACAAGGAAGTATATTAAAGCATTTATATTCAGTAATGGTTCAGCTTGCTAGCAATTAATGGCCTAAGATGGGTTTTTTTGGTATATCCCGATAGCAATTCGATATCTAATATTTTCATTATTATTACCTATATTGACATAATTATTTCTGTCGTCTAGACTTTTTATTTACATAGATATCCTTCTTGTTCTTCATGGTAGATACTTAATTAAGATTTCTTCAGTTTGTTGCATTCTCATCTCTAGAGTGTATATTTTATACAATTCCAAAACACGTACCTACATATATCCTAACTTTTTGCTACTGTTGATAGTTGATTTGATTAGTGTGACATATTTTGGCGGTTGAATTACATTTTTCAAGTCGAAAGTCTGAGCGTTATGCATATCCTGAGGTTATCTGAGTAGATATCTTGAGTTGGTTTAGCAGGAACCACTTCAGGATACGGACTATTGCTTCAAAATAAATAATTCGCTAAATTGTTGCTTCCCGGATGAAATTAAACTGATTTGGGCTTTTTTGCAAAAATATATTAATGACATTTCAATAAAGTTTGACTAAAATTTCCACAATTTAACATCTTTATTTGCTGAAATTACTAGTTTGGAGACAATTAGGTATTTTAAATAAGAGTTAGTTTTTTAAGGAAAATAATATAATATATCAAATTAATTAAATTTAAAATGTTATTTGTGTAGAAATACGATAAGTAATTCATTCTAATAAGGTTTCAAATAATAATAAAGGTTCTAGTAAAATTTCTAAATCTATTTCACATAATGGAAATGTTCAGAGCTTACAAAGCCCTTCACTGAAATCTTTGGATAATGAGATTGCCAAACAAACTTTTGAACATATATAAGTAAAATTTACAATAACCATAAAATCTCTTGATCGTCAATTCAAAATATCATTGAATGATTTGATAACTTCATTGAATGATTTGATAACTTTCCATGTTTTCAGTGTTGCCGAAAAATTTTTAGAAAAATATTTGACTTAAAGTAGTACCTATATGTATATTCTCTATTTGAAATTAATTAGTATTGAAAAAAATAAAGAGTATATCCAACGTTATAAAAATATTAAAAGTTCAAACTTATATCAAAATACTTCTGTAATTATTGCTCAGCGAGTAGAGCCAGTTCGTGAAAATCATAAACATTTTTGAAAGCAATAGATACAACAGCCTCTTTCATTATTTTGAAAAATTTATTACAAGCTTTATTCAACACTGACAGATTCCATCAGAAAACTGTAAAATACATAAATTTTTTAGAGAGAGATAACAAAATTTCAAATATGATGCAAGGATCATTTTGGAAATTAAAGACAAATAATGAAATGCTGCTGCTATACCTATAATTCTATTTTACGATGATTTTGAAGTAAATAATTCGCTAGGCTTACCGGCTGGAATTCAAAATTTTGGAGGTGTCTATATATACGGGGTGATTCAGAACAAGATACCTTCCGGTATACCACGCGATTCCTTGTGGTAAGCTGATCATAAAATTATTCCACATACCCGTCCTTTAGGAGCTGTGGCCAGTTGAAGATTTCGCCAATATTCGTGAGAATAAATGAGTATAACTTTTGAGCCACCCTATAGATTTTGGTTATTGTTAGCTTATTCAATAGTCAAGAATAGTATCTTCCGAAGAGTGTATTGCTCTGTGCGTTTTAATTAAGCATCTTTAAATTATTCGTAAATATTTCCAAAACATTGATTTTTTTACACACAAATTTCATAAATACCGTTATTTATTTCAAAAACTTTTGTGTGTAAAAAAATCAAAATTTTGGAAATATTTGAGAATAATTTAAAGATGCTTACTTAAAAAATACTATTCTTGCCTATTTAATAAGCTAACAATAACCAAAATCTATAGTGTGGTTCTAAAGTTATACTCAATTAGTCCCACCCGGGTTCACGAATATTGGCGGTCTTCAACTGGCCACAGCTTCTATAGGAAGGTTTCTAGGGGGGGGGGGGGGGGAATCGAGGAATCGCGTGGTTTACCGGAAGGTATCTTGTTCTGAATCACCCTGTATATTTCCCTTAATATCACCGGCGTATCGCTTGAAATTAGTAATGATTTTTCAAATATTTCTCTTTAATAGTGTAGATAAAAAATCATATTGGTAGTCGTGTATTTGAGCAAATTGCTAGTGAATTACATTATTTTGAGACTGAGGGAATTTAAGTGGAAAATAAGTACGTATTATTCATTTTGGCCATGTACATCGGGCGCAATAAATGTTTGATTTACAAAGAATTTTACTGCAAACCATTGTTGCCGATTTTGTTGTATTGATAGAGATCAAATGTAATCGGCTACTACGGGGCATCGACAATATTATAATCGAAATCTGAAAAAATGATAGTTTCAGAGTTCGTTTTCAACTACTTCTACTACTACAACTTTTGAACTACTTCCATGCTATTGAAAACTGTTGCGTTTAACCAATGCATGATATTTTTGAAGGCATACTAAATTATGAGTTTATGTAAAATGAAAAATATTTCAGCCTAAAAGATTTAAATAATCCTATCATTTTTTCCCCTACGTAAATGCATTTCGCATTAATAAACGTCAGGAAATGATCATGGATCACTTAAAATTAAAAACAAAACAAAAACTGAATTATTTGGTGCCCTTTGGCAATTGCGTTAGTGAAAATGATTCAAAATAGGAACTATTTTTGATTTTGAAAAAAGTGATTGAAATAATCCTTAAAGTATTAGTTCAACCTCAGGAAAAATTCGAAAGTACATATACTATACAATTTTATTTTCAAACTGAAACATCACTATCTTTTGCATTAGTATAGAGTCATGGAGTCATGCTATTGGCCCTTTAACTCAAGTATGGGCTATGCGATATAGCAAGTTCAACAACGTCACGAACAAATATTTGGATGACTATTTCTGAAAGATTTGTTTTAAGACCATATAAAATAAAATTGGAAACATCAATAAATTTGGTCAGAAAATTTCACAAAAAATGTTAAACTCTGAAAGCTTTTATGAATGGATCTCTATTAGTAATTCTTTTCAAAGTGTTGTTGATTTGCGATTTGATGACGAATATGTAAGTTAGTAGTCTCACGAAATTAAGTACAGGTCACTAAAGATGAATGCGTCAGTCATTTTTTGAAACTAAGCTATTCGTAATCCTCGTAAAGTTTTATATTAACTTCATTCAAATTCAGCTACAATTTTATTATATACAGGTACCTATCTAAAAAAATTCGAAAACTATTATTTCTCGATAGATATTTATTTATCATTTCATACTACATTCACTATTTTACTTTTGTTATAATAAATTATCAGCCAGCATTAAGCTGAATTCTAGAAAGTGTCCTAAAAAAACAATTTCATGTCAAAGTAAATGGCTTATGCTTAAAGTAATAATATTATACTCAGCCTAAATATTCTCTTCTATATAGACCAGTGTTTATATTGCATGCATTTAGGTTTTTTTTTATTTTATACTTTTTACAAATGAAAATAAGTAATTAAAATAAAATAAAATATTAAGAATTAATAAATTGATTTCAAATGATGAAGAATGAGATTTTGCATAGCCTCGACAGCATTTTTTTTTTCTGCAGGAGGCATAATACCATTTTCTATGTCTTGTAATTTACTATATTTATTAAAAAATATATGCGTATTTGCTTAAATCGTAGCGTTATATCATTTCACTTCTTGGTATTTAAAATGATTAAATATGCCATAAATATAGCAAAATTGGATACATATTATGTTTATTGCAAAACACCAACATATCTTCTATAAGTGTTGCTAATATGAATTAATGCAAATTCGAAAAATTTAATTACTAATAACTATCGCTTCATCTTTAACTCAGATTAGGTAATGGAGTTACATAGCCTTGAACTGGAGACAATAAAAACTTGAATATGTATAGTAATAATTTTAGCTGCATATGCTAAACTAACATAATTGAAACCAAAACAAATTAGAATTATATTATAGATATAATTGTAAACATTGTTTCTGGGTTTATATTAAAATCTATTGCAGTCGTAAAGAATTGCTTTCACTAACATATTACCACAAACACTCTAAAATTCCACACTCACAGGTCACGAGTCTACCAATTGAAAATTGTTGTAAATCCGGTAAAAATTATGCTTGAATGCACTTAGCTGTAAATATGTACAAATTACAACCCAAACGAAGAAAAAAAAAACTGTGTAATTGGTTTTTCTGGTATGTACCTATACACCTTAATTGTCTTGCAAAAATTCTTGTCAGATAGGTCCATTCCTTCTTTGATGGATTTGTGTACTACATTCAACACAATTTCTTAGAATTCCTAATCACTACAAAGGTAAAAGGTAAACATTTTCTAGTAGCATTATGCTGTCATTGATTCAGTCAAAATTCCCGGACACATGCTGGCGCCACTACAATACAGGTTTACTCAGTATATGGCGTAGTAGAGTCATTGAGGGTTAGATTCACCTAAAGGGACCTCACCTAGATAAGAAAGTCTTCATAAATCAATGCAGACACTTGTTATCACTGCAGTAAATGCCGTGAACTTTAACTAAAGCAGCACCACAAATAGAAAATACACCCAGAAACGGAATCATTGTCGCAGAATGTTAATGTTGAAAATCGTTTTGATAGAAAATGCTATTGAAGTTAGGTATGAAAAGAATCGTTAATTGAAATCGATTTATAGCGACCTTTACGTTGTTTGAATGCATATTACTCATTATTTAAAAACATTAATTAAACGTTGGAAACCATTTGGGTCTCTTAAACTGTTTCATAAAAGAAAATGGTGGGTTTATTTAATTCTTCAAAATATCTATTTAAGAGTGTGTTTGGTGCAATACAAATCCTTTCTTTATCCTTTGAATGTATTAATAGCGTTCGAATCTGTTTCTTACTGGGATGAATGTAATACAGCCATGTGACCTATGTGAATTTTTGAGCATACAAATGATAGAATTTCTAAATGCAATGCAAAAATTATGAAATGTAGATGGATCATAAATATCTAATAAGAGTCATTTTTAAAAATTTTAATTTGAGTGTATACCTAGGATTTTCATGAAAGGCATACAGAAATTATCTTTTATTAAGAGTTGAATTTAAAGCTACCTGCCTGTTACACACAGAACATACTTTGCGTTCACGCTCCATATCTGCAATGACACAAAAAGTTCGCTATTATTGAGAGAAGTTTTTCCGCACTCGAACATTGGTGGCGCTAGTGGTCAAAACTAAAAAAAGTATAGATGGCCGACATAGACAACAGCCCAATTCTGATGATATTCCCCTATATATATATGAAGATTAGATTAGATTTGTGCAGAGAAGTGCAGTCGTTGGCCTCGCATTCACTTTGACCTGAAAGATCTGTTGTGTTCTAAGTTTAGACCCTTGATGAAGTCTAGAACCCTGATAGGAGTTAGGTTTCATACGTAGTTTTGTGTAGAAAAATCATGTTCGAGGTGGTGTAATCTACGTTAGGCCAATGCTTCGCAGTTGCAGAGCAGTTCTTTCGAAGTTTCATGAGCATTCCGACAGAAGCGACAGGATGTAGATTCAGCCAAGTCCATTTTGTTTAGATGATACCTCAATGGGCAATGGCCTGAGAAGTGCTCTGAAGTTATTTTGAGCTCTGTTCTGCTAAGGAGTAAACTTTTTTGCCTGAAAAAGTCCTTGTAACCTCTCTCAATAAAGCCATTTTTATTTGTAACATTTTGCCACAAAATGGCCCTAGTTCGATAAAGGGGATTTTCGCTCCTGAGCAATTTCATTGCATTTATGGCCTGCATGCCGAGGTGCCCACATGAGGATAACCTTGTTTCTTCTTGATAGAAAGCTTGTATGAAACAGTCCAGTGTTAACGAATAGTACAATTCAATACAATTTAATACAGTTCGGCCCGAATACGTTGGGAAATTTCAATCTTTAAAGACTTACGCGCATCTTCTCAGAGTTCTTCTCTGTTGTCAAAGAAACATCGAAATGTGTTGGATTTCTGAAAAGGTGTAAGAAATATTTCAGCCCGTTAAATCGAGCGCTCCTCTAAAAGTCCTACATTAGACGAAGAATGGAACAAAATTCCCATATATGGACTGGGGCTGGTCGCACAGCTTTAGCTTCATTGGATATTGTCCAGAAGAGACCCTTCAAGCTCATTGGCAACTTGTCATATGGGCTCGCTCGAGCACCGCCGTAATGTTGGATACCTTTCGTACCTTTATCGCTACATAACGGGTTTTCCAATAAGAGGTGTTATTTTGAAATTCAAAGAAAAATGCCATTTTTTGATTTTTGATGATCGGATATTTATTTCATTATAAAGAGGAACGTATGCCGTTAATAATGGAAAATAACATCAGCCAAATGACCACCACGACCACGCCTACAGGACCATATCCTTTTTATGAAATTTTCCATAACAAAATCGCAAAGTGGCTGCCCTATGTCCTCGACAGCCTCACGAATTCCATCTTTGAGGTCTTGAATCGACGCTGAGCTGTTGGCGTAGACCTTCTCTTTCACGTGGCCCCAAAGGAAGAATTCGCAAGGTGTTAAGTCACAAGATCTCGGTGGCCAATTGTGATCACCTCTTCGAGAGATAACACGGTCCGGAAACTTTTCCCGTAAAAGGTCAATGGTTTTGTTGCTTGTATGGCACGTAGCGCCGTCTTGTTTAAAGTAAACGTTGTCCAGATCAATACCATCCAATTCCGGCCATAAAAAATCATTAATCATCTGTTGATAGCGCAATCCATTCACCGTAACTGTTGCACCAGCCTCATTTTCGAAAATGTAAGGTACAATGACCCCGCGGGACCATAAACCGCAACAAAAAGTCACACGTTGAGGGTAGAGAGGCTTTTCAACAATAACTCTTGGGTTTTCCGAGCCCCAGATGCGACAATTTTGCTTGTTGACGAAGCCATCGAGGTGGAAATGGGCCACATCACTCAAGATGAGTTTTCGATGGAATTCCGGATCATTTTCATGCATTTCAAGGACCCAATCAGCAAAGACTCGACGTTGTTGAAGATCGGCCGGCTTGAGTTCTTGTGTTAACTGAACTTTATAAGCCTTAAGACCCAAATCTTTATGCAAAATACGGTGTAATGACGTTTGTGGAATGCCTAATTCCAAAGAACGACGAGGAATGGACAAACCTAGGTTTTCTTCAACACTTTCGGCTACAGCAGCAATACTCTCGGCTGTTCTTGAGCGACGTGCACGGGTTTTATTCTTCACATCACTAACTTGTCCCGACAGCTCGAATTTTTCTACCAATTTCTGTATTGCGGTCCGACAAGGTGCTTCACGACGACCCAAAAATGTTCGAGTTTTACGAACCGTCTCTGCCACACTTTCACCATTTTTATAGTGAATTTTAATAATTTCAATGCGTTGTTGAATCATGTATCGTTCCATTTTTATTAATGGCGTAGTCTCTACTTGTCAAATGTCAAAAAATGACAGCTCCAAAGTGACATCTACCGAAATAGCGGGCTAATTAAAATAACACCTCTTATTGGAAAACCCTTTACATGGTCAATGGTCATGATGAAATATCTAGTCTGATTCCTTGTAGAATGATTCCTACTTGCAATACTTGCGCTGCAAACCGCGTACATCTTTTTACCCTTAAAATTGCTTTCGGCCATACTGTAAAATGTTGCGATGATTTTTTATCCCAGACTGTGTAAATATGGAACAATCTACCATTTTCTGTCTGTTCCTCCGGCATACAATCTTCGAAGGTTTAAGTCAATGCCACAACTCGCGCTATCTTGCTTTGTCATGTCGCAAGCTTCACGTGCTAGTTTTCGTCATATTTGCGTTGACCAACTTTGTGGTTTTGTAATTTTTTTGTTTTTTTTATATATTTTGTTGAGATTGTGAACTAACAATTGTTAAGTTCAAGAACAGAAGAAAACAGAAACCCAACCCTTCTCCATATATTATGAAGAAATTAATGTATTATGTATTTAGTAGAGACTTGACCCCCTAAATTTGTCTATCTTTAAAAAGATGACGAGGATAACATCTAATGTTGAGGCTTGTAGTGGAGTAAAACTTGCACTTCAGCAAGCAGAATTCCTCAACAGCAGAAATTTCATTATGTTTCATGAAAGTGGTGGTGCAATTGGTAGAAAGCACCAAAATCTCTTATCAATAAAAAACAAAAATGAGTTTTCAAAGCTCATCTAAAATGGCTTGATTACCTCGATGACTTTTCTGAATGGGGATAGTGTAAACTTTTGAGAAGATCTTTCAAGAATTTTCCGATGAGGAGACCGAAAAGGAAGAAGAATCGCATGAAAGTATGAACAAAATGGAGAACAGAGTCGTTAGCAAAATGAAAATGTTTTCATAATTTCTTTGAATTTGCAGCTTATTTTACTTCAATGAACACAACCTCAAATTCGCGCTAAATGCAATTTAAAATTGCAGCAGCAAAGTGTTGCCAAAAAAAGCCTGATTTGTCGATTTGTCGTGAAGAAGTAAAAAATTCTATGGAAATTTCTTCAGTTTTGACAAATACAAAACAAAAAAAACAAAATACGCATTCCTCTCCTCTTAATTGTCTCTCAATCTTTCGTCGCACTTTTGGACAATTATTTATAACAATAAAATGTTGTTGGGCGATTTTTCATTTCAATTTTCGGGCAAGTGCTTATTGTTTTCTGAATGATTTTGTGGCTTGATTCTGATTTTTTAGACTTCTCTGCGTTATGGTAAAACGACCACAGTTTTTGGGGTGTGTGTTGACGCTACATTTTCGAAAATATTCTCAAATTCCAATGCCGGCTTAAGAGCTATTCTTGGTTTAAAAGTTAACGAAGCTAGGCCACATATTATGTCGACAATATTAACCCATATCCCGCAAGTTCAGTTAAATCAATAACGATTTTCCATAGAAAAGTTTGATTCCGACAAAATGCAATCGGGGTCGGGAAACAAAAAAGGAAATGTTTTATGGTAAGCACGTGCGCTGCGCCTTATATACAAAATTTCAAGGTTAAAATTTGTTTGTACCCTGTATGCTTTGATCTAAGGCTAGATAACTATGTGAAGGCTACATAATTCCATAGAATTTCACCAATGTATGTGTCCGTTTTCCTTCCGACAGGCTAAATTAAAGCACTCCTAGTAATTGCTGTTACTTGTCGCTTTTAACATAAGTCATTTTGCCGAAATCAATCACTTTCGACGCACTTCAGCCTTTTCTTGCTTTGATTTATGGGGAATTATTTTGTTTTGGATTGTATTAATCAGAGAAGTTACTTAGCAACCCGCTACATGTTGATTTTGGGGCTTTCAAGGGGAAATTCATTAATAGATGTCTCAAGAATATTGTTAGGCACAAAGAAAGGCAAAACCTTTGGAATTGTCTACAATAAATCCATGAAACTTGGCTAGCTCATATTAAAAGTCCCCGCGAGTTTGGCTAAGTAATCATTATTCTCTACCGATCTACTTTGGTATTCTGAAAGGACTAGTAGAATCTACAGTCGTTGTAAGGTCCGCCTTCGTAAAGGTGTACACATGTAAATCCCACCTGCGGACACGAGTTTTCGACTTTCACGTGAAGTCGACACGGCAAATCGGATCAATCAGGGGAAGGTTTTCGTGAAATTTTTCAATGGATCATTAAAACAAATTACAGTACACGGTGTGGGCTGTTTCCATTCGTCAGGACATTATTGTGTCGGAAGTCAGCATTATTCCTTCAAGTCAATAGGAGTTGGAAAGCATAACGTAGTTACTTTTGTTCAAGCTGGGTAATTGCATGGACACAGTTGCTGTTGTCCAGCATAAAATTGCATTGAAAATAAAGTGAGTAAATAGTAAGAGGGTGCACGTGGAACATTTTTTGTGATTAGTACTGTAGAAAGTCGAATGTCTCTCTAGTTATTGCATACTTTTTGGCGGAAAATAAAAATTTGTTAATGACGATTTACACGGGAAATCTAGCCTTTTTCTTTGTGTGGAAATTGTGAAATGATTTATTTGTGTGTCATCTGAATTTTGTAAACTTATAGGAAGAAATCGTGTTAATTCATATTATTTGCATTAGTTTTATAAAAATATAACAATTTGTGTGGCATATTTTTATATGACGTTAACTGAATAACTATGTGCTCTGAGAAGGAAGGTTACTATTTTCTTTTATAAAAAACAACATCACTTTTAAATCAAATATATTTTCAAAGATGACTAACTACTTTCTAGAATGATAATAATGAGTGCGCGGCTGTTGTCAATTAACCCGGACATTATTACTGAAATCGGTCAATTTAATTTATGAATTTATGATAGTTCATTTTTTATGAAAATTTTACATTTCACTTTGCAAATATATTTTAGTACTATGTATTTTGGGGTATGGATATGTCTAGATAAAAGGTTGAAACTAAACGAAATAAGGCAACCCCTTAGAAAAGTAGCCATATGAAAAGTTAGAATTTCAACGTACAAATAACACTGGGAAGAGTGCCAGACGCAGACATTTTAAATATATTGAAGGAATGTGGAATTGAATTTAGTTACAGCCATTTTTATCATAGAAATTTTTTGAAACAGTGGGGTGGCTGTATTTATTAGTAATCCTTTAGAGTATCGCCAAATTTGCTCTTATGTAGATTAATTACAGCTTTTATCTCAGCTATCTCATACCGTCTTACTGATAACTGTCCTTTATGGGTTTGTGCTAGTACATTCGTATTTAGTATTGAACTTCACTTCGTAGATTACAACTTCAACTTAACTCCAAAAATCTATTCGACCGGATTTTTTCCACCCGCTTAAAAACTATCACACAGGAGATGGTATCGAGCATTCTAACTGCCGACCATTAATAATCTCTTCGATTCTTTTCAAGATCTCTGAAATGATAAATTCATGAAATATAAGGACCGATTCCTCGGATTAAAGTCATCTCAACTTTTTTACGGATACGGCTGGCCTATAGGCATGCATAATTACACGAAAAGCGGCCTAAAAAAAGTCGAATGATAATAATTACTGAATTCCAAAATGATTTTTCTAAACTAAAATCTGTCTCTATTCTATTCTCGTAGGTTGGGCTTAGCCCGACCTTTACCTGGAGCAAGATGAATACGCTTCGGCCTGCCTTTCTATCTGTGGATTAGCTGAAAAGTTTACCTCACCTAGACCTGATGCGCTTCATTAAGAGCACAGACAGGTTTTTGTGAGAGGATTTTTCCTATTTATTTTTAGCAAGCTAACAGAGTGGGCTACCTTGGCCTATGTGCTTGGGATCTTTTGTCTCCTGTCTTTAATTTTTTTTTTTTTTAAATATGCCAATGGAGTTAAAGTCAATAACGAGGAACTTAAATTTGTGGTACCGCACTTGTAATCAGATTTAATCACTCCCAGCCATAATACTCGAACAACTATAACCAAATCCGTAGCCATTATATCAACAACAATAATTATTTTCTTATCATTCACTCCCTCTATTACATAAACGAAAGTTGATCTGCACCGTCGAATTCAGAATCAATTGTTACCCGTTGCTTTCAAAGCAAATGGCAGGACACCAATGAACTTGGAGGAACTGAGGATTAGGTGATCGTCAGTGATAAAATAGGGTTGGGCATGAAATGCAGAAAGACAAAATCTGGAATTGATAAAATTCAGAATCGACAAAAACCAGAACACTTGGATTAGGTCAATTCCCAATTTTGATTTTGTCTTTCTCGAAATTATGTTTGTGGGTATTTGTCATCTTTTTTCTGAACTATTGTGTGTATTGGTGACTTAAGTTCTCAGTAGTCTTCGCACTTAACAATTTCGATAAATAGTAGATGGCGCAAATTTCAAACTGAGAATTGTAAGAAGAAAATTTATTGATTTTACCTTCACATTAATAATTTTCTTATTAAGAATCTTCAACTAAATCTTTCTCCGTGAAAAGGAGATCGCAGCTACAATATCGCTCAATATCAACTCTTCCTTGGTGATTATGTGGAATTTCGACATAACGAAATCATCCTGTTTTCCCATTTCATACACAATTTGCACAATGTCCGTTGTACAGTTGCATGCTGAACGAAAGTGGTATTTCATCTAGTAAGTCCAGATGCGATAATTCGACAGAATGATATAGGGATATGATGCCAGGTTATCAGAATGAGGACAGAATTCCACTGAAATCAAAATAGAAAATGATTGCCGATGTTGTTAACAGAACCTCATCCTTCTTCCATAAAACAGAATAAGTTAGTTCTGGTTAAGTTTCAAACTAGGCAGGCATTAGATCAACTATTGCGAGCTGTTGAGTTGCCTTGAAAATAAATTATTGTTTTACTAAATTCTATTATATAATTAATTTCTACAAGGGTCAGGCATGTGATGCATGTTGCTTGAATAAAAGGATTTTCAAATGCTTAAAATTTTCCGATTGTTGGTCTGCTGACTTATATCATGTGTAGATGCCACAAGAACTAGATGTTGCAAACAATATCAAAGCAGAGTACACCAATATTATATGGCTGGTGGTGCGTTCTGGAATGGATCACAACATTCAAAATGATGGGTACGCGGTGATTCATATTTTCTGCCTTGTTGAGAAGATCAATAAAATTTATGCAAGTAATTGCTGTTAGAGCAACATTTGATCTCGTCACGCTGTAAAACATGTTGTGGTCCATACCCATTTCGCAATCTGTATATCAGGCGATATCTAGTTTTTGAAACTTTTATGGTTATATTCAAAAAATCATAACTATCCCACTACGGCAGATACATATATGTCGATTGTCAGAATATACTGATTTTTTGCTTTCAAGCTGTGGCAAAACCAGATATGGCTCTGATATTTCTAGAATACATAGTTTTTAAAAATAATCCGCAATTAGTCGATGGCAAACTCAAAACAAATTTTTGCACATATCATATCGGGTTCTGCGTTATTCGGTACAACAGAGCTTTGGTTTTAATTGTCATAAGGTCTGAAACTTAGAGTATTATATAAGAAATTACTTTTATAAGGAAAAAAATTACAGATAATAAAAATATCCCTTGTCTTTAAATATCTCAGAATGCGTCCTCTTAATTACTTTTTTTTTTTTTTAAATCTGCTGTTAGTAAATTTTTGACTTCTCTAATTGGGATCCTAATTGAGTAGGGATTTTAGATAAAATGATTTCCATAATCATTTCCATAATAAGCCATTTATCTGTATCTGTAGCCATAATTTTTAATATCTCTCTTACGACCAAAGAAAAGTTTTCTAAGTTATATGTAGATTTTGCAATTGTAGTGTTTAACTATTCTTGGACAGCTATTAAAGTAACATACCATCCTTTGACAACCACATGATGGTTGGCTCTTCGTGAACGACTTTGCGTTCGACCCAAATATAAATTGAAGCAAAATTTATTTAAAATATTTCAATTGTATTAGGACAATAGTCACTTGTCATTTCATTAGTTTTACTCTTAGATTATATGGCAAAACGGAGAGGCTATAAGGAAGAAAACTTAAGCAGTTTTCTTTGTGTAGTAGAATCGCATCAATGTGTTCGTTTTAGTCATGAATGTAGTAAACTACGATATTTTTAGAGCAGGCACATAATTTAGTAGATGAAACTTTATCCCAAAATTTTTAAATTTATTTTTAAATTTATAATTTTATAATTTTTTGAATTTTTAAGAATTTTCCTAGTGCCCCATTTATTTTCTAATGATATATTTCATTGTCGTTGCCTTTGTATGGCTGACATTACATAAATAACCCTAAACCTTCCGTTAACTACTACACTGACAATTCAATTGTAAACATACAAACCGATATTGGAAAATTTTAATTTTTTTTGCCATAATTTCATATGGCAATAACTCTTATTGTATCTACAACACAGCACGAGCGCACTTCTTCACCACAATTCAAGATTCCAGAGTCTCGATTATACTATAAAATCAATTGCACAAATACTTCACTACAGTTTCTCAATACTATTAAATATATCTAAATCACTTTTTATCACTTCTTTAAGAAACAATCACTAAAAAACACCAAAATATTTTTCATTTATTCAAATAAATTTAGAAATGTCATAAGTGTCGAATTGACACCAAATAAATAACCCAGCCGTCTTGTCAGTTTGCTCCCGTGTCTACAAAAAAAACATGCTTATCACACGTAGAAGAATTTCACACAGCATAGCTTATCCTTTTTGGTATATAATCTAAGGTTTTACTTTGATCTCATATATACAGGGTGCGGATGGTATCCTGATTGATTTTAAAAAATTATAGCTTCCTTGTTTTTATTTTTTTTCCCCAATTTTTTCCCCAGACATTACAGTGAACATCTGGAAAATTTATTATGGGAAACTGCAAGTAGACCAGCGTGTCTAGCCTTATGATTTGTTCAATGAACTTCATTTATTCAAATTCAATAAGCATATCGCCAATATTTCATTAAAAAAACTGCACTCAACAATGCCTTAATTCAGTGATTGGTTGATAGATTTCAGCAACATGGTTCCGTTATTGACCAACGAAGATACAGAACACCATAAAGATGAGGTCGTTCAGAATAAAACCTTGAACTTGTAACGCCTGTTCGAAGACGTTCTGGTCAATAAGGTCTGTTCTGGTGATCACTGCTCCCTATTTTGAGGTAGGACTTGTTTTTATTTTTCCTATAAAGTTAAGTTGAGTTAGTGCAAAAATTGAGGCTAACGGCCCATCGGCAGAGTCTTACTTATGCAGTACGTTTTCGACATTTGAACTGAGAAAATTCTGAATTTCTTCATTATTTGATTATAAGTGATGAAGCCCATTTTCACTTAAATGGATACACCAACCTCCGAGTTAAGTCACCTTTGGTAAGAATGCAGAAAATTTCTTCTGACCTTCTGACATTTAAAAGATCAGTTATAACGGAGATAAAACAATTTCCAGTTTGCCGTTTCCTTTGGCTTTCTTTGCTTTGCTTTCAATCTCTAATATCCTTGTATTATTTGAATTTTTAGTATTTTAAAATTTTAGTTCATCATTGTTCTTGTTCTTTAGATTTTCTTTCACATTTTTTTTTTAATTTTCTGGATTTCCTTTTCATTTTGTATGTAGTTTATTTTTATATAAATTTTTGTAAAATTTTGTATTTTCCTGTTTAGTTTTTAAAATTCTAGTTTATTTTAATTCACTTTAATTTTAATTTTTGTTTATTATCTTATCTTTTGGCTTTGGTTCTCATTTTATAGTCTTAGATTATTTTAATATTTTTCTTCTTTTTATTTTTATTTTTTTATTATTATGATCTATTGTATTAACTATTCTAAGTTATTGCGTTATTGGATTCTATCTGTGTAATATTTTCTTAACTTTTCGAAATAACTAAATGAAGAAAATAAATAAATCAATAAACATGTACGTACGGTATGGCACGGTTTCATATCGGATACAGTCATTAAACTAAATTTTTTTTTTCATACATGAATATGGCAATAGTAACGGTCACTGGCGAGCGGTATCCCCCATACGATAAAGAATCCACCTCAGATGTGATTTCCGCAAGATAGAATTACTCTATACACTCCAAGGGTCACATTGCAGGTCTTAACAGAGATGTTAGATGAAAGAATAATTTCGAAGAGTGCTCAAATTAAATGCCCTCCATGCTCACCCATTACCAGACTATTTTCTTTAGTGTAGGTACATAAATAGGCTTTAGAAAATTCAGGAGCTAAAATCCAACATTGAAAATGAAATTAGAGCATTGCAAGTGGAGACTCTAGCATCGATGAAGCACAATTCACATCAAGGTCTTCGTTTTTGCGAAGCCAAAATCGGTGCAGATTTAACAAACATTATTTTCCGAAAATAGCTAGAAAGAAAATTTCCATTATTAAATAATATTACAAAATAATAATAATAATGAGTTTTAGTCCTTAAAATCACCCGAGGCTATTGAGACACTCTGTATGTTTATACAATACAGGGTGTCACAAAAGTGGTGGTACAAACTTAAAGGTATATGATGGCAGCTATTTAAGCTACCTTTCTATAATGTACCACATTTTATGTTGTTGAAAAGATTAAATACCTTTTGAGTATAGGTAGAAGAATTTATCATCATTCAGGTAGAGATAGGTCTCCACTTTTGTTAAAACAACTCAAATATTTTCTTCATTTTTTCACTTGAAAATTCAAATCAGACTTTTCTTAGGAGAACGTGCTTTCCAAAAATGTGTCATTTCATTGCTTTATCACAATCAAATTGCACGTAAACAGTACTGTTGCTAATGGTTACTTCCCTATGACCCTATACTATGTATAAATGTAAAATAAATAGTTTCAAAACTAGAGTAGGGTAAATTACCATTCTCGATTTATCACACGTACAACCGTAAACTTTTGATTTCGATTGCTATTTATTCCCCAAATAAACCAGTTCAACTACAAAAATTGGCATCGAAAGCAAGGTGGGTAGAATGAAGGTACTTTGGTAAATATGCAGTGTCTTAACTTCCATTATCTGTCATAAAAAGTCAGTACGACTTATGTTAAAGCGATATGTTATGCTAACAAAAATAGTACTTTGATTGCTAACTGGCGTCTGATTGTGATTGAGACTGTAATTAATGAAGAAACTATTTGGTGGTGAC
This sequence comes from Dioctria rufipes, assembly GCA_963924295.1. Classification (NCBI taxonomy): domain Eukaryota; kingdom Metazoa; phylum Arthropoda; class Insecta; order Diptera; family Asilidae; genus Dioctria; species Dioctria rufipes. Next base: position 294,024,917 of record OZ002741.1, read on the forward strand.
AGCTAAGGTTATTGTATGCAGTGATTACTTTTATCATAAAATAGCCCCTATGCGCTATCCATTCTCCAAATCTATAAATAAACTCATATTTATTTTATTGCTAACACCAAAATATATGGACAATAATAATTATCTTCTAACGTATTCAAATTATTCTAAAAGCATTAAAATTTCAATAGAGTGGAGGAAGTTGTAATTATATAAGCAAACACATACTTATATTTACCTTATCCATATATCTCTTGGTGAATCAAGGACATTGGTAAGGCTGGCATTATTCCATTTTACAATCCCCTTTTAAAAATACAATCGTGATTGAAAGACTTGTCCACTGAAATAGTCCTCGGGACTATCAAATACACTTAATTACATGCCAAATCGATTTTTAATGTTAGGGAAAAATTATAAGATATTCATCAAGGTAACACAGCACATGATAGTTCACAAGGTGTTTAATTTTTCAGCGATAATATAAAATTTCTCTAACCTTACTAACTTTTTCGAACAGTATCATTGTAAATTTTGAACAAGTTTTCTACGCGTATTGGTAATACGCGTAGACTTTATTGTAAAGCTTTCATAAGTGATTTGAATTGAATCCCACAGGTTTTTATTTAACATTTTTTTTTTTCATGAAACAAAGCTCTAAGGATACTCTTTTTCCTTGTTCAAAACAAAAGCTATTTGGTTAATAATCATTATTGACCGGTAGAAAGTTATAGGTAAGGGACACCCCTCTCCATTTCACTTTATTATCTTTGGTAAAGGTAGAAAATCGAAAGAGGAGCTTGTCGTTTTGTCATTACAATAGTAGTTTCAGGAATACTCTCAACATCGACGGACGAAGTACTGTTAGAACAGTTTTTTGTTATTTTCTTTTTACTTGAAAATCAATTAAATTATAAGAATTTCGTCTGATGGTAGATAATACTCGAAAAATTGTAGAACAATTCGTTTTTTGTCTTTTTAGAGGAGGAAAAATGGTGCCCACCTTATACTATATTCCGCCGAGTCCACCTTGCAGGTCAGTATTAATGTTGGGTAGAATGCTTGGCATTGATTTCGAACTCAAACTAATTAATATTATGGAAGGGGAGCACATGAAACCTGAATTTGTTCAAGTAAGATGACTACTGCAATGGTTCGAAGCTCATTTGCATAATATAATGACTTGTCTTGCAGTTGAATCCTCAACATTGTGTGCCAACAATTGACGACCAAGGACTAGTACTCTGGGAAAGGTAAGTGTTTTACATAATTGCATATTTGTTGAAGGAAGGAGGTTTAGAGGTTTTTGGAATTTTAATAATTGTCTACGGATATACACCGACAAAGGTTGTAGTAGTTGGATCGTAACGGAATTTAATTTGTTTTTAGCAAAACGGAAAAACTAGTATAGAAAGAAAATCCACCTAATTGTGTACAATAATACACGATATGATAATATTACTACATTAACATTTTCTTTCATAATAACATTAATTGTACAAAAAATTAACTACTAACAAAGTTTTTAAATTTAATAATAAAAAATACATTTAAAAGCATCGCGATCATATTGTGTAACGTTAAGACAACTAGATATAAGTATGCTGTAAGGGAAGACAACCTCTATAATTTCTGCGACAAATTAGATTTTTTGTGATATCGATCCTAACTTAAGATCAATTTGGTTTTCCTTGGGACTACCAGTATCATATATTGTGGCTAAGAAAACGTTTGAACCTTGTGATACCAATAATTGTACGGTCGAAAAGAACATGCTTGCTTGACCGTTTCGCCCGACAAAAGTGCCAACTTTTGATTTTATATTTAAACGTATTTTTAGATAATATCTTAAGGATCAATGATCCAAGAATAAGCGGGTTATGAGCTTCAGATTCGTAGCGAGAGTAGTATTTCTTTGTGGCGAGTAAGTAATAATCAAGTCCTGGAATCCCAGTATGAGGATTTTTTTTTTTAAACCTTGACTTGTACTGAAATATGGCTTTATGGATAACCGCGGAAAAGATCATGCCGATCGGTATTATTTCTGCTCTAAAAATAAAAGCAGTATATTTACAAAAATGTTTTATTCTCTGTCAAAGAAATTCAATTTCTCTAAAAATTAAGAAAATATCTGATTTCAGTAAGCGCACTGCCTACCATATCAGAGGACGTAACTTCACAAATTCAACACGGTCCCACCCTTTTTATTCTTAATTAGTTCAGTGGCGGATCCAGGATTCTGGTGAGGGGGGGGGGGGGGGGGGGGGGTTGCGCAACTATGGTTTAAAAATGGTATATGCTAAACACTAAACAAAAGTTTGAAGACACTCGCCACAACTTGCCTATGTCAAATGCACAAAATTAAAAGATACGAGTCGAACAGATTAGCACGTGGCTACAACTCGCAACGAAGAAAGTTGCTCAAGATTCTTTGTCAGTAAGAAAAGTCAAAAGTGATGTTAGATTATTCATTTTGTTTTGGTTTGTAAATGCTGGTAGTGCAAAACTTCCGATCATCCATTTCAGTTAGTAAAACTAGGAAAATGTATAATATTTTATTTAAATTCACGAATCGTCATAAATTTTATTTTTGTAAAAAAAAAAACTTATTTAAAATAGCAGTCACAGAATAGATGCACTACATACCTTCTACATATATAACTTAGTCGGCAAGCTAAGAAAGTATGACTTCTTTTGTTTTTTATATTATTAAGCCAAGCTCAGGAAATATCTCATGAACTATTATGCAAAGCACAGCATGGCAAGAAGGTGATAAAGAAAGTAATTAGGGATCGTGAGGAGGGTGGCGATGGTCCATCAGCATGTCACCCTTAAACTATCGCAGATTGCATGCCGAAGAAAAGACAGAAGATAGGAGACTGTTCCAAGTTCGCACACGACCGAAAGTATTTTGAAAGGTAAAAGGATGTGCGTGGCTTGCAGTGCCAGTATTACATGGAGGAATCCGGTATCAGACTAGACATTTCATCAGAACATTGTCATGCATGTAGTAATATAGGAGCGAAGGGCAACCAACATTGCTGCGGTGACAAGTTTTTGCCACATCGCCATTGAGCTGAAGGCTCTGTTTTCGACAATATCCAACGAAGCTACGGCTCTGCTGTGGGTTTGATTAGTTTCTAGATACTTCACTAATGATAGATTCAAAAACCTTTGAAAGAATCGAAATGATTGTAATTGGTCGATAATTTGAGGGACCATTACCCTTTCCTTTCTTGGGAATAGGCCGAACGTGAGGTAGTTTCCAAGCAATTGGAAATTTTCCTGTCGAATAAGACAAGTAGAATAGTTTTCGCAGAGCTTTAGCCAAGAATGAGGCACAGAATCTATTTAACGGGGACTTGAAACTATCAAGACCTGCAGCTGATAGAGACGTTGATCTCCTTAAGGACCTTGAACATATCCCTCGTATGGATGTGTATTGGCTCTTGTACACATCTACAAGGGAGGTTAAAGTGGGTGGAAAAGGAGAATTTGAAGACAGTCTAAATATTAGTTTTATTCAGGCACTCAACAATCACTTCATTGTAAAGTAATAAAGGAATAGAGGAACTGCTGAAATTGCTCCTGATAATTTTGACCTGGGACGAGAAACATTTACTGCCTTCGCGTCTTGCCAATATTCTAACGTTCTGGTGAAAAATAAATTTTTCTCTTTGGATAGTTTTTCAATTTTGGAAATGGATGCAATTGATAGGTGTGAAAAGCAGACTATTTCGCTTTTAGTGCTTGGTTGTACTTATCGTTAAACCAAGAGCGATTTTGCTGTTGTTAAGATCTGCTGTATAAATAATAAGTGTATTCACGCATGCCCAATACTTAGAATTGTACTAAATTCAAATGTGCATTCAACAGCATCCCTTGTAGCAAAACAGACCGACAAATCAAATTTTCTAGGACACTCATTGAGGCTTTCCCAATCTGCAGATTTATTTTGTTTTTATTTAACGTTTGGGCTAGGTATTCTATAAAAACTATGAAATTTTACGAAATAATAAAAAAAAAATTATTTAAAAATTAATCTCCTGCTTTAAATGTAATAACACTAACTACACAATGCACAATGACTTCTTCGCCGTTGTGTAGTTTCGCTGAATTTGACCAATTAGGAGTTATAATTGTTTCTTTAAATGTTTGTTTTGCAGCTGTTTTCAATTAAAACAAACCTTGAATAGGCTCTGTCTTGCTTCAAACACCCCGAGCAAAGTGGCGTTCATGTACAGGTATCCGCGCTTCCTGTTTTCTCTATCGGCTTCAACAACAATGACAGAAGGCCAAGGTGCTAGCTAGAGCATGCTTTCCTAAATGTATCATATTGAACGCTTCCAGAAATTGTTACGTTTTTAACATAACGTGCAGTGAATCATTCACAACATCTACTGCAATTTTTTTCAGTGGTCTTCAGGAGAGTGCGCGTCCCTCGCGGTCCAATTCTGGATCCGCCTCTGACTTAGTTTCCTTTCGACTTTTATAGCTTCTACTTAATAGGTTTACACAATAGGCTGCCTTGATCTCCATGCTTGGAAATTTTCGTACACTGATACGAAGACAAGTCAGTCTCTGCGAAATAAAACGAGTTCATGTAGTTGTAACCTGTTTAGTTAGCTTCATTTAGCTTCAGATAGTTAGTTCTAAATAGTAACACAATTTCGGACTAGCTAAGACATAAAAGGGTATGAGTTTAATACTATAAATGCACCATGCATATATCTTTTTTTTTCAATTTCTTGTGCGCAGAGCTCTGTGGCGTGAAAACTTATATTGTGATCCGTAAATGTCCACGTCCTCTTTATCATCTACTTTGGATTCATTTGTTTAAAATTTTAAAGTATTGCTCACCACAGTGCCATAGTTGGATATATTCTAGATTATCATGAATGGTCTGCGAAAATGACGTCACTTCGACATGACATCCGAAATGGAGTTGACCATATTATCCTCTATTATCTAGGCTGCTAAGATTTACCTATTTTGTAAGCTTGGATTTGCTTTCTTTTTGTCCTCAGAATGCAGAGTTTAAATTTAGATTTCCGCAGCAATTGTGGATTAAGAGCTAATCTGTTTTCGGTGTACTGCCACCTTAAAAAAAAAATTAAAAAATTAAAAATTGAAAAAAAAAATAAATCTGACAATTCCCCAACTAAATAAACCAAGGCCGTCTCCAGTGCTGATATTAGCCAGTATCACGTCCCTGGTTACAAACTGATGCCTCTTCTTTCTTCAAATAAGGGGATCGCATTATATATACGGAATGATGTGGCCTTTACCATACTTAGAGACATCCCATCCACCAATCCAAACTTTAATTACATTTGAACTAGGCTCAAACTCAAACTCTGATGACGACACGGTATCTGTATTTGACAATATATCCCACAATATTGATCATTTGCTTTCTGTCTCCCCCTCTTCGGAAATCGTCCTACCAGTTGATTTTAATGTCCGTAATATGCCGTAGCTCAGACATTTTTCTACCACAGACCCTGCGGTCCGATTCGTTGAACTTTTCTGTGAGTCTTTTAATTTGATACTGCTGGAGATAGATCTAATCTGCTCGACTTGTTTCTAACATCTCAACCCGACAAACATTCCATCTCAGTCGGTTTCTCTCTTGGTAATTCAGACCACTGTTAAATCACTACTAAATTTATCACCTCAAACCTATGCCGCCCTACTTCTCCACCTACAAGTAGGCTTTTCTGGCACTATAAAAATGCTGATTGGGAAAGTCTTAATCAGTATCTTAGAGAAATTGATTGGTCGGTCTGTTTTGCTTCGAGGGATGTTGATAAATGTACATTCTAAGTCTTGGCACGCGTGAAAACATTCCGTATTCCTAGAGCAGATCTCAACAGCAGCAAAATCGCTCTTGGTTTAACGATAACTGTAACCAAGCAATAAAAGCAAAGTAATCTGTTTTTCGCACCTATCAATTGCATCCATGTCCAGAACTTAAAGAAGTCTAGAAGACTGGAAGGAACACTTGCTCCAAAAAAAAAATACGAAGAAAGGTTTCTTTCTGGTCCTTGGTCAAAACCATCAGGAACAACTTCAGAAATTCCTCATTAATCTCACTGCTTAACAACAGTGAAGTGGTTGCTGACTGACTGGATAAAACTAATATTTTGACTGCTAGATTCAATTCAAATGTTCATTTTCCACCCAATTCACAGATACCTATTTCGCATCTTCCTTGCGATTGTGTACAAGAGCCGAGAGATGTGTTCAAGGTCCTCAAAGAGTTCATCGTCTCTAAAGCCGCAGGTTCCAATGGTTTCGCTTACTCCTTTGCTACTCTGCCGGACTCCAGTGGGAATGTCACATCTGTCAACGAGATTCCATGATTAAATCATTGAATAACGATTTTGCCAATATCTTCGCTTGGGACAAAGCGAATCGTTTCGAATTCAATGCGTTTAAGACCCAAGATCATAATTTCTGCACTCCTATTTAATTTGATGGAGCACTAATTTACGATACACCGTCTTTCTGCATTGTTGGCATAAATACTTCCAGCAAGCTAAGCTGGATACACCACACCTTCTCTTTCGCCAAAGAAGCGTCGAAATATCTCGGATTTCTAAAAAGGTGTAAGAAATACTTCAACCCATCGAATCTAGTGCTCCTCTACAATTCTTATATCAAACCTAGAATGGAATACATCCTTTTACCCTTAAAATTACTTTCGGCCGTACGGTAAAATTCCGTGATGCTTTTCTTATCCCGAATTGTGCGAATGTGAAACAATCTACCATCTTCTGTCGTTCCTTCGACATACAATCTGCGAAGGTTTAGGAGTGTGACATACATCGGCACCTTCACCACTCTCCTCATGCTCTTAATTCCTTTCCCTTTTCCCTTTCTACCAAGCTGTGCTTTGAATCATAGGCTCTCCACTTAATAATATATAAATAAAAAAAATCTGTTGTCGGATTTCGATTGCAGCGCAACTTATGTGACTATCGGGTAGTATGACCAGATAATCGTGCTTTACACTTCAAATTATTCAAAAGACATTTCTTACTGAGCCTAGGCTGATACTAATTAACATCCTTCCCTCTAGGGGTAGTGGTTGCAATAGGTTTGCCCAAAAGCCCATTTTCTGACACCAACGTAGGTACTATGTTTAAGAATTTGTTCATAAAATCGAAAATTGTTCAATAGTGCTTGCTCGTAATTGTTTTGGTCAGAAAAATGGAAAAATGTAAGTGGGGAGATCGATTAGAAAGAAAGTAAGCATAAGCAATAACAATTTCATATGTTTGCCCTTCTTTACCGGTACCTCAACCAAGATGGCTACTGGGTTTCAGAAAATTCATTCTGGATTGTCATTAGTTTAACATTAGTACCACGTGTGGACATGGTTCGAGAGTCTTGGACTCATCTTAAAAATAATCCATCGTTTTATTGCGGAATGGCTTGAAGTTAGCCATTACCTGTCTGTTTCTGGCTAGCATTAACAGATTCATCGATTACTTCTAATACTGTTGGGTACTTACGGAGACAGTTGTCCTACTCGAAGTTTTAAATTCTCTTTCTGTTGAGACAAGCCGACCACCACCAGCCTTGTTGGCTTCATTCAGCAACTACTATTTTCCCCAGAGCCTTTTAAGTCAGTTTGCAAAAACGGTTCCCGAAGTTGACGGAACCGAAGCTGTTGAATCAATTCCAATTGTTCTGTGAAAAGTTAGAAGTCTTTCCTCCTGGAATGGACGCTTACGCAATCCAATCTAGCTCTTTTGCACACTTGAGTGACCTTAGGTTAGGATTGAACCTGTCCAAATATGTGGTTAACCTTTCAGCTGATCAGTGGTCGCAAGAGAAATTGATCCTCAATCACTCTTCAGAGAACTTCAAGCCCATAAAATAACCTTATGATTTTAATATTTCATCACCAAAAATATCAAGGTAGCTCTCTTCTGCCCTTCCATTGGCCATCTCTTAAGGTTTAATCTCTTCCAACCTATTGCAGCCGCTTCATCACCTTTTATCTCCATTATTAAGTTCATATTTGCTTGCGGATGGATTTGGTTCTGTAAACATCATATCTTCAGGAAACTGGTTCGAAATTACTCTCATCTTGCTTGCTTCTACAACTTATTTGTAGAAGGGTGGTACATATGGAGGTCGTGTCTTCATTGTCCAGCTCCTATACTTCACAGTAAAATATTTTTACTACTCATAGAGTAGGCAATACCCTAGTAGAAATTGCTCACAGTTTTACCTTGTCTCCTGCCCCGCAAGGGGCAGTTTTTATGTAAACCAATACTAATTTGACTGAAAAGTATCAAGGTGTTTGCAGTTCATAAAGAAACATATAGAAAATTAAGTCCCGATGAGCCTCCTGATGAGCATTCATTAAATCTCATCGAAGGGCTCATTGAATAGCATGAAACTGCTCCCTATTTACTAATCCAGCAATAAATAAATATTTATTATTGTCATCACCTTGTCAGATGACATTTCTATTAGGAAAATTTGAATGGATTTTTGTGATTTATTTATTTAAGTTTTTAAATTATTTATTTTAAATTAATTTTTTGATTTGTTTTCCGCGGAAAGACTGTCGCCGGTATGCTGAACAAGACGTTATGCCCAAATCCTTACGCCTCAGCGTATTAGAGTTTGAATTCGGGAAAAAATATGAAAACAGTCGTAAATGCAGATTATCATTTATGAATTCATCATGACACTCATTGACATGCTCCTTAATAAACTCATCGTGATACTCAGTGCTACGCTCATTAATAAGCTCATCGTGACACTCATTGACATGATCATTAATAAGCTCATCGTAACGCTCATTATGTACTCATCGAAGTGCTCATCTAATATTGTAAAATGCACAAAAGAGAAGCACAGCATACATTTCTAAATAAATGAAAGAGATGCAATTCTCATGCACACTATCTGTGAATGAGTAAATAAATGAGTTTTTTCCCGAATTTGATTCAAACGCGAATAAATTTCATTAGTACGTTCATCTGATTGCTCATGAGGAGCTCATTGATGAGCTCATCATGATATGTCTACCAGGGTAGCTTGGCTACTCTGAGTGTAGTAGTAATTTTACTAGCTCAAAATATATGTAAACACCTGATTGAAATTTACACATTTTAGAGGACATAGTTTACTATACGATTGTAATATTACGCAAAAGTTGTAATAGGTGTAAATAGCTGTACGTAAAATTACATAAAGACGCAATTCATATACATATTTGTATGTAGAATTCCTACATAAAACTGAACTCGCTTTATTTTATTTATTTTATGCTGTGCGAATCTAGTAATGAGCAAATTTGTAAATTCACCAAAAAATTTACAAAAACATCACATGAAAGTTACATAAAATTCTTGAGCTTGACAAGTCATTTGCAAGATTTCCCATTTTATTTATAGGGCAAAGTTAATATGGAGCGCAAATTAATGAAAATTTGTTAGTTGATTAGTGTTTATAAGGCACCTATGCTGATGATGAGATATATATGCATATTTTAATTTACTCAAAATTCTTGCCGCGAAAATAACCTGAAACTAAGAATAACCTGAAACTAGGAATAACCTGAAACTAGGAATAAGCTGAAACTATTTGGAACCACTAAGCTAATCAACTAACACTTTCCACGTCCGCACCAGAAATGACTTTCAAGAGCAAACCTATTTTGATTTTACTGTACCAATAAGCAATTTTACAGAAATCATGTACAATTTTACTTATACCAGCGCAAATTGATGATTGGAACAGCTGAAATTACACACAAGAATCTGTATTATTAAGAATGTTTGTAAATTTGCTTTTGTAGTATGTAAAATTTTACTTCTTTGAGAATAGAGATTTCCAAAATATTTTTTAGTGTGTACTTTTAGGCCTCCGTTCCCTGGGTTTTAATGATGACAATATGGCAACATTTGTAGAGCGTAAGCTTCTGAGCACTTGGATTTGGTGATCTCTTCAGTCTTCTTAACACCCGAAGCCTCTTGGTTTCGTAGTTTTATTAAACCAATCTTTTGAGACGTTTTTATTAATGCCTCACTTAATTTGTGGGCTCTATTCAGTGGGTCGTTATTGGTTATCTTCTTGTCTATGAGTATCGGTATCATATATATTGTGATCCATAACCTGACTCTCATCTGCAGCCTGAGGCATCCGTTCTTTGTCACACTTAAATTCTTCATTGTATTCCATGATTGCATCTTCTACTTTTGTCAAAGAGTTGACAGATTTCATCATGAGAGCTTAGTTCTTGTTCAAAGAGTTTAGCCTTTTTTGATGCGTTGACCAGAGTCTTAAGTTTAACGTCATATATAAAAAGCTCGGTAACTTATATCTGTGCACAAAATAATAAATATTTTTTTTCTGTCAGCCGAGCGATATTAGCTTATTTAGTCTCAGCATATGGCCAGGATGACACTTTGTATCCTAAAGATATTCGCACTCGAGCAATTGTAGACCAACGACTTCAATTCGATTTGGGAACACTTTATACACGTATGGGAGATTACTATGTAAGGCTCAATACAATATTTTTGCTTATTTTTAATATGAAGGAAATCTTTTTTTAGTATGGAACTGTCTTTATGGGAGCACCCTTAGATGAAACGAAAAAAGCAAAACTTTCTGAAGCTCTTGGATGGTTTGAGACAATTATGAAAGGAAAAACTTGGACGGCAGCTGATACATTCACCATTGCTGATTTATCTCTATGTGTAACAGTATCTCAGATTGAAGCGTTTGAATTTGACTTGGCACCATATCCAAGATTAAGAACGTGGCTGCAAAAGTGTAAGGAAGAGTTAGAGCCACATGGGTATCAGGTATTTTTATTGTTAAGCTTAGCAGTGTTTATATCAGTTAAAATTAATATGATAATTTTTTTAATACTTAAAGGAAATAAACCAAACCGGAGTTGATACATTAGCTGAACTGTTTAATGCGAAATTACAAAAACTATAAACAATTTGGATGGAAAATATAATGGGATGACGTTTCATATTTGAATGTAAATTTAACAGCGTGGCCTTGATGAAATAATTTTTCAATTTACACTTTCTTGTCGACGTATTCAAAAATTAAAACGAATATTTTCAGTAGTTGAATGTTTTATTTGATGTTTTTTTTTCTTTTGGTTATACTCAATCTAAGCCAAATATAAATAAAATGGAATTTACAATTTATTTGTGAGCTTTCATCGTTAAGCCTAGTATCGAGTTCGAGTAAGATGTGACATTTCCATATAAATTTTAGCGCTGGTAAAATCACAAGCAAACATTTTACTAATGATTTGACTAGTGCAGTACTGGTAAAAATAGTTTTCTATTTTCTCAATTTTCAGATAAATTATATCCGCGTTTATCGAAACTTTATTAACAATTTGAAGTTTTTCAGCGATAAAATTTTTAAACTCTGTCACTTTTTTTTCTCCAAATTATTCTCACCTTCAAAATTTTACCAGCGATTTTAATGTGAAAAATTTGGAGACCGCTGTAAATTTTACTTTGCCCAAATTTGATACTAGGCTTTTCTGGTTAATGTCAGCTGAAAGCAAAACGTGGCTTAGTAGGCTAGTTACAAATTAAGAAATACAAGAGGGAAAATCATCTGTCTCGTTAGCTCAGTGGTAAGAGCAGTCGTCCAGTAAGCGGAAGATCCAAGTTTCAAACCCCGGACGAGGCGGTTGTTTTATGATTTGATTTAGAATCGTTAAAAATAAAAGTTCTTAAAAGTCTTCTATTCTCCAAAGATTTTTTATTCGACAAACTTTATACATCATGAGTAGGCAGGACAGGGTCAGTTGTGACAAGGCATTGATTTTATACATATAGATATGCCACCGCCGCGTACTATATGTTGTTACCTCTTCTCACTGATTCGCCACTGTAGTATTTTACCATCTGCTCACAAAATGGTCCGCCATCTGTTAGCAAAACTTGGCGAATATGAGAAAAATATGTTGTCTTCGATAATATGGCTCAACTACAAAGCCGTAAAGAAGTTACGGATTTCAACGCGACAGGTTTAATTACAAAAAGTTGTCATTTTATCACATTTCCATATCACCTTGCGTAAGGTTTATTATCTTCAGATGTTCACATATTTTCAATTTTTCATAAGTAAACCTCAGTCTCTTTACGGCTACTATAGTTGAGCTAATAAATAGCGCCATATCCAAGCAAAGAATCTAACCTCATTTTGTTTTCCATTTTTCTTTATCTAATGATGTGTAGAAATGTGAAATAATCTGTAATAAAGAAAATTAAAGGCATATCTTGATTAGTATCAAGATGATTTGAAGGATTTGACAAATATATATGATACGTGATTTAAGTGAAAAGAATTTCATACTTTGCTTTCGCACCAGAAAGTTGCAGAATAGACAAAACTCTTATCTAGGCACTGTGGGCTTCCAAGAAATTTCTCGGTCGGGTTTTCAATAGAATTTCTGCTATCTGCCTTTTCACATCTGGTTGTTGACTGGTACATTGATTTTTCGTGAATAGTTTGAAATATTTTCCGCCAAGCAATTTGTCTCATTTGATGAAATTTCTTAGAATTTTTGGTTCGGATCGCGGTATACAGAAAGAAATATCTTATGAGCGTGAACATTATTTTTTTTATACCCTAGATAAAATCTAAGGGGTATACTAAGATTGTCAATCCGTTTGTAACATAGAAATAATGATGCTAGAGCAAAATGGAATGGATTGGACCCATGCATAAAATTTAAAGTTATTTTGATTTTTGCATGTCCGTCTGTCTGTCCGTCCTCACAATAACTCGAGAACGCGTGTACTTAGAAGGCTGAAATTTTGCACATGGGCTTTTAAATAAAAAACCAAAATTAGGTTTGAAAATGGGGCAAATTGGACAACTCCTTCGTACGGTTGCCATACAAAAATGTCATTTTTCACTACATATTTGGACATTGCCTGAGAACGCGTCAACGTAGAGTGTTGAAATTTTGTACATAGTGTTTTCATAAAACCAGTAAATACAATTTCATATAAAAATTTAAGATTTTTACATATTCTGTGAAACCGATCGCAGCCAACGGGATAGGGGTCAAACTAGCCAGGAAAGGATCCGAAATGGAATTCCTTCAGCTAATACCCTTCAGTTACGCTGCCTGGTGAAAAAAGTAGTTTTTAAAATGATATTAATTCGGTTTTTTTTTCATTTATTTGCATAAACATGGAACAATATAAATTTACTATTTGCAGACAGTTTTCTCATTGCTGGCACCGTTCTAGACTTTTTTTTTCGTTAAAAACCAACGTCTTGTCGGCCGTACATTATTCCCTATCACACTCCAATCGATTTGGCTATTGACAATTAACCGAATTTCTGCTGACAAATTAATTTCATGTTGTTCCTTCGATAACTAAACCAACTCGTATAAAAATTACAGTCATAATAAAACCATTTTTTTTATCGAAAAAAAAGCGTCTGGTACATACTAGCTGCAAAGAAACTGTCTGGGAATAATGAAATTATATTATTCCATGGTTTTTTTGTTTATAAAAACTAATAAAAAAGAAAAAAAATTGAACTAAAATTATTTTGAAAACTGTTTTGTTTACCTGTGCAATGAAATGGATACAGGTAAACGCAACCCCTCTCACCAAACAGATGAGCCGCATTCCTATTGAGATGGTGGCGCTGCTAGCTCTTGTACTATTTGTAAGAAATTTTAATGATCTGCAACTGGCTGTTGCGAAACGAAGCTGTTCACGCGTTGGCTGAAAGGAGGCATTGCAAAATTGACGCAATTTTGAAATTAGAATAAACCATTCCTAATTTGAAAATAATTTACTTATTTACCTAAGGTACCTATAATATTTATAAGTTATTGAAATAATGTGTCAAATGAAATATGTACTAAATTACATATGCATTAATTTAAATTATTATTTCTTCCTGAACAGAAGGAATACTAAATTCAGCAAAAAAATCTCTTACGAAGTACTTCTCTATATATACCTATCTCATAAAAAGCAAATTTATTGAGAAAAAATCTGAAATTCCTTAGAATTCCTTTATTACATTTTTTCCACATTCCTAGATATTGTTAGATAGGGAAGCAGAAAAAACATTTGTTATCGAATATGCTCATATTTTAAAATTTTCCTTATATAGATGGAGCCATCTGTAAACATGATTTCAGTCATTCGGTAAAAATTTCGCCTCTGTTTTCTAATTTGGTACATGTAATGCCATCTGTCGAGAAGAGGTAACAGATTTGGTGGCATATCTATATGTATAAAAGCAATGGACAAGGGTACGTTTTGCTTGATTTGTATAAATCTACTAAATATGAGTAAAACTTCAGAATTATGAAAACAAGAGTTCAAAAGTATCTGCAAGGTACTGAGGAGTGAAGACTGCAAGCCTCATGAAAAACGGAAAGAAATTTTTGTATCATTTCAGCGCTCCTTTGGGCAAACTTAAGTCTCATCAACTGGTTCATGGAAGTCAGTTGGCTACAATATTTCAATAAATGTGTTCTTGCATAAAATGAAAATGACCTGGACGATGATTAACTAATTGCAGAAGCTAAGAATCTAACTATTAAATGCGGTGTTTCAGATTTATAAGCAAAAAGGAATATAACGTGCCTGTTAACCTGCAACATTGAGAAAATATATCTACGTATATAATCAAGATGTACATAGGTATTTCATTGATTGTCGAAGTTCAACGTTCGAAGGAGATGAAGTGCAATATAAGTTTGCGGACATAGTACAAACTGGTGACGCAGTAAATTGTCTTGTGAAATTCTTAAGCTCTGCCCTTGCACAAACTAATTTTTAAAATTGGCTCAATAGTTACATTATTAGGAAACCTGAAACCTCCGAAATTATACAATAGAACCAGACTGCAGACGAAGGTTCTGCACCGAAATATTGTCGGAGCTACAATAGTCGCTGGATGTAATCAAGGCCAAGGGTGATGCCATTTTTACGGATGACAAGTATTCGGGAGTAGGAAAAATTCCGTGCTACTAAGTTTCGATTGGGAGTACTAGCAGCATACTAATACTACTGTGAGCATATTAGTTCCGGCCATTTTGAAATTGCGAGATTTCTGAAATTTCTGATGGACGGTTATACAGGTGTTTACCTGCGATTTGAGATGATAATATAATAATTTAATAATCATTATGTGTTGCGAATTTGTGATGCATTGTTTATATCAAAAACTGTGACTTAATTGAAGAAGCACACAATTAATGTCAGTAATCATATAAGGAACTACGCGGAGCAACAATATTGTGCTGGCACGTCTCAGCCCAAAGGAAAGAAATTCCTTCCTTCCCTAAAAACTTCTCGTGTGGAAAGCCCCTTTAAGTTGTTTTAGAGTGAGAGACAGGTGGCATTACCACAAATGTATTTTACAAAGATGAAGAGGTCACTAATGGCTTTGTAAATCTTTATTTTTTATAGTTCTGTTACCCCGCACAATCGGTAATGTTTGAAAAAAAAAATGTGTGTCATTTCTCGAGGTGTAGTGTGCACAACAAGGCATTCAGTTTCTTGGTAAATCGTGAAATGAGAGCATAAATTATTTCATCACATTCTGAAGAAGAAATTTTGTGTTTGTCAAGTAATGCAACTGTATTGCATTTTTCACATACGTGTATTTTCCGCTGTTTTACTTGCCACCCGATAAATATAAAACGTCTAAAATTTAGCGAATTTCATCATCGATATGAAGATTTACGGACTGATTCTTATCCAATATATGAGATTGAGTATAGAAACCTTCGTTTATATTGAGGAAAGATTTCAATATAAACTAAAAAATAACTGCCCAAATTTCCATTCTGGGGACACATAAAATTAATCATTTTCTGTTTGTCCAGCCCTCTCTGCAGTTTTGCTTGTTTATGCGGTCACAATAATAAGCGGTTAGAATTTGGGGAATTCCATCATCCACATATATGAAAATTTATGTACTGATCATCATATATTCTTCCCGTATATGACAATGCGTAAAGAAAGAACCCTTCAATTATATCACCTCACGAAAAAAATGAAAAATTTCATTCTCGGGCGAGTACCTCGAGGTGTCTCGCCACATCGCGCGTTACAACAGCGTTGTTTTATGAATAATCTCATAATACAGCGTACAGTCATTTTGTTTCTTTAACTCTTGATATAGCCTCGCCTCGCCGCATCTTTCCGCGTTGTGCGCGAACCCTATCAGGAATATTGCATTAATATATAAACGACTTTTTTTATTCTTGTGAAAACCCTTTCTGAATATTGATACAGCTTTTTCCTTTGAAAATTATTTGCTCTTTTCCAAGCCAATAAAATGCCACCAATTAAATCATAAAGAGTTGCCATAGATTACAATCTTTGTCACAAAGAAACGCCAAATGCGTAAGTTTTTCGTATCTCCAGACATTAAAACACCCGTATACTAGGGTTAAGCCCCAAACCTTTGACATTTTTTTTCTTGAGTTTGTTAGTTGACATTTCTTCTTCTTCTATCCTTCGGAGGATATCTATGCAAAATTCTTGTTCGTATTATGGTCCTCCCATTCGTATAATTCTAATTAGCCCGAGATGTTAGGCATTTGAATATTCTCCATAATCTATCGCATACCCTTTTTTCATAAGAAGTCGCATAAGAGCTCCACTCTGCATCAATGACGCGAAAGTCATCTTCATGCGGTTTGCCCCATAGTGAAAAACCAAATTTGTGCATGGCAATGCTATAAAAAAGTTGCTTGATTTATCTCATTTTATAACTTAATTTCCCAATTTTAATTTTAAGAAGTGAAAAAGCTAGAATTGGTCTACGACAAACTCTTATGATAAATACCCTAGATGAATACCCGTATAAAATTTCGTATGGTCACCGATATATGCAAATTTGATTTTTGAAGTGGTTTTTCGCACATATTTCTGGAACCGTTTGTCGGACATAAAAAATGATTATAACCAATTTTATAGAATTTCGTATTCTGAAGAAGCCTTAGTACAATAAAAACGTCTAGGACTGATTGTTTTCACAGTATATGTAAGAAACCTAAATTTTTATATGGCAACACCAAGAAAGGGTTGCCTGATTTATTCCATTTTTGAAATTTTATTTGCCATTACTATAAAAACACCATGTAATTAATTTCAGCTGTATATGTCGACGCGTTCTCAGGCAGTGTACAAATATATAGTGGAAATGGAAATTTTTGTATGGCAACCCCACCAAGTAGTTGCCCGATTTATCTCAAGTTCAATCTTTATTTTACTTTGTTTTTTTAAAGTCTGTGTACAAAATTTTCGCTTTCTAAATGAACGCGTTCTCGAGT
This sequence comes from Dioctria rufipes, assembly GCA_963924295.1. NCBI lineage: Eukaryota > Metazoa > Arthropoda > Insecta > Diptera > Asilidae > Dioctria > Dioctria rufipes. The sequence goes on from OZ002741.1 coordinate 294,042,243, forward strand.
TATCGTGCGCACGGACAGACGGACGGACAGACAGACGGACGGACAGACGGACGGTCATGCAAAACTCAAGATAACTTTTAATATTATGCGTCTGTGTTCAATGCATTTAGCTCTCTAACTAAAAGCGTTCTCGAGATATCGCGGCTCTCGAAAGAGCGCTCCCGAAAAGGTATAAAATATAGGCTGAGTTACAATGTGACGCTATCGCGAGTTCCGGATGCCGTCGCTAAACCTGTCAAAAGTTAAAATCTATGAAAGTACTCAAGCGAAGATACAGTGTGTCGCTGAGGGTGTTGCTGACGCTGGTCGCGTTGCTTAAAGTTGAAAAAACTCTTTAAACGCAAAATCTTTAATCTTTTTTAAAGATTTTTCGCTTGTATAAAGAGTTTTTTCAACTCAATTCTGGAGCTGCAGACTTAGCAGCAAACTAAGTCAATTTCAGATTGACTTATTTCGCTATGAACATTGAAATTGTGAGTGAAAATTGTATGTTTTAAGTAATGTCACAGTATTTAATAACTAGTTAATTTATTTATTTATTTATAAGCAACAGGCACTGCGTCCGCCTCAGCTTCAGCAAGAGCATTCGCGACTGCTTCTCGCGACGGCGTCACATTGTAACTCAGGCTTATGGCTGGATTATACATTACAACGGCGACGCCGTCGTGGTCGTCGTCGTCGTCAAACGCCGAACAAAACGCCGGGCAAGTTACATTAACACTGGGCGGCAGCGCCATATCTTAATTTCCCTTACATTTTACAGTTGAGTTATTTGCTTGTAATCTCTGCCGGTTTGCAATAAAATTTTAAATAATAATAAAAAATATGTTTTCTTTTCCTTCAAGTTCACATTTTTTTAATATAAAATCATTTATTTTCAGAAATATAAATATCGTTTCATTTTGTCATGTTTTTTCATAATAGATTTAGATCTGGCATATTGGCAGCAATGGAGCGCCAACGTTAAATTTAGGATTAGAGATGGGTCCACGACCACGCCGGCGATGACGACGATGCCGGCGTGGGTAATGTAATGCATTTCATACATGCAGTAGTGTCTCTAAATATTTTTGACATAAAACGACGACCACGCCGACGTCGGCGTTGTTAATGCAATCCGGCCATTACTTCTTCAAAGCTATCGCTTGCGAACCGGACCCAAAAACTTAACTGCTCTCCCTCGCGAGCCGGAGCCGTTAAATAGCTCCTGATCCCGAGCTGGAGCCATTCATTATACAGCTCCGGCTCCTCATCATAAAAATATGGGATTATCATACACAAGCTTTGGAATTCTTTTCAATATTCATAAATTTAACAACCTGATTAATTTTCAACTGAGACAGACTGTAGCGACAGCACAAGACAATATACTTTGGCTTAAATCTAGATATAGAAAACACAGCTAGGTAAATGGAAAATAAATAATACATTAATGCTGCATGCTATCATTTACTAGTTTTCTACCTCCCTGAGATATATATACAAAATACAGCTGATTTGGGTTACATTGAATTGTACCTATGTAGGTATAAAGTATTTTTTAACTGTAATTGTCCCAGTCATGTAGGTATCTGTATAGCAGGTATCCGAGTGCCTTTTAAATAAATTAAATAATATGGGAAGTCTAGGAAAATCAAGTTAGAAAATGAGTTTTTATTTAGGTGTGAGATATAGTATGCTTCTGTAATTCATATTTAACTTTTCCCTGTAGTTAACCGTCATAAAAAAATTAAGAAGTACACTTTTAATACAGTTTTCGTATTGCAATTTATATATTTTCAGCGTTGATTTAAATATATGAACTTATTTTTTTGGGCAAATAAAATTTATCCGAAGAATAAAATCATAATTTAAACAGTTGATGTACGTACATTTAATCTCTTCTGAACCCTAATATAAAAATAAAAAAAAATCGTCTTTTATTATTCTTACCAAAATTGGTACATGTAAATGAAAACTTGAAGCAGGTAATTTAATGCCCCAATCACCCATTCCTAAGAATGAGCAAGGGTCAATGTAAACAAAAATTTTCGTGAGCAAAGAATAATCTCACATTTTTATGATGAGGAGCTATTTAACGGCTCCGGCTCACGAGCGAGAGAGTTTAAGATTTTTTTTTTGGCTCCGGCTCGCAAGCGGGAAGCTGGCAGCCGCATCAGCAGCCGCTCTCGAACGATCATTTACGTACCCTGATCGTGATCGTGAGGATATACAGACAGACGGATTGACAGACGAACAGACGGACATGCAAACATCAAAATTAACTTTTACCATTTTGCTCTACTAGCATTATTTCTATGCGTTACAAACGGAATGACATACTTATGTGTAGTATGAGATGTCATCTGGTAGGATATAAAAAAATCCCTAACATAAATTCTTGAGTAAATAAGGATGATCTGCGTGGACGAAAGTAATTGCAGTAGTTGTGTCTTGGATGGATGAAGATAGAAGGATACGTTGTCCGCATTGTCTTTTCATCTCCGTGGGTAATAAAATCATAACATTCGAAGATTCTAGGTAGTTTACTTGAACCATAATTCTCCAAGTTCATGTTTATTGTCATTTTGATCTTAATACCGGAAATGAACAGCAATTTGCTTTTGACAAGATAAAATTTCCGTCAGTAAGTAAAAAAAATAAATGTTGGCGATAGTTTTCCTATGCAGGTATCTGTAGAGTTTTCTTGGGACAAATTTTTACAGTTCTCTATAAGATAGTATATCTGAAGACTAAATATTTAATTGTTAATATGTAATATAAATAAAAAAAAATGATTCCTTGCAAATAAAAAAAAAAAAAAAATTTAAATACAAAAATAAAAAACTTTTAAGTTATGTAGATGCACAGCCATGCATGTCAAAAATTGCAATAATTTTACCGCTCACCATCAAAGCATCAAGTCACACACTATGATGACATGCTAGCTACTACTTCATTTCCTCACTTTATCACTTCCTAAGAAAAACATTTAAATCTTAATGAGGGCAAACGGAAAGGCGGCACTCTTATTGCTGAAAGCTGAGCACTGTGCAGTGATGAAATCACAAGATAAAATGAAGCAAAAAACGCCGCCCTCATCATGGCGTGTGGCAAAGCTTTTACTCGCCGTCTGTTCATAGAAGTACCACATACCTACTCATGTTTTCTTACGAAAGCATGAAAGCTTTTAAATCTATTTATCAAGTTGTGGCGCCATCTTTTGACAAAACGAAAGAGGTGATTGGCTACCATAAAAACATTCTACGCAAGTATTAAAATGATAGCAAAACATATTTTTTTTTTTTAAATAGAAAATGTTTAATTATTAAAAACAAAATTAGTTAGAAAGTCCTGCGAAATTATTCTTGAGAATAAATCAGTAGAGGAAATAAGTGAAAAATATTCAGATATTGGAACAGTCATGAATTTTTCATAATTGATTCCATTTTTGGTTCTATAAACATAAGCTTAATAGTGAGTGCAATGTTTTGAGCGATTGACTTGGACGTGAACTCCAGACCGCCAGCATGAGCTGACAGATTACTCGGTAGACCGTGTTAAAGTACAGGGCGGCACGCTAGCTCGCCTCGGCTAACGGCGGAGGATGTGGGAGGGTTCCACAATGACATGCCGCTGTCACCTGCCATATACAAAAAATTTTCATGCCAAAACGAAAAAGCTGCAACACAGCCGGTATAGAAGGAACCTTTACATCACTTACCATTACCTCCTGTGAAGACGCATATGTTCCGCCTTCCTTCTGCTTGCCCCAACAACCCAGGAGAGTACGAAGAGAAAGAAAAGAAGCTTTAGAAAGCATGTTCACGTTACCATGTATTCATCAATATTTTCCTTATGACATTATAAAAGTTTTAGTGAACAAATAATTCTTAATTGGCACAGCCTACTCTTTGTGTCCTCCTGAAGGGTGGTCACAGCAGTATCTTTATTCAGGATAATAGTTCTCATAAGGGAATGAACAATCTACAACAAAATTTGTTTCTTCAAGACTAACAATTTTCTAAAATTAGCCCACAGAACCTAATTAGACGACACTCTAATTCCGATATACGCTATCATAATAATATTCCTATCCGGAACAATTTCCAACCTGATTATCAATGCCTCTATCTGAAATATAGTCCACTGCAGTAGGAAGACAGTCCCATTCAGAATAACGTTCAAAATAGAATGGTTATAATTATTTCATTAGTTATGCCCGCCAGTACTAGCCTAATATATATATACAAAATAGGATTTCGGTTCAGACCGCGGTTACTGTGGTATTAGTGAACAGCATCGATGGTACATGATCATGGTCAATATTTTAGATTCAATAAACAATGTGTCGATAAGAAAAGGTAACACTAAATATTTTGACTTACGTTTTGCTCTGAATATTCTCTTGAAGAAGCTCCCTTTAGGCAGACTATGTAGCTTAGACTGCTGAAACAGTAATAATATTATCGATTCTACGTCCTTTAAGAAAAAATCCAACATCCTAGAAGCCTCGCGTGACTCCTTTTTACTGCGAATGATCAATCGATTGATTGCAATTTCAAAATTTATCAACAAATCTCTCCCTCATTGGACTAATCGGATTCTCGTGACTTTAAATTGAAAAAAAAACATATGTGCCTGATGTCATCTAATTGTAGGTGCACATTTCCTAATCCCAACTTAACACTGCCCGTCCGGAACTTTAACGCTTCCTTTTAATTAAAGTCTTCAAAACTATCTAATTTTAGTAATTTAATCATTATCACTAATTATTTTAAGTCTAGGGCTTTAATCAAATTCATTTCGTTGTAAGTTATTAACATAAATGCGGGAAAAAACTTCTAAAAAAAAATGTTTATCTTAACGGGCTTTATCCTCATTCATCTCGCTTTAATCATTGAAATATTTGAAGTAACTTAAGATTTTTCTCAAAAAGGACTAAGCTTCCATTCTGTTGGGCTCTATGTGATTTTATTTTTACTCTGAGTCTAGGTCTGGAATTCACGCGCCTTCATCATTTTTCGAAAATTTAATTGTTCTCTATTTCACTGAACTCTTAACGTGTAATGTAACTACCGTATATACATATATGTATTAATATAATAAAAACTTATTAGCAATATCTATTCTAAGAAACTTTACTTGACAAATGTGCAGGCAATTGTTCAAAAGAAATCATAATTAAAATTTTCTATAATTACGCGTTCACTTTGGTTTTACGCCTCCCCTTCACGTCTTCTTCGCAGCGTGAAATTGGACACCATTTCGTTTTCAATCATAACACCATACCGTTCCCGGTTTATATCTAATGAACACGTTTTCTTTGGTACCTTAAAATCTCCGTTCTCTCCCTAGAAAATGGGGGTTCATAGCTCTCTGGTCATACTTCTTCGAAGGCCTTTTTCTCTTTTTCCTTTTTGTTTGTTTATCTTTGATTTATTTATTAATTTTGTTGTTGTTGTGATATTTTCTCTATGTGCCCCCCCCCCCTTTTTTTTCTTATTTTCCCAGTTTCATATGCCAGGCGGCATTAGGAGCCGGGAGTGTCTGAGCCCCGCTAAAAGCGATGAGGATTACGGATAATCTCTCATCCATCGCTGAGAATCCCCTACTTTTCATCATGCGGATCTGCGTTCCTCAGAATCACTCTTCTGTAGTTCACTAATCCACTCCTTTCATACACTTCACGGCTATTGTACGACCAATTTAAATTCATTCTTCGGAATGGCGACTTTAGTGAAGAGGACCCAGCCAGGTTCCACTCAGTCGTCCAGTCACAGATGGCAGAGCGGCGTACACGAAGCATTTTCCGTGCAGGACGGTACGACCATAACAAAAAAAGATTAGCGATTTTGTTTGTTTGTTTTCCTCATGAGGACTTGAGATATGAGGCGCTAGGAAAAAGCATAAATTTGAGTGAAAATATAATTAATATCACACTTTATATTAAAATGTTCCGAGTACTTACTAAAAAATTTGAAATAAACTTTCAAATTGTTCAAATTATTATACTTTCCCCTTCTGCGTCTTGCAGATGATAGGGAGATGTTAGAAAATTTATTTATGGAAAAGTACTTAGATACAGTTTGAAATTATTTAATTTCGGTGTATAATAAGAAATCGGTCATACGATAAAATAAAAACAATACCATAAATTATAGACCCTCCTGTGCAACGTTTTACTTCCAGCCAGCTCAGCTCTCAAATTTTTCAATAATAAGTATTCGGCTTTCAGAACACTCGTATCATATTATTTTCGTTTTCAAAGTTAGATCAAAATACACTTGTAAAAGATACTATCAGATCAAATTCATTTTTTTGGCATCCATTTATATAATTTAGAGAAAATCCTAGAAAAGTAAGTATGGAAAAATATGGTTGTGTAATCCATTTGATCAAAAAGCATTTGAATTTTTATACAGCCGTCTCATTGTCGCCTGTAGCTTTGTTGATTAAAACTATAATTCGAGAACGTGTTGACTTAACTAGATCAAATTATGGTAGCATTCAAGCTTTGAAAATATAGTAAATCCTTTCTAGTAAAAAGTGTATATTTTTACCATTATAGAGAAATTGGTTGAGAACACGTTGACGTTCTTATCAGAAATTTTATTTGTAGCCAATTCGAATTATGAAATTAAATTATTTAAAATAAGGAAATAAAACAATATATGCATATTCAAAAGATATAATTGTGAATAATTATATTCGATTTAACATTAAGGAATTTTGTTGCTTCGTAATTTAGTTTAAACAAGTGGAAATGGAATAAAATAAATTACCTAAGCTTTTTATATGCCGATGAGGTTTTTCATTAATTTTTTTTTTTCAGACTTCATTGGCTTTTACATCATGCGTTTATAACTATTAGATTATATAAAAATGATTAAGGAAAAATTCTGATGAATTAAATAAAGTTTAAATATGTACATATACATAGACAATATCCGTTTTAGATGGAAAATATTATTCATATTCAACAGACAGACAAGCAGACTGTATATGACCAGATTCGATGGTTATTTTTCCAATCAAAATTACAATAAACAATGAAAACCTTTCAGGTAGGAATTTATAAATGTATGAATACAACACACAAGTGCTCATTCCATTTATTCGTTATATGTATTGGATGTTTCATCAATGGAAGGTAAAGCTCCAGATGATGATAGATGAGCTAGGGATAAGTAAAAAATTCTAAAGAGAAGATGCTGAAAAATTTTACGTTTTAACGGTAGCTGTGGTTTTTGTGATTTTATTACTTTTTTACCTAAATACCTTGAGATTTTTTTTTAACACGGTAGGACGCTACTTTAGGTAGAAATTGGTAGTAAACCTTTCAAACTTTCTACAAATACTCAACCAATCATATTTTATCTTGTTCAATAGAAGTTGAAAATGTAAAAAACAAATATCATATTGTTCTTTTTGTTGAAAAAAATTTACAAATAAAAAATCGTCTGATTTTTTCCATATAAGGACTGAGGTTCCTCAAAGTTCTATATGGGACCCAAACTCTTTTCAATTTTCTCAATAATCTTCCACTTGTCATATACATTATAGTTATCATATTAACGCTGTCGACACGCACAGCATATATCCACTGGAATATACTGAAGATGTGATAATATTAATTATGATCCTGTGGCATATTTCGTTTATAATTCTATTTAAGTCAGTGTTTGCACTTGGCAAACGGGCAATGACCTAGCATAAAAAATGATTGCAATTTGTAATTAGGTGATTGCCCAAGAACAAAATAACAACTTTAAATTCAGCGAAAAATTCGTGCATTCCATGTCACTGCATGTAATTGAAGAATATGATACTCAGTCAAAGGTGCAAACAAAAAAAAATGGTGCAAAAATTTTTTGTCTGAGTGTCGTTTGTAATTTAAGCAGATAGGAATTTCACTTTAACTTAATCGATTGTTTTTTTTTTGTATAGCCAAGCAATTTATTGCAACTTTTCAATTATTGGTCGATTTAATTTAATTTAATGCTTAGCTAAATGAAATTTTATTATAAAACTGAAGGTAAATAGTAATAAACGAACCAGTCTTGTTTTTAGTAGCAAACAGTTGTTTTTATTTAAGTTCACTTAATCAAAGATTCCCTTTCAGATTTCTAATTTTGTTGTAGTGGTACAAGAGCCGCTGCACTCTCATCAAAAGCCTATTAAATATTCATTAAGAACAAATTAGTTCTTAAACAGCCAGATTGTCACAGAACACTGAATTGGACCAATCAAGTTCAGACTATTATTTGGAATATCTTCGAAAACTATCCAAGATCACTAATCTTAAGCTATGATATAAGCGTGCTATTCAGTTAGTTGTTTAGTCATTTCCTACTGTGAAGTATTTTGCAGGTTTGATTTCAGATTTTCAAATTAATGCTGCTTCAATTGTAGCATTCATCATGTACTTAGTACACAGACTCATACCTAATGTAAAAAAAAAGAATTTGTTAAACTAACCCAACACAGAAGAGGACCACACACCAAAAATAAACTAGTGACTTGACAAAAAATGATTTTTAATACAAAAAATTATGAAATTGTTTTTGAAAATTCGAATCGATTGGAAAATGTGAGAAGGAATTGTCTGAATGAGGAAACCGTGGAAATCATTTTTACATTACAGGAAAAATACAAATATATTTACCACCTCTCCGATAGAGTGTAAAGTTGAAAAGTAGCCGAAGTATTTTGATTTATTTACTGACTTTAAACTCTTAAAATTCTTGGGTGAAACTTTGTAATTTCTGAGAGCGTCATGACTGTACATTCCATGGTAACTTGAAATAAAAGGAGGTAAATTCATAGGTTTCTGACCCGTATTGGAAAAATTACTTCGACGATTTGCCAATCAGGAAAATTTCTTCCCACATTTCCCACTCCAGTTAATTTTTAAAGCTTACTTTTTTTTTTTTTATTAAAAATCTTCATCCATGCAAATATACATATATGTACGTATCTTTCATCCTTGCTTTCCTATCCCGAACACTTTCAAAAAGACAAATCTTCATGAATGGCATCTTTCATTCTTTCTTTCCTCTCCCGTATACTTTCAAAAACACAAGAAGCTCCACATCAGAGGACTGGTCTTAAGCTACTTTTAAGTTAGGCTTGTTATACCCTAATACGCTCTAATGAATCATTAGTAATAATTATCATTAAAATGTCGTGCGTCACATAGTATTCATAATTATAGCTCGAAAATTAGATCATAATGAAGTACACTAATGAAGTGTTTTTTGTTTGTTTTCATTATAGCTCTAACGAGGAAAAATGTGCTAGAACTAAATGTGTTTTGGCATATAATATAAATTTTAAACTCTGCCTATTTAAAAAGTGAGAAAAAGAATTGAAAAGCAAAAAGAATATTATGAAAATAATTTTTATTATAGTTTTTTTATTTCATTTCCAAATCGTTAAATTGAAAAATAAAATAAAATTTTAAATGAAAATCTTTTTTCTTTATACAAACAATTGAGTAATAAAATGGAAAAATGCTAGAATTGGTCTAAAGTCCCTCCCTAACGGCCGTAGATCAAACGGAATTATTATATTTCGGTAACAATATGGAATCAACAATATGATAAAAAAAACACAATTAGCAAAAGAAAAGTAACTGGGTACTCAACTACGGGACCACCTTGATCGCTCTCAAAACAATTGCCCTCCGTCCGTTATCTGATTCGATTCTTTTCATCTACTTATTTTCACCGATTACTGATTAACACCTGACCTCTAAGAAGACCAAAAACTTACTCACTGATCTCCTCTGAACTTGATCTCTTCACCTCATCGTGGTTGTCAGCCCTGATAAAAAATGTTACGATTTCGATATCGATTTTTTCGAGCCATTGAACCTAGTGAACTTGCGGCAATTTGAATTTTGGCTTTGAACTATAGAATTAAATTCTGTGTTTGATTATAAAGACTTGTTTTGAGGCGATCCAGAGTTTACATCGAACTGATTAATAATTAGTTATAATAACCATTGTTCTTAATATTTATAATCTAATTTAGTATCTCCATCTCATGCCATCCGGGGAGCTCTCTATACTTTGATATATCGAGTTCATAATTTCTCCAGTAGAGAAATACGTCGACCTGTAAGATCCAGGCATTCGACATCCTCGAAGCTTCGACTCGGATTATTTTTTTATTCCACTTCCCACATTGGAATCTGTAAAATAATGATGGTAGCAGTAAATCGACTTTTGAGACTCTTATGGGATAAAACACAAAGTACTGGAAAAAACTGTGACCATTTAGGAAGTTAGTTCTATCTCCTTGTTTATGTTACCTCTATAATAGTATTTGAATCAGTACCCACACATGGGTCTGCACTACGCGGTCGAGAAGCAACATGTTTTTGGTATGCAGCGTTGCGATATGCCTTGTCAGTAGAGAAGCGGCATTTACCGAGATGAGAAGTGAATTTTGTCGTGAAATTAACAAAATGTCTGCATGTAGGACCATCAGGGAGGTCTAGGTGGTACGACATCGACAGGATAAATGTCGTACCGATACAATGTCACTACCGTACCAACCCGTCAGGGAAGGACCTAAGACTAATTCTTACGGTACTCTCTAGATGAATGTCCGTATGTAATATCGTACGGCCTTGGCCACCCGTTTTGTGCAACTTTTATTGCTAAAGTGGTTTTTCTGTTTCAAGAACGGTTCGTCCGACAACAAAAAGGATTATAACAAATTTCATAGAATTTCATATTCTGAAGAGCTTTTCAGTACAATAAAAATGTCTAGGACTAATCATTTTCTTAGTAAATGTACGTAAAAAATCTCTATTTTTGTATGGCAACACCAAGAAGGGGATACACGATTTATTCTATTTTTGAAGTTGTGTTTATTGTTTTTATAAAAATGCCGTGTACAAAATTTCAACTCTCTATGTCGACGCATTCTTAGGCAGTGTCCAAACATATAGTGAAAAACGAAGTTTTTGTATGACAACCCTTAGAAGGCGTTACCCGGTTCGTCCCATTTTCCAAATTAAATGCACAATTTTCTTTTTTAAAAATGCCCTTTGCAAAATTTCGGCTGCTCTCTAAGATGGATAGACGGTCCTACAAAAATCAAAATAAATTTTAATATTAATTTTCTGGATTTTCAATGCATTATAGAAATTTATTGATATAGAGACGAGAATTGTCCACCTGCATTTAATATTATGCCCAATCCACTTTGCCCTTTCATCATTAATTCTATGCGTTACAAACGGAATGACAAACTTAGTATAACCTATAATTTCAGCATCTAGTTAGTATATAATAAGTGAAAAGTATTTTTAATTTTAATTCAATAATTCAAGATACTGTCATTAGGCTTATCACTTGAGTGGCAAATAATAATTTCATTTTTTTTTATTCAGATAAGAAATCTAATTTTTAAAACACACAACTAAAATAATGACGTCAGATGCGATATTTACCAGAATTCATTCTCATCTACCTTTAGAATTCGGATTTCCCAGCTCCACTTTGTATTACGCATAGCCAGAGCTACAATTATGACAAATCATTTCTCGCGGTCTACACACTACACGAAACCAATGTCAGAGTCATCATTTTTTTGCTCTTCGGTGACTATATTTACAAATGCCTTAAAAAATGCCAGTCACACTGACTACGGGCATAATGTTAGTAAATATTTCGTAACTGATAGTAAAATTCATTTCTCCACAGCACTTTTTGCTCAGCTTTCATGATACAATCAAGGTTGCTAGAAACTTCGGTCTTACTACTAACATTTCATGGCTTAACTTTTGCGAAAACGCGACAGCTTTTAAGTTTCCGAAAATATTTAAGTTTTCTGTTTTAATTAATATTTTTAGCATTAATTTGAGAGCTTAAATGAGAAGATAAGTTCTTTTATATATACATACATAATTTATACATATTTACTTAACATGCAAGTTGTTTACTTTTTTTCTTTCTTCAATAGACTGTTTCATCTTGGCCTTAAGAGTTATCATAAAAAAAAAACAATGAGAATTTTAACGAAATTTTTAGAATGCACACATCGCATAACATGTAATTATGATATTTTGTTATGTAATCAGTTTATCACAAACGTCATTACTTTTGAGTACCTAGATATATTAATTGTTATTATGTATACATAGATAAAATAGAAGAAGAAAAGTTCGAGTGTGTGACCAGATTTATTTTCTTGTAAACATTCAAATTAATTTTTACCTCTTTTGCTTTTTATGCGGATAAAGTGATCTTTTCTCACCTAGTACATTTTATTTCTTTTCATTTTCTCCTTATATGTAGGTACTTTTAAAATCCCTTTTTGACTGCCTCCTTTTACACATGGGTTGAGTACTTTTTACTCTTTCTTCTCCATCATAAGTAGCTGCATCTTGGTTGTAAATATATATAAGATTTTAATTGTTGCCATCTTGTACAGGCGCTACCATGGTATTCTGACATAATGGCAATTTATCTCAATGTAGAAACAGGCGCAAATTTATATTGGTTGGCGATGCTGGATTAAATGTCCTTGAGAAGATTATAGGTCCAGTCAGTAGAGGATTTTGTCCTACAAAAGGTGGAGTAGCTGTGATTTTTATATAGTATGTTATTTAGTTTCGGGCCCCGATGAAATTTCCAAGTTTTCACCGATGGAGGGGACTGCGCGGTCCACCATATTGGATTAAAGGTACAAATAATTGGTTCTTTCAAAATAATTCCTCAACAGTTGATCCTACGACAAAATGGCTGATATAAATCTAAAGAAGACTAAAGTAAGTCTGATGTGTAATGAGTTACAGCGGCGGAAACGTGAATATTCTTCAAAAAGCAAATTATACATATAGTACCCCTTATACAGGGTGTTTCGTCCATGGTGGTTCATAGGACAGGAGGTGATAGAAGTCACATCGCCAAACAAAAAATTGTATGGCAAGTGGAGAGCAGCATTTCAACCGTTTTGGAATTACAGGGTGATTAAGAAAATATGCAAGTGTACGTACGGTCACTTACATAGCTTATCAAATATCGTCTAATTTCGGCATGACCTGTATAGGCCATGAACTAATAACTGTTTAACGGCTACAATGACCACATAACTATAATTCGTCAAATTAAAGAGAATAATTCACATCTTACAGTTTTTGTAAAAAAATTACATTAAGTACCTCTTTGTCAGCAGAATCCAGAGGTAAGCTGATGCAGCAATAAATTAAATAAATAACTACTGCGTCGTTCTTGGGAAAAGGGATCTCCGAAATAAAAGAATCTCCTTAAATTCCTTCACTGAGGCGAGAAAGTAGCATGAGAATGCCCAAGGACACATTATGTAGTGCCGATGAGTTTTAAGTTTTTCTGCATGGAATTTGCATGGTGTAGGTAGTTCAAAATTGTGCATGCCAGAGTTAGATTGTAGCCTCCTCAGTATTCTAAGTGATTAGAGAAAGAGGCAATGGGTGAGCAAAGTTTGAATTAGTTTGGGAAAGGTCTAGGTAATCCTGAACGGACTACACGGTAGCATAATTAGATTATCTGGTGACCGAAGTAATGTAAATTAGGCCTAGTATGAGTGAGTGCATTTCCTCTGGGTGACCAGCATGAATTACATTATGGTCTAGGAGGGGTTTTTAGAGTGTGAGTGAATTTTATGATTGGGATTTAGGTTTTACTCACTGAGACCTGTTCTCACTTGTACCTTTTTATATTCTAATTATAGATCGCGATGGTGTGCAGGGACGCGCCGGAGGTCATTAATTGATATTCATCCGCCGACATAATTTTACTGGTCTTGTCTGCTCTTTCTTGTTAATAAAGTAATTATCAACGTTTGACGTGTTTTTTGTATTACTGTAGCAAGTCCAGTTTAATATCTTTGTAAAAAAACGAGGTCAACGTCAATAAAAAGGTAAGAGCCTCCGAAATTTGTAGATTAGACAAACAAAACTCCTGAGCAAAGAGGAGAACTGGGCTGGTCGAGCAAAAGTTTGAAAGGCCATAAGCTCATAACGGTGACTGTACATCTTGTAGTTTTTAGGATACAGGGTGTTTTGTGAAAAATTAGAATATATTCTTAATCACTTGACTAGGTCAGTACTATCACCTCCTATGACGTAAGCATCCTGTTAAGAGGTAATATTTCTGAAAAATTAAAGTTGGTGGAAATCATTTACATAATTCATTTTTCAGCTTGAATTAATCTTTCCGGTTCAATTCACGAGCGAATCGTATTTTGTGGATTCTAACTTTTTAGTTCGTTCGTGAATAAAATCTTGATTAAAAAGAAGCAAAGGAACCAAACAATTCGTTTCAGTTCTCCGAACTTTTGTAGACATAGAAATGACAATTTTATAAAAAATCTAGATAAAAGCATGTTTGAATTGAGATGAAAGACTTAACCGCAGTTTTTTTTTCATGTTCAGTTGTTAAAGACATGTTTTGATTTTTCTTCTTCTCTCGTATTCATTTTCGAGTACTTTCGATCCAGATCGGAAATTGGATCACACTATCTTTACTTATTTTTCAATTCTGAATGGACTGGTACCGTAGATCTTAATGCTATGTGGATGTTTAGAGGAACGAAGATCTAACTTCCGGATGAATTTTGGTTTGCGTCGATAACTCGTTATTCTGATTTGAATGACATCTCAAGATTTTGTAGCATTGAACAGCCCCGTTGTATAAGATAAGTTTTTTTTTTTTTTTGATAGGGTTGTCATACAAAAATTCCAATTTTGTACCAGATGTATATTTTTGTCCTACTTGAAAAAGAGCTGACATAGAGACTTCAAGTGATAGTATCTAACATTACAATTTCAGGTGGAGTTTCAATATTGAACTTAATCGGGAAATGAATTGCCATACAAAAAGCGGTCAGTCTCGGACGACGAGTTTAATGTACTGAAGAGTTATGCGGAAATTAATATAATAATATATTCATAAAATGACGTATTTTCCTTAGAATGCAGATTTTCTATATTCTTATGTTCGTGTATATACTTGCTACTCGCAAAGTAGCAGGATCGTTGAGTTAAACTTCAGTCATGAGAGTTTAGTTCATTAGGTGTCGGCATGTAAATAATACGCAAGTATAATAAAACATTATTTTTTAATCTAGTGCTATGAGTTTAAAAGGTAAAGGACTGCGTGTTTTATTTCATTTTTATTTCCTGAGAGGACTTTTTAAGTAGTTTTAATGCAAATAAATATAATACTGTTTGAAATTTAAGTTGATTTCTGAAATAACCACATCAATTTTATTGGCCGCAAAGTGAATCAGTGATTACTATCATCAGCCAATTTGCGTGTACCTACTGGTAAAAAATGTAGCTCTAATTTGCGGCCAGAGCTGAAATTTTTACCTTACTCCAAATTCCGGCCGACAAGTAGGTCTTTATTAATTAGTCTGATATGCATTGCCGGACAAATTGTCTGGAAGGCAACCTAAAGGCGTAGAAAAGTCTGGACCACAAAGTATTTTGACGGAAATTTAAGAAAAACTAGTCGTTAGCCAAATGTGGATTTCCATTAAGTCCTGATAGCCTTTTAAAGTACACAGTTCAAAGAATTGAGCGGAATGATGATACGATTACTATACTTGTTATGCAACTATACGTGATTGGGTTGGACGTGAAGTCCTAACTGCTAGCATAAGCTGACAGATGACTCGGTAGACAGGGTGGCAGTGCAGGGTGGCACGTTAGCTCGCCTCGGCTATTGGCGGAGAGTGTGGGGGGGGGGCAGAGTTCCACGAAGACCTGCCGCTGTCACTTGACATATACAAAAAAGGATCTCGTGCCAAAAAAAAAGGAAAACGTTGCAACACATCCGGTCTAGAAGGGACGTTTACCTCACTTAACATTACCTACGTGATGGCGCAAATGGTCTGCCTTCAGCTGCCTTGCCCCATCCACCCATGTGGCACTGAGGGCAGTAAATTTTCAGTGTCCTATTTGATGATCGGAAAGAAAACGAAGTAGCGGACCTAGTCAAAATTCATTCAAGAGGGCTCCGGGAAAACGAGGAGGAAATCAAAACTCGTTAGGACTGCATCTGCGAATCTTCACAACTGTGGGGTTTATTACAATAATTCATTGCCATGCGTGGCAGGCTACCTCTCAAAATGAGGATTTCCTAATACATATTACACAAAAATTGACGGCTCAACTGAATTTGTTCTCAACTAACCATTTTATATTGATTTTCCTTTTCTTAATTATCTTTCAGGTCTACAATCTACTATTTTGTATTTTGATTGATTCTAGAAAGGATGGGCGATGTATATATTCATGAAGAATATTGGATGATATAGTATAGTACATAAGTAAGAAGAATTCTAATCAAAAATTATCGTATATGTAAGGAAAAAATTGAGTAAGTACACATATTTGAATCAGAAATTATTATATATAAAAACATAAGCCTATTGTTATACTCCATATAAATTCAAATTATTTTATATAAGAAAACTAACTCGCTTGATACAACATAATTGGAATCAATAAACATTCTCATTAAAACAAATTATATGTATGAGAAAATGCATAAGTATGTTGTTGAGTTCATAAAAAAACCGAATTAAACTCATGTTCATAGCAGCGAGTAAAATGTACATATACTTGCATCCGAAACTAATAAACTCTTAAGCAAACAAAAACTCCTACTATCTTATTCTTACGTGAGTGTCCCTCATTGCCCTAACCTTTTCTTACTCGCCTGGACGTTACTTTCCCAGGCTTAACGATACATTCGTAACAAAGATTTCATACATATATCTAATTTGAATTAGAAAGGAGCGATAATATCAGAAAATTATACAAATATATAATTACAAAATATATAAAATGAATAATCATACAAAGAGGCTACAACTTATATGTTTTTTTTCTTTTTGTAGCTGAGGTTCCACGCAGAAGCTCCTCCGGACCTGTCAGGCCTCTGTTAAAGAAACTTATTTCACAGAAGTTATGATAATCCCGATACTAAAAATTTGCACTACAAATCGAATTAGATATATCTGTGAGACTTCTTTTACTCGCAAAATTTTCGACACATAACACACTCTTCAAAAATGGGCGATCAGGGCGAAATGGTATAACCTTTTCCTGAAATACAATCCAGACATTGCATATCGAGTTCTCGCAGGCTAAACTGAAGCCAGAGATACGTTGCCTGAAGAGGTTAATCGAAAATGATTTGATGACCTGCAAAATTATAGTATATATAAATAAATATAAATATAAATTAAAGTATATGAATACTGGAGTTATATTTGAAGTTGTATGTTGGATATAGTTAATAGCCACACCAAAAGATTTGTTTTTAGGGCGATCTGAGTCATATACGTACTTCCTCCCACCATAAAAAATATGCTACAACCAGAGATGTCAAAGGAGTAAGTCAAATGAAGTTAAGTACTGCTGTCATCATCAAAAATATGGATGGAATTGAAAGTAAGGGAAAAACAGATCATTAATAAAAATTAAAAGGAAAGACGGATACATAACAAAGCACTAGGGTACACCGGCATTTATATGGTGAGGCTCAGATGTAACGCCATCTAATACAATCCATATTAGACAACCGCAAAGCCCCATTCCACAAAACTACAAGTATTTGTACTACAAGTGTTTTTCAACAAGTCAGAAAATTTGTGTACCACAAAGCAATACTTGTAGAATTCATTGTAAATACAATTGTACAACGATAATTCTGCGAGTGGGAAATTTTGACTTGTGCAACTTACTGTACCAGAAAACTACAATTCGACTTGAAAATCGATCATGGCTTGTAGAAACTTAGTGAATTTTCTACGTATGTTTTCAGACTAGTCAATTTTGGTACAAATCAGTTAAAAAATAAAATTTTGATACTGAAAATAAAATTTTTCGATTGAAATATATTCTTTTCCACACATATATGTATTTAGAATTAATTAATTTTAACATTTAAATTAGAATACAAAATATGGTAACTAATAATTAACTTTATGCAGTAAATAACATTTGACAACTGAAAAATCCAGGAAATTTCCGTATTGCTTTCAAAATTATATGTAGGTACTATAGCAGTTTTGGGCATTTATCGATTAAATTTTTTAATTAAATTAACGATTGAAAATTATAATTGAAAAATTAATCTCAAGAAAATAATCGTAATTAATTTCATCGTCAGTCGATAATAATAATGAAGTTTAATCGACAGATATTAATCGTTATTTACTCCTTAGTTTTTAATCGTTAATGGTATTTCTCGATTGATTTGGTAATTTGAAAAAGTGAACGAGGTATTGGTAACTCAAGATACGTTTATTAGTTATTAGTAAAAAATGTAATGAAATGAAATAACCATAAAAATATTGTTCGAAATTAAAATCCAAATTATGAAATCAAACATTTTAGCTTCCGAACTACCAAATGCAGAATAGAAGCTTATAGAAGATGCTTAAAAAAGAACTTCTGTATTTTATAAGAGCTTAGATTAACATAGTAGGCAAGAATCGTCACTATCATTAGTGTACCCCCTTGAGTAATAATAATAGGTTTTTTCGATGAAAACACCGGGTAAACCTATAGGGCTATACCGGGCTAGACTATCTTGTTTTTTGAAAAACCTAGAGCTGCCCTGAACTTCACTGAAATTTTCTCGGGGTAATGGTTTTACAGTTGTCACTTGAGAACTGTCACTTGCGATTTTTTGCCGATTGGGACATATAAATTACTTTTTGAGCAAAAACAAGCAAAAATTAGAAGAAAATAAATAGTAAAATAGCTAAAGCACATTTAATTTGTCTTCACCCATTTTATAAACAACTTTTTACAATTAATTATACTCTGAAGAACTGTCAGAGAAATGTCATTACGATAGGTTTACCCGGTGTTTTAAAAATTTATTCGATGAGTGCAAAAAATTCCGGGTAAATTTGGAGAAAATTGTAGGGTAAAATTTACACAGTGTTTTCATCGAACAAACCTATTAATAAATATACTGGGATCAGGAGAATGCAATTGGCGCAAATTTCCCCATCATACGTTAAGGTTCGTTGCTTTATTTGATCAAAACCTAACAAGATTACTAAAAAATATTAAAATTGCTTGAAATTTAGTCAAAATAATTAGTGGAAATTAATATAAATTAATCATTTTTGAAATCGATTAAGCGATTAATCGTTAATAATGTCATATGATTACTATTTATGATTAATTAATTAATTATATATATTAATATTAAAATCATTTTTCCTGATTGATGATCGGTACTTTTAATCGTAAGCATTAATCGTTAATATAATTAAATTTTACCCAACACTGTAGTATGGATCAAAAGAAGCCGAAAGTAGTAACGGTTCAAATGAAAGAGAAACAGAAACATCAAAAGTTGCTCGTTGGTGATAACAGTGTTTTGGAAAAATAATTATTTATAATAAAATGATATACCTATGTATACGTTGTACTAGATTAAAAAGATGATTTTGTATACCGTGAAATAAAAAAAATATTATAGAGAGAATAAATATTTTTGGATTATACAATAAAAAATTTATTCAAAAATTTCGTTTCCCTAAAACCGTAGTGCAGCAATTAGATTTAACAAAAATTTACTCTGAAATGCATAAAATCCTCGGTTTTCTGTTAATTTCAACCTATATACTTCTATGCTTCTTTTCCTTGGATTGCTAGGTTTTTACATGATCGAGTCATACAAAGTCTACGCTACTTCCAAAATTAGATCTATTGAACATTTTTTTTTTTCGGGTTTAATAAACTAAATTTTTATTATACAATCATATATGGAAGAATTCAAGCTGTATAAGTCTAGGGAAATTTAAAATTTCCTACAAGAAGATAAATAATTTTGGTGGTAGGTACAGAATCTACAATTACTAATAGAACAAGAATATTAGTACAAGTGTAGTTAGACTTGTACACTTGTAGTTTTGTGGAATGGGGCCCAGATAAAAAAGTTTCAAGCATTGATAGAAGAAGAGGGAAGAGAGCAAGGGCTTTAAGTTTGGCTAAAAAGTATGTTGAACTAAATATAATTTTAAGGCAAAAGTTTCCTTTAATATTTTAATTTATAAAACATTGAATTCCATTGTTATAATAATTCCTTCTTGATTTGTTCCTTTTTAATTTAATAAAATTTATAACACTGGAATGAATTAATTTTAATCTGAAGAATGTTATCTTACTGTGAATTTTATCATAACTTCTAATTTTTTAATGGCTTCTTAAATCTAAGATAACGAAAAAAATAATAAAGGCATATCTTTCAAAACGACATTTATATAACACCCCCGTATAAAATCAGTTTTTATAATTTTTTTTTTTTACCCTGGACTCAATTGGTCCCTTGTTGTACGAAAACTGGCTTAGACTAAACGCAAACTGATGATTTCCGAATACACTGCACTTTTCAATTATTTTAGAGTGAGTTTATAATTTAAACTTAAATAGAGTTTATAGCTTACTATTTTGCTACAAAACCTTAAACACGGACATCATCTAAATTCTACAAAAAAACACTTCTGGTAAGGATGACATTAAGAAATTGGTTACCAACCGAAGAACCGTCCTAAAAAGACACACGTTAAATGAATTTTACAACTGTGGGGCATTCATATATGTAGGAGACTATCGCGAAAGTGGGTCTCAGAGGTATTTCCTACGTTTCTGCTACTATTATTCTGCTGCTGTATTGCAATACCACGCCATTACTCTCCCATTTACTTACCTCTTCCAGTTTCAGAAAAGAACCAAAGAAGTTGTTTTGCCTTCCTAAAAAGCAAGTGCATAAATGTACATGGAAATGCTGTTGAGAAAAGAATACCAAACGAAAGCTCCACCAAACAAAAGCCAAAGCTCAGCTAAATATTTTTCCCACCACGCCTCACCACGTCGGCGAAAATTGATAGATTTGAGCCGCTAAAACTTTTATGAAATATTTTTTTTTTTTGTAATCATAATAAAATTTTTCCTTTAATTTCTTTATCTATGACTCTTGTGCCCCTGCGTACTTTTTTCAATACTGCATTTGACTGTATTCGGTATCGTATCGTATCATGACATGATTTTATCAATTGCATTTCAAATTTAGTTTATTTAAGACCCCCTGCCCCGCATTAATACTTAACTTTTTCCAAACATAAGAGCTATTGCCGCCAGTAGAAATGGGTGGGGTAATGGAAGAAATGACTCAGCTGTTCAGTTAGCTTTCATTTTATATAAAGAGCTGACAAGATGGAAAAGCTTTTAGTTGTTCTGTTCTGTTCGACTTCCTCAGTTCGATTGGTGTTTTCAGTTCGGTTTAATCAGTTTCCTTACGGTGAACAGACTAGAATTCCGTTTGTGTTTATTTATAATTAACCGGTAAGTCTCAGTGTATTATATATTTACAGCTACGTGATTTTCCATAATTTCGACGTATTTTAACCACGTATTAACTACATAAATAGAAATCATACAGTAAAAAATCTACAGCCAAGAAATTGTTTTTCTTTTTTTGTCTTACTTTCCGGTTCTTTTAAGATAGAAATTTCAGTGCCAATTGATTTTGTGTGAGATGAACGAAGAGAATGGAAAACATTCCATTCCAATAAAAAAAGTATTATATATGTATATGTGATATTGCTGGAAATACCAAGAATATATTAAGATTGTGTAATAATACACGACTAGATTTCCTAATACAATGGTCCATGACATATTATGTATCTCCGACTCTGACTAAGCAGTTCTATATTTTACCAGTTAGTATGACTTTCAACCAAGGCAGCTTTAGTCTGTAGACGCAAGCCTAGCCGGCACGGCAGATATTGAATTAATCAACTATGGGAAGGGAAGGGTTATCTCTGACTGACTGCGCTCTCTATGAATACATTATAAATTGCTCCATTTCAGTTTCGATTTTTTTTTTTCTTCTTAACTCAGCTTAACTTTGTGTGTTAACTCTTTTTTGGTGTACGGCTAAAGTAATGAAGAATTATTTCTGAATTAAATTCAAAAATAATTCATTTTCCTCACTGCATACCTACTAGCTCAGATTAATCTCTACAAAAAATTGATAATAGCAATCAGAATCAACGTAGAATTTCGTTTGAGATAAAATTTTGCTTATCACGTTTGCATACAGAACTTCTTCTCTAATAATTCGCTTGGAAACAAACCAAAAGTAGAAATACTTGCGTCGATTATATTTTCGAGGATAATCAGTCTAAAGAAACCGTAATTTGTATTTAGACTAGATTAATTAAATTAATCTAATATCTGGAGAGGAGAGATTTGCATCTGGGACGCAAGTTATCTGGTGATGTTTTATCATTGATTTCCCTAACTATTTTAACTCAGTAAGCCTGCAGTAGGGATATGATACACAATATATGGAAAGGTCATCTAGAAGCAAAAGGTTGGCATGTGAATTCTATGGCTTCTACAGAAAAATTCTTTCTGGACTCAGTTCGCTCCTCGAGTCTTACAATCTGCTTACTGTTTTATGTATGTCAATGAATAAAATACAAAATTTATGGATCAGAAAGCGAATTTTATGTGGGAGCCACGTTATTCAAGAAGAAACCTGTTAAGATATTTTCCATATATGATTATATGCTTAGCTTTTTAATGCTTCTATCTTCAAGATTTACACTAGGAGGCTGGGACTGAGAACATGCAAAGATATTTCCCACTTTATACTCAAGCTATGATGTCAATTATATTTTACAGCTGGTTTAAAAATTAGTATGAGTTAACAAAAATCTTCATTGTCAAGTGACACTAATACCAACTGGAAACTTTGAAAATATGGAACGGAAAAAAAATTATCGTTCTAAACTTGTTAAGATATTAAAAAAAAAATTATTAAAATGTTTTATGTTTTCGCACTGTTTTTTTTTCGGTTCAAATATAATTGACTTTACCTACTATAATATCTAAAATTCATCTTCAGGTAGCATAAAGGTTCAAGCGTAGAGTATTAAATATTTAGGCCAAAATGTACCGGCATCAATTGGACAGACACGTAAGTCAAATTGAATGCCGGTAAGCGCAATATCTGTTCATCACTTTTCTCTAAAGTGAATATTCCTATATTCACCTTTCATTTAATGCCTAGTACCTACTAAGGTCCGCGCTAAACTAAATTTCAAGAAGTCTGTAATATCGGGCCGTTCTTTAGCAACTACATAAAATATGACAGCGGAGACTCAGAGAAAATATAGATTAAAAATAAAAAGAAGAAGCATTTTGCAACTTTTTTTTTCGGAAATAAAACGCGCGGTCATAATATTTCTAAAAACAGGTACCTAGATAAAATTATATGGAAATATTATAAATATAAAAATAATATGCATAATGCATATAATAAAAAAAAAAACTTAACAGTGATATTGAAAATACGGCTACGAGAAGAAATCCAATTCACCCATACTTACAGCAATGACGTACAAAACTACGTTAGCTACAAAACTCCGCTCCGGTCAATAAATTTATCAAATCTCAGAACTCTGACAATAAGTATTTTTACCGTGCTAAAGAACGGTCCGGGCGGATAAATTCAAGCTAAAATTTTTGTAGACTTCCTGGCGGTGCAATCTCTATTCAAAACTGAAAAGTAAAATTTAGCGCGTTGACCTTAGTAAGTACTGCTCTCGCTAAAATTCAGTATAAATGTTCGCCAATAGCTCTTAGCGCGCCAAATTTTTATATAAAAATTAGTCTAGCGCGGACCTTAGTACAGGGCTTAATTGTATAAATATATCCTTTTATCGGTTTTGTATTAAAAACTTTCCATTCAGATACATATCTGAAACTATTTGTGAGTCGGAATACAGCTGATTATCCTACAAACATGTGAGGTTATTTTGAATGCGAAGCCGTAGAAATTAATTGCGTTCGCGAATGGTATGTCCTGCTCCCGAAAGCTATAGTTAGGTCATACTTAGAACAAGCCAAAATTGACAAGGGGTGGGGAAGGATATCCTAACGGTTTCCGAGACAGCGGACTTATCCTATTATTCTAACCAATTGGAACTTTTTTTGCCATAGTTGTTATTGCTTTTAATTAAATGTTAAAATTAAAGCCCGTCCCAATTTTGGGACATTGGCGCAATGTACTGTGGCAGGTATGCTAAAAAAAAACAAATTAAAATTATATATTCGTTTTATTCAGTTTTCTAGAAAATAATACAAAAAAAAAATATTTATGGAGTATGGACATTCAAGACATTTGTCGTGCAACGGAACATTTTATCTTGAGCATATTCTTGTTGCATACTTCCAAAATTGCTCTTCCTCTAACAACTTTTGAGTTTTGTGGACCTGGCCTTTTACGGTTTAATTTCACACCTGACAAATAACCAAGAACTATTTTGCGTTTTATGTGGCAGGGAGTAATATTTTTTCATTAGCATATTAGTGATATTGAGTAAATTGAGTAAATAATGTCCACCAAAATTTTTTTGAACAAATTCATGTTCTATATAAGGATATTTTTATAGCAAATCGACGCCACCCTTATTTTTATTATATAATCATTAAACCAACGAGATATTGGAACAATCATATCTGTTCTTCAAAATCGTTTGACATATCCTAGCGGTAATACGTCGCTATAATTTGATGCCATAGTTACGGGTTTTAATATCCTTCCATCGTACAATAACAACTTCATCATTTTTTATCAAACTGTTTTTCAAAATATCCTCTTTCCTCTTTTTTATCTATTTCCTTGGATGAAATTAGTAGGCAATGTTTGGAACGATTTTCACGAATAGTTTCCCAAGTAACATTGGACGTTGAATTTCCTATCTTTGAGGGCCGATCGACCTATTTTGGTTAAGAATTTAACCTCAAAGGCCACTCTCCTTTAAGGTTAATTAGGAAGGAAATTTTACTTAATAATTCCTTAAATTAGGTTCTCAAAGTAATCTTGACTTTGTAGTTAATTATTAGGGAAAAATTACGTAATAATTCATTTTTAATTTACCTCGTAGGAATTAGGAGAAATAAGGAAATAAATAAGGAAAATTTCCTGAATCTTAGGCAAATTTCCTTACATTTTACCTAAATTTTACTTAACTTTGAGGTCAACATTAAGGAAATGTATGGACTTTGTAGTTAGATCTATTCCCAAGTTCAAGGCAAAATAACGTAAATATTCCGTAAATAATTCCCTATTCGATTGTGTTCGCCCTCAAAGTTCGAATTCCCAAAAAAGTTACCTCATGGTCCTCTATGGTGTCCAGTGTAATTACTTTTATCACGTTTTTCACTATCCTGTAATCTAAGGGACCTTCATTTTTATTTACTGATTTACCACTATAAGGGTAGAAATTATAAAGATATCCATTTGGGCTATACAAGCACCAAATTGTGTACTCAATTTTAATTTATTTTTCTTGCATATACATCTTAGTTGAGTCACAGATAAGTAATACCGAGATATTGATGGAGATAGGATAAATTATATAAAAATGTTACTTGAAGTGGATTCAAACAAACTAGCGTTTTAAATACACTGACAGTGCCTGCTGTTTGGATAGCTACAAGTAAACTATTCCATAGCCGGATGACCAGCTTATGGCATCACTAAATTTCTATTCCATTGGGATATTGTAAATAAGAATAACTCTCTAATATACTCCGGCTTATTTGACTTTAGTATGTTATACAACATGATAAGCGACCTCCATTGTAGAATATGTTACAGCGAGCATCCTAGTAAATGTATTCGAAAAGAGGATACATGGTAAAAATTACGTAATCTAAAAATGAATCGAATATAGTCATTAAATGCGATCTCCAATTTACGTCCAAACACTCTATCCAGCTTGGGAAAAACAATGCTACCCAAATGAAATGAGCCAATATTTACAATTTTACTAGCATTAAGCGAATACTACAAGATAAGATATTAGCAGAAAGCCCCAAAGCCTTCGTAAACCAGAATATATTTTCTTCAATTGCATATTGATATTATCATAACACTTCATAGTTCTGTTCAAGGTTATCCATAAATTGGTGACCTTACTAACCATTAGTAGGACGGAATCATTTAACACTACTGATGGAACATCAAGCAAATCAAATGAATTGTTGTAGAAGCTTATACACTGCGACTTAGTAGAGTTAATTTCAACTTATTATACTTAGACCATGCGTCTAAATCAGAGTTAATACGTACTATGCAATCTTCAATAATCCCAATAGGACTGCTCAAGTACAATTGTACATCATCTGCGCGGAAGTGAATGCTCACATCGCGAACAGTTAATGGCAAGTCATTAATGAATAGGTTGAACAACAATGGGCCCATGATATAGCTTTGAGGCACTCCTCGCACTAGTGGTAGCGGAGTAGATATACTATCATTGAACATAATTTGTTGACTGCGATCTGATAAAAAAACTACCGATCATCGATATTGCTGTACTACTAAATTTTAATATCTTGAAAAAATGTCCATAGTTTTTAAAATTTTTTTATACTTTGCAACCGCAGGCTGAAACCAAATAGTTCGGCTGGACTATAGGCTGGTTAATGCTCAGAGATTTTGCCTTTGCTAAAAGCTAAGGCTGGCTGATATATACATCATTGCTGGCTCATGAGAAGCAGATTTCTAACATTGGTTGGGTATTTTCCATAGTAATGAACCATCATTTCATCTATAGATATCATGCTATAAAAAACACCAAATCTTGAAATATTTATTTGTAGCATATCAAAAAATTTTCTAACTTTATAAAATTTGTATGTCTTCACAAGTTTACTAGTGTCATTTAGATGAATATATCACTTTATTTCTTGAAATCTACCTCTTGTCGTAAAACTAAAAATATTTGGTACACCAGCATCAAGTGCTTGTCCCCAGTACATATCTTCTTGTGGTAGTTTATGATGGCCACTTATTAGCAAAATCCCAACAAATTTCTTCAAATCTTCCAAACTCAAAGAACAATTTACGATTGTATTTTGTTTCGCATAAATTTCACTTTGTTCGATAATAAATATGAAATATGTCACCAGAAAACATGCATTCAAATATTTAAATTACTGAATATCCTTCCAATTTTTCTAGGACAATTTCTGTTTTATCCTTGAAAGATGCGTTGGTCTTGCTGTAAATGTGGGAAACATATTCCCACTTTATTTGCTGCTCTTTCTTTTCCTTATAAACAGATTTATTTGATTCTTTTTTTTTTCTTCTTTTGGTTAGAGTGAGGTTTGCTGACACTTCTTCTTCTGCTGTCATTCTTCGCGTCATTTTCATCCAAATCATTTTCATTTACATCTTCCAAATCCGTCAATTCGTCGGTATTTGATGGTATAATTGCAAAATTCACATTTTTAGGGTCTTCGTTTTCATGGTCAGCTAAAAATTCTTCGTCTTCTAAAGTATCAGTAAGTTTAGAAATTGTTAAAAATCTCTTTGAAAAGTATTTCTAATATTTATTTTATATACTCTTTCCCAATGTCCCAAAAATGGGACACTGCATATAGAAGTGAAAACACATACCCAGGATATATCTCAAATAATATTTCTCGATCGATATGTAAAACAAAGTCGAAAGAACAAATTTTAATCAAAATATTTTTATTTAGAAGTATTGTGAACACTCTGCGATATCAGAAATGAGCACGTGCACAAGGCCGACTGAACCTGAAGTTTGCTATGATTTAAAACAAAATAGCCGCAATTTTGTGATATGATGTAATTATTTTAACGGCTGTATTTTATTTAAAAGATGCATTTATTAAAACAAACAAATTTGAAAATGTGTCCAAGAATTGGGACATTGGCGGATAATGGGTTAAAGATATTTGGGTATGTTTTTATAGATCAGCCTGTAACTTCGAAACGTTACACCCTATGAGGATTATTTAAAACCGTTTCTGCGTTTTGTGAATTTCTTCTTGAACATATCCACTGAATATTTCTTTAACAGCTCATTCCCAAAAGATAATTGTCTACTTTCTGGCATTTAATGAACTTTTCCGCTGAATATGCTTAAGAAAAAGTGCAAAAAACGCAGAAAGGGTTATATTTTGAGTACAAAGTGTGTCTTAAAGCTAAACATTTTGGCTTCATAAATTCAATATGAAAAATAGATATTGACAAGGTGTTTTTTTTTATACAAATAGTAGTTAAATAAAAAAAAAACAACGAGTTAAAAGACCGAAATTTTAACTTTGTTGGGCCATTTCTTAGAAACGAAACGACTATCAATCTAACAAATTTTAAATAATCGTTATATGGTGCAATATTCAGATTATAAGGTGATCTATAAAAACATTACCCAAATATCTTTAAGTCCCGTTATCTGGGAAATTGTCAGGATTTTTTTCTCCCCCACCGATACAATATTTTTCTTGTCTAAGCATGATTTCTCCATAGCATTCGGTTGGACGACCACATACGGGACACCCTGTCTGTTTAATGTAACGCCACTTTTTGATATCAGTAAGTAGCACGTGTGCGGTATGCTAGTTAATTTCTGAAATCCAAAACCTTTTCTTTACTAAATGATTTATGATAATTGATAACATTTTAACTTTCAACTTCATTTCTCCACTATCTAATTGTAACGAAAACGTACAGTTATTTTTACAGAATTTATCATAAATGTAAGGCTTTTGCCTATTTGCCATTTTAGTACGGATTCCTCAGAGAGAAATGGAAAAAATATCAAAGAGATTAGAAATGAGCTCTTGAATGAAATTTGTCTTTGGAAAATTTACGCAGAAAGCATTACATCATATCATATACATATCGTTTTAAAGTATACGAAAAGTATACTCAAAAGCGTACTTCTTAAGGAAGGATCGAGAACATGTAAATAAAACTATGTAAACAATATTTATTAAAAAAATATATATATTCTATTTAAAGTAAAACAAATACACGCGTTATAACAAAATAATTACGGGTCGTTTGCAATTCGCTGTGGTCATAACGTTGCTTCATGTAGTTCCACATAGCGAAAAACTTTGTTCCGAAGCATTAGACTTAATTCACACCGAACGCTTTAATCATGCTTTAATGATTTTTCAGAGCAACTGATTAAATCATTTTGTTTTACCAGTGTGAATTCAATAAGGGTTAGGGTAGAAATTTATGTGTCGCTTTGTTTGAGTCAAGACTGAAGCATGATTAAGGCGTCTGGTATGAATTTAGCTTTAGGCTTAAATTTCAGTGCTAAAATGTTTAGAGTGCATGGATTGGATTCTGATGTAGAGAAATGTGAGAAATTGAGAAGTCTTTTTTCTAACATATCTCTAAATCTCGCTGCTGTTTTATGAGAAATAGGAATAATTTAATTCTTCACTCCTGGATACATTAAAAACAGAAAACGATGGTAAAGAAAGAAGCAAAAATCGAAATATTAGATTTATTGTAGCATTCCAAAATTAAATAATGCCAACAATACTATAAAAATCAACATTCCTTGTATTGCCACTACTGATCAACTTTCAAGCTTTGCTTTCAAATTAGCATCTGTTTCTGCTTCTGTTTTCAATCTTTTAGCGAAAGCGAAAGCACATTAGAATGATTTCAGTACTATTAATATTCCGCAGCTTTTAAGTTGCAAATACCGCACGTTCATCAGAGTTCATCTAAGATGAGACATGTCAAAATAGAAATGCGCAAAAATACCCTGAATACAATTCTACGAAGTGTTTTTGACAGTTTATCTCATAGTATGACAGTTGGTAGTTTTTAGTATTAATAAAAAAAGAAAAACCAAGTTTTTCTATTAGTTTTCTAGAAAGATTTAGACATGATACTATAAAAAAAAATATGCATATAGTCCATCAATTTTCTTCTAATGAGGAACTAAAGGGAAATACTGATGAATTCAAATAACTTACAAATGGGTTCATAGTTGTTCTTCAGTTTTTACCTGACGCTGCCCCCAATCCTTGTGCTAATCTTCATTCCCACTAAAAAGGAAAAATACGGAAGCATATTTTTATCAACCTACATCTTTTAGTTGAAGGCATTTACTAAATATTGTTTCTGTACTATGCTTTCACTGATTTATATGACGAAGCGGACGGTTAGTAAACTCTCGATTCAGTTTTTTTAAAAGTTTAATTTTGTAACGGAAGGAATTCTTTAAAAAGGCAAAACTCCAACTATCTATTTCTTTTACAACCTAATTAGTCGGCGACATCAATATGAAAAATTGCCATTGTGATGAAAAAACGGATACACCAAATTAGGATTATAATGATGTTACAAATTGGTATCGAACACGCACAGAAGTAGCACCACATTTGTTAATTGATATTAATTTTCCGTGTTTTGTTACGGAATGTGCGTATATTATAATTGCGAAGTTTGGTAATTCAACACTTTCAAATTCCGGGATCAGAGAACTAGGGAACTCTTTGCGTGCATCCTTATTACTGCCAAATAAAGCACGCATATTGGATGTAGTTAATAACGGAAAATCCGTAGTCAGATACAAGAATTGGGCAAAGTATATGATGTATTTATCGGTATTGGAAAGTTTCACTGTCGCCTCCCCGGGAAAGCATCCAAACCTTTTTTAATGCAAATTAATGCCATTGTTGTTGATTCTAATTAAGTAATTGGAGAATGATTCAGGCAATGTCCCTTTTGATTGTATTCTCAATAAACTAGCACTTACTACGCGCGAGGGTATGTGGTGATGTACGTAGTAGGTTGAGTTAAGAGTGATGTAGGTTCGGGCTAGTTGTAGGCGTCAATGATGTCAAACAATTTAACGTTCACCTAAATTCTATTATTGAAAGATTTGTGGGACTATCAGGTTATTGGGAGCACAAGCAATATTTCAATGTGCTTTCAACCTAAGGATGGATGTACGCAAGCCTCACTTCTTTTCTACCCCAGCTTCCTATTCATAACTCTCATAATCCTCTTATTCTAATAAAGCCTGTAATTAGCTGGAAGCAGGGAGGGGGTTTAAGGTGTAGTCATTTTGCTTATCGATTACCCATTGGTTAATGATTCTATTGCTCTTTGTTGGGCAGTGCCCAAAGTCAAAGCATTGATTATTCAACAAAAGCCAATTCAAGGTAAAACGGAATCCAGCTATTATTGTATAGCATTTGTCAGAAAATAGTTTGTCTGCGTCACATTCCACGAGGAATAAGGCTGTGACCCGGGTTCAGTATTCACTACGCCTAGTTAGTATATTCATATACATGTGTATCTTAGTCTGCGGCTAATAAACGAAGCTGCAATATGTATGCATAATATTCCGAAAAAGTGCCATTCTCTAAATACGGAAATTTGTTTGGGTATAACTATAAGAGTTTCGGCTTCCCATAGAGACCCATAGAACCCTGAGAAGATTAAAGGACTTATACAGTTGAGTACTAAAATCGATTTGTATCAAATTTATTTTGATAAAAGAATTTTAAAAACTTTAATACCAACAGTTGACGATGGAAAAACTTCTACCCCTTATTAGAGACGAGATTTTATGAGGAATTTGGAATTTCTTTTCCATTTTAAGAATTTCTATAAAGGTTTCACCGATAAATGTTAATATCCGCCGGTGTCTAAACAAAAATACCACACAGCGGAGTTTATGATATGAGAAAAGAATGAAGATATGCGCTTGTAAAACATTATACCAATCGATGTAAAAGAAGTTTATCGGACGAGAAAGCTATAATAATGGGTAAAATAATTGGAAATTTAGTTTGATGATCATGAAAATCACATTCGTTTGACTTGACTTGAGTCTTACCCATGAAGGAATTTTGTATTGGAATATACGGCAAAGTTGTCATGATGGAAGCCCTCCTTCTTGATTCTTCAGTCCTGGAGAAATTTCTTAATTTTATGTTACCATGTAATATTAAAACCTTGATTCTGTGAGTAAACCACATGCAATTTGCTTGGAGCAAAGTGAATCGCGTCGAATTCAATGCATCTAAAACTCAAAGATTAAGAACATAATTTTTCCACTCCCATTTCATTTGATGGAGCACTGATTTACGATACATCGTCTTTATCCATTCTTGGCATTAATAATTCTAGTAAGCTAAGCTGGATAGATCACATCGTCCCTGTTGTCAAAGAAGCATCGAAATGTCTTGGATTTTTGAAGAGGTCTAAGAAGTATTTCAACATCAGACCTAGAATAGAATATAATTCCCATGTCTGGGTTAGGGCTGGTCGCACAGCATTAGGTTCATAGGATATTGTCCAGAAGAGAGGCTTCAAGCTCATTGGTGATGTGCCAATAACTTGTCATATCGACTCGCTGGAGCACCGCCGCAATGTTGGATGCCTTTTGCTCCTTTATCGCTACATGCATGGTCAATGTTCTGATGAAATATTTAGTCTGATCCCTTCTAGAGTGATTCCTGTTTGATATACTTGCATTGCAAACCGCCCATATCCGTTTATCCTTCAAATTACTTTCGGCCGTATAGTAAAATTCCGTGACACTTTTTTATTCGGAACTGTGCGAATGTGGAACAGTCTACCATCTTCTGTCCTTCCTCCGGCATACAATCTGCGAAGGCTTACATCAAAAGTCATTTACTGGCTCTTAAAAGGTAGACGTCCTAAATTATTTAATCGAATTTGAAATATATTTAAATTATACATGGACGAAAGTTAGATGGTAAAAATACATTCATTCAAATGTTAACAAGTAACAAAGAGTGAATTTTAGCAGTTGTGGTTGTGTTAATTCTTGTTTTGATCTCACTTTTTCGTTTATATCTCATCCACCACTATAAGTAGAAAGTTTTAATCATATAAGTATGTATGTATGTTTTTAAAAACATTTACAGGATAATTATTACAAAATTCTAGCACAATACTCGTGTTTTGAGCATGCTTTTAGCACTAAGTATGCTTTTAACTTACAATTGATTTTGATGGAAGAGAATATCGAGGACAAAGAACAAAATAAGATTTTAGACTACTGGTACTGGTGGAAAGTACTCTTTCTTACTTTAGTAAATGTGGTACATACATATGTATATGATCAATGCTACTAATATCCACAAAATGATGTGACAGTGTAGCAAAGAACTCACATCTGAACTTTCTTTAAGTCGCACATTGATCGTGCTCAGATTGGTCGATTTAAGGTGCACTTCGAAATATTTAAAAATGGCTTTCATGATTACATCAGTCAATTTGGAATGTTTCAAAGTCATTGTAGTAATAAATCCAGTTTCGAATAAAAATTCATAACCCCTTGGCAAACAAAAATCAAATTTCAAATAAATTCGAAGAGATTTGTATTAATAGCCTTTGGAAGATTTTAGGAAACTTTTCATGTACTAATGTCAACTGGATGACAATAAATCTATCAGCAGTAGAAGTCAGAGGCACGCTAGAAGAAAACTGAAAAATCTGCTGAATTCCAATGACACGTAATGGTTAATAAGATACAGATAGGGATACGGAGAGTAAGCGCTTCTAATCTTAAAAAAATTGCTGCTTAATGACTTTATGTACGCAGAAATGCATATATGTGTTCGTGCTAGTCCTACTGCACTGTGATCACTGACATATAATATGAACTGCTTCTATCTATCTATTTCATTCACGTACGCACAATTGCTTGTGTTAAAAAGAGTTCTTACGTCGGTACCAACATTGAAAAAATCATTGGCGGGAAATTTAAAATGTCAGCACGCAGCTCGAAATGCGATTTTAATAAAACCTTGGAATTTCTTCTGTGTACTGAATGAATATATTGTCTTTGGTAAAACAGTTTTTATCAGTAATAAACCTAAATAATTAATTTAAAAACATTTAAGTCGACGAACCCACTTATCTATTTGTTGTTTACAGTTGGTACTTGGGCCTTACAAGGAAAGGGTCTCTACTCGTCTTCAAAGTGTCGCAAACGTAACCGAAATAATGCATAATAATAATACAATAAGGGAAAACCCGGGATTAAAATTAACACTTTTCGGAACACTTTGATAATTACCATCTTGTAATCTGTTAAGTTTTATATAAAGAAAACCAGATGTCATTACCCCAGCATTTTCCAAAATATGATTCGAGGTTTGCTTAATTACTTTCAACTTACATTAATTAGCAGCAAAATACCAACAGATTTTCAAAATTCTTTTTGCTAAGTTCATTGTGAGTTTTTATGATTTTTTGAAACAATTACGAGATTCGTACGGCAGCGGCCTACAGAGTGGTTACCCGCGATGGGTTACTTATATATTATTAAAATTAAATAAAACAATAAATTAATTATTTTTCCAGGGGGCGGGGTATTTATTTTATATTCTATCATCTGTGTAGAATATTCCTACAAAATCTCATCAAAATCGGATGATAAATTCAATGTCAAAAGGTCATTCATATACACCAATGGAAAAAAGTTTCTCATTTCCGGAATTCGGGTGCTCTGAGGGAGCTGGGGTAAATATTATCCGATTTGAAAAATTTCTTTTGCTAGATTTTTCTGATTTTTTGAACATATTTTCGATCCCCTTCTGATTAAATTTCGAAATTTGATTTTCGACGGCCAAAATTCTGTCTGAAAAATTCTTTTCGAAATGTTTTTCTACAACTTCTCGATTAATCCAGTTTTTTGTTTTGTTTTGTTTTTATGGATGCGCTTTTACTAAAAGAATATCTGTACAAAATTTCAGGAAGATCGGATGTCATTTACCTCTTTAAAAAAAAAAAAAATTAAATCTATAAAAATTTTGAAAAACCACCTACCATCTACCGGCGATCTTTGAAAACGCCCGGAGATGCCTCCTCATTTGTGGTTGGCATTTTACCCGAATGAATTTGGCAATTTCGTTCAAATTCTGTTGCATTTTAACCGCGACAATTTCCGCGAAAATTTGGAAATTTGAACATTTTCCTACAAAACCCCAGGCTTCCTATACATTACTCATTAATTCGGTTTCGTTTGGTCATCTGGAACTCCCACTTGCGTCACTTTCATTTCCAATCAAGCCCTACTTATACTGTGAATTTGGACGAAATCGGTGATGACAAGTACGACTCCTTGTTAGACCGAAAGAGTCAGCAATATAGAAGTTAGTCTACTTTTTGCAGTGTATTTCTATGAATATAGTCAGTCGATATTATATATGCCAGTGACTGTAATCTATAATAATGTAAGCCGTCTAGACAACCTTTAAGAACACAACGATCACAGTTCAAAATTACTGGAAAACCAGTTTTTAGGTTTAGCATGGGCGTTTTTCTTAAAAGAACACTTCCATTTTGCCCATAACTTAGAATTATACCTTGGGGCTATCATGGATTAGTGGGAGCATCTGATTCATATGGATGATCTGTCACAAAAAGATCTTTAATAAACGCTAAACTAAGAATATTTTGTGGTAGGTATGGAATTGTTTTAGTGATAATACTTAAGGTGCCTCTCTCAAAACTACCAAAAACCTGATTTTAAAACTAAAGTACGAAAATTTACCTAACTCAATACGATTTGTTCTCGAATTTACATTATGTTTGGTATGAAAGATGTACATAGGTATGTTGTTTATCATATATACATATATCTCTGCCTTGATGTTTTACTTATATTGTGACGACCTTCATAATACCCACCTAAATACGTACTTATGCAGGAAATGAAAAATTAAAATCTACTTTGGCCTTATTACGTTGAAGGTTAAAATCTCTGCTACAGTTATCATATTTCTCAGCAATTTTTGTGATTCTTAAAGCGAATCGATGTACGCCGATGTAAAGTAATAACTTCGCGAGCAAGTTTCTCAGTCAAAATCAACCTTTAAGCTATTTCCAACTCACATCTAACGAGCAGCTAAATAAAGCAGAAACGAAAGCGAACAAAACTCAAAATCATTTCAAGAGTGAAGTACATATATACCTACTTCAAGTATAACTACTCATTAACGAAATTTGCGGATACCTTTGTTATGTAATAATGTGTGAATTATTAATAATACTAATGTTCTTTTGAAGGCCCACCATTACACTGGCAATTGTTGTTTCATATTTTTTAACGCATTATTATGCAATATCACTGGACCAGGAAAAAAAACCATGAGTCACGCAATTCTATAAGTTGCCACACGAAAAGTGAAACCTGTCCAGCAAGTTTATGGTACAAATATAGTCGGACCAAAGAGTTCTATTTCTAACAGTATCTAGGTAGGTGGGTAGTCTCGGAACAGGTCTAAATACGACTTAAAAATCAAAATTTTGTTCAGAGCACAAAAAGTTAGAGGAATTTTCAAACTCTGAGCTCTTGGAGCTTGAGGCTAGTTTTGTTTCGAGACAAGACAAACCCAAAGAAAAGTCGAGATGGAAAAAAAAAATATCTTCGTCTTGAAGTTTTGTTTTATTTCCAATGAATCTTTTGTTTTTTTTTACCTTCTTGACTTTCTTAAAATGACCGGAATTTTATGCATGGTGTGTTTCAAGTACCTACCTTTGCAGGTGAGGTCGAAAAGTTTTATGAAACCAGTTCTCCTGAGAGTCCATTTAGTTTTATTTTTTAACGATACTTTTTCGGCTTTCATAAACAATTCCCTTCCATCCCAAAATGGAGGAAGTCTTTGCGAATGTTATATGCTCTCCGAAAGCAGTTAATAACGTGGTTTCCATCCGGCCGGCTGTACGGTCTTTTATATAGAGGTATACCCGTTTGCATTTGTGTTGGCATGTAATCCAAGTGTAATTACAGCACTCAGTTGATTTAACAAATACGTATAACTGTGGTCCCCACCAGAACATTTCAGTTATACCCCAAACCGCAGCATTGTTTTCATCAGTTCTTGCTAGTTTCGAGAGAATACCTACATGATTCGGCTGCAGTGATACATTCTAATTGAAATCTAACTCTGCTTGACACGACACGCATAATTATTATTCAAGGGATTCAGTGATAGCCGCGATTACAGTCCATTGTCAGTTCACATTTGTTGTCTGGTACTTTGACAATGGGATGTTCATTGTCGTCTAGTACGAATATTTGTTTTTGTTTTACATTTTACTGTTTGAAATACGATTTAATAATCTTTTCTCTTTTCCAGACTCAGTTTCAATCAGTAATAACGAAATCATGGATCTATACTACTTGCCAGGATCTGCTCCATGCCGCTCTGTATTGATGACAGCGAAGGCTGTTGGTGTTGATCTTAATCTTAAACTTTTGAATTTGATGGCTGGAGAGCACATGAAACCAGAATTCCTTAAGGTAGGTGGAAAATAAAACTGTAAAAATGTAGATAACTTAACCAGATATGAGTACTTTTGCCTAATAAGTATGTGCATACGGAGATTGAGATTGAAATTCCTCAACAGTGTAATGGCGAGCTTTTGTCACACCTTTCTGTAATTCCCTAAATGGAATATCGAGCGAACTAACGAATGAGGTTTCAAGTTCCACCCGCATTTCATTTGCATATTTACGGACGTGTTTTGCATTTTTTTTTTTTATATTTACCTGACTATTGGCTGTATACTTACTGAAATTAGATGAATAGCGTTATTCTCTACCAACTACATACTTGGAGTTCGATATGACATTGTTGGCCCCCCATGAACGTTTTTAATTGTTCATCACGCGATGCAATAATTATTTTCCATCATTTAACTTCCATGGAGTTAATTAATAGCCGCTTGCCCATTATGACCATAAGAATTAAAAGAGAAGTTCATTATTATTATTCAGTTGATAGTGCTTTGTTGGTAGTTTTTTCTTTTGTTACCTTTGTAAAAACAAAAATTGGATTTTTTTTTTGTTTTGTTAAATAGAGTCCAAGAGTGAAAGTTAACCTGAGGAAATAAGAACAGTGTGCGCGTTGTAAATGCTTAATCGATCTTAGTTTTGGCATATTAAATAGCTTCATGAATGCTTTATTACTTCGGTGAAGTTGATGTTATAATTGGCTCTTTTTACTCTTCCATATGAATTCGATATAGTTTTTGTGCCAGAAATATGCCAAAAGTGGGTTGTTTGATATCTTTAAACTTTTTTAAGAGTACCAAAAAAAGTAAAGCATTTTTTTCTGGTATGCTGTTCCAGGCGTACCATCTGAAAACTTACGTTAGTCTAGAACTTTACACCATAAAAAGTCAATTAGAAAAAAAAAATGGTTTTAGCTTTAAGTAAAAATATTTTGTTTGCTTCCAATGTGAAATGATTAGATAAGATCTTGCCGCGCAATGACCTGAGGAAAAAAAAACAACTCTGCGGGGAGTAGATGCGAGCATGTTTGATTTTATTTAATGTCTAAAAACATGGAGCCCTTGTTTAAGACTTTTCTCGATAGATTGAGTCACTTCCATCAAAACGTTCTGGTTACCACACGTCGGGAAGTAAAGAAAAAATGTTCATTGATTTGGAAATGATAGTGAGCTGATTGAAGGCGTGTACCAATTAAAATAATTTATATATTGTTTGTATTGGTATAACAAATAGTAAATTGTCCATAGGACTTGGTTTCGGGCTGCAGTCTTGATGCTCTCTGTTGCAGGTATTCTTCTTTAGTGTAAGTTGCTCTTTGATTGCAAATATGTCTGATTCAGAGTGTTAATAATTTTCATATTCGTCATTTAAATTTCAGTCTTCAAAACTCTGCCAGTACTTTATATTTATTATTTGCAGTGATGATTATCTGAAATGGTTTCTTCCTCGAAACCGATCCTCTTGAATTCATAGCGATCATTTAAGGATGCTTCGCTTATTTTTTTATATGGATCTTAAAATAATGGAATTATTTTTATTGTTCGCTTACATTTTAATTGTGGACTTCCTTTTCTTATCGAAACCGTATTTGTTTGTTTTCTGAATTTTAGTTTTTGTTCTACATCTTCCCTTATTTCGTTTTTATTTAGAATCTTCAAAATATATCACGACTTTTTTTTTTGATAAGTACCGCATGGCATCATTGAATTTACGAATAATGTTCGGAATGAAGTAGATCTGGCATATCTTTATCGTGTTGAATTCAAACTGCTTTGAAGTGGACTAGACTGGTGTATTCATAACCATTATTTAACTAATTTTGTGATATTCTATGGACTCTCTCTATTTACCTGTTGCCCCTAGATACTCCAGTAATTTTCGTATTCACAATAGTCTTTGAAAGGGGTGAAATTAGGACAGGCTGCTTCTTTGTAATTCTCTTCGCATATTAGGTACTTTCTGGTTAAGTTTTGTAGTTCTCCCGATGGGAGATAAACTTTTTGGTAGCTCAGTCATCAGATTTCATCAGCTCAAATTTCAATTTATTCCTATATCTGATAATAGAATAGAATGAAATTTGAGCTAATGAACGCTGACGGCAGTCACACTGTTTTTCCCGCTTGAAGGTGGTGCAGCTTCGGCCAATTATGTATGATTTATATTTGTAACTCTCTTAGAATAATGTACAATATAACCTGTCCAAAACAGAGAGAGTTTGTGAAGTTATTTACGTGTTTGGTGTGGATATGCAATGCATTCGATATTTTGTCTTCCAGATAATCTTACAACGGTTGTCTGGAAAATTTCCGATCTAAAAAAGATACAAGACATTTTCTCTTCAAATAAATTTTTATTTTTCTACGTAGTCTACTTGTAAGTTTTTACATTTCTCCCACCAATGCTACCTACTATCTCTTCAACCCGTCAGAATAGTACTCGGCGTCTTTCTGCAAAATAGTTGTTTCCGAAGGTGAAGGCCTCATACGACAAAAATCTCTGTCCTCCGAGCCCAACTTAGCTTAGAGAACAAAAAAAGTCGTTTGGGGCTAGATCTGGTGAGTACGAAGAATGGTCAGGTGGTTTTCGTCATGGCAACCACTGGGGTGTGAGACAGCACATTGTCTTGGTGAAACAAATACCCAAGTTATGATGCGTCGTAGTATGATCCTGTAATAGTTTTTCCTCTTTAAATATAATTGATTAAGATACCTTCATCACTATCCCAGAAAACAGTTGCTATCACTTTCTCAGCCAAAGGAACAACCTTTGCCTTTTTTTGGAGGCAAAATTTCATGATGGGAAATGATGGTGCACAGTCCCCGTACACACCATTCAACTCAATTTTGATTTGCGTTTCAAAAGAAAATATTTAATCATAGCTCGATACTCGAATTTTTCCATTTTCACCAAAAACTCACATCAACTCGCTCAAATGATTTTCAAACAACAAGAGCGCGCTTAAAATAACTGAAATTTTCGTGAATATATTTCAAAGCATGTACAAATACGTTCTCCAACCTATGCTTACGCGTGCTTCCATCTTCATGTTGAGGTCAGAAACTATTCAGACAACCCTCGTAGATATCAGTAAATAAGGTTAGTAGAAGAAGAAATTGGGTCGATTGAGAGAACTGCCATAAGTTGTGATTATGAGATGTGGTAGAAATATTAGTTTTGCTTTATTCAGGATCGTAGCTGTCATCTTACCTTAGTTTTGATCAGTAAAGCCTAGAATTGTGTGCATTCAGCCGATAAATTTTTAACAACAATCGAACAGGGACTTTTTTACGACTAAAATTGTTCATTGTTCTGAACTAAAGGTGGCTGCTTTGCGCATTTGTGATATTATTTCGTGTTGTTTTGGATTTTTATTGCAATTACCGAATTTTGAAATAGTAAGTAAAATTTTATTTATACTTACTATTTTAATTTCTTTTCAAAAGAATTCTTTGAATGAAGACGGATTAATCTGATCCTAAATATATGATTACAGAAATTACTGCCATCTACTTGTCAAAACCAAACGAACTTTCAGCTGATAAAACACAATATGTATCACTTTCACCAGCGATTTGGCTAAATTGTTCGCAACTATATTTCACCGCTAAGTTTCCATATAAAATTTTTCCGGGAAATTAACACAGTTCTAGGCTTAACTCTTTCAGATCTAAAGCTATAAGTGCACTTTGAGATGGTCGTAAATGTATTATATTCTTACGAAGCTCATTATTGTGCTCATTTATTGTTATGTATGACCTTAGAGACCTGGAACTTATACCACTATGGCTGGTTCCATCTTGTGAGTATTCCTATTAATTCAATTAATAACTGCACCAGCTTTACGATGACCAAAACGATAATGTCAATATTTATTCTTATTCTGGTTGGATTTTAAGGCATTAGCTACGGCCTCTACTTTTGGCTATAATTGATCAGCTTGTTTAAGGTAAGGTATTTTTTTAGTTTTTACGTCTTCGATCGTTCTTATCTTTTGCACTGGATCGAGCATATAAATAGTTGGTCGCCGCCAGAAGCAAGTCTATCGTCGCCTATAGTCCCTCCAGTGAAAACTGGGACCTTTTCATGTATAGTATTAGTACAAGTCTTACCAAACTCATAAGAATAAAAACGAACATTCCCTAGCTGGTAATTAAGTATCCAGAAAAAAACAACAGTTCTGAAGTTTTCTTTGTATATATGAAGATGATCAAATAAATTAATGTCAATTTTTGTTTGTTTTCAGATTAATCCACAACATACCATTCCAACTTTGGTGGATAATGGTTTCGCCCTTTGGGAATCCCGAGCTATTTTAGTATATTTGGCAGAGAAATACGGCAAAACTGATTCACTCTATCCAAAATGTCCAAAGAAGCGAGCTGTTATCAATCAGAGGTTATACTTTGACATGGGCACTCTATACCAGAGATTCGCTGATTACTACTATCCACAATATTTTGCCAAACAACCGGCAAATCCAGAGAACTATAAGAAAATGGAAGACGCTGTTGGATTCTTTGATACCTTCCTAAGTGGGCAGACATATGCTGCTGGTGATTGCTTCACTTTGGCTGATATTGCATTGCTTGCGACAATTTCAACTTATGACGTTGCTGGTTTTGATTTATCCAAATATCCTAATGTTACAAAATGGTTCAATCATTGCAAAGCTATTGCTCCTGGATATGATCTGAATCAGAAGGGAGTAGATGAATTCAGGGATAAATTTATTAAGAAATAAGCTGTTTGTTGATATATTGTTTTTTGTTCTCTATATCTGTAATTTGTACTGTATTCGTGCTAATAGTATTACAATTTTTCATAATTTTCGTCTTTTTATAGTTTTTTACACGAATCTTGTTAATGTCGAAAGCTCAAAAGTGTTTGTAAAGATAATATATTTCGCTCAAATAAATTTACTTGTAAAGTGCTTGTTTTGTAATTTCGATTCAAATTATTATTTTTCTTAGATCTTATTGGTAGGTATACCCAAATTACCCGTTTCTTGCTATTTAATATAAAAGTATCTCTTAAAGAACATAGGCTGTTGGCTTCCCTTCCTGATTGTTGAAAAGTTGGAAATCTTCGAGAAATTGAAGGGTAAATCAACCAGGACCAAAAAATGCGTATAGCTTGTCCAGAAGTAATTAGAATATTCTACTAAAATTTCCTAATATTATTTAATAACTGTTCGAGAAATTATTCTGCAAAAGAATTCATTCACAAGTGTAATTACATTTTTTTTATAGATTTTTTTTTTTAATGATGGTGCCAAAGCTCAAGGGATACCCTATAATGCCGCAGCACAGCCTTAGCTGGAAAGGAATATGGGGTAGGGATCCAAATAACATCATGAAAGAACCGTTGGAAACCAAATTTTTTACATGAAAAGATTCTCATTTTCCATATTTTTCTTTTCTAGAGCCTGATCTACGCAAAAAGATGAAAGGAAAATAATTCTCGTTCACACTTCTTACGAAACATTCACATTAGTTAAAGTTTTTTTCAAAAGTTTATTTAGTTTTTTTTTCTCTATGGGAATCAATACAGAGTGAAGAAAGTAATCAACAATCGCAAGAAATATTTTTGAAACATAAATTAAAATATTAGTTTAATTCGATTTTGAAAAAATTCCTTTAGTTTTTAATTAACTTAAGATTATGAATAAGATTTTCTTTGATCTTACTACATTCGATAAAAGAAAGGGACGGCTTTCTACTGCATCTTCAAGTGAAACAGGATGTAGATAAGAACTTTGTAACGAAAAACACTTTTCTATGCGGTGGCATGGAAGATTCAATAGTGGTGGACATTGTGCTCATTGCTGTGGTTAGGCTCATTTCACACGGGCCAATATAGCGTCGCAAGAAGTGGTGCCACGATCGCTTAAATTACACACCACATTTACAAAAGCATTGCTTAAAATTAATGTAATGCGACCACAAATCTGTGGTAACTTAATGGTAACCGTGGCAGGACTGTGGCATGTCGCTTCTAAAAATTGCTTAGTGGTGCGTTGTGGCAGCGATGACCATAGCTAGTAATCAATTCGTGTGAAGCTGTTCTTTTACAGCAACAATTAGCCGTGTGCTGCAGTGGTTATCGGCAAGCAAGTGAATTTTTAAAAATAAAAAAATGGGTGAATTTGACACAAATAAACTTGTAATAGAAATAGAAAGTTAAAAGTCTTATGATATGTTCTCCATTTATTGGACAAAATTCCAAAAGCTTACTCTAAATAAAATCTTTCCCTAGTCAAGGGGTAATTCCAAACTTTTTTTTCGCGAATCAAGTTTTTATCTCCAAAGGGGTCTCAGTAAATGTTGAGATAATACAAATTCATAATCTCCCAAGAAATACGTGTAGTAGCCCAATATTCTCATCACTTGAAGGCTGTTTATCTTACGGAATATTATTTGAAGTATTTTTGAAACTAGTAAGGTAATTGAAAAATAATTTTTATAATTGTAAATAAATGAGCCACTATGTATTGGTTTTTATTATTCTAATAATGTTTCCCATCTATGGCTCCAATATACTTGAGAAAGTTTGTAGACTTATCGAATCCCTCGAAAATTTCCAACCATTTCTTCAGTTGGTATTGGTAAATACTTTATTTTAAGTTGCTTCCAAATAAATTTACAAGCATTTTGTACCATACGGGTAATTGTCGATATTCCCATCAAGCCAGCAGCTAGAATCAATCTATAGGAAGGGCATCAGAAATTTGTAGTGGGGCGCAAATTTCCGGCCACTTGCGATCAATTTGCTCAGATGAAGGGACATCTTTTTGGAAAAGTAAGCTTCTAGAGATCTCTAATTTTATTACGTTTTTTAATACGTGAACTAAATCAGATATCTACATACAATAAAAAGAAATTATTGGACCAAACAATGAACACAACATGGTAAAAATATTCACTTGACCATATTGTGAAATTGTCGTAGCACTTCGTCAATATCTTTTTTGTCTATTCTTTTCTGTTCAAATGTAAGAAACCCCAAACCTGCCATTATCTCGCGAAGCATTGACATTCTTTAAGGCTGCTTATTGATAGCAACTAGTGTCGAAAAGTTAGATTCATACTAAGTAGTACTACATCTGATTGTTGCGACTGATGCAAACGCATACGTATCTCTGATGGATTCCCTCTGTCGGTATAGAACTTCTAATATGTCTTCGCTCTGATCTCCTCGACCGTTCAATTAATTCAAGTACTTTTTCGCAATAGTAGCCTCTTCTTTGGAAGGAATTTTAATACCTGAAAAATAATTGCAAATACGAATTTGATTTTTTCTCATTAATTTCCGCACAATAATTATATATTTAAATGTTGACTCAAACTTTGTCCAACTGTTATTATGTTTACAGTTTCATAATATTCCCCTTTAAATGGCGGAGCTTAAATTATGCCTGCAGTGTTTTGACGTGAAGGTGATAGACCATACATCA
The DNA here is from genome assembly GCA_963924295.1 of Dioctria rufipes. Lineage (NCBI taxonomy): Eukaryota > Metazoa > Arthropoda > Insecta > Diptera > Asilidae > Dioctria > Dioctria rufipes. Next base: position 294,086,857 of record OZ002741.1, read on the forward strand.
TTTAATCCTCCAGATGTCTTGTCTCTACTTGTCTCTCTTGTTCTGGGAATTATTTTGAGATTCCTTTCTACAGCATGGTATTCTCAGCTTCTTCTAAAATTGTCTCATACATCTCTTCTGAACTCAACTTCTTCCTGGGCACATTTTATTATTGATATGGCATCCTTTAATCCCGTGTTTCGACCCTGTAAATCCTATAAAGATGCATCAGCCGGTTGCATAACACATCATTTCTTTTTGCCAGTCGAATTTTCATGCTTAACATAACACCTTTGATGTCAATACTTTTGGCAATATCATCAGCATTGAATTTTCCATTTTTCATTTTATCTGGAGTCTTCAAAACCAGAGAATAACTTTCAAATACGACTCTTGTAACAGCCAAATGTCCTGGCCAAAGCTGTTGAAGTAGTAGACCAATCGTTTTATCTTCATTCATGGCAGGAATAGGTGGGAGGTAAGCAACGAAAACATGCCCGAGTAGTGGCTGACTGGTCAGTGTTGCCGATCATACAGACTAGTCGCGATGACTTTTATGATGTCGCCGCAGAATATGGAATTGGTTGGAAATTTTTAAAGTAGGCCATTGTCATGGGAGGCCATTACCCCTATCTGTCCTCCCCTAGCTACGGCCCTGATTCACATTCTATGAGCAAAATGCAGATTAGAAAATGTGCAACCTCTTCAAAAATATCTGAAAACGAAAGTAATAATTTAAAAAATTTTTTGCAGTTAGAAAAATACAATGAAAATCGAAAAGCTTACAAAATTCTCTTATCCACGAAGTTAATAATCAGAATAATGAAAGCAAATCTGGCGCAGGTCGTTCAAATCAAATAAAAAAACAAGCGTTTTCTTTGATCAGCTTTTTTTCTTCTGAGGGCCACTATAAAAAACATGTTTCAGATCATCAAAATAGGGCTAAAAACCATTTGACTGCTAGTGAAGAAGCAGATTCAACATTTTGACATTAGTAGAACTTAGCCCAAGTCCTACTTCCGTTAACCGAAAAAGGAGAATATAACAAATTGAAACCGCAGAAATTAGACTTCTAAACAAAATGTCAAATTGATCAAGCGATAAAAGACACGAAGATTCGAATCAGGATTTATTCGATGAACATCGTCAATTTCTCTTATCGAGTGAGAGATCTAAACAAATTCCAGACGAAAACAACATAGATTATAAAATGGTAATTTTAATGGTACATAAATAATGGCATAGAGCTTCCCAGAAAGAGTAACCGCTTTTAACCTACGACAAGAACAAAGAGCTGGAACGAATATAGCATTTCAGGCAATATATTCAAACAATTATCCTTCTCATGTAACATCACGCATCTTCTATACACCGCAATCTACTCCAGCCGATCTTTGCCATTGTCCGGACACGAAATATTTGCAAGTACTTATCAGATGTAATCGACTTCTATTAAAATATATTTTATGAAAAAAAAAATATCTTTGTATACACTGAGCTTAATATGTTTCTTTGTAACCATAGAGCGAAATAATCAAATATGCTTAATTTAATTAATATAATTGAGTTTTTAGAAAACGAGTTATAAGGAGACAAGTAAAAAAGCTAAAATTGGTCTAACACAAATTCTTATGATACCCTAGATGGATAATCGTGTGTAACTTCGTATGGTCACCTGTGGAAGTTTGATTTTTGAAGTGGTTTTTCGCATATATTTCTAGACTGGTTCTTTGGACAGTAAAAATGATTCTGACCAATTTCATATGATTTCATATTTTGCAGAACTTTTCTGTACATTAAAATCGTCTTAGAATGATCGTTTTCACAATGCACGTAAAAATCCTAAATTTGTATATGGCACCACCAAGAACGGCTTGCCCGATTTAGTCCATTTTTGAAATTGTATTTACTATTTTTATGAGAACGCTGTGCAAAAAATTTCAGCTCTCTACGTTGACGCGCTCTTAGCTAGTGTCCAAATATGTAGTGAAAAACGAAATTTTTGTATGGCAACCCTACGAAGGAGTTGCCCGATTTTCCCGCTTTCGAATTTATTTTTACTTTTTTTTTAAAGCCCATGTGCAAAATTTCAGTTCCCTAAATACACGCGTTCTCGAGTTATCGTGAGGATGGGCAGACAGACGGACGGACCCGAGAGTTCTACGGTCGAGAAATATTCGTAAATATATCCGCCCCTCTGTTCTGAAAATGAGCTCAATAGATGTTTAATTTTTAAAATAATACTTACCACATCTAATCCTGCGTGAAAGTACAGGTGCTTTATCAAAGGATGTCTACTAATATGCTGGGATAGCTTTCAGCATCTGGTCCTTTCCGCTGCCCAGCAATCGGAATCTCGTCGTAAGTTTTACATAACGAAACCATCTCTCCTTCACACACTGGCATAACTAACAGCATGCTGGCCCCGCCATACGGGGGAGGGGGGGGGGGGCTGCTGATAGTTTCTAGGGATCACAAAAGCCTACAAAATCAATATTTTCATATGATGTGATGAAACTTGAAACCATCAAATAACAACGCTGGATTAATTAACAGTTAGATTCACAGAATTAAAATTCGGTGGTTTCTAAATATTTACAAGACCCAGCCATTGATGCTGCAGCAAGTTCATAGGATTTCCCGACAATTTTAAAAGAAGCTAAACGAATCACATCTTGGAAAGTAAATCCAGCTTTCAAAAAAACTCGCCGAAATCATTCGCGCGAGACTGCCTCAGTAAAAGTCACTACAGATTTGATATTCGATTTGGACTGAAAACAAATTTGTTACCTAGTTCTCCTTGATTTTTCTAAAACTTTCGATAATCTTAATCACGAAATGCTGGTAGATAAATTATACTCTAAATTTGGTATGTCATCATCTGGTATCAGGCTAATTCATAGTTTTCTTTCTGGCAGCACACAATAAGTGAAATCTAACGGCCGATTATCAAAGACTTCCAGAATTCTATGTGATGTTCCGCAGGGTTCGATTTTGAGACCATCGTTATTTGGATTTTACATTAATGACTTGTCTTCTGTAGTAAGACACTCTTATATCCACCAGTATGCTGATAATTGTCAACTTTATGTTAGTGTACCAACTAGCTTTATCAATACATAGAATGTAAATAAACTTAATAGTCACTTAGCTTGCATTTAGAGGTGGTCAATTGATAATTCTCTATCTCTTAATCCATCAAAATTATGCTATGCTATTTTTTGCGCACGGAGCTTGGCGAAAACATGTGTTTACCTACAGTTTGCCTCAATAATTTAACTCTTAGTCGTGTTGATAAAACTAAAAATTTAGGTGTTGCTCTTAATAATAAACTGACGTGCTGTGGTCATATCAGCTCATCTCAAAGATTTATACAACTTTAAGAAGGCTCAGGATAACTGCGCTTCTGTTGTCATCTCTCATATTCCTTCGCTCACAACAGCAAATTAATATACTTACACCAAAATTTAATATTCTGATTGGTGAACGCTCCTTTTTGGTTTAAGTTATTCGACTTTGGAACTCACTTCCTGCTCATATTCAAAGGTTGACTGCGTTTGGAGCTTTCAGGAATGGCATGATGGAGCACTTTTGTGGTTTGAATTGATGTACTACATTTATGATTTTTAATTTTTGTTTATATATATTTTTCTCTCTCTTATTTTACTTAGAGTAGTTTATTTTTTCATATGTTTTCCCTTTATTGGTTGTACTGCCATTTGTTGTTTTATACCTTTACACTCTTATACTCTTTTCTCTTCTCTTTTTCTTATTTTTAATGTGTTCCGTTGCTTTAAGTACAAACAAAAATATGAAATTCTTGTTGCGCCAAATCTAATTAATAAATGAATGAAATGTGAAGAAGTTTTTTGATAAGTCGGCTATAGATGAATTTATACAGAATCCTGGAGAAAAATTCTGAATTTCTGTTTTTAACCGTTGGCTAGATATCATTTTTCAACAACTGACAGTGCGCTATGAAAGTATGAATAGCTTGACGGAAAGATTTTCGCTGTTTCAACCGCTAGTTCCCAGTGGATTAAGAGATAATGAAATTGTTGAAAAAGCAAATCGCCTCTGCGAGTATTATTCAGAAGATTTATCATCTACTTTTCCTCAACAACTTTTAAATTTTCAATCCGTGATGCTGGAAGGAATTCGAGAAATTTCAACTATTAGGAAACCAGCTGAACTCTTAATTGGAGATAGCTCTGTTATAAGAAGCAGTGTCCCAGATCTGTGTACAGCTCTACAACTCTATCTCACATTACCAGTCACTAACTCCAGCGACGCCCGAACGTTCATTCAGTAAACAAAAACTTTTAAAGACTTACCTTCGTAGTACCATGTCACAGATGCGGCTGAATTCTCTAGCGATATTGAGCATCGAAAATGAAGAAAGTCGGAATATTCATATTGACAGGGTCATGAACGAATTCTTGTCATTAAAAGATCAGCGCTTTGGAATGTTGTGAAGAAGGTAAGTTTTATTCATTAGTCATAAACTTTCACTTTAAATTCAAAAATCATGGCCTAGTAGAATTTATTTGCGGGGGGGGGGGCACGCATTCTTAGTTACGCCACTGCTTTCACAATAAATCCTTCATATCGGTTGTCTGCCAGTTGATAAAAAACCACAATCGAAAGACCTTTAGCAAAGATTCCATAATGCAAAGATATTGCAGGCACATTGTGTAGTCTGGCCTCAGTGAGAAATAATGTGAAATCTCTGAGATTCCACGTCAATTGAGAAATTATTAAAACCTCGCATTATACACAGCATCCACTAATCTTGAGCACCACAGCCTGAACCCGATGTAGAAAAGTTTTCAATAATTTCTTAATGATTTACTGGAAATGTTTTCTTTAGAATTTTATATGCAATATTGAGTGCTGACAGCAATGCCTTGCTCAAATATGAAATCGACGATGTCTCTATCTCGATCGCGACCTGATGTAGAGAAGGCCGTAATTTTTTCCTAGAAATTTATTGGATATTTTTTCTTCAGAATTTGTATGCATGTGAATTACAACAGGTGCTTGGGGAGCGGCTAATAATTTTTATGAGCATAGACTTACAAGTCAGTGCGCTAGTTCAGCAATAAACATTAATTTCTTATTTTAAATTTACAGAAAATGTTTCGGCAGAATTTTTACTCATTTAGTGGCCAAATGGAGTTATTTTCAGATACAGCCTTAAGGGTAGCCACATACGATTAGGTTTTTCCCGTCTGCCTGGCCGTCTACGGTTTTACCGTCGCCGTGATTATACGACATACGAGACGGTTATTCTCGATTATTTTGTGGATACAAGTCAGTGAAGTCAGTTCAGTAATTTTTAGGGGTGTTATAAAATATGGAAAACATTAGTGATATTGAACTTGTAATTATTTTACTTTTAATTGAGGATGAAGATGAAAGGAAAAAACATTTGCATTGAAAAACCGGTTTACACAAAAGCGCGGGAACATTTTATGGGCCATCCCAGATGAGTATTTTTGATGCACTATGCAAACCGGTATTTTAGGGAATAGGTGAAAAGACGCAAAGAAATATCTCTTTGCGTCTTTTCACCTCTTCCCTAAAAAGCGGTTTGAATACTGCATCAAAAATACTCGTCTGGGATGGCCCTATGAGAGCAAAACGTGAAAACTCCGCCCCTTCTCATTTATTTAGGAAAATGAATTATTTACCATTCTGTTTCGTTGCATTCAATTTGCGTTTTCACATTTTTATCTTTATTCATAAAAGTTTTAAAAAGAGTTTGATTTTTTTTTCATTTTTTTTTCTTCTTTTTCTTGTCGTGTGGATTTTAAATGTAAAACAATCGGAAAAATCTTCTGTGTCCTAACTTGTTATACCCTAGATGAAGTCTATAGGGTAGGTATACTAAGTTTGTCATTCCGTTTGTAACACCTCGAAATAATGATGGTAGAGCAAAAGTTAAAAAGTTAAAAGTTACTTAGATTTTTGCATGTCCGTCCGTCCGTCCGTGCGCACGATAACTCAGAACGCGTATACTTAGAGAGCTAAAATTTTGTACACGGACTGTAAAAAAAAAGTAAAATTGAGTTCGAAAATGAGAAAAATCGGGAAACTCCTTCGTGGAGTTGCCATATAAAAATTTCGTTTTCCGCTATATATTTGGACACTGCCTGAGAACGCGTCGACGTAGAGATGAAATTTCGTACATGATGTTTTACCTACATTAGCAAATCAAATGTCGAAAATGGACTAAATCGGGCAACTCCTTCTTGGTATTGCCATATAAAAATTTAGGTTTTATACGTATACTTTGAAAACGATCAGTCCAAGACATTTTTATTGTACTAAAAACTTCTGCAGAATACGAAATCATTTTTTCTGTGTGACAAACCGTTTAAGAAATATATGCGAAAAACGACTTCAAAATCAAACTTGAATAGATCGGTGACCATACGAAATTTAATACGGGCATTCATCTAGGGTATCATAAGAATTGGTCTTAGACCAATTCTAGCTTTTTTACTTGTTCTTAAGTTAACTTTGCTACTGCACTGCACTAAATTTCAACAAACCTTCCGGGAAAAACCTAATCGTATGTCGCTGCCCTTAATGTGTGCTGTTGTCGGCCGTCAAAAATACATACAAGTTCTAATGAAAAAATATCCAATAAATTTATAAGAAAAAATTTAGAGCTTCCCTAAGAAGACTTGTTGGGTGTGAAACATTGTGGAGTTTCAGATATTCAATTCTATTTTAGAAAATTGACAAATGTCTACAACATTTTTGTGTTATAGAGTCTTTGCTTTTAGTGTTCATTTGCATGCTTTATTTTCTATTTTTTAGCTACATAAGAACTTTCTAACTCTAACGAAAAATACTTTTCTATGCTATGGTGCACCTGAAGTCGTTTCCTTAGAATGTATCGTCCTTGGACGAAAACCGGTCTAGAATAGCGCACTTCAGAGCATGGACGGACTCCAATCAATATCGTCTTAAATTTGACTTCAAAATACGAAATAAAAATTCTTACAAGGGCGTTTCTCGCTGACTGATATAGTTGGCAGCACTTTCAGCTTATGAATATTTTTAAAATTTCTGCTGTTATCATCCTTCCCCCTGCTTCAAACCAATCTATCAGAATGAGCCGTTCTCTAACCAAAAAAACTGTGCGTGCCCATAATTTCATCCGCAGAAAACTGCAAAATCTACTTTCGGGACCGCCCTCGTGAATCCAAGTGTCATGGACAAGAGTCGCGTAATTTATCCGTAGAGAACAAAAAATGGTGTAGGATTTTTAACTGGGGTAGTACACGGATGAAAAACTGTCATAAATCTTATTCAAAGATATAGAATACTGAGATCGAGGAAAACCATGCTTTTTGAACACCACTCATTTAATTAGCTCAGAGATTAAAACACCTTCATTTTAATTATGAAAATTATTTGTATTTTCCAGAAAATCGGTATCTGTGATTATGTCCTGGTCATAAAATTCTCTTTAAAACATCGAATGCAAATGGAGAACCTCACTCATTTCCATCGGTTATCAAGTTGCAGTTGTAAACAGATTCATGATTTGATTTTTTTTAGAATTTGTTTTGTTCAATATTTGAAGAATCTGAAACCGTAGCTTCGCTCCAATAGTTATTTTTTATCAGAGATATTGTGATCGTTGGAGGATTGTAATGTTAGGAGGAAATATGTCATGAGGCAAGCCTCCGGTGGGTCAACAGGGAAACTTGCTGTATCGCGAGGCAATTGTGGCCTGCATATTATAGGTATAGGATAAGAGAACTGCTTAATGGCAGCAGAAAATATACCAGAAATCTAGTAGGGGTCATGGGTCATAGAAGACTGGAAATAGCTGCGAATGATTTCTGCAGGAGCTGTTAGGACTCGGAGGAAATCGAATCCGTCCAACAAGTACTCTGCGAATGCCCCGCTCTGATGAATAAAACAGATAGGCTATTTTTCAAGTCTGGGGGAGCTGCAAAGAAAAGAGTTCAGATGCATCCTGAGTTTCCTAAGGAAAGCAGGACGGATCGGGCGATTCTAAAAGTTATCCCATGAAGACTAGGTGCACAATGGATTCACTGGTGGTGTAAAAGTGAAGCAGGTTAGGCACTTCTAGAGCCATCCCTCCTACCTAACATAACCTAGGAGTAATTATAACGTACATATCAGTTACAAAATTACTCAATCAGAATTTAATAATGAAATTCGTGTTATATTTGACTGAGGTAATCCCATTATTTCTGATGTCACTGAAGGTAAGAGCAATTTGGATTTTCATAAGTCCCAATTGTTGCACCAAACTTGAGAAAAAAGAAACGATTTTTCTTTATGGAGGCTAAATTTCATTTAAGTAAAAGTTGAGTTCTATTTAAATTATATCGGGTCTAACCCGGTCAGAGCTTTCAACTTGTAAGACAAATTCGTTTGACATGAACACAATTTTTGCATTCGACACAATTGGATTTGCTAGAATGACTTTAATCAATAAATACAGCCCTTAAAAGTTCTTTTTTAATTTCTTTCTTAGACTTTTATTTTCGACTTAGTCCACGCAGAAAGTACTACTTACATTTTCTACTTAACTATCTCTATTTCATCTAACAGGACAAATTATATACAAACAGCATATATATACAGGCTTACAGTAGTCGGTACTTGAACAAACCTTAAATTTTTAAATAAAACTAAAAATGGTAAGCACCAAACAAGTAACTAGCATCGCGAGTTGTTGAGCATAAATGGCTCCCTAAAAGACTGCTCCAAATTGTGTAATCTTTGTTCTAAGTCAGTCATTGAATTTCGAAAGCTATTAACACGAGGTCTTAAGACAACCCGTGGAGATTGCTGTGTCAGATCATCCCGGACACCGGAAAATGAATGCCTCATACCTTGACGAGATCGATGATTACGAATACTTCGACGAAATCCGCCAGAAGGATTGTTGTTGGTATTGCTCGCCACTACTGCAGTTGAATGAAGTTTTTGATGAGAACGGTTCAATTCACTGTTTTTAAGTGAGTCTTCATAGCTGTCACTGTGAAATTAAGGTGACTAAGTAAAATCTATTAATTTGTGTATTATATTCATAGTACAAACCTGCTGTCCTCGCAACATATCATGTTGGCATCAATTCGATTATTACAGGCACATTTCGTTTTTCCAGCGGCATTTCGCCCTTCACGAAGCATTCTTAAAAGATTTTCTGATGATGTTTCACTTCTCTCGTGGGTAATAAATCCAACTCCGGAGTCATGACCACTAGAGTGATGAGATTGTACTGAGGTGTCTGGAGGTTGTTGAGGTTGGGAACTAGAGTAAATAAAGAAAAATTCTTTAAAATAAATATTCAACGAAGAAGCTGTAAAATAGAATGACTTTATTTATGTGACTACAGTGAGATCATAATAAATCAAGGGAATTGAACTTTGTAATTTTTTAAGGCAATACAAACCTTCAACATTGCATCGAGATTTTTTTTCTATTTATGCATTTAAATGGACCTAGAAATTTAATCTTGATTCGCTGCTATAAATTCTAGAGACAAATACACATTACTTTACTAAATGTATATGTAAGTGTATATATTAGCTAGGGAATGCAAAGAATGGAATGGGTCTCTGGATTTTTTTTCTATTTCTCGAACAAATATAAATTTTTATCTAGGCAGTCATAGCAGGTATAACCCAAAAAGTTAACACAGTTCAAAACCGTTATATCGGGTGGTCAGTCCAACTAAAAATGAATAATTAATTTATGAAAGGAACGTAAAATATCGAGATTCACTTGCGAAATGAATATCGTCTGTCATCTGGTAGATGGCACTGGAGTAGTTAAATCTCAGCGGAAATAAAGCCATTTAAAAGTCCTTTTCAAGCAATTCTACGGAAGTACAAAGCACTTCGATTGTGCTTCAGTTTCATGTTAATTTTAATATTGCATGTCCTTACTTCTGCGCCTCTTTTCAGCTTCGTTCTAATTCCTTTTAAATCATTTTGTGGGAAGCAGATTGGAAATTCTGCACGATTATTGAAGCTACACTGTAGAACACAGATATTTATTAGAGTTGCTTTCAATTACAGAAAATTAATTTTGACGAAACAATGGAGCTCTGTATCACCACGCTTTATAATTTTATTTGCAAACTTAACACCTTTTTATTTTTCTATCAACAAATGCAAGACATCTGCTTTGAAAGACTCTTCCGAACGTAATGGTTATGGTACGTACGGCGTCAACACGTGAAAACTTGTATGATCACGTTCGCCTTTAATTTGCTGGAATTTTAGAAATTATTTACAAATTGCTTCAGATTGCTTCCAGAGAAGCATTTCTTTGGAAGCAATCAATAATCCTGGTATGAGCGCTTCGATTCTGCTTTTTCTGAAGCACTTGGAATTTTTTCCACTGGGCCACTGGGATGTTTATTCGCTAACCATGTCATATCAGGATATTTATTCTCGCATGATTTCAAACATTTGTATGGATTCACATCGAATGCATAATTATGTGGTCTTAATTGAAGAATCAGTCTTACTAAATGTACTAAAGTGGATGCACTAATTTCCTCCATATATTACACAATCACTGAGAATTCTACTATCTTCTGCTATTTTTAAATGTATTAGTCAAGTTGAGATCTAATTTGCTTGGGGATATAATATCGATCACCGAATTTCATTTACGATTGTAGCACATTTTTAGATCATTGGTAATACTCCGTTTAAGAGTAATAAGATGTAACGCTCTATGTATAGTTTTAAACCAGCCTTAATCTCACGGCAGTTTTAATGCACAGATTAGTATTTAGGCGACAATCAATGCCCTCATGAGGCAGGATATATTATATTTTTCCTCGATCAGTGTATGTTTCACATTGGACTTACTAGTCGAGGTGTGACCTATCTAAAATATCTGCCGATCTCTGGGTTATAGCACCCGGTTGATTTAGCGCAACTCCAAGCCGAAAGCCAATCTTCTAAGCATTCATTAATAAGCGACCATCCTTCAAATCCTCGGACGCAGTATGATATTACACAAAAGAGCATACTCTTCTGCTAAAAAACAAAGGGAACTCGTTACTGGACTTAAGATCTTATTTGCAACGTCTTATAAAAATTGTATACATCCTATACAGGCAAACACAACCTTTAATATGCGCTGTCAGCAGGGACCACGAGATGGTTAAAGTACGCCCGGATTCAGGTCTGGAGGGGCTTGAGATTACGGAAATCATACCAGTAATCTTATAGCATACCATGCCTACTCGATATACAAGAACAATTGTAGTCAGTAGGCCCGCCGAGAGAAATATTGGGGCCCGTTATCTTCGTCGATGTGTGGGCTCCCTCATAATTTTGCAATACATGCCAATAAAGCCAATCAAACGAGCTACCAAATTTTGGCTTCATTGTGACGCTCATTGGATCCAAATGTGGCAAATGTTCACTAATTGGAGATGACGCACTAACCTTTGAACATTGAGTTGTCAAGAGTCTTGCAATGACAGTAAAAGTTCCAGGAGCCTTTTCACCAGAGTAAAATCTATTGAAAACTATTGACTTTGCTACAGTAGGCACCTGTATAGATAACCGCGAAAATATATCAGTCATGCAAGGAGAACTCAAACAGGGATTCCGATACGGGATTCCTGTATGCAAAGTGGCAGCACACCAAGGAGGTCTTTAGTAATGAGTAATGGCTACAAATCTTATTCGACCAATATTACGAAGAAAATGAAGCAGCTGAGCAAGACGCAATCGATTGCCCGGAAGCTATTGCATTTTATCGGCAGAAAATGGATGGAGTTGGTCGCACTGATGAGGTTATCAGTCTTTACAATCAAAACAGAAAGTCTACCAAATTGTAGAAAAAAGTATTTTATACTTACATTGGTATGGGCGCGAGTATAATAAAGACATGGAATCTCTACAACGACTTCAGGTGAAAGAATAAGAAAGTTTTGTACCTTAGATTTTTGGTTGGTCTTGCTGAAGAATTGATTGCCGAAGGAAAGAAAAACATAAAGGAGAATGCCAAGTTTCCATACAACTTTAGGTCCGATACCTCCAGACATGAGAGATAACTTAAACGATGCATACTCTGAACATATTTTATTAACAATCTTTATTTCTATCTAGCGGGGAAAGCTTTCGGGATCGGATGTAGCTTGAGCGACTTTTTTGGGTGAAAAAGTAAACTTTTTTACTTCTCGAGATTGTGCGGAATTGGTGCGTTGTTAAAAATAACTTCCTATGAAAAAAATGTACACATCAGAGTATTATTGGCCATGCAAGAATGAACTGCAAACATATATTCGAAATGTAGTAGCTGGGGTTTATGTGACCCAAGGACGTGAAAATGATTTTCTGGCTGCAAAAACGTCCCGAGAAAGTTCTTTGAATTGGGAAAAAAATACACCACCCGATAATACTCGGCTAGACCTTTAATTTGATATGAAAACTGCCGTATTAAAATCATCCCCCGCTGGGGGCTCCTACCTCCACCCTTAAAGTATGCAAAGAACAATTTTCTTCTGTGAATTATAGCTGGTAATAAGCTGACATAACCCTACCCAGATAGAGCCGATATAAGGTGCGAAAAATCTAGTACATTAGTTCGAATAAAAAAGAAGAGCATACTAAAAAACTGAGTATGGCGATGGCTATTTACGCATCCGAGTACAGGAGTGGGTACTAATACTTCTTCTCAGGACCTAAGGACTTTGATGCTGTACTAGCTTTTCTAAAATGTACTAGATTAAATTTTGATCCCCCACTCAGGCTTCCCCTGCTTAAATGAAATAAACATTTTTTATAAAATATTTTCAGAGAATCATAGTGCTTCATTTAAGGCATCTCTCGTGGCTGGAGGTGTCGGCCTAAAATGGGAATACCCCTTTATACACAAATAAGGGAGAGAAGGTTCCTTTTCGAAAAAAAGAAAACTTTTTGGATTAGAATTACATCTTCTTGCAGAAGGTCCAGCAAGATGGATATATACTTGTTTTACACAAGTAAAAATTCATAAAATTACAAAAACTATTTCCCAAGAATGTAATGTGCCTTTGTGTAAAGATTGTTTTATGTTCTGCCATACAAAATAACATCTTTTTTGATAAAATGTATCGATTAAAATAAATAACTTTTATAGGATAAGTTTATCTTTCCTTACTTGTAAGTATATAGGTATATGTACCAAATTAAACCCCTACTGATATACATTTGTGTCACCTCCCTCGCCCATCTTAAAAGGATTATCTGATTTCTTTCACTAAAAAATTGTGCATTCACTTGAAAGCAGTTGTTCTGGATGGGCCCTGTCCTTCATTTAGGCGAAGAAGTACATATTCAGGAACGAAAGGGATTTATGGCAATTCTGAACATTCCGATCATCCCCTCTTTTAAATATCTTATTTAGGTTAACGTTCGATAAATGTGTGTACATATGAATGCAATGAATGCTACTTTCATTTGTTGGCATTTTAAATGAACGCTCAGTTGTGTGCAGATAGTGTTTACACAAATTTTGAAACATTTTTAAAATCTTGAGGAAAATATTTCAAGCTAGTGTTAATAGTTGTTTTTTAATAGCCCCACATAACCGGTAAGTTGTACAAAATGTCTCAATTATAATACTTTCTAGTTAATAATTTAATTACAGGCAGTCCTCGATTTACGGCCGTCGTTCCATTTGACGTAATTTCGTTTTACGTTAATCAGCATTTTGAAACCAACACTCATATTTACATACGTCTCGATTCGTTAGTTTTACGTCATCAAACACATGCACTGGACGACATTAACAGGCCGTAACACAAGGATATCCTAAACGTATTAAAAAGTATGCTGAAGGTACTCTTCCTGTCATTTGGAAATCTTTTCGAAGAATGGTTTACGCCAAACTTCATAAAAATTAGACTTACACTCTATTGCTTTTGGATAATACGAGTCACCCCCCTCCCCCCCTCCACACCCTCGGATAGTTCTAAAAACATTCTTGAAAAATTTCAACATTTTAGGCGGTGTGAACAATATATGGGAAGAAGTCAACTTTACAAGAGATTGGAATAAGTTTCGTGAGCCGAATATCGTGAACATATAGCAAATGAATATTTTCGTAAATAGAGCTCGAGAGTGAAGACGTAATGGGGATGCAGTCCCCACATTCGCAAGAATTGACTAACGAGGATTTAGTGGAGCTCAAAGAACAATAACTGAAACAGAATCACTCTAATAACAAGGCTTCGAAAAAATTAATTGAAGCTTTTAGCTATTTTTTTAATACGAAGTAGATTTCTCGCCTAACAGACTGAAATTTATTGAAAATAATAATAATAAATAATAATAATAATTTCAATAAATTTACAAAATGCATTTAAGTGCAAAAAAAAAAATTGAACTTCTATGGGAGGCGATCAGAGATAACCATACTGACGAGACCTCTCTGATCGTTGGGTAGAAAAGTTTAATAATTTTTTTTTAATATTCGAAAAAATGTCTCAAATTTTGAAAAAAGTTTCCAATAATAAAATTAAGCACACCCAACTGCAAATGTTATAGAACCGTACGTGGAAATTAAAAATACGATGCGAAACAGAAACTTTGGGGGACTTCTTTCATTTAAAAAACCTAATTATATTGATTGCGTGAATTTTGTGTTTTTTGCATTGCTCTTCTCATACCTAAGAACCGAACTAGATGATTTTGTATAGAAATGTATAGTGCTTCGCTTTACGTCATTCCGTTTTACGTCAAATATTCCTGGAACGTAATCTTCCGTAAAAACGAGGACTGCCTGTACACTTAATGGTTTTTTTTTACACTAAATGTTAATTTTCTCCAATTTGTTCGCTTAATGTTCATAGAGTAAAGCAAATAGTTTGATGGAAAAAAAAAATTATTTAAAAAGCATTTTCGTTAATTGTAATAGAAAACAGCTGATCAACGAAAATGAGGGTTGAAGTTCACTATAGTACTTCTGGCATGTGAAAAAAAAAATCAAATAAATTCGAGCGCTTACTTTTCTATGATGGGTAGTTTATATCCGACAGCTAAAAGCTGTAGCATGAAACGAAGTCCAATGATGACAACATAATTAAGTATACACAGAACAAGAGAAAAAAAAATAATCGCATTTCGCTCGGAAAAAGCATTGTGAATTACGAATTTCGATAAAACCATTTCATATGCAAATTATAATAAAAGTGAAAAGTCCTAAAAACTCACAGGTTGTTGCTATGAATCTGGTTGAATCTGAGGCAAGTAGCATCATGGTCCAGTAATCCACTGAGATTGGTATTAATGACAGATTTCGGTAACGGCACATCGATATATTCTCGCGGTCTGTCGCTGGAATGAAAAATCATTTATGATCACTGAAATTCGCAATGGGCGCATCGGTCAACATTAATTATAAAAAATAACGCGAAAACGAAATAACTTACTCGTAATGTGTGAGAATTCCTTTGGTAGTTTTAATGGCGGGAAATATTTGCGGTCTCTGAAGATGCACAAGGTCATCGTGGAAAGATCTCTTGGAATCTGGAGTGCTAACAGTCGTGGTGGTATTCTTACTGTGGCCGGTTCCCAAAGTACTGGACACTCTTGCTATTGAATATGCTAGACCGGTTTCAGATGGTGGTAATGACCGGCGACTGAAAAGAAAATGGGAAAAAAGCAAAACGAGATTAAAGTCTTCAGTTCACATAGGCGCATCAATCACTAAGCTCAACACTTTTATTGCATTGCGTTTAGTTGTTGGGCGCAATGGGTTCTAGAGGATACGTAGGGAAGTGGATCTATACTGCAGTGACGATATATATATGTATACATGACCAACAACTACATGTAATTTACCGTTATTTTAAATTGTAGTGCATGACAATGTTTAGCGTGACTGGACAAAATGCAAAAAAAAAAAACAAACGCGGTTTCGTGTAGCGTTACACTGAAAAGGTTTTCGAGGAGAGCAAAAAAACAAATAAATAAAATATATCAAAACATCTTCGAGCCAGTTTTTTTTTTGTGTAAATTTTTTTCTTTATTCGACACTTTTGTCAACAGTTCCGCTAATCATTGCTAGCCAGTTAGGTACTATTATAATGCGAGCTAATTTTTCTTAATTTCTCTTTTTTTTTTTTTAACAAAACATAAGAAAGCGTAGAATTTACCGTTTATAGCGCATGCAAATTACACACAAAGATGTGGCTAAACCACCAGCAAATACAATGACTGCAAGAATTATCGAAATTAATTCGGTTCCGCTCATCGCTACACCTGGTGATCTTGAAGATGTATTAGACCGATATTTGCCAAGATCTGAAAGCTCAAGAATTTGTGAAGATGGTGATAGTGAAAGATTTTTCATGTCCACAAGTGAGATTGCCCTGAAAAAATAATTATTTTTAGTGTGATAATGATAATGAGGTGAATTCATTAAATTGACTTACGATTGAAGTTCCTCCATGTCAACAATTGTATTAGATTTTCTATCAACAGCATAGATGTATGCATCTGTCCTGAAAATAATATGAAAAATGATCGATAAGACAGACATACATATGTAATGCGAAGTAAGTTGTAGGTGAGATATTCTTCAGAGAAAGGTATCAGTTGAAAAGGACTTATTCTATTATTCAGGAAGTTTTCTTTTTGTATCTTGTGTAGAAATTCTTACTTAAGAAAAAAAACATATAGGGTACCATCTTAGAAATTTTGACAGAACAACAACCATGAAAGGAAGATTGCCAAATTACAACTCTAAATTATGTGGATTGGATTGGAAAACACAAATCGATTAAAATCAATTTTTTGCAAGGAAATATTAAGAGACTAAAGCGAAAAAGGACTAATAGCTGACTAGTTTTGTGATTAAAAATACCAGAAAATATCCAGTAAATTTCGAAAAACCTATGACAAAAAATGCGACAAATGCTAATTTTTTGAAAAATCTATGACAAACTGAAAAAATTATATTTTCATCTAAGCTAACGAAAAAATCTTTTTCATTTGCGGTCTACGAATGAAAACCGCAAAGCTAAAGTTCTTGTAATGAATCACGGAATACACCTATCAACCGATTCACACTGAAGATCGGTTCCTGGGAAAACGTTGTAAATCGAAATCGTAAATTTTTATACGTGTAAAACCGTGTAAATCGAAAACAAACTGAAATATCACTCGACAATATATACTTGATGCGATTCGAGTTCGATGTTAGATGAATTAGACACAGTTTCAGCTCAGCGAACCTTGGTAATGAAATCCGAAATTAACAATTGTGTTTGGATTTTGGTCAAATTTTTATAGACCTCTTCATATTGAGTTAAACGTTTATTAATATCTCTCTGAAATAAGAGAACTCGTTTAACATTCGGGTCATTTGGTAGAAAATGATTACTCAATTTCGCCCTAATTTAGGTCTTTCATGGAATTTTGCTATGAACGCAACTGGTTCAGACTCGTCTTCATCAGGATCACTGTCACAATCATTTATTTGATTAATGGAACTAAAAAATGGCTAGAAATATAAGAGCCAACGAAGGGAACGAAATTAAAAAAATGACTGCACACATTTTTTTTAACCCAATTTTTAAAAACCATGTAAAAGTGAAATCGTGTAAATCGGGGGATATGTGTATTTCAATAGAAACTGATGTAGTTGGTTAAAAGCGGTAATATTTGCTTTTCCGCTTTCGGGTTATCATCGACTCTCACTTGCCGATATTGTCGTCAATTAATTGGTGGAGAAAACTTTTTCTAAGCACTGTCTTAAACTGCTTACGCATAACTTCTTGCAACCGTCTATACAGGGTGTTTCCCCGTAGGAGGTCAATAGAGCAGGAGGTGATAGTACTCACCTAGACGAACCAAAAATTGGGCGCAATATCAACCGTTTTGGAGTTACAGGCTGATTAAGAAAAAAAGCTAGTTTATCACAAAACACTCCGTATCTTAAAAGCTACAGGCCGTACGACACAGTTAAGGACTCATTGTATGCAAAACTTCATGGCCTTTCCAACGACTGGTCAGCGAGCCCCGCACTCCTCCTCTTATAGTTGTTTTAACTTAAAATTTCGAATTTTCTTACCTTTTTAGTATGGAGCTCGCTGAGCAGTCGTATACCTATGCATACAATGAGGTCTTAACTTTTGTGAAAAACTTTATTTTTTTCTTAATCAGCCTGTAATTCTTAAACGGTTCATACTACCCACCCTCCTCTTTCCGTACAATTTTTGGTTCCTCCTGCTCTATTGACCTCCTACGGGGAAACACCCTGTATAATGTACACTCTGCGAACCTTGATTAGGTTCACAACTAATATTTTTATGAACTGTGGGTCATCCCGTGTGACTGATTAAAAAAAAATTTTTTTTTTGCATAAATTGCATCCAAATATAGTCAAAAATATGTGGGTAAAATGATTTTTCGATATTCGGAGTCGTTCGGAAGCTACAGAGTTGAACATCCCAGGTTTTTGGAGCTTTGCAGCCTGCGCTCCATCATCGGACCCCTACTCTTTCGATTACGTTTCTTATACTTGAGCCCTTTTAATAGAAACACAGGTATAAATGCACAACAAGGAACCAGTTATATCTCTTAACTCATTTCCTGTTTCGAATATAACGGTTAGTTTAGTCTTGATTGAGTACCCAAAGTGTTTGAATTTTATTGGTGATAATCGTATTTAAATTTTTAAATACGTTTTTCTCAAAACATTGTTTTTCAAATTGGTAACCACGATATCTCGAAATCTATCGAACGAATTCCTTTGAAATTTTATTGACTTATTCAGTACTCATGTAGACACTTTGCAATCTGGGATAATTCGGTTTCATCAAGCCGTTTTTTTTTTGACATTTTGGAAAAGTAGTGAAAAAACACCAAAATTCACGAAAAATTTTTCAATAAGATGCTAAAAGTTTACCTTTCAATATTTTTTAATAATCCTAGCTCAAAAACTAGTTCATACTTCACAGATTAAAATGCCGCTTGATTTTTTTATTTTGGTTATCGAAAAAGGCTTTTTTTGAAGATGAGTGACTAAGTTGGCGTATACCCCAGTAATGAGCGATGATATCGGGCTGAAAAAATTATAGAGTGTGTACTCAAGGCACAAATAAATATGTGGTAAAAATTTCACAGTTGTATGTTTATTGAGTTCGCCAGAAAAAAAATTCCAAAAAAACCCGAAAAAAGTGCGTTCACACGGGATGACCCCCTAAGGCTTCTTCTCTTGTGAGAAAGTTTTTAAAATGGCATAGAAAGCGCGGCATAATTTTGAGATATTTAACTGCAAAGATATTCAAATAATGGCGTTCTCGTATAGGTTTAGCTTACAAAAACATCTTATTTGAATAAATCCAAGATTTTTCTTTATTATTTTTATTTTAAATAATGTGTTTGGCTTCTATTTTTGTTATTTATATACTTCGTGAACCGTGATTATTTAATTTGGAATATTTCTTCATAATTCCAATATTGCATCAGTAATTTCTACTTTGTTGTAGTACTGTTTCCCGTCAGTGAAAAAATGTAGGTACTGAGAGGTATCCCACAACTTTTCAATAATATTGGGAGAAAGGAATGTCCAGGCCAGAAACCCAATGTTTTGTTGTCAGAACCAAACCTTGGCCACCTTTCCTGTGTGAATATTCGCTGAAGAGCTCAATCAAAGTTTCCCACAATATTCAGAATTTTCAAAACCTGTTCATCTAATAGACTTCTATTTCAAGGAGTTCTGTCTTCCTTGAAGAACTACATACCAAACTAACAATGTCTTTAACAGAAATCGCTTCCCAAACTATTACATTTTTTTCTGCAATGTGATGTAGACTTAAATTTGTTTTTTCTTTCCTCAATTCATGCTAATAATATTCGAACCCATCCAGACTGTCTAATTTAAAATCCTTTTCATACGTGAAGATAACTTTGTCCCATTATGCAGTCCATTGCATTTTATTGCGGTTGTGACACACGATCAGGTCGGGTTTAGCGAAAGTATTCTTTTTTAATTTTCCGTGGTTTAAAGTTGGACATTTCTGTGGCAATCTTTCTATTGTTCGCAGGCTACTTTTCTTCATATTGCCCTCGCTGTTGATGTTAAATTCGAGCATTATTTTAAAAAAACTTAACGCTCTTTCTTATCTTTAGTACCAACTTTTATTCTTCTTTTCAATTGACCTCAGAGGATTCTAAGAATCTATTAAGTAACCAAATTAACACTCCTTCGAATTTTTCGTTCTTATTTTACGATTTGAGTACCTACTCTGTTCTCCAGGACTCAGCTTTTAAAAGTGTTTTACTGCGACCCGTTTTTAAAGGATTAAGACAAAAACACTAATTATTTTACAGCAACACTTTTTGAGAGCAGCAAAAAATCCTCTTTCCTCTACGAATTATTTGCGAACTTAAAAAATTAAAAATTAGCTTCAAGGAATATATTTATATTAAAATCAACCATTGACAACACTGCAAACCATCGAGCTTCGAAAATCTTACACAATAAATTTTTTAAGATTTATGTATTATGCTCGTACACAACCAAGCATGCTCTTAAGATTTGTATTTGCCTGGAAATCATCTAATTAAGATAATTATAATATTATTAATATAACATCATATTTGAATTCACTGAGGTTTTTTGATTTTTGCTGCGAGATACTTCAAGTGGTTCACAATTCAATTTACTACCAGTGCTTGATACAACTGAGAAAGCATTTTCAAGTGAAAGTCTCAGCCAGGACTATTCCAGCCACACCTGAGCTGAGTCTGCTGGAGATCATTTGCAATAGCAAATATAATTACAAAGAATTACAAAGTAATTAAAATAAGTGGTAGGTCCATTTCGAGATGCTTTGTTAGCTCATGATGTTCTTTCGTTTTGTATTTATTTTTTCTCTAAATTGCTATGATAGGCATTTATTTCACTTAGTTGGACAGGTCTACATATGTTTTGGAAAATAAGACAAGTCGACATTTAACATGGAAATGCTATATGTGCTCATCTTAAAATATATTTTTAGGAAGAGTTTTCAATGAAATTATCTAAGTACGAGGGGTAGTCGGAAATGGAAGGTCCAAGGAAGGCAACGAAGGACGAACGTTAGAAAGCTACGCTGGATGTGAAAATTATAGAAAGGAGACCAAACTGGACTAGCATACTCCTAAATTTATCTAACAAAAATACTGTTAGGAGCGTGGCCTTTATTCGTTATTCAATTACAATATTTCAGATATAACTCACAAGTTCTTTATTTTCTTTAACTATACTGTTAACTTATCCAAGCTCACAAACAATCACAAATCAACCCTACCTTAGATATGGCTGGTACTGTACTTCTAATTATCGCAATCCAACTAATTCACTTTATTGTCTGGGATCAGTCTCGCCTCTTGGGGGTGAGAATCCCCGTATTTATACTCAACAAACTGGTCACACATCCCTGTTGCTCGTTTGCCACTTAAAGTTTAGCTACACTCAATAAAAATGGTCCTAAGCCTAAGGGATGCAATTGAAAAATGCTTCTATGGGACCTACAAACACTGCTTTACCGGTAGCACGTATTAGGTTGGTTTTAATCATATGAATAATATTTTATTATGATAGATCGATGCTGTATTTATTTCAACTGGAGGTGGATTTATTTTTGCTTCCATCAATTTCATGTAGGTAGGTTGGTTAGAAACTATTTCGGTTATAAGTAGGCAAATATGTTCAAGCCATGCGGGCGAGAAAAATTGTAAATTCTGGATGGAACTTCGAGTTGGATAGGGGAATATTAAGAGTCGTCTTGAAAAGTGATATTGATAACAAAATCGTACAGTCGGGGGCAAATAAGCAAATTATCAATTATTGATATTTTAATTTAGCTTATTTTAAGTTTATTTGTCGCCACCATGATCGCGATTTTTCTTTGTTGGCTATTTTGATCTGCCGTACTCATATGTAACTCAGGAAAATCAAATCTATATTTCAGTATTTTGTGAAAATCTTATTGATATTACCTTACCAATGTATATAAGATATTTCCGATTCTCGTTTTCAAGAATGAGCTCAGATACCCAAAATCCGTTTACTCCTAATATTGCTACATCTCAAAAGATTAATTTCTCAGTTTCATGAAGGCGACGAATAATACCCTTTGTTTCGTAATGCACTCTTTCATAAACGAATTTGAAATTTTCCCATTTCGTATTTTGAGAATTCTTTGATATTTCATCTATAGAGGTCAAATACTGTTATTACTAGACAACTTACCCAGTACATTGGAACACTCTTGAGTATATCTCCACATTCTGAAAACCATTTATCATTGCCTTCGCTTTCGAGAAAACGGAAAATCTCAAATTTGTTTACAGCTTTGATTGAAACAGAGTGTATAATATTCAAGTAGGTATACTGCTACCTGACTATGATCATTCCTATAATTCCCTTTATTTTAATTTGAAAGCAAGGAACTAAAAACTGCAATTCATGCCTACTCTGACGTACTTAAGACTAAGGTTAACAGCAGTGGATACTAGTCCACTAAGACCCTGCGGACACAGCGACTAGAGTTGATCCATTGTGTCCTTCCCTAGAGTGGTTAAGTTAAATCTACCACTTTTACAAACTTGATATTACCCCTGGGGTTAGCTTGCAAACCTTATTTGGAGAGATGTTTCTCTAATGATTTTTAATCTTAAAGTTGTAAGCGCGGGATACCCACATATATTTCGTGGCTTCATCTTCCTCTTCGCAGAGTCGACGCATTTCATTGCTGCAGTTGCCTATTTTTTTCAAAAATTACCTCCTAGAGTTTTTAAGAAATAGCTATTGAGAGGGGTGTAGATTACTTATTAGAACGGCTGCAATAACGTTTGAGCGCATGGTTATTTAACGCTTTTGTAAAATTATAATCTGATTGCTTTCCTTCGTCCCAAGTCCCCGCCACACCGGTGGTATAGATGTAATAATGTAATAATATATGTATATACTACCCTTTATGTGTACGAAAAATACCAATTAACAACTACAAATAACCTTTATTTCGCACTGATCTAAGCGAAATGGTAGAATAGAACAAGCTAGAAACTGGTCTAAAGAACTTTTCAGTACAATAAAAACGAATATAGGACTGATCATTTTTTCAGTATACGTAAAAAGTCTGTATTTTTATATGACAACACCAAGACGGGGTTGTCCGATTTAGCCCATTTTCATAATGCAAAGAACTAATGATGGTAGAGCAAAATAGGTTGGACAGCCATGCATAAAATTAAAAGTTATTTTGATTTTTGCATATCCTTCCTCACGATAACTCGAGAACGCATGTATATAGGAGCTGAAATTTTGTATAACTGGCTTTAAAAATAAAAAAACTTAAATTAAGTTCCAAAATGGGACAAATCGGGTAACTCCTTCGTAGGGTTGCCATTTTCACTATATATTTGGCCACTATCTGAGGACGCGTCGACATAAAGAGCTGAAATTTTATTCATAGGGTTTTCATATTATTAGCAAATAACTTTTCAAAAATGGCCTAAATCGGGCAACCTCTTTTTGGTGTTGCCATATAGCAATTTAGGCTTTTAATTTATTCTGTGAAAACGATTAGTCGTAGGCATTTTTATTGTACTGAAAAAAGTCTTTAGAATATGAAATTCTTTCCATTTTTATTGTCCGACGAACCGTTCTAGAAATATATGCGATAAAACATTTCAAAAATCAAATTTCTACAGATGGGTACCCGACCATACGAAATTACGTACGGGCATTCATTTAGGGTATCATTAGAATTGATGTTAACAATTCCAGCTTTTTACTTGTTGAAATGTTATTTATTATGGCTATGAATACACCATGCACAAAAATTCAGCTCTCTACGTTGCAGTGTTCTCAGGCAATGTCCAAATATTTTGTCAAAAACGAATTTTTTGTATGGCAACCCCACGAAGGAGTTATCCAATTTGTCCCATTTTCGAACATAAATTTCCTTTTTTTTTTAATGGTCATGTGCTAAGCTTCAGCTCTCTAAAGGCACGCATTCGTAAGGCCAGGCAGGCAGACAGACAAACGAACATAGAAAAATCAAAATAACTTTTCATGTTATGCGTGGGTGTCCAATCTATGTATCACAAACGGAATGACAACTTAGATACCTTATAATATTTCATTAATGGTATAAGAATCAATCTTTCTGGTCATGTGATGTAATGTGATGTGGCTGTAAGACAATATACCGAACATATCCTTCAACTGGAATTAAAAGGAAATTTTTTCGTATCTTTTGGTTAGAGTCTAACAATAAATTTTAGATGTAGTACGTCCTCTGCACAGGAAAAAAATTGCAATTCCATGAACACCGAAGGGTATTCAATGAGATCCGTACATTTTCGAAGTTCATTTGTTCTTTTAAAGCGGCTGTAATTATTATTACTCATAAATATGATTTTACCAAGCTCCGGCATAGGATAATTATTATTGTGTACGGTGAATACTTAGAACTTCTTCAGAAGTGAGATATAGACCCCAATCGGAAATGCATTTGAAACCCCTATTTTATGTAATTTTGTACCAAATCGGGTACAAATTTTAATGTTTCCTTCGCACAGGAATTTCCGAATAGGTACATCGGTATGCGTTATTGAAATATAAAAATATTTTGTTTTTAAAATATCCAAAACTGTTAATTGCATCGATATTAAATAGTTTTGGATATAATATAAAACTAAAATATTTTTAGTCTGTTATCAAAAAAGAAATGCGCAATTAATTTTGTGCAACTATCAAGCGAGCTATCTACATTGACACTAGAAACTTGCACTTGTGAAACTCTAGCTTCTACAAATATGAAATTACGAATGACACTATTTCCTAATTTTTCCTAAACAGAACCTGTTGCATTTTACACCGAATGGAGTTTAGATACAATTCTGTTTCGGAAACTACAATTAAGTTACACCGAACGGAGTTTTAAAATAAATACTTGTCAAGTTTTCCACTAGATAGAGCTCGGCTGGGTGTTTTTGTTATCCGGATGGATAATATTTTTGGAATTTTTCATACAAAACAAGTGTCATTCGTATATAGAGGAGAATTTTTACACCATTCGGTGTAAAAAATCATGGAATTTGAAATTATCCGGAATAAATTCAAAATTTATGTGATTTTAGAAATCATCGCGTTTATGAGAAGTGGATTAAAGAGATAAATATATAATTTTTATTGAATTATAAGGCCAAGCGCAAAATGATAAAAAACCATAAATAATAAGGAAAAAAAACTAAATAAATAAAGGAAGTCTTGTTTCCAATTATCACCACCATCTTCGTGCTATTGCCATCAGTTTCACATAAATTACGGTATTTGCGTAAAGTTTAAAAATTTTATTGGTTAACATTAATAATTGTAGTTTCCCAATTTTGTTTTATGAAAATGTTGGCACATTATAAGTTGCTATAAAAAAGTTTTATTTACAAAAAAAAAAAAAGTTATGTGGCAATTCTGCAGAAAATTGCCTATTGCCCATTTTCAAATTTTAATTTATAATTTTTGTGTAATAAATGTGGTTTAAATTCCAGTTTTTTAAGACATCGCACTCATAATCATTTGCCCAAAACTTTTAAAAGCTCTCTAAAGTAATATGGAATAATCTTTGACACATGTTGCATTGTTTTCTGGAGGAATAAGGATGAGAGAGGTGAGGGAATGAGAAAGCTCAAGAAGTGGCAGAAGTTAGCATCGGTTAGAAAAGTATTACACCAATATGTCGCTTAATCGAACCTCATTCAACATCTTTAGCTAAAATATTTATGTCTTAGCTGCTCCGACCCAAATATACCACAGCCAGAAACTTGGCTATAGTATTCCAAGAGGATGTATCGACAAGGACCGATGAACAATGGCAAATTTAGCATAACTAATGATTTCATATGAAAGTTATTGCAAACTTATTAAAATTCTTAAAGTAAAGATCTTAACACTTACGCAATTTCGGATCCCCCAATATGGGGTTCTAAGAGCCTAACACGTACATCCATTCCAGTAGCGCTGCTCAAGGCTTCTGTTAATCTATCAACTTCTTTCTCTACTTCAATCGGTTTTCCAGAAATCACCAGTCTAACTTGTTTACTTTCATCCAAAACATATACAAAAACATTCACAATACTGCTTTGCCCGCTATCATCTCCGGCGCGATCAGTTGCTTTAACATCAAATCCATAAACTCGCTGATCTTCTCTAATAGGTCCCAAAACTCGAATTTTTCCGGTTTTTTCATCAATTCCGAACAACCTAAATGGCTCATTCAACAGCTTATATCGGATTTCAGCATTAACTCCTATGTCGTTATCCATGGCATCAACTTGTGTTACTTCAAAGCCAAAGTTTGCAGTTTTTGGTATAACGGTGACAATTGGTCTTCCACTACCTCTGAAGCGGGGTGGATTATCGTTTACGTCGCTTACTCGTACAACAACTCGAACTTCGTATTCTTGTAATCCCTGAATTCGATCTCCGCCCACAGGATATGTTACGGTTGGAAATGCTCTACCCCCACGAGATATTGGATCAGCTCTCACCTTAAGGCGGTAGTAATCTTTTGTTTCTCTATCAAGTGATTTTAATACTGAAAGCGTTCCACTTTTGGAATCAATACCAAACTTATCGAACCCTTCTTCTTCCGGTTCCGGTACTAGACTCCACTTAAAGCTATCTTTTACAAATGGTGCAGATACATTGATTTTAAGAAGCTCAAGGGGATATGCATTATTTTCTAAAATCTCCACTTCATAGTACTTATGAGGAAAGATATTTCCTATTTCCTCCTCGTCGGGAATATGTTCGCCCTGCAGATTAACGAGTAGCATTGCTGTAGAAGACCTAGATGGACTTCCAAGATCTGAGGCAACAATAGTTAAGTTGACATGCTCGTATCCATTGTATCGACTGAACTTTGATATGGTGGTGATAATACCATCGCGGGAGTCTATTTCAAAAAGGTGAGGCATCCTGTGGTGTAAAAGAGAGAACATAACTAGACCATTTCCATTACCAGGATAATCTTTGTCAATAGCGGTTATCTGCTTTACAAATGTTCCAGGAACGGTATTCCGGTTAAGATAAGCTTTGTAGAGAGGAATTTTAGTAAGTAGTTGTATTTTATTGTGACTATCATCGGTAATTAATTTTCGACCTGTATCTTCGAGCTCGTTATTTTGACCTGTAATGACAACATCATCATAACCAATAAATTCAGGAGCATTGTCGTTCACATCCAATACATTGATTTCAACTTCAACAGAGCCTGTAAGACGATGACTTGGCTCTGCGTTATCTGTCGCTATTACAAAAAATTCATATTGAGCCTTAAGCTCTCGATCCAAATCTCCATCGACTTTGAGTACACCTGTTTTTGTTGATATCCGAAATGGAATCGTATCACTACTTTCCAATTTATACGAAATATTGGCATTGGCGCCATAATCTTCATCAGTGGCTTCTATTCTATCGATAGACTGATCATAGTAGACACCTTCTTGTAAATCGAAGGTATACCAAGATTTTTTGAATACTGGAGCATGGTTGTTTACATCAATGACATTGAATCGGAGGCTTGTACTATCCGACAGACCACCAATATCACGTGCAGTTATGTTGAGCGTTATTTGTGCGCTAGCTTTTAACGGGTGATTAACTTTAATTTCTCCAGATATTCTATCAATTCCAAAAAAGTGTAAAAATGCTGGTGTATTTGTAGATGTCACTGGAGGTGATACTGTTTCACTGGAGATTTCGTAAAATATTTGCGAATTCTTCTCCAGATCTTCATCTAACGCTGTAATTTTTAGCACTGGGATGCCAATCATAGTATCTTCCATTATAGCGAAAAGAGGAGAAGATCGTAACTTTCTTGACTGTCTTCCGTGAGATCTACGAATATCTCCACGTCGCATTCGATGTGTATCCATGTTACTAACATTAGCTAATCTTGGCGTCGCTTGCAATAGTAGTTTTTCAGTTTTGGCAACAACCTCAGTTGGCATTCGATCAATGAAATATATTTCCATGTCGTCAGTGTATTGTAGTATTTCTATGTTTGAATCTTTGAATACAGCAATCTTTTCAAATAATGGCGCATTGTCGTTAACATCAGCTATTAGAATATTCAATTTAACTGAGGACATTAAGCCACCAGTGTCTTTAGCTACTAGAATCAAATTATATAAGTTTTCCTGTTCTCTATCTAATAGCTTAGTTCCCACAAATTTAACACGGTAATATGGTCCACTGTTTTCGCTAAGATTTGCACTGAAAAGTGTTAGTTGCATTGCAACAAAACTTTTTTCAATATCGAATCGCTCTTGTGACTCAAACATTGAAAGTGTTCTATTCTTAGATGATTCACCAGGATTGTTGATCAGTTCTACAGAAAATAAATGTCGTCCATCTCCAGTTAAGCTGAGCGAAAATTCAGAATTTTTTCCTAGATCTGCATCAGAAGCTCTAATGGGTTTATTCAATATTACTTCAGTACCGATCTGGCTATTTTCATATATAATTCCTGAATACCCCTCCGAATCAAATATTGGTGGATTGTCATTGACATCGTCTACATAAATATTGACTTGATATATTCCAGCCCCACTAACAAAACCTTTAGAATATTCTGCTATTATGGTAAGTCTATAAGTGTCACGTGCTTCCCTGTCCAGGCCACTTAATGTCATTAACGTTCCATCGTCCATAATGGTGATTTTGTTCATAACGTCTTGTTGATTGGCGATAAGAAATCGAAGACCAACTGGCTTGTCAGAATTGCGACGTTTTTCTTTAGATGGATCATTTATCTCTGAGGAATTAGTTTTGATTAGTTTGCGCCTAGAAATAACTGGAGTTGATGGCTCCACAAGATCTTCAGTCATAAAATTTCTTCTCGTTGTGGATTCTTTTATAAGTTTAGGTCTCCAAGTTGACATTCTTCGGTTCGAGTATGCTCCAAAACCGCGAACAGCGGTATTTGTCGAACTACTAATATCATCAACAACAGATGGTGTCACATAAGTGACTGCTGTAAATATTGTTGAATCTTCTGCAACATCTCTGATCTTACGTTTGCGAGTTTCCATAAATGACATTGATGGAAAATTTGTTGAATTTCGTCTAAACTTCGAATTTATATGTCTATTCTGACGAATATTGTCATCCTTGCTAGATAAACCTACAATGTCTTTAAAATGAGAAAATTTCTCAACGTTTGTTCTGCCATTTTTATACAATAGTCGACCAATCAATGCTCCAGGTAGATTTTCTTTGATATGAAATTCAATCGGATTGAGATTAGTTCCTCTGAAAGTAGAGTTTATCAGAGATAAGATTAGGAGTGAAACTAAAAATTATGCGTACAATAACTTACCTCATGAGAATACCTCTTTCATCATCGGGACTAACTATATGTATTGTTACGTTGGTGACTAGGACATCTTCGGAATCTGATACGACACCTTCATCTATTTCTATTACTTCACCACTTACAGTTATTTGCTTTTCGGATCTCGACATTCGCCTTACTAGGCGTCCCTTTGGTTTGTTAGAAAATTGCTGTAATGAAAATAATTAATGTAATTAAAAGTATTTATAAATTGAGCAAAAGTTTACATTAACAATCAATCTGGGATTTCTAGGAGGAAATTTTCAGCAAGAAAAATATAAAAAATAGCAGCAGAATCAATCTCCCAAATCCTCGCCAATCCCATTTTATTATTCTTATACCATGCGTTACAGAGCCATTAAAATCTCGCTTAGTTGGGACTTTTTCTAATGCCCTTCCAGGATAATAATCCTTTGCACAGATTTCTCAGTTTTTAAGTGACTAGCATTGGTGTGGTGAGTAAAAGTTACTGCAAATGAATACTTCAACTAACGCTGTTAGTAGGTCTTAATAATATCAAATGAAGCCGAGGGAATGCTTTTTCGGAAGTTATTAACGGCACAATGGCGAGTATGGGCTTGATTGACTGGGTTCAGGGATAGCGATTCTATCCTATAAAACAATTCAATTACTACACATTGCCAAACAGCGCCTCGTACAAGGATTGATTCAACAATATCGACTCGGCTTTCCATTTTATAACAAAAATCGGCATACTTCTTAATTGAATACTGAGTGAAGTCTGTACATGCGAAGAGCACAAGGTGGCTATGTTCACGCTTATTAGCCAGTAACAAATATTTGCACAGATACGTAGAAAATTAGATTGTGAAGCAAGGCTATCATCCAAAAATATATATTATCATATGATAGATAAAAACACAGAATAAAAAGTAAGAATGGAGTTCAGAATGTGTGTGAAGGAGACCTTTAATTCCATTCATAGACGATATATCGTTTTAATAATGGGTACACCATTAATAATATCGGCATAATTACACCAGAATAGACTACGCTATGGTACAGAAAAACATCAGCAGGATCACTAGTGGCTCTCGACTAACACCATGTTATTGGCGGAACTTGCTTCACGCCTGCGAGGATTAAGGAAATATAAGGAGATCTAAAATCCACGAAATGAATAGCGCGAAATCAAATAGACTATTACCCACATTAGTCTAAGATGGAGAGTTATTTCATTGGATATATTAGGATCTGGTCGTGCCGAGATACTGTTATGGGAAGGACATTGTCAAGAAACTGGTATTAATGGAAAAGTTCTACTGCACCACTAATCACAAAACGTAAGTGTATACATGGAATACAACCTGAGATCAGAGGCTAGAGATCATGTTTTCACTTTTTTTTTTTTTTTAAATATTACTAAATCAAACTCCTGGGATACCCTAAAATGAAAAGCACAGCTTGGCAAAAAGTAGATAGGGAGAACGATTAGTGAACTTGAGAAGATTGGCGGAGGTGTTGATGTATTATATATTATATATATATATTAACCTACGGAATATGTACAAATGCGATTAAAAATTAGACTGGGCAAAGCAGGAGGAAGATCATGCGGCAGCCGAATTCAGGAACAGAAAGGAGCAATTTCTCGTTGATTTTCTGTTTCGACGAGATACCATAAATGCCACTGTTTACTGTGACTAACGTGTTTAGAGTGACAAAAAAGAAGCAAAGAGGAATGTCGATGCAAAGTGTTTACCTATTGCACGTTAAGTCTCATCCGCATACCACTCACGTCTCACAGGACTTATTAAAGATTTCCAAGTGAGGAATTTTGGCGGATCTACTGTATAGCCAAAATATGGCACCAAAGGAAGTTGAAGGAAGAGTTGAAGGAGAGGTGGTGTGAGATTTACCTATGACAGGCTCACCAAGTGTATTCAAGTCACCAAGACTGACTATGTTGAAAAATTAATAAAATTATGCTCCAAAGGTATTATGAGTCAGTAGCAATACAAAATGTATTAGTAAAATTGTTTGGACTTCGTATGCTTACTTTCCGAATATTTACCGTGCAAATACAGCCTGTTAGTGTAATTTATCGATCTTCATCAAGAGCACAAATACCAAATCAATGCCAATATTATATAGACGGTAGGAAACATAACATTCAGGTAAGGTATCAAAAGCAGATCCCAACCAATTAAACCAATCATTAGTACAGTTTGGATTCATCTATATGAGCAGTTCGATTAAAGAGAAGGTGCTATAATATAGAGTTCAAAAGAAGGGAGACTTAATAGAACACAAAGACTTGAAAGGAATTTGCCTACTACCTGCAACAGTACAGAAATCCTGTTAGACTGCAATTTGAGAAGAATTCAAACCAAAGTCAAATTAAGGCCAAGAAAATATCATTTTTGTTCTGGAAGAGATCAGTCTTGTATAGAACATACACACTAACTGTAATACTTATAATTACTGCACCTACAATCTGGGTTGACTTTGTGAGAGCTCATTCTCAGAATATACAAAACAATTTTCTAAGCCCTATTAAAGATTTCCCCGGTATTTGCCATTTTAGAATTTCGGTCTACAAATTTAATAAAAAAAAAACACGTGTTTCGATGAGCAGTGCTAAAAGTGCAATCGATACAAAGTTTCGCAATCTTCCCTCTCTCTTATCTTCTTTGAAAAAGAAATGCAATGTATCAACGATTTTACCTAATCCCTAAATCTGTGAAAAGATCATAAGAAAAGTAAACGATTTTCATAATAAAATTATCGGAAACAAGACGATAAGGAGATTAAAATGTGCGGAAGAATTGAAGAAATTGAAACTCTACTCGACCCATTTTTCACTTGCATTTGTATCATTTTATCTGATGGAGTCACTCTAAAACTCTCATTGCTTAGAGATTGATAATAAAAGTAAAAATTTGTTAAAATTTTATATACTCACAAAATTAGCAACAGCTTCAAAATAGTAGACGATTCTTTCAAAATCCTCAAGATCTCTTATCACAGTAACAATTCCCGATCGTTCTTCAATTGCAAATGGAACACCTTCTGAATATGAATGAAGTAAATCATACATAACTTCACCGTCTCCTTCGTAGTCTAAAGTTGTCCGGACCTGTCCAATTGATGTTCCAACAGGAACATCTGCTCCAACCCAAAATTCATAAGGTGAACCAATGAAGTCAACCGTATCCTCATCAATTTCAGCATGAACTTCGATTGTAACAACGGCAAGTGAAAATCTTCTTTCCGATGGATTTGATGGCTACAGTAGAGAAATTCGTGTTGAAATATTTTGTATAAATATTTCTAACGGATAACTACCTGATCTGATGCTTCAACGAACAACGCTATTCGTCCCTTTCTCAATGGCCCAGTTACATGTAATGTTCCTGCTTGAGAATCTAAACGAAATGGAATATAGCCGCTACCTTTTGGTCTTTGTAAATCATATAAAATCATTCCATTTCGTCCTTCATCAGGATCTTTAGCTGTAACTTTTCCGATAATAGCGCCAACAGCTGCATCAACGTTAACTTTGAATTCATATAGGTTGCCATTTTCAAACTGGGGTGTATTGTCATTGGAATCTAGTAAGGTGATTTCCACTAGAACAGTTGCGGCTTCTTTTGGTCGATCAATATCATACGGTGGAATTCTTTCCACAGCTTTAACTACCATTCCAATAGAAGATCGAGCTTCTCGGTCGAGTAAAGACTGTTCTCGAACAGTTATCCATCCTGTACGAGCATCTATTAAAAACGCTCCACTAGGTGTTTCTTCAGCCAAATTATAGAAAAACTCAGCGTTTTCCCCTTGATCTTTATCAACTGCATTTACTTGAAGGACACTAAATCCACTGGGTAGGTTCTCGACAATAGAAATATTATATAATTCGACTTCAAACTCTGGAGGATTATCGTTCAGATCCATTACTTCGATTTCGACTCTGAAAATAATAATTTAAAAATGAAATTCCCTTAAAGGTAAGAATGTACCGTGCAAGTGCTCTCTTCAATGGGCTGTCCTGTTGACGTGCTTCGATCTGAAGTACAAATGTATTTCCAGGTAGACTTTCCTCCTCCAAGTCTATTTCTCTTTCCAGAAAAATTATTCCATTGGTTGGATTGACTCGAAACAAACGTCGCTCATTTCCCGAAATTATGTCATAAATTAGTGTCGCATTTAAAGAGTCTTGATCTACTGCCATAATTGGAGGCGTAAAATATAAAGCCATACGTATTGGCTTCCCCTGAAAAAATATGAAAAGTTAGCTAGCTATGTTGATAAAAAAACGACCTTAATTACCGTCAACGGATAGAATTCATTTATTTTAGTCCTGTAAACACCTTCAGTAAATTTCGGCGGGAGATCATCGTGGTCTTTTACGATTACTTTTAATGTTGTATTAGACTGCCTCATCGGAGTTCCCCGATCACTCGCTACTACTGGTATATGGAACTCTCGGACTCCATTGTCGTAATCCAATGGTCTCTTTAAAATTACTAACGGACGATGTGGGCTCTCAAGAGTAAAGTGTGGTCCACCTGAATAGCCATCAATTTGTCCCAGAGTGACTTGTACATCTGAATTTGGTGTATTGGGCTTATCACGATCAAAGGCCTGAATACCTTGAAATAGAATAGTTCCGGGTGGTGTTGACTCATCAACTTCAATTACATATGGTTCGTTGAGAAAGACAGGAGCATGATCATTTATATCTTCAACATATACAGTCACCGACATGTAAGAAGTCTGCAGAATAAAACTATAGAAGAAAATTGAAAAGATCACGAAAACATTTTTGCATTTACCTCCTCATTTCTTCCGGTTGTTCCGGTACAGAATATTCTAAACTTCAGCAAATTGTGCGGAATATCACGATCGACCAAATCATCCAGAGATTTCTCTAAGACAATTTGTACCGTTGTTGAATTAATTTCCCGTATTCTAAAGTATTTGTGATCACTAGATCTTTCCATTCCTCTGATGGCAATCGAGGATCGTGGGTAAGCACGCAAAAGAAGAATTTCCTTTCCCGGCAGAGTATCTTCTCTCACCCGAATAAATCGAACCCCTTCAGCTTCTGTTGCTAGACCATCCTGTGTATGAAATACACAAGCTAAAAGAGATGAGAAAAATTCTATAAAATATTATGTAGTAGTATGAGTGTTGACGTGCAGAAGAATTCACGTGGTAAGAGTTCGAAATGTTATTAAAAAGTAACGTTTTGCGATTGCGTAATATACGCATCACTGTAAGTTTAATGACTTTGTAAATTTCTTGCCTTCAGCGGTTAGGGATTGATTGCCCTTCCGGTTCTGAGTAATAGAAAATGGAGTAGCAAAAAATTTTTTTTTTTAGCTACTCATCAGTATTCAACATGCTTTGGAGCGCGGTTGTAAATTTACGTTTTTAAACAAATTTATAAACTGCGGTCTAGAGATGCGCATTTATGAGTCTTATGATATATTTAAGTTTGAAATTATTATGGCAACGGAATGGAGTTATACAGGAATTTTTTAAATGCCATTTTCAGTGCACATAGGAGAGAGAATATAAGTGAGTTAAATGTATGTCGATTTAAGATAAGGATGGAATAGAGGAGTTGATCCCAATGGATAGAAAGGGGAAGGTACTCATATGCTAGCTCGAGAGCCACTCCCAAATTGGAAAGGTCTTAAAAAGCCTCCAGTGAGAATTAACAGTTGGATGAGAACAGCTTAAGTATTATCATAGATGGCACAAGAACTAGATGTCGCATGTCATACTAGAACAGAGGGGGTACTGTATTCTGGAATGGACCATAACATGATTTAGAGCATGCCGAAAGAAAATGTTTTTATAATAGCAGTTTTGTATACACTTGATCGACTTCCTCAACAATTCAGATACGACAAAATATTAATCCCTCGACGCATACATCATTTCAAATGTTATAGTCCATTCCGGAATGGACCACCCTGCCATATAAATTTTGTATACTTTTTGGGTACTGCATGCGACATCTAGTTCTTGTGCCATCTATGGTATTATCGATTTTATACATTACTCATCTGTGGGCTTGTCAGTATAATTAACTCTAAGCGCTGCAGGGGTATGTTAGTTATCTTTCATACAGCGATGCAGTGTACTAAACTACTTCTAAACCAAATACAGTAAATCACGCCAGTACGATCAAGTGCAAAATGAATAAAACCACCACATAGTATGTGTTTTTTAAACTAAGCAGCATTGAAATAGCGATTGTTTTCCCAGTAAGGAGTATCTATAGAAGTTATCTAAATCCTATTTCCTGTTAAATTTGGTTGTATAATCGTCTTATACGATAAATGAAAAAGATATTAGGCACAAGACCCCTGTGCTAGGAAATTACAAACGTCTGCGTTACAGAATATAACTGCCGTGCATAGATGCTTGGATGGGTCGGATGTGATACAAAATTAGAACTCAGTAATTTATTAGAATAACTTTAGCTTGAAGAGGTTAGAAGCGGATCGGTTGCACGCGTCACAGCTACAAAACTCTACAGACAGAAAGTACGAAAGTACGTAGAAGTAATAATGTGCTGATTTCTGTTCAATTAGAAGTGGTTTCGGGTAACTGATATTTGAGCGTTAAACATGTCCTCGTCAAGGTCTATGTGAGTTTTCTTTTTACATCAAAATTCATGTTTTAAATTCAAAAAGTTTTGAAAAGGAAAAAAGGAAATTGTAGTGCATCCAATCAATAAGGGAAGGACAGTTTCCCGTGAATTTCATCAGTTTTGAATAAAATAAGAAAAGCATTTCCTCAAATAATAACTCTCAAAATGTCACTCACAAGCACTGCACAAGCAGTTTCACGCGATAAAAATCA
This sequence comes from Dioctria rufipes, assembly GCA_963924295.1. Lineage (NCBI taxonomy): Eukaryota > Metazoa > Arthropoda > Insecta > Diptera > Asilidae > Dioctria > Dioctria rufipes. The sequence goes on from OZ002741.1 coordinate 294,123,089, forward strand.
AAGATTTTGATGTCGCATTTAACCGCTTAACGCGTCGACCCGCACCGGCCTTAACCGCGCCAACATGAACACTCGCATTGTTTGCCATATATGTGACTTTTTCAGGCAATTTCGCGTGTTTCAGCCTCCGCTTCAAACCTCGTCAGGCTGAACATGGCCTAAATTGATGAATACATTGCGTTGAGAGTGGAAGTGTAAATCAGCCGAGGCTATTTATAAATTTTACAATTTCGTTTATTCTAAGTTTCTGCACTCCCCCAGATTGGGCAAGAAGGGTTTGCGTAGTGCAATGTTCCTTCTCCTAGTAAGGCTAGAGAATTCGCGCAACAAGTTTTCAAGGTAATCGTCTGTGACATTTTAAGCTCTGAAGTATTGGAACAATGAAGCTTTGGGAACAATTAAATAGCGTTAACCTTTTATTACTACCTGGGGTCAAAAATGACCTCAAAACTAATTCATTTACTTTTTCTCGAAAAAATATTAAAAATTTTCATCGCTCGACGCCAATATAAAAAAAATCGGTGCCTTTTTCTGAGAAATATAAACGGGCTGGGGTCAATTAGGACCCTATCGTAGGAATAGCACAAATGGAAATTTTTTCTGGGAAAATTAACAAAACCCAATACGTAAGTTGAATTGAAGAAAAAGTTTACAATGTTTTTCGAAATTTTTAAAAATTTGTAGTATCTGGTAGTATCTATACCAAAGCTGGTGTAGTCACCTTTGACCAGTTGTGTCACAAATATACATAGTGTGTCAAGAAATACATGCCAGTAGCCAATGTGTGTATCTTATGGCTTCTTAGATGCTGCAGGAATAAACGCGTTAATACATTTACGTCTTTTAAACACAAGCAATAAAGAGAAACTATGGGTAGTAATAAAGGGTTAACAGCTTTCCAAGTAGAATTACATGTAAAAATGTTGCTAACAAATTCAGAGCAATCAAAAAGCAGTGATTTACCAACTTGTTCTGGGTTAATGCTCGACCTAAAAAAAGTAGTTTCGTAGCTATATTCGGGGCGAAAGTTTGTTATGGGCTACTTACGACTTTGGACAGAAAGCATAAAATCATTATTCGAAACTAGCATTGTCATTTTTCATTCTTCATACCCCTTGAGATTTTTCACATAGCCTCTTCATCTGATTCTGATTTAGCTGTACCTATCCGACGCTCAATTGCTGTTTCTTGAGTCGAATATTTCTGCTATGTTAGGTGAGAGGCTCTATGTGCAAAGTAAAAAAGCCCTAAACTAGATTGAGAATTGAAATGACACAAGTCCTGGATATGAGTTATTTCAATACTAACTGTTATTATTTGGATAACGTTATTTCAGTTAGATATGGACACTTGACGTTTCTACGCCGAATTGGTCTACCTTTATACAATTCATTTCCGTAAAAAAAAATCATCAAAATGTGAGCAAACGCACTTTCAATTCTAAACATTTAAATTATCAATAAGTTTTCTTGATTCGCAATTGAATCGGAGCTACATTTCATCGAGGTATGGGTAATATTATCTAAAGAAGTAGGAATCGAGCTACGAACGCAGGTTCCTTAAACTTGTTAGCACAGTAGGTTGATGAAGCAAAGATTCTATCACTGTTGATGACGATGCTGATTTATACAGATTTTTAAGAACAATTTTGATAGTTCTACCAGAGACAACTAAAACAGATAACCAAGGCCCATAGTTCATATTAACCGACAAGACTCACTGACCAGTCTTGGGTAACTAGCGAAGCTCCGAACAATGAAATGAACGGACAAAACATTTTCATTGCGTGCAATCGTGTTTTTTTTTTTTAATTTTCTATGTTGATATTGTTGGAATGAAAGGATTGGGTATAGATTGAATGGATTGGTTGGGTGCACCTTTTCTATTTATTCAATCTATCCAATGGATATGGGTCTCCGCTCCAATAAAAAATCAACGATGCCTCCATCAGATGGGGGAAACAAAACCTCGAGAAATACTATATGTGTGTGTACTATATGTGTGTGTACTAGTCCGATTCTCCAATATGTTTTATATTGATTCTTATGGATAAGTGACTACCATAAAGCCTAACCTACCGTACACACAGGAAAATATCCCTCCAGTAATTTTAAGCTTGGCTCCTTACCTTCTCAAAGGCTACACTTACTATATACCTTACTTAACAAAATAATAAAATAGTTTTGATTAAAACGTAACCTTACCATTTTACGCTCAATAACTCTCAGCTGAGTAATAGTTGTAAGAGTGTATGTGCGGCCGTACTCCGAATCTGTTGGTCAAATTCATCGGACCTCAGCACATTCTCATATGCAATTATTACTGAGTTGAGAGTTCTTGTTTGGGGAATCGTAGTAAATTTGGGTAAGATCCATTTTTAAATAATCTTTTTAGGAAAGATATAAAAATTTTATTACAGTTGGGAAGATAAGAAAGCAAGCTTAAGATTATTAGAAGACAATTTTTCTGTGTGAATAGTAGATTAGGGCGCAGGAGCTATTCAAATAAGATTTTTGTCAGTTTTACATATAGTCCAATCATATATTATATGTTACTTAGTTCCGGTCCCGATGAAAGATCCAAGTTTTCACCCTTGGAAAGGGGTCTGCGTGGTACTCCATTTTGACATTACGACAAAAATGGCTGATACAAATTTGCAGAAGACTAAATTCCCTAAATTCAATAAAAAGGTAAGAACATCCGAAATTCTTGGGTTAGAGGCTGGTCGAGCAATTGTTAGAAAGATCATTAAGTTCTGCATTCAATGAGCTTTCTAAGTGACCGTACACCTTAAAGTTTTTTAAATACAGGGTATTTTGTGAAAGACTTGCATATTTTTTTAATCACCCTGTAACTGCGGAATGGCTCAGATGTCGCCTCCTCCTTTCCACAGAGGTGATTGTTTGACTAGGTGACTACTATCACCTTTTGTCCTATGGACAACTATGAACGAAACATCCGCTATAAGAGGTACTATGCGTATACATTTTCTTGGAAGAATGCACAAGTTTCCGCCGCTGTAACTCACTACGCATCAGACTTACAAAAAAAGAGTGTGTATACATATAAAGTAGGGCCTTCTTCAAATTTATATCAGCCATTTTTGTCGTCGGGTTAACCGTTGAGGAATTATTTTTAAAAAAACAATTTTTGTACATTTAATCCAAGATGGCGGACCGCACAGAACCTCTCATTGAGGCTCGGAACTACACAAGTAACATATGTATATAAAAGTCACAACTACCCCACATTTTGTGGACCATAAACCCCTATTGACTGGACTCCTAAGAACACTGCAAATATTTTAGATTGTTAGGAATGAGCTAGGGCTCTCATGTAATAGTGAGGGATTCTGTTTAATGGCTTGGGAAGTATTTCGCTAGGGTTTTGATGGAAGCCCTCAATATTTCCTTAGAAATTTACAGGAATGATTTCTTTAGAATTTTGTTTGTATTATTTGTGACTGACAACGGTTCCTTCGCCACTAAAAATTTGTATGAGCATAAACAAGTAGATATGCAATAAGCATTTTTTTTGTTTTTTTCTTTTTATATGAATTTCCAGAAAATGTTCGACAGAATTTTTATTCAATCTTGGGGGCCGACTGGACAGCAGTTATTCTCTGATCTACGCGTCTAAGTGTATAAAAATTAAAAAAAAAAAAAATAATATATAATAAAATGTGGAGTGGACAAAATGTATGCATGCAAGCAAAAGGCAAAAGAAAAGATGGCGTTTATATTTTGATAGAAATATGAGCTCATAATAGCTGTGTTCTTTTGTGTACCTTGTTCTAGAACTTCCATATACTGGGAGAACAAATTGTTCTGTCGATTGAAGTGTTCGCTTCATTTATAAAAATCTTCTATGAAAACGTGTGAGGCGTTCTTTTATGTGTCTTCATTCTGCTCTGTTCTGCGGGCACAAAAGTACATAGCTAATGTCTTTATTTTGTTCGAGGATGGAAAGCAAAGACTATCAAAAATATAAAACTTTAAAAACAATCTTAGAAGACATAAATAAATTCAAAAAGTTTAGCGAAAGGCTCTCATTACTCTCATTGGCCTACACTACATACACACTACTCTCACAGATCAATCCAATTAGCAACTTTTCTAATTTCTGTCGATAGAAAACGAAGTTTTGAACGAGGCCCATTAAAATTTAATTGCTCAGGTATTTTTTACAAACTCAAGGTTTCCGATCATCAATCCGATCATCATCCTGTACATAAATAATACTCTCGCTTAACTGTTGAAGGAATACAATAAAAACCAATTGAAATTGATAGCGAGTTCTTTAAAATCAATACCTCGGTTTTGCTAACGGTTAGAAATAAAGAGTGAAAGTGCATTAATAATGTGCGCCACTCATTACATCCGATATTTCGACAGTAATAGCTCTTAAAAGATAGATTGCCATCCATTGATCGACATTGGAAAGTGCTCGTAACATAAATCGATCAATGCACTTCTTATTTAATGTTCACGATCCAGCTGCATCACTCTTTGACGACAGCGCTGTTAAATTTATAAGAGTTATGAGCTATTCGCAGGTGAAATATTAGAGAAATTGCGAAAAGGAACCAGTTGCTAAATAAAAAATTTCTTATGTAAGTTTCATTAATCGTAATTGTATAGCAATTATGAATAACTGCACATTTTTTGTTCTGTTCAGTTCAGCAGCATCTTAATTGATCTCGAGATTTTAATTAAAATGTTAAAAGTTTAGATCCACCGTTACAGATTGGTTCGGTACGTATATGTATGTATACTTGAAATTAAATTCATCCAACTCAACACTTAAATCTATTGTAAATTTTAAGTAGTTCTATATGCGCACATTATGCTGATTCGAGTAAACAGTAAGCTTCAAGATCAAAATCATTTTTCGGTCTACTTTCTGGACATGCCTACCTTCTGTGAAAATCTATTATGGGGTTTTACTGTAATTAATTTCAGGTGTACACTTCTGTTAATTTGTAGATTACCCAGAGATGATAAAATTTTCCCAAAGAACATCTAAAACGTGAGAGAAACGGACTTGTATGATTTTTTACAAATACGAACTTCAGTCATGGACATGGTACACTGCTTGCAATAGCAATTAACAACTCCGATACGCATACGTCTCGGTTTACTGTGATCACTTTCCTCTGTTTTTACGTAACCGCGATATAATTAATGCGTTGCCGCTGGAACGCCTCTTGATACCGCTCAGAATTATATTGACTGTGCATTGAATTGTTACCGGTGTGATTGGTTATACTCTCGGCACCTTGATAAGTTTCTAATTCCTGTGATTCCAGATGATTTTACTTTGAGGTGAATGGCTTTGAAAGTGTACAAAGTAATTATGTGACAATAATTATTGCGATGTACTGCAATAGCGTGGAAAACCTTAAGTTATATGATCGAAATGAATTGTCTTTTTATTAATTACAAAAAAAAAAAAAAAACACATCTATAGTGAATAAAATAACTCTAGTAATTGGAAAGAAATGTTTCAGTTTCTTTTTATATTGTCTCATAGGGGTATGGAATGTTTTTATATAGACTCAGTTTCCGACCGCTGAAACTGGTGAGTTTATAGAACGCAGTAACATTGTGGTGTAAAACATTACTTATATCGGAATAGGGTGAATAAATGGGTAAAAATAGGTACAATTTAATCCGAAAGAGTAAGACATCAAAAAGTATTTAAAATTTAAGGAATTTATGATCTCTTAAGTTCCGAAGATTTCTAAACAAAGGATATAGTTAAAAATTAATGGAGAATGGAACATAAAAAAAATGGAATAAAAACAACAGAAATTCTAGAATAAATCTAAAAAATTGAAGAAAATCTTCATTGGATATGATTTTAAGTTTTTGGCTGTGTTGGTCTTCTATGATAGTACACTGATATTACTTTTCCTTCATAATATATTTTGAACTCCTAAACTCCTAAACTCCCCAATTAGCCCTCTGGTTGAGTTCTTCGGAATAATGTTAGCAGGAGTTTTCTTTTGATAAATTCTCAAGTTTACTCAGATTTATTTAGAAAAACTCTGGTATTATTGTCCAAAAACTGTTCGATAATCCTGCTGTTAAAATTGACGAGGGGTGAGGTTCTGAGATATATTCATTCGGTTTCCTGAAATACTAGTGGCCTTGAACTGGTAGGGAAGCTCTACAAATATAATTATACAATGTTCCGGAAAAGTGAAAAACTTTCCGATAAAGGCGACATAACTTAACTAAAACCCATCGGGAAATTTCTACAGACGGAATACAATTTGGTTCTAGTTGCTCCTTTGAAGTATTAAGATGTAACAGGGGAGAAGACCCACATTAATTCTCATAAATTACACGAATTCTAATAGACAATACACGATGACAGAAAGGAATAGACGGAAATGAAAAAGCGTCAATCTGTCTAAAATTGAGGTCGAGAGTCCATGCAATGGTCCGTTCCCAATATTTGACGTATCGAGAAACCACTTTAGGGGAACACTACAAAAATCGGAAGACATGCAACTGGCATAGCGCGTTCGGTATGAGGCAAGTGAAGGAATTTTTGTCCCTTATCCTTTCAAGACATGCAAACTGATTGATCTTAGCAGGTAATCACTCAGGCTGTTTATTAATGCAGTCACTGGACTTGCCTTTTCCGTTATTTATTTTTTTTTTAACAAGATAGGCAAATCAAACAGCGAATATGTCGACTGTGCGAAGAGAAATAATACTTTATTTTGGTCAACTGTATAAAGTTTATAAATCTTATTTATTACAGATCTACAGGCTAGCTGTACAAAAATTTTCTTTTATAAGAAAAACAAGACTAAGTAAGTATATTGAGCAAATTAAATTAAATGTACTAAGTTGAGAAAATTGGCAAAAAAAAAAAAATTCAAGTAAAATCTTGAAAAATACAAAGAAGGAAATGTAGTAAATAAAGAGTAATATTAATATTTTAATTAAGATTAAGAACAGTCATGAAACGTACCTAATAAAGCTCCAAAGAAAATCTCCACCAGAGTTCACGCTACGAATATTAGAGGGTAAACTATTTCACTTACGTGTAGTTTGGACAAAATAAGAGCGCTCCCCGAAATGAGAATGACAGCGTGGCAGAAGAATGTTTAATTTTCTTTGGGAGCGTAAGAATTGCAGCTTGTTCTAAAGATATTGTGGTCGCTTTTTATGAATTAGTTTATAAAGAAAATACAAGCCATCGATGAGCAGAATGGGTATCAAGAGAGTGTCCAAGGGCTGAATTAACTTGCATTGAGATGTTGGCGCTGCGTGTTAAATTATAAATATATCTTTTACAGTCATTGAATGCAACTGTTAATTTACGGCGGTAGCGTGTGTCCAACTTGGGAAATACTATTGTACCATACATAAAATGAGGAAGAATCAAACTATGTACCAGTTTCAGTCGCAAATCTATTGATAATAAATACCCACCGATTCTCAACTGCCTTAAGCAGCCATATACCTTGCCTAATATGTTGGTAACATGACTGCAGCAAGATAACTTTGTGTTCAGGATTACACCTAAATTTTTTCCAGAGCTGGAGAAGGGCAAGGTACAGTTGTTTAAAATAACCTGTGGTAGCTCTTACACCTCAAGGTTGTTTCTATAGATCGGCATACAGACAGACTTGCTAAGATTCAGTAGTAGTTTATTAACTATCGACCAGTCATAAATTCTCGTTAAGTCTTCATTTACACGAGCGATACAATCTTCTTGCAACCCTGATTACGTCAGGAAAATCAGTGATATATAGACTAAATAGGAGAGGACCTATGATTGATCCTTGGGGTACTCGACAGGTGGAGTCTCGAAAGTTCAATATAGAGTCTTGAACCTTGACTGCTTGTTGTCTACAGGTAAGAAAACCTCTGATCAGCATAATGGCTGAAGAGGAAAAATTGAAGTAATTCGAAAGTTTATAAAGGAGCCAATTATGATGTACTGACTCAAAAGCCTTACTAAAATCCAATAAGACAAGAATAGTAAAATCCTCTGAATCTAAGTATTCGATAATATCCGTTGAAACCTTCAGAAGGGCAGTTGCGCAGCTATTTCCGCTACGAAAAACTGATTGGTAAGATGATAAAAGCTGATCCAGGTCAAGATATTTGGTGATCTGATTGTATATGACTTTTTCGAAGACTTTGCTGAAAAAACACAACAAACTAATAGGCCTATAATCACTAATTCCACTAGCACGAGGCATTTTAGAAACAGTGACAATAAGGCCTTTTTTTCATAAAGACGCTAATTGAGAAGTTGCAAGACAATAATTATAAATATGTACTAGAATATCAGCAATAGTGGGAGCAATCCTCTTGATGAATCTCGGCGGAAGCAGATCATACCCAAGATCATTCCCAAGATTTTACAGCAGACATAGCAAAGAGAACATCAGTATCATCAATGCAATTAAACGCAATGTCATCCACCACATGATGACTATCAGGGACTGTGGGAGTAGAAGACGCAAAAACTCACTTAGGGTCTCAGCATTAATATTGCATTGTGGAGACCACCAAGTGAGGGGATATTGCTCCAAAGTTTTCTTACTGGAAGATCAGGATTCAAATTGGTGCTATAGAACGACTTTTTGGAAGATCGAAGTTTAAGGTTCACGAGGTTTCGAACTTTCTTGTAACGATTATGAATTAGAGGGTTACGTGTGGCTTTATATTGACGCAGTAGTAGATCCCTTTTAGCGATAATTGAATGTATCTCCCTAATTAATCATGGACAACGCTGAAAAAGAATCTTTCGCCTTCGCAATGTTACATGCCGGTTGAAAAGCTGTAGTAGTAGATTCTTTAGGATACTGATTTTATCATCAACCGACTCCATTGAAAAAACATCCAGCCTAGGCAAATTAAGACAATCTGCATATAGCACGTCCATAACAATGTTCTTGTAATCTCTGTAGGAAAATGATTCGAAGCTAGCGGAGTATCACAGTCCAAAAGAATATGTTAAATTCAAAAATTCATGATGAAAACTACTCGTTGGACATAATTGGTTATGAAACAATACTTTGTCAACATTGGTAACAGCGATATAATCCAATTGTGATGGATTATTCATGTTAAAATACGTTGGCATATGATTTACTATCTTTAAGTCATTTGATTGCATCATGAAACATAATTCATCCATAGAGAGTTGGCTTCGTAAACCATCAACATTAAAATCACCACCAACAATAGTATCCGAATAACATAGACCAAGACTGTAAGTAGTACTTTGGAGTTCAATACACGATGTCGCATTAATGTGGTTGGGTGGACAATACACTGCAATTATGGCACATTTTTCCATTCCTGATTTATATTCCACGCAGAAAAACTCTATGGAAGCCCCTTGGGAAGAGTAAGCTAGAACAGATGCTTTAAATGATGTATGAATATAAATAGCCACTCCTCCATCAATGCGATCTATACGGTCATTTCTAAAAAGTGAAAATCCTGGAATACTTAGCGCAAAGATGATAGTTTGAACCTGATAGATGCTACAATCATCATTTATTCAAATTTTATAGTAATGTGGTATTCATCCACGAAGCTCACTAGGCCCGTATGGTCCGTAAGTCGTAAATATGATTAAAATTTGCTTGGGCAGCTAACAAGTGGTAAATATTGGCTTCAGTATTATTACGATTATCTGATTACTATAATTATAGAACGCATTGTACTCAGGAGAAAATTGTAAAAGGACTTTGGCATGCATGGCCTCAATGGAGAATAAGTCAAACAAATAATGCACTCTCACAATGAGGACAAATGGAAAATATATTTGGAAAATATTTATATTTTATCGAAGTTTTTTTGTCAGTTCATTGTTAGAAGCAAGTTATCTAACTTTTCACTGCTTGAATGAGTAAAAACCTGTGAGAGGGCAGGGTAGGAGACTTCTTCATAACATGTGAAATTAAGAAAAGAATTGAACAAGGTTGGGAGGGCACACAGCTAAAAATTTTATGTACAGTAGTTTGAACTTCGTCGATGTACAAAATATTTTTTTCGGATTTTTGCATACATACGAAAAATCTAAGACTTACCAAGCGAATACGTAGTGTGGAAAATATAGAAAGTTTGTACACTTCTAATACTGCTGAAGTAAGTTGGATTAAAGTTTGATTTCTGAAGTATTTCCGGTGCCCCTTAATATATTCGCCCTTTTTATGTGTTCTTTATGCAATGATGGAAGGGCCTGCCATATGGTTCCTCCTCAACCTGATAATCGGAGGATTTCTTAAATAATAAAAAATACAAATTGCTTTTATGAACAATCTGTAGTAAGAATATAGTTGAGGTAAATGAGTATATATAGTATGATTGAAGAAGAAGATGAAGAACAAACAGTGCGTATAATTTGTCATAATTTTACACTACTAAATTATTAACATTTATCAAACTATTTCCATTAGGACCTGCTGAATATCGTCAAGATGAGCGATTGGTGCCTCTAAGTTTAGTGACCATAATTTGGTACGAATGGACACAAATAGCTTCCATAATTGGGGCTTTATGTATGCATAACTTTATTTATACACATGAATGAAACAAATTCATATATGTAGAGCTGCATCGACAAATTCAAAATAAATTTTGCAATCAGTGCGATGTAATCATCAGGTGTGATTTAAAACTTCGCGGTTTGTAGGTATCATTGGAAAGCAAACCCGAGAACTAATCAATTCGTCACAGTCACACTTCATTAAAAAAATTAAGGAATTTTCTATTGATAATAATAGTAGCTTCAATTCACCTTTAATTAGACATGCTTCGTTTAGTAGAATTTTCCAGAAATTTGTAAGGTTGAGGCTACTGAACTTAATAATCTTTTCAATTTGTGAAAAAATCAGTAAATTTTTCTTGTTATGATTAAATTTGATTCCCAATGGTGTTAATTTCCAAAGCTATCAATTTGACGACTAGTATTAAGAAAACTAAGGATTTTCTGACTAGATCGCATGTGAGGTTTACCTTCAATTGGAGTTTACTACAGTTAGTTTGTAGTAGTAGAAATCTTATTTTTGCTTTCACTAAGATACTTGGAAAATTTATTATAATTTGAGAATTATAATTCAAAACTTTATAAAATATTTTGAAGGTTGAATATCGTACATATGTCGAAATAACAAAATTAATGTTATAGTTTGTGTAGGGCTAACCAGTTTATCAGTTATCCTGGATATTCTACTTCCGTTGAAATCTTAGTTAAATTAAAACCGAACCTCAAAATTTCAAATGTAGAACTTTTGAAACCGTCAAAATGGGATAGGATGTTAAACTGAAAGGATTAAAAGGGAACTGGTTTGCTCAAACACTTTGACGAGATAATTAAAAAATTAGAAAACAGGACCATTTATGGAAACCTTAGGGAATATATCATACTGTAGATCCACTTAAAAAAAACCTCAAATATTACGGAAAGAGCTAAAATTGAGAATCGAAATATGGTAGTAGAGAGAGTTATCCGCCTAATTAAGTCAGCAATTAAGAGCATCAAAAGAAAACTTAATTTTTGTTAATAAGGCCGGGAGAGCTGTGAAGTATTGCAAGGTGCTGAACTCCTAGCAATTATTATAAATTATTTATCACTAATGCACAACAATTTCAAAATCTTATCTACGTGAATTTTTCTATTTTGGAATACAAGGCTCATACAGCAGGAGGTGATAGCACTCATCTAGACGAGCAAAAAATTGTATGACAGAGGGGTCCACATTAACCATTTGGGAGATACAGGGTCATTTAGAAATTATAATAGTTATTCACAAAATACCCTGTATCTGAAAAAGTACAGGGTGTAAGGTCATCACCTAAAGCTGATTGCATGCAGAGCTTCCAAGGACAGGTCAACCAGCTTCGTACTCCTTTGCTCTCAGGAGTTATTGTCGTCTAAACTAAAAATTTCGGATTTTCTTACCATTTTTTTAATTTGACTTCTATTTTTTTTTGCAAAACAGTAGTTAATATAACTTTTTTTTTTATAAAAACTATAAACTGTGGACTCTCCTCTTTAATTTGACCTATTACATGCTCTATCCTAACTATAGCTGTTCACAACCTATTCAGATCATTGTTTTTCTTTCTTATTATTTTTTTTTATATTAAGCCAAGCTCAAAGGATAGCCTATGATGCAAAGCACACCATAACAAGAAGGAGATAGGGAAAGGATTAGGGGTTCTGATGAAAGTGGAAGAGTTGCCGTTGCCGAGGTATGTCAGTCTTGAACCTTCGTAGATTGTAAGCCCGAGGAAAACAGAAGATGGTAGAGTGTTCCACTTTCGCACAGTTCGGGATAAGAAAGCATCACCGAATTTTACTGTACGTCCTAAAATATTTTGAATGGTGCGGGAATGTGCGAGGCTTGCAGCGCGGTATTACGTGCAGAAATTAATCTACAAGGGATCAGACTAGATATTTCATCGGAGCTTTGGCCATGCGTGTAGCGATAAAGGAGCGCAAGACATGCACCATTGCGGCGGTGCTCGAGTGAGTCGATATGACAAGTTATTGCCAAATCACCAATGAGCTTACAGGCTTTTTTTAAGTTCCATAAAGCTAAGGCTGTACGGCCAGCTGCAGCCCAAATGTGAGAATTGTATTCTGTTCTAGGGCGCTAAATTTTATTGGCTGAAATATTTCTTACACTGAGTTTAAACGGTTTTTCAGAAACCAAGTTACCCAAGATTTTGTGAATTAAAACGAAAATCCAGTCAATTTTTATATGTAATTAACAGCACATTTTAAATAATTAAAGTTCAAATTCAAAAGTAGAGCGATTTTTGAAAAATTCAATTACGAACGAATGATCATTGATTTTGCCCGTCTGCCCAGGTAAGGGAACAAATTATTTTTGAAAATAATAAATAACTCCTCCTTTTACTCTCCATAACCCTGTAGAACCTAAAATATGAATTATATTTGTATCGTGATAACAGGCAGGATTTTTGCTGCACCTTTCATTATCTTCGTATATATTTTAATAGAACGCATTCAGCAGATGCAAGTTTAAAATTATTTTTAGAAGCGTAAAGTATTTACTTAGAGATTAGATATGGATATTACCATCTCAGAAAATATTGATGAACATGTTGCAAATCGTACAATATCTATAAGAGAGAAAATTCGTAAAACAATAAAAAATAAATTGTTTTCCTTAAAAATTGATTCAGCAACTCGTAAAGACAGAAGAATCTTTGGAAGCAATATCCAACTTACACAAAGATTGTTGTAAAAACTCTCGCGATGATGGAACTGGAATCTTGTCAGACTGCGTCATATCTGAAGGAAAAGATTGTCGAAATCCTTACAATGCAAATAATGTTTTTCGTTACTTTTTAAGCAGTTTACCTAACCTACGAGATTTTTTTAGGTATGGAGCATCCTTGCATCAAGTTCATACTGTAACGACTGATAACGGACGGAACATGCTTGCTGCAGTTAAGCTACTAAATGAAGATTACAGTAGTTTCGATGAACGATTAGGTAATGAAATTGATTTATCTAATTTTTCCCTGAGAGAAACAATTCATTCTGTGAAATGTGCAGCGCACACTCTGAATCTTGCAGTTAGGCATTCTTCTTAAAAAACGCAATGTTCAGGAAAAAATTTAGCAATGCCGACAATTTCTGAAGCGGTTAAGGACACCTACATCTCGATAGGTTCTCAAAAACAAGGGGTTAAAGGTATGTGCACTTGATGTCAGAACAGAATGGTGCTCCACATATCTGATGTTGCAATCTTTGTCTGATGCTACGGTTGAATTGATCAATTTCATTCAAGAACTCGTTCTTATATTTAAAGTCGCGAAACAAACAACGGATTTGCTGCAAGATTCACAGTTGATTTTAGGTGACTTTTATAAATTCTGGATGAAACTTAAACAAAAAAATACGGTCGTTTTCATCAAGTGTCCTTGTAAAAAAATTTGCACTACGCCTTGATGAGAGAGAAAATATGCTGATCAGCTCTAATGCGTTTTTAGGCGGACTGTATTTAGATCCAAGATTTGAAAATATTATTTTACTTATCTTCAGTTGGGCTATAGAAACTGTGTTCCTTTTACAGATTTCATTGTGTTATTGTGTCGGCAAATCCTGAAAACATATGCAGAGTCATAACGTTTTTACAATCTGCTGCCAGAAAAATCCACCATTTTGTAAGAAGCTTTTATCATAGTACTGAATATTGTCACTTATTCACTTTTTAAAGGAAACCATAGAGAGACCGGATAGCAGTGCCACTAGAAACGATTCACTTTGCACATTTCTAAATCCACCACTAATTCTTTGTTGGAGAAATTTTTAAGTGTATCATTTGGAGGAGATACCAATATGAGTCCTGCTGCAGAGGAAGTGTACCAACACTTCCGAGAATATTATGCTGCCATTGATGGTTTTCATATTTCAAGAAGGTATGAAAAAAGCTTTCGAAGTGAAACAATGCAAATGGCAAAAATTACAAAGGTTGTGTTAGCAACTCTACCAACTCAGGTGAGTGTTGAAAGGAGTTTTTCAGCACTTACGTATGTTCTAAATGATTATTGAACTAAGTTCACTAATGCAAACCTGGAAAAGTTTTTGTTAGTGCGTTTAAATACACAATAGCTAATCTAACTTAAAAGTGTATGTTACTTACGGCAAAAAAATGTATAATTCTAAAAAAATTTCAAATAAAGGAATGAAAGTCTTAAGGCATCGAATCTTTTTGTTCTTTGAGGAACTAAGTCTCTAAGGAGCAATTCAATAGTTCTTTGAATAATGAATTCCGGAGCGGAACTTTTCACTCGAAACGATATTTTTTGTTCCGAAGAAACCATTCTGCTCGGAACTTTTGATTTTTTTTTTCGCTTCTCTCCGGACTCCTGCTCTTAACACAATGATTTTTGAATTAGGCTCGACCTTTTGAGAAACGACAGTAATGGTATTCATAGAGACAACAAATATAATGGCTACACTTTTCAATTTTAATTTTAACCCAAACTATCTTATGAATTAATTCAAATTCAGGTAACCGTATTGGATCGAAGCAACTCTGTACGGCAATTAACCATCCCCCATCAATTAATTAACCATTAATGATTTCGTTGGGATTTGCGAATAATGTAATCAAAACTCGCTTTATTTTTTATCATATATGCTGGAGAAGTTTTATTTAATTTCAT
The DNA here is from genome assembly GCA_963924295.1 of Dioctria rufipes. Lineage (NCBI taxonomy): Eukaryota > Metazoa > Arthropoda > Insecta > Diptera > Asilidae > Dioctria > Dioctria rufipes. The sequence continues at coordinate 294,138,280 of OZ002741.1, forward strand.
ATAAATTTTTCCGTTTTTCACCCAAGTGTATTTCAAAGAATGTTTTATCTTAAACTTTTTAGCTTGGTATAGTAACCTACAGTTAGTATTAGATAAAAGTTCACTTGGATAGATTTTACTAACATTGTCTGAGAAGCCTAATTCGGTAGCAGTTTATTTCTAAGATGTTGTTGCAATTCCTTTAGCTCTGGAGCGATACGATTTGATTTCCAATGGGAGTTTTAAATGAAAATGATATCCATAATGTACCCTCGCCAGCCATCAGATTTTGGGACCTTGGAAACTCGAGCAAAGGTACTGATCTCAATCTTATTTAAACGAATTTTTATGTTAGAAACGTCTTTGCGAAAATCAGAGTTTTTAAGTTTTAATGCAGTTATTTTGCTTTTGTGCTCTTCAACAAATTGAGTAACTTTCATTACTTGGTCGAAGCCAGAAATGAAAGTAGAAATTGATTTGTTCAATTCTATTTACTTTTGTTTAAGAGTAATGATCTCAGTGTTTATCGTAGTAATAACGGCTCTTAGAACCATTTGTGTCTGAGTTAGTTTCAGGGTCACCGTATACAATTTATTTGTTTGCTACCGACCGAAAATTAGATATTTTCTAGCAACTAATCGTGTAATAATATAAGTGTTATTATTATCTAAGTTATATGGACAGTTTGGATGTGATTATTAGAACTGATGGTAAAAATAAACACAAAAAATAATTATTTATTTATTCAAATATAAGTTCCAATTAATTTTAATGGAATAAGTAAGGCACAAGTAATCCATATAGAATTAGACAGTACAGAGATTAGAATATATAGGTAAAATTCATGTACATGAATGAAGACGAAAACCAACAATAATATCTCGAAGGAGTAGATGATAACGAAGAGCAAATGAGATGTAAGCAATAAAAAAAATAAAAGTAACAAATGAGACTCTAGGTAATAAATGAATGACAGTGTGTAGAAATGTCAACAAGTTTGTACTCGTATTAGAATCCTTGAATTCTGCTAGCTGTTTACCACTGTTCTACCACTGCTCTCAACTTAAGGTCAAAACAAATATTGCTTTTGCTTCACTTAATTTAACTTATTGCACAGATTAGTAGATGTGTCAGAAATGACAAAGTTCGAGCTTGGTAGTAGTACTCAATTATTCTCTATTCTCTTCAAACTTCACGGAAAATACTTTGATGGATGAGAACTTGATATAATCAATTAGAAATTAACTATTTTTTGACAGCTTAAGCCTGTACATGCCGCGAATATTATAACAATTACCGAAACGAATTTAACATTTCCAATGCATAACCATAATTTCAGCTGAACGAATGAAAGCATAATTACTTAATTATTGTTATAAATATTAGTTATATAAAATACTGTCTGAATTGAATTTCTCCTAAACGAGATAATTAAATTTTGCATTCCGACTACACCCATTCATCTCGTCCTCATTCATCGAAAACAGTTTTATTCCCAAATTAGTTACCTCCATTCATTATGCAATTGAATTGGAAAGGTTTACAAATTGTGTGCGAAATCTTTTCGTTTCTTAAAGTAAGTCACGCCGATGAATTTTAATTGAACTGATGATCGAAGAGATTCCTCATCCTTTTGTTCGATTCCATTATATTTCTTAATTAAAACTTTTCGACAAAAACTTTGTTTTTTTTTTTTTTTTTTTGGGATTTCGTCCACTTTTTCCGGATATTTCTTTCAAGATGAAGTTTGTCTTGTTGAATGGTTTCACTCAAGTTTTACGTCCAACCATTACTGCGATAAATCGATTTCCTTAGTTATTTCACATTTAAGTGTTAACACTTGTTGTTGAGGGTTAAGTAACAAATGTAAATGATGTTAGTGTTATACATATATATAAATAACATTTAGCAAACAAAAAGGTTTGACAAATTGATTTAATTCTAATTTATAACAGATGTGCGAATGAGCAAATTGCTTTTTAGCGTATTATAAAATTTTATAGTTCGGGATGCAAAAAAATGCTTATGCGTGTAAACTTTGATCAGTTGGTGACAATGAATTGAATCAGTTAAAGAGAACACATGAACAATGGACGCAATATTGAAAAGTCTGTTTTTGAGGTAACACCTCGGGATGTAATTCCTCAAATTATGAGAAACGACTTAGAGATATGGGAAATATGCAGCTCTTTTCTTTTTTATCTTTCCTGCTGGTCATGAATATGCAGTAGAATAAAAACACCGGTTGGTGTTCTAATCAGGCCTGGAAAAGAAGACTTCTGGAAGGGGAGAGTTAAAAGACAGCGTCATGCAAATCTCAAATCCTAACCAAGGAGGTAAGTTTAATATGTCAAATGTCATACAATAACCTCAGCTAGTATACAAATTAGACGAAGCTATCTTGTTCGAATCGTGTCTTAGCTTAATATTTGACATTTTATTAAGAGCTTGTGCTGCTTTTAGTATTTCTTACCCCGTATATTAATCGATTTGAAAATAAACTCTCTTTTCCCTGAAATGCAAAAAGCAGTCATATAACTCGCGATCATCATAAATGCAGTTAAATTCACCTATAAGTGATAAATTATTATTATGAATATAAGCTTAAAGGTAAACATACACGGTGAAAGACATTTGCTACCCAGTCTCCGGTTTACAGAGACTAAAATCTCCGAAATGTTTACACGGCAAGAGACCTTCATCTTTGGAGACCAAAAAATTAGGTTTCTGGAGATCATAATAAAAAAGTCTGTAGAGACATATCTCCGAAGTGTATACATGATATTTGAAGTTTGGTCTCTAGAGATCTCCAGAGATCTTTGTTAATTGTCAAGCAAGAGATTGTTAGAATGAATTATCTCAAAAGATCTTAATATTTTTATGTTATAGGAAAAGTGAAAAAGTTAAAATATGTCTTTGGTATACAAATTTGTGTTATTATTATTTTTTTTTTTTTAATAACCAGAACTCTATTGACGAAGCAAATTTTCTGCCCTAAATCCATTATACTAATTATTAAATTTTATTAATATCTTTGTAACAATTTGTCAAACTCGCTCCACTTTATTCCCATTCCTTTCCGAGTAGATCTACACTTAACTGACCAGAACTCACAAATAGTCTCCGGAGACTCGGATATGTCAAATGAACAAACTTTGGAGACCGGAAACCGAACCTGGAGACCTGTTTGTTTTAAAATACCCGACGGGACACTGGATATCAGGAAAGTCCCTAGAGACTAGGTGTTTTTACAGATTTTTTGCATCTCTGAAGTGTATACGCAGGTCTCTGGAGACTAAAGTCTCTCGCCCTGTAGCTTCATCTTAATAATTTAGTTTTTTAAACACTTAAAATAGTAAAAAGCCTGTGCCATATTTTTGTTTCATTTTGTCAGTGTCCGACATTTTGCCACCAAGCTCAAAACGAAGCTAATTTGTCTCAATTCGTTTGCTTAGATTGATTTTGTAGACAGAAAACAAGCATAACCTTACAATGTGTAGTCTATTTGAAGAAGTCAACTCGATTCTTGACTCGGCGATTAAGCTATAACAAAATGTCTAGACTGTAATACAAAGTAGCAAAGCGCGATGATATAGACATTGATTTGAATTGAGATTTACTCCTTATTACGTCACTAGCTGTTATACGAAAATGTAGACTAAGACGAAGAGTTGGATGTGAACAGGTTCTTCGACAATGAAAAATATATTTAGTTTCGAATATATATGATGAACAGTTGTACAGAGCTTTACAAATGAAAACTTTCCTAATACATCCTTCTCTCATTCGATTTGAATTATTTAAAAATAATTTTTAGAGAATATCGACGTGGTTGTAGCGTTATATCTTTTCCCACAATCGTAGGAGGGGGATACGTTAGAGGAAGTTGTTTTATTTTGCTAAGCCTTTCTGTTACAGATCCGCCATTGCATCAACTTAGAATGTAGATGTGTATGTGTTATCTTTGAACTTCTATGGTAGGCGATCAGAGATAACCATACTGATGAGATCATCTCTGATTGCTGGGTTGAAAAGTTCAATCATTTTGTTTTTTTTTGCACTTAAATGCATTTTGTAAATTTATTGAAATTATTTTCAATAAATTTCAGTCTGTTGGACGAGAAATCTACTCCGTATATTAAGCTTATCGCCATATTTATCAAATAAATGTTCGGACACTATGACCAATTGCACGTGTAGTCATTGCTCGATTTGATATTCTCAGGGATAATATTCGGCTACTATTCTCTTTAATTCCTTTTTGGAAATGATGAAAAGACAATTCCAATTTTACCAACAAATATTTATTGTTTCAGTTCTATTACTAATTCTATTTCACATCTTACTTGCCGAGAGCTAATACCACGAAGTTATTCAAGAAAGTTAATTGAACAACACCAAAAAAAATGAAGATTTAGTATAAGAATCCAAATAGCAACCTTTCGGAGTCATCTTTTTTTTTTAATTTTTCTTATACTTTTTGTTCTGAAAATAAATTGCCCGATTATTCTATTTCTGCTTTCTAACAATAGTAGGAACCTAGCCATCAAGAAAGCAACTAACGTGTACAAAGTTCGCAAATAAATATAAAGCCTAAAACAAGAGGATAGCCCAAAAAAGCATACCAAAATCGTCGTGAATATCAAAATGCAGGTATCAATATCCCACGAAAATTTCGCAGGAGAAAAGAAAATTTGTTTTTTCTCAGTTTTGTGTAATCGATGACATCAACAGGTAACCTGAGTAGTTTATATTTAGGCAAATCGAAAATGAGAAAAACAACAACATTCGGAGAAATATTTATTTTTACTACTTCTTCGCAAACGTGGATAATAACGAATCTATGATGAGATTTTATCAAATGATTTCTTATTCACGTTACATATAAGTCAATAAAAACGGTGAAAGCCTAGAGACTAACATTATTAAAAAAAAAATTATTTAACTGGGAAGTAGATTACCGAGGAGGAACTGCTTGGAACTTCTTCTCTAAAATAATCGATAGAAAATTATTTTATTAGTAATTTAAAACTATCAAGATATTTTGAGTAGATTAAAATCATCTAAAAAGTACTTAGCCACAGAACTTTACCTGACAAAACAAAGCCTTTACCAGGCATGCTCTCTCGAGTTGAGAATTCTAAAACAAAATGCCAATATAGGAAAATAATGCTGCAGAAATATTTTTTAAAACAAAAGAAATATCTGATTTTTGAAAATTTCAATTTAAAGAAATGAAAAGCCTAATTTAAAAAGAAATTATGGGCAGAGAGGAAAATTATAGCTCATATAAAAACCAAATAACTAATCAGGTCTCGTAGGACTGAATACAGTCTTTGAAGAAATTACCGATGAGTTTTACGTCACAGCATTCGATTTACAAAAGTAGCCGTAACCTAAATGTATGACAAATGAAAGTTAAATATAATTCTACCATTTGGTTGTCAAGGGTTCTACTTCATACCCAATAGAAGGCGTAGGCAAGCGTGGAAAATATGTAAATGGCAGCTGCCGATATTCTTCTGTAAAGGTCAAAATTAAAATAATCAATCAACGAATTTAGTTTATATTCAGCGACTAAAATAGTAATCGATAAATTGTATTGTATTGCCGGGCATCTGACTTCAAGTGAAAATTAGACACAATTTTCTTGAAGCTATGCACAGCGTTATTAATTATGAAGTGAAACCCGATTATGGAATTGAGCTTGACCCTCTTATGGGAGGTAATAAATAAATAAGTATTGAAGGGAGGATTTCCAAGACGAGTAATGCATTGTAATAGCATAAGTAACCTGCAGGTCGCTTCTTGACAGCACAATATTGAATTATTGAACTTTTGAACTATCGTGGAATATGTTGACATTAAAATCATCTGCGATTATTATACGTGCATACCTAGAACTTTTAATGCAATCACTGACATGTGTTAATTATTGATCGGTTCCTAAGATTTTAATTTAAAAATTAAATAGGCGGGCAATCATGTTATTTGTCAGTTAAACATAAAAAAAGTTTAGAAACTTCTTAATACAGTTCAGAGATCCCTAAGAACTGATATTAAATTCAATTTTACATTGATTATTCAAGATTACTATGTTTTCATATACAATGAATTTCAATAGCAATGAACTAAAAATAAACCTAAATAATCATATAAAATTAGTTCTTAAAAATTAGTTAAACGAAATTATTTAAATATGTACACAAACTTTAAAGATTCCAGCATTAATTAAAAACCTGACCATTAAAAATTGCAAGCATTTCTAAAAGTGTTATAGGCCTAACTAAAACACCTCCTTCTGGAGGTGAATGCGAGATAGCGCCAACCTGATTTAATAAAAAAAAAATTGTATCAATTTGGAAATTCGGGTCCATCAAAAGTTAAATAAGATTTAGAAAAAAAAATCGAAATCAAGTAGTTTTCTGCTCGTTGCTCGCTCGTTCTACGGGGACAGCACGATGTAAGGTCACAGCACAAGGTTTACCGCCATTATACAAAGTAAAACCATCGAAAGAAAATCAACTTATGCTATAATAAAAATCATATAACAGTAATAAAAAATAAACAAAATAGAATTGAAATTGTTTCTTTACTAGTTAACTATTAAACAATTGAGGACAGAAGTTGAAATAAAAACAATATCATCAAAAATTAGACCATATACAGAAATTATTTTGACGGCTTTTTATTAAATTATATAAATTTAATTGACATCCAGTTTTTTATTTTATTAAAAATAGAATCATTATAAGAATAACCGTAAATCTATGACTTTTACATATTATGTCTACTATTTAAATAATAAATATTATAGACCAATTAAAACCAATATATAAAATAACAAATAGAAACTACAATTCATATTCGTAGTAAAATTTAACCAAATTTAATGACAGATATGCAAAAAAAGGGACTAATTGCCCTTCTGAAAAATTTAGTAAAATGAATATGGGATAGTTCTGCATTTTTACGAAGTACCTATTATGTTCTAATGTCGTTTAACTAAAATGTATAAAATCAAATACATTTTGACGTAAAATCATGAATTTTCTAAGAAAAAAATTTAAGCTGATTTTCACGCTCATACAGATTAGTAGCGGACCAGTAACCCTCATGGACTAATGCCCGTTGCTGCTTGAGGAATTCTAACAACTCTCTACAGGTTTAACTGGCATACTCAGGCGAGGGGTGGATTTCACTAAACATACATACCCAATGATTCTTGTTTGACGTCACGTTGGTCATTTTGTAGGAGTCCACAAACTAAACCTTAAGTCTTAACATTTTTAATTTTATTTAATCTAATGGGTTATTAAAAAAAAACATCCTTCATTGGTAAAAAAAAAACCTAATTATACCGAACTAGGAAACTGCATTATTTTGTAAAAGAACAAAAATGGAAAAATGGAAATGGGGAATGTCGTCATGGTTGGCCCCATTTTGACTTTAGTCCATAACTTCCGGTTAAGGAATAATTTGGTAAATCCGAGCACATATTTGGAAAGGTCTGGTAAAAGGAATACTTTTGTTGTACGTTGCATATTCATACACTGATTGGCAGGGGCGGATTTGATCACTTGGCCGCCCTAGGCCTATGGAAGATTGCCGCCCCCTACTCCCTGTAAAACACGAAAAATTGAATGATCTATATCCAGTGAAGGGACCCCAGGCTAGAATTAGCGGAGTAGGCTGCCTCATAAATCGGAGTAGATTTGAAAAAAAATGGAGTAGAATTAAAAATAACACTTTCCAACGAATTATTTTATTTAAAAAAACGAAAAAGTATAAAAATGTAATTAAATACCCACAACTACAAGAAAAAATCGCCGCCCCCTAAATCTGCCGCCCTAGGCCCGGGCCTACTCGGCCTATAGGGAAATCCGCCCCTGCTGATTGGGTGGAAAATGAAAAGAATATCGGCATTTAAAAAAAAAAGTTAAATGATGTCAAGGTCCGGCCGGTGCTGTCAGGTTGGCCAACTGGCGAAAAATGTGCTGAAATAATTGAAAATGAGCTGAAAAAATTAAATGAATTAAACTAAAGGCCGAATTTATTGCATTTTTCTGTTTTTTAGCAAAACTTTAATGACAGATTTTTCGGAATCGCATTTCTGGTAAATTTCGGCATCATCCAAACACACAATCACAGCGGGTTAACCCCAACTACACAAAGTGGCCAACTCTGACTACACAAAGCTGTCAACCTTGAGGACAAGCATCATTGCCGCGTCACATGACACCACCACGAAATATGTTACAGGATTGAATTTTCTTCTTGGCTTGTTTTCAAGCATGAACCACACAACAACATCACAATGCTTACCTTGGCGATTGCGACCGCATTTACTGCTGCTAAAAAGAACTTTTTTTTTTCAATTTCATTCATTCATTTCACTGTTACTGAGAGAAGTTTGTCCGCGCTTGAAAATATGTGCCGTTGATTGTCAAAACTAAAAAAAAATCGGAGACGGCCGACCTAGACTACAGATAAACCCTGACCGGTGAGCGTATACTAAAAGAGAAATCTCTTGAATACACCCTTATTCGCCAGTGTGTAAAAAGCAACGAGCTTGGCTATTGAAAAATGTAAACATTTACCCTTCAGAATAAAAAAAACAAGTATATTTCTCTTTCTCAAACACATGCTAAATTTCCTTAAATGCTACATTCAGTTCTTTCTTTCAAAAATTTGTATTCATTTTTTATATATCATATTTTATTATTTTCAAATGACGCGTGAAACGAACTTAACTATGCACTTTCCTAGTGCGACTGCGGTAATTCGTTAAAGAAAAACTTGAGTGAACGTAAGATTCTTAAATATGTATATTCAAAATCATTTGTATGTGTAATAATGAATTTTTTCTACATCGGGACACACTACCTTAATTTAAAAAAAACATCATTTTCGCTGTGATTAACATTCTGATAGGGGATGTACAGTCTGTGTAAAATAAAAATCGAATTAGACCTAAAGCCAGCAGAGAATGCTGCATAAGCAACATCAATTTAATCATTAATATAAATTGTCAATAATACAATATCAATCTTTGCAGGATTTAAAAATTCCTGTGGAGGTTAATTTCGAAGAAGTATCTCACCTACAAATTTTCGAAATAATGATTAAAAACGCCTAATTAAAGTACCATCTAAAAAATATCTAAGTTTAAATTGCTTGCAACATTACAGGACTTGAACTGTCTTTCTTCTGTTACTTACATTGATTTTTTTTTATACCCTAGATGAAATCTATAGGGTAGGTATACTAAGTTTGTCATTCCGTTTTTAACAGCTCCAAATAATGATGGTAGAGCAAAATGGATTGGACACCAACGCATAATATTTAAAGTTGCTTTGACTTTTGCATATCCGTCCGTCCGTCTGTCTGTCAGTCAGTCTGTGCGCACGATAACTCGAGAACGCGTATACTTAGATAGCTGAAATTTTGTATACGGACTTAAAATAAAAAAATAAAATTAAGTTCGAAAGTAAGACAAATCAGGCAACTCCTAAATGGAGTTCAAAAATGGGACCAATCTGGCAATTCTTTCGTAGAGTTGCCATACAAAAAAATTACGGTGTTTTCAGCTCAGATTTTGTATACAGCGTTTTCATAAAAATTACAAATAGAGTTCGAAAATTGGACCAATCGGGCAGCCCTTTCGTAGGGTTACCATAACAAAATTTCGTGTTTTCTATATATTTGAGCACTGTATGAATTGGAGATGCAGGGAGCTACACTCTCCCATACATATAAATATATGCATTCACACTCATACACGCACACACATACACACTCCCCCCCCCCCCACACACACACACACACACACTCACACACAAACAGACACAGTGTGCAACCCTTGAGTACGAAATCATGCGATAGAGTCTGATAATAGCTTAGAGTCTGATAATAGCAAGATGATTCACATCAGAGAAGTGATCTTTAGCTGTCATGGTTTGGTTATGTTATCCTTCGAAAGATATCCATATGTATGTCCTTACTTTTCTCTGTTTTAGTTCTTAGTCAGATTAGTCCGCGACCAAGATTCAGGCCTATGTTGTTGTAGTTGAGGAAAAGTTAATGTTAAATTATACATATGTACATAATCTGAATATCAAACTCACTAGACATATTTTCAAGTTCCAGATACTGTACTAAGTCGTAACAGAATTTACCCAACATAACCCTTTTGATGTCAGTTTATTTTTGGCCTTTGCAGTTCTTCAAAATATCAATGAAAACATGCATTTCATCCGTTTTCGAAATAGTCATGTAGCCAAAAACATTACAAAATTTTAAATATCTAGTATTAACACGTGCATACATAAGAAAAATATCTCAAAACTGACACCCATGCAGGAAAGAGGAATAACCGCACCAAGAACTAGGATTAAATTATGAACGTAGAGAAATCAGGTCAACTTGAATTTTTTTTTAATGATTTTAGAAGAAGAGATGTGCAGAATTACACAAATGATTTGCTGTGTTCCTTTTCTCGTTCTGAATGAATCTGTATGAATGGACAGAACGATTTCATAATTTAATTCTGTGCTCATAAAAAAGGAACGAAACAAAACCATTTCAAGTGTTTGACATTTCTTCCATTTGATAAAAGCAAGTATAAATTCTTAAAAATTGTTGTTTATGAAAAATAAAGCTATTTTCCAACAAAGGCAATTTAAATGCAACTAATACCACTTCGTACAAATTGTAAACAACACATTTACGAACAAAAATTAAAATCGTTCTGCTTGAATCCGGGAAAAACTCAGGTGCATTCAGAACGATTCGGAGTCCGAAAAAAGCGATGACAGATTGAAACTAAATCGTTCGGCCCGAGAAAACGAACGACATGGATTGAAAAAATTCATTCTGAACGAGAAAAAGAACGCAGCAATTTAGTCTGCCGTAGGAATTTTGTTTTGTCGGCTGCAATGAAATTTCAGTACTAAGCTGGTTATAACTTGCGACTATTTAAGGTAGCGCTAAGGGTGTCATTATGAATTTGTGAACTACTTGTGGCTGTAGGAAAAGTATGTTATAATGTAGTCCTAGACTGACTGAATTTTTTACTTCTTGTTTGTGTATTGTATCCGATTGCTTCTCAAGGATTTTCTCTACTTAACTTTCATTCATCTGCGTATGCATTTTTCAATTTCAAAACCACAAAAAAACGAGTGATTTGAACAAGAGAAAAAGTTACTTAAACTCATACGGTTCCTGTAACAGTTGGGCGCTGTTTGTGTAACTTGGGATATTTTATCGATATTGGAAGATTTCTAAATAGATAATCCGTTGAAAAAGAATTAAAAACATAATTAATATTTCTATTTTTTTTTTTATTTCAATAATAATTATATATGATTAATTGTAGTCTTCGAGTTCGCTGAATTTTTAGTATTCCATTGTACGTAGCAAGGCATAGACAAATATCTCGAGTTTTTGTAATTCAGTTAAATGAATTTTTCTCCTAGGCAAATTATTGTTGATTCCATTAAAATCTTTCACAATCCAACCGTGAAGCTTTTTATTAAGCCACGAATAGTAAAACTGGTGGCATATATTCAAAATTATCATAACACTTATCATTCATGAGAATTTTGGAAATCTGGAAAAGTTTTCTAATTCCAGGTCCTTATATTTCCGGAGAAGGTCTAAATTAAAAGTCGCTGTGTGGTGCGGAAAATGCCGACTTTTTATTCAATGCACGATAAATCGAATAAGGAGTCCGGTCCGAAATCTGTCTCTGTAATATTAGAAGATAATAAACTCCTTGAAATGGCCAGAATAAGTTTTTAACAGAAAACGATGAAATTTTAAATCTTTATGTAGTCAGTGTTGCCACTCGACATATTTCTAGCATAGCCCGTAAGTGGTTTGAGTAGCCACACGGGAAAAAAGTATAGAGAACTTAAAATTTGACATAAGTATAACCATATAGAATAATTAACTGAAGATTTCTGTTAAAAAAATATTTTTCATAGTTTATCTGTATAAAAATTGTTTACAATTGTTTTAGTGGGTCGAAATTTGTAATATTAGCTTTTTTTTTTTATATACTGTTAATCACATCGCACTAAATCGGTTCTTTTTTTTTATTTTAGAGAAAAATCTTCCAGCACTGAGCTTCGATAAGGCAGTGCTAACAAAATTAAAGCAAAAATATTGAAAGTCGGCATTGTCCTAAACATATAATCCCCCTTACAATTTTTGTATATGTATAAATGAGCCCAGAAATGTAAGGACCTTTTAAACCACTACGTATGTTTGGTTCCGTCAGCAATGAATAAATAATAGCACTGAGTATTAAAATAAATAAAAATTATTAGAAATATTTTGGCCAGGTATTCAAAAATTCAATAACGAAACCAAAATATTAGGGGGGTATCCCTATAGCCAATCGTTGCCTAAAGTAGTCATTTGCTACGAGTGCAACCAGAGTGGCAATACTGATGTAGGTAAGCTTTGAATGTTTTAATCGATAGACATACATATGGGCTGGAATTTGAAAAATAGATAGATTGTTAGAGCTGCATCCAGTACAAGGAAGTAATTTAGTGATTTCATATCCTTGTATTGTGTATCATGCGTCGCATTCACCCAAACATTTAATTAAAATTTAATTTAACTTTTGTTTTAGTACTCCTGTAAGAGGGAATTGGGGCACACCTTAAATTAAATTAAAATTAAATTTATGTTATGGTATGTTATAATAGCGTATTATATAACTTTATTTTTAATTCAAGGGGGCTCCAACACTCTCGATCTCGAGTATTAAAAAGAAATTTACTTAAATTTCAATTAAATGGCTTGGTGAATATGGCCGTGAGTGTTCGATTCAAATTTATTCCGGCAAATATGTTTGATATTCAAATTTTAAATTTCCATAAAGCACGCATAAATTAGCATAGTAAGAAAAGAGTTATTGAATAAATTATATCGCTGATATCTGATGATTTCTTCATAAAAAAAAAAAGAGGGATATCATGATGCATACACTGAAAATAAAATCGTCCGTAATATCAATAAACGCAGTTCATTAAAATATTTTTCATTGATTTAATGAAACTTTAATAAACATTCACTTGATTAGTGATTTCATTAGCGATTGTTTTTTTTTTTTTGATTTCATGAAAATTATTTATTAATTCTATAAACTTTTTGTTTTCATGGGTATTTGCATCAAACAATACAATTTTTCATTGATTCCATTTATGCAGTTTTCTTTCTTGTCTTGAACATGTGCTTTTGTCAATGAAACCGTTCATTGATTTCATGAATTTTTACTTTGATCTTAGGAAAGTTTCTGTTTTCGTTCGGAAAAGTATTTATATCGTGTTGAATAATCAAGCAGTGCGAGCGTTTCTTTGACTATGTCCAATGTATATCGGAGCTATAAAGGACTCATGCAATTGTACGCGTGATTTTTAGAAGCCATAATTTAAGGTAAATGCAATTTATATATATTTTAAAGTAGTTTTAAACATATGTCTTGTACCTTTAAGTTTTTTAGAACTGTACAAGCCAGCCACTGAAGGTAGAATTAGATGTTATTCAATATCAATAGCGGAAGTTTTCCACAAAAGAAACTTCCAAGTAACATTTAAATACAAAACAACAAACCTAATATTATTTTAATTATTAGATTGACATGGACTTCCGTGTATGATTCAAGGAATCAATTTTGGATTACTGAACGATATTAAAAGTTCACAATTAAATAAGATTCTAACAATAGGACTGTAAAAGAACTATGTGAATTCTAAAAAATATTGATTAGAGAGAAAATTGTGTAAAGTCAGTAATTGTTTTTTTTTTTTTTTTTTGTAAAATATGTAGGAACCTACTAAGAGAAAAGACAGTAAAATATTAAGGAAGCTGTTGAGGGGGGAAATTGTGAAGGGGCCAAGAGGGCAAACTAATATGTGTGCATGTATGTCACACCAAAAATTGAGGTTCATTGGATCAATATACATGGTACCTTATGGCAATAAACCTCGGTCGTTAAATCTACGTACGAAATATAATCTTCCAATGAATATAATGCATTGGATGAATGAAAAAGGTCATAAAATGAGATGTTTTACCAGTCATAGAATATATTAGCACGATTCATTAAACTACTGAACATTTCATTGAGCCTTATTTTAAATGTATCTCTGTTCATTACCACAATTAAAACATTCATCGGTTGAAAATTGATACAAAAAAAAAAAAAAATTAATCCAACGAACTTTTTTATTGTATTTACGTACCCTTTTGGTTCAGTGTAGTAAAAGAGGAGTTTCATGGTTTTACTGGCAATAAAAAACCATGTAGTGCTCCTGAGGCTTTCGCATTAAAAAATCTTCCTTCCCTTCTCCACTAAGTTTGCAAACAGTTCAAGGTATAAAGATATGATAACAGATATGATGCAGGGTAACAAGTTTATTATTTATCTCTTGTAGTTAAAAAAAAAAACATATATTTAGAAATGATAATGCCACAGAAAGGATTCACTATGCAAATTACCGTTATTTTCTCTAAGAAGAGAAGTTTTCTAGATTTTTTTTTTAATTCTAGTCCCCATTAGAATGCCAATTTCATGTACACTCCCGAAAGTTATTCTAATCTTTCAAGTAGAGCGATCAACAAACGTTACAAAATTTATCCTATTTTCACTTCAAATAACTTTCCAATATGGAGTTACCACCTACTGCTCTGAGGCTCTTAAATTACTTTCTAGTGACTGCATTTGTATGGATCAGCATCATCTCTAAGTTGTGAGATACTATTATTATTATTATTAGTACATTTAGATATCCACAGATATCATACATAAATTGGGCGGCACTCCACAATTTTTGCATCGAAAACTAAATATTAAGATTAATAAGCAAGAAAGGTTTTCGTAATTCTGGAAGAATATTGGCGAATGATCATTTTCCGAAGTAAGAACATAAAATCCATTCATATAGACATACAGATTATTCAAATATGTAGGTTTTCTCAAGAATAGGGAGCCGAGTCATCTTCTGGTTATTCAAAACCAGTTTCCTTACGGTAGGTCAAGTTTGTGAAAAATGACAAAACAAAAACGCTGACCTTAACCGAGACAATGTAAAAACGTGTGTTGTTTTTTTTTTCTTAATTAAATATAGAAACTTCCACCGAAGAAGGCATATAAGAGCCGTTGCTAAATCTTAAGGTATCATCTGCAAGTCTTTCGGAATTGCGGCTAACGGACTATCAACGGACTGTAACCTAATACTCATATGTATGACTTCTTCTATACTTAGTAGATATATTACTTCAGAAAATAAGCTTGGATTTATCTGCAGTTAAGCCAAGGTAGATGCACTGCCAAGCTTGTTGCGTTTGTGTGCTGAGCGGGTGATATCGACTTGACTCGATAATCCGGTTTGCTGATTGAGATTGAGAAGCACACAACGTTGCTACAGTTTCACTTTGATATAACAGCAATTGACCCCTTGTTCGTCTCGTACGTCGCTGTAATAAATATGAGAGCAAAAGTGATCAACGTGCGCGAAGGAATAAGTGCAAATTGAGTAAAAAGTTAATAAATAACAATTGCAATAAAATTTCTGGAAACTTTTAACTATTTTTTTTTATGCTAATTAAATTTTTTGGATGAAAGTCGAAACGATTTAATACCAGTTTGCCTACATATACAAGAACGAGATACAAATTCTACAATTTTAAATATATTGAAATAATGCTGAGCTTAGATGTATATGTATGCCTAAGAACAGATTTTGGTTACACAAATTAAAATAATTGCAATCGATCTGTTAAAACACATCAGAACTGTACCTATTAAGGCAATTTAAGTAAGAAGCCAATATTTTAGTTGCAGGGAATTATAAGCATAATTCTAGAGAACGAACAATTAGGAGTCACTTGGTTACCCAAAAAAAAAAAATTGTTGCTGAGTTTTTGTCCATAGTCGGTGTAAGGCTGTGAGGTAATGAAATGTCATTAATAAAAACTTAAATTAAAAGCGAGGAAAAAAGCGGACATTTGGAAGAATCTTGAATAGAACATTTTTTTTTAATTTTTATAGCTTGCACATATACTAGATTATATTTTGTAAAATAAAAAACGAAAAACAAAAACACTTATACATATTTACAGAAAGATATTTATCTTTATCTTGTCCCACACTCCATGTCACAAATTCTTTTTAAGATCGGTCATAGATGGAATAAATTGTTTTTTGATTGTTTTTTTCTCTTTTATTTATATTTTAATTTGGAATCGTTAAAAATATGCATGAATTCTTCTATTTCACATAACGAAAAGGGTTAAAAGCATTTTTAATTATGATAATTATTGCACTCTAGTATATTATGAATACGTTTCTGTTCTCCATTCGGACCTGACAAAAACTTTAAAAGCAAGCCGAAAATACAATCACAAATCTATAAATACTTTGAATTACCTTTTCAACTCGCTCTGAAAAGGCGTGAGAATGTCGCAATAAAAATATATATGTACAGGGTGTCCCGTAAGTCGACCGGAACCAGGTGATAGACCAAATCGTAACAGTTACCAGAAAAATATAGGAAAAAATCTAAGTCATATATTTTTCAAATTATAGGCATTTCTTTTGTTTTCGAGAAAATGTACACCTTGTGATGGTTTTTTAGCTCCTGTTGCTACAAATCTTTACGTTTTTTCAATTTTATTTTTCTTATGTAATCCCGAATAGTGCTTATGTAAGCTGTTGCTTTAAATTCTAAGCCAAGCTCACCGAATATTACAAAACCATGAGCTACACCCATACCATGTACAGCGAGTACAAAACCTGCTACCTCGGGTTGCGTTTTGCCAAACGATGCTACAAAGACAACGGGAAGATCCGCGATTCTTCGAGAAAATTTTGTGGTCGGATGAACCGACATTTAAAAAAGACGGTTTCATGAACCTACACAACTTACACGAGTGGCACGTAGAGAATCCGAATTTAATGAGACAAAATAGATCACAATATTCTGTACTTTAGCATTAATTAAAGTATTGTGTCCTGGGACCATTGTAGCTAGCGAAATAAATAAATAAAAGTAGAGCTCCCACTTAGCCGGCAGACGTAAAATATTGCCTTATCAAGGATCGTCTGATAATAGTCATCAAGATAAAAAACAAGATGAAGTTAAAAGAAGAGGACGAAAAAGCAGACTGCGTAAGAAAAACAAAGGAAAATGAAAAATACTGTCATATCGCAGAAACAAAAAAGAACAGAAATCACTGAGCACAAGATTGATGGTTTGCAGAAAAAGGAAACCGACTTCGTCCACAGGTGATGATAATCGGCCTTACTATCAATCATGATGGGAAGATGGAGCTACCTTTTTGTAGTAAGATATCCTCGTAGCACAATCTTAACGCTATGCGTTATCTTAAATGAGAAGGACCTGCAAATAACAGCGGGTGACAATAAATCATTTATTGGAATTCTACTGTTTAGTTGCTCTAAGTAGAAGATGAATCGATTTACAATTGCAATCATGATCGTGTTGAGATTTTCCGATTTATATACTGTGTAGACAATACCAACTTGAATACGCAGGACAAAAAGTTGTAGGATTACCAATCATTTGAAGTATTTGATACTCGTGTAGAAAGGTCCCTAGATTAAATTGTATCTATCGGATTAAATTAACACAAATTAAACAAAATATATTTTTTTTTCAGTGTACCAGACCAGATTACTTGAGGTACGATGGCAGGAATCATCTCAATATTCCATGCAAGGAACGCCGACGCTGTATAGGATGTTCATCGCGCATACACACGCAGTGCATTAAATGTAAAGTGGGGGTTTGTTTAAATTTTTTTCACAATTTTCCAAAAAAACTTAGGAGGATTTTATGTATAAGCCTATATTTATGTAAAACTATGCTATAGTAATATATGTATCTTTACAAAATGCCGTTTTCCTGCATATCGCACTATTCGCAGCTTTATAATAAATTTATCAGTACATTACCACTTTTGTATATACGAATGCCTAACGGAAAAAACTGAATATAATAATTAACTAAGCAGACTAAACTAAACACATAGGTATTAAAAAATTACGGAGATTGGTAATAGTTAGAAAAGCCAATCAGATCCCCAGATCTGACTTAATCCATTAAGTTTATAAAAATATTTTTTTTTTATTTTTTTTTTCATACTTGATTTTTATTTTTTTAAGTTTTTTTTTTATTTCTTTTATTTTTTTAATTTTTATATTTCTTAATTTAAAATCTTTTTTTTTCGTACTTGTCCGCGTTACAGACAGAGTCTCGGTTTTTCTTATATTTAATTTAACTAAAAAACTTGCTTGTCACCAAATACTCATCTATAAGTGAATAAAATTTTCAAATTCGTCGATTACTTGAAAAAAAAAAAAAAAAGTCAGTTATGAAATTTTACCTAACGATGTCAGAACACAACAAGTCATCGGTAACTCTTATGCAGACATGTATTATGTGGGAGGTTTATCATAATACCGAAAAAAATCGATAATCATCAGGCTATGAGGTAATTTATTCATATTCCTAGCTAAACTTAATAATTTATGAGCGTAAACTGAATTAGACAAGATACCAAAATACCGCGACGATGACAAAAAGTTGCCTTTACGTTTCGCCATTTAACAAAAATTTCCAGTTTATACTTTGTGTAAATTAACCGTAGTAAAAAAAAATTTGGCGATCGTTTTCTAAAACTTGAAAAGTCGTTAATCTCTTAATTCGCCAGTTTTTAAGTGATTAAGTAATTGATTGCATAAATCACCAATGGATTTATAAATGTGCACATGTAATGCAATTATTAAGATGATTTATGGCAGCTTTGATACTCCAAAAATTATTTCAACAGCATTCACTGATGGTCAGCCATTTTTGGAAGGTAATTTCCGGCGAAATAATTATTTTCTAAATCAAATTTCGTTTGAAGCATTTTTAATTGTAACAAAATTTTATGATGGTTTTTCTTAATTTCAATTGAAACATTTGCAGATAAAAATTTTTAGTTTGAATACTCCTCAAAGGAAAACTCCAGACGAAATGAACTGAAAAATTTCACCTGGAAAATTTTGACCCAGTTATTTTTATATTGGATATCCTTAGCCGCATTTTAATGACCGTGTTGGTTTCACTTGAGACGTTCCGAAGATAAAAGGCGGAACAATTTCAACATGATCCAGAAGTTGACACCGTGAAAAGTGAATAGCTAGCACAGGTGAACCATTAATAATTAGCACCCATGATGCAGAAGTTCATTATGTCACGAGGTTGGGAAAACTTTTATTGTATACTGCCTTGCCATGTTGAGTGTTTTTACTACCGCACACCGCACCGTAACACATAAGTGACCTGCAATGTGATCAATTGTGGAGCATTGTCTTACCGAATGCGGTGAGAACAACTTCATCGACTTAAATTAATCAAAAAGGGAGAAAAGTAAGACGCGCACTTTATTTTCAGTTTCATAGTGTGCGCTGTTCGCTGGTTTTTCTGGTCCAGATCTATGATTCTCTGCACTTGCATGACACCGATCCGCTTGCAACATAGAACGCTCAGCTTTCCATTGCTGCTCTCCTATGCCATTATAAATTATTTGTGGGAGTTTTCGCGTGCTATTATAATGGCACCGCAGCAGACTTCGTTTCGTATAAATATTTCATATTGAAAACGGAGAATACACCGGCTCATTCCCATTGACTTTTTCTGTAGTAAAGATATTATTCTTTCCCAGATTAAGTCAACTATGTATGTATAGGTAGGTATGTGTTTTTAATTAGATCTGATTGCTTGCCGTGCAATTGACTGACTTTTTTTTTGTCGAGCTCTTGGGGCAATGATCCAGTGATTAGGGCAACAAGTATGTTAGGAAGTGCGTTGTGCAAATTGTGAAGATTGCTTTCGCAATGATTTCTTGTATTGATACAATGTTGAAAGCCACAAAAAAAATTCTGCGTTACGGTAAGCATGGGAATAGTGATTTTATTGGGTACAAACATACATACATAATATGTATTGCGTACAATAAATACATTTATCGACTTGAAAACTTTGTTTCTGTATAGATAAACTCAGTTCGTTAGCATATCATCTGCTAGATACATATTTTGTGTAAGTTAAGTTAGCTAACTGGGAACAGGATATTCGGTCTTAATGAGAAGAATAACAAGTTTTTAAGCTGATAGGAAAACTAGTATCTCTTTAGAAGTTACAGAGTGTTCAAGATTCAATATTTTTAAGTTACTTTTTATAAAATCCTTTAATTTCGAAACTGTACAGGTACAGTAAACATATCTTAAATGTTGAGACGCTGTTGCTGCAAAAATTCCATCGAAAATGGGAAATACTGGGAACTTTTCCCACAGATTATTATGCAAATTCCCACAAATTCTTCCTAGGTACCAAAAAGTAAAAAACAAAAACCAAAAGGAAAAGTTGACTTTTAAAAACCAATTAGCTTTTATTAATAAAGGAGACCTATATAAAAGTACATTCGCAAATTAACAGTAGAATGCTACTACTTACATATCAGTTATTAAATAAAAACTCTCATCTCTAATCACAGCTCTAGTCATTTCAACTGCATATGTATGTGCATAAGCAAATTTGTGCAAACATGTTATTCTCTGATTATCGTCAAGGTTCAGCTCCGGGTAATAACGCACAACGAAATAATGGATCTCATTACCTAATGAAATAAAACCCGGAAACAGATAAAAAATAAAATCCAAAGTAGTTGATAAAGTGAACCAAAGCCCAAAATTTAGATCAAGAGAACAAGCAAATGAAATTAAGCCCACAATATTGACTGAGAGTGAGAGCTTGCACCTTAATTCACATTCAAAGCAATAGCAGTAGATGTGCAAGATATGTCACTGACTATTTCTTTTGATGGGAACTTAACTGATCTTAGTTTTTTCTGAAAAAAGTTGTCAATGGTCTTATCAGTCTTCTGCTTTCCACTTCCGCTACTTTTTCTACCTTCATCGCCAACTACTGTAACAAGTTTATCCTTTTTCTACAAATTAAGTTAAATAAAGTTAAATTAAACAACACTACCTACTTGAATTAATACGAAAGTACAAGGAAAGCAACGGTAACTACTGCAGAGGAAAGCGAATGAATTTTATTTTTCTTGTCGTAAAAATTCTGAAGAAAAATTGTAGAATCCATTTTAGCGGAATTCGATTCAATTAAACTGATGGTTTTCAGCCACCAATAACGTATAAAATTCGAAAGAAAAATGTTCAAATAAATACGTAAGAACAAAATGTATGCTTGCCAACGCTCATAATTACAAAACTCTTTGGAACCATTGTCCGCCACCAATAGTGCATGAAAAATCTAAAGAAAAATTTTCGAATCTTTTTAAGAAAACTGAATGCTTGTGTCCCGGTCCGAAAGAGTGAATCACCAGAATAAATGTACCAATACGTTTGGACCGTTATCGAGTTAATCATGAAAATTGTTAAAAACATTTTGTAACTATATTCCTAAGAAAAATTTAATGCTTCCGTACGATTGTAAAAAAATTTGAACAACTCAGGCTTGAATCAGTATTGCTATGAAAAATCAACGGGTGACTATACGTTGAAACTAGTATACATGAAACTAGGTTTCTACTGGTAGAACCGTAAAACAAACTCTGTTAAGCGAAGGCTCAATTGCGACATGGGAAACGGCAAACGACGAAAAAATGCCGCTTTCAAACTTCCAAAAGCACAACGTCTTATGCGAACTCCTCAAATTACGACGAGTGATAATCAGCGGTTGACGAAGTTGCCATCGGGATTGATCAATTTCTAATTTTGGTGTCTTCGCTTCAGTACCAACCAAATCAAACGAATGAAATTGTTGTGGCATTTATTTTTGTCAAGATTGTAAGACGTCGCGTTAATTTCTAAACAATGGATTTTGATGAAGAATTGGTTGGGGAAGTGCGAAATCATAAAATAATTTATGATATAAAAGACAACCAGTATAGACGAGTTGACAAAAAAGACATTGTTTGGATGGACATTTCGATGAGCTTAACTACAAATGGTAAAGTTGTGGTATTTTTGGTATTTAGTTTGATTTTAATTTAGTTAATTTCTGTATTTTAAATTTTTCCTTTCCACACTTTGCAATTCATTCAAAAAAATACAAAATATTCTCGATAAAAATCTCCTTTCAAAACGCTCAAAACATGAAATTTCAGTATCTTCTTCTTCCACAATCGCCGCTGTCGTTGCAAATGTACTCCCAAATTTTCGACTACATGCTTTGCCAGCGAATTTTCCGCAACCATCTACCGTCGGAAAATCAAATAGGTAAAAAAAATTCAGGATCGCTGACAAATTTCTTGAAACAATAAAACTTTTTAAACTCGACATTTCATATAGATGAGTAATCGGCATAAGAAAAATATAAAAGTATGGTGGCGCTGGGAGGGTCATGACCCGCCGTGCCCCCCCCCCGAATGGCCTCTTTACATTTTCTCCTACAAATTCTTAAAGAGTTTACACGTTTTTTCTTGTAGAGTTAGAGAAAAGGCTACTCTTCACATATAATAACAAAAAATGTGCTCCTAACTAATCCTATTTCTATAAAATTCTTTAATTGAAATGTCTCTCATTGGCTTATGATATGTTTTTTTTTTTTAATAAAGAAACTACTGAAATTTTTTTACTTGGAATAAGGAAAAGGTATTTATACCTTATTTTTCTGACATAAGTGGTTGTTTGATGAGCTACATTGAAAAAGTGTCTATTCTCTAGGTAGCAAGAGTGGAGTCCGTTTTCCAGGTTATGAGCGGTTGCTGCAAGTTTCTGTCCGCAGAGGATAAAAAGATGCAACTGAGTATTTTATACTTCGATTTCGAAAAAGATGGAGATGTGATGCCAAAGTCAATATTTGTCTTGATAATAAAAAGAATTCGAAACATAATCTTATGTATTTGTTATGCTCCTGCACGAAATTCCAATGTGGTTTCCAAATGAAACTTTTTTGTCACAATTTACCAACAAAATAGACCTTTTTATCTCGAAGAGTCATCACAATCCTCATGGGAGCTATGAATGAAAGGTTCCATTCGAGTAATTCGGGAATGGCAGGGAGCATTTACTTAATTCGAAGTAGATTTACTTAATTTATTTTGATTAACTAAGTACTTCACTTCGCACTTTTCCATTTTTACTTCCTTTTTATATAAGTAAATAATTTGTCTACAAAATCTTCCTGGTTTTGAATTAATAACAAGAAGCGAAATGACCCCAATTCCAATGAGTACATACATTTATTATGTTATACTTTATATTCCACTGAGCTAACTAACGAACGAAAGCGACAACTAAAATTGATGTGATGTCAAGTTATAAAGTGAAGCAGTCAAAGCTCAAAGTGTAAGAAAGTTTATAAGTTTGGAGTTGTATAGAAATCGGTAAATGAATTTAAAACCAATTGCTTTTAGTTTACATACTATCTTTTACTATATATTTACCACTGCTGTTCTATAGCTCCACCACTACCTACATTTTTCAGTTTACGTGCAATGGAAAAGATCCTGATAATAAATAAAATATCGGGAGTTGCTATTTTGTTTTCCCGCTTAATAAAGGGTATTAAAAAATTCAGATTATAATTTTAGTGAAAATACGTTAGTAGCACCACAAGAGAATGTTGAGGAGAATACTTCAACTTCTAGTGAGAAGTATTTCCATAAAGAGAAAAAAAAACTGTAAGCAGAAATACAGGAATTCTTGGGAAGTTTCCCGAACATGATTGGCACAAATCAACTTTACTGTAAGTTATGCAGAAAATCGTTGTCAAATAATGTAACATTACTCGAGCGGCATGCCTTAATATCAAAAAATCAAAAATTACAAAAAATATTAAAACGGCTTACCAAAAAAATAATGAAAAAAATGTATACTTGACAAAGTTACGTACTAATCTCAAATTCGTATTATATGTCGCAAAAAATTCTTTACAATTAAGTTTAATGGACACGATCAATGTTGGTGATTAAATCAATTTGCGTTGAATCAGATGTTCAAATATTAAATGTGGGCGTAAAAAAGCCACATTTATTTTAAAACATGTAACTGCACCCTACACTGTAAAAAATAAGAGGACTATTCCCTAAATTTAAGACACGATTTTCCCTAAAAATAAATGTAATTTTCTCCGATATAAAGGGGAAATCAGTATAATTTCCCCAAATCAATGGAACATTCAATGAATTTAGGAATTTGGCACCAGAAAACCTATAAAGTACGTAAAACTCTCGAAATGTTAAGCTTTTCCAAATGGATATAAAGAAGAACACATTCTATTCTACGTTTTTTATGGAAACATATTTTCGTTTATATAATTCACCATTGTTTTTGAAAACAAGTCATATAATCTTTTTCAATATTTTGATTAAGCGTAGTCATCGCACTAATAGGACTTCTGTACTACTTACTATTATGGGCCATAAGAAATGAGATATTCAGCTCATTCTTATGTTTTTTAAAGGGGGTAATATACTATCACCTATGGTGGAGTGTGGTGCTTGCACCTATTTCCTACATTTTAGGGAATATTCCCTAAATTTAGGAAAAAAATAAAAAAAAATTGATAATTCCCTACATTTTAGGGAATATTCCCTAAATTTTAGGGGGAAAAAAAAATTCGTTACATTTGAGGGTGAAAACCCTAATTTATGTTTTCCAAGGTGGAGCTTTCCCTAACCTTATCGACAAATACCTAACCTTTATGGCACAAATGCTGAAAGTACGTATATAAAGGGTGTCCCATACGTACCGCATTTCCTTTATACACCGAATTCCTCACTAAATTTCGAGAAAAAAGTTGTATGGGAGGAGAGTCGGGAAATGCACGGTGAGGGCGGTAGGGGGTTTTGTGATTTTTGTTCTTTCGATCCTAATACCATGTAACTTTCGTGTGACTTTCTTGTTATACACCCTATGAAGGTGACTTGCATCTCAGGTGATAGTAAACCCTCTACGGTTTACAACAAATGTCCAACCACCTCTGTATTCCTTCTCCGTCGGCAGTTATAGGACGTCAAAATAAAAAAATTAGAAAATTTTGCAATTTGTTTTTCAATTTCAACGATTTTCACGCTAAAAGGTAAGATAAGGATAGCACTTTCTTGACGATTTCGAGACCTCCGAATGTTACCTTTCATTTGATCCTGCATATGTACCTACCTAAATACTACCGTTTTTCAGATATTCCCGTTTTTATGATGTATAATTTCATTAATTTTGCTAATAACAATAGAAATCGCGTCTAATTTATGCAATTCCACGCAAATTTGCAAAAATTTCATGAATTTATGAATCATAGAAACGGGAGTATCTCAAAAACGGTTGCATTTAGATAGGTCAAATTAAAGATAACATTCCGGGGTCTCTAAATCTTGTAAATAAACTGTATATTTATCATGTATTTTGGCGGGAAAATTGTTAAAATTTGAAAAAAATAGGATGTTTTTTTTCCAATTTTTGGACTTTGACGTACTACAACTTAAGATTGAAGGTGACAGTAAGGCTGGTTGGACATTCATTGCAAAGATTAGATGGTTTGCTATCTCGCCTTGATACGGTGTATATCAAGAAATTTACAAGGTGTAAAGTGGAATCGTAAACCCCCCTACCGCCCACACCGTGCATTTTCCGGTTCTCCTACCATGCAATTTATTTCTCGAAATTGAGTGAGTAATCCGGGTTATAAAGGAAACGCGGTACGTATGGGACACCCTGTATAATTCACTTGTTAATTTTTTTGAATAAAACTCAATCCCCATTGAAAATTTAATGCGGGGAAAAATTTCGGGGGTGAAAGCACGCCATCAGTTAAAAAAATTGAAATGCCAGTGGAAAAGCTTCTACATGATATGCATATATTCTCACTTTGCACGCAGTACTAAAAGCCAGGAAAATTTTTGTGAATTCCAAGAACCATTTGTTGTAGAAGTGCACAAAATATTGAAGTTTGCTGAAATTGCAATTGGTAATTTTACGAGTGCTGGAATATTCGATGCCTTTGCAACACAATTTTAGATTATTCGTATTTTAAGAAAATGAAAAATCATCAGAATTAAATGCAAGTAAAATACTGATGTAGTTAGAGAATCTTCAGATGAAATTCAGTCTCCTCTTCTTGGACTAAATTTTGGGCATTCTTAATGAATTAAATAGAATTTTTCAAACCCAGATTTACATTCTACGAGTTACAATAGACACAACTTTTCTGAATATATTAAGAAACTTTGTCAAAAAGGATTGTGTGACAAGAACACACGTCGGTTTTTGGGATGAATCAGTCCATCTGGAGAAAGAAAAAATGCTCTTCGATACAAAATTTACTCAATACGAAAGCGAATTAAATCAAAATAATTTAAACAATGATAATACGAAAAAGTATCTAATTTTGTTGTACCTTGAATTATGCAAATAACTGAAATACCGTTTTGACTTTAGCCAATACTAAAATGAAATTACTGGAACTATTGAATCCTAAAAAAATATAATTAAGAGAATATCCAACAATATTGGTACTTTGAACGCAACTTCCTTTTTCTGATCATAGCATTACTGAAAATCTCAATTCCGAATGGAGAACTATAATCTGAGATATTTGAAGATAAGTTAGATAATTTCACTGCATCAGCAATTTTGTCAGCGAAGGAACTAGTAAATGAAAACTAATCTAATAAATATTATCAACCGCCATATGAAAAATGTAGAACGCATTTTCTCTCGACCTTGCGTCTTCCAGTCGCTTTTTATCTCAGAATAATATTTTGAAAATCGCCGTAGTCGAGCCCTGTAATGTACTCATGCTTTTGTACTATAATGAAGTATGACCCCATGCGCCCATTTACGTAATTTTTTTCGTGAGGTAAGTTTTGTTAGGTATATCATTTGAAATTTCGAAACTGTATAATATTTTCGGATGAGTTCTAGCGAAAGTAATTGCGATTGTAGTTTTCAGCGAATAGTGTAGTTTTTCTACTCTACTGCGAATAGTGGTTCTTATTTTTTTTTAAACTTTTCTAAAAAACTGGCAAGAAGTTCCTCAGTATGTAATATAAAATAATTGCTATTTTATTTTTGTGTTAACTTAAAGAGAACTTATCTGTTTTCAGTTTTTGTTAAAGCAATAAGATTTTGTTATCGAACTGCATTGTTTTTGTTTTTGAATATTTTCTGGTTGACTTAAATTTCTTTCTAGAAATAATTGGGGTCACTGCTGACCCCATGCATCTACTTGTGTGATTTTGATAGTGCGCATACTTAAGGATTAAGTTTGTTGAGCAAGGTTATGTTAGGAACACTGACTAAAAAGAAGCTATTCGTATAAGTTTTTCATTACGTTTTTATTTTTTGAGCCAGGGCTGCCTGTAATTCAAGAAAAATAAAGTGTATTTTATTTTTATACCGCAATTACAATTCGAAAGAAATAAAATGTATTTACTTCGTTTTCCTTCTGATTTACTACCTTTTTGCTTTGCTGAATTTCCATCAGTGGCAGGGACTCTCTGTCCGTAGAAAACTTGTCAAAAAGTAAGCTTGGAAATTTTAGGAAAGAAAAATCGATGAATTCAGATATTTGAATATCGGAAATGGGAGAGAGATAGACAAAGCCGGATTGAGGGCTGGGCGATCGGGTGCCAGTCCAAAAAGTCGATTGTCGTCGGGGCGGGTGATCTCTGGGTAAATCGCGTATTTACCACGTACTCTAGTTGAATGCGTGGAAGAAGAGCTAAAAGTTAAAAATACTCAGAAATGTGTCAAATCCTATAAATGCTGACAGGACGAGTAGCGAAGGTAGCTTTATAAGTGTTTTCAATATAGACTTAAAGTGCACTTTAAGGTGGTGTGGCAACATGGATGAGCGCGTTGTTGTGGTTGCAACTAATCAAAAGAAAATGCCGGAATCGGAATGGAGGAAAAATATAAACAATTTTATATTAAGTGCAGATTGCGATAATTTATTTAAAAATGCTACGCCTTATTACAGGAAAGGAGACACTATGACGAGAAATACTTTTTTCACATTGAGAGAGATTTGTATTAATTTCCCACTTTCTGGAAACGGATAAGATGCCTATAAAATTTCTTGCGCGATTAGCTCTGGTATATTGATTTTTTTAAAGTGACTCATATCATTCTCTTATATATTATGTATCAGTTCAACATTTCTGTGAAAATTACAATATTATAAAAAATGTTTCAGTACTTTGTTTGGTGGCATTTAAGGTTTCGATAAATGAATTTGAATGTAAGTTCGAATGTGTGAATAGCAGCTAGATTGGTTGCAGTAATTAACGGAAATTGTTGCTAGAATATAGAGGTTGCAAACTTATCTAGCTACACTGGTCTAGAACACTGTGTTCATGCTGATATTTAGTGTAAGCTCTTAGTCTTGACCTATATATCAATCTATTATATTGAGAAACAGTTTTATTGGTTTTTCCCGGTTCAGTAGGAAAGGTCTCATTTTAGTCACATGTCTTTTAAAAAACTAACTTGCGAATAGAGAACTCTGTGCTGCTGTAATTGTGTTCAGTTCAGTGGGAAATCAGCCTAATAATTTGCATTGTTTACATTAAAAAATAATCATTCATGAAGGCCCAATGGGGTTGAATTGGGACGATTTGCGCGGGCCGGTTTAAAAATCTACTCCGGCCGTGGACATAGACATTGGCAGTGACTACTATATTGTTTATTAAAAATTGCAGCTGTATCTTCATGTGTAAATAAACAGACCTAAACTAAAAGGTATGGTGGGCTCAAGGAACCATCGCAGAAAAATGTATAATAGGAATAACAATAATTTCACCCAGTTGAGCCGAAGATGAATTGGAAATATGGTAGAACTGCTTTAAGCGCACATTCCAATCATTATGCAGACCTTTTGGTAGAGTGAAAAGGAGGAGTCATAATCATATTATCGAAGAAGGATGATACAAATCTCTGTCATATATGAAGATGGATACGTTTTATTATCGTCGTCATAAAGGTGATACTCGATCAAAGCACAAATGAGTGAACTCTAAAAAGAGAATTGACAGGGTTTCAGACCGAACAGTTCTACTGTATCACCCACCCACATTAACAACCTGATGAATTTTATTGATCAACCGATATGGTTGCAATATCCTGTACACATCAACAACTTCATAGATAACGAGAAGGAAATTGACTCAATCGCACTCAACACAAATTAAGTGAACAATTTAATGAACAGAACCATCCCTTCCAGACTTCTGGGCATTGCGTACTTCACGATGGTAAAATATTCTCATCAATATGACGAAAATTATGGGTTTCAACGGCGCAAACACAGTGTATTGCCTTATTGACTCAAAGTTGAGAGAGTAAACATTTTTTGTTGTTTGATAGCAAAGGCACAATTAATTGAAATACTAACTAAGGTGTTCAGTTGAGTACCAATAAAGAACGAAGCACTTTTGTACCAGTTTGGCAAATCGGGAAGTAGCCTTTGTCAATTTTGAGTATCCACTAAACCTTAAACATTCAAGAATAACAGTCATAAAAACTTTTACGAAAATGTTATCAAATTAAAAGAAAAATTCTATTATATTTGCAGTAAAGCCTGCATCTGACGCAGATAGCAAAATACTTATCAGTACGGCTAGTTCCTGTCTGCCATGGACAGCAGAATAAAAATGCCAAGCTGACCCCATATATAATCTCAATTTCAATTTTGAGTATAATTCATATGAGGTGAAATGCTACGTATTTATTTTAGTGTTCAGCCATTTAGGCCTTGGCGTCTACGGCAGGCAGGAACTAGCCGTACTGATGAGTATTGGTTCGTACTGATACGAAACGCCTTATTTCGTGCTTAAACATTCGTTGGAGTAACTGTGCCCTTTCAATGATTACAGGGCAAGTATTGAACAATCCTCAATTAATTCACAAATTCGTCGTCGCAAGTGACAGTGTATTGGCCAATCTAGTAATACATACACTGTTCTCCAACAACTTGATTTGAATCCATAATGCAGTAGTAGATTTAGTCGTACAGTTGTTATACATAAAAAAAGATAGTGTTATCAGAGTTTATACAACTTTACCACAACGAGTACGATAAATGCATCACACTGAGGCTATGCGGATTACAACAATCAGTAAATAAACAAAATCCTAGGCACTAACTAATTTTAAAGTAAGGATCACAGATTATCTACGACGTACCTACTTCCGAATCAGTTCGAAAGTAGAGCATCCACTATAATAAATATTAGGATTATTCCCTAAAATGTAGGGAATACTCACTAAAATTTAGGGGGGGGGGACCTACAGTTTAGGGTATATTCCCTAAAATGTAGGGAATATTCCGTTTATTTTTATTAAAATGTAGGAAATAGTTCCTACATTTTAGGGCATATTCCATAATCTTATCGAATAATACCTAAGCTTTGTGGCAACAATTTGTGCAAATTTTTTACTGTGTAGCTATTCTAGAGAAGACATTCAAATTCCACAAAATTTTATTACTTCTCTATCCATGCAAACCATGAAAATCTTGCTTTATTCAACTCCTGCAAGTTTTCACTTAATCTTTTTTATATTAGATGACTGATTGTATCCTGAATGAGGTCTTACAGGATCGCACTGGAAGATCAACACCTAACCATTGCAAAGTAGTTCGTTCTATCTATAGACTAAGATGGAAGTGTGCTTTGAGACACGGTAATTGGATTATATGTGGAACTATGGATTATGGTAATCCTTAGCTAATTATCTATATACAAGTACCAATTTTTTTTGAACAAATCCTATTCCTAAATCATTTACAAGAGAAAAAAAATAAAATAAAAAAAGTAGACAATGAAGTTTAAAAAAGGAGCAGTAATATGACGCTATAAATGACTGTGTTAACAACAGCAGCAGCTGTAAATTAAATCTAATAACAAAGCATTTCTCAATGTTACTGTGATTCACTACTGTGTCTATTTCTCTTGTTAAAAAGAATTGTCTACACATCTAAGTTAGCCGTTTTTTTTAATTTGTCAATTGTTGTTTTTTTAATGTCACTTCTTGTCGAGAGTTCAAATAGGAGATATTCGTTTTTAATAAAGTCTTTTAAATTAAATAGAAGTTTTTGAGTATTTTTTCAATCGCTATTTCCTTTTATACATATTTCCTAACAAGGAAAGAACATTTGGTGCCGAAACCCGGGATAGTGTGAAAAACGGGAAAATTATTAATTACAAAAACTTCATTCAATCGATAGCGTTTATAATCAGTTGCTCATGACTGTGCGTACGCAAAATTGGATTTATTCATTAAGAGGATTCTAGACGACGTGACACTCACCTAGCAGTTTCGAAAAATTGTACGTAGTACAACTAACATAGTTTGAGACAGTTTTAAAGGCATTTGCACTGACGGATAATTTGCACTGACGAATAATTTGAAACAATTGCGTTCATCTCACAGAGTCATATCATTTATCTTGGCATTACAGAAAAAGTGAAAAATGGAAAAGCTAATTCAAAAGCAAACACAGGTGATGACTCGTATCGAAAACTTTATCGATAATACGAAGAAAAGTGGGAAAGAGAAATTCAATGAAAGTTTCTTTCAAATTAGGATTGACTTACTGAACAAATATTGGGATAACTTTCAGTCTGCTCATTATGAGCTTATATCAGATTGCACTAAAGAAGATCTCGCCTCTCCATATTTCAAAGAAAATCAGTATGAGACGACTGAGCTAATTTACTGTGAAGCGTATAGCGAACTGAAAGAGATGGTAAAGAAACTTAAACCTGATTATCACGACTCTTCTACCAACCGCCAAAGTACTTCAGGGGCCAACAATTCCACCTCTAATCTTCCCAAAATTCAACTCACTCGCTTTAGTGGAGATATAAAGGAGTGGCCAGCTTTCCACGACTTATTTAAGAGTCTTATTGACTCAAATGATGATCTTAAAGGATCCCAGAAACTCTACTATCTGAAGACCAGTCTTTCTGGTTCAGCTGAGCAGCTGCTACGGAACACGATGATCACTGATGCCAACTATGCCACAGCATGGCAATTACTTTGTGATAGATATCAAAACCCTCGACTACTTGTCACTTCCTATTTGAAATTCTTATCTTCGTTGCCATCAATGCAAAGCGAATCAGCTGAGAGTCTACGTCAGCTTTATGATGGTACAAATGAAGCTGTAAAAGCATTACAGTCTTTAAACCGTCCAGTGAAAAGTTGGGATGACTGGCTAGTCTTTAGTACAGTGCAAAGGTTAGATCCAGTTACAATGAAAGATTGGGAAAATTCTTTGAGCTCTACCACTATTCTTCCTACGTTTGATCAACTATGTACCTTCTTGCAGCATCGCCTTAATACACTTGAAGCGATCAATGTTAGCGAAGCTTACTCGAAAGACAACAATAAGACTATGTTCCAGAAGCCGTCAAGCAGGATTCCACCGCTCAAAGTACATGTCGCTACTAATAAAGTCACTGGAAAATTCAGTAAATGTCCAAAATGCACTGGAAAGCATCACCTACTCTTCTGTCCGTCGTTTAGACAGCAAGCTGTACTTCAACGCCGCGACTTCGTGGCTAAGGGAAGACTTTGCTTCAATTGCTTGCGGCCAGATCATTCATTTGATAATTGTCCGTCACACAACAGATGCAAGCAGTGTAATCAACAGCATCACACGATGTTACATTTACAACAAAAGGATTCTTTTCCTTATATGCCATCTGGTTCTTCTACTTGTGCTACCAATGCTGTTTCTTCGATGCAGCCAGATAGAGATAACCAATCTGCATCTAATTTAAAGCCAGCTTCATCTTATACTGCTGATCACATAACAGCGCTTACTACTAATATGAAGATAACACATTGGCCACGCACAATCCTTCTTGCGACAGCACAAGTTACTTTGGTATCACCTGAAATGAAGACGCTCAATATTCGTGCATTAATAGACCAAGGCTCACAAGCCACCTTTGTCTCGTCATTTGCTGCAACTTATTTACAGTTACCTTCAAGAAAAGTCAACATTCCTGTGCAAGGCGTAGGATCCTCAAGCGGAATTGTGAAATCTATAGTTACTGTGATCATTCAATCTGCTGCCGAGCCGAACTTCTCGTTACAAACTGCTGCATTAGTTTTGCCTAAACTATCGAAGATATCAATTCCTCCTATGAGGAAAATAACCAATTTCTCTCATCTTCAGGACTTACATCTAGCCGATCCAAGATTTACTGACAATACTTCAATCGATCTAATTATTGGTGCTGATATCTACAATCTGATAATTCGAGATGGACTACGACATGGCAGTCCAATGGCGCAAAACACATCCCTTGGCTGGATTTTATCAGGACCTATTAATACCAAACCATATCCAGAACTATCTGAAGTTAACGTACATCACACCTATCCAGATAGTTCCTCCGACCAATTAGATGTGCTTCTTCAAAAGTTTTGGCAACTAGAGGAGGTTCCATCTACTCAAAAAACTCTTACAGAAGAGGACCAAGCCTGTGAAGACTTCTATAAGACCACAACTCGACGAGAGAAAGATGGTCGATATATAGTAAAACTACCTATTCGCCACGAATATACCAACCAAATAGCTTTTGGTGATTCATTGTCCAATGCAGTTAGAAGTTTATTAATAGTAGAAAAAAGGTTTCTCTCCAACAACCTCTTGAAAACTCGCTATACTGATTTCATGAAGGAATATTACAATCATAACCATATGGAATTAATCTCCGACGAACAGGGCAATCATCAACCTTCTTGCCACTTCTACCTACCCCATCATGGTGTATTACGAGAAAACAATGTCAGTACTAAGCTTCGTGTAGTTTTTAACGGATCAAAGCCGTCAAAAGGAGGATTATCGCTGAACGATTATTTGGCCGTTGGACCAAAATTACAATCCGATCTTTGTGTAATAATCTCACGATGGAGACTTCACTTAATCACATTTACTGCAGATATCAGGATGATGTACAGGCAAATTCGAGTAGACAGACCAGATTGTGATCTTCAAAGAATAGTATGGCGACAAGCATCATCAGCGCCAATTCAAAGCTATCGTCTTCTTACCGTTACTCATGGTACATCATCTGCTCCGTATCTGGCCATCCGGACGCTTCTACAACTGGCAGAGGATGAGAAGTTTACATATCCAATTGGGTCAGAGGTAATTCGAAATAACTTCTACGTGGATGATGTACTCTTTGGGGCTGACACTGTTCAGTTGACCGTAAAAGCTCAACGAGAACTAGTCGACATTCTTAAAGCTGGCGGCTTTCAATTGCACAAGTGGGCTTCTAACTCTGACGAAGCTTTACAACTGATTGGAGCTCAGGGATCCAACGTCGAAGTAAACTTATCAAAGGAAGCAGTCATCAAAACACTTGGCCTCTTTTGGAATCCATCATCAGATTGCTTCAACTTTCAAGTAAAAATACCAGATTTACCAAGCATACTTACCAAAAGAACGCTTCTGTCGGATGTTGCTAAGCTCTATGATCCCCTAGGATTCATTTCACCAACCATTCTAATAGCAAAATCTATGATCCAGAGGTTATGGTTACAAAAGCTAGACTGGGATACACCACTTCCCCAAAATATTGCTCGTGAATGGAGAACCTTCCGACAAGAACTCGAATATCTACAGAACATCTCTATTCCAAGGTGGATTGGTATACATTCTTCGACTAAATTTTATGAGGTTCATGCATTTTCTGATGCATCAGAGCAAGCTTTTTCAGCTGTGGTCTACTTTCGAGCAGTGCAGGACTATAATAATGTCCAAATATCCCTCCTATGCGCAAAAACAAAACTTGCCCCGTTGAAGCCAGTAACTATTCCCAGATTGGAGTTAATGGGTGCTCATCTACTAGCTAAGCTGGTCAAAAGCTTGGAATCAACCTTAGCTCTCGAAAGCATTCCAATTTACTGTTGGACGGATTCACTGACCGTACTCGCGTGGCTAAAAGCTCATCCATCAAAATGGAAGACGTTCATTGCAAATCGAGCGAGTCAAATTCTGGAGCTTGTGCCAACTGCAAAATGGAAGTACGTACCTTCAAACAGTAACCCAGCTGACTGTGCATCAAGAGGAATTCCTGCTCCTCAGCTAGTAACCCATCATCTGTGGTGGGAAGGACCCCAGTGGCTGAAATGTTCATCAACTGCATGGCCGGAACTTCCAACGCGACCTGTTCCTATTGAAACAGATCTTGAAGAAAAATCACCTATTACAAGTGCAGCAACGACCTTCATGCCAATCCAACGATGGAATCTAATATTAAGATACTCATCCTTAAATCGACTTTTAAGTGTCACTGCTTGGATTTTTAGATTTCATCACAATGCAACTGCTCGCAAATCGCTTAAATGCCGCGAGACCGGACATCTAACACCCAAAGAAATCCATAATGCTCTTCTATTCTGGGTTCGATGTGATCAACAAATTGCTTTTCCTAAAGAATATCAGAACCTTTCAAGAGGGCGAACTATATCAGCAAGTAGCTCAATTCTTCGATTATCTCCATATTTTGAGACAGTAACTGCTACTCTTCGCGTGGGTGGACGATTGCAAAACGCTTCTATGTTTAATGACTCCAAACATCAATTTGCATTAAGTAAAGGAAGTCCATTATCAACTCTTATCGTACGTAATGCTCATCAAAAGACATTACATGGAGGAGTCCAACTAACATTGTGCTACATTCGACAAAAGTTCTGGATTCTTGGAGCCAGAGATCTTGTTCGAAGCTTTGTTCGTCGCTGCATGACGTGTTTCAGGCAAAGATCATCTGCGCAGCAACAACTGATGGGTATCCTTCCGCCTGAGCGAGTACAGCCAAGCCGTCCCTTTCTGCATAGTGGATTAGATTATGCAGGACCGATTCTTGTTCGTTATGGTCCTGGACGAGGACGTCCAGCGCATAAAGCCTATATTGCTTTATTTGTCTGTATGGCTACTAAAGCCGTTCATTTAGAGCTGGTGTCCGACCTAACCAGTGACGCTTTTATCGCCGCCTACAAGCGATTCACAGCCCGACGAGGATACTGCAGAAAGATTTTCAGC
This sequence comes from Dioctria rufipes, assembly GCA_963924295.1. NCBI lineage: Eukaryota > Metazoa > Arthropoda > Insecta > Diptera > Asilidae > Dioctria > Dioctria rufipes. Next base: position 294,174,375 of record OZ002741.1, read on the forward strand.
GACAATGCTACTACCTTTGTTGGTAGCTCGAAGGAACTACGACAGTCATTCTTTATGTGCCAGTCTAAACTGCCACCTCAACTAATTCATCTACTAACTTCACAAGGAACTGAATGGCATTTCATTCCGCCAAGTGCTCCAAACTTCGGAGGTCTATGGGAAGCAGGGGTGAAAGCCGTAAAGCATCATTTTAAGCGTGTCATCGGAAGCTCCAGTCTCACTTTTGAAGAGCTCTATACACTTCTCACACAAATTGAGGCGTGTCTCAATTCTCGACCGCTATACCCAATGAGTCCCGATGCTGACGACCTTGAAGTTCTTACACCTGGGCACTTCTTGATTGGTGATTCTCTTCTTACCGTTCCAGAATCTACAGACGAGTTTATTAATCCAAATCGACTGTCAAGATGGAAACTGGTTACGCATATGTACAACCACTTCTGGAAACGCTGGTCTGTAGAATATTTAAATAATCTGCAAGAACGAACAAAATGGCTGCGACAACAACATAACCTTCGGCCTGGACTTTTAGTTCTCATACGAGATGACAGACTTCCTCCTGCAACGTGGGCTCTTGGGCGTATCACAGCAGTCCATCCAGGCTCTGATGGACTTGTTAGAGTTATTACTATCAAATCAAGAGGACATCTTTTTAAACGACCAATTAATAAAGTCTGTGTGCTGCCTCTTCCAGACAACGATGAATTTCCTGGCAGTCAGGATACTTCAGGGCGGGCAGTAGATGTCATCACACCTCCCACTACCAATTACAATCCTTAAATCTTCTTTCGTCCCCGGACGAGGCGGGCAGTATGTTAACAACAGCAGCAGCTGTAAATTAAATCTAATAACAAAGCATTTCTCAATGTTACTGTGATTCACTACTGTGTCTATTTCTCTTGTTAAAAAGAATTGTCTACACATCTAAGTTAGCCGTTTTTTTTAATTTGTCAATTGTTGTTTTTTTAATGTCACTTCTTGTCGAGAGTTCAAATAGGAGATATTCGTTTTTAATAAAGTCTTTTAAATTAAATAGAAGTTTTTGAGTATTTTTTCAATCGCTATTTCCTTTTATACATATTTCCTAACAAGGAAAGAACAGACTGGATTACTACGGGCAGGGATTGGAGAGAATTTTGGAAACCGTCGGTTTATAGTGAAGTGCAATAGCCATACCAAATTGTAGAGCCGAGCAAATGATATATAAAAAAAAAATCACGACAGCAATTTACCTAAATCGTTAAAATTTATTCTAAATTCAATACCAACTGTAATTACAATAAAATTTTCATACCCTTCGTTCTTGAAGAAACTGCTAAGAAAATCCAAAAGGAGAAAGTGATGAACGTCCTCCGTATATCCATAATTTGCTTCAATCTGCTAACGTTGATTTGTTTTATCCATTTGCATATGATGCGGTTACTGTTATTTTCGATCAAATAAATAATAATTCTCTAAATCACCTGACCAGAACCGCCAGATCAATCACATCAGTCGCATTCACTTGATTATTGAAAATTGAAAACAAACACAAAATAAAAACAAACAAATTTTTCCAATCTGGATTTTTGAATTTCTATTTTAGAACACTGGAGCGTGAAATTATCGACCTCTCTGTACAGAATTAGAGTGCAAGTTGCGGCAGATAGAAGCCGATCGTTCACGCAACTGCACAAAAATAGAAGAGCGCTTCCGCGGCTCAGGTTTTCTATTCAATTTCCTCTATGGACTTGGAGGACTGCAACAATCGGACAGACTCACTCTCACTGATCAATTTCACGGGTTGTTGAATTTGGTTAACGGCCGTGTGCGCAATACTTCGCCTTTGATCAACACTTTGACTTTGCATTTGTCGTAGGAAATAAGCACAAAATACCTAGGCTAGTTTCTTAGTGAACATCCGCCGCGGTTAACAGGTGAGAGAAGACTAAATAGCCTCGAGATATAGCTTTACTATGCTCGTTGCGGAAGATTTGCAAGAAATCCACTCGACCACCGCGGCTTGTTTACAAAACCACAAATCTCAACATCGCAACCATCAAGCCATTTCTCTACTTTCTGTTGCGCTTTGAAATTTTCGCTGACTTTCTTATGAGCATTTGAAGTGTGGTGGTGGTGGCTTGTCTATGAATGATGATGCGGTGTATCCGCTTTTATTGTTTCTTTTCAGGTGTTATGAAGAAATATTCGCGAACTGTTATATCGTCGCCAGATCGAATATCTTAACAGTAGATAGTCAAATGGTTTGAAAGATAAAGGAATATAAAGTGTTGGGACACGGATTTTTGGTCTACTAACCGAAATAATTGATGAATAGGGTGCCGTCTCTACCTATTTGCCCACAACAGTTAAATTACTCAATTGTGTACCAATTTTGTAAACACACAATTTGTGCGTTCACAGAGCGCCCCAGGGCAACACCATTAAATGGACATTTCCGTGGGGCATTTCAGCGAATTCATCCTTTTTAAGCGACTCACTTATATGGTTAGACCGAAGTCCGGTTAGACAACTCTCTTATATGCAGGTAGTGAGTATTATTACAATCTTAGAAACGGTAACTATTCTTGATTTTGCCTCTTTCTACATACACTACTAACATCCAAAAATGCCTAAGCCAGTTACTGCCTTACTGCTGACTCAAAGCGAAGAAGCAGACTTTTGTTTTCAGAGGTCGGCTGTCATCACAATATTGTGCGATTATAGATGTGCTAAGTACCTGTGCACTTCACAGATTCAGATGCAATATTTATGGAAGTACATCATTTTTGTTGTTTTAAAATTGCTGGAGTATTTTTTTTCTATGAGACTTTTTATCCGTATTTTTTTAAACAAGATAAATGGAAATATATTTTCGCATCTCACACTTAAAACCAGAAGAGATTAAGTGAACGCTCTTTGCTTTCTATTAAGTCATATCGAGAAGTGGAGCTGGAGTTATGTATGTAGAGCAATTTCTTACACAGTTTATACAATTATATCGCTTTATGAAAGCACCTCTCACATGAAAAGAAGTTAATTGGATCTAAATTATGTAACTTCTTCTTAATGATGGAGTAACTATATGTATGTATATACAGAATTTCATGTTCGTACATATAAAATTAGCAGGTACAATGCAATAACGCGTGAAATTTGAACTAATCTTCAACATAATAATTATTAAGTCAAATGAAAAACTAGGATAGATGGTAGTGACTGAGTTTTTTGTTTTAGCATAATTTTCTTACGTCCTCGGGGAAAGTAAGTTTAGCATAAAAAAAAAAAATCTATCTTAATTGTTGTAAGGAAAATAATGCTAAATTTTCTTTAAATATTTTTAGATATATACATAATAACTGCAGCTGGTTACATGCCTAGTGTGAAATGGAATCATACCTTCATTCAAATCGAATGCCTTCTTTGGAAGATATGATATATGACTCCATGTTGGACACTTTACAGGACATTAGTACAGGTATGTCCTAGGGTTCAAGGATCTATTGTCTTTTAATGATTTTACATTAGGACCACTTCTCCTCTATATGATAATTTAGGAACAAATAAGTTATCAAATATTTAATATAACATTAAATTTCTAAAATAGGGAATATAAAAAGTCTTATATAAGCACTGAGCATCAATATGAGATTATGATATAAGTACATTACAGCATCAACATTAAATTTTATTCCCGGAGCATGATATGGGATTCTCCACTTTATCGCTATAAGAGTCTAGTTAAATTCCCTGGGAAGTCGATGAGAGAATATTCTGACTTCTTATGACACCTAAAATTTGGAAGATTTATTCCCTAGCAGACCTCCGAGATTTATATAGGACAAAAATTGTTCGTTGGACCTAGTTTCTTGGGAAGGAACGAGGATGCATGCCTCTTCATTGGACACTTCGTGGGACATTTATAGTATAGGCATGGTCTTGGGGGTTTCGTATGCTTCCTCTTAATTTCCTTGGAACGAAAATAGAAGCAAAATGGATTATACATCCACGTATATTTAAAAGAAGTTCTATTTTTGCATATATGAATTATTTAGAAAGCTTTTTTTTCGTAATTGCATTTTAGTAGAAATCACAATTTTACAAATAAATTAACTCTGTGCCAACGAAAACACAACTGCGTGCACTTGGATTTCACAAACGATCTTTGAATGATCTTGAAAACATTACAACTTGCAATAAGCTTGTGCGGGGTCAATCTGAAATGGATCAAAAATTGTTCAGCTTTTTCATCTTCTTGCATAAAGTTTTACTGCTTCCACAAGTCTTCACGTGGACAAGATATTCCATTAGCTGAATATTCAAAATTAATATATATATGTGTATGTTTCTCTTTATTTATAGGTCGGTTCACTCACTTCAATTTCAATCTGGTCTAAGTCAAGGCATCTCAGCAATATTTAAAATAGGCATAGAAAGCAGAATTTTTTTATGACAAGAAATTATTTCTTTTTTACAATATTAGCGTAAAGGAAATTTCTGATCTTCAGCTGAACGCTTACTTAAACAGTGTTAAAATATGTAGTAGTATACAGGGTGATTTAGATCAAGATACCTTCCGGTATACCACGCGATTCCTTGAGGTAAGCTGATCTTTACAAAATTCCGTAAATTATTGCAACAAATTACATAAAAAAGATACGGCTAAAAGTTTTTCTTAACAAATTATATTTAATTAAATAACCAAATCTGGTAAGATATTTATTTTGAACGGTAAAGAACTTTTTCTACTACCAAAATACGTTTTAACAGTGCCACGTATTTGTTTGAACAAATAATTTGTTTGTCGATGTTGACCGGCCCGAAATGTTTTTTGTTTTACTAAATATTTGTTCCCCGGGAAATGGCATTTTTGAATTCCTCATCAAATAATGTATGCAAGCTTCAGTCACTAATTTATTAACCACATTATGTGCAGAGGCAATGGGCGTATGAAAGAACGAAAATATTGAGCCATAACTCCAAATGAATTGAGATTTTGCTCTGTTGGAATTGGAATATTCTCATTTTGACACAAATGCTTTTCAATACTTACCACACGCCTGAAATATTCTTTTTTTGGAAATTACACGGAATGACGTTGAATGGTAATGCAATTTTCGGTGGCACCTTTGGTCTGCACGTTTGTGTCGTCGGAATCTCTTGGAAACCGTAGCTTTACTGTCTTTGAAACTTTCTCAAATAATATTCTTAACCAAAGTATATTGGGAGAAATAAAATGTTTTTCTGTGTTAAATCTGTGGAATGAATAGAAGGTACAGAATCTTTCATCATGTAGTATAAAAATATCCGGAATAGAAATATTAAAAATTAAACGTTTGACAGTTGTACAGAAAGCAAAACGTAAAACCAATATTGATTTTAAAGGATATGACGACCAACAATTAAATATTAATTCCTTTGCAATCCAAAGCTTAGATATTCAAAGTATAGAGGAAATGACAGCTATAAATACATAAGCGATCGAAGAAATTATATAAAAAAAAATTGGATTTCCGGAGAAAAAAATGACATGCTATTTAAGGAACACTTTCGTCAACAAACTTCGATTAACTTCTAAAAGGTCTTCATGGAATTAGCAACCACAGTACGGATTCGAGACTAAGTCAACCACCTATAGACTTGGAAAGCAAGAGCTAGTGGCTTTGTGGTATCTCGCATTTATCATATTTTATATCACGGTAAATATGGTAAATGTATTATTAAAAAATTGTTAAGTAATGTTTAAACTTTGATACACAGATCAGTGGCAGATCGATTTGGAGTGTCTATTGAACTTGTTGGAATGCTGTACACATTCTTCAATTAAGAGAAAAGAGTATAAGATCATAACATAGCTTCATGACGGAAAGGTAAAACAGATTGAAGATTACTATAAACGGAAGACAGGTTTTCCAGGTAAAACATTTCTACAATCATTAAATTTTGAGGCCAACATAATTTGGATTTTAGGTATTATTGGGTGTATAAATGGAACCCACAATCATATACCACCACCAAAAGAGGACATAAGGTCTCACATAAAGGATAATGCCACATTTCCGAAAGGCAAATAAGATTTAATTATACCCTCTCAACGTTTGAAGGAGAAATCAATCTACTAAAGAGCAGATTCCGCCGTCTTTATGCATTACAAACCTGACTACAGCTATCCCTTTAAACCAGAAGAAAATATTATCACAGAGCTCAAAGGAAAAGGATTGAAATTGCACTACACTTAAGCAAACATGACCGTAACTGATTCATAAAAACTAAATTGTATTTTAATAGCAAAAATTGCACATTTATATTTACTTAAAAACCTTTTTTTTATCTTGCAACTAACTAAAAAACATAGCAGGCTACGTGGCGTAATATAAAAAAATTCTTGTTTCTTAAACTAAGTATATTAAAAAAGGAACAGTCTCGTGGCATGAAAATAATAATTACATGTTTACACATAGATAAAGATTTTAATCTCTTATGATATTTGTGACAAAAGTCTCAAACAGAGTTACAAACTTTCTGTACGATGTTGTTTTGTCTTAGCACTTTCAGAGTCACTTGATTTCCACCATCTAGATTTTGAAAGGAAGTACGAAGGATTGCTAGTTGTGTTGGCCTCGATTATTCAATCAACAAAATCGTGATACTTTTCTGGCTCTTCTATTAACCACTACTGCACTATCATCACTAGTAGCAGATGTATTCACTTCAGGATATTTGGAAAAAATGAAGTCAAAGCATCGAAGTGCTCCCAACTTTTCCAATTATTGGCCACTTATACTATTGCGGTGTTGAGTTTTTGTTGTACATAGTTTTCAATCCTTTCCATTTGCCATTGCATTACTCATCAGTGAACAGTTTCTCTCTTATAATCCGCATTTCAGTTGTTATCTTCTCCAATACTTTTTTTTCATATTTCTCCGACAAAGTGATATTCTCGTTCTCTTCATAGATATTAATTAAGCATTTAATATATCTTGGAGACCATCTAATAGAATTGTCAGATCCTAAAAATGAAATATTCCTCGATTTCGTACTTTTGCTGTCACTAGCTTCCATTCCCTTCGATTGATGCTTACGGCTCGACATATCTAAAATTGTATTTCATTTATTCCAAGTAAGCATATAGATTTTCCTTTAAGTACCGACCCATGGTGTCGCAGACCACGCCGTTCCTATGTTCTCAGTTTTTAAGAAGAAGAAGACGATACGCCACCGTCACACGCATCCGTCTACCCTCGAATTAGTCCTCTGTCAGTTATCAAATAGCGTGGTTGTGTAGACACGTGTTCTTGAGGTAAGTTATAATGGTTTATGAATCGTCCGTGGTCTGTGAGACGACGCATCTGTACTTTTGATTTTTTTTTTCCAAATAGTGTTAGTAGATTTTCGTTATGTATATTAATTTTTTTATATAACTCAAGAACTTTATTATATACAAATTTTAAAGAAATGAGTTCAGTTAAATTTATGTTTCAAAAAAGTAAATTAAAATGCAAAAAATAGAATTGGTTTTCATTATTTTACCATCATTTAGATGTAAAAGAATTAAGAAAATAAAATATGTGCAAATTTTAAGCAACCTGAGTCTATAATTAGTCTATTATTTTACGTGGTCTGTCAGTGCTCAAAGGTTAAATGGATCGAATACATTCAGAATACATCCACCACTGGGAATAAAGAAACATAGAATGGTATAAACGGATGTTCCGAATGTAAACATACTTGTTGCATTCTGAACATTCGGAATGAATAAAGGAAAGACTCATAGTATTTTTTAATAGTTCCGCTTTCGAAATAACTTCCACTATTCTGAATTTTTTGAAAGGTCATAAAAATGTATAGTTATTATTAATAGAGATAATTAGCATCTCTCGGAATTATTTAAAGAATTAAATTTTTCTATAGGATTCTTCATGAGATAATTTCTTAATTTGTTTCTAAGCGTAAAAAGGGGCTTCTAACGACCTAAGAAATAAATATGAGCTTTTTAATAAGTAGATTTCTGTACACAACCAATATTTATTTACTATGGAATCTAAAACTGCATCCAATCCTAAGACTTTCTAGCCATTTTTGAATTAAAAAAGCAGTTTGCTTGGTATTTAATTGTCATTCTGCTGAATACGTTGAAACGTTGAGGATTATTTTGAAATTATATGAGTTTTAGATAACGTATCAGGTTTGATTGTGATGATGTATTTAATCACATTTCTTCAATTGATGATATTGCTTCTCTTCAGATTACCTTGGATGAAGTTCTCGTTGATATATGTATGTCAATTGGTTCCTTTCTATTCTGCTAGATTAGATAGACAATATTCCAATTTATTTTCTTAGCAATTGTCAACAGCATATATCTTAGCCTTTATTATTTTTGGGTCATTTATTTATTTATTTATTTAGAACTTCATCAAAAATCTGATTACTAAGTTTACAAAAGAAAAATTGAAAAAAAAAAATAAATTAAAATTATTATACATATGTAAACAATGATATTGACGAACAGTGTACAAACAATATTAATAAAATGAAAAGTAACCTTAACTAAGCTGATCTCTTAATTCACTTTTTGAAAGATGAAAGTCAATGCAATCAAACTGGTTGTTAAAGAGACGAGACATTGATGAAATCGGCTCGTGAAAACCATAGTTCGTACTATGATGAGGAATGACGAGGAAGTCGTGGTTCCTCAAGGAGCGCGCAGGAATAGATATATTGAAAGTATTTAAGAGCTCAGGAGAATTTATCGCTCCCTGTATACACTGAAACGCAAAAACAACTCTGGAAGCTTTTCGCCTATTTTCGAGAGAATCCAATGGAAATAGTTTAAGCCTATCAACATATGGAGGTAAAATAATAGGGTTATGCCAATAAAGTCCACGCAGAGCGAAACGAACGAATCTCCGCTGCACAGCCTCAATACGATTTATGTATACTGCATAAAACGGAGACCAGACCGGACTGGCATACTCCAAAATAGGTCTAACGAATGTGCAGTAAAGGACCTTCGTTATGAATGGATCATTAAACTCCTTTGACCATCTCTTTACAAACCCCAGAGTAGCATTAGCCCTGGCAACGATTGTATTAATATGATCCTCGAAGGAAGTCAAGTCTAGATAATAAGCATCCATCTAAAGTATAACTGAAGTTCAATGGACTCCTTTTACGAGAAAAGGACATAGCAGTACATTTGTTGATGTTGAGAGGAAGACAGTTAATAGCACACCAATTATGAAAGGTGTCTAAGTCTAAATTTAGAATTCCACACTCGTTTTCATTAGAAACAATGCAGAAGACTTTGGCATCGTCAGCATAGCAAAGTATTCTTGAATTAGTCAAAATCATTAATGAAAATAATAAAAAGGAGTGGTCCGAGATGGCTGCCTTGAGGAAAATAAAATAAATAAGAATGAAGCCAATTGACAAAAACAGAAGGAAAACCAAGAAGAGTCAGCTTATGAATCAAGATTTTATGATTGATTCGGTCAAAAGCTTTACTAAAATCTGTGAATATGCAATCAACTTGCTTTCCGCTTTCAATTGTAGAAATGCAGAAATTAGTAAACTCTAACAAATTAGTCGTAGTAGATTTACCCTTCATAAAACAATGCTGAAAAGAGCGCAGGAAAGGCTTGCAGTGGAAAGACAAAACATCGCAAACCATGGCTTCAAATATCTTACCAATACAACATAACTTAGCGACGGGTCTGTAGTTAGAAATGTCACACTTATTACCCTTCTTGTGAAAAGGAATAAAAATCTTCCACTGTTTAGGAAAAACACCACAGGTTAAAGATAAATTAAATAAATAACACAAAACAGAAACTATAGACGTAGCACAATTTTTTATGAACGTGGAAGGAACGCCATCCGCACCACTAGAAAAACTATCAGCTATGCTTGAAATGTACTTGAAGACAGACGCTTCATCGAACAACAGGTCCTTAGGTTGAAGAGAAGTCGTCGGAAGCTTCGTCAAATGGATAAAATCGTTATAACTAATATCACAGTGGTTATCACAGAAGACAGTTTTAAAGAAGTCACCAAAAAGATTGGAAGTCTCGAAGGGATCAACACTATCTATGTTTCCAAGTCGCAACGATGAAGGGTATCCATCACAGTTGCGCTTAGAGTTCACAAACTTCCAAAATTGCTTAGGTTCCGTACGCAAGGCCGACCTCATTCTATGTATATAATCATTATAAGAATCATTCAGGTGCGATATGTACTGAGCACGCAAATTAGAATAAGTTACGTAATCAGCATCGCTCCTTGAGGAACAGAACCTCCTCCAAGCTTTATTCTTCAAATTTTTAAGATGCTTCAAGTACGATTCGAACTTACAAGTGGTACACAGTGAGTAAAACAAAGAAATAGGATGTCATAAAACGAGCTCACAGCTTTATCAATGTCACGTTCACCGAGAACACTGGTCCAGTCGCAGGCGGATAGCCATTCATTAATTTTATTAAAATCAGCTTTTTTAAAGTTATAACAATACTCGTAGTTACCAGAAGCATTAGATGATGAAGTTACAGGATCAAAAAACAAAACTGTATGTAGTGCCGGATGATGACTTGTTTCAGGAACCATAGGAGTTAAACAACGCTTAACGAGAGTACCATTGGGATCGGACGAAAATACCAGGTCAAGAGATTTTCCAGAGTCATTAGTCACACCGCTAGACTGCATTAAGCCAGAAGAAATGATGTTGTCAATAAAAGATATGGCATGTTGAGGAGTCGCTATAAAAGAGGGCAGCAAGCCCTCATCGTCCGGAGAGTGTACCCAACTCACATTAGGTAAGTTAAAATCACCATAAAGTAACAACTCATCGGCAGGCAGCAGAACTTCAGTAAGCCTATCTATACATGAAGCCAACAAATCAAATATATCGGCAGATGGGCATGGAGGGATATAAACTGTAGCAATATATACGGTTTTGTGTGAAAGCATGAGAGCCACACAAATAAACTCCAGATCACCGGAATCAACAAAGTCAACCAAGAAACAAGGAAGGTCGCGACGAACAGCACAAAGTACTCCACCTCCAACAGGAGCATCCAGAGACAGACGATGGCGGTCACGGCGAAACAACAAGAACTCGGGACCAAAAAGCTCTTCATCAACGATCTTCCCACACAGCCATGTCTCGGTCAAGCAGACCACGTCGAAACAGGAATTCGTCGAACTTGTAAAAAGGCGAGTCGTCTTAGAGCGAAGACCAGTTACGTTGGCGTAGTAGACCGAGATTTCGCTAACAAGTTTTTTGCCATACTAGATGATCCGGAACGTCCCTTAGGAATAAATTCACGCACAATGGAATTGCAGGGCCATATATCAGGTGAAAGCACTGCCTGAAACAGATTTTCCGGAACTAAAATCCTCGTGTGCATGTCGAGTAGATAACTTCTTGCAGGCAATCAAAGAGCTCGAAGTGCCAACACGTGATGAAATGTGTTTAATAATTTCATCTTCAGTGGTGTCAGGATGTACTCTAGAGACGAAAACACATTTAGGAAGCCTGGCTGGCCGCAACATAACAGCATCCCCAACTGCTGGCGAGGTATCGTTGGTGGTGGCACTATCCGCAACCAAAGTCCAGGACGAAGCAACAGATTCTAATTCCTGTGCGGCAGAATGTAAGGATTGAGATCCAGTAGTTTCTGCTGTAACTGCGGTTGCCGTAGCTGCTGATGTAGATGTTGTTGCTGCAGCTGAGATTGTTGCTGTCCGCGCAGCACCGACTTTTGATACTGCTTGTTCTTGTACTGCTGTTCCTGTACCCGTGGTTTTCGTTGCTGTCCTTGGTGTATATGGCGTCGTTGTTGCTGCTGCTGATGCTGTAGTTGCTGATGTTGCTGGTTATGCTGTAGTTGCTGCTGTTGATGAAGATCAATCTGTGATTGTACCATCTGCGGTTGAAGCGAATGATTTTCGTTCTCCTGCAGTTGCTGCTGTTGCTGGTTATGCTGTAGTTGCTGCTGTTGATGAAGATCAATCTGTGATTGTACCATCTGCGGTTGCAGCGAATGATTTTCGTTCTGCTGCAGGTCTTGAAGCAAATTTTCGTGGTGCTCCAAGTCATCGCATGTTTGTTTAGAGTCAGGGGACAAATGAAAATGAAGTTGACGGCGCAAGTCAGTTTCGTTATTCTTATTGCGACTTCTTAGTAATTGTTGTTGCAATCGAAGTCATTCCATAGGATATCACTAAAAATCACAGAAAGTGTGACATGGTCATCACTAATTTTGTTGAAATATTACAAACTTGGAGAGTTTGTGAAAAAAAAAAAATATTAATTGAAAATTTTTCCTATACAATGCGTATTTCGCGAGTTACAGTATTTTTAAAATTTCGCAAAATTCTGTCCTGGTCTTATTTAAAAATTCTTATACTTATATGTACATATAATTTTTTTGGGGTTTTTATAACAAAATATATATACACACGTAATACTATTAAAAGAATTTTATTTTATTCAAAAATGAAAAAAAAAAAAAAAAAATTTAATTAATTAGTGCAAAAGATCCTTTCGTTACGATCTGCTCTGGTGTTCGCTGTCTAGGCTTATGAAGTAAAAACAAAAATTCCATTTAGTAATATATAAATTTAGTTACAATTAAGCGTAACCGTTGTTTTAAGTTTTATTTGCACCAAAATGGCGGCCAATTGAAAAAAATGCCGACAGTTCTGTTATTTTATTTTCGAAAACTTTAACTAAAACCTGCCTGAAACTAATCTAGCGAGCTACATTTTGACTATAGTTCAAGTTGATGCAATTATAAATTGACTTGTTTACACCGAGAACCGATACGAAAAATTATGTTTTTGGTAAATCACATTTAAAGTTAAAATTCCTTTTCTTTTGATGATAATTATCTTTCCGTGCCATTTCCCATACACGCGCCTACCTACTTTTCTCCAGTTATAATTACAAACATAAACATTTCATAGATAGGAAGATTCATGCACAGGTTCACTTTTAAGTACCCATAATTTTTGTATTTTCTTAAATTTAAACTTAATATTTTATGAGGGACATCTAGACTTGTTATTACTACAGAAAATGCAAAACCCATTACCATGTTGGTCCCCTTTTAAATTTGAAAGATGAATTCATGTACTGAAATATATACCTAATTTAATTAATCTTAATTCACTTAATATTTTTTATTTATGTTTCTTAATATTTTCTTATCAATAAGGGATTGTTTTCGGTAGATAAATAAATATAATTAAATAAATATAATTCTAAACTTTTTTATGGCAATACTAGGAAAGATTTGCCAAAGTATGCCTTTTTCATAAAATTACTGCGTTGCGTTTACTGGACCAACACACTCTCAACTTATCTTGCTGATAGATAGGTTACCAATCGAATGGACAGGGGCACAGACGGAAATTTTCATTTTTTGTATGAGTGAGCCTAATTTTATTTATTCAACCATCATTATTTTTATTGTGATGCATATTTGTACGTACATATGAACATACATATAAGTAGGGTATAAAAGTGAAACACGTTACTTGGTTATCCTTTATTTATTTTATTTTACTATTTACTCACTAAGTATAGCTGTTATACAAATATTTTATTTTCAGATTTTAATATTTGTGTATTAAGTTATAAGCATCTCATCTTCTAGAAGTGCTCACCTGTATGTATGTGCATTAGATTCAAAGTCCGTTTTCCATTTTTTATTACAATTGAACTAATTGTGCAGTTTCAAAGTTTTTAGATTTTAGAACGTTTCTGTGTAGAAAAAATATTAAAAATGCAAGAAATATTCAACGTGCGTCTTGCTTTCATATGCGAATCGCGCCTTTTCATTAATCAAGTATTCTGATTCTCTTATAAACACATTGCAATTGATAAAGAGATCTATTTCTTTATTATAAATACACAATTTCCAAATAGAATTAAATTACGAAGTACGTCTTTTCTTAGTAAGTATTGCATCCATACAAAAGAAAAAAATGTTTAAGATGGAAGCTTCACACGCCAGTGATTTAATTTATTTCGAAACTGAAATTGATCTATGAGTGGTAGAAAATAGACACATAACATTAGGTATCTTTGTAATCTAAAATAATCGCAATCATCTCTTAATATATGAAACATTTACTTTAATCAATAATTAGTTTTAGTCATTTTTCAAATATTCGCATTTATTAACCTATCATTAATACTTATATAAGCCTAGATCTGATGAAGCAAGCCGATATAATTAGTTTTCACGATTGTATATGTGGTCTACATCAAGCTTTGTTTGTAACTTCAATATCAGGACACATATTCTTGTATACGTACAAAGGTATATTTTACCTTATTTTTGCTAAATAGACTATGTAAGTAATTCTTTTGATTTAAAAATATAAACACTTCAAAGCCTACTTTGAAATAAAGATTCCAGAAGAGATGAAAAAATGTACAACGTCGACTTACAAAATTTCCAGAATTTATTGTTTCAAATACTTTTACACTACCTCCAGAATTTTTCTTACATTCCAATATTAATTCACACCTGCGAATTGCGTAAAGCGCGACACACATAAATTGACCTGATTTTTCCGCTTATCTTAATCTTAAATATTGCTGCTCTTCTCAAAGTAGAAATGATTCTTGTAGAGAAACAGAATCTTTATGAAAGACATTTTGCATGAATTTTGCCATCTCTTGGGGATAGCAGGTTCTTGGTACGAATTAACTGTGCTGAATAACGACTCTTGTTGATGGTTGAAAAGAGCATTAACTACTTGAAGCAATATTACTCAAGTTGGATGTTGCAATCACCTAACGAAATTTTTGGACACTTTTAATGACTCTTTCTCTTGCAGTCGGTTTCTATCTTACCGTAATATTCCTCACATTAAATTGCTTGAACATGACTATTTTATCTCAGCACAGGTGTAATTTTAATGTTAGGTCTAGAAATGTAAGTTTCAGATGATTAATACTTGCAACATATGTAATGAAGGGGATCCAACTCAATTTCATTGTTCTTGTCCTCTCACTGGTAGCTTTTAGTGATTTTTGGTTAATTTAATTGCAAAATTTTTGGTGCTAAAACTGTGCAATTATACATAGAAAATAATGTGAAATTCTGGCAAGATGCAAAGAGTATTCACGTAAATACATAAGTCAATATGAGTGATATTGTTTATTGTTCATAGCGAAATACTAAATATTCGGCCATTGCAACCTATTAAATATCTTTCTGCAAATCCATGAAGAATTAATTCCAAGAAATTTTTCCAACCATCCCAAAAAACAGAACTGCAAGTTTCATATTAGATAGAAAAACGTAAATATAAAGTTTGAAAAGAAATTTATTATTTATTTTGAGAAGAGAAAAGCTTTAACGGTTAAGTTTTCTTCCCTTGATTTGGAAGTTAAAATTCTATTACAATTAGTGAACTATAAATACCATTGAAATAGTGGCTTCAATTTTTCAGCAGTTTTGAACTTGAATTTTTTTATCCAAGTCTCTAATCAGTCAAAGTCTCTATCTGTATACAAAAATAAGTGGTCACAATGGCAAAGATTAATTCAACAAGTTTAATATTATTTTAATGCATTTAAATTGCAATTATTGTAATTTTTTGGTTCAAAGTTAAAGTTGAGTATCAATAAGGTTTTTATTGGGATTAAGATATTGGATTGGATTGAAATGAATTTGAGGCCACAGGGGGTCTTTGAAACATATGCCATAATAAGACCTATTGTTGATCCTCCAGACTTATGACCATGTGCTCATAAATTCAAACCGGACGCTCTTAAAAAGTTTAATGTTGGCCCCCAACCTACCCGATTCATGCAGTTCGTCGAGGAGGTGTAAGCAAAGGAATCTGTAACGCTAAGAGCCGGACAGTGACAAAGTGAATCACCATAGAGCAATCTCTTGCCCACCTGCTCTTCGCAGTGAACCACTACATCCGTATTCATCAGTGTGTAAAAAACAACGTGCTTGGTTAGAGAAAAATGTAAACATTTATCCTTCAGAAAAAAACAAGTATATTTCTTTTTGTCACACACATGCCCAATTTCCTTAAATGCTACATCAAAACCCTCGAAAATACTTCACAAGCCATGAAACAGATTCCCTCCCTACCAAATGCTAGGCCCAACGGAGACCTTACATTCTAAAATAATTGCAATGTTCTTATGGAAAACTGACAAAAGTTTGAATTGAATAGCTCCTCCGCCCTAAACTACTATTCATATAGAAAAATGGTGTTTTGATAAACTTAGGCTTGCTTTCTTATCTTTCCAATCGAAATAAAATTTTTATATCTTACCTAACAAAATTATTTAAAAAAAATTTATCTGAACTAAATGACTACGATTCCTCAAACAAGAACTCTCAGCTGATTAATCATTGTATATCAGCTGTGGGCAGACTTTTCCAGGGTACGGGCTACTTCTAATTTATTCAAGGTATTGCGGTCCACTCAGTGGCGTAGGTGTGGTGAGCTAAAAAACAAAAGATATGTACCTCTATGTATACTTCTTTTGCAGTCTCATAAGAAAAATTATTAATGCACCTATTTCATTTGGCAATGGAGTTTTGGGTTGATATAATGATAATTATTTTTTTACATAATTCCCCCTACAAATTTAAAATTATGAACGTATTTCATAAGTTCTAGAGGAGGCTAAAATGTTTCACTATTATACTTAAGTATTACCTGCTATCTAAACATATTATCTTCTCTCGTTTTAAAATTAGGACGCTTTCGTTTTTGGCGCTTCACGTCATTCATCACAGAAAATATACATTCAGCAGCGGTACTGCTAACTAATTCAAACATATAATGAGACAATTCTTCAAATTTAAATGTTGAAAGAATAACCATTTCTTTAGCTAAATGTTTCCTGAATTGTATAATATTGTTATTGTAAAAGGTATCTATTTTTTCTTTCCAGAGCAAAATTAGGGCCCTCCATTGACAATGTAATTCTTCAATGGATATCTTGTTATACGCAACGCAAAGGCGTTTACAAGAGGAAGAATGGAATAGAAAAATCACCACTTTGAATCTTTTTATGTCGTTTATGTCCCCGAAATTTTGAACACAATAGGTTTGTAATCAATCAAAAACAAAAATGTAAAATAAATTGTACTTTAATAGTAGTAAATCTATCGCAGAAAGAAGTAGAGTGATAGATTGTACAATCTTACCTAAAAAAATGGTAAATCTTCCACTTTAGTTATAAATAGCAATAATAATTTATTATCAATATTATCGCTATACAATACCACAACCTTTCATTTACAAGATCACAAATATATAAATTTTAAAATTTACAATATTGCTAGAACTTTTCTAAAACACATAAAATTTTGTTCATTTTTTAATTCAGTCGTAATTTCATTAAATTTCTTGAAACTCATATACCAGTGAATTCTGTGTACTCGATCTATTGTATAATTATAGTCTGACCTTCTTCGACGCTCTCCTTCGATTATATGGTAGAGCCTCTACCACATACGTGATCATTTTTAGAAGATATTCCGAAAACAACCAATTTTTCATTTTGAATATAAAAAGCAATACATTTAGCTCAATCCTTTGTTTAATATCAAGCCATAATAAAGAATTTAACATACTACCTACTAATAGGAGTGAAACGATTACAACGTAGAATTATACGCATTGCCTTATTTTGTTGTAATTTTTCTAACCTGCTCAAATTTCCTTGATTGCATATAAACAATATTGTAGAACAGTATTCAAAATGTGGTTTTATAATATTGTTGTAAATATTTATCGCGGTAGCCATCGTAACTGTCTTTTTAAATGTCTTCAAAAATCCAATATTTTTACCAATTGTTTTAGCAATATAGTTTATATGTAATTTAAAATTTAACTTTTTATCAAAAACTACTCGTAAGTATTTATATTCATTTACACATTCCATTAGTTCACCATGCCATAATATTAATCGTCATAACTTTTATTTGACTTATATTCAGTTTCAAGTTTTTCATCTGTAATCAGTCACACAATAATTCCAAATCTCGTTCTATTTCTACTGATCCTTGTGGAACGCCCATCGATACTTCTATTTTTCTGGAAACTGTATTACATATTTTAGTGCTTTGCCTTCTTCCATACATGAATTCCATATTTTGCTAATTTATTTAATAAAATGCCCCGGTCTACAGTTTCAAATACTTTTCTTAGGTCCAAAAACACAGAAACAACCTATTTGAGGCATCTACATATTTCTTCCTTCCATTGGCACACTACCCAATTAATCTCCGTTTTAAAGAATGTTTTCTCCTAAATCCAGACTGTTCCAATAAAATCAATTTATTTGTTTCCAAGTATCTTTCTAACTGTTTTGAACTGCTTTTTCGAAAACCTTTTCATATTCATTCATATATTTATTGGTCCGAATTCTTCTTTTTTTATTTTATTTATTTATATTTTTTTTTGTGCTTGGCTTTCTGATCAGGTTTAACAATTGATTTTTTCCATAAACTAGGGAATTGTCCACTCACCAATGATTTATTTATTATGTCAACCAAAGTAACACCCCAATTATGTCTAATATTATGCCTATACTAATTGATATAGTCCCATTTTTTATTCATGTTTTTACAGATATCTTTCACTTCATTTTACTCCACCCTTCTAAAAATAAAGTCATAGTCTACTGCTGCAATCATGTCCGAATATGTTCCATGAGGTATGGATTCTTTTATGATCTGTACGCTTTAAATAAAGTATTGACTTAGTTTCTCTACCATTTCATCAGGTTACTGGCATTTATTGCCACCAAATTTAATTTCCTTTATTTCAGTGGCAACCCTGAAACAAAGTCGCATCGATAAGCCGATTCTCCAGTCTAGATAGCGTCGGTCTTCCATAAATATGTTTCTTTTAGTATGCTCGTCTTACGACTTAGTAAAGGTGGTCACTCACAAATGTCTTAGCGGTCTACTGGTCGATCGCGATCGACTTAATGCCCAACTCTGTTGTATATGCTGCTGTACCGTCGTGGTATGTTGTTGCTGATGAAATTGAATGTAGCTGCCTACAGATTCCGACTCCTGCTGCACATTCACACCTGCAATTATCACTCAGCTGAGAGGTATTGAGCGTAAAATGGTAAGGTTACTTTGTAATCAAAACTGTTTTATTATTTTGTTAAGTAAGGTATATAGGAAGTGTAGCCTTTGGGAAGGTAAGGAACCAAGCTTTAAATTACTAGAAGACTATTTTCTTGTGTGGATCGTAGTTTAGGCTCTATAGCATATATAAAGTCAATGTTTGGTACTTTTCCATAAGCATCAATATAGAACATTTTAGAAACCGGACTCGCAACGCATACATATAGATTTCTGTTTCATGGCTTGGGAAGTATTCTCGAGGGTTTTGACTACATGCAATTCTTTTCTTTCAAAATTTGTATTAATTTTATTATTTTTTTATTTTTACAAATAACGCCTACTCTGAAGGGTAATCTCTTTTTATTGAACAGCTGTCAAAGTGTATTCTCTTTAAGTATACGCTCGCCGGTATTGATACTAGAGTTCTCAGGCTTATCCTGCTTAGTTCCAATAGATTTTTCGGTAAGTTTCGTTTAGGTTTACCTCACAGTTCCTTTGTAATCCGACTCAAGGGGTCATCTAACCAAAGACGACTGCGTGGCAGTCGGCCCAAGTCGAAATGTTAGAGGCAAGGTATTTTTGTGCGATTAGTGTAACAAGATGCAGATGGAATTTTGAAAACCGTATATTGTGCAAAAGCAGGTATCGCTTGAAATATGTAGACGGTTCTACTAATTCTGCATTACCAAAAGTTAGTATAATGAAAGATTGTTTTGTATGCAAAATCCACATTATCCAAAATCATATTATAGAGAGGTTTAGATGTTAGGATATACATTTACTGAATGCTCTGCCATAGTTTCAATTTTACCTGAAAACCTAACTAAAACCAAAATTTTATTGCAACAATAAACAAGATAAAACTAATTAATTTAGTTTAAACTAGCTTTAGATAACGACGCATTAAATTGCTCTACATAATGAAGATAACAACGATGAGATGCGTTCGACAACGGTGCGCGGAAAAATTATATAAGCAGGACGGGTTCTATTGAAATATTCCAAGAATCTTCATAATTATTAAACTCGTGTTATATTGGAAATAGAGTCGCACGTTCTTGCAAAAAAATAATCCTTCTATAAAGAGTAACTTCCTTTTTCAGCAGTTTTGGGAGTGTTGGAAGAAGTTTTTTTTTTATACTTCTCTCACCAGGTGGCTCTTATATGACCGCAGAAGGGTTTGAGTCCGCTAAGCGGAGATTCTGCTCCTTTTCTATCCAAGTAGTTAGCAGTTTCATAACTTTCATGCCCTTCAAATCCTGGTATCCATCTATAGATTACTTGGTTTTCCTTTAATATTAGACGTAGGATACCCTTACAGTTCCAAATCAGATTTGAAGTGAAGGAATTGGAATTTAGTGATGCTATCAAGACTTTATTCTCAGAGTTTATATGTTGCGTGCCAATAACCTCTTTATAGATTGATTCTGATGCGTAGTTGCGTAGGCTTCCAGGGACTTGTGTAACTTGCACTGCGTCCTCTATACCTGTACACCGACGCTGCCTTTTTCCTTAGATCTGTCTGCATACCGGACGAATGATCCACGTGCGAATTGCGGTCAATTGTTCTTCCAGCTGTGGTTGAATTCTATGACCGCTTCAAAGCAACACATGAACCTAAGCTCTTTGGGCATACCTTTTACATAGGTGTAATGTTATCACAATTCAATAAATTGGGTATTTGCTCATAAATTTCGAAATAATTTTTTAAGGGACAAAAAAGATTGTCCCATGTAGATTCTATGTCAGTAGCTTTGAAAACTTTATAGTACCAGTGACTGAATTTTTAGTATTAATATGTGGGGAGAATTATTTTCTATTTTATTTATTACCAGATTCAATACACATAATATATTTGTTGTAAACAGATCAGTGTAGAAACTCACCTTATTTACGCAATCGTTTGAAATTATTATAATCATCTTTTGATACCTTTAAGCCTATAAAATATATTGATACTAGAGGACGCTTTGTTGATGTTTATTCCACCTTCGCCTGCTCAATACCTCTCATGACTTCGATTTAATTATAACAACTGTAGGTATTTATCATTTAAAATAAAATACTGTATTTTCATAGTTATAATGAAATTTTTTTACTTATTTTTAAAAATATTTTACAAAAATGTAGTTTTTAGCAGTAGTGTTGTATCTGGATTTCAGATATAACTAATTTTCATTATTCTACGTAATTCGAGAGTTTAATATTTTAATTCTTTAACATTATCCTCATTACGAAATTCATAATTACGCATAGATCGAAATTCAATACGTTGAAATTTTCCCCATCATAAACACATAATATCTTTTTATGAGTAATTATAAAAATCGCGTTAAGAATAAACAAAAACAAATCATCCGAAAGCTTTTAAGTAAACAAGCTCATAATTTATTAACTTAATCATTCAAGCGCCCAATTGCTTAAAGGTAAGCACATTTTCAGTGAACAAAAGCTTTCAAGTTTCAAATGCTCAAGTCTTTATTGATAAACAAGTTAAGCATTAGTCAAAATTTCAAGAGTTTAAACATAAATTCTTAACAAACAACGGGACTCAAATTTCAAGCCCAAGTATTTGGGATAAACAAGTTCCTAGTAAACAAAAGGGTTTGAGCTTCAAGGTAAAATGACTAAGTCTTGATCACGAATTCCTTCATCTAATAATTGCACAATCAAAGATCAATTACAAACATTAATCGTATGACTAATCGGGAAATAATGAATGGGAAATCAACATTTGGTATTCCTAAGATTTATCCTTGCTATTGGGAATGATCGCGAAGGTTCTATGTCGAAATTCATACCTATGAAAATGGGAGTACTGTCCCAGGATGATTATTCTTTAGTGAGCCTACTTGAATTATTCTTCATTACTTAATGATCTATTGAAGTGAATGCATTCAGTTTGCATTGAACTCCAAAATAAATTTGTAATGAAAAGTAAAGCCAGTGCAGTAAAGTAAATTTTATAAAGAAAAAGAGGAAAAGAAATTTCAACAACAAAGTGTACATAAAATGTTAAAAAAAAGTTTTGAAATAAAGTTTAGAAATAATAACAAGTAGTGTAGTATGTTTAATTTGTATTCTTATTGAATACAGGAATACAACTGAATTATCTATCAACACATACTCCTATTTATAAGCTTCACAAACACTTAGCAAATCCGAGCTGAGATAATTTCATATGTTTCGAAATTGTCTGACACGATTAAAAACCTTTATTGAGAAATGCCGTTTTAAATTCTTATGGGAGTTCCAACGAACTGGAAGATTTAAAAATTTCCTAAGTTTCTTCGGAAATGTCATGGCGAATTCTGAACGGATTCTGAAAAATGGGTTCTGTATAGCCGACATCGTTTTCAGTAAAATATATTTAATTGGAAAGCGTGTTCTTTGAAAAATGTATTTATTTGGAGAAAGTGTATTTTAAAAAAGCGGAAAAGTGCATAAGTTAAATAGTTATAAATTAAAGTAGTAAAATTCTTAATTAACTGATATTAAATACTTTGAAAAGGAACGTACCGTACAAGGATACTAAAAGATGCCAGCATATTTTGGGAAATTCCAAAGAAAACCGTAGTGGTAGAGCTCGAACAAGTACTTCCATTACAGCATAGAAAATTGTTTTAAAGATTCTTCTCAATAATAAAATAAATAAAGTGAAATAAAATTTCTATAAATTAAAATATAAATAAATAAAAAAAAACTGGTTTTGAAGTAGCTTTTACTGTTCTTTGTTTGTTGAGAAAAATCAACAAATTCGTATTAAAGCAAACTTTTGACATTGTAAAAAGTATATGATTTCCATTTAAAAACACCACAGTCCGTGGAATTTTTCCAGCTAGGAATTTTCTTCGTGACATTTCTCAGAATTTTCTTAACGATATAATAAAGATTTTTCTTTCACTCAATATTCAGAGCCGGACTGGGAGGACGAGCGATTTGGCGCTAGCTCGATGGGAAAGTAGTCTTTGGGCCGGTGGTCTCTGCGGTAACCGCGACCGCGCATATTTACTACGAACTCTGGACGAACACTTTGGCTGCGGTGGGAAGAGAGCTATAAGTTAACTTGGCATTATTTTTCGCATCATATCATTTTTATTTCGAAAAACGCATGGAAAATGTGTTTTTAATCAAATGGGTTCGGCAAGGATGGTAAAGCTTTGCTATACCATGTGTATTTTAAAAAGAAGCTTGAAATAAAAAAAATATACAAAAACTGTTTTTAAATTTTGGTTTTATTTTCTAATTTTTAAAAAAATCAAGTAATTTTATTTCCTTTAAACAAAATTATTACAGTCAGGTTTTACTTATGACAAATTTCCAGTGTTATTAATAAAATACGGAAATACTGTCAATACGGGCCACAAATGTAAAATTTTGACTTGCTGTAATCAAAATACTTTTGATTTGTTAATTCAAATTGGCCCCGTCATCCGTTAGTACGATGAAACTTACCCCTACCAGGGTGAAATATGAAAGTACCCAAATATTAGAAAAAGTCTGAATTTTTCCACATTTAGGCCATATAAATAAGCGAAGGAGCGATTGAATTTCTTATCGGTTAAACAAATTTGCAAAAGCAAAGAGTAGGGGAAAAGGGTAAGAATTGAATTGTTCCTCAGTCTCTTCACGCAGAACTTTAACGTCCCCTTTTTGGCGCCTGAGGCAAATGTTTAAATTTATACCCCTGATCTATAAAATTCTTAACATGACCTAATTTAAATTTAACTATCCTGACTTGGTCTCTGACTGAACAAATTTGAAGAAGAACTGATCATGGAGAAGAATAGTAAATAGCATTTATTGCATATAAAATTATTAGTTGATATCAATTTTTTGCGAGTAAAGTACATTTAAAAACATTGAGGGGAATCAGTTTGATAGAAATATTTGCAAGATTTTATGGATGGACTTTTCTAGATTTTTTCGTCACGAACTAACTTATAATATTATCGAAATTCGGAATGCATATCATTTGTTTTTCGGCTAACAAAACAGCCACATTCGACAATCTTTCTGAACCCATTGTAGATCAGACGTACTTTTTTATTAACTTCAATTTGCTGAAACTTTGTTCACATGAAGCTATCATCATTGGCAATGTCAGAAAAATTAGGAGCTCGATTTCAATATTTAGGTAGGATCCTTGGAGGCTTTAGTCGTGATTTCGTACAGGATTCAGAGAACTTGGTTTTCTGAATACTTAGATTTTCAATACAGTTATGTAGCCTATGACAATTTTAGTTTTCTATTTATGCTGTTACTAAATTAGTTCTTAAAGTTTTTATAAACTTATGTAAAATATTTTATTTATAAAAATATGTAGACACGATAAGAACTACTTATGGTGGTGATAATTGAACTGCTTAACTCACGGAAAAGAACTATTACATTACTCATAATAAGATAATCAAATTTATCAATAGTTAACATTAAAAGTTTTAAGGTATTTTTATCAATGCACATCATTATCAATTAGAATTAAACCAAGGATTTTCTGTTTTGATTATTTTTATATTGTCTCTACATATTTTTACTTTACTTCCTCACAAAATAATTTGTTATTAAAAATTAATTTTTGGTGTGAATTTACTTTTTAATTTGCCCCTCATACGTTCAATATGTTTTAATTTTTTTAACTTGTAAGATACCGCAAATATGATATTTCGTTATCTAATATTAAATGCTCTTATATCACTCCCAACTAAATCTATATTAGTACCTACTAAAAACTTATTGTGCAGATTCTATTGGTAAGGCTGCTTTCAGTAATATATGCGTATAAATTATAAATATAGTAGGTATGTAGTCTAAAAAAATTTTGAAGGTAACTGCTAAGGTATTGCATTTATCTAAGCTCACATTTGTGTAAAAGAATTACTTGTAAACAATAAAAATAAAAAGAGGAATATGTAGGTAATAGTACAAAAAAACTAAATTGTTTTGAAAAATCTTTATCTATTTTGCTCTCTCTCGTTCATTCACTTAAAAACAAAGAAAAGTTTTGGTGATATAACTAATGGAAAAGAATGTAGAAGAATGAAGAGAAAGCTGAAACTATGGTGGGCTAATGGATCTGACTGGAAAATCTGAACACTTATCTACAGACGCAATTTCTAGTTCACTGCTTGTTGGTATTTCCTATGGGCTTTGATTATAAGAACAAAAACTTATTGACCTGAAAAATTAAAAATTTTACTACTGTCACTATTACGCCTTTATGCGAGTATTTCTACAATAATTCGGTGAGTTGCAATAAGATACAAATAGTAAATTTACTTATGAAAATCAATTTCGTAACTTGGAGCTGAGATAGATATAAAATATAAAACAGCCGACAGAATTTCAGGAACGTCTTACAAAACAATTTATTTGTCAACTCTTAAGTGATACACCATTACAGAATTCTTCAAATAATATTACAGCTTTTTTCGGTAAAAGAAATACGTTGTCATAGCTAAAGAGTCGTGTGCTTTATAATCGAGCTTTACCACAATAAAGCTTTAGTCATGATCCGACTCAATTTTATATCCACCACGAGGTAAATTATTATGAAAATCATTTCCAGCGGCGTAACTATAAAATCCATAACCTCTCAGACCATAGAATGGAGGCTCTTTTAAGTTTCTCCCATAACTTGTTAGTGGACGAGATTTTAGAATCGGCAATTCTCGTTGATGTTCGCGTTCATAATTATTTATTAAAAATATCCCATGTTTCGTACTGTTCGGTAAGTCACCTTCCTCTGATAGTGTAGCAGGTGCCAAATCCACTAATGGAATTACCTTTACAACATTATCTCTGTCATTATTCTGAGCTATTTCCAATTTATATAAAATATTTCCGAACTTAAAATGTTTCTCTTGTTTCTTAGGGCTGACTACGGTAATTCCTTCGATTGAGTACAGATTTGATGCAAAGAAGAACTGTTAAATAAAACAATATTAATAAAAAAGTAATACGGATATATTATAATGTTTGCTTACCCACAATAGGAACATTTTGCCAACACGTCTTAACTCCAGTCTAACTTGAAATTATTTAGTGACATTCAAGTAAGAAGTTCACAGCCTGACTTCAACTCTTCTCACTCTAAGCGGGGTTTTGTTTGTAATGCCTCTGAGTTTTCCGGTTCGCTTGTTCGCAACTATAGGGACCGGAAATTAGTAAAAGCATTTTCATGTTATTAATTGAAAGACGCTTCTTTTCATCAGCGAAAGTTAACTAATTGCAATTAAAATATTTTGTACGTCTCATTGTTGAGTAAAATATTTACTATGAAGTAAATTAGTATTTGAAAAATTTGAGAGAAAATATTATAATGGAAATTATTCAGAGCTGATACGAACAAAAAGAATGAAATAATTGATAATGAAATTTGAGTACACTCAGACTCAAATACTTCTTTGTTTTTCGGACAATCGAGTAAAATTATAAATTATTCTACTAATGCTAATCGGCTAGTAATTATATTAATTTTAAAAATATGAATATTTTGTAATACTATAGCATAAGACCGACAACGTACAAATAGATTTGAAGCAGCCATATAAAAATATGAACCAAAAGCTTCGTTATAAAATGAGCCGATATCCACCTAGTTGGAAGCTCTTCAGAAATTTGTTGCTAGCAACTCGGTATCAATATTTCAGATTCATTTGTAGCGAATAAATTTCTTCGGGCCGTTTGTAGCTATGTTCTTCAAGTTATTGTTTTTATGTTAGGTTTATTTATTCAATTCAGACCAACACTTTTGATGTGGATTTAATATTATTTAATAAATTGACTTCCATGTTCACGGCATGGCACAATTGTTTCATTTTTGATATGTATGAATGATTTTAGCACTTTTTAGATTTTTATACCCTAGATGAAATCTATACTATAAGTTTGCAATTCTGTTTGCAACACCTAGAAATAATGATGGTAGAGCAAAATTGATTGGACACCCATGAATAAAATTAAAAGTTATTTTCATTTTTGCATGCCCGTCCGTCCGTCCGTGCGTCTGTCCATTCGTCCGCACGATAACTCGAGAACGCGTTAACTTAGAGGGCTGAAGCTCTCCTTCGTAGGGTTGCCATACAAAAAAAAAATTTTTTTCACTATATATTTGGGCAATGCCTCCGAACTCGTCGACGTAGAGAACTGATATCTGGTACATGGTGTTTTCATAACAATAGTAAACTAAACTAAACTGCGCTATCGACAGATGATTAATGATTTTTTATGGCCGCAATTGGATGGTATTGATCTCGAGAACGTTTACTTTCAACAAGACGGCGCTACGTGCAATACAAGCAACAAAACCATTGATCTTTTACGGGAAAAGTTTCCGGACCGTGTTATCTCTCGAAGAGGTGATCACAATTGGCCACCGAGATCTTGTGACTTAACACCTTGCGACTTCTTCCTTTGGGGCCACATGAAAGAGAAGGTCTACGCCAATAGCCCAGCGTCGATTCAAGACCTCAAAGATGGAATTCGTGAGGCTATCGAGGACATAGGACATAGGCATACTTTGCGATTTGGTTATGGAAAATTTCATGAAAAGATATGGTCCTGTAGGCGTGGTGGTGGTAGTCATTTGGCAGATGTTATTTTCCATTATTAACGGCATACCTTCCTCTTTATAATGAAGTAAAGATCCGATCATTTATCTAAAAATATGGCATTTTTCTTTGAATATCAAAATAACACCTCTTATTGGAAAGGCCTTTAGGTTTCGAAAATGGACTAAATCAGTTAACCCCTTGTTGGTGTAAAAATTTTGGTTTCTTACATATACTGGTCCTAGACGTTGTTATTGTACTAAAAATTTCTTCAGAATATAAAATCCTATGAAATTTGCTATAATAATTTATGCTGTCCATCGAACCGTGCCAGAGATATATGCGAAAAATCACTTCAGAAAACAAACTTGCGCAGATGGGTGACCATACGAAATTACAAACGAACATTTATCTAGGGTATAATTATAATGGTCTTGGAAAATTCTAGCATTTTTACTTATTTCCTTTTCTTATAATATTCTGGAACTTCTTAACAAAAATGGAAACTTTGAGCGAGATCTTACAAATAATTCGTAAGTCTAAAATGGATTTTTTACAGTTTGTTCTCGGCATGGCACATTTGTGCCACCGATTGTATGGCTCAGAAGACACGCATATGTACATAGGTAAAATTATTCAGTAGACATTGCTGCACGATAGAGTGGATAAGAATCTGATTTCCACATTTCTTTCACATGCTACGAATTGGCATGTCGAACGCCAGCCGTAATGGGTATTCCTAAAAATCCTTCAAACTCCTCTTGAGTTACCAGGTTAAACACTTTGGGTTTTCGAGGAATTTTGAAATCCTAATTATAATATATACTATTTACTTTTCTATTTATTTCTTTTATAATTATAATTACATCATCAGAAATGCATTTGAAGTTGTGACGTATACAGAAAGAGTATGAGTCGATCTTTCTGGGGGCAGTTCGTTGTTGTAGGATATTGTGACGCAAGCTTTGACACATATAAGAAGGATTACGATGCTATATGGTGTTGATCAGATAAGTACCTTCCGATGTAATTAGTATCGGGTTCTATACGGGTTTTCATGCGATTTTCTATGATTATCTCTGATCTATGTCAAGTTGAAAAAATAAAATAAAAGAGTGGTTTAGGACGTCTTGTATTAAAAAATATTCCTAACCCGCGGGTTTTTCGAGTCCTCTTTTTTTGGCTATAAAAAATGTACAGTTAAATCGAGACACTGTGAATTACATCAAAAGCAAAGTTACCTTAAGGTTATAATAAATTGAATATGCTAAATCTATAGAAATGGCTACAAAAATGGTAAATAAAAAATCTGAGTCGTGATTATGCTACAAAATACTGATGGGAAGCCTTTATTACTAGATGCACGGAATTTGATGATTTACTTCTTTTCTGGACTTGTTAAGAATATCGGTATCGTTATATGTTAAAAATGTCGGTACAACTTCATCCGTTATATGATAATATACTCTTAATCTCTGCGGAACATTAAATAGTAAATGAGTTCTTTTTCAACCACCTTGACACCAATGGCAAACACAATGATATTCTGGAGCATGGCTGAACTTAACCATCCAGAATTCTCTAAATTAGCCAATAAATTTCTTCAAATTCTAGCTTCGTCGTCTGAATTACAAAGGTCTTATTGGGCTAACGTTAGAAATAGACTATCATTTGAATATTCCAAAAATCTTTTACATGTTTATTTTGTCTTAAAACTCGCAAACTAAAATGTTGCTGATGAGTTCTAAAATTAAATGTAAATGTAAATAAAAATAAAGGTACTAAAATTTACTGTTTGAGCTACATTTCCATATTATAGGTAGAAAATAATATAAATAGGAAGATGTAGGATATCCATGTAGAATTCATGTAGTTTATATGTAAATCATTGTGTAAATTACATTATGTAATCCAAATATACATCATTGATTGAAAGCCAACACAGAATAAAAGTATTGATCAGTAAATATCGACCGTCGGTCATCAAAACTGAATAAAAATTTTGCCGTACCATTTTCTGTAAATAAAAAATTATTGTTTTTTATCCACCTCCAATAATAGACAAAATTTCTAAAGAAAAAAAAATTCCAGTAAATTTTTAAGAAAAAATTTAGGGCTTTTTTACATCAGGTCGAGGCATCGTCTATTTTATACAGGGTGTCCCGTAAGTGGTGTGATACCCGAAGGCTATGGATTGGTCATACTTAGACGAACAGAAAATTGTGAGGGAGGGGGAAGGAAATCCTAACGGTGTCTGAGATTACGGGATTTATAGATATTTGGGTATGTTTTGATAGAATACCCTGTAAATTACACCCTGTGATAATGATCTAAACTTTGGTAGATATATAATCGTTGGACTTTCCGAATGGAATATAAACTTTTTCGTCCTCCCCTCCGTTTTGAAGTTATGGCCCAACAAAGTTAAAATTTCGGAATTTTTACTCAATTTGTTTTTATTTACGTACTATTTTTATCAAAAAACTGGTCCTCAATTCAATATTTTCACATTGGACTTAAGAAACCCAAAATCTTAGCTTCAAAATGACCTATCATACTTTGTACCGAAAATATAATCCTTTCTGCGTTTTTTGCACTTTTTCTTACCCATATCCAGCGAAAATGGCTGAAAAAGGTCATTTTCAAAAGATAATGGCCATTTTCGCTGGATATATTTAAGAAAAAGTGCGAAAACAAAGAAAGGGCTACATTTTTGGTACAGAGTGTGTAATGATTCTCGTACTTAGAACCACTAAAAAAAATAAGCGTTATATTGGCGATTATTTTGGGATTATCTCCGATCTATGTTGAGTTGAAAAACAATTAAAATAAAAGAGTGGTTTTTATGACGTCTTTTATTTCAAAATATATATATATACTTCCAACGTTTCGACCCGCGGGATTTACGAGTCCTCTTCTTGGGGCTATAAAAAATTCTTTTGTAGAATAGTATCGAGACACTTTTATAAATACAACAAAATTACCTTCCGATTATAATAAATTAAATTTTAAATATCACATATTGTAAATATCAAATAAACTAAAATATTACACTAAAACATTGTTATAAATAAAATTAAAAAAACCAAATTACACGGAAAAAACAGACTACTGACAGGACATGATTAAGCTATTGACTAGACTGAACAATTATGTGTAGCTTGTGTAATGTTAAAAGTGAGCATTTTATGTGTTTATCGAATTAAGTATGTGGTGATACTCATTATGAATGGTCTCTTTGTCTAACCTAATATTAATTAAGTTGTGTTTGTTTATATAAATGTGGCAGGCTTCTTTGGTTTCCCTTTTTTCTCTGTTTTTTTCATTGGCAATGATCATGGCATCATCAAATTTGAATATATGCCCGGTTTCAAGGGAATGTGATGCCAATGCTGAGTGTGGGGTATTTTTTGCTATATATTTTGCATGCTGTGATAGGCGGGTTTTTAGTTTTTTGGAAGTTTGCCCGATGTATGCTGTGGGACAGTTGTCGCAATTTACTTTGTACACTACGTTATTTTTTTCAGGAGTTTTTATTTTGTCGTTCGTTTTGGTGTAAATCTTGTTGAGTCTATTGACGGGTTTAAAAGTTATATTTATTCGGTTGTCACCTGTGTGTACATGTCGTCTTATTTCATGAGATACTGGATATATGTAAGGAATTGAATTATAGATCTTACTATGAGGGTCTTCTAGTTCTAAAATAGCTGGCTGTAAATTGTTGTTGGTGGAAATGTTGAATTTTTTTCCTCTGGCTCTTTTTATAACCCTGCTTCGTATGTGAGATGGATAGTTATTTTTTCTAAGGATTTTGTCAATTATAAGCTTGTTTTTTGCGTGAAATTTAATGTTACTTAAGCTTAGAACTCTGTGTGCAAAAACCTCTGCAGTATTTATTTTCATTGCCATTGGATGGTTAGAGTGATAATTTATCATGCGATTGGAGCTGCAGGGTTTGCAGTACCAATCCGTGATAATTTTCTGTTGATCTGTCCTAATGACGAGCATGTCGAGAAAAGGTAAGGTGTTGTTGTTGTTTTCCATCTCAAGCGTAAATTGTAGTTTTGAATTAATGTTGTTAAAAACATCTAACAGATCATTT
Organism: Dioctria rufipes; assembly: GCA_963924295.1. NCBI lineage: Eukaryota > Metazoa > Arthropoda > Insecta > Diptera > Asilidae > Dioctria > Dioctria rufipes. Next base: position 294,206,141 of record OZ002741.1, read on the forward strand.
ACATGTTCTCGTGCTGTTGTACAGATGATGTCATCTACATATTTCATGATGAAAGTGGGTTTGTGTGTGGTGAGCTTCTGTGCCTCATCAATTACATAGTCCAGTGTGAAATCTGCGAGAATTCCTGACAATGGATTACCCATAGCCAAACCGAACTTTTGTTTGTATGTGTTGTTATTGTAAGTAAAATAATTGCAGTCTACGACACAGAAATTAATTATGTTTTTAAATGTTTTTTTATCAATAGGTGTGTGGTTTTCAATAATGTGCCATTTACTGTCGATAATTTGAAGTGCCATCTCTGCATCTATATTTGTGTATAGAGACTGTACATCCAATGAGATGAGTATGTCATTGGTCTTAATTTCAGTATTTTCTAAGAACATTTTTAGTGAGTTGGAATTTTTTATGTTGATGGGGTTGTCGGTATTGATGAGTTGTAGAATTTTTGCCATATATTTTGATAAAGCGTAACCGGGATTATTGATCATGGAAGTTACTGGTCTCATTGGTATGTCCGTTTTATGTATTTTAGGAAGCCCATAGAATCTAGGGCTGGTGGCTGTGTCGGTGCGTAGACAATTTTTTTGAAATTTGTTAATATATTTGTTGTCGAATAAGTTTTGGACTAGCCTATTGTTCTTTCTTTGTAGTACAGGCGTTGGGTCTGATTCCATGAGTATGTATGTGTTGGCATCATTTAACATATCCATGATATTATTATGATATGTGTCTTTTTCCATGATCACGGTTTTGTTGCCTTTATCAGAGTTGACGATGTATAGACTGGGATTGTTATGAAGGAATTGTGTAGTTTTTTTGTAGCAGTGCGATATGAACTTGTTAACTTTGTTTGTTTTATTATTTTTTAAATGATGTGTGATTGAGTTAGTGATATTTCTCCTCGCAACATGTCTATTCTCAGTAGGTTGTATGTAGTTGACTATGTGTTCTGATGCGGCTATTAGATCAATGGTGTTATTTTTGTTTAGTTCAGTTGGTAAATTAAATTTCGGACCTAAGCTTAATATTATGTTTGCCTCTGTGGGAACTGGAACGCATGTTAGGTTTTCTACGCAATTTTCATCATACATAAAGTCTATATTGTCCGCTTGTGTGTGGGATAATTTGTTAATCTTCTTTTTTAGTCTGTTGTTATTGGAAGTAGTGATTCTTTTAAATCTGTTGCGTTGTGAGAGAAAGAAGTTTTTGGCAATATTTTGTGGAATTCCATCACATATTATTTGTATTTGTTGTCTTATGTGTTTGTTAAGATTATTTATTTTTATGTGATAGTCTTTTATTTCGATGTTAAGTAATGAAGTTTCAGTCTTTGTTTTTATATGGTCTAGTTTCTTACGAAGATTCGAGTTATGAACATAACAAGGAATATTTTTGCATCTATCTAAAATGTGTTTAGGAGTTAAGCTTAGAGACTTACATCTAAGTAGGAAGATTCTTTGAGATGTACTTTTGGCCAGAAACTGTATTAAGTGACATATACCTTATGAGAGAGAGCTTCATGGCGACTCCGAAATCCTGTTCTATTTTACCCAGAAAACTCATGCTTGTGTGTTGTAGTGATCAAGAAGTGCCAATGTTGTAGAGATATGCGTTGATTAGTAATATATGTTATGTTTGTGTATAGAATGACGGTTGAATTTATAAACATCAAGTTTGTTGCAGTTTTGTTGTATTGGTGTCGATCGAATGGCGGCCTGTTGTTTTTGCGATGATTTTCTTCTATCCTCCTGTCTCTCCCTGGAGTGTTTTAACAATAATTAGCTTGTGCTGTGTTTATGATCGGGTTATGTAAGCGTTATATTGGCGATTATTTTGGGATTATCTCCGATCTATGTTGAGTTGAAAAACAATTAAAATAAAAAAGTGGTTTTTATGACGTCTTTTATTTCAAAATATATATATATACTCCCAACGTTTCGACCCGCGGGATTTACGAGTCCTCTTCTTGGGGCTATAAAAAATTCTTTTGTAGAATAGTATCGAGACACTTTTATAAATACAACAAAATTACCTTCCGATTATAATAAATTAAATTTTAAATAACACATATTGTAAATATCAAATATGCAAATGCAAAATATATAGCAAAAAATACCCCACACTCAGCATTGGCATCACATTCCCTTGAAACCGGGCATATATTCAAATTTGATGATGCCATGATCATTGCCAATGAAAAAAACAGAGAAAAAAGGGAAACCAAAGAAGCCTGCCACATTTATATAAACAAACACAACTTAATTAATATTATGTTAGACAAAGAGACCATTCATAATGAGTATCACCACATACTTAATTCGATAAACACATAAAATGCTCACTTTTAACATTACACAAACTACACATAATTGTTCAGTCTAGTCAATAGCTTAATCATGTCCTGTCAGTAGTCTGTTTTTTCCGTGTAATTTGGTTTTTTTAATTTTATTTATAACAATGTTTTAGTGTAATATTTTAGTTTATTTGATATTTACAATATGTGTTATTTAAAATTTAATTTATTATAATCGGAAGGTAATTTTGTTGTATTTATAAAAGTGTCTCGATACTATTCTACAAAAGAATTTTTTATAGCCCCAAGAAGAGGACTCGTAAATCCCGCGGGTCGAAACGTTGGAAGTATATATATATATTTTGAAATAAAAGACGTCATAAAAACCACTCTTTTATTTTAATTGTTTTTCAACTCAACATAGATCGGAGATAATCCCAAAATAATCGCCAATATAACGCTTACATAACCCGATCATAAACACAGCACAAGCTAATTATTGTTAAAAAAAATAAGTCTTGTGCAGATTTCAACAGTGTGTTGAAACCTAAACAAGACTGCTGTTGAGATCGACTATGTATCTCAGTAATAAAAAGGCTTAAGTGCAGACTGAACAGTGTGTCTAATCTGACTTGATGCTGGAGAGTGCTAACGAAGTAAAAGCCACTTGTTACTTGGTTATACTGTGCTTTATTAAAAAAATGCATGTACTTTTATACAAAAAATTATCACAGTAAAAAATATTTTAACAGAAAGATTACAAAATATAAAAATTAAACAAGATTTTGCGGAACTAAAATTTGTTTACACAAACTGTAAACAAAAAATCAAAAGAAATTACGGAACTAAGTTGTTTATACAAACTGTAAACAGAAACCAAAAGAAATTACGAAAAAACAATTGCGAAAGAAATTATCAAAACCTAAGCAATTGTAAAAGAATGTAGGTATATTATTCTATATTATATATGTATGTCACTGAGTCACATAATTAATTGAGCGTTTTACCACCTGTAGTGGCAGCAAACATGCAGCGTGAGCAAATTGTTTATATAGCAAGCTTCTGCTGCACTCAATTAATTGTGGCATATTGACCTTCGCTGATTTGATTGATGTTTGATCTGTTCGGGAGCTGAACATGTTGGGGGCCGGCATTTGCTAAAACAGCGTCGAAGCGTTTTTGAATCGATGATCCTGATATTGATTGTCGTCTTGGTTTACTTGGCGGGTACTTGCAGGTGGTGCAGAGTTTTTTGAGAGGAATGCCGTAGTTGTATACAAGTAGCACAATAACAAGTACTACTATAACAACCGTGGCTGTTGAAATCGAATATACAATGAATTTCCCTTGGACGTCCTTCATCTGCAGCAGGTCGGGATGTAAGCTGTAGTCCAGGAATTGCTCACTTGGACGAATCAAGAGCCCCGGCTGAATCATACGAGGGGCCTTGCTGAAATTCAGTGATGCTGCTACTGGTGGTGTTTCCATGATGTGACTCGTTATCACATCAAACCTTTCATCTATGGTAGTTTTAAGGGTAACTTCTTTGGTCTTGATGAAGCAACCGTCGTTGAGATGTATGATGCCAGTGGTGTTTATTAGAATCTCTTTTCTTACTCCTTTACATACCGTTGCTATAATTCTGGCCTTCGTAGTAACATACAACCAGGTGTTTTCCATCATCAGTGTTTTCCAGACAATTCCATTCAGACTTAGGTGCTGCATTTCACACATGTTTTTTGTGTGACGACCGTAGATCTCATCTATGACACAGGATGGACTGTTATCAATATTGTGAATAATTGTCGGAGCGCAACGGTAGACGTGGGATCCGGATATCTTGCATGCCTTTAGTTCTTCTTCCTCTAAGTTGAAATAGGTTTCATGGTTGAAATTAACGGCGAAGGTAGAAGATTTTAGGTTGGCTACTGCGAAAGAGTCATTTGATATTAACTGAGGTATTGATGTGATGTGCATCAAATCGTACAAGTTCTTTTCTATGATGCTTAAGTAGCCATATAATTTCAGCGTGCCGTTGTTTGCGTTGACTTCTAGACGGTGCTGAGGTGTTCTATCGATAAGAAGATCAGCGCCAAGCTTTATTGAGACATTTTTAATTAACTCGTCGATGTCTTGTGATGTTATAAAATCTAGGAGGTGTGCGTGCTCATGCAGTGCGTTTATCCAGTTATTGTATTTGCTTTGAAGTTCATTATAATAATTTTCAGCACTGATGTAGGTCGACAAAACTTCAATACTGACTCTATTGTGATCTGCAGTAGAGTACCAGGTGGCCATCTCATTTATGGAGCCAATTGCCTTTTCCAATCGTGCATCGAAGTGTTTAAGCGTCTCTTCTATGACCGTATTCGAACGGTTTATTCTCTGATTGAGAAAGAGAACCTGTTGGTTGGTAGATTGCAAGATGTTTTCTTGGTTGTGTTGAAGATGTTCTATCTGTAAATAGACTTCATCATTTACTCCAAATATACCTGTGAGTAGCCTACCAAAAATGCCTCTCCTGCTTCGGTGCCTTTGCTGGATAAAGTTGATGATTTGACTGGTGGACTTGAGCAAACCTTGTCGTTTTGGTGATAAATGCTGAAATAGCACTTCACAGTGAGTTATATCCGTAAGGATCTTGTTCTTTTCGCACATTTCTTTTACGCGTTCCCAAGTGCTGTCAATTTTTTTCTGGTCTTGAATGGCTTCATCTGTAGGAAAGGTTATCTGTAGCCTCAGATTCCCCCTTTTAATTTGTGCATGTCCCAAGTTTTCTATGTAAAGACCTGGTTTAGGTTGGAAAATCGTGTAATCTTGAGCAACGACTACTGTGATCCAGTACAGAATTAACAATGTGGTGTGCAGGAATTTTGCTGCCCAAGTGCAAGGTGCTACTTTTCTATTTTTTATTTTAATTGGTGAGCCGATATTGTTCAGGGCTTTTTGAGTATTGTTGTTCTTCCGTAGTTCTGGATTGTTTGGGCTTGTTACATTTATATGCTGCTCGTGCTCTTGTGGCCTTTTACGAGGTCTAGATTCCGAATCTGAAATGGTAGTCACTGTTGTGCTCACCTTCAGTGACGGTGTTTGTGCCTCGGAGTCATGGATATTTAACGGGAGTTGGCATAGTTTATTCAGCGGTCTTTTCTTGATGCCGTTTCTGTATTGTACTGATACAATGCGGACGACGTTATCTTCGCCAGGATGCAGCTCGACAATTCGGCCCAACGCCCATTTTTGTGGTGGAAGGTTGTCGTCCTTGACCAATACTAGTTCACCAATGTTGGGATTTTCCCTCTTGGTCTTCCATTTGCTTCTCTGCTGTAGCGTTGTTAGATATTCCGCAGACCATCTTTGCCAAATCTCTTGGTAGTATTTTGTAAGCTGTTTCCATTTGTCATGCACCTTTATATCCGTAATGTCGGGCTCTGGTGGTGCTAGTAGAGGTCGGCCTATTAAAAAGTGTCCTGGAGTTAATGCCTCAAGATCCTGGGGATCACTTGATTGTTGGCCAATCGGCCTAGAGTTCAGGCATGCCTCTACTCGATAAATGACGGTTGTGAACTCCTCATAGGTTAGGAGTGTTTCACTTAGTACCCTTTTAAGGTGAGTCTTCACAGATTTTACTCCAGCCTCCCACAGCCCACCAAGGTGTGGGCTTCCTGGCGGAATGAAACTCCGTTCCGTGCCATCATTTGCTGTGATTTCAGCAACATATTTTGTTGACTGTGTGATTGCTTCCTTCAGATCCTTGTCCAATTTGTTGTGGGCACCGACAAAATTGGTGCCATTGTCAGAGAATATCTGCTTGGCATTTCCCCGGCGGGACACAAATCGTCTATACGCTGCTAGGAAGGCATCCGAGGTGAGGTCACTTACCAGCTCGAGGTGAACTGCTTTGCTAACCATGCAAATGAATAGCGAAATATAACCTTTTAGTGTTTTGGTGCCCCTTCCTTTTGCCATTTTTGTGATGAAGGGTCCTGCGTAATCTATGCCACAGTGGGAAAACGGTGGAGCTGGTGTGATTCGAATTGCTGGCAGATTCCCCATAAGTTGTTGGTGGGATGCTTGCCGATGCCTTAGACAGGTAATACATCTGTGAATTCTCGACTGTACAGTGCGCTTTGCATTAATAACCCAATACTGCGACCTCAGATAGTTTAATGTGAGCTGGGTTCCTCCATGCAATGTTTGTTGATGCGCGTGATCAATTATCAAATTTGTTGCATGATGTTTTTGGGGAAGTAGCATTTGATGTTTGGTGTCTTCGGATAGCGTTGAATGTTTTATTCGACCTCCGACTCGTAAAATCCCTTCCTTGTCTAAGAATGGATTGAGAGAAAGAAGCTTACTCGAGTTCATCAAGGTCTTGTTTCTTTCGAGGATGCTTAAGTCCTCATTGAATGCTTCTCTTTGGACAATCGTCACTATACAAAGTTTTGCTTGTTGTAGCTCTTTGGAAGTCAGGTATTCTGTGTCTCGCAGCGGCATTGATCGGCGGCAATTGCCAATAAATCTTCTGCAGTATGCCATTACCCTCAATTGGCGAGTAAAAGTAGAACATTTAAATATTTCTGAATTGGATACCTGGCTAGTTAGCACTTGAAAATGTCTCTTGCTCTCTTCGTTAGTTTGCAACTTTAATTTCTGTTGTGGCCATGCTTCCGGAGCTTGTGATAGCCAAAGTGGTCCTCTCCACCAAATGTCGTGAGTGGCTAACTTCTTTGGACTGATTCCTCTTGTTGCTGCATCTGCGGGATTATCGCGAGATGGAACGTGTCTCCAGATATTCTTGGGAAAATGGCCTTGTATATCGGCTACCCTATTGGCAACGTATGTATTCCATGTTGTTGGATTCTCGGCTATCCAAGCTAATGCAATTTCAGAATCACACCATGCAACTATATCGGGTGGTTGTATGTCCAAAGTATTTATTACCGCTGTAAGCAGATTTGCTAATAGTGCGGCACCAGAGAGCTCTAACCGTAGGAGAGAAATCTTTTGCTTTAAGGGGACTACCTTAGTTTTAGCTGTGAGCATTGTGACGTGAGTTTTCCCATGACAGTCTGTAGTACGAGCATACACAACAGCAGCGCAACCCTTTTCAGAAGCATCACAAAATCCGTGAAGCTGGATTTCATTGTTTCGACGGTAGTTTATCCACCGAGGAATCGTGATTTTCTCCAGTTCACCCAGCTCCCTTTCAAGCCCTTGCCAGGCCTTCGTTACTTCTAAGGGTGCTTCTCTGTCCCAGTCTGTTTGTTCTCTGCATAGTGACTGCATTATCAGCTTTGCAGTTATGGTTACGGGAGCGAGCCAACCCAGAGGATCAAAAATGGAAGCAATTTTTGATAGCAGTGTTCGTTTTGTTATGCTGTTGCTTGTTCTATGTGTTTTTAATCTAAAGCGGAATTCATCACGAATTGGATTCCAATGAATTCCTAAGGTTTTTATTGTATCGTGTTCTTTAATTTTCATGATCCCTTGCTCTATTATTTCCTCTGGTATAGTTCTCAGAAGACCATCATCGTTAGCCGTCCATTTCCGCAGATTGAAGCCACCAGCTCGTAGCAATGCAATTGTCTGCTCCTGTAATTGTAGAGCCTCTGATTTGGTGTCAGCCCCTGTAAGCATATCATCCACGTAGAAGTCAGTAGAAAGTATTTTTCTTGCTATTGGATAGTTGCTGCCTTCATCTTTAGCTAATTGCTTCAAGGTTCTTACTGCAAGATACGTGGCAGGACTTGTGCCATAGGTAACTGTATTTAATTTGAACTCCTGGATGGGTTCTGTTGGATGTTGCCGCCACAATATCCTTTAATAATTCCTGTCAGACTCTTTAATGTTGATCTGTCTGAACATCTTCTCGATATCAGCAGTGTAAACATAGCGGTGCTTTCTCCATCTTAATATGATCTGTGTAAGATCTTGTTGGATTTTAGGGCCGCAATGTAGCAAATCATTGAGGCTTAGTCCAGACTTTGACTTGCACGATGCATCAAAGACAACTCGCAGCTTAGTTGTGGAGCTATCGGTTTTAAGTACGGCGTGATGCGGTAGATAATAGACGTCAGACTGTTTTCCTGCATACGGTTTGGCAGGACTCATGTGCCCCATTGCAAGATATTCTTTTAAGAAGGCATTATATTCCACTGATAGTTCTGGCTCCCTTTCCAGTCTTTTTTCTATCTGCCGTAGTCGGGCTATTGCCATGCACTTGGAATCGCCTAGCTCCCCCAGTTCTTGTTTGAAAGGCAGACTGACTTCGTAACGTCCTGCTGCATCTCTTCTGTAATTATGTTTAAAATGTTCTTCACAGTGGTTGTTTTGTTCCAAATTTACGTGGTTGTTATCAATATCCCAGAATTTTTCTAAACTCTCTTCTATTTCTGCGAGAGATAGGAAACTCGCTAGCTTCAGCGTTTCGTTGTTGCTGTTTGGAACGCTTCCAAAAATTATCCACCCCAATTTGGTATTTTGTGCGAGAGGCTTTATCTTCTTAAAACCTTTAATTATAATGTTGGCATAGACATCTGCGCCTAACAATATGTCTATTGGGCCTGGTTGGTAGAATGTAGGATCAGCTAAATTCATGTTTTTGAATTTGTTCATATTTATGCCTGGAGCAGGTGCCTCTGGTAACAGAGAGTTCAATTTATGCAAAACAAGGGCGTCCACAGAAAGATAAGAATTCGTTTGATCTTTAAGTTGGATACTTAGTTTTACCTTGCTGCTCGCTCTAGCTGACTCGGCTTCTCCAACTCCAAAAATCGTGGCTCTGATGTGATCCTTACGGAGCTTTAAAAATTGAACCGCCTGTTCTGTTATTAGCGATACCTGTGACCCAGGGTCGATTAATGCTCTGAAGCTTTCCAACTGCCCATATATATTTTTAATTCTGATGATTGCTGTAGGTAGCAACACGTTAGGCATTCTCACTTTATTGGTATGACAGCTGATAACATTTCCCTTTGGATGTGATGGTTGAGCCTTGTCCACGCTGCACATATTGGTAGACATATTTGTGCTCATGGTCTGGTTCTGGCGTACGTGTGATATGCCGGGGGTGGCAGGACTATTTTGATTGCCCTTGTGCAGTAAAGTATGGTGCCTTTTATTGCAAATGGCACAAAGCTTGTTGGATTTGCACTTTTCATTTTTGTTATGTGCGAGACAATTTCCGCAGATATCCTTTTGCTTGACAAGGGCTTGTCTATCATCCACGTTCCATTTTCTGATCTCTCCACACTGGTAGAGTTTGTGCTCCTGTGTGATAGGTCATTTTAAAGCAGAGACTTTGAGCTTCTTAAATCTAATATGGAAAATTGGTATTGATGACGTCTTTTTTGATAAAAATAAGAAATACGAGTAAAAATTCCGGAATTTTAATTTTGTTGAACCATAACTTCAAAGGAGAGAAGGAGACAAAAAATAAATCATCTTCATAGGGTGTAATGTTCAGAAGTTACAGGGTGATCTATATAAATGTACTCAAAGATTTTTAAGTCTCGATATCTCGGAAACGGTTAGGATCCCCCTCCTTCCAAACAATTTTCTGGATCTATCCATAGCCTTCGGGTATCAAACCACTTACGGGACACCCTGTATATAATACTCTCACGCCATTTAGTCAATGTAACCTACAACAGTTTTTGTGTTCCGATCTGGATGACTAGTTTGAATCTCGATATTCATTTCATTCGGACAAAAAGATAAAATTTCAGCAAGCTCTTACGAAAAAATGTATGGCTATCCGAATTTATAAAAATGGCTATCTGTTCAGAGACAACAGACCGTCCTCAGCCTTAACTAATTCACACACGAATTCTGAAGAAATAAGGTCGATTAAAATTAAAAAAAAAACTTGAATTCGTGCCTATACAAAAATTGCATACCAAACCGATCAAAATTTTAATTTTTGGACGCAACCATCTCCGATTTCGTTGTAACTTTCAGAATTATTTAAGTATTGAAAAATATTGGGCTTGTATTTCTTCGTTTTAGCCTGCCAACATCAGGTCTTTGACACAGCGTGACCCAAATTTTAATGTTTTCAGTGTGAACGTGTTTTTTAATTTGCTGGTTACTTAGTATCGAGTTTCGATTCTTTTTTAATTAATGGGATTGAGTGGTATTTTTCAAAGGAATTAAAAGAAAAAACAAAAGAAAAAAAAACATAATATTTATTAATTTTGGATTTTTAGCTCCCCTCCAAGAGAGAACCCCCACTTCCTTAATTTTTTTTAATATTCTAACATTAATGTATATCATATCAAACATTTGTGGATGTTTAGCTCTTTATTTAGGCGTTGCATTTGTTTTTATAAGCGTCTCTGCAAAATTTCAAATGAAAATTTTAAAATTTACTCAAAAAAACTGAGTGTTTTTAATGTTTTTAGGTACTTTGCGAAATATGGGCCAACACTGTTATTATCATTTACAAATATAAAACTGTGGTATTGTAATATATTCAAATACATCCGCAACTTTTTGATATGATATGTGTTAATGTTAGAGCATTTTAAAATAATATTTTTTATGAGGGTGTTTCTCTTCCGGAGGAGGTCCAAAAGCCAAAATTAAGAGAAATTTAGTTTTATTTTTCAATATATTTATATGTATATATATTTTTTTATTTGTTTGGAAAGCCCCATTTAATACCAATAATTTAATATTTTGGTGTGGAATTGTTGTATATGGAAAAATTTTTTTGGGATTATGAAATTAATTTTATGGGATTAACATTTAACTGCGAAACTTTATAACTTCATTTAATAAAGTAAAACAACACTCAGTCGATATCAGTGAGTTTATGAGGTTTGCTATGGGCTCTACCAAAATCCTCGAGTAACACTTCCCAAGCCATGAACAGACTCCCTCACTACCACATGAGAGCCCCAGCGTAGTCCTGCCATTCTAAAATATTTGCAGTGTTCTTAAGGAATACCGACAATAGTTTGATTTGAATAGCTCGTGCGCCATAAACTACTATTCATATAGAAAAATAATCTTCTAATAATCTTAATCTTATTTTCTTAGCCCCCCAACCATAATAAGAGTTTTATATCTTTCACACAAAGTTATTTGAAAAAATTTATATTAACCAAATGACTACGATTCCTCAAACAAAAGGTCTCAACTAAGGAATAATTTTATATTTATATATTTGAATGTGCCGTGGTCTGATTACTTCGAATTAATCTGCCTACAGGTTCGGACTACGGCCGAGTTATTGAGCGTGAAATTGTAAGGACACTTTTTAATCAAAATTATTTTATTATTTTATTAAGTAAGGTATATAGTAAGTGTAAACTTTTGGGAGGGAAGGAGCCAAGCTGAAAATAACTCGAAGACTATTTTCCTATGTGGATGGTATCTTAGGTTCTATAGCTTATATAAAACCAATGTCTAGTCACTTATACATAAGAATCAATAAATATTTACAGAATCGGACTACCACGCACACATATCGATTTCTGTTTCATGCTTTGGGAAGTATTTCTCGAGGGTTTTGGCTCTTCACATATATCACTTTGTTAGTACAGCCTTAAATAGCTGGGTTTTTCTTCTCTATGCTGTAGTTTCACCTCATACTACTACTTTTCAGTATTTTAACTATTTCCCAAACACAATGTTTTTTTATTAACACAAAAAAGAAAAAAAAGGTTAATATTTTATACTAATTTTTTTTTTCATTTTCAAACCAAAATTTGGTTTTATATTTTCTTTCATTTATATATTATTTTACTCAAGAATTTCTCTTTATAACTATTAAAAATAAAAAAACCAACATCGTACTACTTGCAAACTAAAAAGAATTATCTTGTTGGGGAAGTGAGACATGTCGAAATCATTATTGAAATTTCTAAATAAGCCCCTTACTGGGTGGTGTAATTATATTTTTTTAATTTATACAAGTAGGTATGTCTATAATAATCATAATCTTTAAACATTTTGAAGTTCATATTCTGCACAGTACCTTGTTTCGTTATCTGATAGATTGATAATTTATTTGATTTGTGGCAATTCTAGTATCAGACTGTAGGCATTCTTCACAAACCTCCTCACCGATTGTTTCTGTCGCATATGTATCAGTTTCAGTATATCTGAAACCATTTCTTAACTTTTACTAACTGCATTTTTATTTTCAATTATGATCAATTAGCAAATTTGGAGTTGTATGTTAGGTACATTCAGTTTACAGGCAAAGAGCAATAATTGTGTGTGGAAATTTGCTCCCGCAGGACTTTCTTTTCATATTATATCGAATATGGCAGCAATCGTTGTATTTTTCAAACGTTTCTTCACAAATTGATAATACTGGCTAAATGCTTTGACACGAGGCATTTAAGAAGGCAATCAGTTAATTTTTGTATTCCTGGATGTAATCATAAATTCAAGTTCTTGAATATATATTTATTAATTTCTAACAAAAATTTATGGATTTTATTTTTTATTTCAAGAGCTACATTAGAGAAATTGATGAATGCATAGATTTTCGATGTAACAGTCGAATAATCAATTGAATTTTTCAGTTTATCTGCGGTCAGGAATTAAAAGTTGCAAAATTTATGTTGTGAACTGAGAATTTGTCATTCTTTTTTTAATTCTTAAAGGCAGGGGACGAGATATTCCAAGGACAGAGGCCCATTTTGTTAATCTACTACAAACCGTTTCACCAATGTCTTCCAGTCGGCTTGGTGAGGTAAGTTTTTCAACTCATCCACAGAATGAATGGCAGATCCATGCGTATCCAGCCTGCTCCGGGCAAAGCCCGAAGAAGCACACAAAAAGTGTTCGGTTATCTCAGGGTCTCCTTCTAGGAATGATAAACACTCAGGGCTGTCAATCAAAAGCATCCCTGTTAGATGAGCGTGAATCAAGCTGTGGCCGGTAATGCTGTGAAACCCAGCCCTAAATTGTTTCTTTCCGAGCTCCAAGAGGAAATCGAAGAAATTTTTATTGGGCCCACAAAAAAAAAAGTTTTGCGCATCTGCAAGTGACCAGGCTCGCCCATCTCTGCTGATGTTTCATACGAACATTCGCTTTGCTGAGATAACCGAGGTAGCAGCGCCTACGGCGGGTACCTGTCCAAGAACCGGCTATAAGGTCACCCTTTCATTCTTCATGATCTTCATATGACCAGGAACGCACTGAAGAGATACCTTCGTGTGGATACACAGTTTATCCACGGACGACATACAGTAACTGACATGGTATCCGAGGGCCGCTGAGTGGCGTCAAGGCTGCATGACTATCCGGAAAGATAGCAATGTCCTTTCCCTTTATCTCTATATCGAGGGCTATTTTCACTCCCATTGTGATGACTGCAGCCTGCAAGACAGTGGTGTGCCTTCCAAGTGAGTACTCCAACCCAATGTTAGGTTCAAGAAAGTAAACATCCACACCGGCTCCCTCATTAGTGAGAGAGTCGTCAGTAAAAATTCTTAGAGCCATGTCCATGAACGAAATCTACACATATCCTTTTGGCATCTGACTGAATGACAAGATCCAGGGGTGGCAGTTTAAGTAAGACCTCCAGAGCAGTAGTAGCTTTAGATCGCATGGAGCTTGTAGTTCCTAGGAAAGCAAGCCTTTGCAGTTCCGCCAGCTTCCACTTTGCAGTCCCCATTTGAGTCCTCGGCCACCATACACAAAAGACACGAATGAGGTGTCCATTGAGTGGACAACACTCGGTCTTATGCCCCACGTCTATTAAAATGCTCTCCTGCATTGAGCAAAGACCCTCATAGCCGCATTAGCTTTTTCCTCTAAATGCAGGCTCCAGGTCGGCTTCGAGTACAGGTCGACTCTGTGTCGTTGATATATCTATGTACAATAAATATGATAGTGCTTAAATGGGTTTAATTTGAATATATGTGTATGCCTTTACTTTATACTTGCATTCCAAGAGTAGTCTGCTCACATGATAACGTTAGGACAACTGATATCCGGATATATACATATTGTCACGAAGTCGCTAAAAAAGTTGAAAAGCGGGTGTTAGTGTTAAAATCTCTAATAATACAGCATCACACTATTAATGCGGAGAACTTACCTTTTGGGGCCGTTGAGGTCCGGAGAATTTCAATTCACAGGATGTATCCACCATCAGTAAAACAAAAGTCGGCTGGAAGCTGTTCCGGCTATCATCGCAACAATTCTAAAATTTAAAGATAGACTAAATTAACAACGAGCTTCAATTTAAAATTTAAATGCTAACTATTGTAAAATTTACTAGTTTTCTAATTAATCTCGTAGTATGTTATTTATTTATAATGCAAAGATTGTTAAGTAAAAAAAGAAAAGACAAAGAAATTGTAGAAAAGAAATGCAAGTCTGGTAGAATAGATCAAATTCGGAGTAAGTCAAATTGAGCCCTGTACAGACAATAACGACCGAGAAAATAGTACCCTCTTTGGGCTCAAATTACACCAGGTTGCGGTGAGTAGTTTGAATCTTCATTATTACCGACAGCACAAGGTATAGCGATTCCGAGAGCTCACTGCGCATATCAAGCCATCCCGAATGCAGGCTTTGACGAGCCAGGAAAAATTGAAAATCTCCTGTTAAATTTGGATTATTGTCGGCGGAATAACCTAATTGACCTCTAAGTCAGCTGTACTCGTTACACATAAATTTAGACATATAACATTCAGTACAAAATCACAGCAGCACAAGAAGCAAGAAACAATAGAAGGACATCTGACAAATAAATACAAATTTTTACAAATATAAAATTCTTTTTTTTCTATTTATTATTTGGTCTAGCTTAAATAAACATAAATAAATAAATAAAGGCGCACCAAAGTGGATGTCCCAAAGCTTTCGCGCACTCAAGCTTGGCCCCTTCGAAGCTCGCACTAACACTTATGTAAATAATATAAGATTGTTACTAACCAAACGGCCGCCATTTTGACCTCAGCGACTAACAAACAATTTCTTTTTTTGCTAATTACCGGCAGCGACTCCGATAATTGTGGAGATTGCTTGGAGAACAAACCAGCAGGCTATCCAATTGCTTTTTCTTTTTATAATTGGTGTCCCCTGATCTCTGGGGAGCACTACCACAACACTATCCAAACCCAATCACAACACCATCATTCACAAATTATTTTCGCTGGACATCGATCCTGGAGCGCAGATATACTATCACGCGCACTGATTAGCTTAGACAGCCCGCACCCGCGGAATCGTAATAGAACGGCGCGATTATAACTAATAATATCGGTGGAACTTACAAAAAGTAATCACTCTGCGTTATACACGGCTAATTTCGCACAATCAACTGAAAGCACAATCACTACGCGCACGTCAGATAGTAAACCAAATACGTTCCACTCGGCATATTCATTCAAGAGCAGCCAAGCTTCATTCATTACCTAAAAAGAGAACTACGATCAACACCTCTGTGTGGGGAAAGCTCCAGAACATTTGCAGTTCCCCTAGTATAACCAGCTTCGAGTGGAACCCAGCTTTGACCCACTGATTCGCCAGCTGATCACCTTGAACTCAAGTCAAGATCAGGTTCTACTTTAATGCTGACCTACTTTCTGCTGTATAGCCGATCAACATTTCTCTCGCTACATTGCTTTGTTAAAGCTTTGCAATATTGTTGCCTACCAAGCCTCCCTCTCGAAATTAAAAGTACAGGTGAATATTGTAACATTGGTGTCAGGTGTGGGGTGCTCGAACGGATATCGAAAGAATCCTGCACCAAACACAAGAAGATGGACAACGGCCAACGAAATGAAACAAGCGATAGTAGACTCGAATGGAGTGCCAATAGCACGCAGTCTCATTTTACTTTGGAGCAGCTGGGAAATTTTATTTACCAACAAAATCAGCAGATTCAGAACATCAGCTGTTTACTGAAGTCAGTAGTTGACAAAGTGCAACTTTTGGAGGTAAGCCAAGAAGAGGCAGTCAAACGTCGGATAGATGAGCTTGCTAGTAATAAAACTCCACCATTTAGGCTCCCTCCTATCTTGGAGCCAGCAGCCATCTCGTCCAATCCCGATGATCTTATTAGCTTCACCGAACAAAGACTCAGCAGCATCTTCTGAACCCCAAAATAGTCCAAGTAATTCAGACCAACAACCCCATTGCTCAACTCTTATTGACCAGCCATCTACACCACTTCAGCTTTATCTGGCAGGAACAACTGTAAGCCCCAATAATGTTTCAGGCATTACAGAAAGAGGAGCACATGTCGCATCTTCAAATCCTGAAACAAGGAAGGTTACCTTCAACCTACCACCTCCCGCTTCGCCCATTCTTAACCAGGCTTCAGTAAATCACGCTTCCTCCAGTATTACCAGATAGCGGCTCCCTACCAACAACAATATACCAGAATCTCACCAGGGCAACACCACATGTCACTCCAGCGCGCTTCACTATGACGCCTAAGGACTATGATGGCAAAGAACCTTGGTCTGAGTATAAGCGACATTTCGAAGCAATATCAAGGGCAAATGGTTGGGATGCTGAGCTTAAGGCCATGTACCTAGTCCCTTACTTGCGAGGAACAGCTTCCAATTATTATGATACCCTTACTGAGAGCATAAAAAACAGCTACGAAGCATTGAGTCAGGCTCTACATGAAAGATTCTCAGATGAATACCAAGCCGCCATAGCGCATATTGCGTGGGCGTATACAGAGGCCCAATTTGAGCCTGGTGTACTTGAGCTTCAATGACGCTGATGAACCTATTAGGAACAGGATCGCACTTGACCAGTTCATGGATGGCATCGCGGATGCCGAGACCCAGCGTCGAGTACATGACTCTCTTCCGGTGACTTTAGAAGCAGCTCTCGCGATAGCTATTCGTGTTGAAGCCAGCCGAGATGCAACCCGAATTAGTCGTCGACAAATGAGGTTCAGCGACCCAGTTATTCCTCACAGATGGGCTACAGGAGCTAGAGGAAGCCAACGATATCAGTCGGGAAACTAAAATCGCCCAGTGTGAAGAAGCGCAAGCTGGGCACTATATCTACTCAACCTCGAGATAAAAATGCTTCAAATTCCCAAACTTATGCCAACGTTTTACGAAGCGAAACTATACATAAGCCTTTGCACAAACCACATAAAGGACAACCACAAGCAAATAAAATACCTCAGAATCCAACAACCAAGAAACGAAATAAACAGGGGCCAACAAATCCATTAGTACAGAAACAAAAAAAACTTCGGAGTATGTACCATCGCCGAGAGAACAAGCTGTCGAAAAAGGTGTGGAGGGTAAGGTAAAGTGGTATAACACTAGGAAAGGGTACGGGTTCGTAATATGCAACAACAACAATGAGGAAGTTTTCGTACACGCCTCGAAAATAGTCGCCAAAAACCCTGAGCATCGTATTCCTTCTATTAAACAATGATGAATTTGTTCTTTTTGACCTTGTACCAGGAGGTAGAAACCGGTGTGCCATAAATGTTACTGGCCCTGAAGGAAGAACTGTCCATGGAAGTAAATTTGCTGAGAACAAATACCCAAAGTCATCGACTACCAATATTATGCCTACAGCCGACAGAACACCAGGCGCTAACTGGAATAGACATACCACCGATGCTTCAGTTAACATTAATGATCAACAGTTTTGTAAGGAATTGACAATCATACCACCTACGCCAGCCTATCGCACTGCTAACCAACAGCTTTTCTCACTATCAAGCCACACCACGAACGGAGCCGCCTCGTAAAACTTTTGCCCACTGACCCCGAGGGGCTAGAGTTAGTGGTAAGTGTAGCCCCAAGACCTGTCAAAATTTTTATTGGAACTACAGGGAACTTTAAAAACCTAATAGTGACAGGCTATATAAATGGCTTGGAGTGTCCTCTACTCATCGACACGGGCGCAAGTCAAACAGTCCTACACCCCAAGGTATTACAAGCCACAAATAATCCACCAAAGCTAAGACCATCAAATGCTCTCATTCAAGGCGTGAGTGGCGATATCTTCCCAGTCGATGGCATCACAAACGTAGAAATCACCATTGGCAGCTTTACTACTAGCCATGCAGTTTATGTTGCTGCAATTTCAGATAATTGCATCCTCGGAGTAGATTTCCTCCTTCATCATGCTTGCACGCTTGACCTTAAGCATAGAGTCTTAAAAATAAGAGAAGAAATATTTCCATTTGAACAGCATTTATCTCGCTTAGTAGAAGCCAAGCTGATGCAGGAAGTGCGGATACCTGTACTAGTACAGGTAAGCAACTTGGCTTATGATGAGCTTGTGCTTCCGGCCACAAGGGCTATTGCAGAGTTAGAAACGAAGCCCAATCTTATTGAGATGAAACAGGCCAAAGGGTGTAATTCCATTCCCACTGAGTTACAAGAATTATTCCAACGGAGCACTTCCACCCTTACAAATGTGTGCAAACACGAAAGCTGTGGAGCCTTCTCATGGCCTATGTCGACGTATTCTCCCATTCTAGAGACGACCTTGGTCATACAACACTAATACGACATAAAATCGACGTAGGCGCCCTATAAAACAGCCACCAAGGAAACTCCCCATGTCCCGCAGGGCTGAGGCAAACGAAATGTTGCGAGAAATGCTAAACCAAGGAATCGTGCGCCCACCGAAAAGTGCATGGAGTAGTCCTGTCGTTTTAGTTAAAAAGAAGGATGGAACTCTTCGTTTTTGCATCGACTACAGGCGATTGAACGAAGTAACGAAAAAGGATTCTTACCCACTGCCACGCATCGACCTCACTCTGTTTGCCACTTTAGACCTGCAATCAGGATACTGGCAGGTGGAAATGTACGACGCCGACGCTGATAAAACGGCCTTTACTACGGGAAGTGGCTTATATGAATTCACAGTGATGCCTTTTGGCTTAACAAATGCCCCAGCCACCTTTCAAAGGCTCATGGAGCTAGTTCTTCAAGGACTACCATACACCATCTGCCTGGTATACCTTGACGACTTAATTGCGCATGGAAAAGATCTATGGCATAATCTCCAGCTTGTCTTTGAGCGCCTACGATCTGCAGGACTCAAGCTGTCTCCAAAAAAATGCACTATATGCCAGGCAGAGGTACGATTTTTGGGACACGTCATCTCGGGCCAAGGCATAGAAACTGACCCAGATAACATTAGCGCTGTACAACAGTGGCCGCGACCATCAAACAAGACTGAAGTTCAGTCCTTCCTCGGACTGTGCGCGTACTATCGTCGGTTTATTAAGGATTTCTCAGCCATTGCTAGGCCTTTAACCAGTTTGACGGAGAAAAGTGTCAAATTTACTTGGAGCGAGGAACGTGAGGCCGCCTTCTGCATGTTAAAACGTAAGCTGACGACAGCCCCGCTATTAGCACAGCCTAACGACGACCTATTCGTTGTAGACACAGACGCAAGCCAATATGCATGGGGGGCTGTGTTATCTCAAGTCCAGGGGGACGAGAAAAAAGTGATTGAGTACTACAGTAAGACTCTAAGCCGCCCTGAACGAAATTACTGCGTAACGAGGAAGGAACTATTGGCTGTGGTGAAAGCCATTGCTCATTTTCAACCGTATTTATTGGGCCGTCACTTCCTCTTGCGAACCGACCATGGCTCTCTTCGCTGGTTGATGAATTTTAAAGAACCTGAGGGTCAAATTGCGAGATGGCTGGAACGACTGCAAAGTTATGATTTTGAAGTTCAACATAGACCAGGAAGCAAGCATGGTAATGCGGATGCCCTTTCACGACGCCCTTGCACTAGTTTCAATTCCCGATATTGTTCCAGATTAGATGAGCGTCAGCTAACTATTGCAAGGATGACAGTAGTACAGGACAATATCAGTGCCAGTCAAGATCAGGACGAGAAGCTAGGAACTGTGAAAGCTTGGCTAAAAGCAGGTAGACGTCCTCCCAGAGAAGAAATTACTGCCCTACATCCATTTATAAAGGCATACTGGTCAATATGGCCTTCTTTGTGCTTGCGAGACGACATTGTCTGTCGAGTTTTTTCTAATACTGCACGGGTACATTATCAAATGCTAGTTCCGGAATCCAAGAAGGAAGAAGTGCTAACCCAGCTACATAGCAGTGCTGTAGGAGGACACCTGGGAGTGGACAAAACTATCGCCAAAGTAAAAACACGATACTACTGGGCTGGCTGTACAGGAGACATAATCAACTGGTGCCAGCGATGTCAAGTATGCCAGCAGCGCAAAGGTGCTGTCCCAAGAACTAGAGCTCAACTCCAAATATACAATGTTGGGGCTCCATTCGAGAGGATAGCTATCGATATACTAGGAACGCTGCCAACTACAACCCGAGGTAACAAGTATGTTCTAGTAATGATGGACTATTTTACGAAATGGCCAGAGGCAATCGCTATACCGGATCAAACAGCCGAGACTGTCGTGGAAGCCTTAATTGATCATATATTCTCTAGATTTGGGTTACCATTACAAATTCACTCGGATCAAGGAAGAAATTTCGAGTCGGCTATTTTTCGAGAAGTATTGAGGAGATTCGGATTAGAAAAGACTCGAACAACACCTCTGCACCCGCAGTCGGACGGCATGGTTGAGCGATTCAACCGTACTATACTACATTATCTAGCGAAACATGTAGCGGAGAATCAACGGGATTGGGAGGAGCTATCAAGTATCGAGTACCTGGAAAAGCTAAAAACTCGTTTAGAAACTGTTCACGAATTTAATAGAAGACGATTGAAAAAAGCGAGTCGAACAATGAAGGACAGGTACGACTTATCCTGCCGAGCAAATCCTTTTAAAGTAGGGGACCAGGTTCTACTATATAATCCAAAAAGGAAAAAAGGGATGTGCCCAAAATTACAAACAGACTGGGATGGTCCATATAATATCCTGGAATAGCTCTCGAATTAAAAAAGAGCTTAACAAAAAAACTACTGTAATCCACCGCAACCGCTTAATGCCCTATCGAAGTGCTATATCGTAACGCTCTCGTAATATATCGCGGACTCACTGGCAACGTGCGGGACTGTTAATAGCTATAGGCGAGTCGAGGCGCCTAAAAACTAACCTCTGTTTCCTGAATTGGAATGAGCTGGTCGTTTCGAATTATCATTCGCGATCGCGGGCGGAAATGCCAACAGCTCCACTCCAATCTCTACAATCCTATAAGAAATATTTAAAAAAGAAAAAGGAAATCTAAAGGAAGAGATCAAGACGAGGCTTAATCTAAGATGACTTAATCCTACAACAACACTTCCTAGATTAAATACAGCAATTTAACAAGACTTAAGATGATCATAAAACTATACTAGGAAGTAATGGATTAACTGGCGTAACTATACCTACATGATTATGCTTATTGCTAAAAATCGTTACTAACCAAATTTTTTTTTTTTTGTTTTCACTGCTTTAAACTAGACGACTTCTGTCCGGACCGATGACAGAGATGACATCGAAAATCCAGTCCCAAGTCTGTGAGTATGGTTTAAAACAAGATGCACTACCAATTAGAAATTTCCCATCTTGGAAATCGACACAACATACCGAGCTGAGGGCAGCTCTTTTATTCAGATGGGGGCAGTGTTACGAAGTCGCTAAAAAAGTTGAAAAGCGGGTGTTAGTGTTAAAATCTCTAATAATACAGTATCACACTATTAATGCGGAGAACTTACCTTTTGGGGGCCGTTGAGGTCCGGAGAATTTCAATTCACAGGATGTATCCACCATCAGTAAAACAAAAGTCGGCTGGAAGCTGTTCCGGCTATCATCGCAACAATTCTAAAATTTAAAGATAGACTAAATTAACAACGAGCTTCAATTTAAAATTTAAATGCTAACTATTGTAAAATTTACTAGTTTTCTAATTAATCTCGTAGTATGTTATTTATTTATAATGCAAAGATTGTTAAGTAAAAAAAGAAAAGACAAAGAAATTGTAGAAAAGAAATGCAAGTCTGGTAGAATAGATCAAATTCGGAGTAAGTCAAATTGAGCCCTGTACAGACAATAACGACCGAGAAAATAGTACCCTCTTTGGGCTCAAATTACACCAGGTTGCGGTGAGTAGTTTGAATCTTCATTATTACCGACAGCACAAGGTATAGCGATTCCGAGAGCTCACTGCGCATATCATCAAATTTGGATTATTGTCGGCGGAATAACCTAATTGACCTCTAAGTCAGCTGTACTCGTTACACATAAATTTAGACATATAACATTCAGTACAAAATCACAGCAGCACAAGAAGCAAGAAACAATAGAAGGACATCTGACAAATAAATACAAATTTTTACAAATATAAAATTCTTTTTTTTCTATTTATTATTTGGTCTAGCATAAATAAACATAAATAAATAAATAAAGGCGCACCAAAGTGGATGTCCCAAAGCTTTCGCGCACTCAAGCTTGGCCCCTTCGAAGCTCGCACTAACACTTATGTAAATAATATAAGATTGTTACTAACCAAACGGCCGCCATTTTGACCTCAGCGACTAACAAACAATTTCTTTTTTTGCTAATTACCGGCAGCGACTCCGATAATTGTGGAGATTTTGGAGAACAAACCAGCAGGCTATCCAATTGCTTTTTCTTTTTATAATTGGTGTCCCCTGATCTCTGGGGAGCACTACCATAACACTATCCAAACCCAATCACAACACCATCATTCACAAATTACTTGCGCTGGACATCGATCCTGGAGCGCAGATATACTATCACGCGCACTGATTAGCTTAGACAGCCCGCAACCGCGGAATCGTAATAGAACGGCCCGATTATAACTAATAATATCGGTGGAACTTACAAAAAGTAATCACTCTGCGTTATATACGGCTAATTTCGCACAATCAACTGAAAGCACAATCACTACGCGCACGTCAGATAGTAAACCAAATACGTTCCACTCGGCATATTCATTCAAGAGCAGCCAAGCTTCATTCATTACCTAAAAAGAGAACTACGATCAACACCTCTGTGTGGGGAAAGCTCCAGAACATTTGCAGTTCCCCTAGTATAACCAGCTTCAAGTGGAACCCAGCTTTGGCCCACTGATTCGCCAGCTGATCACCTTGAACTCAAGTCAAGATCAGGTTCTACTTTATTGCTGACCTACTTTCTGCTGTATAGCCGATCAACATTTCTCTCGCTACATTGCTTTGTTAAAGCTTTGCAATATTGTTGCCTACCAAGCCTCCCTCTCGAAATTAAAAGTACAGGTGAATATTGTAACAATATATAGGAAATGCTCAATTAAAAATACTTCCCAGTAAAATATTTTTTTTTTCAAAATGCAAAAGAAGGAATTTGCAGCAATGGACATCCTTGAGGTAAATTCACATCACGGCTACTGTACTAATAAGCATATTTTCGCTGCATCAAGTCTATCAAAACAATCGTTTTGATAGCGGAGAATAAAACAATATTTAAAGCACAGAATACTTCTGCAGCTACCGACTTTCCTTGGGGAAAACTAATACTACACAATTTAATACTTACTGTAAGACACGTTTTTGTTACATATGTTATGAGCATTCCTGTGAACTCGCTCAAAAATCGGGAAAACTGAGCCACAAAATAGCTTTCAAGTCCAAATATGTATTGCAAATTATATAAACTGTTCCCCGTACGTAAGTAAGTCTTAACATTATACTATATTATTGGCTACTTAGGTTTAGTGGAACAAAGAGGCATTCTCGAGATAAAAGCATAGATAAAATTTTTAAACTAGACTTTTGTGCGAATGTAACGAGAACTGAAGTCACAGGCAATTGCTGACCGATGACTTGTTATCTTATCTGCAGCAGTTGACCACAACACAATAGTAAATCTGCTCGGTGAAACGATAGTATTTTTTTGCTGCACCTAAAATGTGCCTTCTTTTGCGTAAACTAAGTAACATAATCATAATCAATTAATCAAAACTTGACCTTGACACAATTCCTGTTTGAATTACAGCTGGTATCAATATAATAGAAATTAATAATAATTTTCCTTCGTTGCATTTTTCTGTTTTTATTCAGATATCTCTATTCACATGGAGAACATCGAATTTTCATGATATGGCCCCACGTTTGGCACCAAAATACAAAGTTGCCCTTCACGACGTAACAGTAGGCTCTACCGGCCTGATAAGGAGCTCCACGGGAAGCGGGTTACTTCTCTTTTGATTGGATTTGGTATAGTTAGTATGGGCGCTGCATGGCTTTTTCCAATTGAGAGGGAAACCATATTAACTTAACAATTACGTAAGCAATCCGAACGTAATTTTATTTGAATGAAAATTGGGCACAATGCAACCAATCTTGCAAACAAGTGAAAATGAGCGAACACTTGTGGGAAGCAGTACCGTCAATAACACTGAAAATCGAATATATTATTATAATTGTAGAACCATGAAATTGACTACAAAAAAAGATAATAACACATTACCTGATTTCATTCTATTTCACCTCTTAAACTATCCCATGATGGAAGACTTGCCCAGAACAACCGAAACTCTTTTTATCTTTCGAGGTCATTAATTAAAAAATATAACGTATGATGAAATTAAAACTTCTCAAAAAACTCTCTGCTGCCGATGTGTACTGGTCTGAAACTCGAAAAATGAATGGCGCTCTCAAAGCATTGACGCGTCCACCATTTGCGGTTCGTAGATCGCAGGGCTGTCAAAACTGATCGAAGTTTATTCGGCTTTCGTCAAGTTTCGAACTATCGATATATATATAGTGTTTCCCAATTCAGACAGCGGACAATAATACTTCTGACATGGCGCGCTGCAGTCTTCATTGTCTCTGACATCTTGCCGAAAAGAAGTTGATTACTTCCGGAAAAATTTGAGGATCGGTGTAGAGCTGCTGAAGAATGCGATAATACTACTTCCTTATAACAATGGTCGGAGTGATTTGCTATTTCATGTGGTACAAATATCATGATTCTGTATATCACTATTAGAGCACTCTTTAAAACGTTTACTACATAAAAAACATGTAAAACTCAACCAATCAGATGAAATTGAATTAAATTAAAAAAATATATTTTCTTGTGCCCAAGTGATATTTTAATCGCTTATAAGGAGTTAAACTCATTTCGACTTTAAATTTGAAAAGTTATTCTCACATGAATCCTGCGTATTGGCAAGAGAGACGGAGCATGGCTAACACTATCTTTACTTTATTCTTTCTGCGGTGATTGCATCTGTAGCCACCATAAAAACATCAAATGGCATAAGAAAACGTTCAGTAAGCAATATTTTGTGTTGGTAGCTCCAACTCTGCCATAGGGCGAAAGAGAAAACTGTAAAGCTTGTGCCGTTCTTTCCTATAGGAAAATGGCAATACGCTCAGCCCATTGTTATAAGTCAATGGAGAGTACAGAGAAAATTATTTGGAAAGCTATTTGTTGACCACATAAGGCTTTTAAGGTTTTATATAATTTGAAAGTTTATTTATTGAAAACACACACATTTTTAAATGAAATTTCGTTGCCAACATCATCTCCTTCCTTTTCATTTCTTAGCTCTTTGCTTTCATCCCTTTCTATTATGGTAGTATTTCTTTGTAATTTCCTTTGCAATGGCTCGAAGTTAAATGTTTTTTTTCTCCAAGAGACTGGAGTTATAGTATACCTAACTTCATTGTCCATATCGATGGTATCTGCTGGAGTGTCGAGTGGAGGCTGACTTTTTGACATTATAAAATTTTGTAGTACACAAATAGCACACGCAATTATTTGTACCGTTTTCGGAGGAAGATTTAGATTTAGATTTTTTTATCGGGGCGGGTGACCATTGTAATGCAGCCATTATTGGCTTATTATGCACCACTTTGCGTTAGAGTTCGTCCAACAAGCCCATTCTTCCTAGGAAGAGCAGTATTTTTTGTTTGAGATTGCTTCGAAGTCGGCAGGCTTTAAGAAGTTTATGGAAGAAGCTCGATAGATAAAAGTTTCAGTTCAGGTTGCGCGCTGCAAAAACTACACATTATGTGTGAACACTTTTAAAATTTTTTGTTGAAAAATAACCTGCATATATTAGATTGCGCGTAGAAAAAGTAGCAGAATGTAACTACTATATGCGATCAAGACTGGTAGCTTTTACTGATGCAACCCAAAACTGCGAGCAGCGAACTGCAATGTTTGACCGTAGTTTTTGAGTATATGACCTACGAAAATGATGTTGATAACAATTCATTTGGTAAAATAGTGTAGAAATTCTAGTTTTAACTGCTATAACTTCAGAGTGATACGATGCTTGCTACAAGTTCTTTGTATGTTATATGGTGTTCACTATAAAAGCCCCTGCCTTAAATTATTTTTGTTTATAAAGATAACCGCTATCACATCTGCTCCAGAATTCTCGCTTAAATTTGAAATTTCCATATAACATGATCGGTGGTTTAACTTATTGCCTATTTTATTTTGATGTATAAAGTGTGTTTCAGTTGAGGCAGGGTGATAATTGGGATCAAGATAAATAAAGATTTGTTAACTCCACTGTGGGATAGGTACATTATATCATTTTAGAAGTTTTTTGAATCACCCTGTAAACTTTCAAGCGATACCGTTTATGATGTTGATTTGAACATATACTAAATAAATGTGCACAAAACGTACCTAGGTTTACATTTTGGATCTAGATTGTCATAATTAATTGTAAAGAAAAGGCTTTTGTCTTGTCTTCTTAGAAGTGATATTAAAAAGGGAAGTTGATAATATATAGTTAAATGAAAATAAAATGAGTCAAAATTGCGTAATTTTGAATTTTTGTTGGCCTGTAAATTCGAAACTTACAAAGCTGTAATGAATATCAATCTAAAAAATAAAAATTAAACGATCGTTATGGTAGAGCGAATTGTTTCTTAAGTTTCTCGATGATTCATAAAAAACAAAGGAGAAATTTTCAACTCCTCAAACTTACAGATGATATTATATTTAATCCTTACTCTCCTTAAACAATTTTGTTCTCATATCGACCTCTGCGATTACCCTCAGAAAAATAAATCGCCTCAACTGAGAGTCCTTGTATTTAGTATGTGTTCTTTTGTGTTCCTTGTTCTAGAACTCCCAAGAGAACAAATTGTTCTGTAGATTGAAGCGAACTATTTGTTCTGTTCGCTTCTTTTATAAATTTGATATGAAAATGTATGAGGCGTTCTTTTGTGTATCTTTTCTTCTGCCCTGTTCTGCGGACACAAAAGAACACAGCTAGAATCTTGTGAAAACATTCGTGTTTATTAATTCTCGTTGCGGAGAGAGCATAGATGGACGTTTCAAATAAAATTGAAGAATATTTTATCGCTGCCAATTACGCATTATGGTGAACGGGATTATCTTTAAAGCGCCAAACTGTATTATCTGGATTAATTTTTGTTTTCAAACGAGAAATAACCATTGACAAAATAGATAAAGATTTTCTGACATTTTTTATGATATTTTAAAATTTGGTACAATTTTTTTTTTATACTAATTATCTTAAACTAATCTAAAATAATTTATATATGGTCGCATAACGACAGCAATCACAAATGTTAATTTCTGAAAATTAATATGATTTAACAATCTTACAGACTAAAGAAACATTTTCTACTCAGCTTAGATGGGTCAGTTCAGTATGCTGCCTCTGCCGCACAAACATATTTATGTATAATTGTCGTTGTGGGCAGGAATGAACCGTTACCTACCTGTATGAAAGCTAAATATTGAACCACAATTTGGCGCTGTAGCTGGTAGCTGGCGCAATGATGTAGCTTGTAGCCAACGGCTCGGAATTAGCTGATTATTTTAATTTGTAGCATATTTAAATATGGAGAAATTGGAAGAAGTAGCCCTTTTAACGTGTGATTTTTAACTTAAGAGTATATAAAGACAAAAAAGCGCAGAAAGTGGTGGGTTAGACCTCTATATCATGAGAGGAGTTCAGGATTTTACGAACAAATATTTATATACACATATAAAACAGAATGATGATGAACTTTTCTTCAAAGCCACTCGAATGAGTGAAGTTCAATACCAATTACTTGTTATGGTCGTAGCATATTGCATATAGCAATATGCCACCACGGACTGAAGCGTGTATGCCCGGCTTGTTGTCGACTACAGCATGAAACCAAAACGCGCCCCGACCGAGAGAAATGCTTTCTCAAGCTCGGTGTCATGTTCAGTGACAGAAAGAAGAAGAAGACCATCGATATCGGTCTGTCATAGTTTGCTAGCAGGAAAGTAAGGTCGTTAAGATTAAAATCCCGCAAGATCAAATATTTCTCGCCGCAATCCGACGAAGAAAAAAAAACCCTCACGTAAGTTCGAAGAATACTTATAGTTATTAATAAATTTACATCCCCACCTGGTACATTATTCGCACAGTAACCAAAGATTAATCCGCCAACGGCACCCCATAAAACTTGGCGTCTCCCTCCGGAGCCCCATTTATGAAATAAGAAAAAGGATCTGTTGGAATTCGAATCTGGTGTGGCGTACGTCAGGAAAAACCTCGAAAAGGTAGTTAAAAGAACTAATTTATATTTCGTTTTGTGTTAAATAATATCTCTTATTAGAGAGACGTATGAAAAGCAAATGTTTGAGGGATATTTTCATAATAAGGCATATTATTTCCACTTGCTGGGCAAGTTCTAATTTGATAAAGTTTTGAGCTTGGTACCGGACCTGGTGCATTTACATTTTCTAAAAGAGGGAAAAGAAGTAGGAGGGCACATTCCTCCCATATTGGAGGCCCCCGAACTCGAGCTAACCTTCAACCCGCGCAGCAGGAGATTCATTCCTACGGCACGCAGAAAAAGCGGGGAAAATTTTATTGAAACAATATTAACTTCACCAGGATCCATCTGATCACCGAGAAATATGTTTTAGTATAAGGAAAAAAAATTTTCATATAACAAGCGACATAACCCTAGTACCATCCCCCAAAAAGTGTTCTGGCGATAGAGCAGGGTAATCAAATTATTAAAATTCCAGTTAATTCTTATCCAGGAGGCAATGCTGAAGCGCTTCATCGTGCCGAGGATTCACATGTGAGTAATTTTGAAATATTACACTTTGTTTTTTTAACATACATATGTATTACACTTCGGTTCCGGCAGTGACTTGCACTGCAGAACCTTTTTGATATGGTTAGTTAATTTTTGCACGTTTTATATATATCTATCTTAAACTTAAGATTATAAGTACATACATATACGTATAGCATTGCAGAACCTTTTTGATATGGTCAAGTTTTGTGCGTTTTATATATATATATCTTGAACTTAAACTTATAATTACATACATATACGTCTAACTTCATGGGTACGCCTAGCTACTTATGTAATTTGGAATCCTGACCTGATTTTGTTAATTAGATTTAGGAGCATAGTTTTGAACTGTAAGATATGCATGTGCCTAGTAGATATGACCGACAAGTGCACTAACAATCCTCGATCTCGAAATTATCGCCAAGTAAGGCTGTCAGAGGAAAGTATTTATGGATTAAGTGTCAAATACTATGATTATTGTAGGATATAAGCCCGTATCTTAAGCATTCGAATTCTCCAACTTTCGGGAGACCTAAAATGCGCTTGTTCCGTAAAGGTGTCCTTCCTAGTCACGCCTTTAAGAGTACCTTCTGAAGAATGTTTTATTATTTCTATTCAAACTTATCAGCGCCACGAAAAGTCAAGTTCAATGTGTAGTGCCATTGAATTTTTGTCGTTAGGATTTTTTTTTTTAAAAATGTGACTTGGATATAGTGTCTGTAGTAAGTAGACATGTAAGAAATCAATGCATCATAAACAATGATTTAGAATTATGTAACGACTGAAGCAGTCGGTCAAAGTATTCTTTTATTTTTCTATTCGGGGTTTGTCGCAACGTTCAAGTGTAGTAATAAATTCTTCTCATAATACTTTGAATTATAACAAAAAAAAAAAACAAAAAAAAAAAAAAAAAAAAAAAGGAAAGAAAAACGGCAGTAAAGCTTTTAAAAACATTTATTTTCGGCAATGCAGGTATAAATATTATTATATAAAGAAAGAACAACCATTGAAAAACCCGCGCATCTCCTTTGAGATGGCTCGCGTACATATATCAATACCATTTCATATACAAAACGAAAAGTAAGCCATAACTGAAGAGAAAAGAAAACATTATTTATATATTATATACTATTAATACCTCGGGATATATATCATTGAGCGTAGTAAGCCATACGGTGCATAAAAGGTTGTGTCCATAAAATCTACTATGTACATAAGGTCAGAAAATTTTTGTGAATTTAGAAAAGAAATAATCAAGTACGCTGTGGACGATCACTTTAGTAACCCAAAGTATGTACTTATGGAATTGAATTAATAATAGAGAATGTATCTATTTGTAGGTTAATAACAATGTTTATATATGAGCCTATTTTGATCATTATAACGTAAATATGGATTGAATATTTTCTTTCTTCCTTCACATCCTGGAGCCTTTTCAATTCGGGGTCGCATAGGTCCGCTCTAATTTCTTCCACAGGTCAGCCAAAGGGACTTTGCAGATAGTGCCGAGCAGAGTCATAGGGAGGATGGGGCAAGGCCATGAAGGCAGAACATCTGCGCCTTCCACAGTAAGTAGGTAAGTGACGTAAGGGTCCCTTCAGGACCGAGTGTGTGCCGGCTCTTTTGTATGCAGGCATGAAATTTTTTTGATTATGGATGATGACAGCGGCAGGTATTTTCGGGAACTCCCCCACACTCTCCGCCACCCTTAGCCGAGGTGCTAGCATGCCGCCCTGTGCTATCGTTGTCATCAGGCGATCTGTCAGCCCATGCTGGCAGTTTGGACTTAACGTCCTGGTCAAGTCGCTTCACATACTTCCATAACAAAATGGCGCCCAACGTGGGGCCACCTCAGTTAGACTTCGGTGGTCTAAATATAAATTTTACTGGGGACTGAGACTTTGAGAGAGATGATCATCTGGTGTCTGCCAGTTGATTGACCTCAGGTCTCACATCCAGTAGAAGATATGGGTGGACCTGAGTCTAATTGGTTTTGTTGAAAATTTTTTTTTGTAAAGTAACGTAATATTTTGAAAGTTTTATTGGAAGTCTTTGATATTTTGAATTTTTGGATTAAAGTAAAGTAACGTTTTTTGAATTTAATGAAAGTTTTTTGGAAGTTGAAATCCGGCTTTAGGTTTGACTTCGGTCAAGCCTCAAGCCTGAACAGTTGTTGATTTTTTTTGAAAGTTTTTGGAAATGTTTTTGGATGATCTTTCCCGCTGGCCTTCTGCCATGGAAATGGTAGGTGGCCTCACGAAATTTTCGTTTGAGCTCTTGTGGGGACATGTCTCTGTTGGGCAACTGGCTAGACAGAGTTATGAATCTGCGAGACAACTTCTTGGCTTCCAGCTAATTAGTTGACCAGACTCATGACTCTGCCCGGCTAGCGAACTAGCTGGACACGACGATTCGGTGAGGAGAAGAGAACGAGTTCTCGGAGGATGGGATTGATGCTGGAGATCTTCAGTGATCAGGAGTTGGCATACTGCTAACTGCCTGGCTGAAGAATCTCTGGCAGCATTCTCAGTCTTTGATACCTCCGACTTTACTCTTCCCAGATTTCTGCAAGAGCTCTGACTTTTTCAATGCACACACTCACGTCACTTGCCTGTATCCTGTTTTTGACCTTGGGGGAGAGAGAGCGACCTGACCTCTTATGTGGGAGTTAGCTTCGGGAGGTGAGGGAGAAATTGTATGATCTTTGTTGAAGGATTTTTTTTTGAAACGCTTGAACTGTTTTCGTGATCTGTTGGATCCTTAGTAATCTTCAGATTTTTTTTAATATTTCTATTCGACGAGGCTGTTAACGCTTCCCGAAATTGGTTTTTGTCTTGGAATTCATTCTTTACACTATCTCGATTTGAGAAGCCTTAATTAACTTTTCGAATCCTTGTTTTTCTAATTTTTTATTTCTTCGAACGTTTGGGAAAACTTTTGTCTGAATTTGAGTATCTCGCCCAAGGCCTTCGACTTTAAAATAGTATTTAGCCATCATCACATTGGAAGGAGCGTGTCTCTTCCAAACGTGCAACTTCTAGAATTTTTTTTTGGGATAACCATCCTAAACCCTGATTTGACAATTTTTACCTGACTTACGTCTAAATTCATTATGGCTACAGTGAGGACACCACCTCCAGCGACAAACGGTATGACAATGCTGCCTGAACCATGTTCTATCTGCCGGGACGCAAGCTGGTCAGTAGATCGCAAGCCGGTCATGACTGTATGCGAGCACATTTTCCACCAGGCATGCCTGCAGCATTGGATAGGTGAACATTCTAGTTGTCCTAACTGCCGTCGTCACATTACGCAACAGGACTTCAGTGAATATTCTGGTGCAATCCCAAAGAGACCGAAGAAGGTGAAGCCCGCGAAATCGACAAGGCGCGACTCATTGCCAACCTTTGATTTGCCTAACTTTGACTTACCACCTTCGAATCGACGATCCTTGTCTCCAGGAATGCCTGACTTACATTCAAGGACTTTTGTAAACCCGAGTCCTCGACGTGATATTCCAGCGCGTACAGCTCAAGACCACAACACCTCAGCTGCTACGGATGCGCTGATAGCAGGCTTGAGCATAAAGATGGAAGACCTAATAAACCGAGGTCTCCAGCAGGGTTTAAATGTTTTGCGGTCTGAGTTAGGAAACGATATCAGACAACAAGTAGCAGCAGCAATGCCGCCAGCAGACTTCACACGACCTCCTTCGTCCAGAAGCAATCAGAGGCCGTCAAACGACTTTCCTACACGGGGAAGGCAATCATTTAGGAGACCATCACCACCGTCTGGTCAACCTTTTGGTCAACCTTTTGGTCAGCCTACAAATCAGTCCAGACCGAACTTTATACCACCTCAACCCCCTCCACCACCTATGCGTGTTCCTGCTAATGTAGGATACCGACGATCAGGCAGTCCAATCAGGAGATGGAACCTGACATATAACGGGAATAACTTGGACCTCTCTGTCGACGAGTTCATCTTCAGAGTCGAAGCGCTCACGCACTCCGCTCTTGAAGGAGATTTTGGATTACTAGTCAGAAATATGCTTACGCTATTGACAGGACCAGCGAAGGACTGGTATTGGTCAGTACTAAGGCAAAATCCATTTCCAACTTGGGACGTCATCAAGATGGGATTGTATAACGAATGGGGGACGCCTAAAGATGATCTGAAGACTAGACTCCAACTGATGTCTAGAAAACAAAAGCCTGGTGAACTGTTCGCAATGTACCACCACCATTTGGGGTTGCTGCGCGATCAGCTACAGAATGCTATGCCAGACCAAGAATTTCTGGAGATTGTCAAATCGAATCTCTTGCCGGAGATTCAAGAAAAAATATGTCTGCATCCTACTGATACGATAGGACAGCTGAGATCGCTGGTCACGCGTATTCAAGCTACGCAGACACGTATCGCAACAGCTGGTAGTTGGAACTTTCACCGGAACCAACGGGTGCACGAAGTTGACAATTTTCCAACCTTAGATCCGGAACTGGCAGCAGCAATAGGCAGTGACAACAGCCTAGGTGAGCTATCGAGTATGTCACACAAAAATGCTATTGTATGCTGGAATTGTGACCAGTCGGGTCACTTTTATCAAGAGTGTAGACAAGAAAGACAAGTTGTGTTCTGCTATGGATGCGGACGCAAGAATGTCTTCAAGCCTGATTGCCGCTATTGCAGACAGAAAAACGAGAGACGGGTCGGGAATACCACCACCTTTTTCCGACCAGCGTCGACGTCGCAAGCAGCAACGACAACGAACCCTCCAGTGCAAGCCTCGAGCAAGGAGGAAAGTCCGCTCCATTAGCAGACACTGACGAAAAACCTCTGATATCATTCAGTGATTCTGGTGATATTGGCGGGACACCGGATGGTACAAGTGCTTCATTATTAGGGGCGGAGAACTTAGTAGACTTCTCCGCAGATCTTCAAGCTCCCATTTCCATTTCTGGGGAGCCCATGACAATACTAGACACTTCCTTAGAAGAGTCTTTACTCTTCGATGTCCCGTTGACACCTATAGCACGTGTAGCTGACAAGGTTACTGAGCAGGAGATTTGGCCTCCTGTTACTTCTGTATTGAAACGGCCACCAAACTCTGTTATGACGAGCGGGCGTAAGCCAGTTTTACATCCGCTGACGCCGTATCATACGCGTCTGCAGAGATATAACACAGCAAAAGACCGAATTTTCTCCTCAGTAGCGGAGTTAGCGGAGATTATGTTTCCCGACCGGGATATGAGACCGAAAAGGAAAAGATCAACCGTTCGTTGGCGAGAATACTGTCGACGAATGAAACTGGAAAGGAAAAAACTAGCACAGATTTCCGTGTCGATGCCAGACGACATTCGACCGTACGCAGAAGTAAAGCTGCTCGGGCGAACTGAGACTGGATTACTTGATAGTGGTGCCACTGTCAGTATTCTAGGCCAGGGAGCTCTCGAGAAGCTTGCTGAAGCAGAGGTTGAATGGAAGAAGTATCGGACACAGGTCCAAGTAGCTAATGGTGCCATGACGACTGTTCATGGTCATGTGAACTTGGACGTCACTTTCCGTGATAAGACCCAAAACGTGCGTTTTTACGTGGTTCCTGGGCTCACACAGGCACTATATCTGGGAATAGACTTCTGGCGCCTCTTTGGGTTAGCTCCGGATGTCCTAGGTATAGTCGCAGAAGTGAATCCAAGTGGAATAGCTACCTCTGACACCGATGGGCATATCCTTTCTAGTTTAGAACACCAACGCTTAGAGAGCACAAAACAGCTTTTCCCCTCTTTCGCCTCTTTAGGCCTGGGAAAAACATCATTGGTCACTCACAAGATTGATACGAATGACGCCGCCCCGATAAAACAGCGCTTTTATCCGATTTCCCCGGCAGTGCAAAGTTTGATGGATGCAGAATTAGAGCGAATGCTATCACTGGGTGTGATAGAGGAGAGCCAGAGTCCTTGGAGCTCTCCAGTCGTTCTGGTAAGGAAGCCTGGAAAGGTCCGGCTTTGTTTTGACGCCAGGAAGGTCAACTCGGTTACGAAGAAGGACGCCTATCCGCTACCGCAGATAGACGCACTTCTGAGTCGACTTCCTCCGGCAAACTACATAACGAGCCTGGACCTGAAAGATGCATTCTGGCAGATCCCACTGGACACTGATTCCAGAGAGAAGACCGCTTTCACAGTACCTGGTCATCCTCTCTATCAGTACACAGTGATGCCATTCGGCCTATGCAACGCTCCCCAAACGATGTGCCGCCTCATGGATAAAGTCATTCCTTTCGATCTTCGTGAGAACGTTCTCGTCTATTTAGACGATTTATTAATTCTATCATCTGACTTTGACACTCATCTCATGCTGCTAGCCAGGGTAGCGGATTGTTTGAGGAAAGCTGGCCTTACTATAAACGTCGAGAAGAGCAAGTTTTGTATCAAGGAGACTAAATACCTGGGATTCATTGTAGGAAGGGGAGGTATGAGAACTGACCCTGACAAAATATCAGCCATAGTTGACTATCCGTCACCTAAAACTGTTCGGCAAGCCCGACGCCTACTAGGTATGGCAGGATGGTACAGACGGTTTATTCCGAACTATGCTGATTTGACTGCATCCATTACAGACACTTTGAAAAACCCGAGTCAGTTCAAATGGACATCTGAAGCCCAGACGTCTCTTGATCTACTCAAACAAAAACTTACTTCGGCTCCGTTGCTAGTGAGTCCAGACTTCACCAAACCGTTCGTCATTCAGTGCGATGCGAGCCAACAAGGTATTGGAGGAGTGTTGCTTCAGCTAGATGACGATGGCCACGAGAAGCCAATAGCCTACGTCTCGAAAAAGTTGAACTCCGCTCAACGAAATTACACCGTCACAGAGCAAGAATGCCTAGCTGCAGTCTTGAGCGTACAGAAGTTCCGGCCCTTCATAGAGCTTATGCCGTTCAAGATAGTGACGGATCACGCGAGCTTGGAATGGCTGATGTCTCAAAAGGACCTCAGCGGAAGACTTGCTCGGTGGAGTTTGAAGCTTCAGGGCTTCGACTTCACTATTGAACACAGGAAAGGAAGCCTGAACGTAGTCCCTGATGCGCTGTCACGCACTCATTGTGACAGCATGAACACAAACGAAGATCCTGGCCCGGAAGTTGACCTTAGTTCGCCATATTTCAATTCGTTGGAATATGAAGAACTGAGGCATAAGGTTAAAACGACTTCTGGCAAACTACCAGATCTTTGCGTCAGGGATGGCTTCGTTTATATTCGGACTGTTCCGAGAACAGGCGATCCGATCCAGGAGGAAGAAGCGTGGAAGCTTTGGATTCCACGTGGGCTTGTCACCGACGTCATTTCGAGAGCGCATGATCCGCCGCTAGCTTCACACGGAGGAATAGGGAAAACCTTAGAACGTCTGCGAAGACATCTGTACTGGCCACGAATGACAGTTGATGTCAGAAATTACGTAGCCGCCTGTGACGTGTGTAAAGAAACGAAGGCTCCTAATACTATTTTGCGACCACCGATGAAAGTCCAGTCTGTGATAGAACGACCATGGCAAAAGCTGTACGTCGATTTCTTAGGTCCATATCCTCGGTCAGTTAAAGGAAACGCCTGCATTCTGATAGTTCTTGACCACTTTTCTAAATTCCCACTTCTCAAACCTATGAGAAAAGCGTCTACGCTCAATGTATGCCAATTCATTGAGACTGAAGTGTTTCACGTGTTCGGAGTTCCGGAGACCATAGTCTCTGACAATGGAGTCCAGTTTTGCTCGGCTCAGTTCGCCAGACTACTGGAAAAGTATGGGGCAAAGCATATGCGAACGGCAGCTTACTCGCCGCAAGCAAACGCCTCAGAGCGAGTAAACCGGTCTCTGTTGTCAGGGATTAGGGCCTATATCCAGAAGGAACACACCAGATGGGATGAGAAACTGAGCCAAATAGCTAGTTCCCTCCGGAGCTCTTTCCATCAAGCTACTGGTTTCTCTCCCTATCGAACACTCTTCGGTCAACAAATGATAGAACATGGCAGCTCCTATTCCATCTTGAGGAGCATTGGAACTCTTAATGAGCCACTGAGAGTGGACGCAGAAGATAAAATGAGATTGATCCGTGCGAGAGTGCAGGAAAATTTACAACACGCATTCGAACAGGGTTCAAAAGCCTACAATCTCAGGGCAAAACCCGTCGAGTTCAAAGTTGGTCAGGAGGTATTTAGAAGGACTTTTGCCCAAAGCAATTTCCAACAGCAGACTAGTGCTAAACTGGGACGAAAATTTGTTAAATGTCGGGTTAGAGCCAAGAAAGGAAACTCACTATACGAACTTGAAGATCTGCGGGGAAAACTGTTAGGTGTCTATCACGCTAAAGACATCAAGCAGTGATCATCAGTATGAAAACATCGTCGATACTTATTGTCGTTTATTCCTGGTAGCCCTAAGAAGGCATCCAGCCAGCTTAACTGGTAAACTATAGGATATCACGAAGCCCTCCTATTGCCCCGTCAATGGTGGGTGATATACCTGTTGAAAGTCAATCTCATTATAGCACCCCTACCGCTTGTGAGTAGATAACCTTTTATAGTCCCTTCCGGATCGGCCTCATTAGGAGGAAAATTTTTCCTTGTCTGTCCAGCTGCAACATTTCGTTAATCGTCGGACATAGTAGTACTAGATCTATACCTGGTAGCCCTAAGAAGGCATCCAGCCAGCTTAACTGGTAAACTATAGGATATCACGAAGCCCTCCTATTGCCCCGTCAATGGTGGGTGATATACCTGTTGGAATCCATTCCCATATTCGGCTGTCAACATGTCACTACTTCGACGACGCCTTGGAGACACACCCTTGAACAATCGCAGTCTGAGATCAGGGTGAGAGGTTGCGCCGGGAAAGCTTAGCGATCAGTTCTTTAGGTTACTGATCGCGGGGCTTCCTCAGCATCTCGGTGAAGGAAGGCAGAGAGGCATCGACCGGCTGGATTTTTTGGGTTACCAGCTTGTCGATGTAGCTTTGGCTTCCCCACACGGAGAAGGATGTCGAAGTCTGATCGAAGACTGACGAGACTTCAAGGATGTGTCCTCGACGTGTCATCGGAAGTAGAGTCTGAGGATGAGGAAAACATAGGGTCGTGGGTCGTGACACACATTGAGCGCCCGCAGTGATGAGGCCTATGTGTAAGACCGGCTAGCTCAGTCGACCATTTTTCAGCGTCGTCTGAACCACGGGTGGCGCAGACCACTCTGCCCTGTTATGGTCGTAGCATATTGCATATAGCAATATGCCACCACGGACTGAAGCGTGTATGCCCGGCTTGTTGTCGACTACAGCATGAAACCAAAACGCGCCCCGACCGAGAGAAATGCTTTCTCAAGCTCGGTGTCATGTTCAGTGACAGAAAGAAGAAGAAGACCATCGATATCGGTCTGTCATAGTTTGCTAGCAGGAAAGTAAGGTCGTTAAGATTAAAATCCCGCAAGATCAAATATTTCTCGCCGCAATCCGACGAAGAAAAAAAAACCCTCACGTAAGTTCGAAGAATACTTATAGTTATTAATAAATTTACATCCCCACCTGGTACATTATTCGCACAGTAACCAAAGATTAATCCGCCAACGGCACCCCATAAAACTTGGCGTCTCCCTCCGGAGCCCCATTTATGAAATAAGAAAAAGGATCTGTTGGAATTCGAATCTGGTGTGGCGTACGTCAGGAAAAACCTCGAAAAGGTAGTTAAAAGAACTAATTTATATTTCGTTTTGTGTTAAATAATATCTCTTATTAGAGAGACGTATGAAAAGCAAATGTTTGAGGGATATTTTCATAATAAGGCATATTATTTCCACTTGCTGGGCAAGTTCTAATTTGATAAAGTTTTGAGCTTGGTACCGGACCTGGTGCATTTACATTTTCTAAAAGAGGGAAAAGAAGTAGGAGGGCACATTCCTCCCATATTGGAGGCCCCCGAACTCGAGCTAACCTTCAACCCGCGCAGCAGGAGATTCATTCCTACGGCACGCAGAAAAAGCGGGGAAAATTTTATTGAAACAATATTAACTTCACCAGGATCCATCTGATCACCGAGAAATATGTTTTAGTATAAGGAAAAAAAATTTTCATATAACAAGCGACATAACCCTAGTACCATCCCCCAAAAAGTGTTCTGGCGATAGAGCAGGGTAATCAAATTATTAAAATTCCAGTTAATTCTTATCCAGGAGGCAATGCTGAAGCGCTTCATCGTGCCGAGGATTCACATGTGAGTAATTTTGAAATATTACACTTTGTTTTTTTAACATACATATGTATTACACTTCGGTTCCGGCAGTGACTTGCACTGCAGAACCTTTTTGATATGGTTAGTTAATTTTTGCACGTTTTATATATATCTATCTTAAACTTAAGATTATAAGTACATACATATACGTATAGCATTGCAGAACCTTTTTGATATGGTCAAGTTTTGTGCGTTTTATATATATATATCTTGAACTTAAACTTATAATTACATACATATACGTCTAACTTCATGGGTACGCCTAGCTACTTATGTAATTTGGAATCCTGACCTGATTTTGTTAATTAGATTTAGGAGCATAGTTTTGAACTGTAAGATATGCATGTGCCTAGTAGATATGACCGACAAGTGCACTAACAATCCTCGATCTCGAAATTATCGCCAAGTAAGGCTGTCAGAGGAAAGTATTTATGGATTAAGTGTCAAATACTATGATTATTGTAGGATATAAGCCCGTATCTTAAGCATTCGAATTCTCCAACTTTCGGGAGACCTAAAATGCGCTTGTTCCGTAAAGGTGTCCTTCCTAGTCACGCCTTTAAGAGTACCTTCTGAAGAATGTTTTATTATTTCTATTCAAACTTATCAGCGCCACGAAAAGTCAAGTTCAATGTGTAGTGCCATTGAATTTTTGTCGTTAGGATTTTTTTTTTTAAAAATGTGACTTGGATATAGTGTCTGTAGTAAGTAGACATGTAAGAAATCAATGCATCATAAACAATGATTTAGAATTATGTAACGACTGAAGCAGTCGGTCAAAGTATTCTTTTATTTTTCTATTCGGGGTTTGTCGCAACGTTCAAGTGTAGTAATAAATTCTTCTCATAATACTTTGAATTATAACAAAAAAAAAAAACAAAAAAAAAAAAAAAAAAAAAAGGAAAGAAAAACGGCAGTA
This sequence comes from Dioctria rufipes, assembly GCA_963924295.1. Lineage (NCBI taxonomy): Eukaryota > Metazoa > Arthropoda > Insecta > Diptera > Asilidae > Dioctria > Dioctria rufipes. The sequence goes on from OZ002741.1 coordinate 294,246,590, forward strand.
AAGCTTTTAAAAACATTTATTTTCGGCAATGCAGGTATAAATATTATTATATAAAGAAAGAACAACCATTGAAAAACCCGCGCATCTCCTTTGAGATGGCTCGCGTACATATATCAATACCATTTCATATACAAAACGAAAAGTAAGCCATAACTGAAGAGAAAAGAAAACATTATTTATATATTATATACTATTAATACCTCGGGATATATATCATTGAGCGTAGTAAGCCATACGGTGCATAAAAGGTTGTGTCCATAAAATCTACTATGTACATAAGGTCAGAAAATTTTTGTGAATTTAGAAAAGAAATAATCAAGTACGCTGTGGACGATCACTTTAGTAACCCAAAGTATGTACTTATGGAATTGAATTAATAATAGAGAATGTATCTATTTGTAGGTTAATAACAATGTTTATATATGAGCCTATTTTGATCATTATAACGTAAATATGGATTGAATATTTTCTTTCTTCCTTCACATCCTGGAGCCTTTTCAATTCGGGGTCGCATAGGTCCGCTCTAATTTCTTCCACAGGTCAGCCAAAGGGACTTTGCAGATAGTGCCGAGCAGAGTCATAGGGAGGATGGGGCAAGGCCATGAAGGCAGAACATCTGCGCCTTCCACAGTAAGTAGGTAAGTGACGTAAGGGTCCCTTCAGGACCGAGTGTGTGCCGGCTCTTTTGTATGCAGGCATGAAATTTTTTTGATTATGGATGATGACAGCGGCAGGTATTTTCGGGAACTCCCCCACACTCTCCGCCACCCTTAGCCGAGGTGCTAGCATGCCGCCCTGTGCTATCGTTGTCATCAGGCGATCTGTCAGCCCATGCTGGCAGTTTGGACTTAACGTCCTGGTCAAGTCGCTTCACATACTTCCATAACATACTTTTGAGTGTAGTCACAAATAATTTATAGAAGTCTTCAATGAGAAAGCCTATAGATCCGGAGTCTACTTGCATTAACGCTAATGTATGCACGTTCTATTTCTATGTTTATACACATATATGTAATACGAAAAAATACAGATATTATCATCATTATCAACTTTATTTTATTTTAATAAAAAAAATAATTCCCAACGTTTTCTTCCTCCTCTAGCCACATTCTATCTCGTTGATTTTGAATTATAGCTTTTCTCCTATTTTAAATTAGTTTTACACAGGATAAATACTGAAATGTCAAATTTGGTGCGTCAAAAATTAAAATTTATCAAAAATGCTACACATTGGAACGCCATCATAGACTTTCCCACGGCACAGAGAATACAAGCATTCTTATTAAAGTTTTGACACATTGCAGCTGATGTGCTGTAACGTAATTTCGTGACTAATGTGTATACATTTTTATAAGAAAGACAGAGAGAGTAGAGAGAGTATTTTGTTCTCTGTACCATACTTTCTTATCCATTTCACGATATTTTGTCACATAATGCCGGAACGTGGTTCGTGATGCGAATACTTGTTTTCTCTGTACCGTGGACTTCTCGTTCTTTCACAAGTTACAGCGCCATCTACGAGCTATAGCGGCACTTGTATCAAATAAGCTGTTTATTTTGGCATCTAAATTGGCGGTAAATTTTTTATATTCTGAGACGACATTTGTAATGATATAATTAGTTTTTTTAAAATAAGTTTTAATACTTTTTAAGAAATATTGCTAACCAAGGGATTGGGAAAAGAGGGATATCTATTAATAGTATAGTATTAATTAAAATTTTATTGAGGATATTTGAAACAAAAATGAATAAACTAAGCAAACTCATCCGGTGTTTTTAATGTAGATGTTGAAGATTTCCTTTTTTATGTTAATTGCTTGACTGTTGATGATGTTGATTTTCGGAGGATCCTCAGCAGACTTTGGTGGGCAGTTTTCGTGGCCGAGTTTGGATTCTGTAATATGGGCCATCTTCCCTTGGGATACGTCTGAAATGCAAAATCCCGGTCGGGTTTGGTAGTCTTTCTAGTAGCTGTTTAACGGTGGGTGACACAGGGCTCGCTTCGAAAGGTCTATAAATTTCTCTGTCCATAGTAAATCCAAACTAAGTTTTCAAAAGCCGAGACTAATGTGATGTCTGCACAAAAGCAAAGCAAAGTCTATCAAACGCGTTAATGAAACAATCGAATTACAACGAAAAATGTTGATATGCAAAATTACTGTTAAAATACAGCACTTTAATTATTTACACGATGACGAAGACTTTCACTGCTAGTTGCGCGATGGCAAGGTGTTGCAATGTAATGTGATGTCAGCACGGTTAACAGCCTTCTATTTATGATGGTTGGAGACAGATTGGAGATATATATATGGAGATATATATATATATAACGAAACTACTAATTATCTAGTCAAGTTCATGATTAGCAGCTGGGCTACTGTTGGCTGCGTACGCCACTCGTACGTACATTAAATGAGGGTGTACGGGTAGGAAGTTGTGCATTTTTGTGAGTGTGTATTGGTTCAAATCTAATAATCGTACGTACATTAAATGAGGGTGTACGGGTAGCAAGTTGTGCATTTTTGTGAGTGTGTATTGGTTCAAATCTAATAATCGTACTACATTAATGAGGGTGTACTGGTACGAAGTTGTGCATTTTTGTGAGTGTGTATTGGTTCGAATCTAATAATCGTACGTACATTAATGAGGGTGTACGGGTAGGAAGTAGTGCATTTTTGTGAGTGTGTATTGGTTCAAATCTAATAATAGAACGTATGTATACCTATCAGTTTTTCCATCGTTTTAATTATTGAAATTATAAAAAAAAATGTACTGCATATGCAGTGGTGACCCACCAGAGCAAAACGGAAATACTGCATATGCAGTAGCCGTTCGTGAGCATGTTATGGTAAATGTTCAAACTAGAGGTGGGTCTCGGCATCCCCAGAGATATAAAAAGTAGGATCTGGAGGTTAAAGTCTCTCGCCATGTAGCTTCACGCTTGCGGCTTCGGGATCAAAATCTTCAATCTGACCTGAGCGGGGAAATTGGAAAATTCGGGAAATTTGGAAGAGAGTAGCATTGTAAGCTAGTACTAGCAGGATTATTAATTTATTGGTAGGAGAGATAGAGCAAAATATATTTTTTGAATATTTATGGTGACTGCATGAGCTTAGATGTTGAGAGAAAAAAAATTATTTTCTTTTAGTTTTTTCTAAGTACTGCTCACAAGAATATTTCTATTATAACTCTTAGGAGCAAATGGGTTATAGGAATAATTTGGTAATTTTTGATAACGATGAGGGTTCAATATTGTGTATTGTCTTTTTAGTGTGCCATTTATGTCTTTGTTTAGAGAGAGATTGCCCTATAAATCTTCAATATGTGTAGCTATAGGATGATTTAAGTGTTAGGTCATATCTTCTAAATCCGTTTCGATGACTTTAATCGTTTTTTAATTTAATTTGTTTTACGACTCGGTTTGTTTCTCTGAATTTCATGCATCTTTTAGACTGAATATGAGAGCATAGGACTCTTTTTCCGAGAAAAGACTTTAGAGCAGTCAACAATTTTGGACAACCTCAAGAAATAATCTAGTTATTTTTTATGCCGACTGGACTTGCGTAATCTATGCCAGTTTATATGATAAGGAAATATTGATTCCAACCGATGATAGCGAACTCATTAATTGAGTGGCAGGTATTGTGTTGAAATGATATCATATAATGCATTCTTATTCATATTCATATTATGGTGGATACGGTCTATTGGAATGGTTGTGATGTGATAAATATTCGGGACTTGGGGGAATTATGTGCTGTGTTTTATTGTAATTTAACTAAGATTCTGTGAGGCGATCGCAATATTTTCTTCGAGTCAAGCATATAGTTGAGGAAAAAACCGACGAATTTTTGGAAAACGGCGGCGTTTCTGTAGATGCATAATTTCGGTGTGAAATTTTAATCAGAAATTGTTCTGCATTTTATAGTTCGGTGGATATCAGTAATAGTGTTGATTAGTGTTGTTTACTACTACTTATAATGAACCTGAGAAGTTTTTTAAATGAAGTAGACTTGTGTATCTAAGGTATCTCCTTATTTGGCGTATCTATATCTTTGTTAATAATATATTTGTTCCTAAGTTTTTCCATATTTTTTATACATAATTGATTTGCTTTTTCTACTATATCGTGCTTATATGAAACGTTAGCTATTATTATTGTTATAAGAATATCATGGTATATTTGTATAAATATTAAAGGAAGTGGTATTACTATAAAATTATTTCGAGTCCAAATTCTATCGGGACAATGGGAAAAATAATTTTTATAAAAATTTCGAAGAAAAATAATTTTTATACAATTTTTGAGATGATGAGAGTGGTTTGAAATCTATAATTCTGAAAGCAAAATCTCGAACATTTTACACTGAAAAATTATGTTTCGAAATTATATATTTTAACGAAAGTTGGAATGTTGAAAGACTATATGTCGATTTTTCAAAAAAAAAAAAAAAAACGAAAAGGTAATTTAAAGATGTATTTATTGCTAGGCCACGCAGCTTGTCTTTCAGTGAAATTTCATGTCTATCACACAGGATGTTAAGGATATTATTTTTCTTTCGTATGTATTCGTATATGATTTGTTTTTCTTTCTTCTGCAATTGTTCGATTTAGTCACCAACATCCTATTTCTCACTAAATGTATTGATGCCAAGCTTCTACTGCGTTTTGTGTTCTGGGTAAATTATCTGCTAATAACTCAGATACTGTCTAAAATGACATTTTTGTAGCTATAAATTCGCTCATTTATCAATTCACCTTTATGTTGTATTTTACGTGATACACCTCTCATTTAAATCAGGCAATTAATGCAATTCAATAGTTCACTTACAAATAGTCATAGCCGTAGCTTACCATAAATGTTGTTGTCTTCCAACCATGAAGATATTTTTTTTATATCGGCATCAAATGATTCTATAACATATTCATAATACTTTTGTATTTCATTAGCAGGAAGAAAAGCCAAGCATTTAGACATTCTTAAACCTAAACTGAAATCTTAACAAAATATTAAAATTAGAGAATTTGTTATTGACTTCATAATTCAATTTACCTTCATCATTTGCATGTCTGTTGAAATGTCTAGGTTTTTTAATTTGCCTCCACAAAATTTATCCAAAATGCAAAAGACAACCTTTAAAAACAGCAGACGGGAAGAATCCTCTTGGGAACATCATGCTGCCTTTACATATGCAAAAATTATGTATTTCGGGTTCAAATCCATATGTTGGCTACATGCAATTTCGCAAATTTCAAAAGAGATCTCCTTATAATAGTTGCCACATTAGTTTTGGTACGCCTTTAAATGTACATCCGTTCACCAAAAATCTGCTTTAGATAGTATCTTTTTTTTTCATTTGGATTTGGGCACTACTTTTTCACATAGAAGAATTGCTCTCCATCTACAATCTTTGAACTTTCAGGAATATCAATTTCTTGAACACTTTGGGCCTTAAAGGAAAATTATTTTTTCTTATTCTGTGAATTTGTTTTCTGCGCAGTTGGCTTTGGTAAATATATCCGAGAATTCTCAGGGCAATTTGATTCAACTTGAGATACTATTATTGACGGAACAGAATAACTAGTGCTAGTTTTCATTTTCAAAAGTGAATTGCTTTTGTAAACTTCCTTTTTGTAACAAGTTAGCTCATGGCAGTGATTTTTTTTTCATCACAGTATCTACCAATAAAAAACATTATTATATTTTTTTCGAAATAATATGCAGAGCCATTGTGCACAAGTTCGATTCCACTTTTATTGCTTTTAACTGTTTCACAAATATTTTCCATAGCAATAAACCCAACAACTACTAAATCGTACCAAGAATACTGGCAGACTGTTGCATAGTAATACTAACTAATTGATTATGAAATATGTTGCAATTCGATAAATTTATATTTTGAGCGCGCAAATTCAATGAATTTACTTGAAACCTTTTTCATAATTCTTCGCATTTTTTTTTTTTTTTCAAAATTGTGTCGCTTCAGAGTTCTTTTTTTGCGATATTAATTATTTTCGAGGTTTTATTTTTCGAAATTTTTTCCTCAGATATTTGTTTTCGTAATTTTATTTTTCAGCCTTTCATGGTAAACCCAAAAATTTTCGAAGTCCAAATTAAATAGTAATAAGTAAATCTCAATCTGGTACAGATTCTACCGTAAACTTTGGGCCAGTAAATTAAAGAAAAGAATCATTCGTGCTTATTTTTATTGTTCTCCTTTATTTTTATATACATAAATTAGTTTATCTGTGTATTATATTATACTTAGAGATTTATTCTTGTTTCCTCTCATTTCCAGAATTCTGAAGGAGGATTCAAAGAATTTATGTGACATATCTAGCACAACCCTCTCAAAAAACCTATCAATCCATGGTATAAATTTCATCGTGCCGAGGGCTGTATGGTAATGGGTAGTTTTAGCACTGTCGTAAACGGTATCCTAGGGCCACCGGGCGTACTCTATTGTATGAATTGCCTTACTCCGATATAGGCGACTCTATCGGAGCGGACCATTGTTTTTCCAACCATACTCGTGGGACCACAAATGAGTTCTTTTTCTACTTTAAATAAAGAATTTTCTACTATCACAATCGGTGGCCTTTACAAAGGGTTGGTGAAGCACAGGAATTCCAAGGGGGAATAACTGGATGTGAAAAGTCATATATGTGCACCGCGCTTCGTTGTGCTGAGGCTCTGTACATCTGATTACTGATGATAGTGCGTATACCTAGTGAAGCCTAGCTCGTATTTGACCTAGTATGTAGCTTGGTATTTGTACCTTGGTATGCTATAAGACTACTGGCGTTAGTTTCAAGCCTCTCCCGGTCTAAAGGGCGGATCATAACCTTCTAGTGCTTCACTGCTGTCACTTATTTATAAGTGCTAATATGATTAAGCCCGAACGGAGTTACTAGTAACGTTTAAGAATCTGCATTAAGGTTCACTAGGAGTACTCATGATCGATCATATTATACGAAACCATACCAATTGGGTAACCGACATTGCTAACTTGGTACTACGGGGTTGAGGAGCTGCGAATAGAGCTGCAATTAGTAGCGATATTCGTCTCAACATGGGAAGGCCCCTTTGTAGGAGCATAGTGGGAGTTGTGGTTAGCCCATATGCGGCAAGAGTGAGATTTTCTGGGTCTGCATGACATAGGTGAACATTCTTTTCTAAACAGAGTAGTTTGTTCTTTTGACAAAATAGCATACTGCGTCCGTGAATTTGATGGATGGTCGCTTATTAATGTATGCTTAGAGGATTGGCTCTCGGCGTGGAGTTGCGCTAAATCAAACGAGTGTCGTGACCCAAAGATCGGAAGAGATTTTAGATAGGTCTCGCTTCGACCAGTACGTTCAATGTCAAGCATGCAGTGACATATACTGGTACTTCTGAGACAATATAAATTATATTCTGCCTCTCGAGGGCGATGATTCTCCCTTGTCCTCTAATCCGTGCATTAAGACTGCCGTGAGATTAAGCCATAATGGCAGGTACTCACGCAAAATCCTGACAGCTATCTGCCACAATAGGTGATAATATAGAATGAACTGCTGAAAACAGTCCAGCCTCGATTGCTGGAGGTTCCAAAACTGTACCAGTGGAGGCGAGGCCAACAGCCGAAATCGCAACCGGGGCATCCGAACAAGCAAGCACATCAAGGCCTACCAAAGAAAGACGTTACAGGATTTCGGGCGCTCAAGAGCGTAAATTACACAAGGAGAGTCTACGAGCAGTTTCGGCGAAAGGCGAAGCTGAGGAAGCCAAATCTGCTTCGGAGATGGCTGAGCACATCAAAGTGCCCAAACAGGCAACGGGCAGCGAGGTGGCCACCAAGATCAAAAAGGAATACGACTAGTCACCAGTTGGCAAGCCGACTGCCCTAAAGAGGGGGTTAGTAACCCGAAGAGCGGAGACGCTGACGAGCCTGGAGCTCACGGGAGACAGGCAGACCATTTTCCAGAAGGCTCTGGATGCGGCCTTCGGCACAGCTATTAATACGGCTGTGGAGGGCTTGCCTGTCCATTTCGCGTTGAGTGGCTTCAGGGCAACCTTCGAAAATAACATCACGGTCAGTTTTCTTTAAAAGCAACTGAATGGACTCGGAAGTCTTTGGGAGAGTGGCAACATACAGGTAGGAGGGAAAAACGAAATCCCAAAGCTATTCAGAGTCTCCGTCACCATATATGGCAAGCCAAGAGCCAAGTAGGAGATCCTTGGGTACCTGGAAAAGAAAAAGGATCTAAAAATCGACCTGTGGGATGTTCACTATCGCAGAGAAAAAGAGAACTATCTGTTCATGGTTTTTGAAATTCAGACTTGGTAGCAAGATAGAGCCATCCCACGGCAAGGCTATGGATATGGACACCGATGCTGAACAGTCAAAAGACAATCACCTTGATCCACACAAAGTCAAACCGACAAGGTATGGCTTGGATGTGAAACCCGTCGCTGACAAACAGCTTGCTGGTACAGCAGTCGAGACCATATCTGGACCGCCCTTTTCCAGGGATACCAGGAAACGGCCTCCTGTCATAGCGTACTAGTGGGTCCATGGGGAGATTCCACGGTGAGGTTCTCTCAGAATTCGACCATCTCGGATGTGGCAAAGGAGCTTATCGGAGCTATATCTTCATCAGACAAGGAGGCACCCTCACAGAGGATCCCTCCGAGGAAGAGGAAAGAGGCTGCACTAGTGATAGCAGTGATTGAAATCAATCTTCATCGCAATAGGGCTGCAAGAGTTTACTTACAGGAAATCTTTCTTTCAGACACTCTTGATGTTGCTCTCATTCAGGAACTATGAAATGAAATAATTCCTGAATGGGGCAAGTCTGTTCAGCTATTTTATTGCCATAATCCAGGTAAGCCAAGAACCTGTAACATTACAAGGAAACACTTAAACTTTATATCTGTTCCACGGGTTACTTTTAATAACGCACCACGATTTTCTGGGAGAGCTTAGTAGAACGAAGTTTGAAGAGATTAGTTCTCTCATCTCTTTACCTTCCCTTCGACTCAGATCAACAATCCCCATCTATGGAAATTGCAAACACCGTTGGCTTCGCGAGCAAGACTAACTTGGAAATGTTAATTGGATGCGATGCTAACTCTCATTACACGATCTGGGAGAGCACTGACTGTAATACCAGAGGTGAGTCGCTTCTATAATTTCTTGTAACTATTAACATGCATGTACATAAAAAAGACAATCAGTCATATAACGTTGTATGTTTTTACCTGGAAGGTTTCGGTAGTGATCTCACTCTCCGACCACCGTTATATACACTTTGAGTTAGATATGACGGTTGAAAACCCGGTGACTTTTAGAAACCCTACCGGAACTAACTGGGAGGGTTTCAATCACATGTTCAACCTCGAGAGCAGACATAGATGGGGGGTTAAAGGAAATTACCACAGCGTTGATCTAATCTTTCGAGGCTTCGTGCCCGGTCTGGAGAACAGATCTGAACTCTGCCCCCACCCCCACCAATGACTAGCGCGCGAACTAAGGAACCAACGTAAATTTGTGCGTAGGCTATACAATAAAGAAGCCCAAAAGATCAAATGGGGTAAACGAATGGTTAGCCTACCCAAATGCTTTTCGCCATTACAAAATATGCGATCCGTAAATCTATAAGAAAATCATGGCAACTATTTGCGAAAACGTAGGTGGGGTTAATGAGATGTCAAAACTCAAAAGATTTTTATCAAATATACCGAATCAACCCAAGTTCCCCACAGATAGTGACGGAGTCCGAGCCTCTTCCTTTCGGGAATCTTTGGAAATCGTGCTAGGTGAACAATTCCCTGATGGTCAAGATGAGAGCGCTTCGTATCTGCGAACCGAAACCTTTCGCAATTAAATCATTTCCGGGGATATAGACGTGACATTCGTCACGAATGAAGCGGTTAAATGGCCAGTTGATTTGTTCAAACCATTTAAATCCCCGGGCAATTTCGGAATTTTCCAAGCCCTTCTTCAATACTCCGGTAACATTTTGATTAGCAATCTAACCTTTCTCTTTAGGGAATGCATTAAAATGGGCTACACAACGAAGTTGTGGCAGGAAATCCGAGTTTTACTCATTGCCATGGCAGGCTTGGTTGACTACAAAACTGTCAAGGCATGTATGCCAATAATATTAACTTCTTTCTCACTCAAACCATTAGAACGTACTTGAGAGTGAGAACTGAGTTGCTCCATTCCCAGTAGCAGATTGTCACAATATCAGCACGCGTTTTTAAAGGGAAGGTCCGTTCAAATGGTCCATTCAATCAATAAAAAATGGTTTCCTCTTTAAACGCTGTTTTCATAGATATAAAAGGTGACTTTAATAATTTTCTTCTACAATTTTGCTGAAATACTAACAAGATATGGAGTGAACCGATAATTAAAACATTCGATTGCACGCATGTTGAATAATAGAACTGTTTTTGTTGATCTGGGCGGGGTATGCAGAGTTATCCGACTGGTCACGCACTGTGCTACTGATTTCGAACTATACATCAATCCGCGGAAAACTTACTTATGCCTCTTTACAACGAAAAGTAGTATCCCATGCCCTTTATTGTTTCCACACGTTTGGAGCTAAAGGTCAGACTAAAATACCTAGGTATTATACAAGATAAAAAGCTAAACTGGAAACCACATTTTGAAGGCAGAACGAAAAAGGCTCCTAGAGTCTTCACAATGTACCGCAGAACCTTAGGAAAAAAGTAGGTAATCAAAACACGAATAATCCTACAGATATACATTAGCGTTATCCGACCCATGTTAACCTTCTGTTCTGTGGTGTGATGGAAAGCAATGGATAACGCCTTTCATCGTAAGATATTGGAGAAGATTCAAAGATTGTGCCTCTTCAGTGCAAGCGGCACTCTCAAGTCAACAAGCACGCTGGCTCTTGAGGTTATCCCCAGCATACACCATGTGCAAATCCATATCAAGCAGGGGCGTGAGTTGGAGCGCCCCTAATACTGCATCTTAATCAGAGCTGAATTCACACTAGAATAAGGGTTCCCCAAGGATCCATCTCTGAATTCGAGTAGTCTATCGTATCTGGCATCGACAGGGAGAGCATCCACTTCTTCGAGGCTCTGCTGAAAAGCAATTCTGAGTATAGAATTCTATCCAGGGCAGAATGGGAATCACATTCTGTACTTCACCCAGCGACAAACCCTATTATTATTTACGCTCATGGCTTCAAATCTGAAGAAAACACCGGAGTAAGCATTTTCTGCGAGGAACCTCAAATGAAAATCGCCATACACCAGCCTTTAAGGTGCCCCGGTCTTCCAGGCAGAAGTAAACACTATTCTTGAAGCCGAAAGACATCTCCTTAACTCAGACACTCAGAACTGGGAGATAGCTATCAGCTCAGACAGCCGATCAGCCGTCAAGGCTTTTTCAAAAACCTTTACAACCTCCAAACTAGTACTGCAGTGTAAAACTACCCAAAATTCCCTCTCGGAATAACAGGTGACTTGCTCTGCGGTTGCCAGGTCACAGTAATGTCATCGCGTCTCAATTATTTCGGTTTGGGCTGACCGCCAACACAGTCGCCTGTAGTTAGATGACCCTTCGGGTGGAACTACAAATGAACTGTGGGGTAAACCTAATCCAAAACAAACGAATAAGCTTTTGAGATTTAACAAGCCAACCCTGACAGATCTTATCTCTAATCTCACTGGGCACTCTTTTCACAGGGGTCAACTTTACAGGATGAGGATTGTTGATGATCCTAAATGGGGTTGCGGAGAGGAATTTGAAATGGTGACTGACTTTCTTTGTTAGTCTTCGGTTCTCTCAAGAAAGCGGTACAGATTCCTCGGCTCACACCTCCTGGATGAGCTGCACCTAGCCGGCAAGGAGGGCTTAGGGCCAATACTTAGCTTTGTAAGAGTATCAGGTTGGCAATTGCTCATAAGTTTGGAGGGTGAGCAATGGACCTTGTTCTGGCCTACGTTCAAGGGACCCCTGGTAGTCTATATTAAAAATGGCGACCAAATTCCACCGGTGCGTTAGCGGCCACCTTTAATTTAAGATGGAATTGTTTTTGCTGAATATCTCGGCCAATTTCAACTTTTCAACAAAAATTGTAAGGACTTAAGTTGTTGTTAATATGATTCTCTACTACTTTAGATCTTACAATTTTTATCGTGCGATCGATATTTTTCGAATTAACCGGGGGAAATTTGGTAAAGTATAATTATCGAATTATCTCGTTTATTATTAACTTTAGGACATAAATGTACGGGAACAAACTTGTATAGAATTACATTTCCTATAATTATTATCTGTACGACTTTTTTCCTAGATCAAATATTTAAGGTCCTACTCTTGCAATAAAGGCTCAGAGCAAAGTAAAAATTTGAATATTTGTAATTTCGAGAACTTGCATGTTCCTAACACCGCTCAGTTTCTCTTTTCCATTGTAAAGGATATCTACACTCCCAATTTCTGTGATGGCCACGGAAGTTCCTTCTCAGATTCCCGATTCATTCCTCCGCCCGGTGCTACAGCATCGTGTGCAGTTGTGCACTGAGAAATACGTCAGTTCGCACATAGAGGAAAAGTCCACAGATTCGTGGAAAATTATCTTAAATCTACTTGTTGCACTTCTACTGGATTATCTGAATCTTCTGTAGAGCTTCCAAGTGATGTTATGTCGAGGGAAGCGCTGGATTTTCGTCCCAATGGGGAATAACCGGAAGAAGAACTTGGTATGGGAGCATTAGTATTGTATTCTGGATTGGCCGACCATAAATTCATAAAGGTTAGAATTTGATTTTGCGCCATTTCTGCTTTTGAAATAATATTGTTAATTGTATGTCGGTCTATATTTTCTTACTTCCTAAATTTCGTTATGAATCAGCGACATAATTGCCATGAATTACAAAAAGAAAAGAAAAATAACAAATCATATGGATGATCTGATGCAGACATCAAAATCTTATATGCTTCTTCCATTTGATTTTATCTCTATCCTGGGAATTTTTCTCTCCTTTTCGTTTGGTACATTAGCATATCTTGAAACCGTAAATGTTATTGATAAATTATTACATTAATTGTTCGCCTGAAATTTTGAAAATTCTGAATTGTTTTTAAAAAATGTTCAAAAATATTTATATTTAGGTTCTTAAAAATCAGGAAGAATGGATAGCTGTAGCAAATCGTTTTAAAAACAAATGTTTACAAAAAATATTAAATTTAATTGGTGTGCTTTATGGGAAGCATATTTCCCTTCAAGCACATAGGAATAATGCCAGATGTAAGAAAATATTTGTATTAATGGAAACGGAGCTTTAAAGCAACATATGTATGGCATGAAGAGGAGTTAGTAAAAAGCACTTTAAGCGATTAATTAGAAGAGCACACGAAATCATCAATGAGGTTTGCCTGCTACTACTTATCCATATCCAAAGGCAAGAAGGCTCTAGAAATCACTATTCTGTAATAAGCTTGCTAACCACGTCTCCATAGCTCATGATAAATTTCCTGATATTTTGGTTATATACTCCAACTTCCAATCATTATCACTATTCTCATTATCATGAAAATCATTCGTGAATTAGTACAACTTTTTGATCATAAGATAACGTGTGTGACGTGCAGAGGGGCTAGCTTTTTACTGATCTCAATGTTTCTCAAAAGCTCATTCGGAACTGACTGCCTGAATAAAGGTAATCTAATAAGAAGATAGGAAATAACCAAACAACATCGGAAAGGTGAATGCCCACTTTTCATATAACTTTAGGCCCGATACCTCCAGACATTAGAGTTGTCTTAAATGATGCGTTATGATTTGTATCTAGCGGGGAAAGCTTTGGTGATCAGATGTAGCTTGAGCGACTTTCTTAGGTGAATAAGTGGACTTTTCTACTTCTCATGAGAAAAATGTTCATAACAGAGCACTAATGGCCATGGAAGAAAGTTTTCTGAATTAGGAAAGACATCAAGCGATAGTACTCGGCGAGACCTTTAATTTGAAATGCAACATGCCTCCAACACCCCTCCCCTGCCAGGGTTCCTATCCCACCACACAGGTACAAAGAAAAATGTTCATCTATCAACTTTAACTGGTAATGAGCTAATGCGAACTTTTGAAACCCGTTTTCCGATCGGACATAACCCAACCGGGTTAGAGCCGATCTAGGGTGCGAAAAATCTAGGGCGAAATACTATAGAAAAGTGAGTAGGGTATGGCTATAAATAGCTATTTAAGCCTTCGAGTATAGGAGTGTGGGTACTCAAACTTTTTCTCAGGACCTAAGGAATTCGATTCTGTAAAAAGGAAAATCCCCTTTCTCAACAAATGAAAGAAATATATATCATATACTCTAATCTTTTGCATGAATGGGGTAAAAGAACTTGGTCAGGTATTATTGTAGTGCAAAAGATAAACTAAAAATAAGATAGGACACAGGCGCGATTTCCGACTATTTTACATTTAAAAAGTTATACGGCTAGAAATGGAAAAAAACATCACAAAAAGATCAAACTATCCATAAAAGTTTTGCGAATAAAAGCAAAAAATGTGAATTCGCAGATTACATGCAACGAAACAAAGTAGCAAATGATTTCTTTTCGTAAATAAATGAGAAGAGGTGATTTTGCTGAAATATTGACAGAATTATCCCAATGTTTGTTGCTGTTATCCTATGATATTTGAACATCAAGTTTATATACGTTTTGCTTTGAAGAGATTAAGTTGGAGAAACGCATGCTGAATTCTGTGATATTTTTGGGAAAAATCAGAATTTTATTTATGAGAAATTGTATACCTCTTTTTAGTGCGTCATTCAATGCGAAATTTATCTTTTTCTCAAAGAATTAATGGAATTCTGAAGGTAGTTGACCCGATGTTAAAAAAGTTCATTATTCTGAATTTTTACATTCAAAGATATTGTGATTTTTCGATATTTTTTACAAAAAAAATATGAACAAAATAAGTTGTAAGTGGAAATGTGTAGCTGATGGTTGCGATGAAGTTGGCTTAAGTGTAAAACTGTTTATGGTACCAAAGGACAA
Source organism: Dioctria rufipes (assembly GCA_963924295.1). Lineage (NCBI taxonomy): Eukaryota > Metazoa > Arthropoda > Insecta > Diptera > Asilidae > Dioctria > Dioctria rufipes. The sequence goes on from OZ002741.1 coordinate 294,261,628, forward strand.
ACAAAAGTATGTAAATAGAGAACATTTTTTTCGAACGAATATACCTACATATGTATAGAATTGTGAAATTTACAAGTAGTTGAAATTTATTAAAAATAGTTTTTTACGTCTTTTCAATATGGAATTATTTTAGTAATGCATACCTGCCGTATCAGTTAAAATAATGTATTATGGGTTATTATGGTAGTATGCAGTAAAATAAAGTCGCATTGAAGTTAGCCGACATACATACAAATCAGATATTATGTATGTATACCGTGGCTTATAGTTAAAATAATGATACATTTCTTATCTTACATAAAGAAAAAATAATTGCATAAGCCCCTCACTTTGTTGTTATTGTTCACTCTTTTAGACATTTGATTTGGCTTCACGTCGGATTTAATCGGAACTATCAAAGCACATCACAACGTCTGTGAACAATATTTTAATGATGATATGTTTGGTCCATCGAAGTAAAAATTGTTAAAAAATGCCGTGCCGCGCAATTTAGAAAAGCCTTTTCAAACAGGTGAAGTAGACGACTTTTGGGATTTTGCACAATCGATGAATGTATGTAACAATCTAATTTTATTTGAAAAAATCATCAATTTTTTTTCAATCCTACGTTTTTTGTGATGAGGATTCTGAAAAAATTATACTTTTTGCTGAGGTAAAATTGAATAAGTATAAAGACGTTTTAAATACACGTGTTAAGTTCAAATTTAAGTATAATAATGTTAGGTTACCGAAACGTGTAAACGCTAGTGATGGATATCACGGACAATGTTACAGCAGCTTTGCAGCTTTAATGAAAAAATATCGTGGATTATCTGAAAATGAATCTTCAACAGTAGAAGATCTCCACAGTGCATCCTGTTCTACTTCCTATGTATCAAATTTCCCAGTGCATTCTCATGTGAGCATATCACATGATACTGCTCCAATTGTGGATGATAACAATCCAATTATCGATTGTGATTGAAATATACTAATGCAACAATCAACTACCTACTGAGCCTTCTAAACAAGTTCTTGACAATAAATAATAGAATACCACTGAATCTAGTGTAGACAGCGAAAGTGAAAGCTATTTAGAGGTACAGACTTTCAGATTGCAGAGATGCAAAATTTTTCAGAATTTTTAGAATCTATTGTAGTCATAAATCATGAAGGAAAGGATGTTTCGAAGACCTTGAAGTACTTGGATGGTTTTTTAATGACAACTCCGGGCATTCGTCAACTTTAGGAGAACTAAAAAAAAATTAAGGATTCCAGTTTCGCCTCAAAAACTTCCTCGGAATAATAAGAAAGCAGGAAGTAATAATCACCATCCAATTTCGATCCAATTTTTGAGGGCTGTTAAAAAACTATGATCGATGAAATATATTGAATTGGTTAAAGCTGGGAATTGCGAAGTTCAGAGAGAATTTATTTCTAGTACTCTCCTTCCAATATCTCACTTTAGAAAACTCGATTCAGTTTCTACGACAAATTTAAATTTACCTTTTCCAAAAGAGTTGCGACAATTGGTCCTGGGTGAACGCAATGCTTTTGATTATTTTGCAGGATACATGTATAGAAAATAAAAAAATTAACCATATTTGCATTAAAATAGATGAACAATATCTCTTCCACCATTCGACTTTCTTAATGTTTAAAGAAGCCGAAAAATGCGAAATGGTAGTGCCATCCAAAAAGTTCGCCCAGTATATAAAAAATTTAGAAGATTCCTTTAGACAGCAACATTTTAATATATTAATAACAGTTTGGTCTTTTGCTGAAAAACCATATGATATACTATCAACTAATGTTATTGCATATAAGTGTTGCGAGCAAGCTAATATTTCATTTGTTTTAAAATTATTCATAAGGATAAAAATTTTCTGTACCTACACTTAAATAATTTAATAGAAATATTAAGGAAAATGCTTTAAAAATAAAGTGCTATCCGTCTAAAGCATGTAAGTCATAGTACATATCACAAAAGGGGAATAAGGCTACAGGCGGAACCCATCTAAATAAAAACGAGTGGATAACTGCCTCCTCTGTGGTCACTTGGAAACACTGTCTTACTTTGATTGTTCTTCTTTAAACCTTTTACATTACATAAATAATCATTTAATTTGTATATCTTTTAACCCATCCTCAGCGTGATTCCATTTTAATTTTTATTTCACTCATAATTTTACGCGACTTCAATTCTGTTTAGTTTATAAATCTGGTAACTCTACATTCTCTAAATTTTTGCTTTAAACTCGTTGTCTCAGTCGCACTACAATAATGCATAATAATAATTGTTTTTTTTTTTTATTTGTATATGACTCTTTTATTGATTGGCTCTTAGAAAATTTTCTTAAAGTAAATGCAAACAGCTCCAAAAAGGGAAAAGGACGCTAGCTAAACTAAAAGTTTTAAAAAGTCAATAGGAACAAGTAAAGAATTAAAACAAACAAATGACACAAAATGACAAAAAAACAAACAACGTAATGAAATAAACGACGCAAGATTTTCAAAAGAGACCAAAAAACGGATACAAGAATTGTGAAAAGGATCTAAAAGATAGACAAAAAATTTAAAACCAGTCCCAGTTTTGACAATTAGGTAAGGCAGTTCCAACCAATTCCATATTTCCAAAATAATTTAATAAAAATGTAACTCCCTAAACGAGCGAATTTTCAACAAATTTTTTCGTAATTTAGAACCGAGACCGAAACCGAATTATAAATGAGAAATCGAAAGAACGAGAAAATTTACGAGATACCGTTATAGAGCCTCGCGAGAGCAACCTGTAGCATCATAGACCTCTACGAACTGCCCTCATTATCCCTCATTTCTAACGGAGCATTTGTCCTTGAACTTGAAACGGTTCCAAAGCGAGGAGAACCCCCGTGGACTAGTGCCGCAAATTCTGTGGCCTGTTATCAACAGCGAAAGGCGAGAGCTCCGTCCTACACCGATGATAGTGGTTACCATGTGACGTTGAATGTATCTGCGTTCCTTGCCAGATATTCAAGACGTAACCCAGCGGGAAAAATGGGAATGCCTGACTTAGATAAGGCTTATTATTAACATTTCCTGGAATGCATTAGTAATGAGTACGTGAACATACCTTACCTTAAACTGGCTTAGGCAGGCAGGCGTAATGTATGGTTGCGTCATACCTTCCAGGGAATACTTAGAGAAGGCAGAGGTAATGAGCAGATTCATTCATTCGTGTTGTTATCGAAAATAGATAGAAATTTGTGTGGCTGTATTTGCAGAGGCTATTTCCAGGAAGTGCGTACAGGTATTTCTAAGAACAATGAAGGAAGGAAAGTGCGTGCAGATGGAAAACATTCTGATTTATGCATTATTTTAGAAGAAGTGGATTTTTCCTTTAAGTACTAGATACGAATAAGTGAAGAAAGCAGGAAAAGTTCTTCCCTTTACCTCTCAGTGAAAACATGAAGAGTGCTTCCCTCCACCTTCCTGAGGGTATAAATTGAATGGATTTTTCCAACCTTCTGGAAAACTCATGCTTACTGGTTCCGTACATTTTTCTGAAATGGCAGAATAAATGGTTCCACTGAATTTAAAAGCAATCCTTTTCACCTTCAAGAGAATTAATAAGGAATACTTCCATTGACCTTCCAAAGACTTAATAAGGGAGGCTTTCATTCACCTTACAGGTCATGCAGAGGTAAGCTACATAGTTATATAGGGGCCCGTCCCGTCCCGTCGTAGAACATCAATGCACTAAAAGAAATGGACTGGGTATCACATCGTATTTCTTCCATACCTTTCACAGAAAGTTTTCGGAATGCTTCCATTTCCAGCTGGAAAACGTCTCTTCAATCTGTCAACGATGTAACCCTGTTTCTTGCCAGTTTGTTGGCGTTACGACTTTCAACAGTATTGCGATGCCTATACTGATGATGGAGATGCTCGCGCTTAGCAATCAATGGCAAAATATCTGGTGAAAACTAAGGGTACCCAATAGGCTTAATAGCTCGTTGAAGAATGGGAGCACATTTATCAAACAAGTATATACAAGAATTGAAAACAGTTACTTGTACATCAGTTGAACCAGAAAGATTTATTTGCTGCCATGTATGTTATACACTCTTCAACCAGAGCTGCAGCATTAATACGTTTAAAGTCACGATAAAATAATGTTTTACATGCATCTAAAGGTCTCATGGCTAATTCAAAGACAAGAAAAATAATGTGGTGGTCGAAGCAGCCGAAATTGATATTGAAATAGAATTGTAAATTCATTTGTAGATAAAAAGATATCAAGTTAGGACGGACTACTAGTCTGGAAATAATGCGGGAGCTCATTAATTATGTTTAGGTTTAGAGATCGTGAGAGGTATAATAAGTTGTTGATGAAATATTATCTCGTAATAAGTTTACATTAAAATCTCCATCTACGAGATACGAGATATTTCCGAGAATGCTAAACGTGAGTCATATTGACTCCTCGCAAAATAATATTACCGTTATTTCAATGTCTTCATTATTGAAGTAGCCACAACTTCTCAGTACCTTCATTAATGAGTTTGCTGCGACTGTAGATGGAATATTGAAGCTCTTAGTTGCTTGTACGTTACATAACCGGAAGCTATAGGGGTCATAATGACGTATGTTTAGCAATAGTGTTACTTTTGTGCGCTTATTAAAATTTCTCATATAGTGGATTTATTGCGATAAACGATTGACAAAACTATTGGATTATCTTCACAGGATCCAGAACCATCGCAAAAACTGCATCAGAGGATATATTATTCATTCTGCCCTTCTAGAAGCAAGCGAAAGAGTGCAACGGTCTGTTCAATGTGCAGTAAGAAAATATGTGGGGAACATACTATTAAAACTTGTTCCCAGATATACAAAATCTTTGTATAAATTGGCCTTTTCTATGCATTATTAATTTTCATTATTAGAAGGAAGAATTTTTTTTTTATATTCCTATAAATATGTTTCGAATTAAAGGGAGTCAAAAAGACGTATGTTTAGTATTACTGTCTTTTTGCACATGTTTAGTAATCCAGGGGTAAATCCGAAACAGTTTCTTCAAATTCTTTGCAATTACAGTGAAAAGATTGGGCTGACAGTATACCCCCGATTAACACACATTTTTCATATCCATTATTGATTTGAACACACCAAAACTCGAAGGATCAGGTTTTGGAGAGTATGACAAACATTTTGCTTAAAGACGTCACATATGTAAATCGCTACATCACAATAAGTTTGTCCTTTACGGTCATTGCGGATTAGCTGATACCCACGAAAACTCACAAGTGAAGAATTTATAGCACTTTGTAGCCATGTTTCGCACACAATAAGAGCATGAACATCGGATGCATCAAAAATTTCCTACAGTTCATCCAAATTTGATTTAAGGCTTCTCGCATTAAAATGGCAAATCTTAACCACCTTATGCCTATTACAAAAGATATTGAGCATGGTTCTTACCCCACCCACGATCTGCAAGTAGTTATTCAAGATCAAAATAATCAGGCAAAGACTGGAACACTCGAAGAAGAGACATAAAAATATAACAAATATGCAAAATATGCCGCTACTAAGCCATGAAAAAAATAGTAAACAAAGAAAAATGACATTAGACAATTTAATAATAGAGCAATTAGATAAAGTACTACTAAGATTCGAGATATATAGTATATTAAGCATTGATGAAAATTCAAATATATTATCAAAACGACAAATTCAATTAAATGTATTAATTAAATGACTGTGTAGACAAAAACAAAACCAAGAAAAAGTTACGACTAATGCCAAATTCGTAGCCGATCGTGCTCCTGAAAACGCAGGGTCCATAATATGCAGCTAATTCAATAAAAAAAGATGTTCTATAGGCCTTAGATAACTTTAGAAATGGAGTGTATGGGTTTATACGGCCCGGTGATCCAGATTATTTAAGAAAAAACTATACGGTTGTTTAAGCCATTATTTATTTTCTAGAAATATTCCGATATTTCGGTTTTTGGTTTAGACCATTATCACGGCTAACAAAAAGTACAAACCAAAAATGCAAAAAAAAACAATATATGTAACTGATTTACCTAAAAATCGGTAAGTCAAGTCAACTTTATTGGGTTGCTAAAAACCTTATGTCATAGATTAAAAGAAAAAACAAGTTAAAAACGAAAAACTAGTGAGTTAAAATAACCACACTCAAAAAAATAAAAAAATATCACATAATCAATAACAATATTACAGTTTATAGCAAAGCCAAACATTTTCAAACATAATAATAATCAAAGAAAAGACGAACTAAAAACTAAGACGGAGACTAACAAACTAAAAAATTTGAGGATATGAACTAAAAACTTTGCTGAAGGAGTATTAAGTTCATCCCGCTAGTGGGAAAGGCCATCAATAGAATGCATGCATAACGCATGCGTAATTTTAATGCGTTTTTCAAGCCCGTCTTTAGTCACACAAATAATTCCATCCCTGGTAGAAACACTCTGTAAGATATCCAGCTTATGAAGTCGCATTGCCTCCTTGAATAATAGATTATTGTTAGCAGCGATGCTCTCGTTCACGAAAATGCGGCTATCAGAAGCAAATTTCACATTTGACACATTTATAAAAGGCACCAATAAATGACTTTCGCTCTTGAGTACTAGCAAAGCGTACAAGTATTGACGTGTGGGTATTTTTCTGCTTGGACCGAATCCGTTATGCATCTACAACCAGTGAGACTGGATGATTTATTTTTGCGGCCAAGTTTTTAACAATATTCACTGGAAGTTCACCCTTTATATGCCGAATAACATTATTGACTGCATCTTTTAGCCGTTGCACTCGAGGTATATGCTCATATTGGCGTTGTAAATCAGTCTTAAGACTCTCCAAGCTACCAATATTTTGTTTCAGACTATTCACCTTTGCATCAACAACTTTAATTCGGGCATCCAGGTGAGATATCATGCGATCCTCGAAGAGTTTCAATTTATCATCCATCAAACTGCTTAATTTTTCTAGCAGTTTGTCTTTTGAAGAAATCACCAAAGTATTGTCGTCACCACTCTCAGAAGTCTTACGGCCGCTTCACGTTGACATAGAGACAGGGGAATTCCCCGAACGGGAACTGTTTTTTTTTTTACTAAAAATGGCGCAGCGGTTCTCGCTTGTGTTGTCGGTTTGCCCATTACTTGAAATTAATTATGTAGTTAAAGCAAAATATTAATATAAAAAAAAAAAAATTTATTAAGCACACTGCACGTTAAGAAAACAGGAACATTGAAAACAGACATGTTACTCACAGGCCATAGCATAGCTAAGTTCTTTTCCCCCATTAATGCAAAAGGCGAAAGTATATGGCATTATATAACAATATTATACTTTATTATTGTAGAGTACAACAAGACCTTGAAAAACGATCCTTTCAGTTTGTACAATAACAACAAATTACAAAATTTGGCAAATAAACTACATATTAATTAATAGGCTTAGAATTAAATTAATAAATAATAACTATAAAATTAAATACAATAAAAAAAACATAGCTAGCAGTAAATAAGACAAAAAAAAAAACAAAACAATAATGATGATAAGAAACAAAATTCTGCAGAACTTACACAAAAAAAAAACAGAAAAGATAAGCAAAAAAAAAAGTCAAGTGAGCACACACATACCTACGAAGAGTCATTACAGGTTAAATACTGAAATAAACACCTCCTGAACATGCCAACCGAGCTCACAGATGAAAAGCTTGAACAAAGAAGGACCGTTCGCCAATTAGACTAGTGAATCCTGGAATTAAGAAGTCAAGACATCTTGTTGAGTGCAAGGAACAAGTGAAATGTGTTAAGTAGGTAGGCTCCTTAATCCGAATTAATTTATGAGGGAAGCATAAAGATCTATAGCTATAAAAAGCTCTAGGGGACAACCTAGTAATGAGCAGCGATACAGAGTCTCGCAAGCCGTAAACAAACAGTATTTGTTTCTTTTTTAAAAACACAAAAAATTTGTAATTTTGTTCGGATGATTCCTATCTTCTTATTAGGTTATCTTTGACCGCGACATTGCCGAAATGGTAAATGAATGTGGCAGGGTACAATGGAAACTTCGACTGAAACTGAACTTTGTTCAAAGTGCAAAGTTGGTGTCGACTGTGGCCAACTTCAGTTCAATTACCATGGCCGGCACTTCTGATTTACTCAAACAGTGTAAGCTTTAATTTACAAATGTCAGCTCAGTATCGACTTCGACTGCAAATCAGTCGTAATTCGGGCCTCGAATGATATTATCTTCTCGAATATCAGGGTCATACTACCTTAAACTAAATTTCACTTTGCCCAAAGTGTTCAAAAGAGATGTAAGATTTCTGTGAAATAAAATTCTCATTTTTCTCGAAAACATCAGAGTTTCCAGTATGCGTTTTTCCCACTTAATCTGTTTGGAGCAAAGCGAATGTAAACAAAATTACCTTCTGTTCAAATATCATAGGTTTATAGCAACAACTTTGGGACAAACTTCGATGCCAATTCTCAATATTTCAGGGAAAAACGTGGTTACACAAAAGCATGGGAATATTTTATTTATAAGAGTAAAATCTGCAAATTTCGCCCATTATCATTTATTTACGAAAATGAATCATTTGTCACTCTGTTTGGTTGCATGTAATCTGCGCTTTTAATTTCATTTTTAAAAAGAGCTTTTTTTCTTTCTTTCTTTTTCTAGTTGTTAATATTTAAATAAAAACAATAGGAAATCTCTTCTGCTTCCTAGTTTGTTCTTAAGTTAGCTTAATCTTTGCTATCGGCACGTTTCTCTGGCGGAACTGTACACCAATCAAAGCAGATTTTCAATTTTTACTTTTTTGCATTTCGATCATAAAACTAAAAAAGGTGCCACAACAGCAGTAACATCGACTTTGAAGATAAATTTTAAATGCCGACACTGTGTCAGCTCGGATCGCATAGGGTTAAATACAGTGGAATACAGATCTTACTTTAAAAAAGATTTTTATTTTCAATATAAAAACCAATAAATTAATATTTATTTATTTATTTATTTAGATAATAATAGTTTTTGCGATTTCTTCGATAGAGCTGGTATCAGTTATCTACAACAAAAATCTTGACAATTAATTCTATTTTTCTAAATATATTGTTTTACAATGTACATAAGTATTATCTACTATTTACTTAGTAGCTATCAATAATGCATTCGCTAGAAAAACAACAATGTCTCTTTATTTTCAATATAAAAACCAATAAATTAATATTTATTTATTTATTTATTTATTTAGATAATAATAGTTTTTGCGATTTCTTCGATAGAGCTGGTATCAGTTATCTACAACAAAAATCTTGACAATTAATTCTATTTTTCTAAATATATTTTTTTACAATGTACATAAGTATTATCTACTATTTACTTAGTAGATATCAATAATGCATTCGCTAAAAAAAAAACAATGTCTCGTAGCTGTTGGTCTGATTGAATTTTAATACGTTTTCATACATTTTTATAGAGAAAAAAAACTACAATCTAAACCAGAATTCTAAACGTGAGCTTTTATTTTTTCTGATAAGATTAGATAGGTACCCATGTCTGCTTTATCAAAGCTGACGCATTGGCAGTTTCGACGGTGCCGTATCCGGTGAACACATCAGTCGACTAAAGGTTTTCATAAATAAAGTTATTTGAAAATGGACGAAACGGACGTATCGATATTTAAATTCCTCAATAAAAATAAAGAAGAAAGTGATAAACTGATTGAAACTGAAAAAATTGTAAGTGACCTTAAAAGTACTCCTGATGACTGTGTGGACGGCGCCCTAGGACCTAAGATATCTAGACCGGCCAATAATGATACCTATGATATTAGTCACGTTAATCTAGGAATAGCAATAATTTTTAATCACAAAAATATTCGCGGAGAAACACCTCGCCACGGTACTGAGAAAGACAGGGATCGTTTACGAAGGGTTCTCTTGGATTATGGCTTTGCAGTGAGAACATACGACGATAGAACATTTGAAGAAATTAGTGATATTCTTGAAGATGGTGAGTAATTGACTAGTTAGAATGGTATTAAAATATCAGATTAACTTGTTTCATGTTTTAGTGTCAAAAGAAGATCATACTCACAACGATTGCCTTTGCATTAGTGTAATGTCGCATGGAATTCCCGGAAAGGTTTTCGCCAAAGATATGCCGTATCCCGTCGAAAGACTATGGAAACCGTTCTTAGGTTCTAATTGCAAAAGTCTTATAAATAAACCAAAAATTTTTTTCATTCAGGTATGTCAAATTTGTTGATTCTTTGTTTGTTTGTTTTTAATTACAATTTTTATGCGTTTTTATTCAAACGGTAAGGTTAAATTATGTAAACGGCTAAGGGTTGAATTAAGAGGTTTATATTGATAATTTTTGAATTTACTTCTCTACCCTAAAAATGTTCAAATCAGTTTGAAAGTTTTTAAATTCCAATGAACTCTCCTGTACTTAACAGCTAAAAAACAAATATATGGAGGTCCATAGGGCAAGCGGTGATAGTACTCCTCTAGGTAAACAAAAAATTGTATGCCGTGGCGAGGGGGGGGATCTCAGCAATTTCGGAGGTAAAGGGTAGTTAAGAAATATGCTAATATGGCCTTTCCAACGACTGCTCAACCAGCCCTTTACTCCTCTCTTCTCCGGGCAGTATAAAATTAAAATTTCGGATTTTTTACTTTTGTTCTTACTTTGACCTCGTTTTCTTTTTTTTGTTACAAAAAGCTGATTAACAAGATTTTTTTTTATAAAACTGTAAATTGTAGACTCGTCATTTCAATTTGATACCTATGTCCTAACTTTACCCATTAAAAAATTATTAGCTCACAACCTATTCAGGTCATAACGAAATTAGATAATATTTTTTAAAAATTACGTATTTTAACACGTCCTTAAAGCTGGCTGAACGGGTTCTGAGGTAGTGGTAAATTTAAGGCTCATTCAAGGCTAATTTAATGCCCAAAATCTAAATTTAAGGCTCCCATAGTTTTCCCAGAAATCACGATTCTGCTAGCTTTAGATAAAGTTAGCAGAACCAAACAAAAAAACCTATTAAATTTACAATTACGATATAAAATGTATATAGGAATTTAAGGCTAGTTTAAGGCTCCATAAAAAACGGCACATAAATAATTTTAGTTAAAGATCCCACAGAATTCCTCCAAAGGACAAGAAAATTAGAGCTGATGATTTATAAAAGAATACCAACACTGGACTAAATAGCCTTACAAACTAATTTCCAAGAACAAATCGCATTGGTTTTGAGGTATCTAATTAGAATTCAATGAGCCTTAAATTCTGCCGGTCCAATTTAAGCTGTTTTTTAATAATAGGTGCCGATTTGGTCCGGTTCTGCTGGCTGAACGCGGTTCTGCTGCTAAGCCTAGTACTAAAATGCAATTCCTCTTCACAAAACGAATCAGTTCTTCAGCATTTAATTAGAATTCAACGAGCCTTAAATTTTGCAGGTCCAATTTAAGCTGTTTTTTAATAATAGGTGTCGATTTGGTCCGGTTCTGCTTGCTAAACGCGGCTCTGCTGCTGAGCCTAGTACTAAAATGCAATTCCTCGACACCTATTATTATCATTCAATCATTTTTTGGTTAACTAGTCAGTCAGTATTTAATCTCAATGAAACCAAGTGACACTCATCTCTTCCCTACAGTCCACTCCACACATCCGACGCTACTTAAATTTATCCTAAATTATAGAAAGTAGTGTTTATTTGAAAAATAGAATAAAATTGGCACGATTTTAAAATAAAAATAAAAGAAAGTGGTGTCGTTTAATAGACAGTGACTTTTGTTGTCCACACCCCCCCCCCCCTTTGTTTCTTCACGTATTAAGGAAAGTAAATCAAAATCCTCAAGTTCCATATACGAAACTGATATGATAGTTACGCCCTGCCCAATGCCCAATATTTACTCCAAGTACCAGGACGCATACTTGAAATCTCTTAAGTACAAGTACAAGTTCCGCTACTGGTACTTAAAAATTTTCAACTATAAGTCCAGGTTACTGCTACTGGTACTTATAAAGTTCAAGAGCATTTGAAAACTCAAATTAGAAATTTTGAAAAATCTATAGCCAGTTAAATAACTGGATGAGGTTTCCATTTACGAAACATCATAAAATATCGTATAAGCTTTTGCTGTTTTAATTTCTACGTAGTTTCGCAAGTTTTTTGTGTATATTATTTGAGTTTGCCTTTAGCAAAACAAATGCAAATCAGATAATGATTGCCTTTGTGTCGCATTTACAAGACCTGCAAATGAAAATCAACGCTCCACATGTGCAGAGGAAGTGAGCGGATTGCGGACTTCATTGCCAATCTTCTCAAGAAAGGATATCGATTCAACATGTCAATTTCTGTCCTAGAGTTACTTATGTATTGCGAAATTTTCGTTCTATTTTACTGAGGCGATAAGATTTCTTGAGGCACTGTCGAAATGCAGATAACCTCTATTATTAGAAGCCGTATTCAAATAATGTACAAGAATACTTCACGTTATGATGGTATTTGTCGTAAGTGCGTTAAGTACCAGTATCGGACCTTTACTTAAAATTTTTTTGAGTACCAGTACCGGGACTTGTAGTTGTACTTAAAACCATTTAAGTCCAGATCCTGATACTGGTACTAATACTTAAATTCAAACGTACTTAAGTTAGATATACATTTTAGATCAATTATTTACGTTTTTATTAAGTAGTAGGTATAAGATAGTTAAAGCCTGTATACGCTTTAGTTTACAGTTTTTTCCTGCAAGCTTAATTAGCCCCTGTTAAGCTGTTGTTTGTTTTTAATTATCTCATTTCCCATATTTATGAGTGCCAGAGCTGCTTGCAGCATTAGTATAAATTTGGACAGAAGTCTGTATTAATTTCTGTTTTCAGTCTTTCCAAATTTACTGCAATGGTCTTGTTTTGGAACATATTATTTTTTACTTTCGTTTCAGCCTTTAAGTTTGAAATGTCTACATTGAAAGCATTTTCATAATTTTCTACAAATGCCTCTCCAGAAGTTTCAGGTATAACTTTATAAATGAGTCAGTGCCAAAGGTAGATTTTCAAACTTAAAACTGTAAATATGTATCTTGCAATATTCGGATGACCTTGGCCTTGTATTTTATGGAAAGTCTACTAAACTACTTTTACCTATAGCGGACTGTATCAGAATGTCTTTTGCTATCTCCTGTTGCCTTCTCCTTTTCCAGACTGGAGTAGGTTCTAGACAAATTTAATGTTTTTCTGTAAATTTCTCGGTATTCCGAAGTATTTATTGTCTTGTCTAGAGTGCTAATAGTTTTATTCCATAATGTGATGTATTAAGTATATTATTAAAGTTTTTAATTGAGCGGTAAATAGTTCTTCCTTATAAAGATAATCAGCCTTATTACTGAATTCGTTGGGACTAGAATCGAAAAAGCTTTAAAGTTCTTTTTTCCGGAAATTTAAACAAGGTTTTACGAAATTTTCAAAATTTCATTGATATCAAAGGTTATCAATTAAACATTCTGCACAAACTGTCAAAATAGTTCTGCATGATTTCTTCTACTGATCACGCGTTTGTCAAAATTCAGTGGAATCAAAGCAAACTCAGAATAGTTTTTAAAAATTTGAAAAAGATTTAATAGGTTTTCTTGAAGAAAAGAACTCGTTAAAGGCTTTCCGATTCCGATCCGAGCGGATTTAATTCAATTAGGCGTAATGGCCACTACACACGCTCAAGCAAATCTTACGAGTTATGCATGGTCCAGTCGATTAATTTACATGAGCGTGTGTAGCGGATGTCGGGACTTGAGTTGAGAGAGCATGAGTGAAATCGGCTGAAACTATTACGTACAAGCAAAACTTATGACTTAGATGTGGAATTTAAGTAGACAAAATCAGATGTTAACTTTTGCCTCCACTCACAACGAATTTTGTTCAAACTTTAATTCAGTTCTATAGCAAAGTAGACTTCAGCCTCAACTCAAGCTCTGATTTGCGGTACACACGCTCATGCAAATCATAGGACTGGTCCATACATGGTCCAATCGTATGATTTGCTTGAGCGTGTGTAGCGGCCTTAAGATTATGCGAATGAACGAATGTTTTTGGGAATTTTCATAATTTCTTAGGGGGAACCTTGGACCCTACCCAGTTACGCCAATACATATAACGTGTTCCGAAAGCTGGATGTTAAACCACAGCCTCTAACGTACAATATAATATTAGCAGTCCGGAGATGATGATGACTTATTGCTTCTTTTTTATAAAGCACCTTTTAACTTAAAAGAAAGTTTTAACTTATGCATTGATATACAAAGCTTGTTTCAGAGATTATACAGAGACCAGGTCGTCCATTCTTGAATTGCCTTAAAGCAAAAATTTCTGTAGTTTCACATGAATTTGGAGAATTTTATTAGTTTTTAGTTTTTTTTTATTATTATTATAATTTTGTTGTTTATTTTCCTAAGCACAAAGTAGCTGCATTGGCTAATAGATCAATAATTATTCCAAGGTCATAGCTCTCCCAGGTTATGAGTGAGAGGAACGTGAATAGAATAGAATAAAATTAGTTTTTCAGTCATAACTCCCACAACTCTCCTTATTGCCGAATGGGTCTCATTGTAAATAGTTTCAATAAATCTTGACCCATCACTCATATACATAAATGTTTCCTAGACAATCTGTCAAGGAAATTGTACATCTCCTGCATGTAGAGTTTCAAATGACATTTTATTACAATTTTACAAATTCTTAGTGATTCTTAATAATTGTAATTTTGTACTGCCCCATCCTACCCCAATGTGAGTTACTAAAAACGATCTTTTGAATATTTCAGGCATGTCGTGGTCAAGAAGTAGACGGTGGAGTGCAGTTTCGTGGATTTGCTACAATGTCTAGGACCATGGATATGATCGATGCTGAAGCACGACCTGTCACATTTACTATTCCCTCAACAGCAGATCTTCTTGTAATGTATTCGACATTTGATGGTAATTTTGTATATTTAATGTAAACAAATTTCTTTAAAAATATATTTCTAGAGGGTTATTCGTGGCGTAATCCACTATGGGGTTCATGGTTCATACAAAGTCTTTGTGAAGAGCTTGAGAAGGCTCTTAAGTCAAAAGAGCCTGCTGAGTTGTTTCGTCTTCTTACGGCCGTGGCACGTAGGGTAGCTTATGAATATCAATCAAATGTTCCTAAAAATGAAAATATGGATGAAATGAAGGAAATGCCAAACTTTGTGTCAACTTTAACCAAAATATTTTATCTCAAGGAGAAAAATTAACGGAAAGCTTAGCACTTTTGTAATTCACTCGGTTTTATTAATTAATTTTGTTTTACATATATTTTATTAGCATTAATTACTTGGTAAATGTAAATATTAAAGTAACCACACAAACTAGATGCTTGCATTAAAAATGATTCAAAAATTGATTTTTGCTCGAATATAAAAAAAAAAACATTTTGATATAAATATACACTAGAGAAATGAGGGGATCTATAATTTTACTAATTATTTGACGTATTTTCTGCATGTTTGCAATGGCTGAACATCAAGAAATCCCGGAGTACAGAGATTAGCACTACAAAATCCCGAATATTAACTTTTACCCAAACGGGATTTTACAATTTTTTTCTTTCAGAAACGGGATTTTACAATCTGGGATTTTCGATTACCATTTGATTTTGCTTTGGATATTTTTAATGTATAGTATAAAAATTCCGGACTGAATCCTGAAGTACATATATCCTAGAAGTTTCGAAAATGAAAACAATCACAGGACACATAGTCTTGGAGTATAAAATCCCATTAAAAAACGTTCTGATGTCTGGAATCTCCCATTATTCAAAATTGTTGGGAAAAAAAGTCATAAAAAATATATTCCGGGATATTACTTGAATTTATTTTCCAGGGATTTCGATTTCCGGGATTATGTATATTATCAGAAGTCACTAATCGAATTTTTAAAATTCCGGGTTTCGTTCCTAATCCTTCCTAAAGTCGTAAAGTATTTTACTTTTATATTTCGGCTCCGGTTTTGTTTTATGCAATTTTGTTGTGCAGAATCGTCACATTCCGTGATTGTCTTTTCCAGAATTTTTCAATCTTGATTTCGATATACGGGTTCTCGTAGTTAACCTGAATGTGTTGTTGTGGTGTTTGTTTCCGAAAACACAATTTTTAATAAAATCCCGATAAACTCAATGAATGTATTCTGGAATATTGAATAAATTGATAATTTAATTTCTGGATGTGAGCAACTTCCAGCGAATATAAAACTATTTGAGATTTGAAGTAAAATTACAGAGTGATATGAAATCCCAAAAATGATGACGTAAAAGTTCAAGGGATTTAAAAATCTCGGAGTACAAATATTTCGAAAATTGATGATATTATTTCGGTGATATCCGTTGCGGTTTTTCCAGTAAGTGGAAGTACTTAGTTCAATTTATTTGTTTGCTTGTAAATTTATTGTTCATTGTGTTGTGTTCGGGATTATGTTTTCTCTGGATTATGTATCCAAGATTTTAAAATCAATTTTACCTTCGAAGGCGTTGACTTCCCTCGATTGCGCACGTAAGATAGAAGTTACTTTTTCTAGTAGTAGTATAATCTGAAATATCAAGTATAGTTTGTGCACCGGGAACACGGTTGAAGAGTTATACCTACGTAGAATAATTCATTTATGTATAGATAGTTACTGCTTCGTAAATCGCTTTTTTCGTCCAGTTGTAAATGTACCCTTTTCATACTTAAAAACAGTAGATTTACCCCATTCCATCACATTCCATTACAAAGAATGACCATTAAAATTAGTTTTCAAAAAGACGAGACTTAGCTAGATGTCTTATTTGCACTCGAAAACAGTAGATTCAAGTTAGATTCGTTTTCAAGAGAATATGCATGCATTGCTTGTTCACTAGTATTACCCGTGTTACCCGTATTAAACTTTTAAGAAGCTTACGCTCAAATACAAAATCATCCGTTTTCGATTAATCTAATTGGGAAGATTCATATCCTTTATTTTGATCTTAAGATAATTGAACCATATCTCATCGTTTACCCCTCATTTAGTTAGTTTTTTTTTGAAAGTTTGGTTACTTAAAAACTGGCGCATTGGTAATTTGATGCAACTTAATCAACACAAATTAGTTGGGTGTACCCCACAGAAATTACATATATAGTTTACAACTTTTCAGTGTAAGAGAAATTTACTGTTGTCAAATTTTATAAATCGGCATTGGAAGAGTCTTATGTAGTCCAAATAGCCCACATAGTACAGTTTGAGGATTTGTCAATCTAGCTGGTTTTACGTGAGCACCTGCCAAGTATGGCTTAATCCCACGGCATTCTTCATGCCCGGATTGTTATCGACAATCAAAGTCCTCATGTGCGTAACAACGAGGCCCAGTATGCCAATAGTGCATGACATGACATCAACTTACTGGTTGAATCGAAATCTATCAAATCTCTGCCGCTCTAGGGTAATGACACCCTTCACCACAGTCACCACGATGCTCCCATGAAGGGGCCTTCCCAACTTGAGATGAATAATTCCAATTATTCAGGGCTCCTCAACCCCGTGGTACCAAGTTAGCTAAAGAAGGGCTAGTCATTTGGTATGACTTTCGTAAAGCATGATCAACAGATCATGAATACTCCCAGTGTAACTTGACTGGTTACTCTGCTCGGGCCTAAATTTTTTTTGCAACGTCTAAAAAGAATTGTATCTAGCCTAATAGGTGCTGTCCGAGGGGACCACGTGAAGGTCAAGATATGCCTGTATTCAAGTTTGTATAGGCTTCGAGATTCACCATTTGGATCTTATAGCTGACCATGCATACTATCCATATAAGCACTACTAACATACATACTTGATTTCCATAATTCATCAACTATAACATCCTTTCGCCCCCTGCCCAATAGGCTATGTCGGAGATTTTATTATTCTGACTATCATGAGCACTTAAATTCTTTGCATAATGACCTCCTGTCATTAAAGCCCTACTACAATACCAAAAGAGCCAAAAATCAAAATTTTTATTTCTCTAAGGTATAGTTATCTCGCCGTGAGAAGTACCAATTCGTTCATATGGATATCTCTCACCCATACTACCGTACTGTTCGTACTCTCGTGGGAGATGCCAAAGCGATCTTCAGTACAACAAAGCAAATTTCTTCCATCAAGTGTGCATGCTTTCCTCTTATACAGCTTTCACCTTGGGCAGCATTGCGCTTCACAAACTTTTTTCCCCCGTCCTCCCAATCCGAAATAACAATGCTATTTAGTCTTACTAAGGTTTTATAATTGTTTTATTAAGGTTTTGATCTTGCCAAATGGTTTTATGGTCTTCTAGATTTTATTTTAAAAATAGCCTGGAAGATAGTAGTTGAAACGATTTAGCAATTGAGTCTATTTGTACTTGAAGAAGTTTTATCGTTGTCATCGATTCACTAGGATAAAACCAATAAGCAGCAAAATAGTAAATAAATACCGCTTCATTTCATTCTGGTTTTATAGCAACCTTCAAAGTTGTTGTACTAATCTTTGATAAAACTTAAAAATAAGACGCATAAAGGTTATACTAAGAAAGACGGGAGCTACTTTAAATCCAATTTGAGGGACAATTTGGCCTATAGAGCTACTGGGGTATGCAGACATCTATCATAAAACAATGTATTATGCACAGAGGTTTTAAGAATACATTTCAATACCCTTTCACAAACTCATTTGAAGATTAAGAGGCTTAGTCAAGTGCTGAAATATTCCCTATAATCATAGTAAGTGTTGTCAAGTGCCTTCGCCTTTGCAGCGCCATATTTTATGAGATATTCTATGTGCTGTGATCAGTAAAATTTCAATCGCCGGAAAATTTGCTACATTATATTTCAACATTTTATTAAATTATTATAAAATGGAACCTATAAATCTATTTGGCTCTATAAAAATAATTATGAATTAATATAATTTGAATTCAATTTCAAGTGTAAAATGTTTGCTGAAATAGTATTTCCAATGCCATTTTTATACCCTATATGAAATCTATAGGGTATACCAAGTTTGTTATTCCGTTTGTAACACCTCGAAATAATTATGGTAGAGCAAAATGGATTGGACACCCACGCATAATATTAAAAGTTATTTTGATTTTTGCATGTCCGTCCGTTCGTCTGTCCGTCCGTCTATCCGTCTGTGCGCACGATAACTCGAGAAAGCGTATACTTAGAGAGCTGAAACAAGGACATAAAAAAAAAAATTAAGTTCGAAAATGAGATAAGTCGGGCAACTCCTTCGTGGGGTTGCCATACAAAAATTGTTGTTTTCCACTATATATTTGGACACCGCCTGAGAACGCGTTGACGTCGGCAACTGAAATTTGGTACATGGTGTTTTCATTGTACTAGAAAATAAAATTTCAAAAATGAACTAAATCGGGGAACTCCCTCTTTGTGCCGCCGTATAAAAACTTAGGTTTTTTACGTATACTGTGAAAACGATCAGTCCAAAATATTTTTATTGTACTAAAAACTTCTTCAGAATACGAAATTGGTAACAATATTTTTTTCTGTCCCACAAACCGTTCTAGAAATATGTGCGAAAAACCGCTTCAAAAATCAAACTTGCACAGAAGGGTGACAATAAGAAATTTCATACGGGTAAAATAAGAATTGGTCTTAGACCAATTCTAGTTTTTTACTTGTTTGTCTTAGAAAACGTATGAAGAATAGTTTTATAATAGTTTGGATAACATTTTGCGGACAGGTTGAATTTACGACTTTTTTTTTTCATAAATAGTTTTAAGAATGATTTCAAATATAGGCCCTCAAAGCTTATTGTAGCTTTGCCATTTTTAGTTTTATAAGACGTTTTTTACGTTCATATAATTGTGGGTTTGATTCATTGGCTTTATTATATGTAAGTTTAATGAAATAGAATAAGAATAAGAATACGTTTGTTTATCGTGAAGTACTACAACAATACAAATTTCATTTTTTAGTACACAAAAAAAACCTCAAATAGAATAAATAAAAACAAGTAAATATTAATAAAAAGGTCGAGAAATGAAATAAAAATATAAAAAATACAAATAAAATAAATTAGAAATTTAAAAATTAAAATAGAAATCCGAAAAAACATGCTATTAAGCAACGGAAATAAAATCCTAAAATATTACATAAAACATAAGATTATCAATACAAATATACAACAACTAATAACTAGAAAACACAGAGCTAAGACCACCTAAAACATACCCAAAAGTCTACCCCACGACGGTGCTGCAGCGCGTTATTTGCTCCATAAACCCACGAGTGGAGCTAGTACGCTGAATATCGGATGGTAAATTATTCCAAACTCGAACAGCACGAACAAATTAAGAGTCTTCAATTACTGAATATTGAAAGTTTGGTATCAGCAAGTCGAAACGCCTTGAGGAGTTTAAAAATATTAAATTATTAAATAAATAGCTTGGCTCTTTAAAGTAGATGAGCTTATGAGGAGATGACAGAAGCCCATGTGAAAGATATAGATTTAAGGAGCAACCAAGTACATGATTACGATGTTGCGAAATATGATAGAATCTCCCGCTTAAAGACGAATCTTGTGCAGTCCTTGAAAGCCACATTTAGCGTAGTGGAACAGAATGACCACAGTGAGAGAATAGGATACTGCCATGGGAAAAGTACGGCAGAATCAAAGATTTGATTAGCATCGAACGTGTGCTCGTAGACAAAGTTCCCGAAGACAACCACAGCCGGTGAAGCCCACCATAAACTCTACCAGTCATATTATTCATTATTGCTATTTAAAAATATAGGTAAGATCAGATGCCTCAACTGCTTTGCGATGGAAGGCAATGCACTGCGACTGTCAGGCATTAAGTAATAAAAGATTGTTATCAGCGCAGCGTACAATATTACGCAAGTCGGAATTAAGCCTATCACTGTAATACTCCAACAGTCCCAGGGGCGGATTTCCCTATAGGCCGAGTAGGCCCGGGCCTAGCGCGGCAGATTTAGGGGGCGGAAAAACTTGGTGGGAATATTTTTTTTTTAGTAGTGAACCCACACGTCAACGTTTAAAAATTCAAAAATGTGTCCATAGCACCCAGCAAAAAAAATCATCATACTTTTTCGTTTTTTTAAATAAAATAATTCGTTGGAAAGTGTTATTTTTAATTCTACTCCATTTTTTTCAAATCTACTCCGATTTATGAGGCAGCCTACTCCGCTAATTCTAGCCTGGGGTCCCTTCACTGGATATAGATCATTCAATTTTTCGTGTTTTACAGGGAGTAGGGGGGCGGCAATCTTCCATAGGCCTAGGGCGGCCAAGTGATCAAATCCGCCCCTGACCAGTCCTATTGGTTGATACGATACACTTGGACATCATCCGCATACAAAGGAATTTTGCAGTATACAACAATATTGTGGAGGTCATTTACATATAGGCTGAAGAGCAAAGGGCCGAGAATAGAGCCTTGAGGGATACGAAAATTTAGAGACAAAACACCAGAAACACAATCCTTTATCTTAACCCGATGCAATCTATTGGAGAGAAAGCTGCGGATTAAGGACACAGCACAGAAATGAAAAAGGAAGTTTTAGGCCAACTATTCAAGTAAATTGGAATGAGTGACCATGTCAAATGCTTTGGAGAAATGAATCAGGGCAAGAACACACAGATGGTCCATGTCAAGCGAGCTGCGCATATCATTCGTAACAATAAAAAGGGCTGTCTCGCAACTACAAGATTTACGAAAACCGGACTGGAAAGGACTTAATAAGTTAAGGCTTGCCAAGTGATCAATCATTTCTGTACCATCAATTTTTCCAGACCGCAGCAAGAAATCCCGATATTTATATTCATATTTCACGACTAGTCAGGCAGGGAAGCCGAAATCGCTGAGAGTTCTTGCAATTATTCGTTCTTTGGCTATATTTAAGTATATACGCACTGTTGTTCTTTGCATTCCACGAACTGAATTAATTCGAGAAAGTTGGAAATTCACTGTACACTCGCATTTTATCGTCAATTTGCATTAACTCCCTATTTGTAGTTTTCCGGCAACTTCAATGACATTTTTACCTCAATTATCATATTTAAAATATTTCTGATGTGCGAAACAATATCTTTTGAATCGATTTTTTGTTAAAATTTGCAAGTCTCTTAAATACGGAAACCAAAAAATGTAAAATCTAATTTGGTTGTGGCGATTAGTGATAGCCGCTTAGGCGTTATTTCTCTAAATATACGGTTTGTTCACATGCCAATAAATTTCTCCAAAGTTTGTAATTTTGTATGCTTATCCAACTATTAAAAGAAGTTAGTCTTGCATTAATGTTTACCTCCACCCACCGTTCCTCACACAGAACTCATTCCGCAAGTCGACGGACAGCATTTGTTCGAAGCGTTTATAGCCACCAATAAAGCAAACGAATTCAGAAGACATATGGTCGATTTAAATTTTAAGAAAGAAATGAATTTTGCCTATATTGAAAAAAAAAATTTTGGTTGGTATCCATGATATATTTAGCCGAGATCAGTGAGTTACTGACGTTTGCTATGAGCTCTTCTATGCATCACTTTCTTAGTACTACCCTCGATATCTGTATATTTCTTGTCTGTGCTACAAGCATAATCTATCAACAACAACACAGAGCTGTTAACAGGATAGACGAATGCTGCATTGAAAGAAACTTGCCTCTTGATCCTCGTGTTCACAAAGAAACAAAAAATTTGAAGGGGTAAAGATTTTAAAAGTCTTCAACATAGAGTTGAAGCCGAGCTAAAATCAGGCCTAGTCTCTGCTGTGGATCTATTTTCTGGTGGTGATAGTTATAACTTATTTAGTGAATACCTTGAATACCTAATAAACATTCAAAAGTGGGCATGCTTAGCAATAACAGAAATAATAAGAGGTCCAACTACCCACCCTATGGAAATAGTGCTGGCTCTGATTCCCTTGCATTATATTAAAAAGGGAAAGACAGCTTTTCGGTTTATTCACACAGATCAATGGTTTGCAAAGTATCTAAGCTACGGATCAAGTCGAATCCAAAGATTCATATTTCATGTCATATAAAGCTGAACTTCCCGAGGGCGACAAGGATACATTGAAACAAACCGCTGGCGCCATTATGCTTGGTCAAATAGTGCAAATCAACAAAGTTTGACCATTACGCGAATATTTCACTATCAACGGTACATGACATCACCGCCATGTATGCATTTAATTTAACACAATGAGACTGTGGGAAAAAACTTCGTCAAACAGCGTTTAAAGCACTTTCTTTAAATGTGCTCACATCAAAAGATGTATGTATAAGAGTGCAGTGAAATTCTGAATGTAATTTCGACGAGAACTGCAATCACTCTCAGTTGGGTACCGTAGGGGTGATAGGAATCAAAAGACTTATCAACATATATTATTGGCCCATTGCAGTCGAGCTGTTTTTCGCTATTCAAACAAAAGAAACATTCGCCAAAAATTAACATAACTGAAGATGGGCAATCAGACAAGACGTAGAGATTTCAAGACTTTTCTGCGAAAAAGAGCCACAAATATAAGTAAGTGGCTACTGATAAATGATTAAAAAGTACTATAACTAGACATAGGCATCCATATATGGGCCATAGAGAGCTGAAAAAATACCTAATTACATACAATGAGAAGACATGACTCTTCAGTCTCCACCTGATCCATAGAAGACGAAACTGCATTCCATCTCTTAAACGAACGGCGCGTTTCCAAACCGAAAGACTTCTCACCTTTGGATCAGCAGCTATAAATGTGTTACAAACCGCAATGCTACCCAGAATAGTCAGCATCGCTAAACAAACCAAACTCTTAGTGAGCCACACTGGGAGACGACATTTAAAGATGACAATTTCTCATCTTTCTGGAAAGCGTATTGTACCCGTGAGGCCTAAATACAGAGGAAGTAAGATAAGTATGCGGCTTTCAGAATATTTAGAAGATACTCTGAAAATTCCGGTCTTATATTTATATCAGCAGAATTGAAGAACAACATTGATTTCATAAAAATTTATTTATCATTGCGGTTACACTTTGGTTTCAAGTACACAAGTTTTGTCAAAGTGGAGCAGGTGACTGGCATTTGCTTCGTACGTTGATTCTCAGACCAACACTCATGTGCAATTCTGTGTGATACAGCTGTTGTCAATCTAGTCAGCTCTACGGAATCTTTGACTTTTTCTAATTCAGAACAAAGCGTTTGAATAAACCAAGTTCCATTAGAAGGATTACGAATTGAAACATGATCTATAAAGACCACGTGATTTTATTTGGAAATTCAATAATATATCTATTGGCTTACCTTTGAATGTTGCATACATTACAAAAAAATCAGCAGTTGTTGGAATCATGTGTGGTAACTCATTAAAACTGTAGTCGAATGAAACTGTAACAGGAACACCAAGATCTCGATCTTCACCACGGCATGCCTACAAAATAAACATTCCAAATTGCTAGCAGGCGTTGCTCGTTCATACTCTTACCTGAATGAAAAACAATTTTGGTTTGTCAACCAGTTTTGTGCGATATCCAATAAAAGGCTGAAATAGCAAATCGATGGAATAAATTCCATTTTTGGCCCATAGACGATTCGGACCTCCGTGCGTCATAACCACAATGATAAGACAATTATGGTCCTCTTCAGAAGCTGTATGAAAAATATTTTCAATAAATGTATATATATATGTTTGTATGTGTGTGTGTATGACAACATACCTTCATCTAATATATCAGTGATTTCGTCAATTTTTTTATCATTGTAGCATCTGACGTCGAATCCATATTTAACCAATACATCACAGATTCGATCTCGATCGACTTCCGTTCCAAACCGTTGCTTTGGTCCTTTCACATCAAAAATGCTATGATTGAGGATTATCGCAGTCCCAATCTTTCCATTTCCAAAATTATAATATTCTAATTGATCTGAGGCCATTTCGTAATTATAAAAGACTGACGCTTTCTGCACTAAAAGTTTGTTGCTATCTTTCTTGTGGATTTGTTATCTTATCAAAATAGTTTCGAGTTACCAAAGCTGCAATATGATAAGCATGCATTTCCACTGCATTGCTATAGATTTTGAAAATGTATTTAATTTGAAACGAGTGGGTAGTCTAAAGTAAATTTTGAGTTTTAAATTTTCCAAACTCCATTGGAAAAAATGCAAGTAAAATAAACAAAAATAAAATAGAAAACGAATGGGCTTGCCGGCATTAGAGTTGATACCGCTAAATTGACTAAGTTAAGTTAAGCCATAAAATCCTACTTTCAAACTTAGAGTCTGACGTAATGAAATATTCTCGAATACATGTAGGTGCTATAGATAGGGTCAAAATTGAAATAGTTTATTAATAGTTCTAAATGCACATTGAATATAAGTGACATATAAAAGAGGAAAGAAAAAAGTATAATTACGTATATCGGAATTAAGTATTTTTTATTTATTTTATGACTTATTTAAATGTGAACAGAAAAACAAACACAGTTTAAGTTAATTTAATATGGCCGAAGAAAGTACTAGTAGCAATGGAAATAAATAAAAATGAGGCTGATGAAATTAGTACAAATGTTGAAGAGATTAGAGAAACGCAGAAGATAGATTGAGATTTTCGTCAAGTAACGGAGTAGATTGAGATTTTCTTCAAGTAACGGAATGAAATGGAAAACAGTGCTGGAAAAATTTAGAAATATTGGAAAAGTGAATAGTGTGGCACGGGTTAAATTTTCAGGTCACCTACCCAATACCTAAAGTTATAAAATAAATCAAAATTCGAATTGTAAGCAATCACTTACAAAGAAATTTCTTTCATTACAAAAAACATTTTTACCTCCGCAATGACTCCTCAATGACTCCTGGGGAAATTCGAGAGAGCAAGTTGGTATTCATGTACCTTGGATCCGGAGAATGCACGCAGTGTACGAACACAAGCATTAGAACAACTAAACCTGGAAAGAAAAACTAGTATCATTATTTCGCATTCATAGTAACAGAAGGGTTTTTCGAATCTTGGGAAAACTAAAAAAAAAAAAGAAATCAACGCTTGGTGTTTATCGCTGAAAACAATTTTATTGGTCACCAAGGCGGCAAGATCATCCTAAATACACATTGTTTGGTAATTTTGGAATTATTTTTAACTCAGTTTAATTTTACTTGTAAACACTAATCTGAAATAACTAGAGTAGGTAATTCTCAAATTAGCGAATCACTACAACTACTTATAGCTAAAGGAGAGGAAAACTATTGCTTTACTGGCTGATTGTAACCTGGAATAAAGGAGTACATTAAAGAAATGATAAATAGTCAGTACCTAAGTTGTGCTTAAATGTTGCCACCTACGGATTATAACCCAAACGCTGCTGTTGGTCCACCACTCGCACGATGCCAACATCCGCCTGGGTCTGCGTAAGTCATAAAAAAAAGATGATATTTGGGAAATGCCGAACTTAAACAAATTCCTGCTCACGTTCAGGAATTTATCTGGAGTACTACATTCCGGCATCACGAACTAATTGTTTTAATATAATAATAATAATTTATTAGAACTAAAACGTACTTTTTACAAAAACAATACAATTATTTATACTACCTTTTAACTAATTACTATGACATAGCTCGAATATATTCTATACAAAGTCTTACAAATACATTTACATTTCTTTCTTCCTTTATCACTAGTGGCAAATTATTATACAATTGAAACCCCTTATATATTAACGAATTCTGTGTATCTGATCTATTGCAGCTAAGTAATCTTATATTTAGATCTGCATTCCTTAGATTATATGGCTGCACATCCGTCACCAGTGTTATTTTCTCTCTTAAATATGGTGGCAGATCCCCGTTTTTGATCCTAAATATAAATTTCAACACATTAAGATCAATTCTCTGTGTCACATTCATCCACTTAAGCGCTGAGAGCATCCACCTAATTGATGTATATCTACTACATTGCAGGATTATCCTCATTGCCCTATTTTGATGTTTCTGTAGTCTGTCCTTCGCTGTACGTGTGCATAGAAAAAGTACCGTCGAGCAGTATTCGAAATGAGGCTTTATAGTCACATTGTAGATTTTTATTGCACTCGCTAGTGAAACAGATTTTCTCAACCGTCTAAAATATGATATCTTTTTCCCAATCTTTTTACATACATAATCCACGTGTTTATTGAAATTTAGTTTATTGTCCAACATTATACCTAAATATTTGATGTCATCAACTACTTCAATTCGCTCATTCTCAATTGCGATCGACACATTTACTTTGCTATTTAATATCATACATTTTGATTTACTAGTATTCAATTTCAGCCGATTGCTATCCATCCATGCTTTAATTTTGTTCAGATCGCTTTCTATTTTTCTTTTGATATCATCTATGTTTTCCCCAGTACAAAATATCAGTGTATCATCAGCAAACAGCATGAGCTTTGAGTGGACTATCGCTTGCTTTAAGTCATTTATATAAAGCAAGAATAATAGTGTTCCTAAGACTGATCCCTGTGGAACCCCCATTTCAGTTTCAATCGTTGTTGAGCGAGCTTCGTTGACCTTTGTTCTCTGTGTTCTTTTTCTGAGATAATCCACAAACCAATTCAATTCACACCCTTTAATTCCATACTTATCCAATTTCTCAATCAGAATATTTCTGTCCACCGTTTCAAAGGCTCGTTTCAAGTCTAGAAAAACAGCTACAATTGCTTTCTTTTGGTCTATCTCTTCCTTCCAGTAGTTGATAATAAAATTAATTGTCGTCTCACATGAATGCTTTTTTCGAAACCCTGACTGTTCCGGGATTATTATTTTATTCCTTTCCAAATATTTTTCCAGCTGAATTTGAACAGTTTTCTCTAAAATCTTCTCGAACATGTTTATTGGACGAAACTCCTCACACTTCTTTGTATTTGTTATTTTAGGTACTGGTACTATAAGTGATTCTTTCCATGATTGTGGAAACCTACTCTCTTCAAACGACTTATTAACGATATACTTAAGGACTGTTCCTATGACATTCCAATTATCTCGAATTATTCTTGCATTCATTCCACCGAAATCATTTTTCTGGTTAATTACTTCACACGTTGATTTTAAATCGTTTTCCGTAACCTTGCTGAACTTAAAAACGCATTGCCTATCTTCTATGCCATTTTCATATTTCCTGTACGGTATTGTTTGGTTTATATTCCTTATACTGTCTATGAAGAATTTATTAAAGCTTTCCGCAATCTGTTGACTATCCGAGATTTTTCCGCCATTAAACTTCACTTCTTTAATTATATCCCTGTCTTTTCTTAAAACTGTTTGTTTAATTGCTTTCCACATATCTTTTTGTGTTATCGCCTTGTCGATCTTATCTTCTATACATTTCCTTTTAGCTCGCTTAATTTTAGCTTTATAGATATTTCTGACACTTCTGTAGTTTTCCCAAGCACTTTCATCGTGTAATAATTTGGCTTTCATGTATAGCTTAATTTTATATTTGTTCATATTTATTAGTTCTTCCGTGTACCAGTCATTCTCTGCTCTTGGAGTAAATTTTTTCCTTGAATACGAATTTTCTATGGCCTCATTTATTCTGGCGTCCAATTCCTTGGTTACTTCATCGAGGTTCTCTGTTCCCAAAATATTCTGTAACTTAATATCATTAATATATTTCTTGAGTATTTCCTTATCCTGCCTTAGTATCTCTATGTCCTGCTCTGCTGTTTGTTTCTTCTTACATTTGATCAATATTGCCAGTGTCTCATGATCAGATATATTTATGTCACTTTTTACTTTCGCCTCTATATTTTTCATATTTGTAACCACCCAGTCAATCAATGTTTCGGAATTTCTCGTAATTCTAGTATATTCCTCAACTATTTGTTTACATCCATTATCTTGAATAATATTTTCAATTTGTCGTTTATACGTACTATTTTCTTTCCAATTTATATTAAAGTCGCCTAAGATTATCATTTCTCCATTCTGTTCATTTAATTCCTCCATTAACTCATTAAATACTTCACAAAACTGACTCTTTGTGGAACTCGGTGACCTATATATGACGGCAATTAGGAATTGATTATCCTGAGCTATACAACGTAATGCTAACCACCATGCGTCAGTCCCCATCGCTCTTTTACTGACTATTTCGTATTGCCAGCCGTTACGCAAATATATTGCAACTCCTCCTGTATGCTTTGATATTGAATCGCACCTTACAATGCTATAGCCATTTATCCTAATTTCAGAATCTCTTATATCCTCAACGGTATGTGTTTCACTTAACAAAATAAGATCATAGCTATTCCTACTTAGCAATAGTTCCAATTCATACATATTACCTCTGAGTCCCTGAATATTCATATAAATACATTTTAATTCCTTTAGTTGCTAGAATCCTGTCTTCCGTTGTTCGACTTTTAACTTCTGTAGATACGCCGGGCACTTCCAACTCATTGTATTGTGGTTAACATCCAACATTAATCCTAACTTTTCGTTCGCCTTGGTACAATTTATGCATTTTGTAATTATATTATTTTTACAACCCTTGGTAATATGTTCCCCCAAGCAATTGCCACATACCTCTTTACTTTTGCAATCTTTGGACTCATGGTTAAAACCTAAACACTTGAAGCATCTTTTTACATATGTTCCATCATAAATTTGGCATCTGTCCCATCCTATATTCAATTTACCTGCTTTCATTGCCTCTTTATATACCTCATGACTAATCTCAATTATTGCATTACTATATTCTACTTTCAACCCTTTCTTTGTCCAAATTTTTAAGCATTTGGCATCATTGTCTGCCCTGATGCACTCATTTTGTTTCTTAATTATATCAATTAACTTCTCCTTATCTATTTCAGTGCCAAGTCCAGTAATTAAAATTCTTGGTTTTCTTACCTTGGGGATCTGAATTTCATATAAATCACCTAGCTGTTTCTCCACCGCATTTTTTATCCTCTGTTGCTCATCATTGCTCGCACTTTCAATGGCTACTGCACCATGCTGCTTCGTTTTAATACCAATAAATTTTAAATTTGTTGGATCTACCTTATTTTTTATGTCATCTCTAGTCTTGCTCCCATCCTGCTTCTTTTTAGGTTTCACTATTACTGGCGGTGCGCTCTTGGGCACTAGTGGAGATGCACTCCTTACTACATCCGAGAACAAAACCTCTTTCCGCTTTTCGTTTTCCACAACCGTTTTAAACTTTCCCATAAATTCGCTAAGCTCATTTTCTTTTTTCATAATTATTGTCTTGCATTCACTAATATCATTTTGGACACAAACCAATTTTTCAAAGAAAGCTTTTTTGTAGTTAATAAATTCCTCGCACACAAATAAAACGTTTCTTTTCGTTAGTACGGTATTGGCATCATATTCCGTTAGGTCCGCGCACCTTAAACATAATATGTTCCCACAATATCCATCGCATTTAACACTCCCTTTCTTAATGTTTTGCGAGCACTTATCACATCTGGACATTTTATCGCTAGTATCACTTCGCTCTAGTCGATCATCACCGCGATTTCACAATCACAGACCATTCAATACTTCGCTCGAGGTGAACGTTTAATTCTTATATTCTTTGTTCCTATCCACCCAAAGTCGTCCTCATACACCTTAATTTATACACTGTTAGTGGGATCACTGATCACCTTCAATTGTACCACTATTTAACCCAGTTTTTTGCAAATTATCAACAATTACTCGGAGCTATGTAAAACACGACCTTTCACTATGACAGCTTACAATCAGCAAAAGCAGTGTACCTGAAAATAAATAATTAAAACGAGGAATTTCACGTATCGCAAATGAAAATATAACCTTATAATAAAATTATGAAGTACTAAAATTCGGAACATTCTTCGGCGTTTGTTCTTCTGAGGGACGACTTTTCCCGAGAAGTAGTACCTGGAACTATTTTCAAGAAATTAACATGAACTTGTACAAACAACACAGGGTAACAGCTCCCACGAACACCTGGATATAAGCAACAAACATAGAAAAATACGAAACAGTATGTCTGGTAAATCGAAAGTTTTTACTCGGTGTAAAAACTTTTACGCATTTTTAACTTTTGGGCTCGTAAAAATCGAGTAAATTTTTACGTTTCGCCGCTTCCACAAAATTGCACATTTTTACTCACGATCAAGAGGATGTGTATCTTCGATATACAATCAGCTGACTGTCAAAAGTGTTAAATTTGAGGTTAAGCCGCTTGTTGTCATATCGAATGAATATAGAAATGACTATCTAAAGAGTTGAGATTAAAAAAAAAAATAATATTAAGGAGGTTCAGCTTTTCAAAACGTATTTCAAATTAATTAATTGTTTTCTGTTTCAGACAGAAAACGAAGCAGCCAAATTTTTGAGAATTGTTTGGTAACTTTTCTTGAGTTAACTGCTCTTCCTCATAAAAGTTTTTACTGGATTTTTACGCAAAGATTTTTCTCTCTAAAGTTAGTAGGTTTTAAAAGCAAAAAATTTCAAGTAACGTCCAAATATTTCTTCCTAATTTTCTAATTACGTTTGCTTAGTTGTTCTGTGTTATTGTAGAAGTAGTGGAATTTTTGATGAAAATGCATTTGAAATACCATATTAAATGGTCGATTAATTTCGAGATAGTAGAAATAGTGATACGAGTACTTCGAATTGACAGATTTATTTGTAGGTTAAATTTGGGCTTTGTATGATCCCCAGCGTTTCATTTGCTTATAAAGGGCTTTCCAATAAGAGGTGTTATTTTGATATTCAAAGAAAAATGCCATTTTTTGAGATAAACGATCGGGTCTTTATTTCATTATAAAGAGGAAGGTATGCCGTTAATACTCAAAATTAACATCAGCCAAATAACCACCACGAACACGCCTACAGGACCATATCCTTTTCATGAAATTTTCCATAACCAAATCGCAAAGTGGCTGCCCTATGTCCTCGATAGCCTCACGAATTCCATCTTTGAGGTCTTGCATCTCGGTGGCCAATTGTGATCACCTCTTCGAGAGATAACACGGTCCGGAAACTTTTCCCGTAAAAGCTCAATAGTTTCGTTGCTTGTATGTCACGTAGCGCCGTCTTGTTGAAAGTAAACGTTGTCCAGATCAATAACATCCAATTCCGGCCATAAAAAATCATTAATCATCTGTCGATAGCGCAATCCATTCACCGTAACTGTTGTTCCAGCCTCATTTTCGAAAAAGTAAGGTCCAATGACCCCGCGGGACCATAAACCGCACCAAACAGTCACATGTTGAGGATAGAGAGGCTTTTCAACAATAACTCTTGGGTTTTCCGAGCCCCAGATGCGACAATTTTGCTTCTTGACGAAGCCATCGAGGTGGAAATGGGCCTCATCACTCAAGATGAGTTTTCGATGGAATTTCGGATCATTTTCATGCATTTCAAGGACCCAATCAGCAAAGACTCGACGTTGTTGATGATCGGCCGGCTTGAGTACTTATGTTAACTGAACTTTATAAGCCTTAAGACCCAAATCTTTATGCAAAATACGGTGTAATGACGTTTGTGGAATGCCTAATTCCAAAGAACGACGAGGAATGGACAAAGCTGGGTTTTCTTCAACACTTTCGGCTACAGCAGCAATATTCTCGGCTGTTCTTGAGCGACGTGCACGGGTTTTATTCTTCACATCACTAACTTGTCCCGACAGCTCGAATTTTTCTACCAATTTCTGTATTGCGGTCCGACAAGGTGCTTCACGACGACCCAAAAAGGTTCGAGTTTTACGAACAGTCTCTGCCACATTTTCACCATTTTTATAGTGAATTTTAATAATTTGAATGCGTTGTTGAATCGTGTATCGTTCCATTTTTATTAATGGCGTAGTTTCTACTTGTCAAATTTCAAAAAATATTAGCTCCAAAGGTGACATCTACCGAAATAACGGGCTAATTAAAATAACACCTCTTATTGGAAAACCCTTTACTTTGGTTTAATCCGTAATCGCTCATTTTGAAAATTTTCAAAAAAAAATTTTTATTTGTATATTTTCATTTTTGGTATATCTATATTTATATTTATTTATATACCTATATATATTTTGATTCCGAAGAACTATTATTTGCTCAATTTTGCATTTGAACTGCTATTGTTATTTAATTTTTTTATCGTATATTTTGTAATAATGTAAATTTATATTAAATTCTTAAGTGTTATGCTTTTAAGTGTGTTCGCAATTAATCGAAGTTTCTAAGTTGTCTCCCTTACCGTAATAATTGAGTTGCTCCCACATCAAGTTCGGAATAAAGAACCCGCACTTGTCCACTAAACTATCCACAGCTGGTCATGTCAAAGACTAGTCCCCCGTTTGTCACCTGAGCATTTATTAACAGCAAAATCAAGGATGTGAAAAAAAAATGAAATACTTTAATCATACTTTGGGCACAAACAATATTTCTGAGCAAGGCTCTTTAAAAATATTTAAGAACTTCCATTTTAACGCAAAATGTTATAAAATCCTGCGAGGGAGAACTTAAAAAATCCATTTGCATCAAAACAGAAACACTTGTACTAAGACGAATGTCTATAATGGCCGGTTTCACAGTCAACGCTTAAGCCACAGCGATGGCTTAAGCCAAGGCTTAATAAATATTTCGGTTTCACAGTCAAGGCTTAAGTGAAATCACTGGCTTAAAGAAAGCTTAACTTAAGCCCGTCATCTCGAAGGCTTAAGCCTCAGATTTTGCTGTGAAATACATAAGAAATTATTGATAAGTATATATTTTGCCAAAATCTTATCATTTTTGTTATTAAATGAACGTGCATATTTCAAAAGTTAAAACTAAATTGAAATTTTCCAAGCGAAAAATAGTTATCTAATTAGCAGTTTTGAGTACTGTCTGGCAGCTCGTGTCAGCATTCCATTTGACGTTTTAAGAAGAAACCAAACAATTTAGGACAAAAATGAGTTATTTATCTGATGCAGGGGATATAAGAGACCAAGAAATGTATAATATAATATCGCAAGCTGTGACCTATGAAAAAATTATTATGAGGCGCCCGCAACATATCCAGAAATGGAAATAGATACATTCGGCTTTGATGGTTTACGTTGTCGAAACATTCTGAAACAATGATTTTGGATTTGATA
The DNA here is from genome assembly GCA_963924295.1 of Dioctria rufipes. Lineage (NCBI taxonomy): Eukaryota > Metazoa > Arthropoda > Insecta > Diptera > Asilidae > Dioctria > Dioctria rufipes. The sequence continues at coordinate 294,295,767 of OZ002741.1, forward strand.
TCCTTCCAGATAAAAACCACAACAAACTGGTAAATAAAAAGTTCTTCTTCTTTTCGCTTAGTTTTTAATCCACAATGGCAGTTTTCCTTTAAAAAAAATTCACAATTACCGCAGTGCTAACAACTTAAAAATTTTCATCCGCGGCTTAACTAAGCCTCAGCTTACTGAGTACTGTGAAACCGAGTAGGCTTAAGTTCTGGGCTTAGGCCACACCCGTGGCTTAACTAAGCTCTGGCTTAAGCCTGGACTGTGAAACCGGCCATAAGTCCTACGTAATGGGAGTTGTTCACGGCTTGTGTAAAATAAGCTGGTTACTGTTTAGTGGTTTTTAGGTACCACAAAGTTATAGCCTGACTCCTGGCGTTCGTTAGTAGCCTTGACTGGATTCAGAAAGAATTGTGTTGGGGTTATTTCCAGTCAGAAGTCCTCAATACGTCTTAGCTATCTTGAAGTAGCGGGTAGATGTTGATGTATGGTTGTAGTGTAATTTGACTACACTATGATATCTTGTGGGAGTTGTCCAAACGTGCGTGAGAGTCACAACACAGTTGTGAGTACGAAAATATGCTCCAGAGATCTTGCTTATGATGGTACTGCGAATATCGGTACCGGTTGTATAACAGCAGATTATAGGAGGATCTTGATGGAGTGAGTATGACGAGTGTTGTACTGCTATCTTGTTCAAAATGGTACACCTAAAAGAAAAATGATGATATTCCTAAAGGGCGTAAATGACCAGTCGACCCTATGTCAAACTGGGCAAGCCAAGTGAAACACTTCTACCGTGGCGGTAGATCTAATCAACCTCGGTAGCCAGGTACAAGGTATCGTGGACCACGATCAATAATCCTCGTTAGCGAGCAGTTAACAGAAACGTTACTAGCATTGACGTTTGAGAACAGCTACCACAATTGCAAAGGATGAAAAGGAACAACGACTCTGACGTCGGCTGGTCCAGCTTGATTATCAACTTCTATCGTCGTGATAGGCTGACGCAATCCTGTTACACCGCTGTCGGGTATTTCTCGCTTCTTTAGATATTCTCCACGGATATCAGTTAACTGCCGGGTTGTGAGTTTTGTCCGTTTAACAAGCCTGTAACACTGTTAGCTGCGATACTGAATAAAATCACACCAGGAATCCAGCCTATCCTAAAAGGAAGAATCTAGAAGGAATAAAATTCGACGCGCCGCTATTGGGGCGTGCATAAGCATAACTCTCCTAGCTTATAGCGTAAGGTTGAAAGCCTCTTGTTGCTGAGTTTGAATCCTTAAACTTTTATTAAGTTTTAATTCACCAAGATTAGATACAACGTTATAATATTTAACCTTATTAATAAAACAACTTTATCGCGTTAAGTCTGACATCAGACTGAATTTTCTTATATTTAATTAAATTTCGTTGTCAATCAACGCCTACCTAACTACAACTTTCCACGCTTAGCTAAGTATTAATGGCCGACAATATAGAAAAAAGAATTGCCCGATTTACTGATGGCTGGTCACGCGTTCAGAAAGGAAATGATGAAGGCGCACTGACGCGTCGCCACAACTGAATTCGCAATATTAACCCTTGTCCAGGTACTTAGTTTGAAATCTTCGAACAGAGTCAGTTGGTTGGTCTGTAAAGACTCACGAAAGGTGTGTTGAAGCAAATAAGAAAAATATTGATTATTCCATTCCTCATATAATTATGCTGTAACCACGCTCTCATAAACCTCTTGAAAGCCAAAAGTAGCGACAAAAAATTTTCCATTCGAAGTAATAAATTTTCCATATAAATCGAATTCAAAAATATGTAGATCTGGTCTAAACATACCGTTCCGTTCATTCGATGAGTAATGAGCATGGTCTTAATGCGACGCGGCCTCAATATTGTTGAGCATTGGTGCACCCATTATGATATGACAGTGATACCAACAAAGACCAGCTTGGTGCTTTTCTCCAGGAGACGTAAGCTTGGGCACTTTGTCCTTCCAAAGCTCTTTGGACATAATTTGCAGCTCTCTCCCGATGTTAAGCGCCTTAGAGTCTACCTCAATTTGAAGCTGGCGTGTGGATTGCAAGTAGAGGAAAAAGTGAGTGCGGCTATGAGGGTCTTCGCTCAATGCAGAACTTTTGGCAGCATATGGGGCATGAGAACGAGGGTTGTGCAGGGGATGTATATCTTGATCGTTAAATACATGCTCGCATATGCCCCCTGTGTATGGTAGCCGAGGACTCATTTCTCTTTGGCGTATGGGCATTACCTACGAAATAAATCTGGCTAGTATGACACGTGATGCGATGGTACCAGAGCTTCGTTTTGGGCGTCGCTTTTCTGTGAGCTTTCCTGAAAGGGAATCATATATTGTGGGAAGTACCTTATCGAGTCTTTCTCCTCTCCAAAAAATTTTACCGACGGATCCCTCACTGATGAGGGAACCGGGCCGGGCGTCTACTTTTCTGAACCTGACATTAGGTTGGAGTACTCACTTGGAGGACACACCACTGCCTTCTAGGCTGAAGTCTTCGCCATCGCAATGGCAGCGAAGACTGCCCTTGATATGCAATCAAGGGGAAAGACATTGCTATCCTTTCGGATAGTCAGCCAGCCTTGATGGCTGTGATAACATCGAAGCTACTGGAGGATTACAGGTCGTCTCTGCATAAGTTGTGTATGCACAACAAGGTGTCCCTTCAGAAGGTTCGTGTCACATGGGTATCATGGGGAATGAAAGGGCTGGCTCTCATTCTCTCTCATAAAAGCGGATATTCATGGGACCATCAGCAGAGATGGGACAGCCTGAGTAATTGTAGGTGCAAGGATTTTCTCATGGTGCTAGGAAGGAAACAATATAGAACTTTTTATTTTTAACGATTCTAAATCATATCATAAATTGGTGCTGGTTCTACTTTCAGCTTCCGCTTGCCCGGCTAGTTCGTGCAGGTCTTGTGACGACCGACAGGTGCTACTCTAGTGTTCATCTAACGTAGATTTCACACGTAGTTTACACCCCTCCCCACTCCGCATAACGATTTTTTTAACTCAAATATCTTGCTTTATTCAAGAAGAGTCAACAATCTAACTAAGAACTATGTAAGTCTTTTAAAGCAATATCGCTTCGTTAAAGTGTGATGGCGTACTGGCATTTGTTTGAAAACATTTTCCTCGCCAGGCCTAGGAGGTGCCTCCTTGCTAGCAACCCTTTCGGAAACCTTTGTTGCAAAATTATTCAAATCGATATCGTTTGCTTCCTTCTCCAGAACATTGCAGATTGCGTTAATAAACCAGGATCCATCTCGAGATCGAGCGGCAAGACATCCGGAGAGATAAAAACTTTCATAGTAAAAGTAAAGCAATACATGCAAAAATATTATTTCTTTTCACCTCCATAAGTTGAATAAAAGACAAAAAGATCTTTCTCTTTTGGGATTATATTAAATGTTTCTACAGGATTGGTGTCCAGTATCGAATCAGTTCCGAAGTTATGTTTTTGTTTTTTTACCCTGCATGCCTAAAAATAGAGTTTTAATACAGTTTATATGCAGATGTTTTTCTTTTATACGTACCTGGATAAAGAATAGTTTTGGTTTTCCAAGAAGACCTGAACCTGTATCTTCATAGAAGGTTTCCAAAATTTGTGAAATCTCAATAGAGTTTCTTCTAGTCTGAATACGATCCTGATATCCATGTGACATGATGACTATAAGAAGAAAGCTGGTATTCGTATGATCAGCTGTAGATACTGAGTAATATATAAATTTAAGTAAGATGAAATTGCTGAAAAATATTTTTACATAAATCTATAAATCTATAATTATCAACATTTTGATTTAGGCCTGAACTGTGGGATATATTGTTTTCTACTTTCAATTTTGTCGATCATTTTACTCAGCTTGGCTGGACGACAAAATAAGATAGAGAGACCTGACGAAACTGGTACTATTTATATTCTATTGGCGACTGGAAGTAAAAGCAAAATCCAAACTACGTTTATAAAACTTTTAGCACAAAAATAAACTTACATGACGGCAAATAGTGCGAAGCTCAAAAAATATTTTACTTAACCCGTTACCTGCCACATATTGAAATAGTGACTCGAATTTAATGATTTTTCGATTGGTGCTAAAAGAAACTCAAGTTCTCAAAAATAAATTTAGTTTACGGTTTTTGCAGGCCATTTATAAATAACAAGGTGTTGTGTTTCCGCAACGTCAGCAGGAATCTAAAAGTTTTTTGAAGAAATAACATGATACAGGAATAATTGAAGGAAATTTTATAAAAAGAAAAAACAAGTGAATTTAATTTTTACTTTATAATGATATTTTTCAATACATTTATTACGCAAATGTATCTTGCACATGTTGCAAAAATAAATTGTCTGTGAATGGCATACAGAACCTCTTTTTCTTTTTATTCCAGAGAAAAGGAAACGATCTGTACCAGAAATTGCTAGGTCTGCCAGTAGAAGTAGTATTTACAGTATATTGCTTCATAAAGTTCGTAGCAACCTCACGTTTGCAATTTAGTATGGGGACTTTTTATATTTTTGAATGACGTCACAATATAATTTCCAAGTATTTAGTAAAGCGACAGCAATGAAATTCGAAAAGATGAGCAACCACCAAATCTACACCTCCCATGTATTTATTTAATTCTGTAAGAACTTTTGGTTGAATTACAGATATACCTCCTGATTCTACATAAGAGACTTTTAAGAGATCTCTTAACTTCTTAAATTTTGCAAGTAAGAGATTTTAGCAGAATTAGTATTCTACATAAATTTTTGTGGAGAAATATTAGCTTAAGAGGTTAAGAGCGTTTCGAGAATCTTTCGGTTAGGCCGCCTATTAAAAACGTTTACTTTTCAAAGAAGGAAGAAGAAGAAGTAATGTTTTTGGCACGACGATGATGGTTATATGGCCAACCCACACGTAGCTAGCACGATACACGCGCTTCTTGCTACACTTGTGCTCAGACATGTCAACAAAAGATATTTTGCTACGCTGTAGTTCCTTATATGATTATCAAGATAATAATTGTGTGCGTCTTTAATCAAGTTACAATTATCGATATAAATAATAATTGTGTGATAGATTTACCGCACGCAATCAAAATTGAATTAATATTTTATCACCCAAATCGCTGCCAAAGAATTCCACAGCCGTCGTTACGTCCAACAAAATTTTCGTATAAACCTGTAGCAAAAAAATTATTTGTTACCAAAACTTTAAAGTGACGATAATATTGTTGAGTAATGCAGATTATCGTAAGGCTATGTCTTTTTGATCACTTTAAACACAAAAGATTTTAGCATTCTGAAATTCTATATAGCCTCAGGAATAGCAAAGTGATTCAAGTCGTCTCTCATATTACTCAGAACTATCCTCTATGCATGACTCAAATTGTATAATTATTTCATACTTCACAAACTTGTACATATTTATATAATATACATATATATATATGAATTATATTAATATGTACTTACTTTACAGCATTTGTATCTAAAATACCGGTATTTTAAACAAAACAATTTGTGAAACTATCACTATAAGAGAATTAAACGTACCTCGGTGAGGAGCTCTTGCTAGAATACCAAATCTCTTAAAAAAAAATCTCCACAAAAGTTAAGTAAAATAAAAATAGAGAGTACTCTTTAGGATTTTTTAACGGGATAAACTTGTATTTGTTCAAGTAGGTAAAAAATCCTAAAGAGTAATCTCTACTTTTATTTTTTCCTCCTTGGAGTAATACAGGAGCTTTGCCTCAAATGATATTTCTAGCTATAGGCCTATTGCAAAATTATCTTGCATGCCCAAATTATTCGAATCTATCATTTCTTCTCAACTATCAACCTCCTGTAAGAATTTACTCTCTTCTAACCAACAGGGGTTTATTTCGGGAACGTATACAACCAATAACTTGTTGGAATTTGTCTCAGATACCATTGGCGGATTTGCTAAAGGCTACAGACAGACTGTATTTATACAGACTTTAGTAAAACGTTCGACAAGTTATCTCACTCCGTGATACTCTTTAAAATGTGAAAGTATGGGTTTCCTCTAACATTTCGTATATGAACGGAGTGTTATTTAGATAACAGAACATATCAAATATTATTTCGACATTCCATCTCAAGCGTCCTGAGAGCTTCGTCTGGCGTACCTCAAGGGAGTCACTTGGGTCCATAGTTCTTTATTCTGTCTATTGACGACATTGTCTCTATTGTGAGGTACTCCAAGGTCTTCATTTATGCTGACGACATTAAACTTTTCGACCAGATTAAATCTTTTAACGATTGTGAGCAGGTACAGAGTGACCTTCACAGATTTTACGATTGGTGTAAAAGCAATAACTTGACACTCAATATAGACAAATGTGAGGTTATGGATTTCCACATTAATCAGAAACCAACTTCTTACGATTATGTGTTCTCAAATTCCTTGATTAGCCGTGCGGGTACTGTTTGTGACTTGGGTATCAAATGTGACCATACATTGAATTATATCTCCCACATAAATTACATGGTCTCAAAGAGTAGTTCCATGCTGGGCTTCATAAAAGCTTGGTCCCGAGAGTTCTCGAATCCTACCATAACATTGCTTTTGTAGACTTGCTTTAGAAGACCACTTCTTGAACACGCCAGCCAGGTCTGCTCTCCAATTTACGGTACACATATCGACCGTGTAGAGTCTGTACAACGGAACTTCCTACGATTTGCTCTCAGGCACCTACCCTGGAATAATTCATTGATGCTTCCACCCTATGAGGATCGCTTGTAGCTTTTGAATATGCACTCGCTTGAGAAACGTTGTTTGGTTGCGATGTTACATTTGTGCATCAACTCTTAAACGCGAATATTGATTCTCTATTGTTAATTAACAAAATCTCTATTCGTGATAGTAGGCACAATTTGAGAAGGCTACCCCTCTTGCATGTTAACTCCTGAAGGTATAATTTTAGCATGTATGAACCTATTAATCGAATCGCATGTGCATTACTGTTAACAATATGGCTGACAATTTTGTTGTTGACGTTTCTAATCATGTTTTAAAAAAACGTTTATATAATATTTAATCTTTTTTGTATTGTGCAATGCACAAATTGCATGTAATTTTATCCGGTGTTTGGCATATGTTTATTTTAACATACTATTACTAACACCGACGCAAGTATTTTTGACCGTTTATTTATTAAACGTGTCCATGCAGCGAGCTTGTGTTAGCTGGTTCTGATAGTCAGACTTTTAATATAATTCACACCTAGAATTTATTCTGAGTTTATATGAGAGGAGATCAGTTTGATCTGTTTTAAGCATCTACAATAGGCAGAAAACCAAGCTGTACCGATGAGTAAAAGCTTTTCTGCTTACACGAAACGCTTCTTCTTCTTCCTTTTTATTTTTACTTTTTTCAGCCCACTGCGGGCGTATAAAGGTTCGATTCGTTTCGAATGAATATGGTTTTTTTAAATTTTTTAATTAAAATTTTTTTTTCTATTTTTCTCAATTGTTTTCATTTTTTCATTTCTTTTCTTTGCTCTATTTTTTCATTTGTTTTTCAAGTCACTCAATTTTGCTATTTGGAACCTGTTGATGAGTCAAAACCAAGACTTGAAACTTGTCACCAAAAATATAATGGGTTGTGTGAAGAACTAACAAATTAAAACATTTTTAGCTTTTGGTATATACCGGAGAGTCCAAATAAATTCCTTCTTGAACAAATACAAAAGTTAAGAGATCAGCTGACGTCTGACATCTCTTAACTCTTTAAGTAGAATACCAATGTCTGCTAATGGGATTTGACAGCTCAGTTAAGTGAATAACAGCTCTTATCTCTTATGTAGAATCAGGGGGATAGTTTTCATTTTTTCTGTGGAATATCTTGATACAAATTTTGTAGGTTCAATAGCAACAAAGTTGCTTGCTACTGTAACTATTATCTATCCTTCTATCTGACTGTCAATATATCTTTGTCTTTTTCATACCTGTAGTCACATGCTCCCCTATCCTGGTTTTTGAAATCCTTCGTAGGTGGAAAGGAATCAGCCTTCAAACAATTTTCTCTTATAGTTCCAGTGGCAAAAAAAGATAAATTTGTAAGTGTAATAAGCAGCGGTATAGACGCAAAAAAGTTGTCAAAGTGTAGTTTATAATATAATGGATATTTCACACACTCCACTTTTTCCAGTATATAAATTAAAAGCATATATGAAACCTCATGAGGAAGCCAGTGTCCAAGAATTATATCCAAATTTGACATGTTTTCAGTACATATACATCTTGGCAGAATGCCATCCTCTGTTTAACCTTGAACAATTTATCAGCACTGTCGATTTCATCGTTGTTAACAAGAAGTAAGTTTTTTTTATATTGATATAAGTTTTACTCATCATACCTGATCTAATAAAAGGAATAACAGTGTCTTCGTCCATTGACCAATATATTTGATCTAAGCGATGATATTCAGTAAGCAAAAGGAAACTAATAAAAGCTTTTACTTCCAATTCATTAGTATGAAATTCATGGTGATTTATTGCTGAGAAATTGCTTTGTATAACTATTAAAGAAATCACCTCGAATATATCTGTGCAATTTTTGCTACCTAAGTTTTATTCTAAGATCTCAAGCTCTTCATCTTCCTTATCAATCGGTTGCTTCCTATAAACAGGCGATACTTTTTTCCATCTCAAATTTCGAATGTCGCAAGTTGCATTTTCAAATTCAGTATTGCTTGTTTGCATTTCCAAAACGCCAATTGTTTCTGTAGATAAGGGATCGTGGCAATGTTGCAGCAGGTCTACTTCCTTAACAGCACCATCCTTAGTATGCTTTTCATGAACATCAGCTGTATCCTAGGGTACGGGGTCTACGTGATATTCTAAAAAGTTATCGGCAAAGTCTTCTTCGTCCGTTATTTCATTAGCACCTGGAGAAATAATAACTAAATCCAACGCATCATGACTTGTTTTGTTTCATGTTCTAATTAATTCATTACCCCCTTCATTGATAAAACCTGTTTAGCCATTTCATAATAAATCACTTTTTGTATATATTATGTCTAATTGAAATTTTTATCTCAAATTTTACCTTATCTTGCTGACGTTGCGTAAATGCAACACGAACTTTTTTCTAAGATGCAACACAAATTAAAAATTGTTAAAAGTATTCTGATTCATCCAAATTGTATATAACTAGCGGCGGCGTCATAACCAACAAAAATTATCCAGAAAAAGGGCATTTTGTACCATGTTACGTTTGCGCAAAGTAAACAGGGGACTAATGGGTTAACAATATTATTGAAATTTTATTTTGTTAGCATCGCCATATATGACAACATGAATGGTGTTTACAAAAAATATTCTTTTGTCAACTAAAAAGAAACTTACGAATAACTAGAGTGCAATTGGGACAGTGTGGCTGTTTTACTTCTCTTATGTAGTACGTCTGTTATAGTAGTACTCCAGTTATTTTATGTCAATAAAAAAAACTGTGCCTTCAACTGAACGTTTGGTTTTTTTGGAATTCGTTAATCCCTATCAGACTTATCTGCCAAGGAATCCCGGGTATTTTATTGAATGTAAATGTTTCCCCTAATACATGGGTATTAATTTCTATAACTTTTCAACATAACTCGCAAAAAATTTCCAGTAACCAGATTTTTTAAGCTTTTAAATTTATATTGGAGGATTTTCCTACAAGTTAAGCAGGACGAGCAATGGGCGATATAGTTTTGCAGGCTACCATCTTCAAATCAACTGTTGATGTTCGGCTATAGAGACATCCTGCATATATTTAATTACAAAATTTTATTGTATGGTATTGTGAAGCACAATTTTTTTTTTTTTTGTTTATTTTCAATACTTTAGCATAAAAGCGAGTATTTAGCAGAGCATCAAGGAAAACAAACTTCAATCTGAATTATAGAAACAAAATGGAAGAAAGAATCTCCGTGTGCATGGGAATGCCTACAGATGCATATTTGTCGCATGGAAAAGAAGAGCCGAAAAGCAAAATGGGTCAGCCATACCCTGAAATACTTTTTTTATTCTTGATCTAGATTTTTAAATGAAAATCAGCTTTAGAAAACCACAATGCGTTTTAGAAACTAAGTGAACCTGAAGGAAAGTTTTCCATAGAGACTTTTTTTTAAAAAAAATCCGAAATCAAAAGTCGCTGGAATAGTCAGATTTTCTCTTGGGACTCGGAAGAAAACAATGTAGAACTGTGGTTAGCATCATCACTGGCCACATCTAGCTTCAATCTCATCTAATAAGGATGGGAGTTATTGACTGACCCTCAAGGCTTATCCTGCCTGGAAAGAGAGCCTGAGACAATCGAACACTTTTTCTGTCTTTGTCCGGCCTTCGCCCGGAGCAGGTTGGATACGATAGGTTCCGCCTCCTATCTGCAGAGGAAATGAAAAACCTTCCTCACCAAGACTTAATATACTTCATGAAGAGGACAGGACGGTTTTGAAGATGGGGTTTCTATCAGGACAATACAGTGGGACGCTCCAGCCTCCGTGTTCGGGATCTCTCGTCCCACTGCATATATAAAAAATGTATGTGAAATTTAACTAGAGCGAAGCCGCTAGATTTCGTAACAAAAAATTAGTCTAGTTGAGGGCATGTTGGATCCAGAAAAAGCCACTTCAACGTGTCTACTATATTCTTGGAAGGAACTCTTAATATTTAGATAGATCAACTACCATCTAGATTTAATTGAAACAATTAAAATTTTGGAAGGAAGAACTAATATTCAGATATATCAGCGCATTTTATGAAAAAAAAAAAAAAATCACAAACTACAATATTTTTTAAGTTGATTTTTTACAGACACTAAAAGCGGAGAAATAATGTCATAAATCTGTACAAATTCCCATTGTTTTATGTAACTTAATTGTTTGCGGATGTAACTAAAAAGCACACATCAAAAGTAAATCCATATTTAACTCTGTAATTTAAGCCAGAAATTTAATTCGAAATTTTTTATTGGTTTAGATTTATTGGAAAAATTATTTTTTTAAAATAAACAAGCAATTACCAAATTGATTATAAGTTCATTAAGATCCGTAATATGGAGATGGATATAATATCGGTAGGATTTGTTCTTAGGAGCAAATGTTATCGGTTCAAGCTCTTGATTCCAATAACAGGTACATGGGCGCCGCCAGGATTTTGTGTAAGATGGATGGTATATGTGAAAATAATTATTTCTTTTACCAAATGATTCAAAAAATTTTTTCAGTTTGGTTTTTTTTTCGGGAATGATAATAGTCGAACATTATTTCCAAAACCATCCCTCTTACAAATTTTACATGACTGCACGCAACATTTATTTCTTCTTTTTTTTTCTCGTCGTGGAATCCTAATTATTGACATTTTTGTTTTGAAAACATTTTAACTCCTTAAAATTAGCCTCTGATTAACTATAAAATTGACTATTAAATCTTCTAATTCCAACATAAACTTGATTTCCGAACTCTAAATTTTTCAGTAATATGTTAATAATTAACTGCAAACAATTAGTTACATATTAATTATCAGCAGAAACATTTGGAAATATCACAATAGATATTTTCAAAAAAAATATTCTACCAGAAACTATTGTGCATTTTGTGTAAACCAAATTTAAAAATCATCAGTTCAACAAAATTATGTTTTTTTTTTAACTTTTTGGTAAAAATTTATTACATACACCAATTGGAAATTTGTAGATAATTGATAATAAAAAATTAAAACGAAGTTTTAATTTTAAATACCAGTAATAAATTATATTATTAGAACTACCGAAATTTCGTGCAATATGTATATCTGCGGTTTTAAAAATGTTTTATTTAAAATAAATTTCATTTTCTAAAATAAATTAAAATATACTTACAAATTGCATGCACCACTTAGTGAAATAAATAATAATTAACTAAGCCATTTTTGTAAAGAAATTATTAAAGACGAAACAAAATCATAATTATCTGTGAATAGAAATTATATATAGAACACGGCACTTGGTTTAAGGAAATTTTAATTAATTCTAAATGAAAATATTGAAAGTACATAGAAACAGACAAAACAAAAAACTATGGATATTCGTGAAAATTCTTTTCAATATTTGTATGCTTTTCATAAAAGCTCTCTTTCATACTTTTCAATCCGTTGCAAAATAGAATACAATTTTGAATTCCCGTTAAAATTTATCACAGTATGCTGATGCTCAGAGCTTTTTCTAAAATCATCTTTTACTTTCATTAAGTTTGTATTAACATCAAATTTATAATCCGCGATACGAAAAATGTTCTAAAGGGTTTTCCAATAAGAGGTGTTATTTTAATTAGCCCGCTATTTCAGTAGATGTCACTTTTGGAGCTGTCATTTTGTAACATTTGACAAGTAGAAACTACGCCATTAATAAAAATGGAACGATACACGATTCAACAACGCATTGAAATTATTAAAATTCACTATAAAAATGGTGAAAATGTGGCAGAGACGGTTCGTAAAACTCGAACATTTTTGGGTCGTCGTGAAGCACCTTGTCGGACCGCAATACAGGAATTGGAAATTGGAAATCGCTCAAGAACAGCCGAGAATATTGCTGCTGTAGCCGAAAGTGTTGAAGAAAACCCAAGTTTGTCCATTCCTCGTCGTTCTTTGGAATTAGGCATTCCACAAACGTCATTACACCGTATTTTGCATAAAGATTTGGGTATTAAGGCTTATAAAGTTCAGTTTACACAAGAACTCAAGCCGGCCGATCATTAACAACGTCGAGTCTTTGCTGATTGGGTCCTTGAAATGCATGAAAATGATCCGGAATTCCATCGAAAACTCATCTTGAGTGATGAGGCCCATTTCCACCTCAATGGCTTCGTCAACAAGCAAAATTGTCGCATCTGGGGCTCGGAAAACCCAAGAGTTATTGTTGAAAAGCCTCTCTATCCTCAACGTGTGACTGTTTGGTGCAGTTTATGGTCCCGCGGGGTCAGTGGACCTTACTTTTTCGAAAATGGGGCTGGAGCAACAGTTACGGTGAATGGATTGCGCTATCGACAGATGATTAATGATTTTTTATGGCCAGAATTGACTTAACACCTTGCGACTTCTTCCTTTGGGGCCACGTGAAATAGAAAGTCTAGGCCAACAGCCCAGCGTCGATTCGAGACCACAAATATGGAATTCGTGAGACTATCTAGGACATAGGGCAGCCACTTTGTGATTTGGTTATGGAAAATTTCGTGAAAAGGATATGGTCCTATAGGCGTGGTCGTGGTGGTTATTTGGCTGATGTTATTTTACCTTCCTCTTTATATTGAAATAAAGATCCGATCATTTATCTCAAAAAATGGCATTTTTCTTTGAATATCAAAATACCACCTCTTATTGGAAAACCCAATGTCAGGAAAACCTCAGTTTGGGGTGGTAGAAATACGCTACAGATATTCCTTAGTCTGGTTTTTGATTACAAAAAATCCCTGGTTAACTTTATCTTCTGTTCTATAGCAAAACCTCTTGGGATATGAAGCCGATTTATTAAACTTTTTTTTTTTTTTTATATATAAATCATAAAGATTTCCCTATAAAATCTTTTTCAATGCTTTTATGCAACTCTAAAAATTGTCCACAAGTGTGAACTCCCAAACGAAACAAAAGGCGCACTATCTTAGTGGAAATTTTAAATTGCCATATGGAAAAGTCAGAAGAAGATTTTTCCTTAATACTTCCAAAAATTTCAACGTTTTGCAATATTTCCTCGTTTAGAGAAGCGAATGATTCACTTGTCAAGAATATTATAGAAGCTCAATGTTCATTCCTTAATAAAATTCTATAATTATGTCATTGAATGAACATTTTACTGAAAACTAATACATGCCTTTTGCACTCTTTGCAATTCATCCCCGCAAAATGAAATTATTAACAAAGCAAGAGTTCATAAAAATTGTTTCACCAATTAAAAAATCTAGAATTGGGCTAAGACCAATTCATATAATAACCTAGATAAATGCCCGTATCTAATTTCGTATGGTCACCCATCAAGTTTGATTTTTGAAATAGTTTTTCGCATGTGCGGTTCTTCGGACTGTAAAAACGATTTTAACCAATTTCGTAGGATTTCATATTCTGGAGAACTTTTCAGTACAATATAAATATCTGGGAGTGATCATTTTTACAGTATACGTATAAAACCAATATTTACATATGGCAACACCAAGAAGAGGTTTCCCGATTTAGTCAATTTTTGTAGCTTTTCTTATTATTACAGTGTACAGAATTGCAACACTCTACAAAGACGTGTTCTCAGGCAGTGTTCAAATATATATAGTGACTAACGAAATTTTTGTATGGCAATCCTATGAAGTAGTTACCCGATTTGACTCGTTTTCGAAGCCACATTTGCATTTTTTTTTAATCTGTTTGAAAAATTTCAGACAGACAAACGGACCGTCGGACGTACAGATGGACCTGAAAATATCTAAATAACTTTTAATATTATGCGTTGGTGTCCAACCCATTTGGCTCTGCTGGCATTATTTCTAAGTGTTACAAACGGACTAACAAACTTAAGCTGTGTTCTTTTGTGTACCTTGTTCTAGAACTCCCATATACTGGAGAGAACAAATTGTTCTGCCGATTGAAATAAACTATTTGTACTGTTCGCTTCATTTATAAATCTTCTATGAAAATTTATGAGGCATTCTTTTGTGTATCTTTTGCTCTGCCCTGTTCTGCAGACACAAAAGAACACAGCTTTAGTATACTCCTTAGATTTCATCTAGAGTATAAAAATAGAGGACTTCTATGGAACATCTTTGTTGGAAAATTTTATTGTGAAGCTACAATATGGTATGAAACTTGGGCCCAAAAATACTAAAATCTAGAATCGAAAAACACAATTTATTCTACTTTAAAACAAGATTTTTGCTACAATGATTAATAAAATCCAGGGAAATAAGTTAAACTAAGAATTTTACAGAGAAAATAATTAAATTTATCTCAGATTTTTAAGAAAAACCCAACTTTAACGTTTTATCGGGAGAAAATCTTGTTCGGCCAAAAAATTGGGTCGATAAAACATAAAAGTTGTGTTTTTCTTAAAAATCTGAGATAAATATAATTATTTTCTCAGTAAAATTCTTTGATTAATCATTGTAGCAAAAATCTTATTTTAAGGTGGAATAAATTGAGTTTTTCGGCTCTCATTTTTTATGGGAAAGTGCCTTTAGATACCTACATCAAAAATAATTTATTGAAAAATGCCAAAGGTTTTTATCCATCAGTTATGCAAGCTATTAAAATTGGCCTCACTCTTCCTATAACAACATGTATGGTGGAACGCTTATTTAGCTTGGACAAGATCAAATATATGCGAACAACGATTCTCGGGCATATGTATAAAAAAAAAACTATTGTTTAAAAAGGTTTTTTTAAACAAAGTAGCAAAGTATATATTGTTTTAATTTTCAATGCTTCATTAAATTGCTGGCGCCCACTATCAGGTACTAATCCTAGGCGAATTTTTGATAGGTATACAAATGTGTATCTTTTAGTTTATGTGATTTTTGTTCTTAGTCACTCAACACTTGTAGATCTTAATTACATCACAGAAGTAGCAGAATAAAAGTTCATTGTTTTTATATTTAAACATTCGCATAATATTCGTTATTCCGAGTATTAAATCACTTTTCAGTTTAGGAAAGTTCAAATAAATACGTATATAGAAAAGTTAACATAAAACAGCACACAATACAATTTGTATACACAAGATCAAAATTAAGCTCACCTTCTTCTAATTTCTGTTCAATTTGGCTATCTGTTAAATCATCATAGCAATTGATTCTAAAACCGTAAGATTGCAAGACTCCTAACAAACGATCCCGATCAAGATCAGTTCCTTCGCGAAATCCGCGGCTCTTAGGAAAATATTTTTGATTGAAAATCAAGGCAATTCACATTTTCTCTTTAGCGTTAGACTTGTAATATTGAGGAGACATGTTTCATCAACAATTGACGGACGACTATCAATTTTGCTAGTGCTCGAAACTTTTACCAAAGATAAAAAGTAGTTTCAATCGATATTCTGGAGTTTCAGAGAATTGATAGTGCAACTTTTTTTTTTATTATAAATTGAAAGAAAATTCTTGCATTTCCTGAGTAGATATTACTTTATCGTGTAACTTATCTGATTTCAATGTAACTGATTGTGTGTAATACGTGATTAGGTGTGACATATGTAGATAAGGTCGTGAATACAAACAAAAAAAACAAATACACTATATATTACGATAGCGTGTGAAAATAATGTCGCAGTATACTCTAGGTGTGTTTTGTGAGAAGAAGTTTCTCAAATCCTGAAAAATTATACACACCCCAATGTTAAATTGGTGAAGTATTTAACTATTTATCATTAATTGAGTGCAACCGTTTAAAACAAGAAGTATATATATATATATAGTTACCATAATTGAGTCTCCTGAAAAGATAATTTTAAAGTTATTGAAATATTATTTGTAAGTAAGACCTCTGCAATTATACTTTTCTCGAAAAAAAAAAAATTCATTGTAAACTGAAACAATTAAAACACCATCGCGAATAGAATAACTCTTTTGCATTTTGTCTCAAAAAGTATCACAAGAGTAAAAAATTATCAATTCACTATTGTAAAATCTATAAAAGATATAAAGGATTCACATATAATTTCATTAATGGAACGACCAGCGTTAGCACTTATTTTTGCTCTGCATGAATATTCAGATTGGAAGTATGACGAAAAAGAATTGTGCACAGCTTTAAAGGGCAGAAACTTTGAAGTAAGATATTTCAGAAATTTAACTCTCCGAAAATTCAAACAGACATTGGATGAAGGTATTAAGATTTAAAATTGAATTTTTATATGTACGAAAATTATAAAAATATACTCATAACAGTTAGTCAAGAAGATCATACAGGCAGGCACAGTTTCTGGGTATTTGTAATATCACCGGAGCACCAGGGAAATATATACATTGAAGGCAAGGAGTTTCGCATTCGTTCGTTACTCGATTTCTTTTCAATATCGATGTGCCCGACATTAGCAGATGTACCACAAATTTTCGTAATTCAGGTAAGATTCATTTATGAATTTTTTCTTTGTCTTTTCGGAAAAATAATTGATACGTAGGGTAGCTATTTTATCAATACTTCGTAGCTGCTAATTTAAAATTTACTTGAAATTTTAATTTTTTTCTTTATAGGGTTTAAATGGTGAACTGATAAATTGTAAGCCCAATGGATATCAAGCTCGAATACGAAATACATTTGAATTGCCATCATATAGCCTTCCTATTCTTACAAAGAAAGATGTGATAGTGTTTCGGTCTACAAGTAAGTAATAGATTTTATAAAAAATATATAGCCAAGTGAGGAGTGCAAATAAAAAAATTATAAATGAACAGACTTTATATTACATATGTGTGGCAAATTCAAAATAATAAGCGATTTTATTTCAAACAACAGATATCGAAAACTTTTTATCTATTACTGTAATCAAGATACTGTAAATAAGTGTTATATAAGCTCTTCACTTTTTATCGGTATGTGTAGGCTTTTAACACTGCGGAGGTTGCTTCAAAATTCTGATAACATATAGAATGCACGACTAAAAATAATAAATTAAACGAACAATTTAAAAGAAAAATTAGCACTTTTCATAAACTTTCATAGATACTTTTATTTCGATCAGTCAGATAATGCTTAAACAATAATAGAACTTGTTTTGTTTGAATAATTGTAATCAGATGAAAATATTTTGTATTATTTCTCAACGTAAACAATATTTTTTTTTTGTTAATTTCGACAAGACTTCTCCAAAATAAATCCGACAAAGGCAAAGCAGAATGATTTAGTTATATAAGGATCAACAAGTTATCTAGATTATCTTATTACAAAAACGAAGATAGCACTAGTCCTGTTCACGATGAAAAAAAAGGCAGTTAAAAAAGGCTTCAAAATCTTAAAGTTTTGGGAAAAAATTTTTTCTATACAGTATAATCAAAATGCAAGAGGAAATTCTCCCTAGAAAAAAATATGCCATAATTGACTAGAATTGAAAGGAAAAATATTGTGAGAGTAGCAAGCAGAAAAATTGGTAGATCAGAACTTGAAAGATCGCAGTTATTTTGGCATCGTTGCCATTACAGAGTGTCTCTGAATCAGTCAGAACTGATTTAAATTATGAAGTGTTGTGGTCTGAGATAGCTACCTTGTGGAACATCAAATATGTTTTTGATTTAACTGGAAATAAAAAAAAAAGAAAAAGTAGAACAACACGCTGCGTACGGACAGATAAGAAAAGTATATATTGAAGTGGAGAGAAAAGCCAAGTTTTATTAGGCAGAATGCAATGAACAAAGGGAAACATTCTCTGACCTTCACGCTTACCAAGGTTTAGATTTGTTCCTGATTGAATAGAATATCCTTGATATCGAAAAAGATTGACGGAAGTTTCGTTATGTGAACTACGTACTTTAAAAATCTCTTATTTATCACGTGATATGCTTTAATCATATTCATTTATAGATACGTTCAAATGATAATTTTATGCTAATCCTACTTACATAAATGCAAGTCCACAATTTCAAAAGTTAATCGTTATCTCAAGTAATTGTTTGATTTTTTCAATACCATATAATAACCGCACCCATAATAAACCACTTCTCTTGCCTTTTTTAAAAATTTCTTACACTATTTAATATTTTCGATGTTTAAAATCTTTCTCTTATGTTCTTCACGATACGCATTCGAGAATAAAGGAAAGTGATATGTCAGCATATATGAATTGATCAGAGCTTGTGGGCTACGAAATAGAAAAAAAATTGAATATTTATGGCGAAGTAATGACTGCATTGAAGTGCGTTCCTTATTCACTAAGCTAAACTGATTCAGTTTAACGTTTAAAAAGCGAATTCCGAGTATATGCGGACATTCAATTCCAAGTCTCCTTATAAAACCGACATTTGTACAAAAGATGGATACAAGGATGAAGTTTAAGTTGCTTTCCATTCAATCCAACGAATAAAAAATAGATCTTATGAATTTTGAAATAAGTACACGCATAACAGCATTAAAGGGTTAATTATTTCAATTCAGACCATTGAAATTCATCCTTCAAACATTCACTCCTGAAATATTGCTATCAAGTTCCGATATCAAATCCTCTTCCGGAATAACTTATTTTAACATTTGTAGAGATTTTACATTATAATTAAAACTATTTTATTTTTTATATAATTACAGTTAATTCATCTGAATCCAAGCCCAGATTCTTGGAGATCTTTTGCGAAAATCTACGAAGTAAGAAGAAGCTTGAAATTCCAGAAGTATTTCAGGAATCGATGTTATCTAATAAGGAAGAAGGAAAATCAACTTTTAACGGAAACAGTTTGAAAGTGCCGGCTATATATTCCTCACTTACGAAAACTATTTCAGTTCAATAGTTTAAAAATGGTATAAATATATGTGGAATCAGTATTCACTAGCTTATTCTATAGTATTAATAGTGGGAAAAATACTCCACACCCCAAAGAGTAAAAAAAAATACAAAAATATATTCAAAATCGAGAAATAACCGAAAATTTTGAATATAACAAAAAAAGTGTACGCAAATGTAAAGGGTTTTCCAATAAGAGGTGTTATTTTAATTAGCGCGCTATTTCAGTAGATGTCACTTTTGGAGCTGTCACTTTTTGACATTTGACAAGTAGAAACTACGCCATTAATAAAAATGGAACGATACACGATTTAACAACGCACTGAAATTATTAAAATTCACTATAAAAATGGTGAAAATGTGGCAGGGAAGGTTCGTAAAACTCGAACATTTTTGGATCGTCGTGAAGCACCTTGTCGGACCGCAATACAGAAATTGGTAGAAAAATTCGAGCTGTCGGAACAAGTTAGTGATGTGAAGAATAAAACCCGTGCACGTCGCTCAAGAACAGCCGAGAATATTGCTGCTGTAGCCGAAAGTGTTGAAGAAAACCCAAGTTTGTCCATTTCTCGTCGTTCTTTGGAATTAGGCATTTCACAAACGTCATTACACCGTATTTTGCATAAAGATTTGGGTATTAAGGCTTATAAAGTTCAGCTAACACAAGAACTCAAGCCGGCCGATCATCAACAACGTCTAGTCTTTGCTGATTGGGTCCTTTAAATGCATGAAAATGATCCGGAATTCCGTCGAAAACTCATCTTGAGTGATGAGGCACATTTCCACCTCGATGGCTTCGTCAACAAGCAAAATTGTCGCATCTGGGGCTCGGAAAACCCAAGAGTTATTGTTGAAGAGCCTCTCCATCCTCAACGTGTGACTGTTTGGTGCGGTTTATGGTCCCGCGGGGTCATTGGACCTTACTTTTTCGAAAATGAGGCTGGAGCAACAGTTACGGTGAATAGATTACGCTATCGACAGATTATTATTGATTTTTTATGGCCGGAATTGGATGGTATTGATCTGGACAACGTTTACTTTCAACAAGACGGCTCTACGTGCCATACAAGCAACGAAACAATTGGTCTTTCACGGGTAAAGTTTCCGGATCGTGTTATCTCTCGAAGAGGTGATCACAATTGGCCACCGAGATCTTGTGACTTAACACCTTGCGACTTATACCTTTAGGGCCACGTGAAGGAGAAGATATACGCCAACAGCCCAGCGTCGATTCAAGAACTCAAAGATGGAATTCGTGAGGCTATCGAGGACATAGGGCAGCCACTTTGCGATTTGGTTTTGGAAAATTTTATGAAAAGGATATGGTCCTGTAGACGTGGTCTTGATGGTCATTTGGCTGATGTTATTTTCCATTATTAACGGCATACCTTCCTCCTTGTATTGAAATAAAGACCTCTTATTGGAAAACCCTTTACAAACAAAATTCATAAATATAGAGAAAGAAAATAAAGTGTAACTATAAAAATAAAGAAAAAAAATGAAATAAATAATAAATAATGCATAAAGAAATTTATGCATTTAAAAATTTTAAGGACAGATTCAGAAAAACATCGATGACCTCTGAATGATTAAATCAACAAGAAAACCCGTTTTTTTTAAGTTATCAAATAGTTATTAATTTGTTGAACGATTCCTTACCCATCTGCATTATTCCATAAATGTCACAAGAACTAGATGTCGCATGGTATATTAGAGCAGGGTATAGAGGTTGTAAAATTGGTAGTGAATTCTTGAATGGACCGTAACATACTGTAGATCGTGTTGAAAGCAAATGTTTTTATAATAGCAGCTTTGTATACATTTGGTCGACTTCCTCAGCACATACGAAAAAATATGATATAAATTACTCGACGCATACATCATTTCAAATGTTGTGGTCCATTCTGCAATGGACCATGTAGTCATATAAATTTTATATACTTTTTTGGCACTGCATGCGACATCTAGCTCTTGTGCCATCTATGATTATACACAGCCTACGTGATATAATTGCCGAGTCTTCTGAAATTGGTAAAATTTTTATGTATTGAGCGTCGTAGAAATCTCTTTTCTGTCGTAATGGCAAGCTGGTCAAAGATATCTGCTATAGATGTGCGGGTAGTAATTATTCGGTACAAAAGTATTCGTTACTTCTCTAAAAACTGGGTACCGAATACATACCTAAATAATTATTCGTTACTTGTACTCATATACGGTTGATTCAAAGTTTTCATTTCATGGTAAATGCGGTAGTCTATTAGCTATACGAATACAATGTAACAATGGAAATCAAATAACTACAATTCGTTCTACGGCGGTACCCGATTAAAGTTTTCGATAAAATTTCATGCCATTGAGTATTGTACCTATACGATTACCAAACAGGATTATTCAAACTTTTTTTCCCTGTTGTTCACGTAAGTAGGTAACGAATCTCTGTTTTTTTTTTTTCATCACTAGTTTGACAGTGGGAGTGAGAAGTGAACAATAAACTGCGGTGTATCGAGATTGGGCAAAGTAACATTTAACGCAGTCTCCAAATATTTCACATTATAAACGCTAGTAAAATTTTGATGTATGTTAATTTGGAGAAACCAGAGTAATTTATTTTTGAATTTTGACAAAACAATTTTAACTGTTCAATCAATAAAAAACAAAAACCGCGAATTTCCATAAAAATAGGAAATGCCAACATTTTACCAGTCACTTAATGCCTTGAGTCTAGTACCGAATTCGAGTAAATTGTGACATTTCAATACAAACTCTAGAGCTGGTAAAATCGGAAGCCGAAATATTTTACTGATTTTATGGATAACACTTGGTGGAATAAGTTTGTTTTAATTGCCATCTTAAAATAAGATAATAAAAAATACTACTTGTTTTTTTTCCACAACGTACATGTATATTTTAAATTTACATATAATGTAACAGCCAACGCGTTTCGTCTTATCAGGACATCATCAGGGCTTATGTTGTACTGAGGGAATGATTAATTTAGCTGTTAAATAAACTCTCATGGGTAGCTAACGCATGCGTAATGTACTAAAATTCACATTCAAAAGTGGGCTGTTGTTTTTAAAATCTAGCTGATCATTTACTATAAAGCAGCCATCATCCTTAGCTTTTTTAATCTCAAAAGTTTCATATCTATCTAGTAATTTTTTATCAGATAAATTGTGTAATAATTTAATGTCGTCTGCATTAGGCTTATGTCCGGTTAAGCTAAGGTGTTTAGCGAAACCGGAATTAGGGTTTGCAGCCTTTGAGCTACTTATATGCTCCTTGAATCTTGTTTTAATTGATCTTTTAGTTTGTCCAATGTAAATAGCATCACAATCCGCACAATTCAGCTTATAGACCCCGCATTGGTCAATTTCATTGATTTTAGGTTTAAATTTGTTGTTGACTAAAATATTTTTTAGAGTTCTGTTGTTAAAGAAGGCTGGCTTTATGTTTTTTTCCCTAAATAATTTATTTAAACATCTGGATATCTCGCCAAAGTAGGGGATCCTTCTCCATTTTATTGGGTCATTATCCAAACATTGTTGTTCGAAAGGAAAGGTCATTGAAATAGCTTTTTTGTAGTGCTTTTGCGTCAGTAATTTGTAGATAGTTCTATTACTATACCCATTGTTTCTAGCGATCAGTTTTATTGTCGTGAGTTCTTTTTTGAAATTTTCTTGATTTAATGGTATATCTAACAATCTATCAAGCATGGAGTGAAAAGAGGACATCTTAATATTCCACGGGTGTAAAGAAGATCTGGGTATTATTGCGTCTGAATAAGTATCTTTTCTATATATATTAAAATCTAGTTTGTTATCCGCTAAAGATATGGTCAGGTCTAAAAAATTAATAGATTTATTACCTAATTCTAATGTGACGTTTATGTTATTGTCAAGTCTATTTAAAACATTAGTGAGGAAATTATTTAATTGTCTATTTGTTCCCGTCCAAATACAAAATACGTCGTCGACGTAACGCAACCAAACGAGAACATGTTTTACAAGGGGATTTTCTGAGTTAAAAAGGATTTCCTCTAGATGGTTCATAAAAAATTCGGCTAGAAATGGAGAAAGGGCAGATCCCATGGCCAGACCATCGTCTTGTAAATAAATTTTGTTGTCAAACATGAAATAATTTTGTTCTAGGCAAATATTTAACAAATTGATTAATTGTGAGGATTGTGATATGTCGGTTAGTTTCCTATTAATTGTCTCAGTTAGCAAATCTTTTAATTTTTTAACAGGAACCGAAGGGAAAAGGCTGCAAACGTCAAATGATACCAGTTTCGAGTTTTTTGGTAAGTTAAGGTCTTTTATTCTTTTGACTAAGTCTTTAGTGTTTTTGATAGAGTATTTGGGCTCAAAATTGATCAGAACTGGCACCAAGCTGTTCAATTCTCTGCAAAGCCTTTGTGCAGGCGCATTAAAAGAAGCTGAAACGGGGCGAACTGGTATATTGTTTTTATGTAACTTTGGAAGTCCATAAACTAAAGGTATAGAAGGATGGCTATTTTTTAGCAAATACATTTTTTTCCTATCGAAAATTTTTTCTGATCTATTTACAGTCTCTTTTAATAACCTATTAAATTTGTTTGTCGGATCATAATTAATTTCTGTTAAATTCATTGAGTTTAAACAATCTGTCATTTTTTTGGCTATAAGTACTTTTATCTAAAATCGTAATTGAATTGCCTTTATCGGCCTTGCATAGAACTAAACTATCTGTCTTCAATTTCTCTTTAATTGCTTTAAGTAATCTATCATATTGTGTGTTATTATTATTAACATATCTAATACCTGATTTAATTAAACTTGAGCAAATAGATTTAGTTTCCATATCATCGTCATCAAAAGCCGCGTCAGTATGAATAGCTAAATCCAATATGTGTGCTGGCTTCACTTTCAATGTCGGTGCAAAGTTCAACCCATGTCGTAATAATTCTTCTTCCTCGCTCGAGAATGAAACAGCTGATAAGTTGACGATTGAAGTTTTTACTAGTGCAATACGGAGTTTACCGGTAAAAATTGAAGGTTTTCTTTTTATAAAATAGATGGCATTATATATACTCCACTCATTTTACTAGGCAGTGTAATGAGCGAAACAATAAATGACTGGTAACATTGTGACATTTTCTATTTCTAAAAGTTAAAATTGTTTTATCAAAATGTAAAAATGAATTATTTTGTTTTCTCCAAATTAACATTTACCAGCGATTTTAGTGTGAAATATTTTAAGAACCCATTAAATTTTATTTTGTCCGAACTCGATAACTTTTTGTGCATTAAAATGCTTAGTAAAATGTGTGGAGAATTTATAGTGCCGTCTATTTTATTTTACATAGAGGGAACCTTTAGTTTATACCTGAAAACTCTGTACTGCACTAGTAAAATCATCAGTAAAACTTTCGCTTATAATTTTACTGACGCTAAAATTAGTATGGAAATGTCAAATTTTACTCGAACTCTATACTAGACTTTAGGAAATAGCCGCACCAAACTGGAAAAATTCCTCGTTTGAAACCATCAAAGTAATATATGCAAGCGATTGAAGGAACTTAACTATGCATTGCTCTAGTGCGACTGAGAAACCGAGTCAAACAAAGATTAAGAGAGCAAATCATTGAGTAGCTTCAAAATGCTTTCAAATTATTCATAATAATGAATTTTTCGTTCAACGGTTCACCCTACCTCAATTTTTTAAGTAAAACAAAAATTTCGCTTTGGCCAACATGTGTAAATTTCTATAATTTCTACAAAATAAAATTCTCACTTTTCCCAAAGCTATCAGAGAATCCAGCATGAGTTACAGCCACTTAATTTCTTTAGAGCAAAGTGTAATTGCAACATAATATTTGGGATCAGTTGCAACTTCTCTTCCTTCTGAAAGAATATTTTCGACGGCAGAACTAGTTATAAGAGATAGATAGAATCGATTTTTTCCTAAAAATTTTGAGAAATCTATATTCCTCCATGCTAATCAAAATATTTCTTCAAAATTATTAATTTCCTTCTGAAAAATGTTATTTTTTTTTCTCCTGAAAAGTTTTGTTTTTTATTTTTCAATTATTGAACTCTAATTGGGTACTATTGTTTTCATATTTAATTAAATACTCCTTTTCACAAAAAGATTGTTTAATTAATAAGTACGAGATACTGCTTGAAGAGTATTTTACCTAAAATACCGAATTAGAAAGTAACGAATTAAAAGTAACGAATATTTTTCGTGGAGTAACGAATAAGTACCGGGTAACAAAAGTAACGAGATTGCACATGCCTAATATCTGCTGCATCATGCCTTCTAAATAATAGAAGAAGAAGCTTATGGGGATAATACTTAACGTATACATCCTTGTTGATTATGCCTGTTGTCCCGAAAGGTGATGATTTTGGGGCACACATACATTTTGCTTCTCAAATTAAGTATATATCGGGAAATTTGGTGCACTGGCGATCTGCGGCACCGCTCGTTTTTGCATTGTAAAATTCCTGCGCTGGAAGCTGGTTGAAGCTCTCTTTCAACTAAATGGCATCATCCATAATGCACTATTCGAATTGCGTTAAGAAAATTTCGAAAAAAAAACCGGCTACTGGATTTTGCAAATTTCTTCTTTTCTGATGTTCTATCCGGTATTTTAGAAACATGGAAATTTGGTAATCCTTCTCGTCTTTTAATTCGATGAACCGTAGCAGATGATGTTCCAGCCTTATTAGTCATATCTCTTAACGACATGTTAGAATTTCGTGTAAAGTTGCCTACCATTTCCTTGACAAATTTGTGTTCTACCGAATCTGATTTCCTTATCGACCCCAACTTTCTCTGGACACTACAAGTTTCAACATTTTGGAAGGTTGTCTTAGGGATTTTCATATTTTTAGCTAATCCTCTTTGAGACATATTCGGATTTTCGGAAAGAATTAATTTGCGGCGTTCTTCTAGGCTAACTTCCATTTTCACTGCACAAGAACTGTGCACATAATGGATTGCACATATAAGGGTATAACTTTTTATAGATACAATCTTACCAGCTTTCACTAATTTTGTTTAACAAGTCATGAGTGATGGGAGGATATAGGTGATCGGTTTTCTTCTGAATCAGTCTTAATATTGTAAAACAATTTCAAAACTTGTTTTTCTTAATTGATAACCTTAAAGTACCAACCGCAGAGATTTCCATAAAATTATTGTTTCAAAAGCCGTTTTGAAAAACTGAGAAAAATGTATGTGAAGTGTGAAAAAGTGTGAATCGCCAGAAACGATAAAGGGTTTACAGTATTGTTCTAGAGGGTTCAACTTTTTAATGTATTCGAAGTGGATGGGTCGAAATTTTTTTTAAGAGTAGTTTTTAAAGGATGTAGAAGGGTATGTTTTTTCGATTTTTTCCGGTATAACGGGGGAATGGCGAGAATAGAGAAATGTGTGTGGTATGAAAACAAAGGGAGCTTGGGGCGAATATGAAAAGGGGAGGAAATGGAGCAGGAAGGGTGCGATATGGAAATGGGAACGGATTAACGGAAACTTAAAATAAAATATAAATATTTCAGGAGTTGCAATAAGTAGTCGGGATAAGCTCAAGATCAGTAAAAAAAAAAAAGCTGAGAAATTCCTTTGGAATTTAGGTACGCATTGCTCTTATAGCCTATATTTTATTTCGATTAAGGTAATTTCCGATTTAAGGGACCTGGGGTCAGATTCACTAACACGGAGAGTTACAGAGTTGAGAGTTCTTTTAACACTTAACTCTCCACACAGAATTCTGTAGCTCGGGGAGTTTGTATTTAGAATCACCAAACTCTCTATTCCACTCAAGAAAGCTCTCGGCTATTTTAGTTGTGGAGAAGTGAAAAGAATATTTCTCAACTGACAGTATTGTCTGTTTTGGTTGTGTTTTGTGAATGTACCTATGATCTAGGATTTTCAAATCAAATTATGGATTCACTGCATATCCTGGTTATGTTTAGAAAAACAAATTATGCATATCCTTGTAAAACTTACAGAGAAATAAGGACTTTGGTGTATCAAGGTACCCGCTAAAAATTTCAAATAACGGGCAAATAGAAGAGATGCTATAAAAATTTTAAATATGCACGTTAAAGCTTGCATGTAGGATGAAATCGCATGTACATTTTATACCCTAATTAGATATGTAATTAATTTTTGAGTCGGGTCAATGGTTTTGGAGATGACTGCAAAAGAAGTGCATCCGTCCTTCTTAAGATGAAAAACTGGATTTTTTTTTTGTACAAAAATGGACATATTTTCAACTCATATGAACAACCAGTAAGTCGTGGAAATGCACTTTCCATGAAAAAAGTGTTCACAACAGAGTACTAATGAAACAAAGAATGGAAGAAATATATGCAATATAAGCAACTGGGGTGTCATTCGGCGGTAAAAAGTCAGCTATGAAGTTAAAATGATAATAAGAAACTACAACACTCGATTATCCGCTCCTACCTATTTAATAGACGTATTTTGGGCAACCCCCGATGAAGGGTGGCGCGACATCCCATTCCAAAAGCCCTCCGCCAGAAGTTGTGTACCTATATTTTTGTACTCCTAACGCTAAATCCG
The DNA here is from genome assembly GCA_963924295.1 of Dioctria rufipes. NCBI lineage: Eukaryota > Metazoa > Arthropoda > Insecta > Diptera > Asilidae > Dioctria > Dioctria rufipes. The sequence continues at coordinate 294,323,788 of OZ002741.1, forward strand.
TAGGAAGACACCCCAATCCTTTACGACCCTCCCACACAGATTTAGCCGTCCTTCTATATTGCGACACTTCTCACGTTTTCCCTAACTCCCTAAGTATGTTAGAGAATCGCCAATGGAGAGTAAGAGAGTTTTAATTGGGGAAAACGAAAATTTTCATCTCCCAAACTCCCCAACTCTCCGTTTTACACAATCCGGGCTGTGGGCGCTATATTTCCTTTTCGGAATATTGAAGGACGCCTAACTCTGTGTGGGAGGGTTGTAAAATGAAAATGAAAATGTTGAACTGATTGCCTCTGTTACTGTTATAGTAGAAGCAACAGTACGAAAGGCTTTTGGAAATAGCTGATGTATTCATCTTTTAAATTGAGTTCATTGCATATGTCTCGAACTCGCTAATATTTAGAAGAACGTTTATCAAGAAAAAATTGTCGACATCTTCTTTAGAGCTTATATTAAAATTTTCTATTTGTCAAAATTTCTAAAATTTATTGTGAGGGATTTTGTTTTTACGCCCTCCAGTACTTTTTTCCAATTTACATATAGTAAATTAACTTCTTGAGTCGAATATGCGATCTAGAAACCGTTACATGTCCATACCAATTTATTTTTTGGTCTTGCGAATCGGTTGGCCAATTCTCCTTTCTCTTTGTTCTTTGCAGTATTCTTTTAAAAGATTCAATTTTATTGTTGTATTTGTTCTTAATTGCGACTAATTATTCTTAGAAGAATCTTCCGAGTTGGAGAGCACTAACCCTCATTTTGAGCTCAAAGGCCTGTACTTCTGCGTCTTCTATAGCTTCCGATGGAACATAGCCGTTCCTTATACATCGACAGAAGACAGCCATAATGCTAACTTACCTACATCATCATAATCCCTGCCGTATGTCATCGTGTATCATCTTGGCATTAACATAATTGAGTTTGGTTTTTGAGGATTATTGTCGTAGCGCCACTAAAAGCACGTAGTAGTGATTCTGTAAACTAACACTGACAGCTTTCAGACGCAGCTCTTCTGTGAAGTTAATGACTAATTGCATCGTTTAAAGACAAGTTTTTGGAAGAAAAGGAAAACAGTGATAACATTTTTTTTTATATTTTGGAAAAAGTGTGGTTGGATGATGCTGTTCATAACCTTATTGCTTTACGGGCAGACATATTAGTAGACTTACGAAAATTCAATAGAAATTCGCATGTTTGTGAGCAGATATCATATGAAAATTTCAAATTTAGCGCAGAGATATAGGACCTTTTAGAAGTTATAAATCAAATTTGATTGAAAGTATTATTTATATTTTACAAGTAAAAGAACTAGTATAGGATCATCTGGAGGTTCTCTCTTATCTTGAGAATTTTATGACTAAGGAAACGAATCCTCGGAGGACTTAATTATAATGAACAGAGCCATGTCTACGAGAACTTCACAGGGGAAGGTAAATGAAAAAAATATAGTGCAAATAATTCATATTTTCATAAAACTTTATTTTTTAGGTATTATACAATGGACGTCCTGGATGAAATGTTATGTTCCGAGAATATTCATCTAGTTTCTGATGAGCCCGCTATTAATCACTCTACATTTTCATCAGCGCAAACAACATCTCGCGCAATACTAGGACTGGCATCATACTCGGAGAAATGAAAAAAAAAATGCATTGAAGTTTCTGAAAAGGAAAACGAAAATAATACTAAGTTCATGGAAAGGGTTATAAAGAACGGCAAGGAAATAGCTGAACTGTTAGGAGACATTCTGAAATCAAGATATAAGACTGATTTTATTTTCTGTGTTCGCCTCTTTTGATATGATGGCTGTAATGTCTTTTTTTAATTGAATTTTGTGAAGAATCTGTTTTATTTTTTTTAAGAATGTTAAGTTAAAAAACAAAATTGAATTGAAATTAAAAGTTATATTTATTAATTGTATATTTTATGCTAAAAAACAAAAATAGCCTGGTTTATGGTGCTGACTATACTTCACTGGTTGCCTGAAAGAGAAAGAAATGTATTTGTGAGTACAACTACTCAGTGGGGACCCTAAGTACCGAAGTTACCTTAAAATTCAGACCTAATACTCATAACCGGACGAAAACCGACTAAAATATGATTGGGGTTCAGACTGTCGCCAATCGCTTCAAGCTTGGCTTGGAAATCCCCAATTTATTGGTAGATTTACCAACCGCTGCCAATTGCCGTGGTTTGGGTCGGACGGACACTGACCCCAGTTATTTCCCCACTTCATCATACATACATTACTCATTATCACACTTATAACTATACTACTACTACTACTACTATTAATACTACGAGCTACATCCCAACTTTTAAAATCTCTCGATATGGAGCGAATAAATTAAAGTCACACTACTAATTAATTGGTCGCGCACTACTCAATAATTTCCGCCTGATACTAACCTGAATACTGAACTCAAGAATTGATTCCTATCCAAGGAATACGGAATATTTCTCCGAACCTCAGGCAGCAAAATCCTGCTTATCTGTCGCCAGTTTTATGATAGGGTAATTAAGCCATTTCCCGTAAAACGTCTGGCTTAAGAGTTTTTCTTTAATGTACCGCTCCGTTGCCAATTGCTTAATTACACACAGATGCTGCTTTTACTATATACGAAAGGGTATCATACCTTTTCTTCTATCAAGAAGAAGGCTAGTTTTATTTTGTCATTATTTTTATGAATTAATTCTTTATTTTTGTAAAAAAATAATAAATAAATCCTTAAAAAATTAAGAAGTTTTGTAAAGCTTTACTTACAAACATACCCGGTTAGAAATTCTGGTGTAAATATTATACAGGAATAATATATATATATAAATCCTAACAAAAGTTAATATAAACTTTATAGTTTAGTTTGTTATAGATTTCTATATCAATAAAGTATAAAATTGATACCATGAATTATAGGCAGAACTAATCCATTTTATATATTACTTTTATATGTTATTCAATATTATATTCATTTATATTATGTTTCATATAAATTTTATATATAACTGGAATTGAAATAAATTATATAATTTGTAGATAAAGTTTATACTATATATTGTGTGTAGTGAATTAATAAGAATTTTTTGTATAAATTAATAAAACATCATATTTTAGTGAAATTTTTCATTTAAATTATTTTGAATATATATTTATTTCTGTATAAATGTACAAAAAACAGAAACTTAAATATCAATTAGTGATACTAACAGTAAGGAGTTATTTAACAACCATATACGATTTGTTTGTTTTTCTCGAAATCGCGGAGTCATATGATCTTGTATTGCTAAATTCTGATAATTCCAATAAATCTAAATTATTTTGATCTGAGTTCTCTACTACTTCCTACGCGTTGTGAAATTCACTAAAACTTACGGTATTAAATTTGTAACCTAAAAAATAAAACTTATTTTCATAAAGTAGAATGCACTTAATTTGAAAAAATCTTATTAAACTTGGGTCGTCTGGACAAATAATAAATAGTCTAGGACGATAATAACCAAATTGCTCAATCCAAGAAACTGTTTTAATTTCCTTTGATCTTATACATAATGTCTTTCAAGTATTGATAGTGTTCGTTAATGAAAGCAGTTGTGAGATCCATAATTTTACCCATTTTTATTAATGCATTGGAAATTAATGTTTCCCAAGTTGTTCCAAATTTTTGTTGGTGCTGCATTTCCAAAGACTTTGATATGATTGATGAGTTCACAACGAAATAGCATAAAGAATATATTTCCAAAGAAAGAACCGTTATTTCTTTCAAAGAAATTGTACACACTTGTAAATTCTGAGAATTTTTGCCAGATATATACCCTAGGTAGTATGAAATTTATTCCAAAGACATATAAAGAACACGTCGAAATCCTAACTGAATATGATATTTATAACAAAATCATATAAAGTATATACCATCAAAATATAAATAAAGTAAGCTATATGCGTATTTGATAGAAAATTCTATAACATTTTCGGATACATTTTATCTTATATGCGTATAGAAACGGTTTTTATAGGAAATTTTGTATTAAGGTTAGACTGACATTGTATACAAATGATGTATATATTCCACTTTATCGTTTTCTATATGAAATTTGGAATAGAAAGACTTAATAGTAAAAAGTATATACACTATTTTTATCTTTTACACCAAGATTTCTAACCGTGTACTGGGCAACGGCATCTCGTATTTTTTTAAGCTATCTATTAGTTTGTTTGTCCGACACTAGTATTAAATGTGGGTTGATCTTTCTTGCACTTCTTCATTGTACTTTGCGCAAAAGTTGTGTAAATGCAGCAAGCTATAATTATAAGAGAGATTAGTATTACTTGTTAATGTTAACTTTGTTGGTTTGGTTTACATCAGGAAAGGAGAAAGTTTAAATGCAGATACTGAAATTAACAGCAGAGGTACGTTTTCGCCCGATATTGACCCCGAATTATTTTGAAAAAGAGGGTTTTCTATGTACCTATTATAAGCTTTCGAAAATGTAGGAGTCATTGTTATGGCGTGGCGATCCCACATTTATATAAGTGAAACGACACCTTAAAAAATATATATTAAAAGATGGTCTTAATACTAAATCATATTCATTGGTACTTATAATCTGCAGTCGCAAGTAGAACCACCGAGTGCCAATCTTTCTAATTATAATAATCGGTAGCGTCGTCCTTCGGAACGCTTACATCTGTATGACACCCATCTATAATACAATTTATTTATTGATAATGAATAATTATTATTGGAAATTTTAGTCTACCTATGGCATCATAGCACTGCAAAAAGCCTAGCGCAGCAAATCAAGCAACGTTTTACTCAATTTTTTATTGGGTAGAAGGATAGATATTCCACAATAAACTATTTGTCCATTTTGTTGCATATTTTCTGGCAATCTACCCGAACTACTTCAACGAATATAATCCTCCCAACTCTGAAAACATTGGAAAATGTTCGATAATCCGCAGATGACCCCAGTCATTGCCGTCTTTATGTTCCAGGCCGTGACATCGAATTCTTTGAATGTATTAGAGTGGTACGATTTCGTACTTCTTTTAGCATTTGTTCTTATGGAAAAATACATTACTTTCAACTTCAACCTTCTGCACAATGTAAATAAGCCTCCGTACTAAAAGTTTTATTCAGGAATTTTGTTATTTAATTCCTTGTGCATTTACCAGTATATAAATCTAAGTACTTTCTTTAAGAAAATTCTTTATATTTTATTACTCACACATAAGAATGAGAAAATGCGTTCAATTCTGTTGCCTTCATACCAGCTTTCATTTGTCTGTGTGTTTTCTCACAGAGAAATGAAAGCTCACTTCAAAGTGGGAGCAACTACTTCTTAAATCAGATCTACTTTTGTTTGAAACTGATTTTCTTTTTAAAATGTATAAAAACCTAAAGTATAAATTATACTACCATAAAGCCAACAAAATTTCCTATATAATAGGCTAATATTTGAATTACCTTTGAATTATAATTTCAAAGTTATAAAGAGTTAAACACAAAAAACCGTTGCCGTCCGTTCGATTCACAGCGCAGTGAGCAAGCGCAGCTTGTGAAAATATGAGGAGAATGTGTACCTCTGCCGATTCATTGATTAAAAAATACTTTGAGTCATGTTTGAAATGAAAAAACTGAATTATTTGATATGGAATGTTGGAAATATTTTTAAATTGATAGAAGCATTATGGGATAATATAAAAAAATGGTTAGCATTGTCCTTTTGTCTTTATTATATTTAAGAAGTTACTGTGTGTTAAACATTGAAAGACTTATTTTTTTCATATAACTCAATAGGCAAGCTCAAAGCTCTGATTGCTTTCCAGTGTGATTTGTGGTATGAAGGCAACAGAATTGAACGCATTTTCTCATTTTTATGTGTAGTGTTATGTTTGAGTAATAAAATATAAAGAATTTTCTTAAAGAAAGTACTTAGATTTATAAACTGGTAAATGCACAAGAAATTAAATAACAAAATTCCTGAATAAAACTTTTAGTACGGAGGCTTATTTACATTGTGCAGAAGGTTGAAGTTGAAAGTAATGGATTTTTCCATAAGAACAAATGCTAAGAGAAGTACGAAATCGTACCACTTTAATACTTTTGCAAGTAGCAAAATCGTTTTATGTCATGGCCTGGAACATAAAGACGGCAATGCCCCAGTGCATAAAGTGCTATCGTAACACGTTCTTCTAGTGGAATTGCATCTCTCATAACAGTGTCCTCCCGTCTCAAGCATTGCAATCGTCCACTTACTACTTTAAATAGGCTTCTGCTCATATGATAGTTTTCTTTAAGCATCTTCTTCCCAGAATATTTTATTTTGGGTATGAAAAGTTACATATAAGTATAAAGAAATTAATAGTAGGTAACTACTCTGATTATATTTACTACAGTTCAAATTTTTCTCCTTTTTCTAACCGAATATCGCCTCCAAACTGCTGCAAGCAGTAACATGGGTCATTTATTTGCTCTGCACTATTATTTTAACTTCTAACGTCTATTTAAAAGAATTGTTAGATATGATAGCTCCTAGAGAAATCATTTCAGTTGGCCGCTGTCTATTAATACTTTGGATATTGAAAACAAAATTTGACTTAAATTTCAAAATCGTCTGTTACCGTATATTTAAGTGGAAATTAGAAATAATTTTCAATTATATAATTGGAAATTATTTCTGGTGGTCTGTCGACGGTATTACACAAAAATATATACCAAGTATATCAGCCTGAGTTACGTTGTCGAGTCAGGAAACATTTTTAAAATCATATAAACTTATAGTTCGAATATTTTTGCGAGTAAATTTCATTTTTTAACGAAATGCGTTTTCTGACGACGTAGATCATCTTTGTTTTATCTTTTAAAACTTTTAAAACATTCAAAATGTCGAAAAATTAGAAAATAACACCTTACAGGAAATAACCTATTCGTAAAACTTAAGTAGGAACTTTTCAATTACTGTGTTACATATCTCGCAAGATGTGAACCAAATTTCCGCAAAGTTATCGTATTTCCAACGCTTTTGTCCGCCTTATGGTTTTTTTCTCGAAGTTTGGCCCTTTCACCGGAATACGGCTAGTTTAATGATTTTTTTTTTAACTATTCTTGCCATTTTCAGCTACCACAATTTTCAGCTGACATATTTATAAACCCTCATGCAATGAATTAATTGTAATTTTAGTTAATTCTGTTCTATAACACACCAGTTCCAGGACGATATGAATTCTCCACTTTTCAAGCTAGTGCTCATTCTCGAATTGGATCGAGTAGTCTTGCTAAGGAACCTTTATATATTACTAAATTCCTTGATTTCTTCTGCGTATGCTCAAAACATCTCAAAGAAAATATTCAATTTCGGTTATTTCGGTAATGAACAGCAAATAGCTAACAGAGATAAAATTTTGGTGTTCTTTTTGCACAAGACCTGCTACAATTTCATCCAGTAAATTACATTTAACTTGAAACTCACCTACTATGCAGCGCAACGCAAACCATGCAACTTAGTTTCAGACTGGCTAATAAAATCATTGATTTTACCTATAAAACGTCTTTCCAGGGTATTTACCTCTTCACTGAAGATTTTTTTAATTTCCATAGTTTTCCCGATTATTTAACAGAACAGGTTAGCTGAACGTCTTATAAGAGTAAGAAATTAAATACTGAAAAGTTGGATAAGAGTTCCTTTTGTACATATAAGGCTTTTTACATGAAAGTGTAAGTCGACTAAATATTTATGTCCATAAATCGTATTTAAAGCTTCTTTGAGTGGGGGAAAATACTATTTTAGATAAGCTATCACAGAATTAAATGACCTTACCCTTTACATATCAAATGAATATACTAAAAGCAATACTAGCATATATTTACTCTCGACTATATATCTAGCTGCATTTTAGTTTTGTAGAAATCTTTTCGTAGATAAGATAAGGCCTCCTTCATAAGTACGTAGTACATAGGTACACTAGGAAATGCAGGATTTCTTATACTCGGCGCAAAGTTTATTGATTGTGTTGATATGGAAGTTCACCTTTATTTGGCTTTTCTAACTATAGTTCCTACGTGAAATGAATTTCAAGCTGAAATAAATCTAGCTATGTACTCATTAGCAGAACTATCAAATACATTGCAATATCGATTTTGGTTTTTTAGTTGAGTGATTTCTGATAAGATAGCAATATCATTGAGAGCTTAATAGTTTTGTGCAAAAATGATCCAGAAGAAGTAGCAGTTTTAACTATGTCGGTCCCAAATTATGAAGAAGATCGCTATGAAATCCGAAGTAGTAGTGGATGTGCTTTAATTTTTCATCATGAATGTTTTTACAACATTAATGAACAGATAGATTCAGACGAGGATGTCACACGGCTAACCAAAGTATTAAATATGTATGGGTTCAATGTCAAAACGCATAAGGATCAAAAATTGGGAGAGATCAATCAAATTTTGGAACGGGGTATGCAATCCAGAAACACTTAACTTTCATTTTTACTCACAATTATTTTTTTAATATGACAGAGTCGAAACATGACTACAACAATACTGATTGCCTCCTTGTTGCAATCATGACGGGAGGAAATGGTAATCGTTTGTGGGCCAAAGATTTTAGCTATGAAATTGATTTTGTTCTGCAATACTTTTGCGCAAATGAATCGTTGCGTGGAAAACCTAAATTGTTTTTGATTCAGGTAAATTTATTAATACCAGATTAAATGATTGTCATCTCTGAAGTTATTATTTATTTATTTATTTTTAAAGAGATATCACAATTATTATGGATTTAATATGTTTGATGATACACAGGATGTAACTCGTAGAATACCAGTGACGGCCGATATTTTTCTTATGCTGTCACCTGTTGAAAGTAGATAGTTATGAATATATTCGTAGTTTAATATAATATCTGAGCAGTATAATCCATATTTGTTTTGCTTTCAGGGTATCCTTCAGATGAAAAGCCTTCGAAAGGTGGATGGCTTATTCAATCCTTTTGTGATGAATTGGATAAGGCAAGTTATGATGATATGGAGATTGAGATAAATGATTTGGCAATTGACATTAACAAAAGATTTCTTAACGAATTTCGCGAAGAAACTGGTGAGGATAGTGGACCGATGCCTCTCATCTGTTCCTCATTGACTAAGTTTTGTTTTTTTAAAGAAAAGGAAAATGCCAGTGATTGATGGTAAAATTAACATGGTATTTCATTTTGATGTAATTTGAAGAGATATTAAAGAGACATAATTCTTTAGGAAATATAATTTGATAACTTTGTATATAGTCGGGGTTACAATTATTGAATAAATCATATATAAATATTACCTATCCCTTTAATAATTATGATATTTGGACGTATTTGGGAAGCAGGAGCTTTAATCAATAAAACACCGTACTTCATTGATTTAATTATATTTTAATACAAAAGGATGTTTTTCGATTTGTTCTTACAAAAACGCCAAATGGCCCTGGGTAGCTACACACTTGACAGACTGTTTTTCTATCTAATAGAATAGGTGAGTCTCCGCTATCTCTCTACCCAAAGCTTTTTTTCCCATTACAATAATTATGTCGGTCTTTAAAATAAACACAAAGTGAAGACTCGAATGGGTTATGCTAAATGTTTGTTTTTAAACACCAGATAAAATGAAATCAATAGGGTATACTAAGTTTGTCATTTGGTTGAAATGTACCTATACCCGATAAAAGCATAATATAATAATGATGGAAGAGTACAATGTATTGGACACCCACGCATAATATTAAAAGTTCTTGTGATTTTTGCATGTCCGTGTGTCTGTCTGTCTTTTCTCAGAATTACTTGATAGCGTATTCACTTAGAGAGCTGAAATTTCGCACACGGCCTTTTTAAGGAAATTGAAAATTGTAGAATTAAATTCGAAACTGAGACAAATCGAGCAAGTCCTTTATATGGTTGCCATACAAAAATTTGGTTTTTTACTATATATTTAGACACTCCGTGATAACACGTTGACGTAGAGAACTGAAATTTTGTACGCTGCGTTTTCATAAAAATAGGAAATACAACCTCAAAGATGGACTAAATCGGGCAACGCCTTCTATGTATTGCTACATAAAAGTTTAGGTTTTTTACGGATACTATGAAAACTATCAGTCCTAGACGTTTCTATTGTATTAAAAACATCTTCAGAATATGCAATCCTATAAAATTTGTTATAATCATTTTTACTGTCCGACGAACCGCTCTAGAAATATATGTGAGAAGCTACAGTCAGTCGGGGTGAAGTCGGACGGTGGGGGTGAGCTCGGACCGAAGGGTATTGGTCAACGTTTTATTTAAAGGACATATGCCGCGACGCTTAAAACTAAAACGACTCGTCAGTACAAGTTTGTATGCAGTTGGGTGTACTTTTTCTCTGAATAAATTCTTCGTAGAGCACGTAAGTAAGGATTTTATAAATAATATTTTTTTCCTTTGGATTTGATAACTCGAAAAGAAACTGTTGTAACAAGGAAATACTAAAAATGGAAAAATCGAAATGAGTTATACTTTTTCATGTGGTTTACCTTTAGTAAAGTTTAGTAAAGAAATATATATTTTTCATTGTTTTGCCCGAATTTGCCCTTTCGTAGGGTCTAAGACAATTTTTAACGGTTAATATGTGGTCGTCCGCCTTCACCCAACACATAGAGGTGGAGGCGGACACTCTTTAACAAAAAAAAAAGTGGTGGAAACAATGAAAATTTATCTGTTTCTACTTTGGAATTTGACAATAGAGACATGCGAGATTTTAAATAATTTTTTTGCCAATTTTCCTCTAAAAACTGTAATTATTATTAAGAAAAAAAAGAAAAAATCGTCCGAATGACGGTACTCCAAAAATCAATCATGCATGGGTACTAAATGAGCTTTTTTACTTGTTAAATAGATTTTTTGTATTATTAAGACAAGCTCATTTAATGATGATGATGCGAAACACAGCGCATTGTATAAAGGAGACACCATAAGTTATAATAGAAATTAAAAGCGCTTTGACAAACTACTCACGGAGATTATAAGGTGTATATCCTGCATGCATAAGTTTCATAAGACACCATAGACTTTCGAAAAAGTTTATCAATGTATTAACGCCTTATTAACATTGCATCCACAGTCATGCCTAGATTATTTACCATTGCTTTATATTCTATACGGGTACTATTTATGTACTATGCCGGGACGCTAACAATTGTAAGCGGTCTATAAAAAAGTATTACGCTTTGCGATTTAATTGGACTCAGCAACAACTTATTATCCACAGCCCATGCACTAATTCGAGACAAGTCATTATTGAATTCAGCTCATTGACGGATATATTGGAGGAAATAGTTAAACGTCATTAACATACAAAAGTATTGAACAAGATTCCGTGATTAGTATCCATTCCTTAATGTATATGGTGAGTAATATTGGTCAAAAGATTGAACCCTGCGGTACACCCGAGCAAAGAGGTAATAAAGCTGAAGCTCAGTTGTAAGCTTCAGTAGCTTGTTCTCTAACTGTGAGATAGGACCGTTTAAAGGTTGCTGCTGAGCTAAAAAATTCAAACTGACTAAGTAGTTTATAATATAAGATACGATGATCCATCGAGTCAAGGGCTTTCGAAAAGTCGAGTAAAGACAGAATTGTGGGATGTCGTAGTTCAATGTTTTTCGCACCTTCTCAATAATATCGATAAGCAGAGCAGTAATAGTGCTGTGTATTGCTCTAAAACCAGACTGTTGACCGAAAATTAGATTATTACCGTAAACCAGAGATACTTTAGTACGATTTAAATTTAAATTTACGCATCACTAATTTACTTTCGATTAAAAACTTTGCAATCATACATATGTAGCATTTGGGGCTGTGTGACAATAAACATATATACAAAAATGTGTCTTCGTAGGCCATGTTTTGAAAGCATATATATAAAAATTTGCCTTCTGGTCAAAGTAAGTACAAATTGGAATACTTTGACTCAACTTCTATTTTAGATCAACTAGTCAAAATATTGCCCCGGGTTTTATACGAGAAAAATGCATTTTTAACTTACCTGCTCTCTAGTATCAACTCATTTCGGTAATATTTTGAGAAAAAATTTATTTAGTAAGCCTACTATACTTTCTAATTAATAGTTAACTTAAGCAATTAAAAGTAAGCTCATACTTGTATTTATTTAACTTCGTAATTAAAAATAAAATGCAAAATATATAGTGCAGGAATATTGCTTTGCGGCTAGGTCAAAAATAACTTATCTTTCAATAGGTAGTGCTGATAGAGCTCTATATCGGGGGATTCCGACCTACCTTGACCTCCTGAAGTGTCCATATAGGGTATATCCACAGAAGATAACGATGCATCAGAATCGGAACTCTTGTGTTTAAAGCTTCTTAGACGTTACCTTTTCCCCTTTGATGTTGATGGAATATTTTCTTTTCGCACTGAGTTCTTCTTTGACAGCGACGACTTTTTTATTTGCTTGGATGGCTTATTGACATTAGATGTTGTTGGCATAGAATTGCTTTCGGCAAGTGAATTCTTATCTTTTATTTTAAAAGGATGTGTCTGTAGTTCTTCAAGCATTATTCCTTTTCCTGGAACAACTTTTACTTTTCGGCGTTTAACTGGTCGACGACATGGAGTGTTACTTCTGATCTTTTCTAGCATTTCTAATACTGCCTCCCACACTTGTTTTGCTACATTTTTATTATTTATTACATTATGATTATGATTTTGAGGTAGTCGGCTTATAACTTCGTTTGGTTCGAATGAAAAAAAAAAATACGGAATTTTCTAAACCCACTCACGAGATTACAAGGTACATTATTTTGGTCAGCAATTTTGAAATGAAGTTCCTTCAATTAAGACGGAAAGGCTTCCTTTGACAATACTTGAGCTTTTCTTTTTTGCGTTGATTTCCATTTATCAAATATCTTCCGCCAATACTTGCTAAGTGGTGCATAAACCTCCACATCTAGCGGTTGAGCGATATCAGTCGAGTAATCCTTTAGCAATTTTGTATTTCGCAGCAGCTTTTGTAATCGATAGGCAGCCTTTAAATGTGTTATTTGTTTTAGAAACTAAAAATTCATAAAAATCTCGACAAATCCAACCTTGATTGACGTCATCAATAGCTAATTTCATATCATTTTCACAATACCCATATTTGCGTGATCCAGGTTTTGGTACGTATTTCCGTGGCATTTTGACTTTTATTTTGTACAATTTCATAGAAATGACAATATGATAATGTATCTTGGTATACAGAACTAAAAAAAAATGATGGGGGGATACTTTGACCAGTCAGTCAAAATATCTCAATATTGTGCATAATTTCATGTAAAAAATAAAAATCCAAAAAAATAACACTAAAACTAATTACATTTAAATTTTCTTAACTAATGATGTAAATAAGGCACAATATTATTACCTTTAACAAATTATTTGACTGCAGCTCTATCTAAAAAGTCTGTACGAAGAGATTTTGCACAATAAAAATTTCCATATGAAAAACGTTTATTCACAAACCACGCAGAATTAATACTCTCGTGGAATCGCAAAACGCCGAATTTCAAGTGCTGCTGCAACACCAAGCACACGGCTAGTAGATACACATAAAGTCATTTCGTGAGAAGCATCGCAATAAAAAGAGAAGCCAATTATTTTCTCCGGATTTGGTCAATGCTTACCCACTCGGTCAATGTATTCCCGGCTTACGGTACTACTAATAAATTCCCGAATTTTGACTATATAACAAGCGTTCCAATACTTTCGATAGCACAGCAAGAATACTTATGTGTCTAAAATCCTTAAGTGTAGACGCTTGACTTTTTTTCTTCGTTTGGTATACTTTTGCAACCTTCCGCTATGCAAGACAGGCCGAATTATGTATGGGAAAATAAACTCAGAACCTCCGTACCTTTTCCAGCAATTATAATCAAAATTTTGCTCCATAATTAGTGCTCTAATGTTATCATTGAATCAAGGGGACTGAAAACATATAATAAAAATATATATAAATTACCCACAACCTCACCAAAGTTTTCAACCTGGAATTCAACATCAGCAGTGTTGGCCCAAGGGATGATAGACTGATCCACATTCGTTCAGTAAAATAACATCAGGAAATTTTTCCTTAAAGTATATATTTTGAAGGGTAAGATTTGTACCTCGTGTACCTGCTAGGAATTACACTAGATATTTAATCAGAACACTAATCATGCATTACGATTGTGCTCAAGCGAGTCAATATGACAAGTAATAACGACAACGGCAATGATCTTTTGGCAGCGCGGAGGATATGCTGGTTTAAATTGCTGGAAATAATTGCCAAGAAAACCTATTTTCTATATATAAAAAAAAAAAGAAAAAGAAAAAAAGGCAGTGGTGAAATGGTGATCTCGTTTTAAGTAAACACGAGACAACTTCCTGTCTTATAGACATTAAATTCAACTACCCTGCCCCAATGATATAAAGCAAAAAACTAGAATAAAATAGGTTATAATGCGATAGAAAAAATGGCCTCCCTTAGGACGAGTTCATTCATTTTTTTTTTATGATTTTTATGATTTTGTGAACTTAGGTTGAACAAAATATGTTTGTTTTTTTAAGGTAAGTATGTATATCTAGAACTGGATATGGCACTCTAGTAATGAGTTTGTGGTAGATGGTGTTGCTCGAAGTACACATATAAAAAATGTTCTGAGTATCTGAATGCATCGTTTAACACATCTCTCATGTCTGGAGGTATCGGACCTAAAGTGAGCATTCCACTATAGTGTAAGGCTTGAAATATAAACTATTTTTGACAAAATTTTATCGTTATCGCCAATATTTTGATATACTCTCCCCTTGGAAATTGCCTTAGTTGGAGTTGGTATTTCTTCAAGTGCGGTAGAGTAGAAAAGCAGAAAAAATACCAAACCTAAAAATATAGGAATATTTATCGCCACTTCACGATTCATACGCAATGCAACATTTACCTCTATCAAGTTAAACATAAGTGATAACAATTCGCTATTGCCGGCAATAAAAATGCTCGTTGTGACAATAGGAAGTTATAAGAAAGCGATTCGTAGACCAATCGAATTAATTGCTGGGTTCTAACTATAAATACGAGTAAATTTTTTTTTTTTATATATATGTTTATATCGTAGATACTTGATGTAATGTATGATGTATGTATGGTAGTGTAACAGTTTGCGCTTAATGACTTTTTACATGATGTGTCTGAAATTTTTAGTCACTTCATGAAATGTTACAAGCCTTTACGCCGATAGTGTAATACCAACCGACGTAACCGAATTCTAGGAGAGGTAGATGAGTGCTGAAGAGGGAGTTGCGCACACACACACACGCACACACACACACACACACACACACACACACACACATACACACACACGCACAGGTTTTGCTTAGTACGGATTGTAGATACGATGTCAACAGTATTTGTAAAAAATTGTGTAAAAATGTTTCTAGATCGTCTCGATATTTTAGTCTCTGGCTTTTAGTGTTATACGCAGTCGTCAATAGACTAAACTAATCTATAAAGAAAATTTAACCTTCTAGGAAATCGTATAATCAGTAGCAAAATAGTAATATTGTGAAAAGAAACACTACTTTCATTATGATACACGTAAATATAAATTTATAATACACATATTAAAGATAATGGCAGTGCAGCTGTTCGACGAACCTGAAAGATAAGGAGAAGAGTTCACCACACAGTCTAATACAAAATAAAGTGAAGCATCTTACCTGTACCTGAAGTGTGCGACAGGTGCAAAGGTCCCCCGATAACCTGTAACAGAAATGAAAATAATTAGAAAAGAAAATCATCAAATGAAAATAAATAGTTGTACTAAAATGAATACAAAACCTTTAATTTACAATAAACACACTAAGAACAGAATAAAAAAACTTTGGAAATAAACATACAAAAGCCTTTCATTACATGCAAATCACATAAACATAATCAACACATAAGGCAGGAAATTATGAGTAATCTTCCTGCCGTGAGTTTCGCAGTACTAGATACAAAAATAAAAGAACAAGTAACCATGTAAAATCCAAGTACGTGCACAAGATTGGTGGACATTTCAGGTGAGAAAACACCCAAAACAAAGCTCACCTGCACAGGTGTCCACCAACTTTAAAAACAAAGAGCACACACAATAAATCCAATAAATTTTGTACATTATCTGTAGTGTATGGTATCTATCCAATGATGAAAAATCAGCAACACACCACACAAAACACTATTAAATTAATAAAAATCACTAAAATACACTTCGCGCGAGTTTTAAAGTTCGAGTTAAAAATTACACAGCGAAACCTCACACTTCCATAACACATTTGATAAGTCAAACTAAGGTGAAAACATCGGGCGATTCTAATGGACACGTTCGTTTCGCGATAATTTTCGCGCGAATTTAATAATTTCCATTCACACTAACGAGTGTGAAAGAGAGGTAAGGTGCGAGCAAGACGGAACAGCGAGAACCGTGAGAGGAATTCATTGGAATCAACCACAAAATGGCGCGTCGAAAAGGTAGAGCAAATTTCCGAAAAAAAAATCAGTTAAAATCAAAAAATTAATAATAAATCCTTATGGTTAAGATGCCAAAAAATGTAAAACTCATTTTGGCATATACCAATTATAATTAGAAACTGTAATAAAGTCATAAAAGATAATATTTCGAAAATTTCACTTTATAGAAGAAATTTGTCTATAAAAATCGCGTCATTCGTTCACTCATCATTTTTTTTTTCAGTCGAGTTGTCAAGTTTATTTTCCATATTAATCTCATCCTTACAAGGTCTTAGAATTTTTTTTCAAGTTTTCTTCGGTTTGGAATTGCAATTTCTTTTCAAAACTTTCATCGATTCCATTTGTAAATTTTTGTTGGGATAAAATTCTGTAATAAAAAAAATATTTTTTTGTGATTTTTTACTGATCAGCAAGCTTGAAGGATCCAAATTTTTACGAAACTTTATTTCGCCAATATTTCAATTTTTTTTTAACCAATTTGAGATTGTGGGACAAATGTGATTGCATGCCACAAAGGTGATAATTACAGGTCGCAAAATGACCTAAGCCAATTAATCATTAACCGTTAATCAAATTTATTAATTTTCAGACTTTTTTGCATTGAATTTGTAAATTTTATTGTTGACTGACATTTTGTAAAAATCATGCCTAATTGGTCATCTTTTGTAAACCATGCTAAAACAATAAAAAATCAAGTAGAATAAATCAGTTAATTTAAATAGTAGTAATGTTTTTTTCTTGGAGTACATAGTGTAAATATATAAGGTGTGAGTTAAAAAACATAAAACTAGATATAGAACGAATTAAAGAACGCACGGTAATCTGTCAACGAATTAAATTTAATATGTTTGAGTTAATTAATTAATTAGATTGCACGTGGTTGAAGTTTATAAAGATTTGATTTGTGGTAAATTTATTTTATGTATATAATTCTTTAGAGTTGTCAAATTAGTGGATTCGATGATTAAACGTGAATGAAAACCAAACGATATCTTTTAATCGCTACACTACCTATCACCATTTTGAATTTCAGCTTATAGCAAATTTTGGTTTGTAAACGTAGTTCAACGAATGTCAATTATTGGAATTGATATTTCCTTAGTAAGTTGTAATTTATAAACGCAGGCCGCTATATGTCAATTACAGGAATTGACATATGGTGTGATTAAGGCACAGACTTCAATATATAGACTGATGACAGCTCACAAAATGTAAAGCCAGCATAAAATATGCCTTTTTTATGATACGAGCGATTTTTACTGCCACAAAGTAAGACAAATTATTTACAGAAAAGAAATTGTTACGTGTAAAAGGAAATTATTTATTGCAATAAATATGTTATTAACTGGATAATTCGTAATAATATTTCAAGCTAATAACAAAAATAGCATGCTTGGATATTTATTTTTAACACGAAAGTGGTTTTGATTAATTTAAAAAGAAAACTTATATAAGATTAAATTATGATCTGAGTGGATGTATATAGGAAAGATTCATATTATATCATGCATTATTTAGGTATTTGGATTAGCACATAGATACTTGACCTATGATAAATAATTAACTTGGGATGTGAAAGTGGTGGCTTCATTCTGGCTATAGAGGCTACATTTATAACAAAGCGAAACAATGGTTTAGGTATTCTGACATCAGGGTATTAACTATTTTCTCGTTTACTTAGGAAATTAGAATGTACTCGTCGTCGACAATTTAGAATTATAATATTATTATTTTATATTATTCCGATACTCATTCATTCATTCATTCATTTTTTATGATGCCAAAACTGCCGCTAAATAAAAAACAAACTAATTTTGCTCGACCTCAAAAAGAATTTGCAACGCAAGCAAATTCCGCTATGCAAGCATAATTCTTGATTGAGAAAATATACATACCTGAGGTCATTGCTTTACCATATCAATACATTGTGAATCATTCAGAAATTTTGTGATCAGAAATGCTGACACTACAATACTGATTTTTAATTTTATGTATTGCAATTCTGCAATAATCTCCTCTCTAGAATTATTAAGAAACACTGATTCCTTTGCAAGAAATTTGTATAAATAAGCAGACACCAATCAATAGAATTCAAATTTAATTTCAACTTTAACGAATAAAGTGGCATACTCTGCCTCTGATATAAATACCGGCGTACTCTGCCACAGCATTTATAAATTGGCACATCCAGCCATTAAGATTTTCAGCTTCTACAAAAGGGATTACAAGGGATTACAGTGGTTTCTTAGCCATTCATACTCATCTTACTACAGATTCAAGAAAATTTTCGCAGAAATAACATAAAATAAAAATTGGTGAAGAAACACCTAAACATTAAAGAGTTTTATACACCACAGATTTATCAATTCATACGATTCATACTTTTCTCATGAAATATAAAATTTATTATTGTATTGTATGAAGCATTGTTTCAAATTTGAAACGGGAAAGACGTAAGTACTTAAACTATTTTCTGAATATTTAACAACAACTTAATTAAGAACTGCATGCAGAATTAATTTTTAAAATAAAATTGAAAATTTCCCTTCATTTTACATAATCATGGTAGTCCTAATTATGTAATATCCCGCAAAATGACAGTAATTTGGGATATTTTGCACATCTGCCCCCAAAGTTAAGCTGGTTTCAAAACTTGTGTATGGAAAAGGCCTGCAGCTAGCGGTCTATATTATTGAAGTCTGTTGATTAAAGTTCCTTTAAAAGTTAAACAGCTACAAACAATTTTTTTATTCGATCGCTCTATGTAACGTTCAGCATAGTGATATAAAAACAAATACAAAAATTTGATAAATTAGTCTATTGGAGATAAAAATATTATAAAGGCTACAAATTTAAAAAGAATGTTTCGAAAATGGAATACCAAATGAAATAGATAAAATATTGAATGTGTGATTTGTTATGATCTCCGAAGCGTCTTCTGATTACCAAAAGGAAATGTTTGAGAATTCTGATATAAAAGAAAGCTTAATAGTTACATTAAATTTCACTGGCACTGCTATACCACAACATATGGTTAAATAATGCTTATTTTATTGAATTTTCTTAGCCTAATTATAAAATAAAATTTATTATTATTCTATAATCAATAATTTTTTCTAAATTTACCTTAAAGTGTATATATTTATTTATTTCAATAAAAGTCCGTATGGTGGACACAGCATTCCTACCGCATCATAAATGCTTGACCCATATTTGCGCTTTCTTTACGACAGCTAAATATAGCTGACCGTACTTGCATAAGTTGAAAATGATGCATTGCACATTCTGTGTCACTGTATATTAGAGCGTGCCGAAAGCAAATGTTTTTATAATAGCAGTTTTGAATACATTTGATCGACTTCCTCAGCTCTTCAGATACGAAAAAATTTGAATCACTCAACCCATACATCATTTCAATTATTGTGGTCCATTCCGGAATAGACCACCCAGCCATATAAATTTTGTATACTATTTCTAAATTGAATGCGACATCTAGTTCTTGTGCCATCTATGCCAGAACATAATGTAAAAGAATTGATTCTGAAATTTTCAGAGTCTAGACATTCGCTTTTTCAGAAAATGGACAAATTTCTATGAAAAAAAATTAGATATAGGTAAATAGACCTTCATCGGCTTAAATTGTTAAAACCAGTCAACACTAAGAAAGTTGCATTGCTTGTACTGCATGCCATATCAGCTGATTTCAATGCCTTTAGTAGTTATTCTAAAACACTAAAATATGGTCATACATGTTTTTGAAAAATTCGAGTTTTACGTTATGAAAAATCAGAACCCTTTGTAATAATATTAACAAAAAGACATAATCTCATATCTCATATTATCTACTGCATAAAGCAACCAGAAATGCGTTATGAACTTAATTTGCGTTATCACAAAAAATCCGTAATATCTAAGGAAAAGGCAATCTTTATAAAGGATCTTTTATCCTGTATCCTTTATTCCCAGCTTAGATAAAGAATATTACACAGCTCTGTTGAAAATTTAGTTTTAAGAAAATACTAAAATTGTAAGGCCCCGTGAAATTTCTATTATTTTTTTATAAAATTTGAAATATTTATTTCTGCTTTTTTGTTGCGAATCCGCACAAATGATTTACATTTGAATACCATAAAAATAAAGAAAATTGATTTTGTATTTCTTTTCGTTTATATGTTCTATTGCCAAAAACTGTTGCTTCACCTCACAGACACAGTAATAGTTTGCACAAAATGTATGAAGTAGGTACGTAGCAAAATATCTTTATATACACCACTCTATCGTCGCATCTGGTACCAGGGATCTAGGTAATGCAATAATATGGCAATAAGGGCATCTTTTTGACTTTAATTCTCAAGTTGTCGCCCAAATCATCGCCATGTCAATAAAAGGTAGCAAAGTTTTTATTGCTGTTTTTATCTTCACAGCAATTTATCGCCACGATGTTTCCTGTGTTAAGTCTCGCAAGCAATATGTCAATGTGAGTATAGCCGGCATTGTGATCGCATAAATATAATCGATAGCAACAGACTTATATTAAATTGAATATTCTTATTACATAATACTGGAATCAGTCATTGAGATATGTCAGCTTATCAACGTTAATGAATGTGTTATAAGTAGGTACCAATACATAGTACGGAACTGCAGGTCGTTTACATACAGTACAAACAGAAAAACAGTAGTCCGCTTACTATGTTAGTTATTTAATATTAACCTATTAATTCCGGCCAAATAAAAAAATTGGGTATAAATTTATCAGGATAAGATGAAAAAATCACAAAAACAACTTTCTGGTAAAGACTATCAAAAGTTTTTGATTAGTCTCAAGGGACTTAGTACTCTATCTCACTCTAAACCAAGGCGAACTTTAAATCATTCGAAATCTTCACTATTAGTTGTCTCACAAGAGTGCATGCGGCAAAGTCCTTAAGGACAACTTAAGATTTACACCTACTTCTGGGTGTGTATTTGCACGTGATGTATGTTGAGGATAACCCGATAAGCCCGAAGGAATCCCTATCAAGATGGGCGAGCAGTTGATCACACATGTGATATGTATTTCATTTTACCTTGTACATATTAGTTGAGGGTTAAGAATATTTGTTGCAATTTATTAGTAATGAATCACAGTTTTAGAACAAAAAAAACAAATTTTTTTCCAATAAAACCAATATAACGCTCAAATTACTGATCCAAGTTTTAGGCTGCTATTCGTTTCAAATCACAAAGTTTAGTCAGAGAAGAAACGATAACAGATATCCCAGCATCGCGTAGAGTATTAGCCTCACAAAATTCATTAAGTCTATCGTTTATATTTATTGCCAGGTCATCTATTTCTATTTCCATGCTTTCCTGTACCTTCTCCAATTCATCACAAAAGTACTGAATGAACATGCCACCATCTGAAGGATTCCCTGATAAAGCTTCATCTTAATTAAAATAAAATAAAATAAAATAAAATAAAATCCGACTTTTCACATAAACATAAATGGTTACTTTCAAATGTCGAAAGGATTACAAACATATCTGCCGTTATTGGAATTGTGGATTTTTGATCGATTCCATCTAAAAATGCCGGACTAGTGTACCTGTTTGCCTTTAAAAATCTTATTAATATTTTAACATTATTCAATACATTTCAGTTACCTGGATTACAAATAGTTTCGGTTTGTCAATCAAGTTTTGACAACGATTGGAAAAAATTTTTTCCAAAAGTTCATTGATTGCATAGGTTTTATCTTTTGCCCAAAGTCGATTTTCGCTCACATGCGTCATAACAACAATAAGAAGATAATTTTTATCTATAAGATCATCATCTCTAGAAACTGTTGGAGAATTTATTTTAGCATCTCAACACGTTTGAATGTTGCTAGATTACATACCGGCATCTAATATATTAAAAATCTCTTCCTTTGTCTCATCTCTGTAGGACCTTACTTCAAATCCATATGTTTGTAAGATTGGAGTCAACTGGTTTTCGTCGCTGTCACATCCTTCGCATTTACCTATTCCTAAAATATTGTGATGATTGAAAATTAAAGGCCGCGCTTATTACTGTCACATGTATAGCGTTTCTTTGCAACCGTTGACAGCTACCGACTACTTGCCTTCTTCGAAATTTGTGCAACATTTTATTAAGCTGTCTTGATAAATATAATCTTATCAAAAAACTTTCAATGATAGACGATTTTGCAGTGGAACTGATAGTTTTGTCAAATACTTATATATAGAGTTATGAAATTTTATTGCAGTTCGAACTTTTTTATATAGAACTTATACAGTTGTTACTCGATATATGTACATATATTTTTTTTTTATATATTATTAGCAAACAGTTTATATTAGCACAAATTTGGCATTCAATTCAGATGACCTTATCTTATCTATTGATAGATATATGAAAATAAAAAATTGCACTTACATTGGAAACAACATTAAAATGCACTTTTGCATTACTTTCAAGCAGAAATTAAGTTTACTATTCAAAACCCAAAATAATGTATAAAATTAATTCCAACTCATCACCTTAATTAGACTTTGAATATAGCTTAAGGCCATTTTTTAACATGATTTTTAATATTAGCAAATTAATAAATAAATAAATGGTAAGCTAGTTTCATGTCTCCGCGATATAGTATCATATTTATCGTCATTATGGGTATAAGAAAAAGTATTAGTATTTTTAAAATGAGTCCATTTGTAACCCTATCAACACGGAAGAATGCATAATCGAATTGTTCAATGTACTCTTTAGTATATAAAATGATTCACGAAGGTATGCGATTCGCATTTCGACGAAGATAAGGATTATTATAATAAGATATGGCGCTAGTCATATGCTACGGAAAGAATATTACCCCGAGTGCCAAACTTCTTGACTAATTACTTTCGAATCATATATAGCGAACACGACAGACTACTTTTAAAAGATAAGCAAAATAAGTCGCTGAGATATCACTTAATATAATTCAAATTAAATGAGTATTATTTAAAATAGACGATAGCGATATCATCAGAACTTAACGCTATAGTAACGAAATGAATTATTTAAATTTGTATAGTTGAAGATATGTTTTATAAAAACTTTTTGAAAAAATATTGAAGCCTACATAATTTTAAGAGAAAAAAAAATGCAAATTCTTTGAATGTAATGGGATTTCAATGCGATCTTATGCATTAAGAATACTTTTGCATTTTCACATTTCTGATGCAGAGTACGTTTAGACCGGTGCTATTTAAGACTAGTTTAACGTAAGTCGTCTTACGTAGTACTAATCGGGCCGCCGTTTAGTCCGTTCGTATTAAAGCTTTAACAGTTGTCAAATTTATCAGATCTGTCTACTACTTCACGAGAAAAATGAGAAATAATATTTTGAGTTTCATTGCACACCTCATGCACAAGAGAAGAGAATGAAGCATAAAAAAAAATTCCAAATTTCTAAATTTTTTATCATCCGGAATACTTTCTTCTGACCAGTTCGCATTTTGTTCCTACTTAATTCCACTCATTTTCATTAAAAGTAAATAAAAATTCTCTCTATTAATGAAAAAGTTTGAAAACACTTCCTTATGTGAGGTTTATGTCTACATTTAATATTAATTATTTAGGTCAATACCGCATCAGATACCTGATTAAGCAGGATTAGTTTTTCTTAATAGTCTCACATATATGTATTGTTAGCATATTCCTAAAATGGAATGCATTTTAAAATCGAGGTATAAAAGCAACACCAATCTGGACTTACCTAGCAAAACAAATATCCAGTCTCACGACGAAGCTGCCTGGAGGTTGATTCCATTCCTCGGCAAATCTGAAATCAGATAAAGAAAAAAAAATTAGCAAAAGTGGATTTGGAGGAATTCATTATTTTAACGTAAAAAATCTGTCAAGAAAATAACAACCGCACTCCCTGGAAAGTAGCCTCCCCTATATAAAGAGCAGTAAAAACGATTTTTTTTTTGTTTTTTTTTGTTTTTTTTTTTTAAAGAAGAAGTCTTATACTTGCAGTTTTGGCAGTAATCTAGACAAAAGTGACCTTTATTCTAGAAGTTTTTTAATGTAAATTTTTATTTTTAAAAGCACATATTATTGTAACAAATAAAGTTTATTTTTGAAAAAATCGCGGAGTTTAGCTAAAGTTAAGCCTTGTCCGCCTTTCGTTTATTGGCTTTTAAGTTTCAAGATGGCGAAGGTGAGTAAAACCCTAAAATGAAGTGGAGTAAGTTTTGCATAAAAATAAAAGCCAGATATATCATCAATCGACCCACGCTAAACATTTTCTACCCAATCTAAAAGAAAAGTCATTGAGGCTGTTTGTAAATAAAGGCCATTTCGAACTAACGGTCTGAATGGAGCCCCAAAGAATTGAGACAAAATTCTAGTTCCCCTCTAAAATGCGAAAGTTTTTACCAATTTAAATCCGTCACTAGTTGGTGTGCGTGACATTCACATTAAGGATACGGCCACAGAAACAAGCGTGCGATTGACACGCGAGCGACTAACTTTCGAATGCACTTAAAAAGCATTGTAGTGGCTATTGCAATTGCGCGCGATTTAGTCATCGGAGCTGTGTCGATTTCTAAAAATCGCGCACGCGTCAATCGCCCGCTTATTTCTGTGGCCGTACTCTAACCCTAAAACAGTCGTAATAGAGCACTTACCCGCTTCGAATTTGGTCCGCCATCTTGACTCGAAATCATCTCCAGCGTAATTCTAGTTATCCTCGAGAAATACGAGCACCTAACGAGCAGCCTGATCGTATATTACGCCTTCTCAGCCAGGTGGGGGGGGGGGGGCAGCAAACGGTGTTGAAACAACTGCCATCACAGTCTTGTAACATAAGCACCACCTTCTCAATTAACTAAGCCCATTTTTTTAAGTCAATACATTTTTCACAAAATTGCACACAAAACTCGCTGTCGATAGCGCGATAGAAAGAATCATCAAATATTCACCCCGCAGACTTACTCTCTCACGCATTTAGCTAATTTTGCGCCCACGATACTATCCATGTGATGAAATAGACTCACAAATTTCATTAAGCACTTGTCACTGCTATTCAAGCCAATAGCAACAGCGTAACAACGCTCACGTCACGAAACTCATTCCTCAGCACCACTCAGATTACCTGCGATCTTACGTTCATAGGAGTCGAAAAAGTATATACTTCGAAATTTTCTCGAACCACACATGAAAAGCTCCCAGTGGGCCGAATCTAAGCACTTATCTCTGAGCTACTGATCTAGATTGTTACCCAGTTTCGGGGATGCACGTAAGCTCAATTTACTAATTTCTGCCACAACATTATTGCTTTAGATCTCCCCATATTTTATATAGCCACCCTCTCGGCGAATTCAACCCACCAAAAAGGTAGAATTGCAATAGTATGATAGAAAAGAATAAAAACTGTGACCAAACGAGTTCTCTGGGTTGCATATCAGCATCCCTTAAGTGTGACTCAAGCCAGTTCCTTCCCAAACAATAATTTTCCGTTTCGTCTGCCACTGTCTCCATTCTTACAGCGTTCTCAGGTTAAGACATTCATTTCCCAAATACCCAAAGCACTGGCAAGATCACGTGAATATCCTGTTCCACATCTGAACTTCATACTATAAACCATTGTATCACTTTACTTACAAATGATATATATCAGTAATATAGTAACTAAATCTTTAAAATTACAAACAATTAAAAAAACTTTAAAATTATTACTATAATTAGTATAATTTTAAGAAATAAAATCAGTGGATTTCAAGCAATTCAATCAGTGTTCCAATTCAAATAAAATACATCACAATGCTTTCCACTTAACCTTGTTTATAGTAACGTTTCCAACCAAGACCGATCTGTGATCCAAAATGTCTTTCCTGACTATTTTTAATAGGCTTTTCTATATGATGACGTTCAACTGAATGTTACCATTTTCATTTATTTAATGCTGCTTCATAAACTAGATACCCTTTGTGTATTTATTGATCAAACCACTATCTAGTCTTGAGCCTAGTTCGACAGTGGGCTCCAATGGGATCCCCCTATTATTTCAAAACAGTGACATTATAATCTTTCTATTCTGCTGTTCACAAATTATATGCCATATATATATCACAAATTAAAAGACTTGAACTGGCATCCAAGAGGACTTAAAAGTAATGTCACATAAGATCTTACATGTCGCAGTGACCACATAAGACGCGGATATCTCCTGATACAGAAGAAATAAAGAAAACTAATCCATAAAAGCTAAAGAAAATAATATTATAACACATCGACTAACATCATGATTCGAGTTACAAATCCATATCCATTCAGCATTATATAAAATAATATTTTTAAAATATATATACCAACAAATATGTTACTAAATAATACTAAAGGTAAAATATGAGCGACTGCATAGAGGATGCATATGATTCACTCGTAATACCCGACCTTCGTTCCCCAAACTAGCCATTGAAATCCAGGTTGTCTTGTAGACCGTGGGCAAGAGTACACAATTTATACATAACACAAATAATTTAGCATTGATGGATTGTATCAGTTTAGTAATATAATATGAAGTTAGTGTGATTTCACAAAAAGTGTTTGTAGTAAGGTCTTTAATTAGTGAATTGTATTAGTTTAATTGTTTCAATAAGGAACTTCGACTTTGACGTTGACTTTGAAAAGAAAAGCAATCCAGATCTGATCATGGCACTTACCTTAAGGTTTTGAGATCAATAACGTCCCCCATAACCAGTATATATGAGCTTACAGAATCGGCAGCTATATTTTCAGTTATTAATAATTAGGCTTATTTCGAAAACCAATAATATGCAGGCAGTATGTGTTCGCTGCATCTAGCGATCACAGATAAATTTCTTTAACACTTTTTCCTCCCTTTAGAGGGGACATTGCATACTACTAAATCATTCGTATAATTAAGTAAAGCGCATCCTTTTCTCATGAGTATGGCAGTTTTCTAGGAAACAGACCGCAGGGAAATTCGTGCCCTCACGTTTTTAACCGAAATGATTTTTATCTGACGGGTTCATGACAGTTATTCATATAGAGAATCTATTTAGTCAGTTAAAATACGAATAAAAACAGTCATGTACTTCCCAAGTGTTACACAAAAGTGAGTCGACCTTAATAACTGAAGTATACCTTTGGACGGTAAAGCAAACCGGTTGGAGGTACTGGCTGATAACTTTCCACCAGTATTGACTAATACTCATTTACATTACATTACCTAGTTGTTCGTTAAGCATACCCGCAATATCAGAAATTTCGAACTCCAACTAAAAGCCACTTACTTTCCGTAATAGTTTAGCCTTATTAAATCTTCCACCTTTGTATTTGCGTATTTGCAAGTGAAAAGGGAAGCGATCTCGAAACCTGCAAACAAGGAAAATTCAGGAAGGTAGAATATGGGTAAACACATCTTGTTCTTTTACGCTGTTGGTACACATATTCATCCTTACATGTTTCACTTAATTGCAGAGGTCGGTTTGTATTAGCTTACCTACTAATTAGCTGCTGTTATCCGGGAGCTGTGAAGAAAGGAGAACAATGTTTGAGTATAAAACTCAGTGAGATACAGCAAACATTTATATTATATTCACGTACGCTTGCACATTCAATCATATCCTCGCTACATCCTTAACGTTTTCCGGCAAATATAACACAGAGCATTCATGTATACAGACAGGTTGATGAGAGCGACTTACGCTGAACCGTAGTTACCTAGGAACTTATCCATAAAAATGTATTTGAGACGTACGCTTAGTAAATAGAGTCCGACATACGCAGGACCAAAGCAGATATTATGCGACTCACGCACTGATGGTGGGTGCGACGTACGCAGAGGGGGCATGCGCTGAGGTACGCAGAACAGGTATTCGTTACCATCATTAATCACTCCCACTCCGAAACTAGCTATCCTTGGCTACACAGAACAATTTAGATTCCCAGAACTACCCAGCTTAACATTAAACCTCCTATATAATTTGATACAAATATGCTTGGCTCTCACCCATTTATGTTTTCTTATTATCACTACACATAATTACCTAATCGCGACTACTCTTTTTTGGTCACTGCACTACACTGAACAATATCATTTCTACGCTTCTCAACATCACATTCGCACCAGTGCCTACCAAACAAAATACATACTTAGTTTACAGACTTACCAGATATTCCTAACATTATGTGGGTATTGAGACATAAAGAATACAATTGCTGAAAGCCCAGCCAAAAGGGGAGGGTTAACTCCCTTTATCGGACCTGGCCCATTTCTGGAAATTCATAGTATTACTTCAGAAATACCCTAAATAGCTGCGAGAATAAATAAAAGTCCTTTTAATAGAAAAGACTTCAAAGACTTCGCCAGGTAAGAAAGTTTCTCGACACCTTCCGCTTCTGTTAGGTTGCTCATGAAACCTCAGAGCACTTGGCCAGACGGAGATTACTCCATCTCGAACATGCGTTTCTTCCTACCAAACAACGCATGGAAACCTCAATCCCAGAATGGTTCTGAACTTAATTAATATTCTAAACCAAGAGAGAGTAAATTAAACGGCAACTCATAATAGATCTTTCCGGTAACAGAGAATGCAAGGCTAACGCCTGCTCATCCGCCCATAAATATAATATAATCTAGGTAGTAATCTACCGACATGAAGCCATGAAAGCATCAGAAATCAAATAAATAGGATAGAAATCCACTATCAGCAGCACCTCATACCAAATTAATACTAGAAGAATAGGAGCTTCTGTTGAGTTCATTGTTAAAATCTCTATATTTTAACACGTCATCGAAGGGTTGAACTTTGTATGAAATACAAAACTTTGTAAACATGCATTTTCGGTTAAAATGAAACCATTTTCGAATTAAACGAAACTATTTTTAAATTGAACGAAATTATTTTTACGTTAAACGAAACCCTTTACGATTGGAATGAAACTTTTTTTAAATAAAATGAAACTTTTTCCAACTGAAATGAAAAACATCTAATTCCACATAAAAAAGGTTTCACTCCATGTAAAAAGGGTTTCATTTAACGACAAAATAGTTTCGTTAAATTAGAAAATGGTTTCGTTTAATTCGAAAATGCTTTATAGATAGCATTGACCTTGACATTCTGCAAGAAATGATTACAACTAAAGCTAAAGTTCCACACGAAGAGAGTAAATGAAGAACGACTAAATTACAGGAGGACGTTGAAACAATTTTTTTACTAATATAATATAACTAAGTACTACAGAAATAATCATCTGGTAAAATATTTAAATTTTTCAATTATTTCCGCCAACACTGACGATGAACCAATTTCCATTGCACTTAGTAAGCATAATGCCTGTTTTCTTGACAAAACTTGCATACCCTAGACACACAGCGCTCCTAATGAATAATTACTCATTAGATGCTAATGATTCATTATGCAACTGCAGATACACAGCTATTTATTAAATTAAGTTGTAATGTCAAACTGGTTTTGACGTACTTAAGTCAGTGAAGAGGTGAAGTGGATCGAGTCGACTTAGGTTTTACTTATTTTATTTTACAATTTAACGATTAGGAAATCAAAACAAACAAAAAAAGCTATATTAAAACGTATTTTGATAATATGCTTAGTTTGTGCCTTGAATTTCTTCCTCTTATTTTTCAAATGGGTAGATGAACAGCGGAGCTCCAGATTTATATTATATTACCAAATACATTCAGTTTTGGTCCATTGTTTCTCATTATTGCTGTAATGAATGAAAAACCATTTCATTAGTGTCGTTATTATGATCCGATTTGCGAGCCATAATATTATGAATACTATGTGATACGCGGCCCCTTAATTAATAATACTTAAATGCTAATGATTCCTTAGATCGTGCTGTGTGTCTACAATATTACATTCTTATCAAATTTTATTCGGCTCAAACTTCTCGAATTCACCCCAAATTATGTTTCTATATATCTCAATATAAAAAGGAAATGAACAAGTCATTTTTGTTTATAGAAAAAGACCGCAGGTACCAATTCTTTCCGAGATAATCTTGAAATCGTTTGCATCTAAGTAATTTTGCCCACGCATGACCTATCTATTTACTGAAGAGTTTTGCTTGTTTGTATTTTCCTCAAATTTACTTACCCCAAAAGAATATGCTTTTTCTGCCATTTCTTGCTTTTGACAGAAAGTGATATATCGGCTCAATAAGCTCTTCCTTTCACCCTGGAATAAAGCTATCTTTTAATATAAAGAGAAAAAACTTCCTCAGAAATCAATCCTGTAGGACTAGCAGATTTTGTGTCTGCGGGCCGATTTACATGATGGAAATTATGTGAAATTACGCGGAAGAAATTTTTAGATAAAGTAGAAATAGGTAAGGGTGAATACCTCGATTGTCACACATGGCAGCACGAGATTGACTGAGATGAGTTAACATTAATATTCTCTTGGTTGGTTTTTATCGTTGTCAGACGGGATTCTATAAAAATTTAAATCTTATGATTAAAGGTGATGTTTCTACTAAAAGAAGGTAGCGTGGAAGAGGTAACGAAATAAAGGAATATGCAATAATTCAGTTTTTAGATATAAAGATAAGATGAGACGGGATAAGATAATACTTTTATTGTTGGGTACTGCATTAAGATAATATAATCTTGTGAGCATACAGATAATAGGTGGAATATAAATATACAATATTCCCGGACAGTGTTGTGAAAAGATTTTCTTTTTAATTAAAGGAACATGTCGATACTAAAGTTGTAAAATTAAGTTAAGAAGAACAAATGAGAACTTGGATACAAGAATTATCTGATAATGAAAATGTGAATGCGCGGATAATTTGGAAATTGAGGATCTAGATTCTGCTGACAGTGTTTCTAACTCATCATATTATCCTGATTCTGCCACTGATAGTACTAATATAGTAGTTGAAAAAGAGGATATCAGTAATGATGTTTTATTACGGTAGTACCTTCAGCATGATTAGATCATTGAATAACGATCTTGCCAATATCTTCGCTAGAGACAAAGCGAATCACGTCGAATTCACCGCATCTAAAAACCAAAACTACCTCATCACTTTAAAACAAGATCATAATTTATCCACTTCCGTTTCTTTTGATAGAGCACTGATTTACGATAAACGGTTTTTGTGCATTCTTTGCATTAATATTTCCTATAACTTAAACTGGATAGATCACATCTTCTCTGTTGCCAAAGAAGCATCGAAATGTCTTGGATTTCTGAAAAGTTGTAAGAAATACTTCAGCCCATCGAATCTAGTGCTTCTATACATCAGACCTAGAATGGAATACAATTCCTATATCTAGGCTGGGACTGGTCGTACAGCCTTCATTGGATATTGTCCAGGAAAGAGTCTTCAAGCTCATTGGCCATGTAGCAATATCTCATCATATTGACTCGCTCGAGCATCGCCGCAATCTTGGATGCCTTTCGTTCCTTTATCGCTACATGCATGGTCAATGTTCCGATGAAGTATCTAGTCTGATTCCTTATAGAATGATTCCCGAACACAACACTCGCTCTGAAAACCGCCCACATCATTTTACCCTTAAAATTACTTTCGGCCGTATTACAAAATTGCAGGATGCTTTTTTTATTCCGTACTGTGCAAATGCGGAACAGTCTACCATCTTCTCTCTTTCCGCCTGCATACAATATGCGAAGGTTTAAGAGTGACATACATCGGTGTCTACGCCACTCTTCTCATGATCCCTAATTCCCTTCCCTTTTTCCTTCCTGCCAAGCTATGCTTTGCATCATAGGGTATCCCCTGAGCTTGGCGAATAATAAAAAAAAGGCGAAAATTAGTATTATGCTCCAAAAAATATATCTTAGTATTCTAGGGTTAATAGGATGAGTGTAGTACAATATATCCAACATTAACAGTTAGGAATATAATTAATATAAAAGTTATGCCTAAGTTTATACAAGCTAAGGTAGTTACAATAAATTTAGCCAACTTGGCATGAGTTTAAATATATCCTGGATGTTAGGTTAGGTAATAAGTAAAAGAAAAGATTTTAAATAGGCTTAAGTTTTATAATATTGAAATTTATGCTCTTGGTTTTACCTTTTTTGTACATTACTCACTGTTAGCAGTTTCCCTAGTCGGCCGTCCTACTTACAATAAGATAATTAATTATGGACTAGAATAGTTTAGGTATTATATCTTTTTCCTTGTTTTTATTTATTTCTAAATTTAGGTTAGTGGGGAGAAATTGTTGGGGTCCATACGACGTTTACTTCACTGAATTATTGAACCAGCTATTAAAATCCCTCGTGGTTTATATGTAAGCTTGCTGCTTCTTTTCGTTGGACTGGTTCTTGCTCGATATTTAATTAACTCCTTGACATGCGTAATTTATTTACTGAGCCAAGATCTCCTGGCGGATAGCCGATGCATTTGTAAAAAAAAAAATACTTTTTGTTTTTAGTTCCTTGATTAAATAAAACTTCACCAGGACCAAATGCATCCAGAAAAACACCCAAATTAATCAGCCACTTGACGGAAGTGGACGAGCGCTCATCCACATCATCCGCATCGTTTACTTCGTTCAGTTGTGGTACTGCCACATAGATTATTTTTCAGTTGAACATCCACGTTCAGCTATATGTTCTCTTTTATTTATGTTCCACTAATTCATCGTTTTATTTATTACTTTCAGAGGGTGTTGAGGAAAACCCGAGCTTTTTCTATTATCCAATAAATACTCTATATCTCAGCCTTAAAAACTTTACATATACGCTTCTATTAATAAATTTAAAACAATCTTGATTCGTCAGATAAACTTCGATGAAATTAATTGATTTGCTGATGGATGAATACGTGTGCCTCCGAGTTGCCGTCCAGTTGAGAGAGAAAAGCAAAAAGTTATCCCTGATCTGAACCATTGTGCCAACATCATTTACTAATTCTGGTAAATGTCATGCCAGTAAAGTCAAATAATCAGAAACCTTACAAATGTTACCACAATAATAACACTGCGTTTTAATTGACAAGAGTTCATTATAATTTTTGCTTTGGATAGCCCTCTTTGTTTTATTGGGATTGCTGCAGGTAATTTAGTCGCCGATGAAAAATGGCGGCCGCTTATGTTGAGTAAACAAATTTGACTATTTATCTAGGAATAAGTGCGAACTTCGAAGGGGGCTAAGCTTGAGTGCGTGTAAACTTTGGAACACTCAGTTTAGTGTGATTCTTTTTTTTTTAATATTTTGTATTGCCTAAATAATAAATAACAAAAGAATTGCAATATTTGTCAAAAAAATATTTCCTTTATTTGTTTGGTGTTCTATTATTGTTTATTATTTCTTATGTTGCTGCGATTTAGCGCTAAATATTATATTTCGAAATTTACGTGTAAAGAACACAACTGATTTAGAGGCCAATAACGTTATTCCACCGACAATAATCCAAATTTAACAGGGCATTTGCAATTTTTCCTTTTTCGCAAAAGCGTTCGTCTGGAATGGCTTGATATTCGCAGTGAGTTCTCGGAATTCCTATACTTTGTAGTACTCACCGCAACCTTGTGTAATTTGAACCCAAAGTTGGTGCTATTTTCCAGTTTCTATTTGTCAATAAAACAAAATTTAAATCTGTAATTTACTTTCATTAATTCCTATTGTTGTACACTACTGTCTATTCTATTCGCTTGTCCAACTTTGTATGAGAGAGCTACGGGTTATGAGATGTCTTTTTATATGACCGTTTTTCCGTAGATGCCGGAAATCAGGTTATCTAGTGGGCGTTATTGCCTTTACATGGCTCAATAAAATTTACTACGAATATTCTACAAGACTTGTGTTTTTTCTTCTCCAATTTTATTGTATTTTCTTCTTTTTACTTAAGAAATTTGCGTTATAACTATAACTACACAATTAATTAGAAAACTAGCACATTTTACAATAATTAGTATTTCAATTTTAAATTAAAGCTCGTTGGTAATTTAGTCTATCTTTATGTTAATTTCATATACATATGTTGCGATGATAGCCGGGGCAGCTTCCAGGCGACTTCTGTTTTTTTACTAATGGTTGATACATCCCGCAAATTGGAATTGTCTGGACCTTAACGGTCCAAAAAGTAAGCTCTCCGCATTAATAGTGTGATGCTGTAATATCAGTGATGCTGTAATATCAAGTTGAAGGAAATGAATATTAATTGATTGCAATTTAAGTTTAGCACGTACTTTCTTTTTTTACTTCCAGAAAGAGGAAGCGAAATGACCTTTCAAGTTTTCCAATTCCACAACCATTGACGTAGGGTGCCCCAAAGCTACTTTGAAATGTGTATATTTTTTGAAAACTAATAAAAAAAAACATGGTTTCAGAATCTCCGCATATATTGAAAATATGAATTCCGCTCTACCCAATTAATCTGTTTTACTCAAATTTCTCTAACGAACGAACCGGAGATTCAGAGAAATGTTTCTGCTTACCCAGTATTTGGCGCACGTTTTTCCAAATTTTGTCTTTGGTAAAATATGAATTCTGCTAAAAAAAATAAGACGAAAGCCAACCCGGATGTCATTTTCACCAAGGGCTTGCAGACATTTTCTTTCAAAAACTCAACAAAATTTCGTTTTCTGGATCGCAGTCTATATTTAAAATATGAATACCGCTTTATTGAATTCTCCACCTACTTGGAGCCTTGAGCTTGATTTGTTTGAAAACTCGAAATTCAATTTAATCTCATTTTCTGGACTATAGTTTACAGGCTTCAAAACTTATTTTTTATTTATACAAAACTTAAAAATCCAACTCGAGATCAGAGTCCACAGCCCATAGCTCAATGTAAACTCGAGGCAATGAAATGATTGCACATACATCGCTCCGTTTGTTCAAACTTTTTATTTTATAAATCTAAATTATCTCACAAAATATAGTATAATCATTAAATAAAAATCGGTATATAAATTTTTTGTAGGTATACTGAACATATATTTACCTCAATATTTTTATTATTTACATTCGAAATCACAGGGCCCTCCAGCACAAACACCACTTCATTATAATTTTGCTTGCTAATTGTAAAAATTTGAAGTGCAAGCAGCATAGGAATATGCCTGTATATTGGTTAAGTCTAATCTAAGAAACCTCTTTTTTTATTGGACGATACTAACGAATATTTTCTTTCGTAGATGTGGATTCTTCTTCCTTCATAGACGGCAAGGCGGCCAGTAAAAATTTGTCGGGATTTTCAATAATTTCCTGATTGAGATTTTCACCAAAAGCCTTAAACGAATCCTGTTTGGTTTGAGACGAGCTCCCTGTAGTTGCATTTTTAGTAAGTTAGTTTCATATAAATTTCATTTAACAATGAGCTACCTGTAGTAGAGGACCGGTATAACACAATATCCTGCCTCGTAAGAATCGAAACGATATCAGATGGTAATTCAAATCCAAATGAATTAAAAACTTGTGATGGAATGTCGTTCGACTTAAATTCTATCGAATTCCCCTTGCATACCTATATAATAGCAAAATTTTAGTATTTTGGAAATTTGTACTTAGTCAATAGTTATTTCTACATCTACTGGTGCATATTTATGAATGTAGGCAATAGCTTTATACTTGAACAAATTTAGCCTAACAATCACAATCTTAAGACAAGTTATGTTAAGTTATGTAATCTGCACTTACCTGAGTAAAGAAAATTTTTGGTGTATCAATTAATGATGGACACTTGTCTTCGGAGAAGTATTCACATAGAGATTCAAAATCAAAGGCTTGGTCATCTATGTAAATTGCTCCATGCCATGCAAGGCATAAAACAAATATCCACAAGCTATGTCTTCTTAAGTGTTTTTCTTTACTTACTGTTGAAAATATTAGTTATGATGGTATCAATTACAGAAAGATCAATTTCAATTGTAGATAATTATTTACCTGCATTTAATTTCCGTCTAAGCTCATCAGAACTTAAATTTCGAAATAACCTTACATCAAATTTTCTCTTCTTTAAAGCTATGCATAGGTCTACTTCATCAATTTTGCATGCATTCCCATTACGGTTATGTGGACAAAAAATCAGCGCCTGAGGTGATTGCATAACAGTACTCAGCTCTTTATATAGGCAGCAAAACGTTGATCAAAACCTAAAATACATATTATTTTAAGAAGACTCAATTTTTAATTTATAATGAAAAATAATATTTTGTAATAATATGTAGGTCAGATACTTTAAAGCTACTGGATTGATTTATTACCTTCTAATCGCAATTGCAAGCTATCATTAAATTTTAAATAATTTTTAAATTTTACGTTGCCATAGTTGAGTTTAGCTTGCTGTAAGTCCAAACACACCGTTTAAAAATGCCATTTTCGGTAAATCCAATTTAAAAAATGAAAAACTCCCAGGAGGATATTTCAGACCTCACCAGGAAGAATGGTTTAATAGGACATAGTGTATCAGAAGTCTAATTGAAGAAAAGGTTAGGTATAAGGACAATGCTAACATTAGGTATCAGCATAAGAAAAAGCTATTCGCATATTACTGCTATTAGAAAAAAAAATATTTATGTAATCAAGTTGACACAGAATTACATTACAAGTGCTATCTTTAGAAAATAAATGACAAAATTTTCAAACTAAATTTGGTTATGTTTTATTTCTATTTCTAGATTTTCGCAAAACCTTAATTTGGGACCTTATCGGTGTTGTTTTAGAAAAGAAATATTTTATTGTTGTTAGTGGTTTTGTAATCAACAATTTGAAGCTTCAACGGAGGCTACCAAGTTTCAGGCAATTGTTAAACAGCTTGCGGGGAAATCAAAGATCAAGAAAACTTAAGCTTAGAAAAGTCTATTTTTATTAAAATATAAATTTCAGCTATACTGAGCTTGTTCAAGAAAAGATTGAAGAATATTAAAAAGTGAGAAATTAAAGACTGAAATAGAAATTACAGCAAGATGGATTACCGTGAACGGGTCGAGGGAGGAACTAAAAGAACAGATATTCATAAGCCACCAATTTTCAGCTACCAGGATATTAATAGAGTCAGCAATACAAAAATTCTCTGGAGATGATCATCATTAATATTAAGAAGTATTTGTAAGCAATATTGTAATGGTCAGTTCGTCACAGAAGTTAGTCCTCTTTGTATATCCTATGAGATTTAATTTAGACTAACTTGTTCTTTTTATACCCAGTGTAAAATTCACGAAGATGAATTGACTTTAAAAAGGCATACTTTCTGCAAGGGTATCGGACTATTCAAGTCTATGAATGGATTACCGAAAACTTAACGGAAAAGCCATAAAACAATAATTTCCTCTCTAGCAAATAAAGTAAATGAGTTGACTCGTTTCCTAAAAACTGCGGTTTCACATATTTCTGACTGGACATGACTTGTTGAATCTAACAATCGATATGACGCATTCACCTACCATCTTGGTTCGTTTTAATTTAACAAAACCGCATTTGGATTTTGTAATTCACCCAGGTCATTTTAAAGCTGTATTTAAAACAGAGAACTTATCGATTACAACTATGTCCTCATAAATGTTAATAGTCTAAAAACATCAACTGGGATCAGAAATGAAAGCTTATACAAATAAAAAATTGTTCTACAAGTTGCACCTAAAAACGATCTGAAGATAAAGTGGAAGTAATTACGGAATAATTGGGTCTCATTTTGCGCAATGGTGCCATTAAACCTTCACATAATAAGACTATAGCAGTTATTGAATATCTATTACTGATATCCTTGCGACATGTTTGTTGGATTTAACAGAGATCTTTATAACTTTTATTAGAGATTCCATCACTACTTTCTAATTTATTGAAACTGGAGAAAAAGGGGATTTGGAGTATTGAAAGGAGCTCCACCCAGTTTAATATTTGTTCACCCTCATACGGGAAACTGAAGTACACATGCCAGCAAAGAAGCCTACAGGGTTGTATTAGTAAAAAATATCATCAGAAGAACAAAATCTAAACTACGTTAACTAAGTATACAAAAATAAAAAATACTAGCAGCGGAACGAAATTATAACATGCAAACAAGAGAAAAAGCTATAATTTGTCTAAGACCAATAATATTATATCCAAGATGAAAATAAAAGTATAAGCAAGTGAAAACCAAAAGTCTTGCATGGTAGCACCAAGAAGGGGTTACCCGATTGATTCCCTGTTTGAAATTTTATTTGACAATTTTATGTAAACGCCATGTACAAGATTATAGCTTTCCACCTCGATGCGTTCTCAGGCAGTGTCCGAATGTATGTATAGTGAAAACCCAAAATTTTGTATGGCAACATCAGGAAAGGGTTGCCCGATTTAGTCCATTTTTAATTACTATTACTATAAAAACACACTAAATTTCATCTTTCTAAATCGAAGTGTTCTCAGACAATTCGCAAATGTATAGTGAAAAACGAAATTTTATATGCCAAACCTACGAAGAAGTTGCCCGATTGGTCCCATTTTCGAACGACATTTTACCTTATTTTATTAAAGCCCTTTTGCAAAATTTCAGCACTCTAAATAAACGCGCTCTCGACTTATCCTGAGGATGGACCGACGAATACATAGACGGGCAGATGGACAGATAAACAAACGAACGTACGGACAAATGGGCGGACGGAAGGATGGACATCCGGACTGACGGACGAACAAACAAACAAACATGCAGAAATCAAATAACTTTCGCATAAGAGGAACGAAGCTTCCACTAACGGCTCCTCATCCTGGTAAAACGAAATTGATATATTCCGACGAAGTCAAATTTCTAGGGGTCACTGTAAATAAAACACACTACCCTGTCCAGAATGATAGAAAGATAGGTGGGATCTGTCTACGCGTGTCGTCGCTTCATTGGCAGAACATTGGGTCAGAAGCGAAAAATTATGTACTGGATGTACACCATGGTTGTTAGACCAATGGTAACCTATGCGGCCCTCGCATGGCGGCCAAAAACAAATTAAACGAAAACCGAGGCTCTGCTTAAAAAACGCAGCGGCTTGCGTGTCTAGGAATAACTGATGCCACTAGGACCTGTCATACAGCAGCCACGGAAACCTTATCAAATGTTTCACCCCTCCATTTGTAGGTGAAAAAGGAAGCGAAGTCCAGTACTCTCAGATTGCAAAAGGAGAAACAGTCAAAGTCGGGTGATCTGACTGGTCATTTAAGTATCTTAAAACAGATATGATTCGAGCAAGCAAATGACGACAATATCTGATAAAATAACACACAAGGTGGATTTTGTAAGGCCATTCGACGTGGTTTTAGGAGACCGATACCAATGGCATTCCACTAAACCGTCCTTCTAATAAGGATCGATGGTGTGGTATACAGATGGTTCTAAAATGGACAGTGGAGTCCTAGTATATGGCCCCAGATTCCGTATATCAAAAGCCCTGGATTCTACACCTACCATAATCCAAACCGACGTGCTGCCCATAAAGGTTTGCGCCAATACCTGCATTATGAGAGCTAAAATCATTCACTATTAAGTCAAGGATATAGTGGAAGTACCTGCAAAACCTTAAAAATTTATCAAGGGTTACTGGATATGTGGACCATAAAACCAATAAAATTGCTGACGACCTAGCCAAAAAAGGGACAGAAACTCCATTTGCCGGACCAGAGCCATTTTATGGCACTACAAAGTGTTACCCGAGAGCTACCCTAAATAGCTCGCAGAATAAACAAAAATTTCTTTACTGAGAAAGGTTACAATGACTTCGGCAAGCAAAAAAGGTTATTTTCACCAAAAACAAAGGAACCTCTACTGCTTAGGAGAACAGAGCTCAAAATAATTACAGGGCTCTTCTCAGGCTATCACCCATTAAGGTTTCACCTAAACAAGATTGGCTTGGCTGAGACCTCATCCCGCATGATGCTAGCGATACTCGAGGCACTTGCACTGCAACTGCGAAGCATTCGCCAAGGGGATAACATAAGTCCCAGAACGATACTAGACTTTTTTAAACCTGAGAATGAAGTAATAATTGCACTGGGACTCAGAATAGATCTTTCAGGTCACAGTGAATGCGAGGCCAACGCCTGCATATCCCTCAACGAATATAATCTAATCTAAAGCGGGGGTATTCAGCCCATTATCATCTATCAGCATTATTTCTGTGCGTTACAAACGGAATGACAAACTTAATACACCCTATGACTTCATCATCTAAATCATGTATATAAAAATCCTTTACCCGTATGAAATATGCAAAATTAAAATAATGTGGACTTATAGATTCGAATCGAAGGCTAAATATGTGAAAACATTGACTCAGTAGAAAAATACTAGAAAAAATTAGCTTTTATTAAAATAAGTAACGCAGTGGCGGAGGAAGTTGGAGCGTAATGAAACTCTTTAGAAAAGGAGATTGGATTTCAAATATAAATAATTTTTTAATTCCGGAAGCAACTTGGACTTCATTTTTCTCTTAAATTAAATAAATTTTATTGAACAAATTTCTTATGTTTTCAGCTCAACGCGTTTTAAAGAAAAGTAATATACATAATACCTAATTTAACTTATTTAATTATTTTTTTTTTCCAAAACCATAAATTCCTGCAGGAATGAATTGTTTTGTTTGAAACCGAATACATACGTTCACTAATCATTACATTTTAATACTTCATGATAGAAATTTTGTTATCATTATAAGCTCAAGATTATACCAAGATACGGTAAAAAAAAAAAACAAAATAAGACGGAAATAATAAGGTGTCACCTGACCAAGATATAAGTTTTTCACTATTCTCAAGAACTTTTATGACGCATACGTCGGATTTCGCATGAAAGTTAGTTATACGTGTTTTTTTATGGAGATGAATTTAGAAGGCAGAAAAATAAAAGATCCTCGAAAGAGGATATGCAGATAAATTAACCTTAATTTATATGAAAAACTGTAAATTATTATTTGAAAACAAAGGAGTGGATTTGGTGTAACTACTTAGTACGTTTTATAGTATAAGAAAAAAATTTTAATTTGAGTTTAAAAGTTGTTTTCTCTTTTCTTAAAGTAATACTCAATTCCTTAATGAATGTTGAAAATTGTGAACTTAACTTTTTGCAAATATTAATACAAACTTTTATTTTACGAAGTATTAGGTAACTTAAGAGAATATCAAGTAAAAAGATAAAATTAGATTATGTGCAAACATATTATCGGTCCCAAATTCAATTCTTTTTAAAACTTATACACAAATTTTACTTTAGTTTTTAATTAAATTTGTAGTTTGAAACAATACGCGGAATATTCGAATACAGAGAAAAGTGAAATAATTACAATGCAAGACTTAAGATTTAAAATTAAATTGATAATAAGAAAGGTAATTACCGATTCGTTGTACAATATTTCGTTGCCTTAATAGAATCTTCTTGCCTCCAGAATAGCTTTATGATAACTGGGCACTATTTTCACATGCAATATTATTTAATGCACCACATCTGCTGTAAAATTGCACTTGATAAAATCAGCGATAAGCATAGCTAAATATTTATATAGAGGAGTGCTGATAATTCCTGTCAAATAAAACATTGTAAATGGTAAATGTACTCATCTAATTCTCTAAAAATTATTATCAGTAATAGTAATCTAAAGTGTCAAATGCCTTGTCCTTATTTTAGCTATAATATAAAGGAAAAAATAACCAACGATCGTTGATAAGATTTGACTACAAATAATTCCCACCAAGCATGCCAAAATCACATATGAATATTTAATTGTTTCAGTTTTAGTTATGTTCTGTTTCTCAAAAGGAATGATCCACACAAAAATTATGCTTTCAATCATAATCCTATCTGAGTTTACAAAATCGTGGGCAGCTATGATATATTATTAATCAGTTTTGAAAAATGTTGAAACAGATAATTTCACTGAAGTATGATTTTACCAAGAATAATTTCTGTTTTGTAAAGTCCGTCCGTGATAAGATAATGGTTAGAAGGAAAGCTTTATAAAATTTGCTAAAATTAACAGTTTGGTTTTATTAATCAATGAAGAATGTCACGTGAATATTACGATTCCCAAACCGGAACTATCGGACTTGCTATAATTTTCAATCAAATATTCTCAAACGAACCCACCATAGAACGCACTGGAACTATCGAGGATAGAGATCGTTTGGAAAAAGTTTTACTTTTTTATGGTTTTGAGGTTAGATGCTACGATGATAGGTCAGATTTGGAAATAGAGGATATACTAAAAAATGGTAAGGATAGATTTGGTTTATATCAGAGATGCAGTACAGTGCAATGTAGACTTATAGAAAATTGTTTATTTGTTTTTATTTAATATTAAGTTCAACGTAATTGATTACGGATGTAATTTCTGTACATTTATCAGATGTGTATTTGTTCGTTTTTGTATTTGATGAAAAGTGAGAACAGATGCTTTGCTTGGTGTTCCCGGCATT
Organism: Dioctria rufipes; assembly: GCA_963924295.1. NCBI lineage: Eukaryota > Metazoa > Arthropoda > Insecta > Diptera > Asilidae > Dioctria > Dioctria rufipes. The sequence continues at coordinate 294,366,725 of OZ002741.1, forward strand.
ATTATATAGGTATGCTTTAGAGTGATGGAAAAAATGGTCGGTTCGAATTAATATCCCATATAGAAAGTTTTCTAAATTGTTATTTATATGAGTTAAAGATAATATAATATTTTATACGAGCTATTAATTTACAGTTCGGAGCATGAATTTCATATGAGTAATTCTATTTCTTAATGAACCTTCGCCTTATAATGTGAAAATAACTCCTCACCTATACAGGGTGGTACTAAAATAACCAAACAAGAATTGCATCTATTTCATACATGCATTGAAGGAAATATGTTTGGATGAGCTTTTTTTTTATTAAATGTATGTTAAACTAATAAGAAACACAGCAAGGTATGTAAAAATACGTGTTTTTTGTTAAATAAACTAAAATTAAATGAATTCTCATTCAAATTAACACGAATAGAATATTTTTACTTATTACTATGAACTTCACTAACAACAAATCATAAATAACTTTCTAAATGCTTGTTTTAGTGAGGTCATTCGTTATCTAACTGAGTGCAATTTTGAACACATAGAATTTGCGTGCTCCCTACAAATTGCGACAAGACGGGATGCTTACTTTTTAACCGACGTCCTATACAAAGTAGGGTTAAAAATGGGCGGCCAACTTTGCGCACGTTAATACTTGACAGCGGCGCGCGTTGTACTAATTCGACGTTGTTGCACTATCCGGCTATATTCAAACTCCAGCTACTTACAAACTCTCCATAATAAGTTGCATTTTTAGGAGATATATGCACATTTTATCCCCACCCTGTATGACGAAGGTTAATAAGATAGGTAAGGGGCTATTTTTAGCAAAACCCAATGAGTTTTCACTTAACATTCTGGAAGAGCCACGCGGCAATAATATATACGCGGCAAGAAAAGAAAGAAATAAGAAAAGAAATAAAAAATAAAAAAATAAAGTAAAAAATAAAAAAAAATTCCCTTTAAAACTTTTATGAATAAAGATAAAAAATGTGAAAGTTTTTCTTAAATAGGTGAGGTAGTGTGACCCGATGCACATTATTATGAATAGTTTGATAGGATTATCAGGGATTCAATAAGATTTTGTCGTTCGTGTAATCCTACGTTCTCTCGATTTTTGTTTTTAGCTCGTTGTATCAATCGCGTTACAATAATGCATAGTCGAGTTCCTTTCACCCATTACTGCAAAGAAAGAATATGACGTTATTGCCCAGACAGCATTCCGACGTCCGTTAAATATCCTAGGTATATACTCGCAGGATATGTGCGATGTACCTGGGATGTTGCATTTGATTAGTTTAACGTCAGCGGGACGTTTATTGGAGAACCGAATGTCCTCTCTCGGGACATTCATTTAATGTCTTTAAAAATATTCTAAGGATTAGCGTAGGATGTCTTTTGGCGAGCCTGATAACACGTAATAATATAATTTAAGGACATCCTAACAATATCATTAGGAGTTTCTTAAGGATCACCGTAAGAACTCTTATACACGTCCGTACGACTTAATAGAACGTAATCTACAGGACATCTCGGCAACGTCTTCAGGAATATCCTAAGGATAACATTAGTAACTATTATATACGTCCATGTGCCTTAATAGAACGTAATCTTTAGGACATCCCACCAACGTCTTTAAGAATATCCTAAGGATCACATTAGGAAGACTTAAATGCCCTTTTATAACATAATAGAACTTTATTTATAGGACATCGTATCAATGGATTTTGAGAATATCGTATGGATGCCTGCAGGAAGTCCAATGCGATGCCTTGCCAATCAGTTTACAGTGCTTAAACTATTAACAAAGTATAAGAAAAATATGAAATATTGAAGAAATATGTATAGGCAAAAAATGATACTTTTAAGACGATTGTAAGAAAACGAGTTTCTATAAAAAGGAACTGTTATAATTTTTGTATTCGAGAAAAAACATAATTTTTAAGCACCTTAATTCTTTAAAACAAGTTCGAAATCACTCCATTTTCAAATTAAATTTTTTCACGTGCACTTAAATGCAGAATGAAAATAAAACTTAAATAAATATATAATATTTGGACAGAAGGCAATTATTAACAAATTTTTTTTGGGTGTGCATTTGATTTTTTATTTATTTATAAAAAAACATTTTTTACTCAAGTAAGCAGCTATTCTCTTATAAGAAAAACATATGATAAACTTAGTTACATTTTCATCCTTATAAAAAAAAAATAAATTCACTCTACATTATATGGAGAAAAGCTGCGCCCAAAAAATACTATAAAATGGTGTGAGTATTATATAAAAAATATAACTATTATAACTCGTTGCTTTTTCCCGACTGCCTTGATGCTCTCTCAGATGCATGTCTTAGCCAAATCTGTATGGGAGTCTGGATCTCAATATTTGTAGCGCTCTTCATCCTAATATCAGTGCGAACAGATTCTGAAGAAATAAAAATAAATAAATATGATTATAAGTGCATTTACTGTTATTAAGTAGAAATTTACCCATAATTATTGCACACAATGACAGCTTTGAGAAGTCTTTCTTGCCCTTTTTCCCAAAAAAACTATATTTCCGAGCAAATTCGTTTGTAAATAGTTGATTTAAAATCCTAGACACTGTAGTCTTTACGCAGCCAGTTGAAAACTGTACAAGTTCTTTTATCTTAAGAAATCAAAATACTTTGAATAAGAAAATCGAATACTACGTTATTACCAATTTTTTTTTGCATTCTTTATTATGCAAACGATCCTCAATTTTTTCCAACTGCTCGCCATTTCCAATAGGAAAATACTCAAGTTCAATTTGTTCATCCTCTACTTCTTTAGAAGAATTTGAAATGTTTTTAATCCATTCCATAAGTTGCTTCTGATTCTCTATTAAAGCTTCCATTTTAAAACTCATGGCAATATTCTGTCTTTTTAAATCTTTTAGATATCGGAGGTGTACTAGAATTAATTGTTATTGATTTACAAACTAATTAAAGAAATTGTTTGTTTAATATAGATATAAATTTTACAGTAAAATACTAACATGAGCCTTCTCTTCTGGGACTGTCTGTATTTATTGTTAATGGCGATCCTAAAAAGATTTTTTTCATCAAATTTCATAAAAATTAGAAGCTGTTTTCAATCCTACCTTCATGCCCACTTTCCAAATTTGAGTATTGTAACGAAGTATTTCTATTTTGATCTTCGTCATGCCGAGAAATATGCGATTCAACATCGCAAGACCTTACAGCGGCAAAAAGCCTTGAAGATCTACTGAATACTGAAGATGGTGTTCCTAAAAATGTACATAATATAAGGAAAAATAAATGTTAAAATAATGCAATATATAATCTACCGGCAAGGTTATTTTGTTGTGAAATATCTGATGTAGGTGATACTGCTATTGAAGTTCTCGGACACGAAACATACCGATTTGATGTAGGAAATGGCGGAATTTTGCTTTTTTTAGCTGTATAGTTTTCATTTTGATCGCTTTCTGAGTCACTATCAAATAATTGTGAACGTTTTTTACGTGTTCTAAGCCTATCTGGCGGATTGTTGTCATCTGTGTTTAAGTCCGATTGCTCCATTGCTAGATTAAGTTTTTCTCTAGCCCTTTCATAATTTTCTATAAACGTACATATATAGTTGTATATACATAAACAAGAGAGTCTAAAGTATTTATTAAAAAATAAATTGAAAAGATTATTACTTGCAGTTCCTAAAATCTTTTTTACGGAACATGGTTTCCACGAATCTGCAACAGGTTCTTGCAGTCTCACAGCTTTCTCAAAATTAAAACTGTTCTTATATTGGGGCCAATAACAAGAGGCTTGATCAGAAGTGAGCCATTTCTTAGGAACGCATTCTATTCCATCTTCAAATTCCACAATTGAAAAAGAGTCTTCCATTTTATAGGTTGTTAGGTAGCTCGAAGTAAATTACGATTTTACTTTTATTTCTAAACTGTATGTATATATATTTTAATTCAAATCTGTGTATGTGCTTCTAATATACTTTTATGTTGTAATACTGCCATTCAGTACAACTCAATCCATATTACAAAATACTATTCTAAATATATTTGAGTTTTTTTTTTTAGTGTAAAAGTGTAAAAACAGCATAACCAATTTCGTAAGGAACTTTCAAACATTTTCTCTCGATATTTTCTAATGGCCACGACTGAATATTAAGCGAAAGGCAATCAACATAGTACACCTTTACTGCTGCCGATTGACAAGGTGTCTCATATAAATTTTCAACTTTTAAAAACTCTTTACCTATAATGAGATATTCATCTTTTGATATTGATTTCGCAATATTAAGTAGAATTATAATTTTTCCATTTTTAAGCTGGCAGCAATTATTTGCTATATTTCCTGCTATTAGTATATAGTCTTGAGATTTAATTTTTTTATACTGAGGATTTTTGCATGAAGATAAGAGAGGACCATGCTCGTGCGAAGTATTAAAGCAGGGTAAGAATTTGTTTGTACGAGTTGAATTTAGTTTAACTGGCTTAGTTGCTTGAATTTCTGAATAACGGCAAGCAATTTGCTGAAGGGGTTTCTCATGCTTCCTGATCAATCGCTTCAATACTTGCATGTAATTTTCGAAAGCAAATGCACTAAAATTGTCAACAGCTCCAAAGTTTTTGACATCATCAACTATATGTATCAAATTGTGAACATTGTGATTTAAATGTTCAATTCCGTATAGAATTCCAAACGACTGTACAAAATGTTCCAAGAGTTTTTGGGTATAATTTAGATTTTCTTTGTTGAGTTGTTGCGAATCACACAAAATTCGAAATGATACATGAAGAGCATTAAAATGATTATACATATCGTCAGATAATATATGTTTAAAAACCACTGGACCCGTATACAATAAAACTGACCTAAATTCTGTTGCTTTCCACTGCTTTACAACATCAAGTGACCTAGGTTTCCTAGAAAATTCAATTGGAAAGTAAGGTTGTATTTTTTCTAGTTTTTCTGAAATCATTTTAATTTTTTTATGCTGTATTCTTATACTTAAGTCACCTTTTATCCATATATATAGTAATTTCCTAGTCACTCCAAGGCAAACTAAATGCATGTAGTCTAGGGGAACATTTTTCACTAATCCAAGGTCTGGAATTTGCCGTAATATGGTGTCTTTTACGTGATGTTCTTCATCAACAAGATTTCTAAAATCATTATCGTTCCGTTTTCTAGCATTTAATTGGGGAAAGCACACTCTCCTTTCCCTGTATTCGCCTTCAGTTGTACATTTCGTACAACTTGAATAACCTCCATGTCCTTTAATTCCCAATATATAAGACTTCGCCGGTGCATCGCAAATGATATACTTAATGCAAAATGGAATTATTTTTCCATGTAAATTGACTCCAAATGCGGACAAATGCTTCGCTTCTTCAACAAATTCTTTTAAATATTCATTGGCGTTTGCAGGCTTTTCATTACCATGATAAAGGCCAATTGTAAAAACTTTCTTTGTTTGGACAAGGCAGCCCAATATAGGCCAAAACCACCTGCCAGTAGATTTAGCCAATGGCAAGCCATCTACATTTATGGCTACTTGAATCTTATTGAGAGTTGAAACAAACTCGACATCGCAAACATAATTCAAATTATACTCAATGCCAAAATGGCAATAGCTGCCTGGATAAAGGTTTCTAACGTTAACAGTTTTGGGAGTCTGAAGAACAGTCCTTGCATCGGAAGGTAAATGACGATGACATTCATGCTCTTTTAGTACTTTTAATAAAGCAGAGAGGCTTGAGTGCGTTATATCATAATCGATTGCCCACTCAGCGATTTTACGTCGGAAGTTAAAAGTTTTCTGTTCAGATGTAGATAAGGTCTCACTAATAGTTTTTGGAGAACCCCTTTTAGAAGTAGAATGACAGCCTTGCACTGGCTGAAGGAAATTTGAATCTACTCTGTCTAGATGAATAATATTGACTTCGTCTCCATTTCCCAAGCTAGATACTTTATTATTAACACCTATATTTGATTGAACTATTTCCTTACAAGTATTTTCTGAAGCACTTTTTATTAATCTCCGCAGATGACGCGGTGTAATATCTGTAATTGCTTTTCTTTTTGGCATTTAAAATCTCTACTTGTCTATTTTATCCTTATTTTCAGATCAGCGAGTTAAGTTATCTATAAAAACTGTTAAAATATATAAAATGATGCATTAGCCTTTGAAGTCAAAAATAAAAATTCAGAAAGGCAGTGAGTTTGTGATTGTGCTTATTGAAGCGACCAATAAAACAAATATTCTTAATATTATGAGTACTTTCTTGGCTGATAATTGAATATATTAGTGTAAAGGTACTACGTCAGATATTTAAATAATATTTAATCTTTCAATACTAATACCAGCTTGCACCCTGAGCTTATCAGCATCAATTTTTTTTTTCTTTTTTTATTATTCCAAACAATTTGATTTATTTATTTAACAAGTGGTTGGTAAATAATAAATTAATTAGGCAGTTTTCGATACCGATATTCTTTATAATAATCATATATTATATGCTTTGTAACGTACAGAGTTGAGTCATAGCTACTTTTTAAAGAATTTAATTGGATACAAGAGTAATTCTTTCATTAGTCAATAAAAAAAATCTGAAAAATGCATTTTGACCAGTGTTGATATTTGGAAGGAATTCTTTATTTTTGTTGTTTTTGTTCTTTCTTTATAATTTTACTAAACACGTGACTCATTTATGCCTCATACTATTAGTCTATCTATCCCTTGTGCTATAAGCAAACTAATGCCTTAAAATAGGGAAAATTTTCTGGAAGGAATATAAAATGCTTCTGGTTTCACAGCACCAAAACTGTGTAAAACAGTAAGGAGGTCTAACTGTATCTTAACCTAGAATTTACCTCAAGCAATTAAAAAAAAAAATAATAATCCTGAGATCTACTGAACACTTAGCAATTTTTGAAATGTACAGGGTGTAGTATGAGCACTTCCTCTCAAAATCACGAATAATAATAAAAAAAAAAAAAAACAGGACAAGCAATGTTTCAGAGCCGATTATATGTATATACATATATTATATTATAACATTTAACTAATATGTTTTTTATATATTTAAAAAAAGAATAGGGGTATAGAACAACTTTAGTGTTACAGTTATACAACTTTATTGTTTTATAAAGAAAAAGAAAAATAATTTTCCAATACCGGCTTTCAGAAAGAAAATTCTTAAGGTTCATATAACATATAAACGTTTTATTTTTAACTCCACAAATCTGTGATAAAGCTTACCTGTAAGAACTTGATAATTTTTCTTAGTTCCACAGTTAGTATCAAATTTTTCCCAGTCCTGATGAAAAAAATATACATTTTTAGAAATGTAGAAAATAACATTTAAAATATACACTAATTGGGTTAATTGAACAAATGCCTAAATGCATCGGATGTATCACAATACTATAAGCATATATGTACCGGTACCTCGTTGGTGTTTTTCAGCTTTAATACAGTTAGATTTCTTTATTATTTTATATATATAAAATCTCTCAAAAATAACAAGTGGAGTGTTTGGTCACAAAACGATTTGTTATCGGAAAGCAGAATTAAAAAGTTATTTATTTATTTGGGTAACTCAACAATAAACTAAAGTTCTGTAATTACAACTGTTCTCTAAATGATTAATTTAAATTCTTCTAAATTGCTTGTCAGTGAAATTTAATATACATATCTTATCTGCGTATGACTATTTAGAAGGTTTGAGAATTTCGGCATTGTTATAACTAATTTCAGGAGATTTATTTACTGTTTTGTAGTTTTGTAGCGTTAATCCTCACTAAACACAGAATCAAATCTTTCAATGTTGGCTTTCAGATAGGATTTTATTTTTACTTACACCATATAAATACGGTTTTTAAGTTTTTTTAGGTTGTACATATATGTGTAGATTTATTGGTGATATATCGTATATAGTTAAATTTGTTAGAGAATTTAAGGTATAACAAAGTGGTAAAAAATTTTTACTAGCCAACATAAATATAAAATAAAAACATGTCCTTGACCAATACTTTAAATTTCAAATGGTAAGTTTTTTTTGCAAAAAATCTGCTTATACATAAGTTAATTGATCAAATGTCTAAATGCATCGGATGTATTACGTTACTATACGCATATATGTATGTACTTACTCACTAATTAAACGAACTGACTCACTTTAACATATACAAGGAATCTAGATTAAGCATCGATTTTGTGAAGGTATGGTAGTAGAGACTCGCAGTATTAATAATTTTATTCTTTCAAATCTATAATTTTTTCGCAAAGAATCTTCTAATAAACATTGCCCATTTCGGGCATATGTACTGAAGATTAAAGAGCCTTGTTTATTACCTCTCTTTCTAAAATACAGGCTTATCTATATAATCTTTATACATATGCCTGAAATGGCCAATGTTTATAAGAGGATTTTTGCGAAAAAGTTATAGATTTGATAGAATAAAATTATTAATACTGCGAGTCTCTGCTACCATACCTTCACAAAATCGATGCTTAATCTAGATTCCTTGTATATGTTAAAGTGAGTCAGTTCGTTTAATTAGTGATTAAGTACATATATGCGTATAGTAACGTAATACATCCGATACATTTAGACATTTGATCAATTAACTTATGTATAAGCAGATTTTTTGCAAAAAAAAACTTACCATTTGAAATTTAAAGTGTTGGTCAAAGACATGTTTTTATTTTATATTTATGTTGGCTAGTAAAATTTTTTTACCACTTTGTAATACCTTAAATTCTCTAACAAATTTAACTATATACGATATATCACCAATATATCTACACATATATGTACAACCTAAAAAAACTTAAAAAACCGTGTTTATATGGTGTAAGTAAAAATAAAATCCTATCTGAAAGCCAACATTGAAAGATTTGATTCTGTGTTTAGTGAGAATTAACTCTACAAAACAGTAAATAAATCTCCTGAAATTAGTTATAACAATGCCGAAATTCTCAAACCTTCTAAATAGTCATACGCAGATAAGATATGTATATTAAATTTCACTGACATTCACATATACTCGAATTTTTTTAAGAAATTTTTTCCAGATATCTACTTTTATTTTAGAAAATTAGAAATATTGGCAAAAATTGAATATGAAAGCAATTTAGAAGAATTTAAATTAATCATTTAGAGAACAGTTGTAATTACATAACTTTAGTTTATTGTTGAGTTACCCAAAAAAAAAAAATAATATCTTTTTAATTCTGCTTTCCGATAACAAATCGTTTCGTGACCAAACACTCCACTTGTTATTTTTGAGAGATTTTATATATATAAAATAATAAAAAAATCTAACTGTATTAAAGCTGAAAAACACCAACGAGGTACCGGCAATAGTAGCGTTACACACATTTTTTGTTATAATAATTCACTGCAAAAACAAAATGAATGCACCACTACCGCGTCGCTGTGTTCCACCCTAAAAACCCTCGCGCGCGTGTTTTTTTCTTTTTCACGAACTGAAAATCACCAACAAATATATTAGGATAACTAGAACTTTTAGAAAATGAACAGCAAATGGCTATACGTCGCATTAATTTAATAAATTCTGACATATCTCTTATATACATACAATGTTACTTTCTGGCAAAAATTACATTTGTCACGTACACATCACGAACAATTCACACATATGTATGCATGCAACTATATTAGTTTTTTATTAAAAATGAACAAAGCTTAATATACTTACAATTAGTACAAAAATCACAATTACTGGGAATCAACCTTGTAAAAATATATATATACCTATATTAAATGCAGGAAAATTGAAAGTTTGCTGCGCAATTGCACTAATGTTTACCTGAACCTGATCAAATTATGAATGCTGCACATTCAACCTGCGTCTGCCTCAGCTGATTAATGCCGACTGGAATGGAAGTGCCAAGTACGTGAACCGACGACCGAACCGACTACCACAAGGCCAAACGCTGATACGAAATACGATTTTGTGATTATGCACCCTCTGCAGTGGGGCAAACACTTAACACTGTCAACCAAAGAATAAATAACTAAAAGAAAGGACACAGAAGAGTGTTCCGATTGTTTTCCATTTAAATGTACACGGCGAGAAAAGGAAGGAAGGCGGAGAAAAAAATATAAAAAAAAATCAAACCCTCTTTGAACATTTTACGAATAACACAAAAAATGTGAAAACGAAAATTACATGCAACGAAATGGAATGGCAAATGATTTATTTTCGTAAATAAGAGAGAATGGGGGGAGTTTTCCGATTTTACGCTGATAAAATGTTCCCGCGTTTTTATGAAAACACGATTTTCTGAAATTGTCCCAATGTTTTTCGCAGGAATTCTAATGTTTGTTAGTGTAATCCTATGATATATGAACAGCACGTTTTTCTGTTTACATTTGTTTTGCTCGAAAGAGATTAAGTGGGGAATCTCATGCTGGATTCGGGGAATTTTATTTTATAGAAATTTTACATCTCCTTTTAGTGCGTTGTTTATTGCGAAATTTATCTTTTTCTTGCCAAATGAAGGTAGGGTTACCAAATGTATATTATTATGAATAGTTTGAAATAATTGTGAAGGTATTCAAGAAAATTTTATCATTCGGGTAATCCTATGTTTTCTGAATTGTTGTTTTTAACTCGTTGTCTCAGTTGCACTACAATAGTGCAAAGCCAAGTTCTTTTCCCCCATTAATGCAAAAAACGAAAGTGTATGAAATTACTTGTTTCATTCAAAGCACAACAAAATTTCCAATTTCCAATTTCCATGTTTCTTAACTTGTCATTAAGTTAACTTTGGTAATAGTATACCCCCCAGCACCAGAAAAGACAACATACTTTAAACCAGGAAAGCCAGTGCCATCAATTATTTCAATTCAAAATGGCAGAAACTGTATGGATTGAATATACCATTAGTCTAACCACGTACATTATTCTCAAAATCCGATTAAAACACACAAATGTATGCCCGCGTTCGGAAGAACTTCGCCTACCCCGAGCAAGTGACGTGCCGACGCTTGGCATGCGGCCCTTGATAAAACTATGAATCGAACAAGTTTTTAAAGCAATATGTAGTTATGCGATCACATATCATAATAGCGGCCTGACGGTAGTCGTAGTTGTGTGCGGTTGTTTAGCCACAGAAACTTTCAAACATACAGCTCTTTCAATTGCTCAGCGCAAGTGAATTTTTTTCCATTTAAAATTTTTGGATCTCTTTTCTATAAAATATACCGTTTTTAGGATATCCCGGGGATATCCAATACACATCCAATAATGTACGTAAACTGTGAAAGTGCTAATTTTTTACTAATTATTTAGAGAAATACCTAGAAAGCACTTAGTCTATGGGAGGCTATTTTTTCATACCCATACATGTCTAGCTTTTTCTTAACCAATTGAGATAACTTCTAATTTCTTTTTAGATTATAATTTTTATTTTAAATTGATAGTAGAATAATGTGAAAATGGAAGTTGTGAAAAATGTATAATGCAAAATGAATTAAAAATTACAATAAATCTGTAGAAACCCAAATTTATTAGAGAAACTATTTTGTAAACAAAGTCTTGTTTAGCCAGTACAATAAGATGGTCCAAGGACGTACCATGGACAACCTGTATTAAATTAAAAATATCTCGATTCTTTCATTTTGCCGTCAAACATGCTGGATTCACATTAACTTGAGAGCGCGTTGACCTAGCGAGCTTATAATCTAGTTGTAGAATAATTTTTTTTTAAATTTAGGGCAAAATCAACCGTCGAACGCTGTGCAAAATTTCTGATCTTTCACAATTGATGCGACATGGTGAGAAGCACATCATCCTGAATGGAAAACTTTTGGATATTAAGTGTATTTTCTCTATTCATAATCCTACGGAATAATCCTATAGAATATTCGCCGGACGTCAAAATTCAAGCCTACTTAGCACCTGAATGGAAAATCCATAGAACATTAACTGTATGTCCGTAAGAGGTGATCCCATTAAGGTCCGTTTGAAAAATCCACAGAATGTTACGATTTAGGTTCAATTGGGATTATATTGTTCACATCCGTATTGAAAAGCCATAGGACGTTAAATGGTACGTCTGCTAAGGATGATCCTATGAGAGTACTTTTAGAATATCCATGGGATGCTGTAATTTAGTTTCATTTGCGATGATCCTATCAATATTCGTACGGAAAAGCCATAGGACCTTAAGTGGTACGTCCGCTAGAGATGATCCCATGAGCGCGACTTTGGAAAATCCACAAGACATTAAATATATGTCTGCTAGGGATGATCCTATTAGCATCCATTTTATAAATCCAAAGGCTATTAAATAGATGTCTGTTAGATCCCGGGATGAAAATGGGATCTGCGGGATATATACGGGGTATCCAAAGGACGGGACGTGCTGTCTGGGTGGTTTCTTTTTGAAAAAGCACGGCTGTGTCCTATCTTCTTATTAGGTTATCTTTGGCCAAGTCTTCTTGCATGTGTTTGTCTTTTGATATTGTAGTTTGTGGTCCCCACATTGCACGCGCACAGTAAGAAAAAAATCAATTTTGTTCCAAAATCAGAAAGGAAGGCTTTTATTAACGATAGATAAGGCGTATTGCAAGCATGAATATTTAAATTTTTCTTATTTGTATAAAAAGTTAAGATGTCGTTCTTTAGGAATAAAAAGTTAGAAAACTAAACAATTATTTTATTTTTCAAAAACTTTTATTATCAGGGTGTCCCATAAATGGTATCATATCCGAAGGCTACGCAGAGGTCATGCTTAGACGAAAAAAACATTGTATGGGTGGTATAACGGTCTCCGAGATAACGGGACTTTAAGATATTTCGGTAATTTCCTGAACTTCTGAATATTACACCCTGTGATGAAGATTTAAAACTTCTTCGATTGATAATCATTGAACCTTTCCAGTAGTCTATACATTTTTTCTCTCCTCTTCTCCATTTTTTTTGAAGTTTTGTATCAACAATGTTGAAATTTTGGAATTATAACTCGTTTTTTTTTATTTAACTACTATATTTATCAAAAAACACGTCATCAATATCAATTTTTCATATTGTACTCAAGAAGCCCAAAGCCTTAGATTTAAAAAGATCTATCACACTCTGTACCGAAAATTTCTACGTATTTTGCATTTTCTTTAGCATATCCAGCGAAAATGACTGAAAAAGGTCATTTCCAAAAGATAATTGCCTACTTTCTGACACTTTTTGAGTTTTTTCAACAATTTCAGCTGGAGATGCTTAAGAAAAAGTGTAAATAACGCAGAAAGGGTTACGTTTTCGGTGCTGACTGTAATAGGTCATTTTAAGGCTAAGATTTTGGGCTTCTTAAATCCAATGTGAGAAATTGATATTCATGACGTGGTTTTTGATAAAAATAATAGTTAAATAAAAAAAAAAACGAGTAAAAATTTCAAAATTTTAACTTTGTTGAGCCATAACTTCAAAATGGAGAAGACGATGGAGAAAAAAATTATAGACCGTTATAAAGGTCCAACGATTATCTATTTATCGAAGTTTAAGCTATAATCATAGGATGTAACGTTCAGAAGTTACAGGGTAATCTATAAAAACGCAAATATTTTTAAGTCCCGTTATCTCGGAAACCGTTTGGATCCCCCCCCCCCCCCTCACCACACAGTGTTTTGCTCGGCTAAGCATGAGCTATTCCCAGCCTTTGGCGGTCCCGTAGAACGCATGTGACCGTTCGTATTCTGCCAGGAGGTACAACTTCTGTAAAATTAAGGACTAGTTTACCTATTCTAAGAGAAAAGCTTTGATATGAACGAACTTGGTATAGTCTGCCGAACTTAAACTATTTCTAGAATATCGTCATTGCTTAACGAATATTTCAGATAAAGTTATTAACTTTGAACTACTGCAATCGATACTGGCTTTCTTGTGGAGCTCTACTCTTTGCAAAATATTTACCAAAAGGTTGAGGATGGGCAATTGGAAATTTGTGAAAATCTTTTTGTAAAAGTGTTGTGCAGAATTGATTGTAGTACAGATCTTTGTAGTACTTTTTCAGTTATTTATATTTTATTAGATCGCATTACACGAATATCTACAGAAATTAAAACCTATGAAAATCATCAATAATAATGAGAAATTTAGTTACATCATTTTTTATGTGAAATAGGACATCGTACAATACTTTTTGTAATCTATGGCATCTATGTATTAAAAATCGTGTTTCGTTCTGATTGTAATCGAAATTATTTTTCGGAAAAGATGATCGTCTGTGATGGAAACCATGCGAGCTTTTTTTTGTAATATTTTTTTATTTTTTATTTTAAGATGTTTATTTATTTTATTTTTGTTAGTCAAAGAAATTTTTCAAATTATTTTAGTAGTAATAAAGGGTTATCGATTTTCGATTTCGGAAAGTAAATTTTAAAAAACACACTAAATATTCAGATATCAATTGAATTCTTATTTCAGTCTGATGCTTGGACTCTGAGAAAAATATCATTAGATGTTCTCCACGGGCCTTTTTGCAGGACTCAATTATTTTGAGCTAATTTTTGATGAATTTTTCACACAATTCGGACAATAAGTCTTTCGCGTAGCCCCAAAAGAAGGAATTGAGAGGCCTCAAATCGCACGATCTTGGTGGCCAATTAACATCGTCAAATCGTGAAATAACGCCTCCTGGAAATTTCTCGCGCAGTAAAGCCAAAACCGGCCATCTTATATGGCTTGTCGCGCCATCCTGCTGCAACCCCATAGTTTCAAGTGCAGGCCACAAAAAGTCATTTATCGTTGCGCTTTAGCGCTAAGAGTTGATGGTAACGGCCACACCTTCATCATTCTCTTAAAAATACGAGCCAATAACACCTCCGGATCACAGCGCACATAAAACATTCAATTTTTGCGGATGTAATGGCCTCTCAGTAGCACGTGCGGGCTCTCACTACCCCAGATATAACGATTTTGTTTATTTACGTATCCACCAAGCATGAACTGAGCCTCAACGCTGAAGAAAATTTGCTTCGAAATACGGCCACAGTATCACCATAATTCTAGAATACTTTAACCAAGTTAACGCGTTGTTTGGTTGTAAGGCGATCCACAATATAAAATGGCAAACGTACAACAAGTACCAGTTTGGATGGCACTGACATTTGACAGCTATGAAATGGCAGGGCTTTACTTTCCGTAACTCGAAATGGATAGCCCGATAGTAGTTGTAGTAGTTTCAGTTTTAGTTTTTTAAATGTTATAATAACTTTTATTAAATTTTTTGTGTAGATGTCAGAAAAACTATTTTCCAATAAATTGTTAATTGAAATGCCCAACAGAAATCACATCTTATGATTAATTCGTTGTCACATTGACGATAACGATTTAAAAAAAAAAATATTATTTTCGTTAGGATGATTTGACCGATGTTATCACATAACTGTAGTGTCACTCTCTATAGTGGCATTCTTTATAAATTGGAAATATTTTATATTGATGTCATTACCAGCATTTTAACCAGGGTCGAAAAATAACTATTATTTTAGATTTTTCCAACAAATAAATCACATACAAATAATAATCGGATTTTTTTAATTTCTTAAATTTTAAATTAATTTAAATAGTATATATAATAACATAAAAATTGGCCCTTAATGGTTAACTGGAGAGGAATTACGAAAGTTGTCCATAACTTCTATTTCATAAGCAAAAGGAAAATATTGTGAAATATTGCTTAAGGGTAAAAAAAAACATTAGTCAAAATATATAATTTTTGTCACATGTAGATCTTAAAACAATTATGGTCCTTGATTACAACGCAAAATTTATTCAAAATATGTTTTCTTAGAATGTATTATTTTCAATATTTTCGCATTCGACTACATATTTGATTACCGTCTATTCACAAGATGCAAACTAAATCCGAACAACCTCCGGTGATAATTGTAATTAAAATGGAATGTTCAAATCAGGGACAAACATTTCCCAATATGTTGAAAGGAACTTAATTGGGTTGTGTTTTGATATAAAAGAAAGTAATGAATATTTATTACCACTATAAAGTGATTATGGTGATTGGAATGTAAATATCAATCACCAATTTTCACTATAAAATGTAAGTTGGAATATCGCTGCTTTTAAGGCAGCCAAGTAGATTGGAGTATATATTTTGTACGTAATAAATTAATTCAGAAATTAGATTCATTTGCTTTCAGTTTTCTGTAATTTTTTTTATAAATTCTACCCAAATATTTCTTTTTCAAGCAAAATTATCATTATCAGCACCAGAATGGTTAATTTCTATCAACACAGCAGATATGATAAGGATGCCATATATTATATCAGTTATGTTGCTCACCTTCTGGTGGTTTCCTTTGTCAGTAGTATAAACAACTATTGAATAAGGGCCCCTGTTTTTGCAGGTAAAAATCATAGAATTAGCCTTTTAGCAGAGTGCTTGATGATTAAATATCATGTTTGGCAAAAACACTCTTAGTAGCACTATTAGAGCTTTGGCTTTGTTCGGTCTTTAAAAATAAAAACACATGCAATTCACCGAATAATCATAATATATACAGCACTAAAAGAAAAACTAGGCTAAGTTCTTATACATTCTTACATCGAATAGTTTACCTGTTATGACATGGTAAATACCCAATCCTTTCTTCTTTGACTGGGAAATTACGTTTTCTACATAATCTGCTGGACTGGAAGCAGAATGAATTCATTTCAGTCCTGTTGCTACTACATTACGACGTTTATAGACCGTATAACGTAGGAAGATACGCCAGGTAGTTTTATTTGCGAGTTTAAATTAATCTAGCTTTTCCTGTGAAATGAATAACTGCGAGGAGATAATTAATTTTTGTAAGTTCATAAGTCTCATATACGTAAAGCTCGCTATGTGTAAGATAAGAAAAGAAAAATTTAGTTTATTGTCTCTCCTATGGTTGTCATACTACACCATATCTATAACACATATATATATATAAATATATGTGCATCATATACCAAACAATATTATCAAAATTTTTTCTATTATTTAGTATCTCAGGAAAACCATGACGAAAACAATTGCCTGCTTATAGTCTTTATGTCTCATGGTAGTGAGACTCAACTTAAAACTACAAGAAGAAATCTGCCCATTGAAGAACTTTTCTACCCTTTCTACAAAAACCAATGTCCAAACCTCGTCGATAAACCGAAGTTTATTTTTATTCAAGTAGAAAATTGTCGTTTATATTTTAGTTATTTACATATTAACTGTATTGAAGATCTATTTATAGGCATGTAGAGGAAGTGAAGTTGATAAAGGATCCAGTAGTAGTTCAGGAACGTTGTATAACATATTTCCACAAGAGAAAGATTTCTTAGTCTTTTACGCAACTTACGGAGGTAATTAGGAAAAAATATAAGTTTAACGATTAGTTTTAGCCAACGCCCTTGATTTTTCAGGATATGCCGCCGTCCGAGAAATGCCCGGATCTTGGTTTATTCAAGCGATATGTGAGATTCTGGAGAATTCGGAAGATGGTATCGAGTTAAATCACTTCTTAACAAAGGTCTCCCAAATGGTTGCTTCCTATGAATTAGAAGTAATAGCAAATGGAGAAACAACGTATATAAAGCAAATTCCAGTACGTCATCATACTTTAACGAAACGTTATTACTTGAAACCAGAACGTCGGTAATTATTTTCAAAAGACATTTTAATGGATGTGAAATATTTCTTAGATTTAGTAGATATATTTTTTTAATTATTATTTTTGTTCTGATTTGTCAAAATAGATTAAAAAAATTAAAAAATTATTTTGACGAAAATCTTATTCTAAAGTTTTTAATTACTCTGCGCCCTGTAATTTGGGCCACAAGTGTTTTCCCTTCTTAAGTACAATTGCATTGATGAAGAAATTTCGATTCATCAATTTATGTTCTAATTAGTTCAAACACCTGCTCAGGAACATGTATATAACATGTTGGGCTAACTCTATTGAAATGGCTTACATTAGCACTTTTCAATAGTTTTCTCTCTTTGGTTCAAGCTGCTTTATTACATTGAGCTTCAAATAATAAGCTCTGTATGCAATCCACCATAGTTTAATAGATTTTCCTAATAAATTTAAAGAGTAAAAATGTATGGCAATATAATATTTCTAATCCGTCTTCTACCTACTTTTGGGGATACGAAATTGAGTTTAATGCATATTTGATTTTATAGGAGATAGCTTGCAATAAAATTAATAACTTCAAATGCATCTGGAAATTGTTGACCTTGTAATGCGAATATTAAAGCAAATGAAGCTTAAAATTAAAATAATTAACACACCCCTGCCAACAAAATTGACCCCACATGAAATAGAAAATAAAATAGTCTATGTTGTGCATTTTAGTGTACCTGCTACATCAATTTCAACTTTAATATACAGAGTTATTCAAGCATAGAGGATAAAAATGAGAATCTAAATAGAGGGCCTTATAATATCTATCAAAATTACCTCGATGTATACCTTAGCGAGCAACAGGTTACCTTCAGCATATATTTTTATTATCTTTCAGAAGTGTGCGCAGTTAGGAGAAATTCATTTACAAGGATTTATGAGGCTCACAAGGCTTAACAATCTAACGGGTATTTTCACTCCCTTTCCTCCCTTCTTCTTTCTTTAAATCATTTATTAAGAAAAATTTATGTATTTAAAGGCGAGCAACTGATTACTGACATCAGTCCTTTTTGTGGTTTCGTTGTGTTGAAATAGTTCCCAAAGTGAAACAATAAATAAAATGTAATTACAATTACAGCAAAAATAATTAAAATGGGTCGGATGAAAAAATTAAGCTCTGAGGAAGAGGGCAAAATTAAAGCGTTAAAGCAGAGAGCATATATCTTAACAAGAAGTTTCGTCTGGGGACAGATTCTGTAACTCGGAGAGTTTGGTAGATGAGAATTTTCGTTTTCCCCGATTAAAACTCCGTAACTCCGAGATTCTCTAAAATGCTTGGGGAGTTAGGGAAAACGTGAGAAGTATCGCAATATTGAGGGACGGCTAACTCTGTGTGGGAGGGTCGAAGAGCATTGGGTTTTTTTCCTTCGGATTTAGGATCTAAAGTAATAAAATATAGATGAAAAATATTTGAGGTAGGGGCCTTTGGAAATAGGGGGTCGTACCACCCCTCATTTAGGGTTGTCCAAAATACGTCATGTTTGGTATCAAATTAAAGAGGGAGAAGCGAGTAATCCAATGGTGTAGTTCATTTTTGAACATTTTAACTTCATAGCTGGCTTTTTACTACCGAAAGACGGATTTTTTCAATTGGGTCATATACGCCCTAGTTCCTGTATTTTGCATATATTTCTTCCTTTCTTTGTTTCATATCCATTAGTACTCTGTTGCGAACATATTTCTCCTGAAAAGTGAATTTCAACGACTTATCAGTTCTTCATAATGTTGACTTGAAAATATGTCCACTTTTGTAACGACCATTTTGTCATGCGGGTCATGACCCCCCCCCCCCCCTCCCACCGCTGGAAACAACCCTGATTGGGCTGGATCACTTCTGCTTAATATCTTATTCACGGTAGCATGGAATTACAAATGCAATTAGTCTGTTTTTTATTTGATTTGCTTCAACTTTTTATTAAATGCTTTACAACTTTTCTATTATAATATCTTTTCTATTTTCCATTAAAAAATTTTGTCGCACTGACTGACACTATCGCTGACTTTATTAAACAATTTTTCCACTATTACATGTTATCTTTCCATTTATTTTCAACTTACTAACAGAAAAACAACAAACTAACCGAAACCCAGCTGCACTCCAAGCTTATTATACACAAATTAAAAAATAATCCTTAATCCACCGAAATAAACAAATTGATGAATTATATTTATAAGTGTTCCATAAAAAATTAAGAATAATACCTAATCTATTGAATGTTCTCTTTCTTATATCCGAGAAAGCTCAACATTTCGGGGATTTTATATGCTATATAGGTTTTCCTGTACAAATACCTAAATTCATTGAATGTTCAATTGATATGGTGAAATTGAACTGATTTTCCCTTTCTATCATAGAAAATTACATTTATTTTTTAAGATACAATGTGTCTCAAATTTATGGAATTGTTCTACTTTTTTATTATGTTGTGAGATCGGTTGAGGAACGAAATTTTCTTGTACGAAAAAGGTTCTGTATTGACGGATCCAATGGATACGTCTCTTACTTCCATGATGTTAGGAACGAAAAAGGATATTTAACGAGGCACCACAGGGTCTCGAGAGCAATAAGTTATAATGAACCACTTTAACTAGGGATGTTGAGTGGAGAGTAAGCCGTTGCAGCTTACATTTCCTTACTGCAAAGTGCTCCTGCCGATTTGGACGAAGCTATTATTACGAAGTGAATATTCCAACAAGATAATAAAACCATTTATACCGCGCTTAGATTTTTGAATGGTTTTCCTGAGAAAGCGTAAGCATGGAGATGGCTTACTCGGAAAGTTTACGAAAATGTCCGACAATTACAACATTTATCAGACTTGTAGGACACTATAAAAGCAGTTTGGATCCAGATGCCAATTAATCTTATTAGATTCTGTACAATTAAATTGCCGATAGATATACCAAGTATTAATTTTCTTAAAAATATTAAATGATTTAAATTTAATACTATAAAAAGAAAAGGTTACGACTTCTAATTCATCCGTATTCCTTAAAATCTGTGGCATCTGTGGCAACTTACATATGTGCCAGTAGTAATCAGTTGCTCGCCTTAAAATACACAAATTTTCATAATAAAGGATTTAAATTAAGAAAAAGAAAAGAAAACGAATGCAATTTACTGTTATATTAATAAGCATTGTGAGCCTCGTAAAACCTTGCAAATGAATTTTTCCTACCTGCGCAAAGTTCTGAAAAATAATAACAATATATTTTGGACGTACCATGTTGCTCGCTATGGTATGTTCCGCGACGTTCGACAGTATTCCAGATATTCACAATTTTCTGATTTTTTTTAAATTGGTGCCCTTTGCTTTAGTAGTATGTAAGTACAAAAAAAAAAAATAATAATAATAATTGTGAAGTTTCTCGTACATTTGCCAACGGTTATTCAAAATATAAACTTTTTCTATCTCTACAACTTTCACATAGTCTACGCTTGCTAAAATTTACAAAAAAATGTGTACCTTGATTGGAATCGGACAAAGTAAGTCAAAAACACTTCTTATAAAATCTTGTTTGTTAATGTGAATAGGATGGTATCGATTCCACAATTTTGAAGACAGAGACATAAGTTATGTTTTTTTTTTTTTTTACCTACCGACTATCTTCTGTTATTTAGACTCGAATAACACGATATTGAAATTCTCGCAATATACATAGGGGTTATTCAAATATATATATTAAAGCCGTCTATTTAGTTTCTTATTTTTACCGTATACAGGGTGTTGTCCACTAGGAGGTCTGTAGAACAGTAGGTGATAGTATTGACCTAGACGAATCAAAAATTGTATTGGGGGGGGGGGGGGGCGATATCAACCAAAAGCTAGTTTTTCACAAAGGGCCCTGTATCTTAAAAACGACAGGGCGTATGATCAGAGTTAAGCGCTTATTGTATGCAGAGCTTCATGGCCTCTCCAACGACTGCTCGCCCCATACCCCTCTATCATCAAGAATTATGGTTGTCTAAACTAGAAATTTGATTTTCTTACATTTTTCTTTAATTTAACCTCTAGTATTTTTGCAAAATAGTCGTTAACATAACGCTTTTTAAAAAACTATAAACTGTAGACCCTCCTCTTTAAGTTGACTTTTTACACCTTATGTGTTAACTGTAGCCGTTATATAGTTATTAACTCACAACCTATTCAGGTCACACCGAAATTAGACGATATTTTTTTTTTAAATGACGTGTAAATTATGGTTGAGAATAGGTTTGAAAATAGCTTTAGAGCTAACAACTCTTAAAGTGTTTCAGATAACATAATAGGTGAAATAGGTCACATTAAAGAAGAGAGTCTACAGTTTACAGTTTTTACAAAAAAAAGTAATGTTAATGACCTTTTCACCAAAATAATAGAGGTTAAATTTTAAAACAAAGGTAAGAAAATCCGAAATTTTTAGTTTAGACAACCATACTTCTTGAGAGGAGAGGGTATGGGGCTGGTTGAACAGTCGTTGGAGAGGCCACGAAGTTCTTCATACGATAAGCTCTTAAATGTGACCGTACGCCCTGTCGTTTTTACGATACAGGCCGCTTTGTGTAAAACTAGTTTTTTTTTTTAATCACCCTGCAACCCCTAAACGGTTGATATGCCCCCCCCCCCTGCCATACAATTTTTGGTTGGTCTAGGTCAATACTCTCACCTCCTGCTTTATTGGCCTCCCAGTGGGAAACACCCTGTATGTTTGGATCACCCTACCAATTTTACATATACATATAATTATTCCACAAACAGAATTGATTACATTTTAATTCTGCAAAAAAGTGAAACTTATTACATTTGTAAAGCATTTAAAATGTAGTATATGTACCTATCAGTTGTATACGTATACGGTCGCAGCATATAATAATGAGACGAATTCTTTAAAGATTTCCAACAAAACTGTTTTGTAGAAAGTAAATCAGAATCCGATTCATACTTGAAATTTTGTTATTGCTGGACTAGACTAGCAAAAAAAAAATTTCAAAGTCAACTACTTTCAGTTTTATTCAAATTTATTTATTTATTGAATTCGTTTACCGAATATAATAATCTTATAGACTTGCATAGCATTGTTACGTAAACAAAAATTTTTCATTATTGCTTTAACCCTTAAGTAGGCGCATGGGGTCGGAGGAATTTTAACTGCGAAAAAAATGTAGAACGAATACTCTCTCGATCTTGCATATCTTTCAGAAGCTTTTCATCTTAAAACACTATTCTGAAAATCGTCATGCTCGGACCACTAAAGGTGGCTTCCCATGGCGCGTGATTTCACGAGCCAAGCCAGCTCGTGCTCGCGCGGCGCGGCCCGTGAAATCACACGCCGTGGGAAGCCTGCTACGAGCGCTCGTCAGCTCGCGCCGCGCCTATACACTTCCCACGGCATGTGTTGGCTCGAGTTGATTTGCGGGCGGTACCGCCGAAAATGTAAATGGACCATATTTTTTTATCTACAACTCTCACCTGCAGATGGCGCCACCGTCGCTAGGTGGTTTGAGTCCATACTAAATGCAGGTTTATGTCTTGGTTTCACTGGTTTATATTGGGTCTCGGCTGCTTTATGTCTTGGATGCTCCATTGGGCTTGACTGCGCCCTAATGGCATTAACCGGTACTACCAGCATGCTCCGGGATATGTCATTTGGTCTTGACTGCGCCCTAGCGGCCCTGATTGGGGCGAATGTAGGTAGATATGTTCACTTAGACAAGTAATGGAAATTAGTAATGTTGCTCTTCAGGCGGAATGCTTCTAATTTTATTCCTTGCATAAATAAATTCGCACAGTCCAGTAAAGTAAACAAATTCGCAGTTGAATAATGTAAACAAATTCGCACAGCAACCGAAGATTGATAAGGACAGCTCATTAAACAACGGACGCTACTGTAAAGGATTTGATACCTTCATTGTACTACAAAAGGATGGAACATGCGAAATATTTATCAGTCGAAGTTGTAACTCAGCCGAAAGCACACTGAATCCTGTGGACCTACTGAGTAGAATAAAGCTATTCACTTGTTATCAGAGCTGTTTGAAATGCTGTTAAGCTGTTATCAGAGCTGTTTGGAAAACTGTTAAGCTGTTATCAGAGCAGTTTGAAAAGCTGTTAAGCTGTTATCAGAGCTGTTCGAAAAGGTGTTAAGCTGTTATTAGAGCTGTTTTTAAAGCTGTTATCAGAGCTGCCGTACCACACATCCAAGGAAGCCGTAGTATCGGAGCATGCTAGTAGTATCGGCTAATGCCGTTAGGGTGTAGTCAAGACCAATTGACACATTCTCACACATCCAAGAAAACCGTTGTACCGGAGCATGCTAGTAGGATAGGCTAATGCCGTTAGGGTGAAGTCAAGACCAAATGACACATCCTCACACATCCAAGAAAACCGTTGTACCGGAGCACTCTAGTAGTATCGGGTAATGACGCTAGGGCGCAGTCAAGACCAAATGACATATCCCGGAACGTGCTGGTAGTACCGATTTATGCCGCTAGGGCGCAGTGAAAACCAATGGTGCATCCAAGACATAAACCAGCCAAGACCAAATGGTACATCTAAGACATGAACCAGTACAGCCAAGGCACAACCCTACATTTAATATGGACTCAAATCACCTAGCGACTGTGGCGCCATCTGCAGGTGAGAGTTCTAGATACAAAAATATGGTCCAAATCTCTACCCATATATAGCAACTTTAAAGAATATTCACACAACACCTCCATGGTATCATGGTAGAGCACCCCGGATTTTACAAAACCAAGCGTTCTCGGTTCGATTCCAGCAAAAAAATCCAACATTATTTTATTAAAAAATCAGCTAAGACAAGAGCTTAAAAAGCTGATGGGATCAGCCAACCAGATGACGTCATCCCCTGGTCAGCCAGATGGTAGCAAAGGAATTCCCCCAGGCAGGCCCAATGACGTAGACCACTAGACGGAGTCCCCCAGTGGCCCAGAACCCAGTCCAGACCCACAAAAATAGTTGGAATTTTCCGGACACTTTTTGTATCGAAAAAGTGTCGCAGAAACGCCATACCGTAACTACTAAGATTAATTTAAATACAGAAAGTCGTGTTCAAAATCGCATGTTGGGGTGATTTTGTTGTGAAATAAGATTTCCTCAGGATCAGTTGGGATGGGCAAGTTAAATTCAAATAGCTTGGTAGCGCATTAACCACCTTCATATTCAATGTTGGGTATAGATCCAGTAAATTATCTGTCATGGATTTGGAGGTAAGAGTATTTATATTCATATGGGCACAAAAAATAAATTTTTCTATGCCTGAAGATAGTTGAGGAGCGGGAAAACAAAAGGGCACATGTACCATTCCTACAGAAAACGCATAACTGGACTTTCGAAATTATCCCACTAAGATTTTAATAGTTTGTGCTGCTTTTGGTGGCCTCTTGACATGTTAAGGACATAGAAAAGTATGAAATTATACTAACAGAAAAAATTAAAAACAAAATGGGCATGTGCCTTTTTGACTGCACAATCTGCACGCATTGTGGGACATGTGCCTTTTTCTTGCGCACATTGATGGACATGTTCTTTTTTATTCGGTTTTCGGCTTGAAAAAATCAATAGATATTCGAGGACATGTGCTGTCTTGTACGCAAAACTAGGTTTAAGAATTGGAAATCTGTGGCCTACCTCGGACATGTGAACTTTTCTTCACCCATTTCTCAGTTGGTGATATAGATTCTTTGAATTGCATACATGTCAGCATTGAAACTACTAGTATTGCAGTTACTAACGCACATCTATTAAAACTTGAATCTACTTCAACGCAAAGAAATTCTATCTTGCCACCTGGAGCAGGAGAATTAATGATGTTTGCCTTTTATGCGTAATGCAAATAAATGGCAACTGCAAGACGACCAACACGATCACAGCGGAACACACTATAAGTTGGCAAGGAAATCGACTGTGATAGTACATATTGATGCAGCCATGTTTCACATATCAACAATGCATGCACTCTGGAGCCAACACAAGTATCCTGCAATGGGCCTATAGGGAATTCTCATAAGATTTAACAAAAGATATACAAACAAATCCAAAGCTGGACATGGTATCATGCTGAATGGTAGAAAAATATAATTTTTGTCTGCCATTCAAATTAAATACAATGCCTATGGGCTTTCAAGGTATTTTCAGTTGGTTGATAAAACATGAGACCTATAAGCAAAAACGATCAATTGACAATACTTATGCTACGGTTTGTATGGTTAACAATTAATACTATTCATTCATATTAACTCGTATTCATATGTACTTAGTTAACGAAGTTCATCTTAGTTATTCATATACACTTTTAACTATTCTTTCCGGTTACAAAACAAACAAAAAAACAAAAAATTGAAACACATAATTTTCCTCGTAAACAGGGTGGGTATTAATATAGTTTGTATTCATAAGCTTTTAATAATTTCGTATCTTTACGAAAATGCACATAAGGTACAGAATGCGCATTCGCTTCAACAGATAAGATAAGCAATATCTTCATGTCTATCACTAGAACCGAGTACGCTCATAAGTTACTTTCTGTGCAACTCTTTAAACGGTATAATGTAGAAAATGACTTTAGCATTGGCGCTTATATTTAATTTGCATGAAACTACTGATTCTGTATGCCCTCACCACAATACCCAATTAATTCCCGCTTTGAAAGCTTGCGGATTTGAAGTCAACTACCACGAAGGCTGTACATTATCGGAATTCCTCAAGATACTTGAAAAAGGTATACGATTTATTGCTAAGTAATAAATAAGAAATAAAATTAATTTTAGTATGTAGCTGAAAGAGAGGATCATTCGGAAAGGCATAGTATTTGGATTTTTGTTTTTTCGCCGGGGTCAGCAGGAAGAATTACCATCAATGACACCTCCTTTGAGATTAAATTACTTCTGCAGCACTTCTCGGGAGTTAGATGTGTCACTTATGTTGACATACCGAAAATTTTCGTCATTCAGGTGCGTCAAAAATTTAAAATTGAATTTAAGAATATAATTTTGAATTTTTACAGTCCGGTGATAATAGATTTTTGAAATTCGAATCAATTCTGGATAAATTAGACTTAAGCTGTGAACCGACTTTTGATCTGAGTATACCTCCGCGTGAAAATCTGGTTGTGTTTTATTCATCATTAATCGGTACTATTTGAATGTGGACATACTTTGGAAATATATTAAGATTAACTTTATTTTTTAATTGTTACAGCTGACTGCATGATTGAGAAAATTTCATGTTTATCGAAAGCCTTTTGCAAAAAATTGGAGCTGGGAGAAAAAATCGAAATTATCGATTTATTTCAATTTATAACATCAACACTTATTAAGGAAAGTTTCGACTGCTTTTATAATTACCATAAGGGAGTACCTATTTGCCATTCGACACTCACAAAGAAAATTTATCTTATCAAAAATATTGGAAATAAATCTGTTTATGACTGAATTGTATGTGTACACAATACATATATGCCTTATCTGAAAATAATTTTATATGACATACTTGAGCTTGTATCACTGCATGTTTGGAATGAATGTTTCTATTAGACACACAAATCATATATTTCTTCATCCACTCATTTATGAAAACAGAATAGAGAATTTGTATAAATTAACTGTTTTTATTTTGATTTCATTCAAAATGCAAACAAGACTTCTACGCACTGCGCAAAAGAAACTTATCTGTTAAGTGCTTAAAAAACTAAACGTTCACGTTGCAGTACAGTTTATTGCGGAGGACATACTTTTGTGTATCTAATCAATAAATAGTTTGCCAATTACAATTCTTTTATTTCTTTTAGTCCAAGACTTTACAAGATTTTAAGTGCAAATTGAATTTTGTATCGGAAGTAGAGCTTATAAAATAAACAAAATTCTTCGTGAAGTACATTCATATTTACAGTAAAGTGAATATATTGGAAAACATTCAATAGTAAGTACACCTACTTATCAGGCAACTGCAATCGCGTGCACATACAACATCTGTTAATATTTATTTAGTGCTGAGTGAGGTAAGTTAGAGAAAATTTATAAGTTTTTTTTTAGCCCTTAAAAGGTATCATGGGTGACAAACCACCCCATGCAAATTAACATTTCTGATATTTATAAATAACCAAATTACTGGTAACATTGATGTTTCTCTAATAATGTTAGGCAATAACTGTAAAAAATATATTTTATAATTTTCATAAAAAATGTAACTCTTATAATATCTACGGGAATCGTGATAGTTTAAGGTACATATATAGAAGACAAGGTATTCTCACTAAATTTTTGACACATTGCAGCGATGTGCTGTGACGTCCTTCTGTTCTTAAAATGTACTCTGTATATAGAAAAATATATAGGAAATTAAGAAAATCTTTGATATCCTAATAAATTTGGCAAGAAATGACTGGAATTGTATATAAAATGAATTTTAGATATTTTTTTATAAAGCTTTTACCATAATTAAGTTCAATAAGGTAAAAATATGTACTTTCAAGTTCAAGTGGAAATGTAAACAGAAACAAAAATAGTTTTTTTATGCCATAAATGTATTAACATAATAATGATTTTGTAGCAGTAAAATATTTAATTAATGCATAATTAATCTGTTTGTGTGTTTTTTTTTACTGCATTTAAGTTAGTTTTCATGCTATAAAGTAAAACTGTGTATGAATAGTCACACCAGAATGCTATCTTGTGCCATAAGAACATGCATTAACTAATTATTCTAATTATTCTGGTCCCTGGTCAAAACCATCAGGAACAACTTCAGCAGTTCCTCTATACCTTCACTACTTAATAATGGTGAAGTGGTTGTTGACTCCCTGGATAAAGATAATATTTTGGCTGCTAGATTCGCATCAAATTCTTTTCTTCCACCCACTTCACAGGCACCTGTCGTGCATCCCCCGTGCGGATGTTTACAAGAGCCAATACACATCCGTACGAGGGATGTGTTCAAGGTCCTTAAAGGAATCAACGTCTCTAAAGCCGCAAGCCCTGATGGTTTCTCGCCCCTATTAATTAAAAGCTGTGCCTCATCCTTGGCTAAACCTCTGCGCAAACTATTCTACCTGTCCTACTCGACAGGAAAATTTCCAACTGCTTGGAAACTAGCTCACGTTCAGCCTATTCCCAAGAAAGGAGAGGGTAGCGATCCCTCAAATTATCGACCAATTGCAATCACTTCGATTCTTTCAAAGGTTTTTGAATCTATCATTAACTCCAAATTAATGAAGTATCTGGAAACCAATCAGCTAATCAACGATCGCCAATACGGCTTCCGGCACGGACGCTCATCTGGAGACTTGCTGACTTTTCTTACGGAACGTTGGAATCGTAGTCTTCACAATTTTGGTGAGTCCAAAATCGTTGCTCTAGATATTTCAAAGGCCTTTGATAGAGTCTGGCATTCAGCCCTTTTAGCTAAACTCAAAGCACTTGGTCTTTCCCCTCCTCTTCTATTATGGATTGAAAGTTTTTTATCTAGTCGCCAAATACGAGTTGTATTAGATGGCGTTATATCTGATCCTCATCCTATTAATGCCGGTGTCCCCCAGGGCTCTGTTATTTCTCCGACTCTCTTTCTAATCTTCATTAATGATCTGCTTTCCCTTACTTTCAATCCTATCCATAGCTTTGCTGATGACAGTACCCTTGATTTCGCATACTCCTTTGACACCCTTGCGGATTCCAGAGAAAACGCCGCATGTGTTAAACGAGACTGCATGATTAGATCATTGAATAACGATCTTGACAATATTTTCGCTTGGGGCAAAGTGAATCGCGTCGAATTCAATGCATCTAAGACCGAAAGCTGTCTCATCTCATTAAAACAAGACCATCACTTAACCACTCCCGTTTCGTTTGATGGTGCATTAATTTCTGAATCACCGTCACTAAGAATTCTTGGCATTAATATTTCCAGTAAGTTAAGCTGGACAGATCACATCTTCTCGGTTGCCAAAGAAGCATCCAAATGTCTTGGTTTTTTGAAAAGAAATATTTCAGCCCATCAAATATAGCGCTCCTCTACAAGTCCTACATCAGACCCAGAATGGAATACAATTCCCATATCTGGGCCGGGGCTGGTCGCACAGCCTTAGCTTCATTGGATATTGTCCAAAAGAGAGCCTGCAAGCTCATTGGCGATGTGGCAATTACTCGTCATATCGACTCGCTCGAGCACCGTCGCAATGTTGCATGCCTTTCGCTCCTTTATCGCTATATGCATGGCCAATGTTCTGATGAAATATCTAGTCTGATCCCTTGTAGAATAGTTCCTGCACGCAATACCCGCGCTGCATCCCGCGCTCATCCTTTTACCCTTCAAATTACCTTCGGCCGTACACTAAAATTCCGTGATGCTTTCTTATCCCGAACTGTGCGAATGTGGAACAGTCTACCATCTTCTGTCTTTCCTCCGGCATACAACCTGCAAAAGTTTAAGGGCGACATACATCGGCACCTCCGCCACTCTCCTCATATCCCTTAATCATTTCCCTATCTCCTTCCTGCCACGCTGTGCTTTGCATCATAGGGTATCCCCTGAGCTTGGCTTAATAATAAAAAAAAAAAAAAAAAAAAAAAAAAAAATAGAGCGCATTTTAAGAACAGAGGAACGTCAGCAGAATTTTCTCTCCAGACATAATGGCGGAACGTGGTTCGTACCGAGAATTCCTTGTCTTCTATATACCTTGGTCATACTTGGCCTGTCACCATCTACAAGTCTTTAGTTTTCCCCACTAGCGCCACCAATGTTCGAGAGAGAGATGTTCGGAAAAACTTCTCTCAGTAATAGCATACTTTTCGTGACATTACAGATTTGGAGCGTGAACGTAAAACAAGTGTTGTGCACTCATTGGTTTGATATTCCAACAATAATTTTTTTTTAGAAGAAGTGAATACAGTCAGAAACCAAGAGGAAAACTCAATCCTCTTGCATGTTTGGTTGTTGTGTAACGTGATGCGGAAATATCACTTGCCGTCAAGGTTGGCTACTTTCTGTAGTTAGCGTTGGCCCAATGTGATTGTGTTCTTGGATGATGGATACAAAACGTCCAACACCAATTCCACAGTAGTCTGCCAATAAAACACCATCTAAAGAAAGATGCCCGCCCAAAAGCACAGAAAATGCCCTCTTCGGTCAATGTAAGTGGGAAGTGCATTTGAAGTGCGTCAATATAACGACATTTGCCGGAAATGCGATTCCGAATAATCTGGTATTAAAATTTTGCTAGAAAATAAAAAAATGCAACAAATTCGGCTTTTTATTTAATTCAATTAATTTTTCCAGATCATTTTCAATCACTTCAGACAGCACTGGCCGACCTTGATAGAATTTCACTTTTTTTTTAATGCCAATATTTTCCATTTTTCTCCCAATTAATCTGCGATGTTGATAAAAAATGTTTGTTTTTCCCAGAGCTTTCCAAAGACGTCCTCGGACTGATCAAATCCTTCTTTGAACGGATGTTATGGGCAAAAGTCAAAAAGGTGGCCAACTCTGACGACATTCCCCTATATCTAATCTCATTAAAATTTTTCTATTAAAATTATAAAATAAAATTCATTAAAATTTAACATTGACTATTTTTTAAGGGTTAAGCAATATTCACAAAAATTATAATTTTCTCTTATCTACTACTACTCTTGTTATTATTTCATAATAAGTAAAATTCAATATCTCTGTGGATCAACTGTAATATAAACTTGGACAAACCGTTATAAATATATCATATGATATCTATCTCATATTTTATTGGCAATAAATGTATAAGAGATCTTATACAATATATAACACAAATATCATGTTAGATTTACGTGTAAACCCTCCAAAAAAGGTGACGAAGGTTTTTTAAAACTTACTCATGTAGTAGAAATTAGAAATATTTAACAGATCAGTACTGTCTCTGGTACAAAACTCCGAGGATAAAAATTATTCATCACAAACTTTTTAGATATCCTTGATGTTATTGCATAGGGCTGATTTTATTCTATGTACATAATCGTTCTCAAGGGCTGTGGGATTTGAGTTTTCAGTGGATTGCAACGACTTTTTTGAGAATTAAAGCTCACAATGGCATTTACACCTTATTTTACTGCCACTAAATTAGTCACAGATACAGTAGCTATATAAATGTGACTTCTCGTTAGTTTGGAATCTCTCATATGTCATACTGAAGGGCCGTCTACGAAAAAGCTATTGAATGTATTTGAAGTCATCAGCGCTAGAGATCTAAAGCAAAAATCGAAAGCAAAAATTATTGGTAGAACAACAAAAAATCAGCACCAAAATTAGGTGAATTCTAATTAAATAAACATATGGCAAATATCCATTAGAGAATATTGATCAAGGCTAGAAAACAAATATTGAGAAAAACCTCTCGAGGAATGTTTTTGGTTTAAGCATGACGATTTTAGGTTTATTGCCCGCAGAATTAGAAAGTAGCTAATGTACGAGTGAATGAAGGCCAAATCTGCAGAATACCTGGCTCCTACCACCAAGATACCGTTCAGACGCAAAATGGTTGGTCGGTTGATACCAACGGAGTTTTTAAAATAACATTTACGAGTTATTACAATAATTTGATTTTTCTTCTCTACTGTATTTACTCTTTACTACTTACATACCTGAGTCTGAGATTCCCGAAGGTTCTGAAGTTAAGGCTTCCTGACAGTCTTTCGAATTTGCTACACTACTTGTACCAATGGCCACTTCATTTGTATTTCGAAGTCCTGTTAAAATCTTTTCCATGTTTTATATCCGATTTAATAAAGTAACCACACACTCAAAGAGAACTATCGCATTAAATTAGCACTACAGTGAGTCGTGAGACGTGCGAACTCAATCTCTTTAAGGCGACCGAATGCCAAGGGTATTCAGGCGGGGACTGTAATTGGTATTAGTAACATACCGATACAGGCCAAAGTATTCTATATTATAAGAAATCTATAAATGTCATATGGACTAATAAACATTTTTTTTCCAAATCGATTCAGACAGTGCCGGAACACCTGGGTAAAATACATATCGCTTACTACAACAATCTCAAAGCTTGTGACTCCACTTTTTGAAATTTCAGTTCAGAAGACTTGTATGAAACAAAGAAATTGAACGAATAGACATTTTATGTAAAAACAGCTTTATATAATAAAACATAAGTATAAAAACTATATATATGAATTTTATTATATACCTCCTTACGTTAAATAAACGGTATTTTTTGTTCTACTGTAAAGTTTTGTTTAAGTGAGTTAAGAGGTTTGAAAATGTTGTTAAGGATATTGTTACGAGCGTGGCCTTAGTTCGTTATTTAAAACACAATATTTGAGATATCAAAAACAAGTTCTTCTTTTATTTACCTTCACTGTTTACTTTAATGACATTTACAAACAATTTCAAATCAACTCTTTATAGTTATCGCTAGTACTGTACTTCTAATTATCGCAATCCAAACAATTTACTTCGTCCACTTCACTGTCTGAAATAAGACTCCGCCTCTTGGATGTGAGTAGGGCCGTATTTATACTCTACAAATTATACTAGAACCTTCCTGAATATTCCATTTACCGAATCCAAGGTTTACTAAGATCTCACTAACCTAAAGTTGCTTCCATTTCTAACGGATGTCGTTTGTGTCACTCTGTGGCACGTAACAATATCTTATCGGGTGCGTTAAATTCTAAGATATTTATAAATGTAACAGTGAGAATTGTTTGTTTCCAACTAAACAAGGCCAGAATACCTTGATAGTTATATAAATCAGCCAAACCGGAGATGTACTATAAAAATCGGTGTCACTGCTTTAAGATTAAGATATCCTGTACTCCTTATTTTTAGAATTTTTAAGATTAATGGATCAATCTTGTTGAAAAGTCCAAATACTCTTCCTCTTCCAAATAGTAAATGTTATATCTACAAATGAGCAAAATAGCGAAATAGATTATTATTGATAAAGTATGGAAAGCTTGGAAGGATAAAGCCAAATTGGCTAAGAATACTCGACCAATCGCAGTAATTTCTATTTTACACTTATCAACTTCCGATAGAGCTAAATTTGCATTGCAATAATTAGTTACATATTAATGAGTCCAAACTTTGATCCCTCTTGAACACTATATATTTCGGGGTTGGTATTCCAAATGTTTATTTTTTTGTCTTCAGTGTTACAAAAGTTCTTTAGACTTCTTTGACCTCACCA
Organism: Dioctria rufipes; assembly: GCA_963924295.1. Classification (NCBI taxonomy): domain Eukaryota; kingdom Metazoa; phylum Arthropoda; class Insecta; order Diptera; family Asilidae; genus Dioctria; species Dioctria rufipes. The sequence continues at coordinate 294,400,583 of OZ002741.1, forward strand.
ATTAATGGTAAATGCACATAAATTTTAAAATTTATAAAAAAAATTATATAATGCACATAAAAAATATTTACGGTTTTCTTTAGTAAGTAAGTAAAACTGTATAAATAAGAAATAAATAAATAATTAAAATAATTGAAACAATAATAAATAAATATTGTCCGACACATTCGTATTATGTTTAAAAGTTCTGTCAGGTGGTCAAATAACGTTTTGCTCTATGTTGGTAGAGCTGCCTTAACTACAGCTGATGTGGCGCAGTAGCTGTAAGAAAAAGAACAAACAACAACACGAGAGGAGACCAAAAACCAAACCAAGGATCAAAAAGAAGAAAAGAGAAGACATCGAATCGAACTGAGGGCAAAGATAAGCCCCAACGCCCTAAGCAAGAAAATCTGAAGGATGTGAAAAATCATCTAATAAAATCCAAAGAAGGAAGACAATGAAGAAATTTGAAAGCGCAAAAGCACTTGATTTGAGTTAGCAGAATCACCCATTCCTATTTTATAATTTAATCTGAAAACATCAGTATTCATTCTGATTTCCCATAACTTTGCACCATCTCACCAGGCATTTATTCCAGATGCAGAAATTTATTTCTGCTTACACACTGCAGCATACACAATGCAGCTTCACGCTGCACCGTTTTCAATTTTTCTATTAAGACCCACACGTAGCAGTATACTTAAAATCGTATTCTGTTTTTGAATTAATTCATGTATTTAATTGCGGATTCTCCCTTTTTTTTACAGAAATAAAGGGAGAATAACCAAGAAGTTGTGATTGAATTTTTTTACAATTTATTGAAATATTATAGTAAGCTAGGTTATTTTTAAGAATTGAATTGTATACTGTCTTGTGAAATTAGTATTATCAATCTTGAAATAAAGTTTCATATTTGAACTTTGAAAGTTGAGTTATCTATTTATCAACCGGCACCCCCCTTCGCATGAGCACAGATCTCACACTGCGTTTGCAGATAATAATACTCTGCTGGCGGTCGACCTGCAAAATTTTCAAGTCCACTTAGATTTCCTCGTGTATCCAGTAACAACTGCAAGCTTAACAGAAACTTATGTCAATCAATAGAAATATTCTCGACCCCACTTTATCGGTCTTGGGAAAATTAGCTCCGATTACTCTTCCCTTTGGCCAACAATTCCATATATTATTACAGCCAGTGACAATGCCTTTGTTTTCTATAGGTTTCACAGGCTCGAACCCATTTGCTCTGTTATATGGGAAGATATTCCTAAACCCATAATCTCAAGAATATATCAGGGCACTGTTGGCAAACTCACTATGCTTTATCACTTTATCACTACTGCTTCGCCGTGGCTTAGCGATACTGGAGAATCAAGATGAAAAATCATCACTTCGGGAATACCCTTTTCAACGGGAATTAAAGTACGAGCTACATAAAACTGTCTTTGATATTTTGAAGTTTTAATAACGCACTGCACAGCCTTTTATCTACTTAATTGAATGACATTTGGTACAGAATACTCTGCACAGAACGGTTCAGCCATTCAAACTGCTATCTATATGTGAAGATCCTAAGTAAGGGTAGTAGTAAACTCTTTGAATACTTATGTCGCTGCTCATTGTATTCTTAGATAGTCCTTTTAATATAGCAGTACGGTAGCTGTAGATTTCAATAGAGGTTCATCTTCTTGCGATCAAGATTCTGTTGTTCAGTATTCAAAAGTTTGGAGAAGTATGTATCAGTATATCTCCTGAACCCAGATCGTCCAGATTTTGTAATTTGTTATCTTAGTTAATTTTTGCGAAGAAACAAATATATGTGCTTCAAGTGTTGAAGACAAGTCCGAAGAAAGTTTGTAAGATGTTATTGTACCTGCAACGCTGTTTGTTTTCACAGTCTGAATATTTAGTATTAGGCTGCTGATCAGTGATCCTCTTTTTCTGACTTTCTTGGAACTTACCCATTTACTTCTTAATGCTTTTATTCCTTTGGTTTGCTTATTTAGAATCGATGTGAAGCTGAAAGCTGTTTAAGAGTTAGGTCAACATGATTTGTGCCCGACGGATGTCCCTCTACTGTACGATTTTCAGTACTTATCAGCCACTATACTAAAGTGTTTTTATTTATGCTCATATGAATCACTTAAGTTGCAGATGTTAATCCACCGAAGTTTTTACTCTTACCTACAATCCTTGCCAAGATCAAGTTCTGACTAGTTTTTATTTCATTATTTCATCCGTTTATACTGCAAGAGGTACACATCTATCGGGAATCTATATCTTTATCAAACCTTCCATATTAATTTAATTGTACTTCAGCTTAAGGGAGATCCTTAATGAACTCTCCGGTGTATTCCAGTTTAATGGACAAAGAGCGCCGTTTTATCTGGGTTATTGGAGTTTCTGAAGTTACCCAACTTGACTCGACTTCTTTGTAATTTGGAGAACATCAGGATTGTTTTCCAAGTCTAAGGTTTACTTTCCTTTGTCTGGCTCAAATTGGAACAATTCCGAGAAGGGGGAGGCTAGTTCTTGCAAACAACGATTTTAAAGATTATATTTCACTCCTCCATCTCTGCTGAGCGAAAGCTCAGAGAATACCCTATGATGCCGTCGCACAGCCTTGGAAGCAAAGGAAAAAGGGGGGTAGGTAATTGCAAATTAGTGGGTTGAGAAAAGTAGGTAATTGTGAGCATAGCTCTTGAATGTTTGTGGTTAATATCTGGTGGGGCAGAGGATGGCAAATTGTTCCACATCCATACTCTTTGGCTTATGAAGGATTCACGGAATTTCAGAGTACGGCCGAACTTGAATTCAACGGTGTGAGGGTGAGCTAGGGCTACAGCATAGGAAGAATTCTACAAGGGAACATGCTAGCAATTTCGTCAGAACAATGACCATAGAAGTAGCCATAAAAGAGAGACAGGTATCCGACATTACGCCGGAAGATTTGTGCCAAGTCTGATGGAGTAAAATATTTCTTGCATCTTTACAAAAAGCCCAGACGATACCAAAAATCGATTCGGTTCGGACCAACTAAGATAGTTGAATATTTCAATGCCTAAGATGTTAAGATATGGTGTGTTGGAGACATCCTCTCTATCGGCGGAAATGGGTTGAGTGGGAGTTGGAGTATGTTTGAGTGATAACAGACGTGTTTGGAAAAATTCAAAAATACCCGATTCACTTTGCCCCAAGCGAGTATTGTTGTGAGGTCATAGTTTAGCGAACTGAACATGTGACTTCATTTGTCGAGAGTCGAACGAATACACGACATCAAGCGTGCTGTGGTCTGTAAAACTATGAATAGGATTGAAAGTGAGAGCTAGAAGATCATTATTAAAAATGAGGGAGACAGAAGGGAGAGCGCAGATTCTTGCAGTACACCAGCATGGATTATAAACGGACCGAAGTAACTCCGTCGAATATAACTTGAATTGAACGGCGGGAGAGAAAACTTTCAATCCATTTTAAGAAAAGATGGTCTAAATCGAATGCCTTACGTTTAGCTAAAAGAGCAGAATGTCAGACTCGATCGAAGGCCTGAGAGATACCTAATACGATGATTTCAGATGCATCAAAATTATGGAGACATTCCAACGTTCGGTAAGGAATATTAGTAGTAAATCTCCAGTAGAGCGGCCAGCATAAAAGGCGTATTGGGGATCGCTAATAAGGTGATTAGTTTCTATATATTTCATCAAGGTGTTTCGATCACCTGGGATAGTGCAACTGAGAGGTTTCCGCACTGCCTTTACTTTCACCTTCCACATTCATATTCGATAATCATAAATTTGATTTAGCAAGTAAACGGGAGTCGATTATGACAAAAGTAGGAATTGCACAAGTGACTGGAAATATGACTTCAGGTCTCCTGTGCTAATAACTTCAAGCTTCCGAGGAAATTAATGAGTGATGCTGTTCATAACACACTGATTTCCTATTTCTGTTTCTCCTTTTATCATTGAAACTGCGCTTGTTTCTGTTTGGCGATTGTTACGGCTGTGACAATTTCTGTTATTTTATTGAGGCTACGGTTCAGTTAGTTATTGTTGGTGTTCATGAGGTTGTTAATTTGAATGTTGTTACGGCTCCTTACACTGCAGCGGCTTTCTACAAACTTTTTCCTTTAGCAGCTCTAATTCATCATGGAACTCCTTAGAAGTCAGTCGAGATTTGTGGAAGTATCAGTCTGAGTAATACATCGCCAAAGCCGTATTTGTAGTCACTCGCTTTGGAAAAGTTATCAGTTCAGTATCAAATGCTTCATTAGAAGGAAAGAACTGGTGCAGAGCTGTATCGTCCGCAGTTTTTAATCTCCAGATCTTCGTATCCGGTCTAACTGATTACGATGCAATTATAACTTGTACAGTAGCGACCCCTCTCCATTGATCATCTGTTATTATGATTCTGTTCGCTTGAACTTTGTCGCCATACATGATCAGGCGAATGTAGCTGTTATACGCGTGGCAAGTAGTGATAAATTAACCGATGCTGATAAGCATATGTCATTTGTATCTGTATAATTCTTTGTTTATGTATATTCAAATCAAGTCCATAATATATTCAAAAATCGAGGCTCTCTACAGTTTTCTAACAACTTATTTCCACAATTTCATATTATTTGATTTTGGCATATAACAGACCCATGAAAATGAAAACGATATCGGATTTTAAACTCTTGGGACTAGTTCCGCATGCTAAAAAACTAGCTGCGCTATAACATGCATTAAAAAGGGGTATACTTTCTTATTATTCTTAATTTCAGGTATTTAAGGAATCTTTGGAAAAATTTTCAGTAATGGCGGTAAATTAGTCCTTAGCTGTATCGATCATCAGATTGCTAGTTAGTACTATTTAAACATTGTTTATATACAAACGGATTGTGCTAATTCATAAAAAAAATTATTACAACATTACCTAGGGTAAGTCAAAATTGCAAGACGTAAATTGATTGCTGAGTAATAGACTTGATATGAATGCATTTTTTTTAATAATTAAAAGAACGGATATGATAAGCTGAATATATTGCAGCAGCGGTAATTGTCAATAGTACTCGAAGATATTTAGATAAGATAACAAATTCTATTCCTTGAATAGAAAAATAGTTTTAGTGCAGTCTTGTATCATTACGAAATGGACTTAGATCAATTAAATCATATTAATTTCGGAAGTGAAAAAATTGGCACTGCGATAATTCTCAATCATAGCACCTTTGATCGAAATGGACCAAGGAAACGGATTGGAACGGAAGTCGATCGAGATCGAATCTGTGATATGTTGCATAAATATGGATTCCATGTCAAATGCCACAATGATAAAAAAATTGAGGAAATTATTGATATGTATATTAGATAAAGGTACGTTGCCATACACACACACATATATATACATTTAAACAAATTAAAGGAAAAAGTGTTGAAATTATTTTTTATACAGTTTCTGGAGAAGACCATAATTGTTTTATTATTGGAATTTATTCTACAGATTTGTTATTTCAACACATTACTGCGCATCGTACAAAACTGGTTGGCAAACCAAAATTGATTTTTATTCAGGTGAGCGTACGAATATGCTCAGTATATTGTCTACGATCAAAGTGAACGTACCCTTAAATGAAACTACATAAATTTTTTAGGCTTGTCGCGGTGAATATCGAGATCGTGGTGTTACTGTATCAGCTGGATTAGACAACTATTTTAACGAATTGCCCTATGATTCCAACAACTCCCGATTTTTTTGTAATGTACGCAACATTCAAAGGTAAGCAAGCAGAAACTATTCATAAGACGTTTAAACTCACCCTGACAGTATAGATCATGTTGCGATACTGAACCCTATTACTGGCAGTTGGTTTATTCAAACGCTTTGCTCTGAATTAGAAAATGCAAAAGATAGGTTAGAGCTGACACACTTGGCAACAACGATTTCCCATTGAATAGCACATAAATGCTGGTCTAAGAATCAACTTACGAAACAAATGCCAGTACCTTGCTCCACTTTAGCAAAAGTAGTGTATTTGAAACCCTTCCTTAATACGAATAACGCATAAATTTTTAAATTTATCAGATCAAATTGCGATTTTTTTTAATGCTGACTATTAAAAAAGGAATATGAAAATTACAGCAGTCATGGATGGATGATAAAATTCTCCTCCAACGGATTCATCACAGCATATACAGAATTATTGTATTTGTTCTAGAAGGATTTTTTTTTGGATTCTCCGGTATATAGCAAAAGCTAAAAAATGTTTTTTAATGTTTATTTTTCTGTTTTTCTCATTTTTTAAATTTTTTCATTTCTTTTCTTTGTTTTATTTTTTCATTTGTTTTTCAAGTTACTCAATTTCGCTATTTGGGTCCTATTGATGATGCTATATACCGGAGAATCCAAAAAAATTCCTTCTTGAACAAATATAAGTTTATCCCGGTAAAAAAAATCCTGTAGAGTAATCTCTATCTTTAGAATTATTGTAATATGTATAAGAAAAATTCAGCACGTAGCATGTTTACTGCTACTACCTACCTCACTAATCCTTCCAGGAACATAGTACGATACTGACAGTCTCCATTGGACCCTTTTCATGTGCCAGCCTTTACCTAACTCTACGATCACTCGGATCACTCTGTTGATGCGAATTCATATAAAAATATTTTCATTGCAGTAATTCTGTAATAATGTTCTTACGACAGTATTCCTGTAGCTTTAAATCTACGATCTAGCTTGCAATGATGAACCTATCTTATAGAGATATGGTCAGTCCAAAGCCATTTATTGATTTTGATTTGCACCACGATATTCTATTTATCTGACTGACTAAATTTTGCGGATTCAGGACAAACAATTTGTATAATTGATTTGGTGACCCTTCACATCTCACACATTGAAGTGGGAAAAGCCTAGTTCTCACTGCAGTACCGCTTATGGGATATGTGAAAAGGGACTGCGCGATTTGTTAATGCATTGGATTTTCATCTCTTCCAGGTCCATTTGAATAAAATTCTCATAATAGATTAACTTTTAATTTAATTTTTTGAATATTTTAAAAACTAAGATGAATTGATAATTGTGATATACAAAATCTTAAAATCATATTGAATAAATTTTACATTGGAGTTGACCCTAATTGAGCATACTAAATCAATAGTGGATCTCGCTAACGTGTAAATGCTGAGTTTGGAAGTACTGTTTAGTCTATAGCCTAGCTATCATGCGGTTACGTTCTAAAAGAACCGTTGACGAATCTGTAGCTCCAATGCCGAGATATATGAGACAAAACCGCAAACAGCGAAACATATCTCTGTGCCAGGTAACATGCTAAGTAATTTGTCTCCTTTGCTTCTTTCAACTTGTAAGCTTGGACCGCTACAATAGATCTATAATCAACCGGGAGAATATAGTTTAAGATATACAAAATAAGCGTTAAAGTCTGAGCTAAATTAATTTTAAATATCCGCCAAAAATAGAATATAACAGGGACGTGTCGGGAACTTGAACGGACAAACGAGGCGAAATGGCGAAACAGATGAGGTGAGAAAATGATGGACTTTCTTGGAGGACAGTTGTGAACCGCTGACTTTACTACTAGAGAAATTGATGTTATTCTTCTTCAAGTGGGACCGCAGTTCCCTAGAGTTAATGGTATTCATAAAAGTAGAATGCCCCCGATGGAGTCATTTTGACTCCTTGCGAATGTTATTTTTCATGTTATTTTCATTTTAATAGGTTTTGAGAAAATCCCTCTAGTGACGCTTATATTCATCAAGCTTAAAAGAATTAAAATAGTGAAATTAGTCGTCGTCGAATTATAAGCTGAAATTTTCCTGATTTGCTTTTAATGACCAAAGGAGTCGTATTGACTCCTTGTTATTTTTGTACATGATTGCGTACACGGAAAAAAGTGAATTGTGAATAGTACATTTTCCGAATGTTTCTGGACATTTGTTAGATAAGCATTTTAGATGTATTCAAAATAATCGAAATTGTAGCTCCAACATTTCTTTTCACATATTCAATGTTTTGGCAATATAATTTAAATGTATTAAAAAGAATGTAAATGTTATCACAACACTAAATTATTATTTTAACACATTTCTTTTAAATCTGATTTTACAACAAATTTGTACATTGCACGCAGTATTGGTAAATTGTACTCAATATGACAGAAATAATAAAAATATTTAACTTGAATTTGCAAATCTTATTTTATTACTACCTACACAATATTACGTCATTGTCTTATTTAATAGAATAATAATAAAAGATTCCAGTAAAAATAATGTTAAAAATGACATACTATAATCACTTTTGATCGCAAATTTAGCAATAAAAAATCCCATTCACAGGTATTTTACAAAATCGATTCATTTTTATACATAAAATATATATAACTGAATTCATATGAATTCGCATTTTAAAGTAGTAGTAGTCTTCTTCTTCGATTTCATCAACCAGAAACGTCACACATTAAGCTCTGCTATTATAAAGCTAGTCTGTCCGAACGCAATTACGTCACAGCACATGTGTCAAAATTTAATGAGAATACCTTGTATTCTCTGTACTGTGCGTCTACCTGATGTAAGAAGCCCTCAATTTTTTCTTAGAAATTTACAGGAAATGTAATTGAACATAAAAAACATTGAAAATGTTCAGTTTAAAACATAGTGTAAATGCAACTTCCAAATTGTTTCATTTTTACTGTATTTTTTTGTGTGTGTACTTATTAAACGTGAAAATTTGTTGAAAATGCTAAAAAATTGTAGTGTCTACAATTTGATTATACTTCGTACTAATAGAACAGTAGTAGTATATGTTAACACTGTTTGTTGTTATTTTGCTAATTTGGTTAAAAGGTTCTGTGGTTGCAATTAGAAGTGCAGTCATGAAATAAATCGTCATCATCGTTTGAAGTAATTTTGGCGTACAAAGTAAGTAATATAAAAAAAAATATAATAAATATAAAAAAGTTCAATAATATATAATAAGCCGCGCAAAATAATAGATATAAAGTTAAAGTAATTGTCGTGCAAAAATAAGTAGTACCAAAATGGAGACAATTATAGGTGAAAATTTCGTCGTTAAACTTCTCAAAATGCGCGAATTGGAAGAATTAACTCATTAACTTTAAAGCTGTGTAGAATTTAGTACGAAGGATTAAGAATTTATGATTAAAAAATAGCAACAAAATTGTAATAAATCTTTCTATGAAACTCATGTCCTGTATTACATATGTGCAAAGTGATTTTATTATTCATTTGTTCAATTAAGGAATAAAATTTTTTTTTTTTTGAAGATGAAAATATGTGTTGTCTATTGTTCTGTAGCATTTTGGTAAATTTTATTTCAGCATTCCCTGCAACCGAAACGAGTGTAAAAATCTATTCACATCAAAGCTCGTAAGACCCGAAAATAGCAAAGAAAAAGATTAAAGGCAAATTTTTGGCGTTGAATGTTATAAAATAAATAATATAATATACATCACTTTCCTAAATGTGACAATGAAGGTGTATCATATACAGATTTTTATTTCTACGTCATTGTTTCACTTACTTAGAAAATGCTATATTTACAAAATAATTATAAATCACTTTTATATGACAATTTAAATGAATTTATTTGCAAAATTATTATATGTACACTACATCATATAGAAAATTGTCCTATCACTGAAGTAAGGAGGCGGGGTGGAAAGTGAAGATTTTACGCTTACCGATAGATAGATTCAAGCGTTATCAGGAGTAATTTACATACGAGGCGTTACAGGTTCAAGCGACCTACCTGTGCACAGTTTGTGGGCTAATAATTGGAGTCTATCAATGCATAAAAAGGCATGTCAAGGAATCGTTTCTGTGAAATACTCCGCTTTCTTCGTTTTCATAAACAATTTGGTCGCTCTCTACATTTGCAGCCAGACAAATTTTTTTATTGTTCTCAACGCAGTTATTTCCTAGTAAAGCAAGATATCCTATTACTAAATTTATAGCCTCTAAAGCTGATTAGTACGGTCAAAAGTATTGGTTAGCAGTAGACAAGGATAGTAAGAATTTGGTAAATGGCTTTCCTTATACAGGGGATAATTGTCGCCCCGCTGATGAGCGTATATCCAATCATGTGGTAATGAAACGTATGGAAGTCTTTCTCAACAACAGTACGAACGTAACTTCCACTAGCTATTTTACGTCGGTCTACTAAAAAGAAATGCAACCACTCTTTTAAGAACTATGAATGTAGCCAGAAATAACGTGCCTGTGTAAATAAAATCTATGAACGAGCAGCTATATACTTGAAAAGTAAATAAAAGTGATGATATGATTCTTCCTGTCGACCAGAGTAAAACAAAGAAGAATGTTGTTCTTCTGAGCACTATTCAGTCAGATATAAAAATCAGGGATAATGCGAAGAAAACATACGAAAGTGTTGAATCCTACAATAATACTAAGTACGGAGTAGACATTGTAGATCAAATGATACGAAAATACATCGTCCGAACGAGTACCATGCGATGGCCTATTCATTCATTTCAGAATACTCTTTAGCTGGAAGTGACCTCTGAAAAAATTTCTCGTTGGATTTTTCTTCAAAAGTTAGCAGAGGAGCTTACAGACCCGTATACGAGGACTGAAAATGTTTTACCTACTCCTGTTTGAATCTGGCCAGGAACTTACAAAGTCGATTATCAGATTAAGGTACAGTGAAAAAAAAAACAACATAGGTAATTGGGAGCATGCACTACCAGCAAAACGGCAATATGTGAAACTTGCACATCTAAAATTAAACGACAATGCAAGTAATGCAATGCAAGGAAAGACGCATCACATTGCTATGTGTCACTGGATTATGGAGATTTTAAAGCACAGTAAAGTTTCACTTTATATTAACATTTATAATTACATTATCAAACGAAACGAATCAGATCGTCTTTGCATCATACAATCAGGGCTTAAAGCTTAATTAACTACGTTAAACCTCAATCATCACTCGCGCAAATGGATTCGAGCACTTAAGCTGATCCGATTTCTATATTACCTTGAAGATGTAATCAGTGAACAGGAATCAATTACATTATTTGAATATTGATATCATACCAGAAAATCAGTTAGATCTTATGCATAATCAGTGTACGGATATTTCATATGATCAGTAATTGAGATTCAATTATTTCCTGTATGTGAGACATATCATGAGGTGATGAAAATTATCTTAAATAGGTAAAGTAGATGAAGTATCGGGGTCCATATAACTTACTACCTGTGTTTTTTTTTTAAATAAATATCATAATATCGCACTTTCTGTGGAATAACGACCTAGGTGCAAAAAACCGAAAATTCAGATAAATGCGTAAAAATGTTATAAAAGCATGATTGTTTCTTGAGTAACAATGACACAATGATTGATTTCTATCAGAAAGCGTCTAATTTGTTCTAGCATTGCCGCCATATTCATATCACTGTTGGAACGACAATGCCCGATTTGTCAGTTGTGCTCGGACTGTGCCAGTGAATGCATGTGTCTAAGAAGAGTCAGCGTCGTAAATGGTAAATATGTCAAATTATTATCATCTCTTCTGGAAGAACAATGTCATAAAACGTCTTAACTTCCAATAAAAAACAGAATTTAGTGGAACAATGATACAATTAAAGGTTGCTCCTACCTTTTATGGTTTGGGGTGGGGATATTAAATTAAGTAAATGAAAAAAAGTATTTACCCAAAACAGCTATAACTACTACTTTGCATAAAAAATACTTTATATAATGTTAATAACAATACAAAACTTAAATTATAAAATTTTAGAAAATTTTAAACTCGTTTTCTGAAAAATGTGTATTTGCGCTTAGGTTATTGTTCTACCGGAGGTGCGATATATTATTGGTATTATCATTTTAATGTAACGTGCATTACAAATCCATACATAAGAGGGGGCTATTATTCATGAAATCTTGCTGATCGTTTACCAAAAATGAGCCTTTACAACTTTCATTATTAATGTAATATATTTCGTATTTATATTGGACTTTTCCACCATCCACGTTTTTTAAAGGCTGTAATTTATTTGAAGATGTATGACCATATATCAACTAAATGCTTGCATATGCCTGTTTTATCAATTAAATAGATGCATATGAAAGGAATAATTGGCGTACAGCTTCCCAGTCAACAATCTATATAGCTTTTAAGATGGCCGATCTATAAGTTAATAATAATGCCTATAACAGAAACAGAAAAAATTAATCAAACTTCATACCAACTCTCAAAAAAGAGTTCAAAAGAATTTTTTGACTGAGTCGTTATGGGAGATTTAATTCAATTAAATATTTATAACCACATTATTCCTACATTATTTGCAAACCATATCTAAGAAGCTTTGAGTTCCAGCAATATTTAACATAGGCATCGCATTCGAGTCTATTGCTTTTGATTAACTAGTGATTAATCGAAATTCATCATTCCAAGTTAAGCATTTGAGTTAGCTCTTAATTTCTATGTTTATTAGAATTGTTTTTTTTATTTGTTATTTTGGTTATTATTTATTTTTATTTGTATTCTTGTTGCTTATTCCTTCCGATTTTTTTCTTTTATTTCTCTACTATTATTATTTTTGTAATTCTTTAGGAGTTTTCTCCTGACATTAGTATATACCTATACATAAGGCATAGCATATAACTTGGAAACTAACAGCAAAAGAAAGTTATGAATCAAATAAAAAATATTTATACTTTACAAGATATTCAAAATTGTTATTCCTATATTAAGCTTCTTATCTTTTTATGGTGCAAACAATGATGACAAACTTTCACTTATCCAAATTGCTTATGGACCTGGGAACATAATTGAACTTGTTCGTAGCAATAAGCTACAATAAATATTTTTTTTATATAATATTTTTGTGCTTCAGATCTTAATTGAAGTGCCCGCAACCTACTGATTTCCTGAATATTGAAACACGCGTCAGAAATTTTATTGAAAACACCTTTTAAACCCTTTTTTTTTTTTGCTAAACTAACTCACGAAAACCGCTCACCTGTTCGAAGTTGAAAGAAGTTGAAAATAAACTACCCCAAATTACTTTGAGGGTTCTCATTTATTTTTAAGCATAATCACTTTTATCACCTTATTCTGAGATAAGATTGAATTAGTATATTTGTACATGCCTTTCTTAGTTCAGACATTGCATAACTTAATGATCATCACAGAAGCAATCACTTGGGTTTCTTTCGAAAACACTTGATTCGTAGCATTTGCATATTTATGTAAATAGGTTCATCCATGTAGGTAATTGCTTAATGGCTTCTCTGGTCAATAATTTGTGCTTCAGGCTGGCTGCCAGAAAATAAAGCGATTTTCAATTTTCAAATGTAATTAAATTGTCAGGCTAGAAAGAAAGCTAATCTGTGGTTAGTTGGTGGTAAGCGTCAATTCAATGATTTATAGAGTAACTGATAAATTATTATATTATTTATGTCGTAGAGTCTTGAAATTGTGTATGTATTTACATATCCTTTGTTTAGATGAAAATTAGCATGAAAGAAAGAGCAAAATGTTCTTACTGGAATACCGTGCACATCGAAGAGACTTGCGTGCGGTTTTATCCATTTTTTAGCTGGACTGGTGCCTTTCATCCAAGAGTACATGTACATTATTTCTGGTCTTTTGACCTAAATTACATCAATTTATCAAAGACTATCAAAGAAATACAAATTGAAGGTTTTAGAGGCACCATAGACCAATGATCGTGGAAACATGGGGAACTTTATTGCTCTTTTTTTGTTTCGTGGCAGGGGGAGAAAGATGCCAAGCGTGGAGGCCAAGGCGAATCATTGTACTAACTTGCCCGGTAGGAGGAGCTATAAAGCTATAGAAGTTGACAAGAAACTAGGTATGAGGAGAGTGCAGGACCGTGTCGAGGCGGGACTCGCACCCATGATTTCCGCGCGCTTACCAAGCGAGCTGCTGAGACCACACCTGATATCTTAATTAAATCAAAATATTAATTTCCCTTCTAACGACCTTCAGCTAATCCGATTATTTTAACCCTGTCGGTACTATAGACGCATATATGAACTCAGAAAAATATGGTTATTCTGGCTTATGGGCGCATATTTTCGTTCAAAGACTTATCAAACTTAAACGATTATAGAATTTGAAGAAAGTAAGAGAATGGGCTCAAATAAATTTTGTACGATAAAACAGCAAAGTGGAATGTTTCCGGAAACACCAGGACCGTGCTCTTTTATTGGCCGCCACCAGGTGGCGTTCAATGTGATTGTAAATTTTTTTACATTTTAATTTTTAAAAGAGCTGAATTTGGTCGTCTTCCAGCACAGAAGAGATACTGTAAGGTTTTTTAATATAAACGTAGAAGCATGTTCGTAGAATGAAGTCGCATCTACATTTTGTCCCCTAATCACATAAAATAATTAGTTCGGAGATAGCTCGCAAAGAAATAATCCAGTCCTTTTTAAACTGACAAATGTTGCCACCTTAACAACAAACTTTCACAACAGACCACTAATGCATTCGACAGAAAGAAACGGGAAAAATATATGCCCGATGGGCTTGCATCGGGCAGGGCAAGGGTGCAAAGTTTCAATTTTAAGTCCATATGAAGTTTACAGGATCAAAAAATAACCGCATCACTCGATTATACTCTCCACCGCAATTAATTTGGTACTCCACATTCCTCATTTTGGCAGCTCCTACGAGGTGGGGGGCTAGTACAACCCTTCACCAGGCACCCTATCCTTTTCGCTCAAATATCACAAATGTAAGTAAAAAGACCGCATTGCTCTACTACCCCTCCACGGAAAGTTATGTTATATTATGTTATATGTAGAAATGCACGAAAAATTTGCCATCCACAGCAAGTAACTACTAGCTCCGGTCATACAAAGCGTTTCTGCGTTGAGCTATCTTGTACCAAAAGGGTTTTAACAAAATTCGACTACGTCAAAAATTTGATGGAAGTTCTATATCCAGCCCAGCTAGGAATTAGATTTATTGGTTGGTGGAGACTGTCATGTAAATTATTTCAATAATTTTGCTCGTATAATAATCATTCAGGGGATATAGTCTTATTAAGGCTACATTTTTTGTTATCTAAATAAATTGTCTAAAGGTGAAATGACAGTCCAGGTCGTCTATGCAGATCCTAGAGGGATCTGTGGAAAGAGCCTAAATATTCACAAATATGAAATTTCTGTGGCGTGTTAATGATCGCATGGGACGATTTTAAAGATCATGGATTCGTAGAATTGACCTTTTCTTCCTATCGTATGAATAGCCTGGGGTACCGGAAAATCTTCAGACAAAAACTCCTTCCGCATCTTGCGGACTGTCCTGCCGATCATTTAATTTATCAACACGATAAAGCTAAGATCCACATAAGACACTCCACAAAAAATAGTTCTTGGGGTACAATATCAACCTTCTCGGCTATCCAATCCGTTCTCCTGATGACGCACTGCTTATCGCTAATAAGCATACTGATAGCAACTATTCATTCCCTGGCTTAATGTGGAATGTCTATTTTTCTTTTATCGCTACTTCTATGATCATTGCTTTGATGAAATTTCTACCCTGATCCCTTGTAAAACACTCTCTATGCGTACTAGGCGAGCTGTAAGCCGAGCGCACCCTCAAATTGAGCAGTACCGTGAAATTCCGGGAATCCTCCATAAGCAGAACAGTACGAATGTGGGATAGTTTGCCAAATTCTGCCCCCCCCCGCACCTATTAGCCACAACTTTTCAAGCATAATGCGTACCGTCACCTACTTATCTCAACCCAATAATTCGCAATTCTCTATCCCTTCTTCCTTTCATGCCAAGGCTGTGCTACGGCATCATAGAGTATCCCCGAAGCTTTGAAAACATCTTAAAAAAGCAAAAAAAAAAAAAAACAAAACACAAAACTTACAACTAGTAACCGCCACACAGTTCTACATTCCAGCCAGAACGTTTCAATCTTCCCATAAAGAAAAATAAATTTCATGGTTTACATTTATGTATAAATATACATAACTATACAGAGTTCTATGTACATTTGCATTTTAGGTCTACAGCCACTGAATCACAAAATACGTTGCCGCGACCTCGAAAGACTTTTGTGAACTAAACTGAATAAAAGCAAACGGAGAGAACAGATGATGGTAAGCCGTTCCGCATTCATACCGTCGAATTTGACTTCAAAAGAAAAATAATCAACTCCGATGATGCAACAAATTCTAAGAAATTTTCTCTTAAGTCAAGCCGATTACAGTAAAAAAAAAATTTTTTAAGTAAATCAAAAAATAATTTTTGGTTTCGCATAAAAACTTTATAACATTTTCCCAAATTATTTTAGCCGAAATGCTACAAGTGGTGTTTATGTGCGTTAAAGAAAGTCGTTATCAGAGGAAATATTTAAAATAAATTTTGGTTTTAAACAAAAAAGATTTTTTTTTTTTAATTAATTCTTGTACCTACTGAAGCTAAAGTACAATGAAAATAAACCTTAAGCTTTCACACCCAAATGTCTTATTAAATATTTTTTTAAGTCTTCTATAATTCACCAACAATGGATATAGGACTTAATGCATTTTAATTTATTTTCAAATCGATAGTGAAATAAATGAAAACACCTGCTTTTGAGCATCCCCAACATACTCGTACTACTAAAACTTTTAAACGATTTCCTTGTACATATTTATTTGGTTGCACTGACAATGCCGCAACCCTGTAAGTTCAAATTAAAAAACCTTCAGTTTCTTCTGAATGTTACATATCCAAGTGTTTTCAACGCAGATATAACTAAAATGCTTTTACCAGCACACGAAATTTGCTTTAAGAGTTAGAGCTGTGTACTTCTTTCGCCGAACAAATATCTGCATTGCATGTTTCTCGGGAGGGTAACAACTTGTGGATAAGGCTAAGCACTCAAAGCAACCCTGGGGAGTATCTTTAAGATTTTATATCTTCGTATCTGTGGTAGAAAATCTCCCTCTACACTCTTGGTCTACTCCGCCACGCCATAGCGAATTTTTATTAAGGTTTATGTGATATGCGCTTTAACTATATAACACAACATATATTCACAGCTCGGTTTCAAAATGCTGTCTCGGGTGGAATTTAGAGTTCCTTGTGCCTTAGTTATTATTACCACGAAAACGGTTGTGGTTTATTTATCATATCTCTTGCATTTATTAGTACAGTTTAAGTAAGGATAGAATGAAGTTCATTACCTTTGTTGGAGAGGTTAAAGGCTTAGTTTTTACCACCGAATCTTTTATGAGATAAGAAAATAGTAAAAGGTTTTTGGTTCTTATCTTTAATCCTGGAAAAAGTATGCACCACCTTTTGCACAGAATAGCCTACAAAATCAATATTGTTCAAATTTGAATATAACCAAGATCTTCTCTATGAATCACATTCTGTCACAATCTTCCGATAAATAGCTGCTCATATAGTCGTATCAAAAGTTACAAGGAAGTGGCATGAATAACAATCGTAGTAAAGTGTTCCTCCAGAACCCATATTACTCCTTGCTTCTGAGGCATTGAAAGATTCGATAAAAAGTAATTTATCATTGCATTGTGATCCTGTGGGGAAATTGTGTGGTCATTTGGACTCGAATTAATACCCGACAATAGTCTCACACATAGACCTTCAGGGAAATTACTTTAGTTCGTGCTGCCATATATCAAACTATAACTCTCCATCAAACGTAAGTTTTTGGAAAGAAAGAATTTGCATTCTATTTCCTGTGAGAAATGTGGACAGGAAATAGATTGGAATATGCATTATCCAGAATTTGGATTGTTGTGTATTTTGGAAAAATGTGAGTTATATTTCAAGGATATTTGTGGTGCATTTGTTGGTTACCAGATGAGTCTGCGAAAAGTGGATATTGTTTGGGTAAGTTATAAAAGCCCCGTATTTCAATTCATGTCAGAATAACGTCTATTTACAATCTCCGCTCTACCCCTATTTAAATCGAACATTAAAAAAGTGTGAAATAAAGAGACCAAAATTAAAGTAACTGACATTCAAGAAGGTAGCGGAAGGAACATCTTTTTGTGGATAAAACAAAATAACAAGTCATACAATACAAGGAAAGCTCATTCGTGACTGCGTATTGGTAATAATATTTGATGATCCTTGAAGGACCTTAGTTATACGTAATTGCCATATGCCACCGAACTTGTGCCTGCAATTCATATGTTTACATATCTGAATTATACAGAAATCAACGCACTTGCTGTGTCATTGGGTCTCAGATTAAATTGAATTTCCAAAGTTGCTGAATGCAAATTTTAACTGTTACTTATAATTATATTATTTATTTTAGAAATATCAAACTAGCTAGGGCTGCAATAATTAAAAAAAAAAAACTGTGTGAGTCGGATTGTGGAATTACTAAAGTACATACACTAAAAAGATTATAGAAGTGATAAAGCTGTATGAGCACGATATAAAAAAATTAATAGATCAGGAGTAATATACACTGGCAAAGATGGATATTGTTTCAGTGGAGGGTGGAAAACCACAGCCCCTCTCACTAATTATGTCAGCGATAAATCTCAGCTGATCAGAATACGTTAAATACACAGTGGAAAAAGCATTACCTGTAATCACTGTAAGAGACAGAGGGAAAAACTACACACTGCCTCTCCTTTCAAATCAAACATCATTACAATAACCGCCACTTACACTTAATTAAAGTTCTATTTGAATTTGCAGAAAATTTAATCTAACTAGCAGTATCACTTCTATAAACAACAACATGCTATTTCCGTCTACGTAGATAATCAAGAATCTACACAATTTAGGATTTCCACATCACAGACTCAGGGAAAACACTCACCTATTTTCAAATAGTTTATTCCTAATAAATCACTCCTATATCAAAATTTATTTCCTTCTTGCATATAATCTACACTGTCAAAACTGCAGGTCATGCATTTTTTGAACCAAGTATTTATTAATGCACGACTAAAATCTCAAAGTGGCAAATAGATTTAAACCAGTTTCTCTTCCCTAAATATTTCCTCGCTGCACAACCCCAAATAAAACACCTTACGACCTGTGCAGCGTCATGAAAGTTTAAAAAGTAAGGCGTTTTCTTCCTCGAATCCCTGGTAGCAATTTTGTCGATACATTCGTGCTACTATTGTATCTCAGGGATTTATGATCTCGATCCGGAAAATAAAGGTTTAACGAGAACTAAAACTACATTTACTTGCATTGAAGTCTTACACTTGATAAGGTTTTTAAAATATTTCTATTATGATCTTAGAATTAGAGAACCACTTATTTATTGCAAAGCATCCTTTTTGACGCAAAACATCATCTACTTCAGTTTGTTTCTGCGTGGCATTCTCTATAGGTAAGCATATCATGAACATTGAAAATATTTCTTAACCCTTTCAGTATTTATGTACACCGCAGTGTACATGACTTTGGGATCCCCTTCAAATTAATTGTAAAAACACTTTAATGTAATTTCTTTTAAAACACAATTAACGAACGTTCCTCTAAAAGTGAACCTAGTTTCAGAGAGATTCTTTAAAATTTTTAGGCATTTTAAGACATTTTTTAAGGAAGGTCAAAAGAAAAAGTTCATTTTTGGGTTCCCAAATTTTAGACAAAAAACAAAGTCCCTGAAAGTGTTCGTAGCTATTATATGTAAATTTAGTGTTACTCATCCACATCTTATAAACACGTCGAAATAAAAGTTTTTGGAATTGGTGGTCGGGTAAGTTTTCCAGTCGCAGTAAATCAAATGTACATCTACGTGTAGTTGGGTAGTCATTGGGTGTAAATGTAGTGATTCAACTTTTAAAACATTCAGTAAATCAATATATATTATACGAAGAAATCCATAAAAACATAAGAAAAACTCGAAAAGAAATTGCATTCTTTAGAATGGACATGGCGATGTCTTTTATGTATTGGCATTTGGAATAAGTGTTGCCATTTTATTATAACAAAAAACCATATATTAACCCAGGTAAATATTGAACGGGTGAGTGTTAATAGCATGAAATATATGTACTTGCGTAATGTGAGTGCCTGGCTCCCTTATTTTAAAATTTGGTAAATAATTCGAAAAGAAAAATTCACGACAAATGGATTTTCACAAGTCTATTACGAACGAAGAAATGTTGGAGTTTGTGGCAGGATTGTCAGACATGCACGATGGATTAGAGAACGATCAAATTGAACGAGCATGGTTACAGTGCGAAAACGTTTGTTGGACCACCAATTGGAAGAAACACTTTGTGTCGATGAGCTGATTATACTATTCAAAGGACGTCTGCAGATGAAACAATATATGCGAGGAAAGCCTGTCCGTGGGGTAAAAAGCTCTATCTTCTATGCGGTAAAAGTTGAATGTCGTACGATTTCATTACCTATCAAGGCTCGAATACTGGAAAAACTTGGTTTCAGCACGGCTATTGCTCTCCAGTTATTGAAGCGGGTACCACAAGATGTGGTAGAATGGAACATCCACATAAACAACCTCTTCACAACGTACTCACTATTGGAAATTCTTGCGAAAAGAAAAATAATCGCAGCTGGTGCAGAGATGCGAAAGAAAGGCCGTAGTTGTGCTCTGCTGTGTTGTCACGAAATGGTATGACAACAAAAGTGTTTATTTGGTGTCAAATTCTGTTGGAATAGGCGTGCCAGATAAAGTGCACCGGTATGACAAAATGGAAAGGCGGTACATTGAAGTCGATAGAAATGAGGTTGTGCAGCTATATAATAGAGGAATGGGAGGCGTAGATCTTCTTGATTAAATGCTGGATTACTATCGAATTTTTATAAATCCAAAAAACTGATTTTTTGTGTAATTATGCATTTTTTCGACATGGCAATCATGGTTGAAAAAAAATGCTGTCTTAAACCTTCGTTAGCGTTTCGCTAAGCCAGCAGCAGATATCAGGTAACAAACCGGCGCATCCCTCGAACTTTGCTGGATTTTCTTCTCCAGATGAGGGGGAAAATATGCATGGGCCGAAGTGACCAAATTAGTTTTCTTTACCATCAACTAATACCCGTTACGTTACGACCAAGTCGATCCGGTCTATGGAGACTACAAGGATGCAAGCAAAGATCATATTTCTATTGTTTGAAATGCATGCCACATCTGTGCATTCGGCGAAATTCTGAATGTTTCTTCGAATATCATCGAAAATAAGTTATTTGTAATGCCATTTTATAAAAATGTTTATACATTTATATTCAAGTGAATTACAAATTAAATTACATTTATTACTAAATAGACACCCTTTTTTTTAACTCAAAGCACCTTTCATTAGCTCTCGTATAGTCCTTAATTTTTTATTTGAAGGAATCGGAGTTTGATTACCATGACTACCCATCTATACTCAAGTATATATCTCTCACCGACCACACCTTTACAGGCAGGTAAAAATTTATTACCGTAAAGTACTTCTGTGATCCTTATGACTAAAAAACATAACTAAAAAATTTTTTCAAACCGCGCGTTTAAGATGTGTACTGAAATTGTTAAAGTTCAAGAGGTTATTGGAAAACTTGAGACTTCATTCAAATCAAGTATGGAGAGTTAGTCATCGAGTCTTTACAAAGAAATAGTGATAAAAGTGATAGTTTTTCTGCAACATCTTGCCACAAAATACATTGTAGACTATTAACTGGATACTTGATCTTAATTTTGCAATATATCTCGGATATGGCAGTGATAATAGCGTAGCAATAATTTTGAAATTGAAGTAGTTAAGCCTTACCCTTAACAAATCAACAAACACTAGCGCCATCGTGGCGCAGTACTACAAGCTATTTCACTTACTGAACAGTCCCGAAAAACGAAAGACATAGAACATCAACCATTTTGCTGTCACTATCATTTCACATCTCGGAATAAGAACATGTCAGCGCTTATAACATCCAAGGTGCACGCAATGTTATCAGCCTATACCACTGACATATATACGATGGACTGATTAACTTTCTATTTCATGTGGGCTAAATTTCGTATGTCAAAAAAAGTTCTTACGTCGATGCCAACATTGAAAACCCATTGGCGCGAAGTTGAAAAGTGATTTTAATAAAAACTTCCGAATTTCTGGTGCATATCTAAAGAATATATTGCTTTTAGTAAAACACTTTTATCAATAATAACCCTAAATCATTAATTTAAAAGCATTTGTTTCGACTTATTTATTTGTTGTTTACACTTCTCTCAGTTGTTATTTGGTGTTTAGACCGAAAGAGTCAGCAATATAGAAATGAGCCCACTTTTTACAGTGCATTTATATGATCGGAGTCAATCCATATTACACAAGTAAGTGACCTATAAAAATACAGTCCACTGAATATCGATATAAAACCTGAATTATTAATAAAATTAAATTACCTGTGGAATTAAAAACTCTTAGTTCACAATTAAACAGAAGTAATATCAAATCATTCTCAATGACACGTCCTGACATTAAAATATCGTTCCTGCCACGAGCAGTACCTAGTAGTTTTATTAGAATATGCAATAGTGCGAAATAAATTAAAGCAATTTTTCAAAGAAACGCTAATAAGACATGAAGCCGTCCTTGAGATTAGAATTGATAATTTTTATTGTATTCATAAAGACATTGTTTACCAATTTGCAAAATATGCAAAATACATGAACTTACAGCAGTAGTATTAACAAAATTTACCATTTTTCCTCAATATTGACATGTCAAAAAACATTTTCACAACATAAATAATTTTCGATAATTTGCATACATTATGCTAATTATTCATGCCGGATATATTAATAAATACATAAACAGGAATGAAATATGCTTACCTGGATTATTAATCCATTAAATTTGTAAAAAAAAGACCCGAAACACCATGTCACTTCACACTTAAAAATGGCGATTCCAATTGTCAAAGTGACGAGGTGAACAATCAAATTAAGTAATTCGACTTGCGCAACCTGTTGGTGAGGCTCAAAAGGTGTAAAATTCACCAGGTGGGCCAATAATCGCGAAGAATTAGAAAATTAATTCCCATAATGAGTGGAAAACAGAAAGATGTGGGAACGAGTCAGAAGAAATTAGAGAGAAAATTTACGTTCCATAACGGAAATCGACATAATATGGTAGGGAGCCGGCATATTGATATTTTTTAGAAAAATTGAAATATTTAAGTAAATCAATAAGGAAAATTCATGTATAACGAAAAATAAATTAGTTGGCATAATTTAGCATATTTTGACATAATTGCGCAAGGCATTCAAGCCCGAAAAATATGGGAAATCCACATTTCTTCGTGTGGAACTTATGATAAAATGGCACTATGAAACGGAGGTGCTCTCTAAAGAAACACTCATTAGTTTGACAGCGATCATAAGTACAAAACGCAAAAAAACGTAAAATTTATAGTGGTAAAATTTCAGTTTAGCATAAATAAAACGTTCCAAGGTACTTTATTTTACATGATGTAGAAAGTGGCGTTTGCTAAAAAATTGTGGTTACAGAAATATTTGGTGAAATTAAGAATACGTTGGTGTTGCTTTGAGCGGTGAAAAAAAAATGCCGGTAAGTATTTGGGTTTTATTCGTTAATTTATTAGTGGCAGAAATTTAAAATTAAGCTTCTTCACATACCATTAAATATATGCAAGCTTAGCATATTAATGATACATGCGGAGAAACACATTAATTAAGTTAGAAATAAGTGTGTTAAAAACAAAAAAAGGTGAATTTGAAGTAGATCTGAGGCATAAGGTTAAATATATACATGCAATCAGACCTTAGATAATTTAGCTTAAGAATACTGTAAATATAGAGTAAAGCAGCACATACCATTAGGTAGGCTACTGGAATATATGCTAACGTGCATGTAATTTAAGAATTTCGATGTTCAATAAAGTAACAGTGAACATAAACACCCATTCTTTTCATTTTAACATACCGATACACACTGACCACCTCAAATACCGTAATATAGCTGTAGTGCTACATTGCAGCTATATTGCAAAGCAGTATCTACGAAAATTATTGTAGATTGTCTTTTATTTTAACAAGTTGAAGATACATGAACCGTTTTCAAAATCGACTTGGATATACAATTAAATATCGCACTTATTCTTCAAATATTAGATAGAAAACATCGTAAAGATGTCATAAATAGTATTAATCCAAAAAGGACCAAAAGTATACCAAAATATGTCAATTTAAGTTAACTCTACCAAACTGTACAGGGATAGTCACAATAACTGCCGCAATCGGACCCAGAAGGTGCAACAAATAAAATGGGGAAATTCTTAAACATTAGCCAGACCCTAAAGAATATGAATTAAGGTATCATAATAAACATACGTGCCAAAAGACTAAAAATTTTCGATTGAAATACTAAAATTTTATAAAAAAAAAAAAAAAATGGAATACGGCAAGGAGGAAAACTGGCCTGACGAGTTGAAAAGTTCTCCTTGTGTAGGCCGCTAATGGAGTTAGACAAGGTGTAAAATTTTAAAGAAAAAAAAAAAGAACATAAAGCTAAAAATGGTAAGACCAATTCTTATGATACGCTAGATGAATGCCCGTACGTAATTTCGTATGGTCACCCATCTGTGCAAGTTTGATTTTTTAAGTGGTTTTTCGCATATATTTCTAGAACAGTTCGTCGGGCAGAAAAAATGATTATAACCAATTTTATATGATTTCGTATTCTGAAGAACTTTTCAGTACAATAAAAATATCTACCACTGATCGTTTTTATAGCATACGTAATAAACCAAAATTTGTATATGGCAAGACCATGAAACGGTTGCCTGATTTAGCCCATTTTTGAAATTTTTATATTTATTATTTTCATAAAAACGCCGTGTACAAAATTTCAGCTAATTACGTTCACACGTTCTCAGGCAGTGTCCAAATATATAGGGAAAAATGAAATTTTTGTATGGCAACCTCTCGAAGGATTTATCCCATTTCCGAACACAAATTGACTTGTTTTTTTTTAAAGCCCGTATGCAAAATTTCAGTTCTCTAAGTACACGCTTTCTCGAGTTATCGTGAGGACGAACGGGCAGACAGACAGACGGACATACAAGAACTTTTAATATTATGCGTGGGTTTCCAATCCATTTTGCTCTACTAGTATTATTTTTATGCGAGTAAGTATCACTGTCTTCAACTTAAAGAATTAATATTGTTATACTTCTTTAATCTCTGCATGATGATGCGAGTGTCAGCCATCACAATGGAGAGTTAATCGAACGACACTCATCCCTAAGGATGGTAAGGATGCCTCTATTGTCGGTAACAATAGGCCAATCACCATTGGATCCTTACTCAGCAGAATTTATTGGGGTATTATGGATGTACGTCTCCGAAATGTCATAACCATAAGTGCAAGACAGAAGGGGTTCACAAATGAATCTGGTTGTTTTAACAATGTACGAATCCTCAGGGATATTGTGGAACTTGCGAAAGAGAATAGTGGACTGGTCAGCACACAAGTGAACATAGCTAAGACTTTCGACACTATCCCCCACTGGGTAATTAAGCAAGCCCTCATTAAGAGAGGTATCCCTTCCCCTGTTGTGAGGATATTTATGGACTCATACTCAATCATCACCACCACATTAAAGATTGGTGATGAGCCCCTAGTGATTCCTCTAAATGGAGGAATCAAACAAGGTGACCCAGCATCCTCTTTCATTTTTAATATTGTTTTCGAGGCCTTCTTGGACTCGTTAGAGGGATTGCCTGGTTTCACCATTAGCAACTCTGCCTCAATCAGTTCATTGGCTTTTGCCGATGATATTATACTAGTGGCAGATGCCATTGGTTAAATGAAGGACTTGCTAGCTACGCTAGAGGATTTTCTGAGTGTCCGCGGTATGGCCCTTAGTAGCAACAAATGCACAAGCTTCCAGATTAAAAGAAGTAGTAAAAGCTTGTACATTAAGGATGCAGTTGTCACTCTAACAACTGGTAAGAAGGTCTCATTTACAAATGAGGAATCATGCCTGTGTTATCTGGGTATATATATATGGTATATGGGTTACAGACATTATGGACGCCCTCTACACGTCCTGTCTCCGTGTTAAAAAGCTAGCCCTCAAGCCATACCAGAAATTACAATTAATGACTTCTTATATCATACCACACTTTATATACCCACTGGTGTTAGTTAATCCACCAGCCTCTCGAATAAGAGAAATTGACCAGGACCTGCGTGTACTGGTCAAAACAATATTACACTTACCACAGTCCACAACTAATGGCCTGCTTTACGCGGGTAAGAAAGACGGAGGTTTCGGGTTACCGAAACTTAAGACAATAATTACAACCTCCACGCTACGAACGGGTCTCAAGTTCTTAAATTCATTAGACCCTGTTCAATGTGCGCTGACACTGGTCAGTGGAATCAGTGATCGTTTGAAGAGGACTGCTAATGCGGCACGTATTAACTCGCCAATATTGGACACGAAGCTCATGGATAAGTACAAAATAAATGCCAAACAAGAAGAGCTTAGGAGATGGGCAGCTCTACCCTCACAAGGTAAAGCAGTCGGTTCCACTACCAGCAATCGCATTGGAAATCAATGGCTCTACAAGCCGAATTTACTTAAGTCATCGCGTTTTTTACAGCTTTTAAAATGAGGGCTAATGTTGAAAATTGCAGGGTCACCCTTGCTAGATGTCAAGCAGTGCAGGACCAAATGTGCAGGAAGTGTAAAGCCCTTCCAGAAACGCTTGTATATTTAGTTGGTCAGTGCACACATATTAAAGCCTGTCGTTGCAAGAAGCATAATGACATCAGAGATTTTATTATGGACGAATTCACAATTGGCGACGCTAACTCTTTACTTAGTAAGGAGCCAAGTATCCAGTTAGACTCTGGAGAGTTCCTCAAACCTGACTTGGTTATTAAAAACCGGGAAGGGGTCCTCGTGGTCGACGTAACCGTCACCTTGAGGATGGATGGGGACTATCTCGACAGGGGAAGGCTTGATAAAATACATAAATATACTCCACCACTAAGCAAACTAAAGAGTACTTATAACACTACGTCAGCGGTCGACCTACCTATTGTGGTCGGGTCCAGAGGAGTGATTCCAAAGGATACAATTATGGCGCTTAAGAAACTAAACATCACTTCGTATAAAGCATTACTTACAACTTCTATGATGGCGCTGCGTAGTACGCTGGAGTTGTATCACCAAATTCACGATTACTATGGTCGCTTATGAGTGAAACCATGTCAATCACATCAGAGTTGATGTAGGTGTCCACAAAAGGCGTGATATCCATCACCATAAACGGCTGGTCATCTACACCGGCCTGCCTATTAAATGATCCGTTTTCCTTACTTTTATTTTATTTTATCACATATATAACAATCACTCTTTGAGCTATCACCTGTGATATTTTCTCCTTAGGTTTAAGAATAAATATCTGTAATATAGCTTTAGTAAACTATGATATATTATTTATCCTCATTTGCTACCCAGCGATGGATGGGAGTGTGGAGGTGACCCATTAGAGTATGCTAATTGTGATAACCGCGTGTGATACGTATCTGTGATATAAATGTTGCATGTTTTTGTTATATGTTCTAACAAATTGGTGAAGGACAAGAATGCTAATATTACTCTTCGCTCGGCAGGGATGACACCGGCACCCTGCAAACTTTTTTTTAAGAGAATCGCTGACCAGGCTCTAATTCCTGGGCTGCGACAATTACATGTCTTATGTGGGCAATAGGAATCTAGCGAATGTTGGCGTAAGGTTTTTTCACTGTCGCCCGTAATAAGGCGTTTCACCATTTTAAATAAGCTGCTCTGCAGCTTGGAGTGACCATGCTCCACACAAAAGTGGTAAGTGTGGGGCGAACAGCCATATAGAATGCGCATGAATGGATTAACGAGATTCCTACTGTCCCTATCTACTATCTAGCGAAACCACAGCTAAGGGAACGGAAAAACGAAATGACAAATTTTGGATACCCCATGATTTCATCACCTATGATAATAAAAAATCACAAAAGTGCAAAAGTTAAAGGCAAAAATCGTAAGTGAGAGTAACAGGAAGTAGGTACATGAACTAAGAATTCCGGATTAGCAGAGTACGAGGCTAAGGAGACCAAGGATCTAGACAGATCGCAAGGATTTGTCGCATATCAGTATTTTAAAAAAAAACATATTTTGTATGTCCGAGGGTGTGGCTGGCTGACGTTGGAATTAGTTTTTTAGTACTAAATTTCCTCTATAACTTAAAATAGAAAGGTGCAGCCCAGCGACACGCTAACAACAACAACAGTTTTTATTATGAAAAGTTGTACGTCTTTCAAAGTGGCTTCAACGGGCAGAATGATCGCATATACGCAGTTTCGTCCCGTAATATATCAACCTCTAGAAAGATCACTCGTAGG
Organism: Dioctria rufipes; assembly: GCA_963924295.1. NCBI lineage: Eukaryota > Metazoa > Arthropoda > Insecta > Diptera > Asilidae > Dioctria > Dioctria rufipes. The sequence goes on from OZ002741.1 coordinate 294,428,956, forward strand.
TCACTGTAAGTATAATACGTTATCGTATGGGGCGCAAGAAGGAACACTTCCGGTACTCTTTATAGATAAAGGCGTAAAAATTAATTAATAGTAAATACTATTTACCTACACAATTATCTGTTATAGCAGGACAATGCGCCAAGCATACAAACAACCATCCTTCAAGACTGGTGTTTATTGAGATATATAAACTGAATGGTTTACGTTGCTTAATCCTCCATTCTTAATATTTTGTACTTTTTTATCTGGACATATGTATAACATACCTATGCTTAGCAACTTGAAGAATGTAAAGACCAATGAATTAATTAATTTTTTTTTTTTTTGTAGAAAACATGGAACGATATTACAAAATCCCACCCACGCAGCCTTCTCAATCGACTTCAGGCCTGTATAAAAAACAATTGGGATCCAGTTAAACTTTGTTCCTATAATTAATTATTCTAGCTCAAACAGGAAAATAAATAATCTTGTAGAAATAAATATCTGTTTTAAACTTACACGTGCATTTTCTGACAATCACTGTATATTTTAATATAGTCCAGGAAAAAATGGGCTCACCTTCGGACAAATTCCAACCAACCTCAAAATTGGTATTCACTTACCTTTCAGCGAATATCTTCGTTGCTGCCGGTCTTACGGCTATAAGGTATATATATGAAAAAGAAAGAGCGGGACTCTATCTACAAAAAAGATGGAATAAAGTTTACTGATAACATTAATAGTTTTCCCGTAATCTGGCATTGAAACTGCAATACAAATTTTGTATGGATATTCAATTGCATGTAACGATCGAAATCGAGATATTAGGGATCATCTTATAATTCTACACGCTTTCACTGGACGTAACAAAATGTTTACTTTTTTTTTCGTAAAAGGAAAACTGCAGCTCTGAAACTTTTCGCGAATCGTCAAGACCTACATGCTGCAGCACAGATTTTCAACCACTTTTACAGCAATCAGTTTGACAGAGATTAGAGTAATGCTTCTCAAGAATCAATTTCTTCGGATGGATTTCGAATATTTCTAGCTAGGTATGGCGCTTCAGATAAACAAGATGACTTAAGCGCACAACGTTATCTTTGCTTTATGAAAGCTATAGGCAGAAACAAGTCGATAATTTTGATTTTGTTACCCCCAACAGCTAACGCAGGTAAAGAGCACCTGCATTTACTACCAAGTGTACCAGGTGTAGTACTAGTTAGGAAATAAGTTGAATCCGCATGTTAGAGATTATGCTCTAATATGCGGCGTGTTGTGTCTCGTATTTTGCCGAGATATGTTTGTGATGTGTTGTGTGAGGTGTTAACTAATAAACACAATGTTCTGGGTATAAGTATGCCTTTTTATTTACACGATTTCTTTATGAACAAAAAAAGGTTATTTCACCAATTACTTCTATATTATAAAAACTTTCGCGTTACAAAATGAAAAAATCTTTAATAACTTGCACAGCTGCGATCGAGATCCAAGTGATCAACAAATTAGAATTGCATCGAGCTCACTGCCGATAAACGGACCAACAAGCGGTATATTTGTGAGATGTTACTGCTGATAAGAAGTGGACGAGTTTTAACAATAAATCCAGGGAAGTAAAACCTTAATGTGCTGTAAATAATTATTGATTAAATGAATTCATATTTGTGAAATAAATATTGATAGCCTCGTTTCTTTTCAGGTTGATTTATGCTCCGACACCGCAAGATTGGGCATGACTACTTAAAAACGGCATATTGGAACCAATAAAAACATCGCAGTCTCCTTACCCGGACCGTCTTTTGAATATGATTTTCTCCAAGGGCTGTGGCTCATTATGTGACTGTCGAAAGTTGGGCCTCCAATGCTCAACAATTTGCGACAATTGTCGTGGGATATCTTGCCTGAATGGTGCCCCAATAGAAGATGAGTTAGAAACAAGAAATTGCTATCAACAACCCAGAAACCGATTTTACTGATTTCGAGGAATGTTGGAATTTCCCAACAGTCCCGCGGAGAAATCAAGAACAAATCGAGGTAAAGAAGGAACTGAAAGTGAATCAAGATACACTGTAAAAAATGCGCAAATATTTGCCACAAAGCTTTGGTATTTTTCTCTAAAATGTAAGGGATTATTCTCTAAAATTTTGGGAATATTTCCTAGAATTTAGGGGAATATTCCCTACAATTTAAGGGAATATTCCCTACATTTTAGGGAAAAATACCTAAGCTTTGTGGCAGCAATTGTGCAAATTTTTTACTGTGTATATAGAAGATTACGGGAAAACTATTTGTGTTCAATAAAACTTTATTCCAGCAACGAAGATATTCGCAAAAAACCGAAACAAGGTAACTTTTCCCCTGTTTTTGGTCTGTCACAATTATGCGGACAACCAAATTCCGGGTACTTTTCACACCTTATTTAGAGAGCTGAAAGGTAAATGTATACCAATTATCAGCTTGGCTAGACTTAGGCCGAAGTCGAAGTGAAATCCTAAAGTTCTTAAAATTGAATCTAATAGAAAAATTTAATTTTCAGTTTTGCATGGCTTCGTTTAAGTAAATTTTTTTTTTTTTTATTTTACATGAAAGGGGATAAAAATTAATTTATTGCGAAACCCAGCGAATTTTCTGTGTACACCACAAGCTATTCAGAATTTATCGAACTTGATAAAGTGAAGGGCGAAACTACAAACCAGAGAGCTTGTCTTATTACCATATTCCTGGATGTGCGTAATTTCGAATCAAACTGAAACTGCACACCAGATATTTTGGTATATCTCAGTTACAACGAAAGTCATTTTACACTTCCATGTATGAAGTACTTTTGTTGGAGATCATCTGATATTTCACGGGTATCATGCACAGTCATCACCAGTCAGCTTCAGGCCGTCCTGTTAAATCTTCATGCATCAGGATTGGATAGTCGCCATTGAATCTCTGATTGATAGTACCTATAACTATAGCTGTACTTAATTAGATGTATATATATGGAATACTGAACTATGAGCAGGTATGTACCTATGTTCCACATGTAATAGGTAGAGACATGAAACAGGATCAAATTTACTATTGTGTTTAGATAGCTACTAAGCAGGACATACTTTAAGGGCCTGTATATTTTAATGACCATCATTTTGGTACACCTGAAGCCAACCAGGTTCATATTAATCGACCTTTGGAATGTTTTGGCCTCTGTGTTACATATCCGATTATATGAGGTTAATAGGGCCGATAACCTTCACAAAAGGTTGATAATATATTATGATAATTATCATCCGAGAAATAGGGGTGAATCACATAGCGCAACTATCCCTTTTGAGAACACTTACTTAAATTAGATTCTAATTTTGAATATAGCGGAACTGGACTCACTAAAGTCTTGAGCTCAGAATTATCCTAGATTTTCAAACCTTATTGCAGAATGTTCTACTGGCCAAAGCTCAAGCACACACATCCATACAACCAAATAGTTTAAAGCACTTGAATAGCCACGACTTTAAGTGATTACGGTTGCCGAAGATGAAAGAAAAGAGTAAAATTAAAATGTTTTTCATCATTTAGATGTTGCTCCCTAGCCCCTCCCCACCAAAGCTGACATCAGTGTTTATTGTTTTATGACAAAAAGGAATTGAATAAAAAGAGGTAAAAATAATCACATGAAGAAATACTCATAGATATTGTAGTAAGCAGAAAAGAGACCTAATAACCGTGAACAGTAGGTGAAGAACTATAACAGGTTGGAAAGGATAGATAACGTAGTGCATGACCAGCAAAAATTACACGAGCTCATTCTAATAGTGAATTCTTTTCACCTGAACTGAACCATAACTCGTTCGGTTCCTAAACCTAAAGTGTTTTCTTCGCCACACTGATGCAGAACTGGTTTCGAAATGCTCTTTTCACAGCGGTTCTATGTTCGGTTTCCGCACCGGTTTTGAACTTTCTTGTTCCATGAAAATTTGTGGTTACAGTTCGGATCTAAACGTCAAATCGGAAGTTTTGTAATTAAGTGGGGATGTGTGGACATTTTGGGAAAATACAATTATTTTATTGAAGTGGTTTATTTTTTTATTAAAATCATAAAGGACGAACGTTATCGGATATTCTACTCTCTTGAATTCTTTTCAGCTTGTCCCCGTTCGCGGCTGGGCTAAGTTCGGTGTATATCTGACATATTCTGGTTCAGTTCAGTCCCTGTTCGATTTTATTGAAAATAATTCACCATAAGAGGTGATCTCGTAAGCTGCAGTTAACCTAAAAAAATTAAAGAAAAAATGCAGTGAAGAGAGTCCTATTTGGTGAGCGCTAGCCCAGCAGGAAAATAGCAATGCATTAGAAAAATAACTAGTTATATCTCTAGTATCAAACACCGTATTTAGTCTATACTCGTAATTACTTTCTGAATTCAAAAAGAAAATCAATTACGTGATACTATACGTTACTCTCCATATATTACGTCACTCTACTCTACATGTATTCGAAAATGTATTAGGGGTATAGTTTGGGCCATGTGTGATATGAGTCGAGAGTCGAGTTGAAAAATTTAAAAAAAATTTATAAAATTTTAAAAAAGTTAGAAAAGTTACAAAAGTAAAAAAAGCTAAAACAAAAAATTAAAGAGTTAAAGATAAGTTAAAGCGTCATTCGAGATTCAAAAGTCGTTATTTGAGGGGCGATATTCGAGAGCGGTGATTAGAGTGGGGGAAATTCGAGAGACGAGATTCGAAAGCCGAGAGTGGAGAGTCGAGAGTCGATAGTGGAGAGAGTGTGTTGAATTTATGACTAACAAGTAAAAAAAATATATATATATTAAAAAAACTCTTAAAATAAATAACTTTTGTAAATCAAATAAAATAAAAAGTATAAAACAATTTTTTTCTTTCTCTGTGAAGTACACAAGAAAAGTTTTATTACATAATACGAAATGCCAGAATTCAGTTTAAATCTTAAAAGTTTTGGCATGAATTAGACAATTGTGATTATAGTTATGAATTCACAAACTTTTTAGATTTAATCTGAGTTGTAGCGTTCTTTATTTTGCAATGAAACTTTTCTTGTGTATATCACTGAGAAAGAAAAAAAAAATATTTTATTCTTTTTATTGCGTTTTATTCACAAAAGTTACTTATTTTAAAAGTTTTTTTTTAATATATTTCATTTATTCCTAAAAATCGCAGAAAGTTGGATATTTGCCTTAACCTCGATTAGGCATATACTGCAGATATTCCAATGGCGTTATTCTCTTGTCGAGATTTTTATCCGTGCTGATTGAATGAAGAAAGATTTGCAAAACAGCATCAAGTTCCGTCAAAACCCTTATCTGCGGAGTCCAATAGTCACAATGAAATAATTATCTCGAGGTAAATTGAAAGAGCAGAATTAAAAGTTTCTTAGATTTAAAGAAAGAAATACTTACATGGTCGAGATAATGGGCAAGAATTGCACGAGTTGTGTGAATTCTTCACTGAATTATCTATCCATTGTAAAAAAATGCAGTATTTCTGGGTCGAATTAATAATTACTTAATTTTTTCAATTTTCTCTCAAATTTACATGAAAAGCACAACCTATCCGAAAATCAATCGGAAATTGACCGATGTTTTTCATTCTTCATTTTCCATGAGTACAAAAGGAAATGATATGGGGGTTGACTGTCACCCAAGGTTTAAAATCAAAATTTAGCCCCGAAACACTCGTTTGAGTATAGTAAATTCACAGCAAAATTATCCTGCTTCGGAGACAAAACTAAATTATTTCGGTAAATGCAATTGAAAATATAAGACTGATTCAAAACAGTTCTGCCACTGTTCGCCAATTTTTTTTTTTTTTTATGAATAATTATATAAGGGATCAGACTAGATAAGTCATCAGAAACTTGACCATGTATGTAGAGATAAAGGAGCGACAGGCATCCAACATTGCGGCAGTGCGATCCTCGAGTGATCCGATATGATAAATAATTGCTACATGATCAATGAGCTGAAAGATTCTCTTGTAGGCAAAACAAATAGAGCTAACGTTGTGCGACCAGCCGCAGCCCATTTTATTCCATTGTAGATCTGATGTAGGACTTGTAAAGGAATGTTAGAATTGATAGGGTGACTTATTTCTTACACCTTTTCCGAAATCCAAGACATTTTGATGCCTGTTTGGCAACAGACTAACTGGAAATATTAAAGATAGAATGTATAAAGACGGTGTATCTTAAATTCATGCTGTATCAAAAGAAACAGTAGTGGTGATGGTCTCGTTTTAAAAAGGTAAGACAGCATTGAGTTTTAAACACATTGAACTTTACTAAGTTTCCTTTGCTTCAAGAGAGGATACTATCAAGGTCGTTCTTCAATGATCTATGAAATCTCTTTTGATATATGTGGCATTCCCTCTGGAGTCCGCAAGAGTGTCAAAGGAGTAAGTGAAATCAAGGGTACTGTCATCGGAAAAATTATGGATGGGATAGAAAGTAAGGAAACAGATCGTTAATGAAAATAAATAAGTGAAACGGAGAGATAACATACCCTTGAAAACACCGGCATTTATAGCGTGGGACTCCGAAATAATTCCCTGTAGTGCATTCCGTATTAGCCGGCCAGATAAATACTTTTAATCCATAATAAAAGACAAGCGAAGGGATTTAAGTTTGGCTAAAAGAGCAGGATGCCAGACTTTTTCAAAAGCCTTTGAGATATCTGGGGCAACAATTTTGGACTTACCAAAGTGTTAAAATAACGTTTCCAACGTTCCATAAGAAAGGTCAGCAGGTCTTCAAATGAGCGTCCATTTCGGAAGCCGTGTTGGGAATCGGTGATGATTTCATTTGCTTTTAGATATTTCGTTGATTTGGAGTTAATGATAGACTCAATAACTTTTGAAAGAATCGAAGTGATTGGTCAGGAATTTCAGGGATCGCTACCATCTCTTTTTTTAGAATAACTGGGCATGGTAGAATAATTTGCGCAGAAGCTTAGCAAAGGCTATGACGCAGCTTTTAACTAACAGGGGCGAGAAACGATCAGGACCAGCTGACTTAGAAATGTTGGTCCCTTTAAGAACCCTGAACACATCCTTCGTATGTATGTGCATTGGCTTTTTACAGTTCTACATAGGATATGAAAAGCAATTTTCTGTGAATTAGGTGGAAGGTGAGATTTTGAAGCGAATCTAGAATTTTGGTTGCATTCTAGCTTTATCGTAAAGATATAGAGGAACTGGTGCAGTTGTTCCTGCTAGTTTTGATGGAAGATGAGAAATCTACATGTGCGGACTGCCAAGATAGTTTGTCTAATACACGAGTCAAAAAGAATTTTTTTCTCTCCGGTTAATGGACTTGCAGGTTCCGTGCAGTCTTATATACTTATTTCAGTTCTAGATATGGATGCAAATGATAGGCGCAAAAAGCACACTTTTTCGCTTTTATAGCTTGGTTGTACTTATTGTTAAACCAAGAGCAATTTTACTGTTTTTGAGACTAAGAACGTTACTAAATTCTAATGTGCATTTATCAACATACTTTGAAGTAAAACAGGCCGACCAATCAATTAACCTAAGATACTCACTAAGACTTTCCCAATCCGTATTTTTATAGTACCAGAGAAGTCTTGTTGTACAAGCATGAGGTGGTAAATTCAGAAGTGATTAAACAGTGCTCTCATTTACCAAGAGGGACACAGACTGAGATGGAATATTTGTCGGTGTGAGGTGTTAGAAACTGACCAAGTAAATAAACTCCATCACCACTGTATCAGGAATTCCAGTTAGTGCATCCACTAGCTGTTGAAAAATCCACAGAAAAGTTCAACGAATCGGCCCTCAGGGTTTGTCGTAAAATGATTTCAGAAGAGGGAGAGACAGAAAGCAGGTGATCAATATTGTTGGAGACTTTGTAAAATATGGATACCCTGTGTTCGTCAGATATGTGATAAATGAAACGGAAGTACATGATATTCGTATGGAGTTTGAACCTAATCCAAATGTATTTAAACTCGGAAAAAATTTTTAAGTTGTTATGCTCCGTTTCCAGAGCATAAGAGTGGTCTGCCGACTAGCTATGGAGAAAGGGTTGGGTGGTAAATTTAATTGATATATCACCTGTAAAGGGCGCCACGTGGTTTGTTTGAATCCACGAACTCTATATAGGTTTGTTGCGGAAAAAGAAATAAAATTAAAGCCGCTCTAAAGTTTACGTTATAGTATTTATTTCGGCTTAAAGGTATCAATTTAACTTTGGCATATATCTCTGACTTCTAATTAAAAGCACTCGTAACTTGCATGGTTCCTTCGATAATAATAAAGAAAATGAAATGTTACTTAGCATACAAGGCAGCACTCATTTAATAAATTCAACAAAAAAAAAATATTAGATAAATATTAATTATGGACTATGTAAATATCAAAATGGCACACGGCAGTACTTATCTTCTCTTATATTCCGTTTTGCTTCTATTAATCTGCTTTCCTTTTTTTTGTTCTTAATCCGCCGAGATTTTCCTCCTTTCTTCTCCTTTTTCTTTTTAATATTTCCTTAACACCTCGCTCGAATTTGAATTTTTTTTTACTTTAAGTAATTGTTTTCCAACTTTAACTAATTAATAATTTGTTTTTTTTTTTTTAATAATTTTCTCCACTTAAACTGCACACTAGTTATTGCCCCGAATTTTTATTAAAAACTGATCCCTTCACCTACCAAAGCTTTCGGCTTTATTGAGAATCGCCCCCTATTTTGGAAGTTTTCCAATATTTTCCAAAATACCTCGTAATCGGTACTGACCGTTTGGAATCGGTTTAAAATTTTTTAATAATATTATATTTTTTTGTGCGAAAATAATTCTGAGGACATAAGCTTTAATTTGCTATATTTGAATATTCTACTAAAATTCGTTTTCATAGGAAAATTAGCGATTAAAGTTTTTGTTTGACAGCACCTTTCCCAATATTTTAATTTTCGTGAAATTTCTTCTTTGAAGTAAATTTCTTTCTAAATTCTGTACCAATGTTTGCTTTGGGCTGGGACCAGCTCTATCCGTGTATTTTTAGTATCCGGGTTATAAAATTTCGGACGTAAAACGAAGTTTTTATTGTGCGAGGTTAGAAACGTAATTTTGAGATAATCTGGAGGAGAATCTAGACCGGGTAAGTTTAAAATTGATTTTCTCAACAATTATAACGCGCAGAATAGATAAATACTGCCTGACTAAAATATTTTCAATCTTTTCCGCAGATTTCGTGTGCAGCCTTATTTGCTTCACATCATCTTGCCATTAAATAGGTATGTGATTTTATATTATATTATTAGTAAAAATTCAGAACCTAAATCTAATAAATAAACTACTAAATTCATTATTCTAAATCTAACTAAACTTAATCTTATCTAATTACAGCTTATCGCATCCAGTATTATACCCAGGAATAAAGGACAATTCCAGTGACTGCAGCTCATCCTGAACATATGTAGGTATGCTGTGTATTGTATGTTGTGTTACGTTTATATTAAGGCATGACATATGTATCCTGTGTGCATAATTTCTGTTTTCTATGTCGTATGTTGTGTTTATGTTAATCCATCACGTACGAATCTTATATGTATGCTAATTGTTTTCCAGGCTGATTAGTTAACATCCATGATTACGAAATCCCGAATCAACCTAGCCGGTCTTTCACATCGTTGAAACCAATCGCTTAGATCTCTCCAAGTGGAATTTAGGTAAGTGTCATCGATATTCTATTTCTGAAATGTATAAAAGAAATTCTTTTGCAGCATCATTCCAGTTGAGAATGAGGACGACACGCTGGACAAAACGGACACAAATCAGGTAAGTATACATGCACACATAGATATATCCTAACTTATATAATCACTTCCAGGCTCAGGCATCAGGCGAGGCGTAACATTCCTCCCCTTCTTCCGGGAGATTTCTTAGAAATCTCATTTAAAAAATTATACGCCCGCATTGCCCTGAGCAACCTATGCGCGCCATTCCGAATCTTTGCATAAATTTGATTCTTACTTAAAACAAGATCCTAACTACAAAATGATCACTGTGTATCCCTTTTCGCGATCGAAAATACGAATTTCCTTATTACAATACTTTCCATTTACTTGTTTGGTACTACCACGGATTACTAACTTCTGAATTTTATAATAGACTGCCAGTCATACACTTCACTTCTATCACAAATTTGGCTCCCTGGACTTTGTACCAGGTACGATCCCGATACCATGAACCACCAGCCTCCATGCACACTCTCAGCCTGACAACTAATATTCACTTGGAATAGCCTGTATTCTGAAATATACAGACGGCACCAGATAAGGTAAAATTATAGTTATATTATATCCAACAGAGTATCGACCGCAGTAAACTTAAGCGGCAACATTGGTACCCTATCGTTGCCCAGTGAAGCTGGGTGGATGCCTTATTGGGGCTACCAAGAATAAAGCTACTTCAATCACATTCATCACTATTCGAATGGTAGGCTTTTAGGTCTTTTGAATTCCATATTCCGGCACTTTTCCCAGTAGAATCTTCTAGCTCGTATGTCCATGGCGAAACTACTTTAGATATCGAAAAAGGGCCGACGTACTTTGGTGCTAGTTTCGCGTTGAAATACCTAGCCGCATCTGAGAGAACATAGTTTTTGCGCAAGACTAAATCATTCTTGAGGTATTGTTGATCTCTCCTACGAAGATCATATTTATTCTTGGAAGACTCCTGAGCCTTGCACAGTCTAACCCTGACATCTTTCCTGACATCTTCTAAAGCCTTTGACCTATCTTCTGCATCAAATCTCATATCGTTTCCCATATTCTTATACTCAGATGCATGTGTCGCCATTTCCTTACCAAAATTCACAAAGTAAGGAGTCAGCTTCAATACTTCATGAACTGACGTCCGGATTGCACAGGCTATTTTAGCCAAATACGTATCCCACGATCTGTGGTTATCTGCGACGTAGGCTCGGAGCATCGCTTTGATTACCTGGTTCGTTCTCTCAGCTGGGTTTGCTTGAGGATGATAAAATGCCGTATAAAGAATTTGTGAACCATAATTATCGCATAATCTTTTGAAATCTCTGCTTTTAAATTGGGGACCATTGTCACACACTACCGTTCTGGGAACACCGAAAAGCAGAAAGACGTCATCTTCTAGAGCTCGGCAGATAGAGTTTACGTTAGCAGAGCGTAAAGGGAAGAGCATGGGAAATTTAGTTAGTTTATCTACTACCGTGAAGATATATTTGAAACCACGATTTGATCGGGGAAGGGGGCCAATCAGATCTATGTTTATAGATTCCCATGGCTTTCCAACAATAGATCGTGATGCCATAAGTCCTGCTGGCTTTCTACGTTCAGGTTTGGTAGTTTGACAGATCATACATCGTTTTACATATGCTTGTATATCAGCCTTCATTTTTGGCCAATAGAATTGTTGAGCTAATCTAAGAAAAGTCTTCTGGACGCCACAATGACCGCAAGTCGGAAGATCATGTGCTCTAAATATCAGGTCCTTTCTTTTCTTTTTAGGCACTACTCGTTTCCAGCTCTCGTCCCCCATCTCTAAGCCTGGATACATTTGTGGACAGTGCTTCCAAAGTTCATTATTTTCCACCCGCCAGTCTGGATACTTAGAAGGATTAGCATTAATTTTCTGTGTCATTTTTAGAATCCAACCATCGTTGTTACTCTCCTCAACTTCCACAGAATCAACTACTGGAACTGATCGAGAAAGCCAATCTGGCAACAGGTGCTCTTTACCTTTTCGATGAATTATGTCGTAGTCATACTGTTGGAGGTGCATAACCCATCTGGCTAATCTGCCCGTAGGGTCTTTCAGGTTATGCAGCCAAACCAACGAAGCATGATCGGTGACTACAGTAAATCGACTACCTTCAACGTATGGCCTTAATTTCTCAATTGCCCATAATACTGCGAGGCATTCGCGTTCCGTCGTTGAATAATTCCTTTCACACTTATTTAAAGATCGGCTTAAATATGCTATTATCCTATCTTCGCCTTCTATTTGCTGTGTTAAAACTGCACCTAATCCATAGATTGACGCATCTGTGTGAATTATAAATGGAAAACTGAAATCCGGACAATTGAGTATTGGTGCGCTGACTAAACTCTCCTTTACTAGACGAAAAGTTTTCTCCCGTTCATCCGACCAGATAAATTTAGTTCTCTTTTTCAAGAGTGCTGTAAGTGGAGTAATCATCGCTGAAAAATTTGGTACGAATCGGCGATCCCATGCAATCATACCAATGAATCGCCGTACTTCCGATACATTCTGGGGGCTTGGTACTTCCAAGATACATTTAACCTTGTCAGGGTCTACTTGTAACCGGTGCTCCCCTATAACGTAGCCTAAATACCGAAGCTCAGCACGACAGAACTCACACTTATCGTAGTTTATGACAAGGCCCACTTGATGCAATCGATTGAGGACATTTTCCAGTACCCTTTTGTGTTCTTCGAAATTTTGAGTGACCACGATTACATCATCCAGGTAAACAAAGACCTTACTCTCTAAGTCTCCTGACAATACCCTGTCGATCAATCGTTGAAAGGTCGCTGGCGAATTACACAGTCCAAAAGGCATGCGACGGAACTGGAAAAGTCCTCTTTCTGGAACCGTAAAGGCCGTATATTGCTTCGATTCATCTTCAAGAGGCACTTGCCAAAAAGCCGATTTAATATCTAGCGATGACATGAATTTGGCATCCCGCAATTTGTCTAGTGTTGCTGAAATGTAAGGGAGAGGATATGCGTCCTTTTTAGTGACTTTATTTAATTTTCTAAAGTCCACACAAAATCTGTATTGTCCATCCTTCTTCCTCACCATCACTATTGTAGATGCCCAGGCACTTTCGCTTGGTTCCACAACACCGTCCTCCAGCATCTTGTCCAGTTCTTCATAGATAGCTTTTTGTATAGCAGGCGATACGGGATAATATCGCTGCTTTATCGGCGGGGAATCTGTTCGGATGACATGCTGGACTTGTGTAGTACAACCTAGATCTGTTCCCATTTTTACTTTTGCGTTGTTGATGATTTCATCGAGTTCTTCCTTTTGTTTAGAAGATAATTTCGACTGAGACTGGAGAGCGTTGATATGAAATTGCGTTGACATATCCCCGAAGGTCCACGAATTCGCGTTGAAATCCGTACGAATATTCATATTACGCCAAAAGTCTATACCAAGAATGATCTGATGAGGTAATTCCGGTATTATAAGGACATCACAAAGTTTTACTCGATTCTGTAATTCAATTGGGAGACTGATTTCGCCAAGTACATCTACCATACCGCCATTTGCTAAACTGACTGTTCTTGCCTCCGTGACTCTAACTTTAGGACTTGTTTCTTTAATTAACTCCCAGCCTGGCCCACCAATGATTGTCCGTCAAGCACCTGAATCAAGCAAACCGCTAAATTGTAACCCGTATATTGTAATCGGCAATTGAGGACGCGTATCATTTTCGATCCTAGCGAAAACATAATCCACTAATGTGTCATACTCGTCATCGACATTCTCATGGTTCTCAATTCTACTAACAATTTTTGTCTTAGCGGCTGTTTTGGGATGACTCGATTTGCCGCTTAAACTCGAGCTCCTCCCGCGTTTCCCGTATTCCGTAAGGATCGATTTTCGTTAGTGGGTTGTTGCCGATTATTGTTATTGCGGTTACAAGTGCTACAATTACTACGTATGACCCCTGGTGCCCCACATCCAAAACATTGCAATGGACTTCTACAATTTCTCGCAATATGCCCAGGTTTTCTGCATTTAAAACATGTTAAACGTCTTGTTGCATCCTTATTTAAGTCTTGATTAGAAATGGCTGCTACCGGAGGGTTGTCGACTGATACATACGCTAGATCTGGCTCTAACAGGTGATTATTTCTCTTTGAAGGTGGCGGAACAAATGCTTCCACTGATGCACGAACTGACTCCAAACGTCTTCCCAACTCGACCAGATCTTTAATTGATTCTACCTCTTGTAGTGCAAGCTGAGTCTGATAAAACGGGCTGATGTTTCTCTTGAGGATTCGCAATTGTTGCATCTCAGTTAAAGAATCTGTCAGCCGAGCGAACATGTTCATCATATTTGCTACATACATCCCAATTGTCTCGTCTCGGCCCTGCGTCCTCTTCTTAATCTCGTCCATCAGTCTGTCATCATAGTCTCTTGGAAGGAACTCTTTCTTTAATTCCTTTACCAGCTCCTGCCAAGAATTAAATTCAGCTTTGCTTGCTCGGTACCAAATCAAAGCTTTGCCGGTGAAGAGGTGTTATTTTGATATTCAAAGAAAAATGCCTTTTTTTGTGATAAATGATGGGATCTTTATTTCATTATAAAGAGGAAGGTATGCCGTTAATAATGGAAAATAATATCAGCCAAATGACCACCACGAACACGCCTACAGGACCATATCCTTTTCATGAGATTTTCCATAACCAAAACGCAAAGTGGCTGCCCTATGTCCTCGATAGCCTCACGAATTCCATCTTTGAGGTCTTGAATCGACGCTGGGCTGTTGGCGTAGACCTTCTCTTTCACGTGGCTCCAAAGGAAGAAGTCGCAAGGTGTTAAGTCACAAGATCTCGGTGGCCAATTGTGATCACCTCTTCGAGAAATAACACGGTCCGGAAAATTTTCCCGTAAAAGATCAATGGTTTCGTTGCTTGTATGGCACGTAGCGCCGCCTTGTTGAAAGAAAACGTTGTCCAGATCAATACCATCCAATTCCGGCCATAAAAAATCGTTAATCATCTGTCGATAGCGCAATCCATTCACCGTAACTGTTGCTCCAGCCTCATTTTTGAAAACGTAAGGTCCAATGACCCCGCCGGACCATAAATCGCACCAAACAGTCACATGTTGAGAATAGAGAGGCTTTTCAACAATAACTCTTGGGTTTTCCGAGCCCCAGATGCGACAATTTTGCTTGTTGACGAAGCCGTGAGGTGGAAATGAGCCTCATCACTCAAGATGAGTTTTCGATGGAATTCCGGATCATTTTCATGCATTTCAAGGACCCAATCGGCAAAGTCTCGACGTTGTTGATGATCGGCCGGCTTGAGTTCTTGTGTTAACTGAACTTTATAAGCCTTAAGACCCAAATCTTTATGCAAAATACGGTGTAATGACGTTTGTGGAATGCCTAATTCCAAAGAACGACGAGGAATGGACAAACCTGGGTTTTCTTCAACACTTTCGGCTACAGCAGCAATATTCGCGGCTGTTCTTGAGCGACGTGCACGGGTTTTATTCTTCACATTACTAACTTGTCCCGACAGCTCCAATTTTTCTACCAATTTCTGTATTGCGGTCCGACAAGGTGCTTCACGACGACCCAAAAATGTTCGAGTTTTACGAACCGTCTCTGCCACATTTTCACCATTTTTATAGTGAATTTTAATAATTTCAATGCGTTGTTGAATCGTGTATCGTTCCATTTTTATTAATGGCGTAGTTTCTACTTGTCAAATATCAAAAAATGACAGCTCCAAAAGGGACATCTACCGAAATAGCGGGCTAATTAAAATAACACCTCTTATTGGAAAACCCTTTAGCTCCGCCATCAGCTGACTTATATTATGTGATAAGCGCTTCCCGATGGTATTTCACTCCTAATTCTCAAAAGCTGTGTACTTCCGTTTAGATAAGCCTCGGCGCTTATTACTTTGCTTGGCATTTTCCAATCGCTTCACGACAACTTGCTTATGTTCAGCTAATATTGAGGAAAGAGAGGTAAGTAATCCCCCAATCTATACACTAAATATTCCTTCTTCGATTCATTATAACGACTTTATTGAAATATCTAGAAGTTAGTCACCTTACCAGCGACCGCCAATATAGATTTCGCCTTAACCTCACTTCCCAAGACTATCTAAAATTTCTCACCAAGCACAGGAACTTTTGTCGGTATAATTTTGGTGAACTTGAATTCGTTTCCCGAGATATTTTGAAAACATTCTACAGAGTCTGACATCCTGTGCTTTTAGTCATACTTCATGAAATATATCTGGCTACGAACCTCTTTAAATGGATTTAATCAATGTCGGTGTACCGTAAGGTTCAATTCATGCTTTAATTATAATTTTTATCGATTTTTCAATATAATTTGCAGTTTTGGAAGCGACGGCACCACTGATTGCGTTTAATCATTCACTTCTTTAGAAGACACCCACGAGAACCCCTTAAATGAGATATGCTGTCACGTGCTTATTACACGTTAAATCAGGCTTGGATTAGTGTACAACTCACAAATTGGACACGGAGTTATCCGCATTGAAAAAAATCTCCAAAGAAGGCCTTCCATATTTTATTTATGATAAGACAATTTGAAATAAAAATCGAATCTCTGGACCATCGGCGTAATGCCATACATTCCTTAACTATTTTTGCTTTTCTGCCCCAAGGATGTACTTAACGGAATTATAATGACTCTGCTGAGCTTTACCAAAAACCGATTTGACCATTAATGATCCATTATAGAGGAAGCATGCGATGATGCAAGAAAACCAATTAATAAGTTCATTGTCGGATTATTCGTACATACATAGTCCGGCTTCAATTAAGTCATCCCATGTCAAAGAAGATGTTAATGGTGCAGTCAACAAGTGAGTTGCCTCAGAACAAAGTGCCGTTCGTTATTAGCGTAATACAGGGAGACATCTTATATACGTTCTCTAAACTAACCATATATGCACGCAGAGTAGATTCATAGACAATAAAGTTGTTGTGGTACATAAGAGTAGAAAGGACCTCCTAAAATAAGTCTTCAGTAGCAAAAACCTTAAAATAAACTGAGAAGGAGTAGGTATTTCGTCCATGAGATGATTCAATTCTGCCTTAGTTTATAATACTGGGAGGGACTTGAAACCGAAATGGAATCAACAACTTCATCCTTGGTAATATCAAGATATGTCCGTACAAGAAATTATCAAGGAAGACTGGCTAGGCTAAGTGTGACTACATTACATAAGTTGTACTCAGGAGATCCATTCATTTCATTTCTCCTTAGGAAATGCTCACCTGAATAAAGTAGGGATCGTATACTACTTGGCTAGTTATATGTAGGACACCTGTTTCGGAATGATGCACTTGATAATGTTTGATTCAATTTTCAGTTTCATTATTCTACTTTTGTGTGAACACACAAATTGATAGTCAATAAATTTGTACACTCCAAAGTTAATAACTGATTATGGGAAATAGTAAACTCTTTGTAAATACCCCAACATCGAGGTACTTACATACCTATTCCATATTAATTCGAAAATAATTACTTTGTTTATAAACTCATTGCTCGAATGTAATTACATAACCACAAGGCTGAATTAAGGCAAACAACAATGAAACTGAACATATCCTAATGGGTTTCAATATTCATTAAACTCGGGATATATTCAGGACAAGTTATCTTCAACCGAATTCCCTTTAACGAATTTCTGCAAAAGGGATACACTGAAACAGAGTGCTTCCTGCATTGCAGGTACTCAAGTTCCAAAAACTTAAGAGCTACATTGTCTGCACTTAAATCCCTCGTTCCATAGCTATAATTGCTGAAGGCATGGCACGTTCGAATGGAATTTGTCTTATAGCAGTAAATTTTCGAGATGGTCTGCACTAACACTAACGATTCATGAAATTAAATGGAATTGCAAAAACGTTTTTAATTTTCTTACTTGGAATTTATCACAAGAAAGTTTTTATTCAAGGACTGTTCTATATAGCAGAACTCCATAGCATTACGAACTATCTTAATCATTTTACGCGTAACGAAAAATATTCACATCTTGCTTTAATATTTTCAAATATGTAGGTCCAAAAGGGACTATCCTTTGTATAATATTTACTTATATAAAAGATAAACTTCTGCTTCAATTCATTCAATCCAAAACAGACAGGGGAAAGTCTTTGGAATATTTAACATTTCAAAACGTATCAGAAAGGTTGATATATGTAAGGATGTGTATGTTACTAGAGGAATGCTGTTCTTTATACGCTGACTATGTCGGGCGTTGGGCTTATGCTGTCCATGTCTCTATCAAGGAGTTTTGTAAGAATGCAAATCACATGCACATTTCTCTGCCAGCATCTGCAGTTGTATCAATAAATTTTTCCTTTGCCCCCATATCTTTTCTTATTCTGTCCTGTCAGGATCCCTTTCAATGACATTTTGTTATCCTCTCCTGTAAGAATCTTTGGCATTCAAATACTCGCGCACTTGTCGAGACATCTTGTTGACTCAAAAGGGTTTTGTTGACTCTTCGTGATAAAATCTTGACAAGCAGCAGTTGGCTTGAAGAAAATTTTATGCAAATTTTGCTGTTATGTGCCCGGAATGTGTACGATTGGTCAGTCCATCTATAGGGTATGTTTGTTGCTGATGTACTGTTACATTTGAGAATATTATCAAATATGCGACAAGTTTAAAAGTTTTCTTAAAGTTAAGATTTTAGAAATCTTGTGGAAAAATTTCTGCCGAATTTTGATTCATAACATTTTGATTGTGGCGAAAGAGTAGTAATTTACTTTAAATTTATATTTAGTATGTATTTACTGGATCGATTAGCCTTTCGCCTCCAATCATTATTGGCTTATTGTGGACCTCTTTTACTTATAGTTCTTTCGACATTTGCATTTTCTCAAGATAGAGATATATCGACCGTGAAAATGAATCCTGCATTATAAAATTGTCACGGATTTGCAAACGATGTCCTCTTTTTTCCAGAGATAGCCTACGTTCGTCGGAGAATTATATGATTATCCGGTGCATAAGTTTGTAGTGCCCGAAGTGCTCAGACTACTGTAATAATTTTAAGTAGGTTAGTGAATATCTTCAAGAGTTCTAGGAATTTATTTTTATGACAATTATCTTATATATTTTTTAAAATCAGTTATATGTACTTAGATGAAATAGAAAAAAATTTGAGATTTATTTTTAATCTTATAAATTAAATTATTAAATACAGGAGAAAATAATGAGAACAGTTGGAATTGGTATACGAGACTTTAGATGAGCGCCCACATGTAATTTAATTTCGTATAGTCACCGCTCTCTGTAAGTTTGTTTGTTAAAGTGGATTTTCTCATCTATTTCTAGAATAGTTCATCAGAGAGAAAAATAATTATAAACAATTTCAAAGGGTTTTATATTCTGAACAACTACTGTAAAAACGTTTAGGTCTGATCCCCTTCATAATATAATGTAAAAAACTCCAATTTTGAATGGCAAGACCATGATGGGGTTGCCCGGTTTCAACCATTTTTGAAATTGTATTTCCTATTATTATGAAAACGACTTGTACAAAATTTCAATTTATTACATTCAAATATATAGTAAAGAAGGAAATTTTTGCATGGCAACCCCATGAAGGAGTTACCCGATTTGTCCGATTTTCAAACTTAAATCTATACTTTCCTCTTTAATAGGCATATTCCACTTAAAACTTTCAATGCTCCAACCGAAAAGTGATTTTGGATCACTGTTCAGATAATTACATTGATAATAAAACGTGATAAGGTACAAACAATGAACTTCTAAGAGTTAAGTTATATTTCTTTTTGGTACAAGGTATATAGAATCCAAGGTATTCCCATTAGAATTTTGGCACATGCTCTGTGACGTAATTTTGTGACCAATGCATATACATATATATAGGAAAAACAGAGAGAGCGCAGAGAGTATTGTGTTCTTTGTACCATGCTTTCTTATATATTTTCACGATATTTCGTCACTAATGGTGGAATGTAGTTCGTAATAGGAATACCTTGTATTCTATATACCTTGATAAGTCAAATAAAAGGTGGAAGCGGTAAGGCATTTACTCACTTAGAGAAGAATATCGTAGGCTGCGAGATCTCGCCACATCTGCCATTTTAAAATAAAAAAAACAAGCTACCATAGAATAAAAGTTTGATGTCTACCTAACAAAGAACTTTTGGAATAACCTGAAGTGTGTTGATATTGCGGCATCGAAGAAAAATAATATGGTGGACTCAAATCGAGCTTCTTTTATTAATTCATCTTCTGCTTGCAGTAGACAACTGTATTGCCGACGTCACCCTTTTTGATGGCTTCTCAGTAATTAGAGCTGATATGGATGCTATTATTGAAGCTTTTTCTTCTGTTAAATATAATGCAGATGATCTTGATGGCATTCATCTGAAATTTATTAAACTATTTCTCGATTATATTTTTCATTTTCTCTCCCATGTCATCAATACTATCTTACTAATTCATACCACCTCCGCTCCTCGCATGTGAAAGACGGAAAAAATAATTCCTGTTAGAAAACTGTTCCAAAATATAGACCTATATTTATTTTATCTTTGCTGTGCAAAGTGTTTGAACAAATTTTGTACAAGCAGATTTGTGCATATCTGGAAAGAAACGATTTCTTGAATCCATATCAATCTGGCTTTAGATCTCGATATAATTGCGCGACAGCTGTTTTGAAAGTTACTCAAGACATAGGGCTGGCAATTGATTAAGAGAATGTCGCTGCACTTGTACTGCTGGACTTCTGTAAGGCCTTCGATAAGATCAATCACAGACTTTTAATCAATAAGTTGGGAAGCAACTACAATTTTTGCCGTCATTGCATACAAACCTGTGGCATCTTATCTATGGTCCTCTGAGCTCTTGTTAACGAATTGTGGGGTTCCTCAAATTCCTCTAACTTAGCACCACTGCTTTTCTCGGTTGTCATAAATAATCTGCCGAATGTGATAAGATACTCTAAACTTCACCTCTATGCTTTCGAATTGCAATTTTATATCTTCATGTTTTTGGGGTTGATTGATGATGGTGTAAATAAACCAAATGAGGACCTAATGGCAGTCTTGCATTGGTCCAAGCAAAATTACTTAGTCTTCAATTCTAATAAAAGTAACTCGATTCTTTCATACAAACAATCCGGAGACACTTCTTGTTTGGTACCAATGCTACACAATGAATGGCTTATCACGTACTGCGGTAATGTTAGAAATCTCGATGCTATTTTTAACAAAACTTTGACTTGGAACTCTCCGTACGCTTTCTGTATCGTCGGCCTATACTCCTCTATCCACCAGACTTTTGTTCGTATGCTCATTATTCCTATCATTATGTATGGCTGCGAAATTTTTGCTGGTAAGATGGACTCTATATCAATGCGCAAGTTCAATACTGCCTTCAACTCAGCTGTTTATAAAATATTCTTAAGTATAGAAAACCGGCCTATCTGTATAATATTTTTCATTTCTCTCATTCTAACCGAACTTCTACTTTAATTAGTGCACGATGCACTTGTGTTATGTCGGAGCGTCAGGTTGTGGAATCGTCTTCCGCCTGCACTCAGGGGAACACGCAGCAGGGACAAATTTAGTATGGCATTGGTTAGATTCATGACTATAGCACTTCAGCTTAATTTTATTTCTCAACACTAAGATTATGTAGGTAACTTACCGATTGTATATTGTTTGTACATAGATTCATTGATTTTCTCTCTATAGTAACAAGCTTATGTGGAATCTCTGCTTTGTTTTACATATAGTAATATGCTATTAGTTGTTATTGTTTTCTTCTTTTACAATAGAACTACATATTGCTATATTTAATCTTACTTTAAGTAAGACTGTTTTTATGTCTTATGTGTTAATTGTTTAGAGTTTAATTAAATTTCAATTTCTGCGCATTTGTTTCAGATTTCTATATAAACGCGCGCTCAAGTAGTCGAGTGGACAAACGGACAAACGGATGGATAGATGGACATGCAAAAATCAAAATGACTTAGAATATCAGACGGGTTTGTCCAATCCATTTTTCTCCACCATCATTATTTCTATGAACTACAACAGAATGATAAACTTATTATACGCTATGATTTCATCATCTAGTATAATTAATAAGTTTTCAAAAAGAGATTATGGGACAACACGGCTACCTTTACATAAAGCAGAAACTTACTTTAACCAGGCCCAGCGCTGCTCTACAAGCCCTATATCAGACATAGAATAGAATACAATTCTCGCATCTGGGGCGGGACTGATCACAGAGCCTTACCGTCATTGGATATTGTCCAAAAGAGAGCCTTTAAGCTCATTGGCGATTTAGCAATAACTTGTCACATCAGCTCACTCTAGCATCGCCGTAATGTTGGATGCCTGTCGCCCCTTTATCGCCATATGTATGGTCAATGTTCCAATGAAATATCTAGTCTCATTCCTTGTAGATTATTTCCTGCTCGCGCTGCAAGCTGCACACATGCTTTTACGCTTCAAAATACTTTGGCCGCACAGTAAAATATCGTGATGCTTTTTTATCCCGAACTGTGGGTTCAAGAGTACAAAGGTTCAAGAGTACAAAGGTTCAAGAGTGACACTTTCCCCATATCCCGTATTCACTTCCCAATCTCCTTTTCGCCATGCTGTGCATCCCCTACGTTTGGCTTAACAATATTTAAAAAAAAAAAAGATCTGAACCGCGAAATAAATTTTAAAATTCATCACTTCCCGGCATATGTTTCACCAAGTTTTCTTCGAAAGTAACAGAAAAAAAATTCGCCGTCACAGAAATAAGCTTCTTTACCAAATTGCTAAATAAAAATTTTTTAAACGGGAATCCACAGATCCAAAAATGATATTCAATATTTGTTTGTTCTATTGGATCCTAAAAATTTTGGTTTACATTTCAGTTTTAAAACAGCCGACCAGAAAAGATAATATGGCCATCTTCATCGCCTTCAATGCACGCAGCGGATTGTTATTACTTTTATGGTCGTTCCATATGCTCGCCCGCCAGCTCTCCTTATAAAGGGTTTTCCAATAAGAGGTGCTATTGTGATATTCAAAGAAAAATGCCATTTTTTGAGATAAATGATGGGATCTTTATTTCATTATAAAGAGGAAGGTATTCCGTTAACAATGGAAAATAACATCAGCCAAATGACCACCACGAACACGTCTACAGGACCATATCCTTTTCATGAAATTTTCCATAACCAAATCGCAAAGTGGCTGCCCTATGTCCTCGATAGCCTCACGAATTCCATCTTTGAGGTCTTGAATCGACGTTGGGCTGTTGGCGTAGACCTTCTCTTTCACGTGGCTCCAAAGGAAGAAGTCGCAAGGGCGTTAAGTCACAAGATCTCGGTGGCCAATTGTGATCACCTCTTCGAGAGATAACACGGTCCGGAAACTTTTCCCGTAAAAGATCAATGGTTTCGTTGCTTGTATGGCACGTAGCGCCGTCTTGTTGAAAGTAAACGTTGTCCAGATCAATACCATCCAATTTCGGCCATAAAAAATCATTAATCATCTGTCGATAGCGCAATCCATTCACCGTAACTGTTGCTCCAGCCTCATTTTCGAAAAAAGTAAGATCCAATGACCCCGCGGGACCATAAACCGCACCAAACAATCACACGTTGAGGATAGAGAGGCTTTTCAACAATAACTCTTGGGTTTTCCGAGCCCTAGATGCGACAATTTTGCTTGTTGACGAAGCCATCGAGGTGGAAGTGGGCCTCATCACTCAAGATGAGTTTTCGATGGAATTCCGGATCACTTTCATTCATTTCAAGGACCCAATCAGCAAGGACTCGACGTTGTTGATGATCGGCCGGCTTGAGTTCTTGTGTTAACTGAACTTTGTAAGCCTTAAGACCCAAATCTTTATGCAAAATATGGTGTAATGACGTTTGTGGAATGCCTAATTCCAAAGAACGACGAGGAATGGACAAACCTGGGTTTTCTTCAACACTTTCGGCTACAGCAGCAATATTCTCGGCTGTTATTGAGCGACGTGCACGGGTTTTATTGGAAAACCCTTTATGAGATAGAAAATTAAAAATCGTCGAAGCCCATGTAAGTAACCCCCCAAAAGAAATACTTGTATCCAAAGAAGTAGTGAGAAAAATTAACCAAAATTTTTTTAACTTAAAATTTTATTGTTAAAAAATATAATAAGGGTATAAGTGAACAAAATGATAAAACCGCAGTGATGACTAATATTTAATACCTAAAATGTAAGTACATAAATCATATTTATGTCTCTCAAAATTTTGACTTAGTTATCATCAAATTCCATCATCATTCCAAGCAAATATCTTTGAGTTAAAGAAGATTATCTTAGCCTAAATTAAAGGTTTTTAGCACTGTCATTCCGACAACACTGACTAACTAGGTGTCCGCCTGAACAAGAAATGAACTTGTGTGGTAAATAAGTGGTAGAGGAGCTATTTTGTTTTACATTTTTGTCTGTAATAATTTTCATACAATATTTTGGAAGACAAATTATATCCTTAAACAAAAAAAAAATCTGAATTTATGATATAGAAATTGGTCAAATTTAATTTATTCCTCAATGATTTATTGTGGTTTATATTTCAGAAATTTCGGTAGTTAGTCTTAATCCTAATTACTTTAATCCTACCGTATTTGATATAACGAATTGTATCCCCTTGGATTTTCAATAGCGGACGTGTCTTAAAATTACAATTTCTTAGAACAATAATCAAAATTTCAATATAAAAAATGTATAGTTCAGATTTCATGAACAAAACGCGAAAACTCTAATATAATAACGTTTTTGAAAACCTTGCAAAAAATTCTGCCTTACCTAAACCATTGGATATCCTTTTCAGTAACGTATATTCTGAAAACTGAAATTCTTGGCACGTCCACTATATCAATTGCAAGGAAATGAAGTGATGATAATGCTTTAATTGAAACAATGGCCTTGAGGGTTGAACGTGTTTGGGGGACTGTTTGCTACCCATATATAATAGCAGTATCGATTTATGTATACACACATGCCTATATCCTTTCAGAGATAGAAAAATTGATTTAATGTGCAAGCCATGCCAAGCAATGCATTCAAAGTAAATTGCTCGCAATTAAAGTTGCTCGCTATTAGACATACCTAATTATTTAACAGTGTACAAATTAAATTTATTAATTTGCTAATGGAAGTTTTTACCTGTTCCAGTATTATAGCACACCGAAACAGAATGCAAAGTAGCCCACCCAACGCAAAGTATAAAAATTCAGCAATTTTCCATCCTATCCACCCCTTCCGTCTGCATTATTAAATCTCAGTTTTTCGTGATAAAAACTGGCGAAGGAAATTGCTTTATTTCCTCTGCTTTTCTACGACTGCCTTTGACATAAATGAAGTTGAATTGCTTTTTATACGACGTAGTCATCATCTTTATAGCTGGTAGTCAGCTAGTACTAAGGTGGGGAGGTGGAATGCATTATATGCTTCACTGCATTCTTGGAATATATTTCATGGTTTCTTTCATTTCAAAACTTTGAGTTAAATTCATATTCATGGGACAGTTTTGTTCATTCCACTGACATCCGTTAACATTTTCATCCCTTTGGGAAAACATACAATGCTAAATGTTTCAGATGAGCCTTGAATATAATGTAGTTCTTATTCAGCCAGATAGATTGAGTGATCCCTAAGATAATACCATGCATAATAAACTGTTTTTAGTAAGATAGATTGGGGAAACCAATAGAGTAGGTAGTTCCGGGCTATTTCTTCTAGATGAAATTTGTAGTTATCACTTGTACTGTTATCTTGGGGAAAGAAAATGTGTTTCATCAACTTCATTCCGTTTTATTTCCTAAAGGAACTTGCGGAGGAAACTGGAGCTCCCCTTTCATCCCGTGACCACCTTTTACGTTCGTATGATAATTGGTATCACTTCTGTTAAAATAGTTTTACACCTACTGGTTATGCGGTTAATGTGCTCTGTACAACTCTGCAAAGTGTTTTTCTTTTTTTTTTTTTTGAAATCGAAAGACCGAAAATTAATTTTCTGGAAAGGTATTTATATAACCGGTAGCAATTGTAATAATAGGGTGCACCCCATATAAGGATTAGCTACTGGTTAACAAATTTAATAAATTTATATCTGTACATATTGAAAGAAATTTGCGGGTGTAAAGGATATTGAAGGATAACAAATCACTGTTAAAAAAAAAGAGTGCATATTTGTCCAGAAATAAACAGAATTCAACGGATTTCTTATGCCTTCTGCCTAGGCAAAGTAAGCAGTTGTATAGGGACCCAACCTTGTAGGAGTCCCCTCCAGGACGTGAAATGGGAGCGCTCAAGGACTAATGCAAAGGCACTCCTTTCGAGGCCCGCTACGCTTCCGCTCAGTATCCTTATTCATTTCGTTTTAACGTGAGCATATTCTTGGGAAGTGCTCTTGAATCGCTTTTAGGGTAGCACCGTTAGAGCACTTGTAGGGAAGCACTCTTGAAGCGCTTATACGGAATTCAAAGGGACTCAAGATGCGGGCTTTATTAAAAATTTTGGTTTTATTCTGAATGAGCTCCGTTTAATTTTAAGTCTATACGAATTACAAAAGAAAGCAATATCATTAAGAAATTTTAATTAACCGCACACTTCAAGTGACATCCAAAAAATGAAAATTCTGTTGCTCTTCCATATGCATATGAGTCATATTTCCACAACAAAAAAAAAATTAGCCTAAAGTCAGAGAAAAGATCTTCTTATGCGAAGATTCCTGTAGCTATGGCAAAAGAGCGCTTCGAAAAAGATATTTTCTGGCTATGGTGTGTAAGCGCTTCCCTTTACAAACGCTTGACATATTTCCAGCTGGGGGTATACATGGACGACATACGACAGCGGACATAAAAAAGCGTTTTAATTCATTTTACTGTTCCTGCATACAGGGGCAGATTTACCGATATATATCTGACAGGGATGGATTCAGAGTTACCGTTTTCAAACCCATTATCAACAGGTTGATTGCACAACTACAAAAATGTGGTTCAGCTTACAAGAACTTGAGTAAGAAGTTCGATTTTCTTATGAAGCTACATAGCTTCGAATCTCAAGATATCCGCGAGGGCGCACGGAAATTGAAGGCCTTATATCTAGGAAATTTAGACCGGATTTTGAGAAATGAGTATCTGCTCCTCCGATCTCATCCGCTGAGAATACATGTGGAAAATAGTTATCGGCCCTGGAGTTATACAAGCACATCCTGGAAAAATGCTTTTTGGCCATTTATCCAAATGTGAATATAATACGCAATTTATGTTACCTCACCTTAATACAGGAAACAGATATTCAATTACAAGACTAGACAATCTCGACATAAATAAAATTTCAATACGAACCTGATCCATTCTACCAAGCTACATTTTCTACATTTTCCCACATTTTCAGATTTATCTGTAAAATAAACAGAAAAAGAAAAATTAATAAATAGCTTATCAAAACTTGACGTGGGAACAATGATAAGGTAAGCAGTTTTAACTATGAGAATTTTAGAATTAAAGAAACCAGTCTTCAGTTTTAAGACCGCTGTGATTTAGTTCGTCACTTTTTAAAGAAAAGCTTCAGTAAAGAATATATAACTGTGTTGGTTTACTCTAAAGAGAAACCAAAGATTTGTAATAATGAAAGATTATAAATTGATAATTCTGTAAATATATAAACATAGTAGTTGTTCAGATAACAGTGGACATTGTTTTTTTTTTTTATTTTCCCAAATCTCTCCTCAGTTTTTTATGTCACAAATCCTAAAGGAAAAAGTTAATTCGCAGAATGTTGATGTATACCAAGGTCAAATTGCGAGGGAGAACGGTCGTTTTCAGCGCTAATATGAGTAAAGAACTATATTTAAGCTCCACCATAGAGGAGACCAGGCTCAATTCACTCGCTGAGCTATACATATAGTGAGAAATAATGTAGTCTGCAGATCAGACTAAAGCCCGTCGGATGGCAATCTAAGGGTATATTTATATGTAACGAAATTTATTTGCATATAATTTCGTATTGTCATATTTCCAAGTCTACTCGTTTCTTGTCTAAGGTCGATGTACGTTAAATATATGAAAAATAACGGTGACATTTTTCTTTTATTATTAATTCTGTTAACCGTGTAGGGTCCCTGGGTCTTTATGTAGCGGCTTGATATAGGTTAACTAATTTGGGTGAATTTTCGTTCATACAATTAAGCGTACTTGAAAAACTAATCTTATACCCTGGACAGACTTACTTTGAAAGTCATTTCAATGAAATGAAGATGTGACAGACTATGTATGAAAATTAGTTCATTTGGAATGTCATTTCACAGTTTCGCACTGTGAATAAAGATCATGGCGCGAGTTCAATAATTTAATCATTTAATTATGCTATGAAGAAAAGAAAAGCTGCAGAGAGTTTAGCTGATAGTGGTCACTACTGACCGTGTTGTTAAATATTTCCACTTTCCAATAAATTCAGTTCATATTGGTAGATAGGATGTTTACTACAATTTCACTAATATCGAGTAAAATTTGGTGCATTTTAAATTGAACTGAATTGTTCAAACGAGTGATTGATGCATCTAATTTGTGTAATTTGTGTAACACCCTGAATATTTGAGTAATTATAGAGACAGTCTGTATAGGGTATTCAATTTAATATAATATTAATATGAGCTTCCAAATAATTCGTTATGAATTATAAAGGATTACTCTTTCAGCACCACATAGATTTTATATTTCTTGAAAAGAATTTCCCTTGTACTCGTACTTTAAAATTTACTATGGCTGGTGTAGTTTATGAATCAACTTTTTTCTATCAACAGGATTCCGTGGAATTTATGAATTAATAGGAACTAGGTACTTTTGGATTAATTTGCACTATTCGACATATCAAATCATGCTTTTCTAAGAAAAACTAATTTCTTATTATTAGTAAAACAATAATTAGCACTTACATTTTTTTTTCGAACCGCTCGAGTTACGTTTTAACCCTTTTAAGTTGATAAAAAAAATAAAAATAAAATAATATTACAATGAAAGACTCAACCCGTTAGAACACTCTTACCTTATTTAATGAAAAACACTTTATAGTCCAACTAAGAATGCCTGCATTTAATTTGATTCCTCGCTTATAAAATTTCTTTGTGCTAAGGTTGCGTCTTGTGATATTTTTCTTATTTCCTCTATGTGAAAATTATGAACTCGACTTTACAGCTTTACAGAATGTGGAAAAATTAGAATTGAAAAATTATAGTGATGAGCATTTTGTAATTTTGCCTTTGAGAAACGAATTTGTGATAAGAAAAATTATGCTATGGGATTTATGTATGAAGGTTTAGATTATTTGATTAAATGATGTTTAGGCTTGATGCGTAACTCACGCGTAGCTAAATGTATTTTTGCCAAATGTCCTTTTGTGAAATATTTTTTTGCAAACCGTTTTTTTCTTCTTTAAATTAAGTTTTGGCAAAAACTGTTTTTTAAGTGACTTTAAGCAAAATTTCTTTGTAAAAAATATGTTTTTCGATCAACTCTACTACATGCAATGCTATGGCTTGTCTTGGTAAATCGTTATTTGAAAGGTACGAGTCTTATGTATTTATCCTTGATATTTTATAAATCTCACTATGACTGCTGGACTATAAAAATATCTGTTCAGAATTCACAAGAATTCTGATATCATTTCAATCAGCAAACTTGCATACCAACACACGCAGAAAATCCATCGGAAGTTTAAATTATCACAGAAAAGCGAACCAGCTAGAAATAACTGTACACGGGAGTATACTGCGCATCTGCACTTGGTAAGTCGTCATGAACATCTATTAAAAAAAAAAAAAATAGTTTGAACAGGCAACAATTTCCAGATTGAATAGAATTAATTTACAAACAATTCTTTTTTTTTATATATACGGTTCCATTTCATAATGCAGCTGCTATGACAATATTGTTGTCATGCGCCTTTGACTACCATTCTTTGGTACCGTGTGCAAACTCTGGCTACATAAACAGCAGTTTGACTTGATTCGATCTCTTTTGTGATTTGGCAGTGCAGTGATTAACTTGGCGATTTATATCTCTAGTGTTATTTTCGCAGTGATTTACATTTTATTAACATACAACGCGTCATTTAATTGACTGCTATGAAAAAGATTTTTAGTCTCGGTACCGACTGGATTAACGACTTTATTTTGGTTAGCAATTAAACTAAATGTTCTTGTTGTGGGTCTCGACTGTAATAAGACAACTACTAATAAAACCGCTTTATTGCGGGCATCGACTGCAATAAAAAGTCTTACTGTGGATATCAACCGTACTAAGACAATTACTAACACAAAACACTTTATTGGGGGCTCGACTGTAATAAAGAGGCTTATTGCGGGTATCGACTGTAATAAAACAACTATTAACAACATCACTTTATTGTGCGTATCGACTGTAATAAAGAGTCTTACTGTGAGTATCGACGGTAGTAAGACAATTGCTAACAAAACACTTTATTGAGGAGATCGACTGTAATAAGTCAATTGCTAATACAAATACTTTATTCTGGGTATCGACTGGAATAAAGCATATCCTAATCCCTCCCAAACCTCAATCAAATCAAAGTCAAGTAAATCAGCTGTCTTATATTGAACAGGTGAGTACAAGTCAATTGCGACATTTTTATAAATCAAATTTATTTTCTAATCATTTATCAAATATTGGTTTCAGATTTTTTTATTTATTGAACTTGAAAATTTTGTGCAGCGAATAAATGCATAAAACCACTAGCCTTTTACCAGTGGCATAATTTTCACCACTCTCTTCATTTATTGCATGTACGCTCTAGCTACGGGCAGTAGGTACAATGTCAATTGAATAATCGTTGGAATTAATCAATGATGTATAACATGTTCTCACCCCCTCACAGTCTTGTTCATGACAAACTAAATTAAAAAATTTGTTATAAAGTGAATCATAAAAAATGCAGAAGAAATCCTTAGAGTCTCTAACCTCCAAAACGATGCATGTGGTGGGGAATCTTAGGACAAACGTTTACATGTTAGTACTCCCAAAAAATGGGGTTGGTTTATATTATAATACATATTTCTGGGTCATCCTGTTATATTAGAAGTCTACCTTTAAAGTGAATTTATAGTTGGAAATGGAAATATAAGTTAAATTAATTAACTAAAAGAACTTTTATTTCCTTTGCTTGGTATTAGCTGTAAAATTTAAAAAATGATATAAGAAAAGGTATTCTAATAATTATTTTTAAATTACTCGTAAATTTGAGTTTCTAAACTAGAAATAAATTCTCTCTTGACTGTTCTTCTGAAAGTCTATTACTCAGAGGATAATTCTGCCAGGGTTATGATTTTTTGGGCTATAATTATTAAGCATTTTGTCTGGCTACTTTAATATTTTCGATATACATATTGTCTGCACACCATTAGTTTTGTAATCAAGTTATTTTCACTCTAAGTCTCATACTACATTGATAATTTCAACAAGCTGTGGAAAAGCTAATGTTCTTAGAAATATTTGATCATTTTCAAACTTAATCCTGTTGTCCTGCTGGCAAAACTGGATTTCGTGCTGTGAGACAGCTTTGTTATATGTGGCCACAGATCATCAATTTGCACTCAACTAAAGTGAAATTGGTTTGCTGCGTCTTCTGGACTTTTCGAAAGCTTTTGACAGCGTGAATCATTCGAGTTTACTACAAAATATCCTTTCTTTGTATAACTTTCCTTCATCAGCCATTGCAAGTATAAAAATATGTTTGTCTTATAGGCTCTAACAAGTGAAAT
This sequence comes from Dioctria rufipes, assembly GCA_963924295.1. Classification (NCBI taxonomy): domain Eukaryota; kingdom Metazoa; phylum Arthropoda; class Insecta; order Diptera; family Asilidae; genus Dioctria; species Dioctria rufipes. Next base: position 294,460,523 of record OZ002741.1, read on the forward strand.
AAAAGAACGTTTGCTCTAAGCTTTTACCACAGTATTTGCAGTCCCTCAAAGCTCGATTCTGGGACGACTACTTTTTAGATTATACATGAATAATCTCCCTAGCATTGTTAGAAATTCAAATATCTCTTAATAGATCGATTGGTTTGAACAAGAATGGGGTACAATGCATGAATGATGGGGTACAATGCTGTTGTAAATTGTTATTTATTCAATGCCAGTAAATCTTGGTGTATGTTGCAGTATATATAGAAATGTCGTTAATGTAGATAACGTACCTTCGACAACTTTAAACCGTTTTCCTGTGCCGTAAATGAGAACAACCAGGAATCTTGGAGACATATTTAATGATCACATGACCTGTTGCGACTTTATCAAAGCTCTTATAAGTGAAGACCATAGATGTCTTCAATAGTTATTTGTTAACTGCAGCGTAATTATCCATAGAAACTAAATTTAAGCTCATACAAGCCTTGGTTATGCCACATTTTAGTAAAGTAGTCTAAGGTTTCCGTCAGTGGACTCTGTCTGCAGTCGTTGGCTTGACGTACCTTTTATCGATTGTGTACGATTTATCTAAGGATTGTGAAGTTTTGACCACATCAGTTCGTATCAGCACAAAATATTTGGATGTTCACTTAAAACTTATCGCACATACAGGAGTTTAATTTTCATGTATAACATTATATATATATATTGTTATAAATTCTTCTTTCTTTCGTCTTATGCTTAGATGTCGCAAGATTTCTGTGTTCTCCGTAGCTGGATCCGTTACTCCTACCACCTGGCCGAGCGGTCACCAGTATGAAGTTCGGGCACCCCCAGTTGTATGCCAGTGGAGACGTAAATGTTCTACAAAATAATATAAAATTTTTTACCTCGTTACAGTCCTTTTGGTGTTTCCGGAACCTCGGAAATTGCACTCTGGGTTTCATACAACGCTGTACAGGTACCGACCTCGTGTTCAAATCCAGTCGGGCGATTTGTATTTAAGCGACCTTTGTCAAGGGCGAGCTATCAAGATTTACACGAATTCTTCCGCCAACCATATCATTAAACATTTTTTTATAGGATCGCGTCGTAAACAGCAGTCAATCCCTAGATCTGAGCCTCTTCGCTTCAGGATTTCTCTTTGTTTTTAGTTTGAAAACGCCAAATTTTTCTTTATTTAAAAAAACACAACTCGAACATTACTTTCTGCACAAAATACAAGATTTTTCCTTACTTAAAAAACAGAACTTCATGTTTTCGGCCGACCTCTGAACCTTAGAATACCTCTAGTTTTACATGTTAAAGTTATTTCACTTATTTCTTTTTTAATTATAATACATCTTCAAGTTTTGATTTTATTGGCTTTCAATTGTTTATTACATGTCAAAGTTATTATCTAATTTCAATTTTTAACAAATGTCCAACAACTTCTGCTTTTAATTCTGTTTTTTCTATGTGTCAGAGCTTTTTAAATAATTTCAGATTTTAATAAATGCCGAATTTCTTTCGCACTTTAATTTTCTACTACGTATCAGACTGTAAGTACTGTGATTCTACGTCTAAGCACAAACCCAGCAAAATGTTCGCGCTTCGATGTTACGTGTGGGTTTCCCTTTATAAAATCGGCTTGCGTGTTTTATTTGGGATGAACTAGGTATCGCGCGGAATTGTAAAGATGAGGTCTCGATCCCATTGTGGTTCAGTGTTTATCTCTGACAGATCAGCTGATAAAACTGTCAAACATTTTTCAGAAATCATAACATGCAATGTTTCTCTGTTTGTGTATCCAGGATTTGTGAACAAAATTGGATTTTGTTTATTTAAATGTGGTGTTATCGAGGTGGGGAATATCTCTTTTTAAATCTGGGAGCTTTTGTGCTGTTTTGGAAAATGGAACGTTGTTTCTTAACCTATGCGATGGCGCACTTTTCCCAAGTAGTCAACAACGTAGATGAGCTTCAAAGGATTTGTTCAAATCTGAACTTGGACACTTTGAACTTGGAAAAGATCCCAGTAATATGTATGGGTGGAGAGGACAGCCTTAATTCTCAGCAGCTTAATTTCATGGACAGAGTGGTAAGTAGTCCTGTAACAATATATATAGGTATATATACATATACAAAAAATCTAGGTATCTTTATGAATATTTAAATTTTCTACGCTCTGAAAGACACCGATAGCTTCTAATTCCTCACTATTTCTTTACTTTATATACGCAACAAATATCTGCAACTTTGTACTAGATTTAAAATATTTTTAAATTATATCCCAATCATAATATCTTTCATGTATGTTGCTTCTTTTATGGGTTTTCTTCACGGTTTCTCAACTTCCCTCAATTTCCGACTCAATAGTTATCTACCACTGAATTATTATATTTCGTCTATCAGTTAGTAACGTAATTATTTCGCTTTAATTATATTTTGATTAGATTGAAACTCAATTAAATTTAACTAATATTTTGTAATTATTAAAATGAATTGTGCAAGCAAAAGATGATATGTCCTATTGTACAGTAAACCAGTATATAGATAAATTGAAATTGAAATTCAAAACACTTTGTTTCTAATCTCCTGATATTTCACAGACGTTTCGTGTAATTCTCAGAAAGGGATTAATTCCATTAAGCCCCTAAAATTATTTACTTTTACGTAAATATTTCGATATCTTTGACGTGATATAGTACACTAGTCTGTGTATTTCAAAACGCCTAAAGTACTTTAGAAAATCGCAATGGAAACACATTATAAAAAAATACCATGCAGATATATGTACATCTGACTTCCTTCATTTAGGTCCATTTTATAATATACCTATCTCATTGAATGTTCTAGTACATATATAAACCTACAGTGCAAGCATATACACTACATATCTTAATAACAGAAAATCTCGTTATCTTGTCTAAAAATTATGCACAACTGGTAACAGAATATTTCTTTTTTCGTCCATGAAACCAATGTTCGGGGGTGGTTGACTTATGCAATTTCATGAAAGAGCACTTAGGGTTACGACAGAAGGGTACTCAAAAGGATGCTGAATAAAATTCATCGAATTCTTCAAGGACATGAAAAGCACTGTTTTTTCCCTTCCAAATATATACTGAAGAACGGTCGATGGGCTTCAAATATTTGCTGTGCAAAGGTTTTTTAATAAAAAAGGGATTTTGTAAAACTCGAACTAGTTTCACATGCTACATACACAGCTACATACATAAGTGATGTTACCTATTCAACTCCAGGTTTATAATTTGTTTTTAATTAATTTACTTTAATAGATGGGAAGCAATCAATTCCTTTCCTTGTTAAATTGACATTTCCGTAATTTGAAATAAACTGATTTACTAATGAAGGTCAATCTGTGCAACCAATTATCTATCTTCCATTAAGGTAATTGTGCTTGCTGTTAAAAGTAAAATTTTCTCTAATTCAGATTCCGCACAGTGCTAAAAGATGGTCAATCGAGTGAACTTCGTATTCTGTTGCTTAGTTTTCTTCTTGTTTTACTGCTCAAAAATATTAGGACTTGTCTCATTCAATTACGATGGAAAACAAAAAAAGATTCGAAATTCGAATATTTCATTTTTCTACTGCACCATTTTGTGCGCTGTTGTCGTTCTTGCTTCTGTTCCGGCTAATATGATCCTAACAGGGACCTACAGTGAAATCGAGAGTCAAACATTCATAGACATTTTGAATATTGTGCAATACACCATATTGACGATAAACGCAGGAATATCATTATTTGTTCCATTGGTTAAGAGAAAGAAACTTGTTGTAATTGTCAACAGCTTCTTGAAAAATTTTAAGGACATTCAATCTCTTACTAAAAATAATAATTTCTTTTCCGGATCATCACTAATTGTTCTTCTAGTTAAGCACACGATTTGTTCGATTCAAATTTTTAGTGATATTCCTTATTTAGTATGGAACCGACATAAGTTCTCTGGAACAATTTATGCTGCATGGACTCTTGCGATTTATATGTGGATTGTCCTTTCATTTGTGATCAATATGTATTTTTTCGTGTTTATAATTGTGGACGCCCAATATAGCCACTTAGAGCTATACCTTAAACGTATTTTACAAGAAGTGTTTCACATGAGTAGACACGAAAACCGTAAATTCATTTTAATGCAAAAATGCTGCGATTGTTGTGATAATATTGAAAACGTTCTTAATATTTACACTAATATTACAAAGACGGTTAAAGTTTGTAAAGACTTCTTTGCAATTCAAGTTTTATTTGCTCTGTTCAGCTCTTTTTCGTCCATAGTTCTGATATTTTTCTTTTACTACAAAGACTTTATCCAGGGCGGACAAGTTAATTTTTCTGATTTATTATTTAGTATTTCGGAGATATTCAATATTGCGTTATTAATTGTTGTAGTGAATACAGCAATGAAGAGATCGAGAATAGGAATTAACCTTCTAGATAGCTGCATTGAAAATATTGATGAAAGACTTCACAGAAGTGTAAGATTTTTTAGATTTAATAAAATAAAATTACTACAGATATTTTCGACTTTTTTTTTTCCATTTCAGATTGAGGAACTTTACTTACAACTTTTGTTAGATGAACATAGCATGAGCATTTTTGGACTTTTTGTTCTGAATAATGAATTCACCATCGCATTTGTCAGTGCAGCTTTATCCAATTTCATTATATTGGTACAGTTTCATCAATCATTTTAAACGTATTAATTAAAAGATATGAATATTAATGGTATTCCTAACAATTAACATGAAATATATTTCAAAGTTTGTATTTTTAACTCTAAATAAAATATTTCGACTTAGTTAGTTTAGTGTAGTTATAAAATAGTTTTTTAAAAAAATATGTTCAATTGTTTCTTCTTGTGTGCTTAGTTATTTTGGTTTTCAAATGCAGAGAATAAATCCAAAAATAGAAAATGTTTTAACTAATAGTTTTATAACGGAAACCATACATGGAATGATCAGTTTATTTGGTGCGTGCAGTTTCTTTGTTTAAATCTAATAATCTGTGTATACGAACAATACTATTTCTCCGGACTTATAGTAGTGCTCTTAAAAATACTGTATTATACAAGCTAAATTATAATACAAATCCATGTATATATTATGTACACATTTAATGCAACTCATTACTGCTTTCATATTGTATTTATACTTTATACATGTATTATACATATATAAGTACAGCACAGTTATTTCTACGTCCTCTAGATCTGCTTAGTTAATCTGTAGCTAACTATATTTGGGCTAGAATCCCAAAGCTACAGAACAGGAAAAGAAACTCTGGAACTCTGAACTCTTGCACAGAAACATTTTCCAGGATCTGTAGTCAGTGAGGTTGAAGCGAACCACAACAGTCCCTCCCTGCAGACGGCTATCGTCCCAGGAGAGATGACTAGAGCGCCGCTACCAAGATCTTCACACCAAACTCAATTAAATGAAACCATACAAAACGCCGGGTGAAGATGAAATCTTCCCGGCTCTGCTACAAAGATGACTGGAGGAACTCATGCCAATCCTGATCAAAACCTTTAGAGCTAGTTTTGCAAAGCATGGAGGAAGGTAAAAGTAAAATACATAACAAAGGTAGAAGGTAAACCTGAAGCCCAGCCCAGGTCATATCGGCTCATAAGCCTGACTTCATTTGTTCTTAAGTGGAAAGGCACATCAGAGACGGAACGCTCAAGGTGCATCCATTAAGTTATCCATCCATTAAGTTATCCATCCATAAGTTAACTACTTAACCTGACAGACGGAATAAGAAGGACCATTGACAAAGGGCCCCTTTTGATAACATCTCTGTTAAGTCAATAATGCCTGCATTAGTTAGACATGGAGTGTGTACAATACATAACAGACAAATTCAGGCTATGCTTTATAACAGGGTAAAAAGGACGCAGCTATCTGGTGAGATACTGGAGGTTCGCCCCACCAGGGGTTGTTCCCAAGGAGGAGTACTATCTCCTCTGCCGTTGTCCATGGTGGTTGACCATCTTTTAGTTCAACTAAGCAGCCAAGGTATTGAATCTCAAGGTTACACCAATGACCTTGTGATCATTATCAGAGATAAATATGAGCGCTTTCTTTCTAGAAAGCTTCAGGAAGCCCTAAATTTTGTTCAAGACTGGTGTGCCACACAGGCTATCAGTCAATCCCAAAAAAAAAAACAACAATTATACCCTTTACCAAAAGAAGGAACATGGGGAACTTAACTAACCCTATCTGCAGCAGCATGGGGAATAAATATCCACAAAAGACAACCACCAGGAAGCTGAATAAGCTCCAAAAGATGGCCTGTCTAAGGGTAACTAGTGCCATGCGCACAGCATCTACTAGCGTTCTAGAGGCACTATTGAATCTATCGGCACTCTTCGACTCATTTTGTACAGACACTCTGAGGGTCTACGCATTCTAGTAAAAAGAATTGAAGTAAATCTAATACTGGGTATGATGCCAGACAGAATGGTTGTTGAGCGCTATCTCCGTCTGCCCTTCAAGCTCATTATACCAGACGGGGAAAAAGTAGATAAAATTCTAGCATATCAAGCCTAATCTGGTACACCGGCAGATCTAAAACAGAGAAATGAGTAGAAGCAGGAATATATGGCGTTAAGTCTAGAGCTAACATCTATCAAAGTCTAGGAAGATACGCCTCAATATTTCAGGCAGAGTTATAATCCTGGAGGCTTAAAAAGTGAGCCAGAATGAACATAGTGTAACTACTCTCAGCTTTTTCGTCATTGGTAAATAGGAGGTCGTTACTGTCAGGAGATTTTATTGCCGGTATGTTAATTGTTCCGGCCAGTCCCGATACATTTGTAACTTTTTTGATTGCATTAGAACCTAATTGTATGCCAGAGAGCTTCCGGGACCAGTAGTTATGATAGTGTATTCTTATTTGGTCTTTAATAATATTTTCTAAGCAATGATTTGACTTCATTTGGAAGATGATGGATTGTAGTTGAGGTAATTTTTTTTTTCTGAATGATCTTTATTATCGAAGGGGGTAGCTGGAATAAAGTTGGAGTAGTTCACTGTTATTTTGGGAGTACTGACTTCTATGGCGTCCAATAAAATTGTATCTAAATCGTTGATCTTTTCATCGATCTCTGGTATTTGTAAGCATCTATTAGTGGCCAAGGAAATTTGTCGTAATGCATTCGTTATAGTGAGTTTATAAAGGGTCCACTTGGTGTTGGCATAGTCCAGGATTGTTTTTGAGTTCGCTATAGCAATTCTCTGGTGTAGATTAATATTCATTACAACAGCCGTATTATCAGACGGATAGTCTAGGATAGAGAGCTTACAATTATCGTTGTAATTAATAGCGATGTCACTAGATAAAATAAATATATCTATTATTGAGGGCATGTCTCTGTTATAGTAAGTACGCTCATCCGAATTTTCTATAGATAGTGATTTCTCAATGCCGTTATCCATATACCATTGATGCAGTGAATTACCTGTTGTATTTATTATGGTAGGGTTATTATTCTAAAGTTGATGTCTAGCATTTACATCCCCACCTATTATGTAGTAATCACATTTTACTCCACAAAACAGTTTGTGTAAGTCATGCAATATTGAGTTGAAGCCAGAACGGTTATATACCGATATTACTGCGATGGTTCTATTATTACTAAGTGTTATTTTAATCGTTGTAGCTTCAATATATTCGAAATTATTAGGGATGCCAATGCTGTAATATTTTAAGCTACTTCTTATTAGTATGGCTGTGCCTGCACCACCTATTGGTCTGTCAGTCCGTATTAAGTCATAATTTTTAAATTTTGGTTTATGATGTAGGTTTCGGATACCAATGCTATATTTGGTTAATGTGTTCCAATAAAACTGTCAAGTTGGTGCTGTTTGTGGTATAAAACTAGTGAATTTACATTAATTGTGATTATTTTTAATTTATTTTAGCCGGTCATACTTGACTGTTCATGGACAGTTCAGTTAAGAAGGATAATAGTGAGAATCTTTTTGAGGCCAGCCCGTCCCTTTAACTCGTACACGAATTTGTCTGTCTGTATATTTCGTTTGTACTATTTTCGACACTGTCGTAGACCCAATTTTCGTCATCACAGCGTGCTGAAATTTGGCACACAGATTCATGTCGCGTGACAATTGAATCTATCAAAATTTGAACCGGAAATTTCTATGGAATACCCGGAAAATCGGGAAAAAACATTCGAAAATTTGGTAGTGATCGATTGATTAGTGATAATACCGTTTTAGGAAAAATGCAGAGTTTTCCGATTTTTCCGAAAAGATTTTCCGGAATTTACCGATTTATCCGGAAAATTTTCCGGTAAAATGTTTTCTAAATTATGCAGGATCAAGTTCCCTATCAAATGTCATCATTACTTTCTCTCCGACAATGGCGAAAACTTGCAGAAAAAATCGAGGAAAATTCATGTGAAACGCTTTTCCGGAGTTTTTCCGACCAAGGAAGTGTTTGAGCGTTTTGCAACCTAAGACAAAGTTGTAGAGCGAAATGAGTTGCATAAAGTTGCTTTTGTGGAAAACTCCATGGAAAACCCGGAAAAGCGGGAAAATCATCGTAAAAATTTCCATCGATGTGATTAGTGATAAATCTGTTTCAGGAAAAATGCAGAATTTTCCAAATTTTCTGGAAATTTTTCCGAAAATTTCCGGAATTTTAAGACTTTTCCGGAAAATTTTCTGACAATAAAGTTTTATAAGCTATGCGGATTTATTTTTTTTTTTCATCCTACTGGCATCAATACTTTCTCTTCAACAAGCATGAAAACTTGCATGAAAAATCGAGGAAAATTCATGTAAATTTTTAAAAAAATTACATAGTAATAGTAAAAGTCTGTGGAAAATATGGTAAATCGTGAAAAATCATGTTATATGGGATCAAGTTGGAATACAGCTAAAAGGCGCTGTTTAAAACATAATTTGAATTTCAGAAAACCGTTGCAGTACTTCAACGATTTGATACTCGAAAAATGTTTGTTTTCGGATCGGCACCAAACATGATTTAAAATGTCTGTAATGATAAGCTGAACAAAAATTTCCAGGCAACCACGGTGCTGACTTCCAATCACCTCATCGTAACTGCTTTAAAAATTTCAAATTTTTCGAAACCTCGGTAAACCGTGGTCCAAGTTATCGAAACTTTTCGCATTGTGTTCGAAGTACGGTCAGTCGATTGAAAACTCTCGAGTCGTATAGACACAAAAAAATTTCACTGCGAATATTCAAAAATTGACTCAAATTAAAGAAGAAAGAAAGAAATATAAGGATAAATATAAGAAAAATTAAAGGAAACGGAAAATTAAAAGGAAAACGGAAATTAAAAAGAAAGTAAGAAACTAAAATTAAATTAGAATTAAATAAAAATATAATTAAGTTTGGTTAAATTGATATTAGAACAATTCAGTTAACGTGAAAAAGGCAGAAAATAAAATAACTAGAAAACGAGTTTTCAAACAAAACTGAGGCCAAGAAGCATGAAAAAGTAGAAAATAAACTTTTATTCACACACAGAGGTGGACTCAGATTTTATTCGCTGTCAATCACCGATATATTTCAGTAAGATCAATCAGAGGTAATAAGCGATTTGATTCATGAAGAGAAAGAATATCCAAGAGAAATGTCAGAGGTGGACTCATATTTTTTGATTGGGACATTTCTCTTGAATATTCTTTCTTCATGAATCAAATTACCTCCGATTGATCATACTGAAATATATCGGTGATTGACAGCGAATAAAATCCACCTCTGCGTGTGAAAAAAAGTTTATTTTCTACTTTTTCATGCGGCTTGGCCTCAGTTTTGTTCGAAAACTCGTTTTTTACTTATTTTTTTGTTTTGTTTAAGTCAGTTAGCTTTTTATAATTTGGGAGAAATTCGTCCAACTTTTTGAAGAAACAATCAAACATGATCATGCCAAAGAGCATGCAGCACTCATAATTGTGAAAGTTGAAGTTATTGGGGCTGTGGGAGTTATTGTTTTTAGGCCTAGTTAGCTGAAGTTTAGTAAGGGTATTGTTTAGTAGAGCCTGATTCTTTAATAAGCGAGCATAGCTTATATTTTTATTGATGTAGCCTTGTTTTTCAGTTCTATTTTCTCGCGCTTTCTGTTAAGTACTTCCAAATATTTCTCGTATTTTCTATAATTTGCTGTGTGGCCACTTTTGCCACAGTTGACACACTCCGGTGTTGCTGCTTTTTGGGTTACCATAAACCCATTTTCGTCGAATACCATTCGAGTAATCTGGTCGTTTAGCTCACTTGTTTTGTTTGGTATAGGGCATTCGCGTGGCTTATGGCTACCTTTATACTTTACGCGTCTATAAGCCATTGAGCAGTTGCTTGCAACTTGTCCGAATCTGTGGCAGTTGCCGCATTGCGTCATAATCGAAGGCTTAAACTTATAGAACACTTCTTTTTGTCCTAGAATTTAATTCGTTTTTAATATCTCAGAGATATCAGCTCCAGATTTTATTTGTAGTAACCATAATGCATATCTTGTGCTATTGGCAGCAGTTGACCACGTAAGAGGGGAGATTTTGACTATTTCCAATTTAGGAAATATTCTACAGAATTCAGAATTAATATCGTCGCCATCATACGAAGGTTCTAGATTTTTTAGTAATACTCTAAGATATTTTTCCTATTTGTGAGTATAGGAAAAATGAGTTACTTTTTCGCTATTTAGCAGTTCTAGTGTCTTCTTATAATCATTCAGATTAGTTAGAAGAATATGCATTATATTCTTATTAATTCTTTTAAAGAGAAATTTTCTACTATGGATACATAATCAAAATTTTTTTTTTAGCATTCCTTTAAGTTAAGGTTATACGCCACTATTGGGAATGGTTTTACTTCTGCCATAGCTGCGTTTTTGGTTTTATTATTTATAGTTTGTTTGTTATGATCTAACGTACTATCTGACTCAGGGTGGGACCCCTGTATATCCATATCAACTTCCTCACCATCACAGGGGTTAGAGTCTATGTCGTTTAGTGCGTGAAAACTATTATTTTTTCCAGAATTTTTACCACTTGTGTGTTGTTTTTTTTTGTATATTATTTGAAGACTTAAGTGTCTTCTTTTTGTTACTTAAATTAATAAAAATAGTTTACTTCGTTCACTTCATTGTCTAAAATAAGACTCCGCCTCCTGAATGTGAGAAATGACGTATTTATACTCAACAAATTATCCTAGAACCTTCCCGTAAATTCTATTCTCCGAACCCAAAGTTTACTAAGATGTCAGTAGCCTAATGTTCTTTCTATTTCCGACAGATGTCGCTTGTATCACTTTGTGGCGAGTAACAATATAATAATTCAATTCTCAATACGTCCTGTGAATTGTGATACAATGATTACTTATATCAATAATTGTAGCTTAATTGAATACGCACACAATTAAACTCGATAATCCTATAATGGGTTGCAGCATAGCAAAATTATTTTGATGACATGTCTGAGCAAAAGTGTAGCAAAATGCGCATGCTGCTAAGTGTGGGTTGACCTACTGAATTGCTTCGTCAAGAAGCAAATGTTGCTCCGTTTTACGATACATTTATATCGGAGCAAGCAGGCTCTAGAATACTGTTTGCATCTTTTCTCAAATATGCTACAAATGATTTGGGCCAATACACTTGATTATTTGCTTTCCAACCACGAGGAATAAACGCATATTCAACTGCGTGTACATTCACCCACCTTTTAACAAATGCCCTTATCTTGTATTCAAATGATGATGCTAATGACATGATATACTGTTTTTAAGATGTAAATAAAATAAAGGAGTTAGTTATATCGAGATGTCGTAACCATCTCTCTGTTTGACAATCAGTTCAATTATTTTCAATTGTCAAATCTCTTTTGACTATTTAAGGCAAGATTCCATAATTTAGAACGAAATGCCTATTTGAAGTCGACATTTTTTTATAGGCAAAATGATCGTTTTTGTTGAACAAAAAATTACCTAAACAAGGAATTTTGTCCTCAAAGTCGAAAATTTTGGTTATTTCGCCTTGCCATCTAGGAAAGTCGTTGTATAAGGAAAAATTTTAAGTCAAACTAACTTTCAGGTCGATAGATGTAATATCCACTTGCGTGGATCGAAAGAAAAAAATTCTGCGTGTCAACATCGGTGCGATACAAATTCATCAGCAATGAATTTAGGCGCATTAAATCGCAGAGGGATTCACGGCCACATATTCCGAGCTCGGCAGGCACCAAAGGAAAAGTACTTAAGTGAAAGTACAAGTACGGAAGGCCTGAGTACTTTAGGGTAAGTACAAGTACTGCAATTATGAAAAGTACTTGTAACTTGTCTATAAAAAGTACTGAACACTTTTTGAAATACTTTTTAAAGTAATTTTTTAGAATTTTTGTACGTTGGCAGTAAAAGTTTATAGAGTTCAGTTAATAGATCTTAATAAATAAATACCTTCTGAAAACTATAATATGTATAGTAACCAGTGGCTAGTATTTATAATTTTTTATAGTTTTCGGTGCTGCACGCAGGGGCGGATTTCCCTATAGGCCGAGTAGTCCCGGGCCTAGGGCGGCAGATTTAGGGGGCGGCGATTTTTTCTTGTAGTTGTGGGTATTTCATTACATTTTTATACTTTTTCGTTTTTTTAAATAAAATAATTCGTTGGAAAGTGTTATTTTTAATTCTACTCCATTTTTTTCAAATCTACTCCGATTTATGAGGCAGCCTACTCCGCTAATTCTAGCCTGGGGTCCCTTCACTGGATATAGATCATTCAATTTTTCGTGTTTTACAGGGAGTAGGGGGGCGGCAATCTTCCATGGGCCTAGGGTGGCCAAGTGATCAAATCCGCCCCTGGCTGCACGTAGAGTAAAACTTTCACATTTCATGACTACACTCATAAAAACTATTACAGGTCCGCCCAAGCACCCATTGTCGCCTCCAATAATGTATGAAAATAAATTCTAAGGAAAAAATTCCCACTAAATTTCTAAGAAAAAATTGAGGCCTTCCCTACATCAGGTCGAGGCATCGTTGATTTTATATTGGAGCGTGGCATTGCTTGCTTACCCAAGTCGAGGCATCTTCGATTTTATATTCGAGCGAAACGTTACTGGTTTTTGTTCTACTTGCCCAGACTTGTTTGTATGTTATTAGTTTGTCTAAGGTTCTGCCTTGACGCGTGAGTGCGGCACATACTTTGACAGTTCTTTGCGTGCTTTAAAATTCAACAAAAAAGGAGTTGCGCTAGAGACTGTATTTGCTTTTCTACGAAGAGTAAGTATTTGTAAGTACTTAATACACTCAGAAATACTTAAGTAAAATTGTTGGTACTTAAGTACAAAACTAAGTCTTAAGTACAAGTAAATAGAAGCAAGTATTTATGTGCAAGTACTAAGTAGGGGCATTTCAAAAGTATTGAGTAATAAGTCTTAAGTAACGAAAATGTACTTTAAGTAGTACTTAAGTCCTTTTTTACTTAAGTATTGCCCAGCTCTGTAGATATTACTTCTGAAGTAGTGACGCACAAGCTCTTGCAAATTATTTACAAGTAAATGCAACTTTATTTAGTTAAACTAGAAACTCTTCGATGGACAATATAAACAACGTTTAATCAGTTATAGTGCGTTTCATGTTACATTGTACAAATGCTATTTTATATCAAATCCTTAGGACATTTCTTGTTGATGATATCCGTCGATTTGTTTTTTTTTAACCCTAGAGAGATAACCATATTTCACGGTACCCTTAAGATAACCATAAGTCGACTCGACGTGCGCATGTTTGTGTGGGCATATTTTGGATTATGTATATAATAGGTTTATAAATGTTGTAATGAAAAAGATTAAAGTTTATTTATATTTTCATAAGAAAAATTATTATTATATATAATAAAAGAACGTTATTTAGTGCGAGTTACGCATCCAGCCTAAACTTCTTTATACCTAAATCATCTAAATCTATATTCATAAATTCCATATCATAATTTTCCAAATTCCAAATTCATTTATTAAAGACAAAATTGCTTAAAGACAAAAATGCTCAAATCATCATTTTACAATTTTTATTTTCCCACATTCTGTAAAGTCGAGTTCATAATTTTCGCATAGAGGAAATAACAAAAATATCGCTAGACGAAACCTTAGCAAAAAGAGATTTTATAAGAGAGGTATCAAATTAAATGCAGGCATTCCAATTTGGACTGTAAAGTGTTTTTCATTAAATAAAGTAAAAGTGTTCTAACCAGTCGAGTTTTGCATTGTAATATGTTTTTTTTATTATTATTATTAATTTAAAAAGGTTACAACGTAATTCGCGTCTTGAATGTTTTTAAACTAACCGGCCGCCGGAATGCAATTATTAACGCAATTGAAGATTATTATCGTGTTCTGATCTAAAAGGTGCCAAGATGGTTTTCCAAAAATACCACTTTATAAACTGTATTTCGATTCTCGATTGCAAACAATTTTTAGTAATTTAATTTTTATTTGAAAAGAACTTTTATTATTGAATTTTATAGAACTGTTTTATATTTTAACGTAATACTAATACTTTTAAATTAGACACCTGTTTTAAAATTAACAGTTGGACTCCTGTTTTTCTCCTTTTGCACACAATACAAAATCTAGACTAACATATCAAAAATATTTTCAAAAACTATATAAAAAACTACTCTGAAATCCATTTATCCCGAATACGTAACACAGTGGTAACAAAATAATTTATATTGTGGAGTGATGCTAGAAGAATGGGAGGAGCGCGGGTATATAAAATAATTAGGCCATACAAGAGATATAAGCCACCACATATCTTCAAACCATACCTTAATCTGTTCAGTAGTCAACTAGACGGCCGTGTTTTGAAAAGTTGCAGCGTTTTGTCATACTTTGAAAATTTTTGGTCAGGCAGAGAAACTTGGACCTTTACACGGCAATTCATCTGAAGCATGGATCAATGAAGTCAAGATCTGGCGGCGATGAATTTAAGATAAAACAATTAACAATTCGCTGAAGGCTCTTGATATCTGTAGCAAGGATGGGTTTGAAAATTATGCCACCTATGACCACAACTAAGAATGAGCATTCATTTTCCACTTTGCGTAGTCTCAAAACCTATTTAAGGGTCGATGCAATTCCTTATGATTTTTTCTCGACCTTGGCGTATAAATTTAATGAAACAAAGAAGAAAAGAATTTGTAGATGTATTGAACATATTCTTCGTACAAATTTGTCATTAAGGGGTACAATGATATTAATTAAAGTATTTAAGTTTGTAGTTCGAGTAAGACTTGCAAAGTACGCGAACGACTTCGAGTAAGCACTTGTATAACGTGAAAAAATTAAAGTGGATTACTTGATTTATTATTTAAATATTGAATTATTGTGCTCCAATTTGAAATAAATATGCATGCCGTAAACTTACAATAAACAAATTAAGTTACCACTTTGAATACGTAAAAATGTTTTTGGATTACATTTTACTTCGGAGTAGCAGTAGGTTTTTCCATCATTTTTTTAAGTAAACTAAAAACTTTTGGAAAAAAAAGTAAAAACTAGAAAAATAACTAAAAACCGGCGGCTAGCTGTCAAAACTGATACTTTCGAAGCTTTTACTTTACAATTTTTCTCTAGTTAAATCAAGTAATAAATTGTACGGAGGCGAAAAGTGATGTCAACCATTTTCGAGTACACAAGCGTCTTTGTGTAAAAACTTAGTTTTACAAGTTTGTACTTTGAAGCTAGTACGCGAACAGACATTTTGTGGTGAAATTTACATTAAATTTACTAAATAAAGGAAATGTGTCCTTTGCCTTATAGTGTAATATTCCCTGATTTTCATAATATTTACGTCAATATGACGTTCTTTCATTCTCCACTTACGTAAATCGGACGTAAATATTATGTAATCTAAACTAAACCACAATTAATCACTGCCCTAATTTACGTCGAATAGACGTAAATTCTACCTGAAAAATAGAGGAAATGTTGCTTGGGTATTGATTTAGAATTAATTGTGAAAATCCAATAATTTTACCAGTTTCCTTGTTGATGAAAAGCGCTCATGGATAGCATGTCGATAGCAATATTTTGCAAAACCGGAATAATTGTAATCGGATTAATTAGAATTTTCTAAAAGTCTAAAGCATATATTTTCTTTAATGACATGACAAGTTAAGCACCCTGCGGTGATATCAATGAACAGAATAGAACCAGTTCGACCAAATTCATTTGCAGATTTGAATTTCGGTTTTTTCCGCAGTTATTTATATCACGCTAACCCAACTCAAATTATAATATCAAAAACAGTTGATGAATTTTTCATTCTAGAAGTTTACATTGTTTGTTTAGGAGGCTGGAGGACATGCTCTTCCGATAATAGACTATCTCAAATATAAGAGGTCGTTGACTTCTCTATTTCGTGCATCTTTCTTAAAGAAAGCAATCTAAACTTTATACATATTACGAGTAGGTATATCTGTATAGATATAGTTTAAACATTTTCTTTATCCAGTGTCCTGCTCTTGATTTTTATTTGCGAGGAACATAAAAGGGGATGTAATACGGTCTTGACAGAGGGAAAAAACCCGGATACATGTTTTTCAGTATGCTATGGAAATAAAGGAGATGTAAGTCTTGTATACTTTCTAGCCTTGCGGGTGGATAAAACATTTTGATATATGTAAGTATATAAGCTAAACATATTTATTAGAACTCAATACATAGAAAAGTTCCGTTTTCTTTTCTTGGTTAAGGAAATTAAATTTGACTTATGAGCCTCTAAAAAGGTTTCAAAATAAAGAATATGGTCGGCGCGACATGGATAAAATTAATGTAACTAAGTTGAATATATTGAGTGTTTACCAACACTTTATACAGTTTTTTTTTCTTATTTTCAGTCTATCCAACAGATTAATCCTACTCATATAGCATTTGCGATTCAGTTGTTTGTATTATATTAAGACAACATGGCCATCTTCCAGGTGCTTAGAAGTAGATCAATTTTATGGTAACCTTGTTCGGCCTACTTAAGTTTCTGATGAGTGACGGTTATGGATAATTTACTACTCTTGCACGTCAGTCATGAGTTGTTCAGGTTTTAATTCGAAATGCGACAGCTTTTCTAAATGTATACAATTCTATAAGGTGAAAAAAGTCTACACTGTATTGCACGTTTTACACAGAATTAATCTCAATATTCTTCGACTTTTCATAAACTAATAAGAATACAATAATAATAATAAAATGCAATGAAATGTACTACAAAATCGATCAACGTTTCCCTCGTATATAAACTCGCGAATGACTCCAGTCATCATCTTCTTTACTACAGGCCATGGTGTTGAAAATGCATATGTATGAGAAACGTGTCGCTTGAACGATTTTAGCATTGTGCCTTATGGAAAAACAAATACGTTTCATGTTTAAAAATATATATAAAATAAACGACGTTTCTGGTGACGAAAGCTCTAATGCCTGTTTATAGGTCAAAATGTTTACTTTTAGGAAAAAGAAAGTAATTGTGAGTATTTCAGCAAAACTACGAAGTGGTTTCACATTTTCCTAAGCTCTACCCAATTCGCTGTGAAATGAGAGTAATAGCTTTCGCTCAACACGAAAAAGTTCTTTTTTAAGCTTGAAGTCTCTTTACCCGGCAAAACATGACCATGATTGTCTAATGAAAGACAAATTCAAATGAATAATAATTATACTTATGAATTTAATATAATAATTAAATTCCTTTGAATTACATTGTTTGTCAGACCTTTTTTTTTTTTTTTGTTTTTTTATACCTATGATGCAAAGCACAGCGTGGCAGGAAGGAGATAGGGAAAGGATTAAGGGATATGAGGAGAGCGGCGGAGGTGCCGATGTATGTCGCCCTTAAACTTTTGCAGGTTGTATGCCGGAGGAAAGACAGAAGATGATAGACTGTTGCACATTCGCACAGTTCGGGATATTTTAGTGTTCGGCCAAAGGTAATTTGAAGGGTAAAAGGATGAGCGCGGGATGCAGCGCGAGTATTGTATGCAGGAACTATTCTACAAGGGATCAGACTAGATATTTCATCAGAACATTGGCCATGCATATAGCGATAAAGGAGCGAAGGGCATCCAACATTGCGACAGTGCTCGAGCGAGTCGATATGACGAGTAATTGCCACATCGCCAATGAGCTTGCAGGCTCTCTTTTGGACAATATCCAATGAAGCTAAGGATGTGCGACCAGCCACGACCCAGATATGGGAATTGTATTCCATTCTAGGTCTGATGTAGGACTTGTAGAGGAGCGCTATATTTGATGGGCTGAAATATTTCTTACACCTTTTCAAAAAACCAAGACATTTTGATGCTTTATAAAGACATTAATTTTAAGCTTTTGATCATCAATTTGACATTCTATAATTTTGAAAAATTCAACAAAATACTTCTTTCAGTTTTCGCTTCTAAACAACTTTTCAAAAGCATGGAATGACAAATTTGAAGTACACAAAAGTGTAAGCGTTAAACTCAAATCCCCCGTGCATGCATAATTAATAACTACTGCCACCAATGCAATGATATTCGTATTGGTGTGCTGGGCCCCGTCATCGTGGTTTCGAGTGTCCTGAAGCGTCGTTTAAATATTGCGTGAGAGATAGAAAAAAGGTTGATCACGAGCAGTCGTGGAGTAAAGTCCTCTTCAAGGAGCAATACGGCCCTAAGTTTCAGGACAAGTCGGACAAGGGGGCGCAATGGCGGGTTCTGACCTAAAAGTGCAGTGATTGTGCGTAGTGATTAGTGTTGTGCTATTTCCAGTTCATTAAATTAAATAATTTTAAGTAAATTCTGTAAGCGTGATTCGTTTCGAATCACAAAAAGTCTTACATTTTCAGAAGTGGGATGATACCTCAAGGCCAGCAGTGAGAGATGCAAGTGGTTTTGTTTTCAATTCCTAGAATGCTGTGTACACACTCATATACAGTGGGGTATGGATGTGCACCTAAGTGAATACGGGCAACTAGCCACTGGAGTTGAGTACATCGAGCATAGTACGCGACTTGTGGTGTACACTCATATACAGTGGGGTATGGATGTGTACCTAAATGAATACGGACAACCAGCCACTGGAGGTTAGTACACAAGCACAGGTACGCTATGAGAGGCGAAGGTATGACTAAGAGTATCTCTCAATGCTTCGGTATCTGCGTAATCAATTTTTGTGTGCGTACTGAATTTGAAGAAGTTCAGGTACTGATGTGATGAGTCAGTTCTTTTTCTGAATAAAATTTTATTGCGGTTAAGGAAAGGAAAATGTTCGTGTAATGTTTTTCCTAAAACTCACTGTTGCGCCGGATGATGAAAACAGGATTCGTAGAATTCTGTTGAATACATAGCTGCTGAAAATAATTTAAATAAGTTTTATATGCGAAAAGGGGAGGGTTGCATTGGAGTGATTAGGAACTGATTTCGGGCATTCGTTTTGTGACTAAGTAAGTGGAAGGTACGACACAAATTGTGAAGGAAGTTTAGATAGTGAAAATATTATCTTTTGGCTCAAGTTGAAACTGAAAAGTGTTGCTCATGTTCAATTAATAAGTAATTAAATTGATTGACTAGTTTGTGTGAACAAAATTAAACTGTGAAGTGAACTAGTGACGGACAAGCGTGCACAGGATTTGATGTAGATAGAACGTTAATCTATTGGATGAGTACCTATTTATATGTAGCTTTGCTTTTGATAAATTTAATTAACTTTCAATTACTATAAAAGAATCGAGCAGCCAGCATTTATTTGTCTGATGCATTAATTTTAGTATTTGATCATTTTATCATATTTAAATATATCCTTCTATACTCATTTACATACATAAGGCAGACTAAAAGAATTACATAAATCATTCTTCGTTGATTAATTTGTCGATAGCACTATGCGAAGGTGTTATGAATATATCGTCAAGATTTTAATGTAATAAGTGAACCATTTTTGCAATTATACGAAGGAGCTACATAAACAATTCTCCGTTGAATTAGTGATTTGGTGTCATCCATTATACGGAGGTCGTATTTTGATGAAAAATATATTTTCAAGATTTTAAAGTATTTAGTGGTATGCGTGAGTAATAGGGTAAGGCGGAATCTATATTGAAGACTTGGAAAAAAAAAATTTTTGCAATTACTTGTAATAAGTGAATAAACAGTTCTTGAGTTTTATTACCTTTGAAAATTAAAAAAATATATATATATTCTTTTCACAGATTTTCAAAATAAATAAATATATAAATAATAATTAGTAATCCGTTCGTGGGGTAAGTTTCAATTGAAAGTTTATACTGACTGCGTCAGTCAAATTTTGATATTAGCGATTTGGTGCTTCTTATATTAATATGAGTGACAAAACAAACAGAAGTGGACGAAAACGGCTGGGTGTAGGTAGCAGCATGTCGTCTGAATCGCGAACGAGTGAGAATGTGGTCGATCGATCCATCGACAATAATACAATGCCGCAATCGTCTACGGACTGTCAGCCGATAAATTTTAGAATGGGTATGGCCGAGATAACTGGCCTGATCCCGGAATTTTCTCCAGGCGATCCCAATAGTTTAAATATCTCTGAATGGTTGAATGTTATCGAAAAGCTACGTTCAGTTTATGGGTGGAACGAGAAAACTACCCTGTTGTATTCGTCGTTAAGATTAAAGCAAGCAGCTCAATTTTGGAATCAGACCAGGGATTCGACTGATGATTCGTGGCAAAAATTTAAAAGGGATATTATCAATGGGTTCCCTAGCGCAGTAGATGAGTCGGCAATTCACGCCAAACTAATGAGTCGGAAACGAAGGGAGAACGAACCAATCGGGACTTATTTCTATGAGGTCTTGGCATTGGCAAAACGTGGTAAGCTTAGTACCGAATCGATTATAAAATATCTTATATCCGGTATTGGGGATAAAGGATTAATTACTGTTCTTACGGCATCTGATTGTGAAACACCAACGGAGTTATTAAAGAAGATTAAAGAGTACGAAGGTATTGCGGAACAACAAGTCACGCGAAATCGAGTAATCGGCGAGCGAGTGCTTAACAATTATAATGGTAGGGCCCGAATAAAAATGCGGTCACCTAGTGGCGTGGTCCGGAAAGGGAATTTATCCGCACCATGTTTTCAAGGTAATACGAATGGTATGAAGCAGTTTGCGGGAAATTGTTTTAGGTGTGGTAAAATGGGTCACAAATCCAATGTATGCACATTCGCACAGAATAAGGGAGTTGTTAGGAAGGAAGATACATACAAAAGAATACGAATGTTAAGAGAGGAAAAAGATGAGCTACATAAGGAAATTGAGGTAGAAGGAGTGATCTTGCGAGCCTTCATTGATTTAGGCAGTGAATGGTCAACTATACGTTTTTCGGATTGTAGCCAACATGGATGGGAAATAGATGAAGACAGGAGAATAACGTTGACCGGTTTTGCAGGCGGAGTTTGCAGGTCCCTGGGTTCTATTGAGAAAACAGTTGGAATCGGCGAAGTACAGGCCCTAATTGAGATCGCCGTAGTAGAGGACAGAGTCCAGGATACAGCAGTAATAATCGGACAGAATTTTACCAATCGTCCGGGAGTACGGATAATTAAAAAATGGAAGGAGTTGGAGATATTGAAAGACAATTCAAATGAAGAGGTACAGCCGCCGCCAAAAAGAATTAAGTTTGATAGACGTAGACAGATGAAGATCGTGAAATCACCCATTACGGTAGATGAACTCGACATTGGGAAACTGGGAACGGAGGAAACCAACGAGAAACTCGTAAAACTCTTAAACTCATACAGAGATTGTTTTGCAACGAAAACCGACGATTTGGGAAAAACAAACCTGATAGAGATGAAGATAGAGATGAGAGATAGGACTGTCGTTCGGTACAAACCATATCGTGTACCGTATCATCAAGAGGAGACGTTAAAACAGATCGTTAATGATTTACTCGATGGAGACATCATCGAAAGATCACAATCTGACTATGCTAGTCCAGCTATTCTTGTTAAGAAGAAGGATGACACTTTTCGCATGTGCGTGGGCTACAGACAGTTAAACGCAGTCGTCAAACGAGAAAACTTCCCGACACCGAACATAGAGGAGTCTCTTAATAAAGTAACAAATGGACGCGTTTTTACATCTCTAGATCTCATGAGTGGGTATTATCAGATACCTATACATCAAGATTCAAGAGCTTATACGGCTTTCGTTACTGCCTTTGGGCAATATCAGTTTAAGAGGATGCCCTTTGGATTAACAAATGCTCCCGCTGTATTTTTAAGATTGATGGACAAAATATCGCATAAAGTTCAGGATAAAAGAATGTTAGTTTATATGGATGATTGTCTATTGGTAACCCAGACAATTGAAGAAGGCCTGACATTGCTGGAAAAAGTATTGGAAGTAATCAAGGAAGCCAATTTAACTTTGAACACCAAGAAATGTTCATTTTTCAACGACAAGGTACATTTCTTAGGACACGAGGTGTACGCCGAAGGAATTCGACCAGGTAAAGTAAAGTGTCAAGCGATTCAAGAGTATCCTGTTCCCAAAACAATTAGAGAGGTACGACAATTTTTAGGTCTCACGGGATATTTTCGACGATTTATAGAAAATTATGCACGGATTACGGCACCATTAAATATGCTGTTAAAGAAGGATACCGTATTTGCGTGGACCGAAGAACAACAACGGGCATTTAGTGTTCTCAAAGAAAAATTATCAACCAGACCTGTTCTAGCAGTATATGAACCAAGCGCTCAGCATGAAGTTCATACGGATGCTTCCTCGAAAGGGTTAGCAGGCATATTAATTCAAGTCTCTGCAGACAGAGTGAAACGGCCAGTTTCATATTTCAGTAGAAAGTTTGGAGAGATTTAAATATTATCTCCTTGGAAAGCATTTTAAGGTGGTAACAGACTGCGCTTCATTAGAGACTACCCAGGCAAAGAGAAACCTTGTACCCAGAGTCGCCAGGTGGTGGTTGAAGATTCAACAATATGACTTCGAGCTGGAGTACAGAAGCGGAAGAAGAATGTCACATGTGGACGCTTTGAGTCGTTCTACTACCGAGAGACAATACGAAGAGGATAACATCGAAAAAGAAGAGGTGGTGGATATGATGGTGGTCACATTAACAGAGAATGATTGGATAGTTACTTTACAAAGACAGGACGCAGAAATTAGAGAAACAATCGACATTCTTTCGGACAAAAGGCACGCGAAACATAAGAACATAATCCGTAATTATGAGCTGAAAAATGGGAAATTGTTCTATAAAACCACCCAAGGTTTGAGATTCGTTGTTCCAAAAGGAATCAAATGGCATATTCTCAAGACATCACATGACGACCTAGGACATCCAGGGGTAGACAGAACTCTACAACATATTAGGAAAACTTATTGGTTTCCGAAAATGTCAGTATTTGTAAGGAAATATATAGGAAACTGTATTCCATGCGCGTATAATAAAAGGGGTAAGGATGAAACGCATTACCAGCTTAACCAATTCAGAACGGAACCAATACCGTTTCACACAATCCACATGGATCATTTGGGTCCATATCCAAAAAGCAGCAAAGGCAATGTGCATTTGATTGGAATCATTGATGCGTTTACTAAATTTATAATACTTCGACCGGTCAAAAACACAACAACAAATTATGCGGTCAAAGCACTGGAAGAATTATCACAATTTTTTGGATCTCCTGCCAGGATCATTACAGATCGGGGTACCGCTTTTACATCTAGAGCGTTTCATCAGTACTGTGAGGAGAATCACATTACTCATCAAAAGACCGCAGTACAGACACCGAGAGCAAATGGACAAATAGAACGGTATTTTAGGACCGTTTCTGCAGCAATAGCGGCAACTACTAGCAGCACAGATGGACGTGATTGGGATGCCCATTTATCAGACATTCAATGGGGCTTAAACTGTTTACATCATCGAGTTATGGCCCAAAGTCCACAAAAACTCTTGCTCGGATATGAGCCAAGGCGGTTCTTACACAATCAGTTGACGGCAGCTTTGAGTGTAGACGTAGACGAGACTAACGAAGATATTCCATTGGAGGAATTACGTAGGTTGGCAGCCGATAAAATTAATACGAACCGAGATAAACAGGTTACCGAAGTTAATGCTAAACGATCGATTCCTCGTGAGTATAAGGAAGGGGAGCTTGTTTTAATTAAAAGCGAACCTGGTGCGACGGGACAACCCAGGAAACATTTACCCAAATATAAAGGGCCATACGTAATCGACAGACTATTAGGAAAGGACAGGTATCTGCTGAAGGATCCGCCGGGTATACAGATTACTAGGCATACTTTTACTTCTGTGTATGCCGCCGATAGGTTGAAGCCATGGTGCAATCTACAAGATCTGGCACTTAGTGGTGAAGGATATGAAGAGGAAGACAATGACGTGGAGGGCACGTCTTCAGACCAAAGCCCAACTGGGAAAGATAAGTAGTCGAAGATGAATGAGAAGATATAATGTAATATATGTACGGGTAAAAAAAAAAAAAAAAAAAAAAAAAAAAAAAAAAAAAACTGCTACTTGTATGAGCTGAGGTCGCTCTCTCTCTTCCCTCTTTTTTTTGTAACACATTGGTAATTTTGTTTTTGCAGCACATGGAGCGAAGACATGGTTGGCCTCCCAAAATGATGAGCTGACGGTTGAAGAATGAGAGGAATCAGGAGTTACTGATATGTGGACATGTTTGAATCGATTTAAGCGTATTATCGGGTTCCTTCCTTAGATTTGGGTTCTGAGAGTCGTCCCGAAGTATTGCTGGATCAATTGAAACATTAATGATTGTCACCCGTTGAGGGTTGAAGTTGAGATTATCACCCGTTGAGGGTTGAAGTTGAGATTGTCACCCGTTGAGGGTTGAAGTTGAGATTGTCACCCGTTGAGGGTTGGACTGAGATTGTCACCCGTTGAGGGTTGGACTGAGATTGTCACCCGTTGAGGGTTGGATTATGATTGAAGTAACAAGTTCTCGGGCCTCCGAGCTTAGATTCTGATTCTACAGCTCGACCTGGAATATTTGTGAAATCGATAATTGTAATATGGTATTGTAGTTTTGTAGTTGAAAGTAGAAAGTAGACTGACTCTTGTCAATTCATGAAAGAAGTATTTGAGAGGTTGAGTGTTGTTGTAGAATGAAACTAACAAATTTAAGACGTGTGAATGTGAAGTAGCCGGCAATGAATGAAAATGAGTGATTTGGTAGAGTAGAGTTGATTGAAGGTCGGGAATCACTGAGGACAGTGATGCCGCAGGATGGCCGAACTGTAAGCGTTAAACTCAAATCCCCCGTGCATGCATAATTAATAACTACTGCCACCAATGCAATGATATTCGTCGTTTAAATATTGCGTGAGAGATAGAAAAAAGGTTGATCACGAGCAGTCGTGGAGTAAAGTCCTCTTCAAGGAGCAATACGGCCCTAAGTTTCAGGACAAGTCGGACAAGGGGGCGCAATGGCGGGTTCTGACCTAAAAGTGCAGTGATTGTGCGTAGTGATTAGTGTTGTGCTATTTCCAGTTCATTAAATTAAATAATTTTAAGTAAATTCTGTACGCGTGATTCGTTTCGAATCACAAAAAGTCTTACAAAAGTGAATCACTTGGACTTTCAGGTAAAAAGAAAATAAATGGAAAGTCAAAAGCTTAAAGTGTCAGACACTTTGGATGGTGGGAAAGTCGAATTCAATGCATCTAAGACCCAAAGCTGTCTCATCTCTTTAAAACAAGACCATCACTTAACCACTCCCGTTTCGTTTGATGGTGCATTAATTTCTGAATCACCGTCACTAAGAATTCTTGCCATTAATATTTCCAGTAAGTTAAGCTGGACAGATCACATCTTCTCGGTTGCCAAAGAAGCATCCAAATGTCTTGGTTTTTTGAAAAGGTGTAAGAAATATTTTAGCCCATCAAATATAGCGCTCCTCTACAAGTCCTACATCAGACCTAGAATGGAATACAATTCCCATATCTGGGTCGGGGCTGGTCGCTCATCCTTAGCTTCATTGGATATTGTCCAAAAGAGAGCCTGCAAGCTCATTGGTGATGTGGCAATTACTCGTCATATCGACTCGCTCGAGCACCGTCGCAATGTTGGATGCCTTTCGCTCCTTTATCGCTATATGCATGGCCAATGTTCTGATGAAATATCTAGTCTGATCCCTTGTAGAATAGTTCCTGCATACAATACTCGCGCTGCATCCCGCGCTCATCCTTTTACCCTTCAAATTACCTTCGGCCGTACACTTAAATTCCGTGATGCTTTCTTATCCCGAACTGTGCGAATGTGGAACAGTCTACCATCTTCTGTCTTTCCTCCGGCATACAACCTGCAAAAGTTTAAGGGCGACATACATCGGCACCTCCGCCGCTCTCCTCATATCCCTTAATCCTTTCCCTATCTCCTTCCTGCCACGCTGTGCTTTGCATCATAGGGTATCCCCTGAGCTTGGCTTAATAATATATAAAAAAAAAAAAAAAAAAAAAAGACAGATAAAAAGGCGCGGAAAATATCTATAACACAGAGTCATACCACGATAATTCGAGAACGCAACCACTTGTAGAGCTTAAGTTTGGTACAAAGTGTTTTCATAGTAATGGTTAATGTCAGAAATAGAGCAAGTCGGGCAACTCCTTCTTGGTGCTGCCATAAATTTTTTTTTTTTTTTACTATATATTTGAACACTGCCTGAGAATACGCCGACATACAGGACTAAAATTTTGCACACAGTGTTCTTCAAAAAATAACAATAAAATAAAATGAAAAATAAATAAATCGGCAACCCGTTCTTGGTGTTACCGTATAAAACCAGGAAAGTGTTGCCAATTTGGTGTTCTATTTCGTTACACTTATTTGCAATTTTTATGCAAACGCCGTGTGCAAAGTTTCAGCGCTATATGTCGATGCGTTCTCTGGCAGTGTTTAGATATATAGTGAAAAAGCAAAGTTTTGTATGGCAGCACCAAGAAGAGGTTTCCCGATTTAGTTTAATTTTGAACATCTATTTGCTATTACTATGAAAACACTTTGTACCAAATTTCAGCTCGCTAGATCTACGCGTTCTTAGGCAATGTCCTAATATATAGTGAACACGATATTTTTGTATGGAAACTCTAAAAAGAAGTTGCCCGATTGATCTCATTTCCGAAACTAAGTATCCTTTTTTCTAAAAATGCTGCGCAAGAGCTCTGAACTCTAAGTGAAAGCGTTCTCGATTTATCGGGGTATGACGTTAGTTATACATTTTACCGCTTTTTTGTTATCGTCTACCACAACTTTCCCACCATCTAAAGTGTCTGCCATTTTTTCCATTGATCATGAAATATAATTCTCTGCTGCCACACGAAAAATCAGCATTTATGAAATCACGTAAGTTAATCATTTTTTTTAGGCCTTCGCGATCATCCCGCAGAGCCCTACACCACTGATAGCAGGCAGACTTCCGAATAAGTTACCAACGATGTTAAGAGTATGATAAGATTGAAAATGTTGAAAATGACGTAAGTATTTTGGACGCCAGGTTTCCATCTATATTATTAACCAGTACCCCAGCAATATTGAACACCGACCCATAATACTAAAAGTAATTTTGATTTTTGCCTGTCCGTTCGCCTTTCCGTTGGTCTGCCCGCCTTTTCAATAAGTTGACAGCGCGCTGACTTAGAGTGCTGAAATTTTACACATGGCTTTCTTTTTTAAATAACTGTAGACTTATGTTTGAAGATGGGAGAAATCGGGTATCTCCAAAGCCAGGAGTAGAGCAATCTTTTTGCAATTCCTGCAGAGCATGTTCTTAAAAAATCAAGTAAAAAGTAATTGCTAATTTTTATGCATAAGACTTACAAACAAAAAACAAAAAATTGTAATTCCGGCCATTATAAACCTTTTCATGTATTTTCCAAAGATATCTTTAGATCCATAGTGTAGTTGTGCAGAAGAAAAATAAACAACCAATTAGCATAAGGATAATAAAAATTCCGATACTTTTGGAGCTCAACGTATATCCACAATTTAATACTGGCAAATTTGTATTTTTGTATGCATTCATCCCTAAATTCATCAAAGCATCCGTAAATAACATTCAGTTTCCGCAAAATTAAAAATAAACATTTCATGAAATTCTGTTATTTCCTGATAGAAGCCAACAGTTAAAGATTTATTTGTTTAGAGGGTAGCCAGGATTTATGATGATTTGCACTCAAAGCCCGGAACTCATACTAGAAAGCCCACAGGGTCTTCAGCTGTCAGTTTGGCAATGTCAAAATAAATGGCATCCTGTGAAGTTATGCCGTTCGCATTAAATTTGTCGCTAATTACATTCAGAATGAGAAATTTATGGGGACCACTAACAGATAAATATCACAAGGGAAGTGGTAGACACCCCTTTTGGATTTATGGGTTTACCCCCATCGTACAGATAAAAGAATGGACATGGGCACTCCTCTCGGCACACAAAACAATTCTAAAGGCAAAGATAATTTTAATTACGGGAAGACAAACAAAATTTATTCTTCTCTGTTAAAGGACATTAGGGGCGGTCTGAGAGGAAATAATTGAAGCTAAGAAAGTGATATAAATTCCGGAAAATTGTTTGTGCTTTCGGAATGAATACTATTTGTCTTTAATACTTTTAGCGAAATTAAAAGGAGCAATTCTTTTTTGCTTTTTGGAATTTATTTGATTAAAAGAATTTTCGCAAATATGTGAAGAAAATGTTGATTCATTTAAGATTATATTAAGATTGCAATCCTCTTTACTACTCAGTAAGTTCTGGTACCCCTACCCTGCCTATACACATTTTTAGGCTGAGATATATGCGTGCATCAATATGCAGTAGATGGTTAAGCTGACGTAGAAAAATACAGAGCGGTGATGCCTCTCAAACGAAACACGTCTATATGTAGTTGCCATACCAAACTAGTCTCTTAAAATGCCTACTAGCTTAATGGAACTTTTAAATACAGTAACGCGAAATGCGAGATATATTCAAAGCCTACTACTTACGTGCTTGGACCTTCCATTCCCGACCTACTTGTAGAACTACATATAGACATATAAATGGAATGAAGTTGCGCAAAGAGTATCAGCTATATAACACCTGAGCAACGGAATAGTCATCCACAACCAAAAGGCAAGACTAATACCAATCATAGTCTCAGATACAACAACAACAATAAAAAGTAAACTATGCTAAGATTGCAACACACTGAATAGTCTATACCAGAACACATTTTAATCTTAGTACAATTTAAACACGTAGTAAATGGTGTTAATACAAGGTGGCAGCGGGTGACTATAATGATCGCCATGGTAATAGGGAGCAACGTAAAGGTTTTAAACGTAACAATACCCAAAATGCGACCACTCATATGGCTAAAGTTTGACTGGCAGGAAACATGCAAAAAGCTGTCACTCATTGGCACAACCAGCTCTACTATCCAACTGCAAAATAGTTTTCCTTCGGATGCTTAAAGAGTGATAAGCTGTGGTTTGAATTAAGTGGTCTTATGGAGGCAGAACTGTTAGGGCTAGTCATGGACCATCCAAATACAGCCACGAGAATTGGTGTCTTATTTTTAATTCGAAGAGGTCCTCAAACGATTCAGCCGGGTAACCAAATGCAGAGACCAATTCTCCTAGAAATATCTGACCAGTAGCAAAGTTGTAGTAAATATATTCCAAGCTTTAGATAGTATGTATTGAGATCAGCGCCATCTCACCGGAGAATATTTCTAGAAGACAAATTTTTTTACTTCTTTTTTCTTCATATCTGATTGTTGGTTTTTTATTTTTTTTTCTCAGCACATGATCTTAGGTTATGTTAACCAGTGCAACTATTTTGTAGTACTATAACACAAGTCTTTAGCTGCTCTCGGAAGATCAGCTGAAGGGTTACTGTTGGTTGGAGGTATGTTGCCACGTTGGGACTTCAATTTAGTTACAGCCGAAAAAAAAACTCAAAGGAATTAATTAGTTATATCAAGGCAAATCAGCCAATCTACGCTATCGAAAATTCAAGTCAGTAATTACTACAAAAGAAAAAAAATTTCTGTGGTGAACCAACAAACATAGTCGCAACCAACGACGTGACTTTCCATAAAGCGGTAGTCCAACAATTTACAATTACGTCCAAGCCGTCCTCTATGCACAGTGAGTATAACTAAGCTAGTGGGTGCCAGGTCCCCTGCTGAAACATGCTTAAATGTTCCTTCAGATAATAAGATTGGGAGCCATAAATTGCATATTAGGAGGCTCAGAAAAGCAGTCGTCCGGGTCCTATGCTTCGCGCTCACTTTTCCTCCCTGGTGTTACCTCCATCTAAGCCGGCTAAGCCCGTTGATTGGGCGTGGGAGGGAAGAAGAGGAGTCGCCGCATCAGCGATTGATAGAGTAGTGCACGAGCCACAAGTAAAACTTCCGGCTGTCACAACTCGAGCCACACCATATCCCACCATGCTTAATGACTGATCTACTAGCAGGTGTACCAACGCCGTCCATAATACCTCATACCCCACAATTAACTACTCCGCATGTACCGTCAAAGCAATTTATTCTAACATTACGGGCTCAATTCTTACAGTTTCGATAAAATTTCCATTACAATAACTACGCTACGCTGTAGCCACTCACTCATCTGCCACCCTCCTACACAGGAGGCTTAACTAGACTAACCCTACTAATAATGCTTCTTGCCTAGGAAAGGAAAGAAATATAATTCACCATATAATTCATCGGTAAAAAAAAAAGTTTTAGCCAAATTGTAAGACTACGTATTCCCGTAGACTAAGCTAAGTATTCTTACAACAAAAAATCCAGCGACCCCGAGGCCTAGTCACGTATGCACACTACTAAATCACAACGTATTACTTTGCTTGTTTACTAGACTATATTACTTCATTCCATTTCTTGCAATCAGCAATAAGTTAACAGACAAAAGAGATTGTATTGTATACATACGCTCGCGTTAGTAAAAGGTTTTACGCGGTATCAATTAATGTCACACACTGCTCGCCTTTACTTGCTACTTCTGTGTATATACTTATATTACTAAACGATTACGAATCCGCGGAATACTAATTTTATGAATTAAATTACATTATATATTTATAAATTAAAAGGATTTTAATTTAAATACTTAAAGGTACTTACCCGGTATCCTCCCCAAATGCATTTGTGGATGACGCCGGCTGAAAAAAAATTTTCTTTTTATTCTTTTCATACAATTCGTCTTTCCCGTTTACTGCCTAAATAAGTAATTAGCTTAATTATATAAGATTCTTCCGTTTGTCTTGTGTTTTCCACTCCTTATTTTTTTTCTTTCTTCTGGTACTGGATGATGACCCGGAATTTAGGGTGGTAATGGACAATCCCTTGAGGTCACTAGAAATTTATAATCTCGCGCGGGTCTCTGAGTGTGCTCTGCGCACAACGTTAATAAAGTTAAACTTAAGCTTATCGACACTACGTAAATTCCGCCGGGAAGTCCACCATGCCATGGCGTTCCTGGAGCCAGACTTCCCGGGAATGTTACAGGCTCCTTTCCACATATCCCTAGGGGAATAATATTTAATTATTTCAATTGGTTGGCTTATATTTTCTTTTCTTTCCTAAGCAGGAATTCTACTTACATGGAATGCCCTGGTGATTCGGTTTATGCTCCTTGGAAATGTGAGACAGCTGGCTCACTATTGCTTCTCTGCGATTTCCTCTTTAAATTTTAAATTTTTTTTCTTTTAATTTCCTTTTATTTTTATACCACTCTTTATTTCTAATTTCAATTACTTGGCCACTTCCTTTTACTACCGTAAGGCACGGTGACTTTTTACTGCTTGCTATGCCCGCCGGAATCCCGCCATTATAGACACCTAGAACATTCTGTCAATATCTCCTCCCTTTTTATGGGACTTGACTACCGGACGGACCCCAGCCTAAATTTTTGATAGATGTCACCACCTGCTAGACCCAGTATGTCAAGTAGCGTAGCTCGAATCTAGTTAACTTCCTAGAAGTACCTCAGCCTTTGCCTCGACTTTTTTTTGTGGGTTGGTTCGCTGACTGTGGTTCGGGTCGTGACTCGACTTAATTGGCTGTCATTGACTGTTTCCTAATAGTCACGCATCCATATAGGAAAATTTGATTTGTTTCTAAAATTGTGTATTTTTTTTCGGTCATTTATCTACTATGCTGTCAGTAATATTGTGAAGTCTTGCCCCGGTTTCGTAGTATGTCTTCTACTAACCCATTTGGAGCCATGCTCTCAGACAGTGCTAACTAAATTCCAGATGACTAGAGTGACTACAAAAAAAATTTTTCGCTTGAACGCAGTACAGGGAGCAGACAACCTACTTCAGATAAGTTTCCAGAGCATTCAACTTAAGGAACGCGGTTCTTTGTGACCCCCTTTTTTTCAGGCTTCTTCCTCACAGGACTGGATTTGGATACGAGACTGATCTCGACGGCTATATTTTATAGCTGCAGACAGCTGTCGTTACAATACAAGGTTTTATAGTAAAAAGTAAACTTATTGTAATCAGCGGGAGATTAAGGAGCGGACTTTTTAGTCATTGGCAGTACAGTTGCTACTTTCCACTCACTAGTGTTAATGATATAAAGATATACTTACCAATGAACGGGAGCAGCGTTCTAATGAATCGTAGTGTCAAACTGTCTGGACCGATTGCATCACATTAATAAATTAATTTAAGTCAATCTCATGACGAAAAAAAAAATTGTTAAAAGCATTAGGGGTTATATACTCTTCTATTACGAAGTGAAAAATTCATATAATTCGATAGTAGTTATTGCTCTTACCTTTGCTTCCATTCCGCCATAGTCTTCGGAGTGGAAGATTAAAGTCCGATACACACGTCCATGCAAACCTTTCGACTTGGCATGAACAAGGCCAAGTCTACAGAGACTGTCATTGGGCAAGATGTATAGAGGACAAGGTATTCTCACTAAATTTTTGACACATGGCAGCTGATATGCCGTGACGTCACTATGTTCAGCTTCCGGTAAACAATCCGAAATAGATTCTTGTTTAATCCTTTTTAGGAGAAAAAAACAAAAACACCATGGTGAGTTCATATTTTTACCTTATTGAATAGTAAAATATTTATAGAGCACGGCACGGTACAGAGATATAGAGTACATGACATAAACAGAACAGAGTGTCGTCATGTTGTTCGTACCGAGAATACCTTTTCTTCTATATACCTTGGTTATTGGGCGGGAATGAAATCGGCAGGAACTATTGTGTACAAGCAAATCTGACGAACTTGCTATCGAATTGAATAATAAGTGTGGACAAAAGTCGTCGCGTGCAGAGGCAAAAGTTATCATCCGATTTTGTAAACAACTTGACATGTACATGCCAAGTCGTACGATTTGAATGCAACGGCCTTAAGATTGAATTTAGAAGTACTTATAATATTGGCATTTAACAAGTGTAATAGCAGTTAGCTTTATTGCATGCAATGTTGTGTACATGATGAGGCGCACCATCAATCCTAAGGCGCCTATTATGATGATACATATAGTCACGCCCGGATACAAGAAATCTTATTGGTTCGGAGAACCGCAGGAAGTCATTCCCAGTTACTCATTTCGTTTTAACGGATACAAGGTAATCAAACAGATTAGAAAGTAGCAAACTGTAGACACTTTTTGGTTTACTGAGTCTAAGTCAAATATCGTATCCCAACACAAGAAAATACATTTCATTGTGTTTAAATTTGATTTCTATACAGAGGTTTAGGTGAATCAGATTAGGACGTAAAAACGGGAGCCAGAAGAGATCAAGATAGAAAATCATCACTAACTTATCTAACGGGTTTTCCAATCAATTTAATTAGCCCGCTATTTCGGTAGATGTCCCTTTTGGAGCTGTCATTTTTTTAACATTTGACAAGTAGAAACTACGCCATTAATAAAAATGGAACGATTCAACAACGCATTGAAATTATTAAAATTCACTATAAAAATGGTGAAAATGTAGCAGAGACGGTTCGTAAAACTCGAACATTTTTGTGTCGTGGTGAAGCACCTTGTCGGACCGCAATACAGAAATTTGCTGATTGGGTCCTTGAAATGCATGAAAATGATCCGAAATTCCATCGAAAACCCATCTTGAGTGATGAGGCCCATTTCCACCTCGATGGCTTCGTCAACAAGCAAAATTTTCGCATCTGGGGCTCGGAAAACCCAAGAGTTATTGTTGAAAAGCCTCTGTATCCTCAACGTGTGACTGTTTGGTGCAGATTATGGTCCCGCGGGGTCATTGGACCTTACTTTTTCGAAAATGAGGCTGGAGCAACAGTTACGGTGAATGGATTGCGCTATCGACAGATGATTAATGATTTTTTATGGCCGGAATTGGATGGTATTGATCTGAACAACGTTTACTTTCAATAAGACGGCGCTACGTGCCATACAAGCAACGAAACCATTGATCTTTTACGGGAAAAGTTTCCGGACCGTGTTATCTCTCGAAGAGGTGATCACAATTGGCCACCAAGATCTTGTGACTTAACACCTTGCGACTTCTTCCTTTGGGGCCACGTAAAAGAGAAGGTCTACGCCAAAAGCCCAGCGTCGATTCAAGACGTCAAAGATGGAATTCGTGAGGCTATCGAGGACATAGGGCAGCCACTTTGCGATTTGGTTATGAAAAATTTCATGAAAAGGATATGGTCCTGTAGGCGTGGTCGTGGTGGTCATTTGGCTGATGTTATTTTTCTTTATTAACGGCATACCTTCTTCTTTATAATGAAATAAAATTCGACCATTTATCTCAACAAATGGCATTTTTCTTTGAATATCAAAATAAAACCTCTTATTGGAAAACCCTATATATATACTAAAATGAAGAATGTATTACTACTAGTTCATCGAGTGGGGTGTTTTTTTTTACGATGGTCGGGGAAGAAGCTTTTCAGTTTGTTTCAAAGATGTTCCGTTGGTTTAACGACTCTGCTCACAAAATGATTTTCATCCTCGGAAATATTTCTCCAGTTCCCTGTGATTCATATTTTGGTCCAAAGAAAATAAAGGTATGAGAAAATTGCAGAGCCGTGTCAAGGTGATATTCGATACCACAACCCCAGCGCGCTTACAACTGAGCTACACAGGCCAAAAGGTATAATTACTGATATCATAAGGGACATATTATTTCCGAATACCAAATTAATATGCAGATAGTTTGGAATGTGGCCCCAAACAATTCTTTCTAATATTGCTTTTCGATATAGCTTTGTATTCTCAATCCAAATCCTTTGGGATGCAATGGGTAGGATGAAAGCAATTGAAATATTTCCTTGGAATGAACAATCACTCACCGCATGCACCGCTACATTTCCCTATACCTATGTCCTTGCCTCTTAGGGATGCTTATGGGTGCAAGTGCAGCAAATAATTGGTTGCCAGTAGAAATCCCCAAAAAAGTTAATGGTAAGTGCTCGTGGGACTCAAACATTATCTTGTCTATTACAGTAACGACGTCTTATATGTATGCAAATAAAGCAAAAATCATAATCATGTAAATAAATCTTCAAATTAATTTGACAATTTGTAAGCCATGTTGAAATTTGTGTTGATGTTTTATATCTAGATACCATTTTATTTCTAAACAGTCAACAATTAATTTGAAGTATTTTCCATAATTTTCATACACAAACAAATAAACCAAGTCACGGAGACATACTGAGGTAAAGGTAATTTTATTTATTTTCACCTAGATATTAACTCCAACTACCGTCACGACAATTTCAAAGCATGAATATTCCAGTCCTGTTTATTTAGGACGAAAACCTCCGCAGTTACCATAATTATCATAATCTGTCTCGGCGGTTTTAAGCAGACTCTGAGAATCTGTTTTGCATCAAGACCCCCCCCCCCCCCCTTTTTTGCTTTCGCTATGTAAACAACATACTTATTTGCATAAACGTCTGCTGAAACTCGAGACTGGGGACACTATTTTCATTTTGATTGGAATACCTGACAACTACAGCAATCAGATTTCAGATAAACTATTGAATTTGCTCCATGAAAAGTATATCGATGGGATTTTTTATGTATTTTTATTTATTTTTTTTTTTTATGTACGTAGGTACATATATATAGTTTGTTCAGAATGATTTTTGCTTCCACTCAAATATTCACTTCACGGATCTTAGCGACATCAAAGCAATCCAATTCGCACCAAAAGATGTTATTCGCGGTAAGTTCCTTGCTCGTGTTTGAAAGAAAAAAAGTTGTTCCGAAGAGACGTGGAACA
The DNA here is from genome assembly GCA_963924295.1 of Dioctria rufipes. Lineage (NCBI taxonomy): Eukaryota > Metazoa > Arthropoda > Insecta > Diptera > Asilidae > Dioctria > Dioctria rufipes. Next base: position 294,496,811 of record OZ002741.1, read on the forward strand.
CAGGTGCGAATAAAGCACACTCCCTTTGAAAATAAATCACCCGCAGCAGTGTTAACGTAATTCTATGCCATTTATAAGATTGTACGAGTAGTATGCAAAATAGGAAAAAGGGATTTTCTTTTTTAAAGGAACCTCAGACACCCCATTAGGTACTTACAGCCGCGAGACAATTCAATTTGCTCGATATGTCAACATCAATCGCGAGATGATGTTAAATATTTATAAGTCCATTGTCTGGAGCAGTTGCCACTCTGAGTCACTTATGAGTTTGTTTTGCAGAAAATACCTCAATGGATGTGGATAATCCGATTTAAAAGTGTTTCGGAACTCATCCAAATGGATTTATGCAGACGAAGAAGGAATTTTAGAGTTTAATGGAATATATGTAGACACATAGACTTTTCATGTTTGAGCTTTTAAGGGCGGCATTTTAACGCAAGCATTTTCTACTCTTTCATTTATGATGTTTAACCTATGTGTGTAGGTATGTACGTTAAAAATGCAATTCAAAATGGAGTTGAACGTTATACCTGTGATACGGGCGAACGAAACAATTTCTTTATGTAAAAAAAAAAACAAAGTAACCCTAACATTAAAATATAAAAAAGAGCTAATCCATAATCCATAGGGAGAATTTTTTACTTTTCATCAAGTTCTACGGAGTTTCCGAATAATTCCATGATAATTTGTGCCCTACATGAAAACATGAACTCATGTTTGAAATGTTCAAAATCGAATGCCATACCATAGTTCTACTGTAGATTTAGTATAGGGAAACCTTACGGTTTAGGACAATATTTAGAATTTCAATTGTTTCTTTTGTTTGTAGAGCGACAAATTCTATTATTAGTCGCTTGCTTGCCTTGGTACAAAACCAATGCAATTGTAGAACGCTTGTGCCAAAATATAAAACAAGTGCACTGGTAGAAGATATGTGTCCAAGTACAACACAAGTACACAAAAAGGTAAATAATTAGTTCCTATGTACAAACGTATTCCCCAGACGTAGATAAACAATTAACAAATCACTTCTCCTACTTAAAAAATACAACTACCTTTATTCTAACTGAATTCTCAAATTTGTAATAAAAATTGGATTAGCATGCAAATCAATATATGCGCAAATAAATTCTTGTTTATTTATTGCATCGATACTAAGTAAACATGCAATTCAGCATAAACTTTTCACGTGCCCCTTTCTCGAGAAATTCATGTAATATGATTCTCAAGAATTGCGGTCGTGGGCTTGAATTCTTTACACTTTACCTGTGACAATTTCTTACAAATCTACTGTTGGGTATTGATATCTACAGTTACGTAATATTAAGGCATGTGTATTTTACATTGCCGGCACTGAAATTTCGTCTACCACTTTTTTCTAATTCCGATGAACTATAAAGATTTTTAAATTCAAAATCAAAATTTATTCGCCGTTTTACTACATGAAAATTATACGGGATATTCTGAAATCAAAAAAGAGAAGGTTCATTCCTAATTCCATATGTGTCTAGTCCCAAATTAAAGTGATATTGGAAATAAATTTCTAATCAAACAAGTAAGAAAGCTAGAATTGGTCTAGGAGCAATTCTTATGATACCCTAGATGAATGCCCGTATGTAATTTCGTATGGTAGCCTCCCTGTAGAAGTTTTATTGCTGAACTGATTTTCGCATATTTTTCTAGAAGAGTTCGTCGGACAGTAAAAAAGATTATAACCAATTCATAGAATTTCATATTCTGAAGAACTTTTCAGTACATTAAAGCCATGTAGGACTGGTCGTTTTCACAGAATACGTAATGATCATAAATTTTGACATGTGCGTTACAAACAGAGTGACAAACTTGTATACACTATGATTTCATCTAGGGTATAACAAGGTAAGAACAAAAAAAAAGTCACATACTTTACAAATCATTGGATAACAAAGGCTCCCAATCGTAATGCAGATGAATATTTCTGTCAACAGCCTTGCAGGAATACTTAAAATGAGGGCGATAAATAAATGAAAGGGCTCTGTAATTATTACCGTTGCGTAAGATATAGTCTAAGGTTTATGACCTTCTCAACCCTTTGAACAACACACCAAGAGATTCAAGGACACATTTAATTAGGTGCAAATCGTTGAATCGTCGTAATCACATGATAATCTGTCACACCATTTTCATATAATTTCGAAAAGTTGGAATAAAGCTTACTCTCTATTGTGTATACACGCTACTCTGGTAAAAGCTCACTCCACTTTACTCTGGCACTGTGAACCCTCCCTTAATGACATTGACTTGATTTCGTTCAGTGTGCCTGTCTTATTGATCCTAGCTAGCTTAGCTTCAATGGCAAAAAATTAGGTGACAATAAAGTCAAAGTGATACGGGCCTCTATTGCATTCATGATCCAATCCTATAGAGAAGGCATTAATGATAAAAATTTGGAAAAATACTGTTATTATAATACAGCTTTCTGTGATCTCGAAGCGAACTAGGTAGGGGCCAGGATTAGGTGCCCCCCCCACCCCCTCCCAAGAATGCGGACTGGCCCGCCACAAATTTATGAAAATTCCCAAAAAACATTTGTTAATTCGTATAATCTTAGGTCAAATTAAATTGAACTCATTCGGGTCGGAATCGAAAGGGCTTTAACAAGTTCTTTTCTTCAAGGAAACCTATTAAAATCTTTTTAAAATGTTTAAAAACTATTCGGAGATTGCTCTGATTCCACTGAATTCTGATAAAGGCGTGATACGTAGGAGAAATCATGCAGAACTATTTTGACAGTTTGTGCGGAAATTTTAATTGATAACCTTTGATATCAATAAAATTTTGAAAATTTCGTAAAACTTTGTTTAATTTTCCGGAAAAAAAGGATTTTTTAAGCTTTTTCGATTCTAATCCCAACCTAATCCCCCGAATTCAGTAATAAGGCTGATTATAAGGAAGAAATATTTACTACGAAATTAAAAGCTTCCACATTCTTCTTACGTTACATTACACTCAGAAAAACGTTTCATTAAAGTAACGAAAAAAGGCATAAAAATGCGTTAAAATTAATGAAAATTTTCATTGAATACGAGCCTATGCGAGTTCTTATCATTATAATGTTAAAAATTTCATTGACATGATTAAATTGAATTTCATTAGCATAATGTCAAATTTCATCGATTTTAATGTAATAAGACATTGTTCCTATGTAAGAACTTTGTCGAATTCATTAAACGATTTTCGTAGTCTTGATGAAAATATCATTAAACTTGACAACTTGCTGCATGTTATATTTTCATTGATTTCATTGATTTAGGACATTGTTTCAATGTATAATTTTTGTTGAATCAATGCAAAAAAATTTCGTGGTTTTGATGAAAAATCTCATTCAACTTGATATATGGTATATACACTCAGAATTAAATATCATACAAACTGAAATTATAATAATAAAACACTTCGTATAGATAAATTTTTGCTTTTATTATAATCAAATGTAACAAAATAACAAAGTAAATTATCCTTATGAATAAAAAAAAAAAACAAAAAATTAACAAAAATTTTCCAAATATTTCATATTATTAATTTTGATAAGATGTATGTAGTTATACTATATCAAGCGCAAAAACATATTTGCCAGTTTTATTAAAAGTTAATTATTGCTCTGCATTTGAAGAATGATCATGGTCGTTTTTCGGCAATTCAGACAAGAGGCCTAGCATTGAAGAATTCGTTGAATCAAAAATAGTGTTAATTTTATAAATATAAATTTGGATGAAATCCAAACAATTTCCGATTCCTTAAGATATCTCAAATCAAAAATTTGGAAAATTTTGAAACATATGTCTAAAGCTTTGATGAAATTTGGCAGCTTATATAGAACTTTTGTGTGATAAACATAAAAGTCATGTAAATCAAAATAGTCAGTACCAACACCCAGAATAATTGGCTGTAAAGTACTTTTAGTTTTAAAACATGTGATATTTAATTCTCTTACTTTATTTTTCAAATCATTGGTCGTCTTTAAATGAAGTAAAAAACTATTTCTTGAATCACTGATTGTAGTTTTTCCTAGGCGCATCTTTTTAGTTTTGCCATCGACTTTATAAATACGTGACGTAAGTACAAGCGAAGAATGAAGAAGGTTAAATAATACAGCACAATGTTTAGCTAAAATTTGTAAAATTTAGCATTAATTAGTATAGAGTATATAATGTAATAGGAGTAACATAAGGTAAGGTAAGTATGTAGATACGAACGTTTGTCTGCCTCATCCAGTAAGATATTTTTTTTAAAGTCTCTTTGCTGTTCTCATCCTTTATATCTCTTTCCATTAAGGGTATAATGCGTGCCTCCAAGTCGTTAAAACCACTGTACAAAGAATTTGTTTTATTTGGAAACTGAGTTTGGAAGTCGATGTCAACCTGCATTCAAAACTCTTTATTTATTTTCCTATAAACATTTTACTACGTTAATCTTACCAATAAATGTCTGACTGACTGATTGTATAAGGGCCACTCTGTTAAAATACTGTAAATGTCTTTATCCTTTGAAAATGTAGTTAAGCGATATGCAGAAGTGCTTTCCCACTTCTTTAAAATTATTTCTTCGGGACCAGTGTTATATTGGAGCCAAGATTTTTCTATAATCATATCCTCTTCTATATAATTAGAAAGTAATGTTGTTTCTAAATAATTTGCAGTTCTCTAATCTGGGCAAAAACTTTAAAATTTAAAAGTTACAACAAGGCGATCTTAAGTTATTATATAGACGGACGGACAAACAAAAATAGATATGCAAGATATAAATATTTTTTCACTTTTACTGATTCTGCATAATTATTTCATATGCAACAAATATTAGCACAAACCAATATATCCCACATTTTGATCTAGGTTATAACATATAAAGTTAAATTTAAGAACCAAAACTTACCACAATAGTTATTTCAGATTGTGCTTTTTGGTGAATCTTGAGTTACTCGTTTATTCAATCTTTTGATTGGTAGTAGTCCTTCTCTTCACAGCTTAGACAACACATTATGATAACGAATATATAGGATTCCATTTGATCTCTTTTTAGGAACTGCGGTGAAGTATATATCCTATAAAATTTTTTTTTTTTATTTTCTTCTTCTATATTCTGGTTTTATTATTCACTTTATTTTCATTCGAAAAATTTTCTGGATCTCTTTGGACAAGTGCTCAAAATATTTTGGTTTTGCGTTCATTTTTATTTCAACTAGTTCTCAATAATTATTTCGGCGAAAATTCTTCGGTGTTTCGTGTTAAAACTATTATAATCTTTGTAGTGCTGTATTAATTGCTTACCCTTGCAACTAGCTTTGAGTATCTCTTCTATATTTAAATCCTGGAGAATTTTTAATTGATTTGAATATAAAAACAATTACTTAATGCACCTCCTCACGTGGGGATGTAGATGAGTGTGAAGTTGAGTACTCGAAGATATCGTTAAAACTTGATGGAGATTTGGTAGAGGGCAGCGATGCAGTGCCTTCAGCAGTATTCTGTAATTTGCAATTTTATTTAGAATAAATTCGAATACAAGATATCTTAGACAATAAAATACAAAACGCGAGGGATATGTCTGGAAGTTCGCTTGCTTAAAAACTATCAGATTCAATCCTCTAGCCCTAGTGGCTACTTTCTGAGTTAATATATATGCACGGGCATATAAAGGAACGGAAAGACATGACCTTCCGTATTGCTCCGCCATTTATAAGCAAAGATAAACAATGCATTTATTTAAAGTAAATCTTAATAAAAGGTTCCAATTTCAAAGTTGAACTATTTTTCAAAAAATTAAGTTCAGTCGAAATAGAGAATTAAATTTTGTGAACCGTGATCAATTTTTTTTTTTTTTTTAGAAATTAACAATATTTACGATTACAATTAGAATTATACCGCTTTTAATAATTTAAAATATATTTTTAATGTACTTACCATTTTCTCTTGCCACTTTCGAAGGTTGTGCTAAAAAATTATCCTTTGTCCGTATTTATGCTTGGGACATATAGTGTCCAAATGATTGCTACGCATATGTTTGAAGCGCTAATACCATGCTCTTAAATACAAAATAGTACAAAATAGAACAATAGTAATTATTTCTTCCTACCTAGAAACTCTACCATAAAAGCTGATCCACCTAGTTCACTTAGTGGTTCCACAAGTTCTTCGCTTTCGGCAATATTATTAACTGTGCTTATAATATCACAAGGGTCATCACAACACACTGATTCGATTATTATTTCCTCCATGTCACGGTATTCACTTATTAAATATACTTATTGCACGCAACTCAATTTTCAAAAAAAAAAAAAACTTTTTTTCTAACCTTACTCAATCAAGGGCAAACACTGATTGAAGAGAACTGCAGAAGCTAACAAATAACCTCATCTTAATGCATCAATGTAATTTTCATTGATTCTATAAATACTTCTTCATCGTTAAGTACATATTGTAGGAAATTTTTATTGACAGTTATGTAAGATTTTATTGTTTTTATGAAATGAATATTAGATCAATGAAAAATATCCATTATTTTAATGAACTAATGTAAAAACGAAGCTATGAAATTATTTTATTGAATGTGTGAAAATAACTTCAAAATAATGATATATTTTCACTTATATGATGAGGAAAATTTTATTGATTTCGATTATTATATTTTCATAAGTGAAACGATGTATACATTGTTTTAATGAAATGAAATTTCATTGTTATAATGAAATTTTCTGTGCAGCAAAGAAAAATTCTTTGTTTTTAATTAAATTTTCTTTCAAGTTATGAAAATTACCACATAATTAAAACAATGACATATATTCATTAAAACAATTAAATTTCTTTTTCTGAGTGTATGGAATAAAACTATATTGGCACTCTAAACAATATATAGTTACTTCGGGAAACCTAAAAATTCACAGAAAAACATTGAATTTGTCTAGAACCTACTCCAGTCTCGAAAAGGAGAAGGCAACCGGAAAGAGCAAAAGACTTCGTGATAGAATCAACTCTAGGTGAAAATAATTAAGTATAGACTATCCATCAGATACAAGGCCTTCCGAATATTGGAAGATACATATTTACAGCCAAGTTAAGGACAACATTACCACTAACTTCAAAATAGGTTTGAAAATCAAACCTTTGGCATAGTCAGTTGACTAATTTATAAAATTGTACCTGAAAGATGGAGAGGCATTTGTAGAAAATTATACAAATGTTTTCAATGTAGACATTTCCACCTTATAGGCTGAAACAAAAATATTCAATAATATGTTCCAAAACAAGAGCATTGTCGTCAATTTGAAAAGACTGAAAACAGAAATTAATAAAGACTTCTGCCCAAATTAATACAAGTTGCTGCAAGCAGTTCTGGGTCATCCTGTCTGCTCAGCCGGTTGTGAGCGGTTTTTTTTCCATCGAGTTAAGAAAAACTGCTTCAGGAGATGTTTTCGAACATGAAACTCCTTAACATTGAGAAATAATTAAAAACAAACTAACAGTGCAACGGGTGCTAAATAACTTTGCACAAAAATAAACCGTAAACTTAATACTTATACAGATTTTAACTTAAATAATTGATCTAATATGTTTATCTAACTTCAGACGTGTAAAGTACTTATGTACATTGGTACCTAACAATTAGTACCAGTACCAGGACCTGAACTTAAAATTTTTTTAAGGACAGGTCCTGGTACTGGTACTCAAAAAATTTTCAAGGACTGGTACTTAACGCACTTACTACAAATACCGCGATAACGCGAAGTACTTCAGCTCTTGTAAATTATTTAAATACACCTTCTAATAATGGAGGTTATGTGCATCTCGGCAGTACTTCAAGAAATCTTACCGTCTTCAGTAAAATAAAAAGATAATTAGCGCAATATATGAGTAATAGTAGGGCAGAAATTGGCATGCCGAATCGATATCCTTTGTTGAGAAGATTGGCAATCAAGTGCCACAATTCGCTCACTGCCTCCGCACATGTTGAGGGTTGATCTTCATTTGCAGGTCTTGTAAATGCTATACAAAGGCAATCATAATCTGATGTAACATTTTTTTAGCTGAAGGCAAACTCAAATACTGGTATTAACAACTTCCAAAATTAGAACTTAAAACAGCAAGAGCTTATACGATTCTGTTTCATTTCTTAAGTTTTTGCAAGATATTTTATGATATTTCATAAATGGAAACCTCATTCAGTTATTTAACTGTCTATAGGTTTTTGAAAATATCTGATTTGAGTTTTCAAAAGCTCTTGAACTTTATAAGTACCAGTAGCAGTAACCTGAAAATTTTTAATTACCAGTAGCGGAACTTTTACTTAAACGGTTTGAAGTATGGGTCCTGGTAGTTCTACTTGGAATAAATACTGGGTATTAGCATAGATGGCACAAGACCTAGATGTCGCATGGCATACTAGAGCAGAGTATACCGATTGTGAAATGGGTAGTGCATTCTGGAATGGAGCATAACATATTTTAGAGCGTGCCGAAGACAAATGTTTTTATAATAGCAGTCCATTCCGGAATGGACCACCCAGCCATATAAATTTTGAATACTTTTTTGCTACTGCATGCGACATGTAGTTCTTGCGCCATCTATATGGTATTAGGCAACGCGTGTTTCTCATATCAGTTTCGTGTATAGAACTTGAGGGTCTTGATTTATTTTCCTTAATACCTTAGAGAAGGAGAAGAAGGGCTGTGAAAAACAAAGGTCTCTGTTGAGTAAACGACACCACTTTCTTCTATTTTTCTTTTAAATTTGTGAAAATTTTATTTTATTTTTCAAATAAACACTACTTCCTATAATTTAGGATAAATTTAAATCGCGTGGACTGTAGGGAATAGATGAATGTTGCTTGGGTTCATTGGGATTAAAGAAAAGAATGCACTTCCACTCAATTCGCTAATTACGTTATGTACTAATCTATTTTCAAAATAATTTGAATGCCCGACTAAAATCATTTCCTAAATGCTCGTCGCCGTTGGTCTTGATAAGTAATAAATATCGCCCGATCGTCGAATGTTGACTGACTAGTTATCCAAAAAATGATTGAATACTCCTGACTTATACTAACTGATAGGCGATCTACCATGCTTTTCTCACTCCGGGTGTTCAATAACATTCCACGAGAATTATAATAAAGAATGAGAAACAATTGAAAACTGTTCGTTGTTCTTCTGACCTTAACATCACAACCACGACAAAGACGGCTCTATCTCAAAAGCTTTTCTTATTAAAATCGCCCCGAATGTATACACGTACCTGCATTTGCAGTAGATTAAAAGTACTGATCTATTTTTTTTTTTGCATTCTTGAGAGCGGAGTTCAGGATTCATGAAGGAAGACTACATATTACAAGAATAGTGACGCGATGTCTGCAACTCGTAAAATGAGAATTATTTTATGCAGAATTATTTTATTTTTTTATATTTGTGAGAATTAGTTTATTTTTTGTATGCATAGCTAGTTTCGTGGAAATTATGTTCTAGAATTTAGATTATATTTCTTGTAGATTCTGTGACTTCTAGGCTTTCTGTACTCTCCGTAACCTTAGAAACTTTATGGTTTTTTTAATCCATTTAATTTCATTGGATCTAGGCATTATATCAACATCTTGTAAGTGCTAAGAGCAATGCATAAAAAATGTCGGCCAAAAGCTGGGAAAACTCATGAGCTAGTATTCTTTGAAAACAAAATGTTTGTTAAGACCTATGTACGAATGTTGGGGACCTGGTCCACCACAGAAAAAGTCCTACTTACGCCAATGATTATACTTCAGGAATTTATCATCGATGCGAGAGAGAATTAAGTCCTATGTCAAAGTTAACTTAACTTATTAGGTAATCTATGCCCAAGGTATATAGAAGACAAAGTATTCTCACTAAATTTTTCCCATATTGCAGCTAATGTGCCGTGACGGCACTCTGTCTTTAAAATGTGCTCTATATATAGAAAAATATATAGAAAAATAAGAAAATCTTTGATATCTTAATAAATTTGGAAATAAATTACTGAAATTGTGTATAAAATGAAAGTTTTGAATATTTTAGATGTTTTTTTATAAAGCATTTACCATTAAGTTCAATAATGTAAAAATATGTACTTTCAAGTTCAAGTCAAAATGTAAACAGAAACAAAAATAGTTTTTTTTATGCCATAAATTTATTAACATAATAATGAGTTTGTAACAGTAAAATATTTTAATTAATGCATAATTAATCTGTTTGTGCTTTTTTTTTATTTTTTACCGCATTTAAATTAATTTTCATGCTATAAAGTAAAATTCAGTAATAATAGTCACAGCGTACCTATGTGAACTGATTTCACTTACCAGGATGCTAACTTGGTTCATAGGAACTTTCATAAATTTGTTATCGTCAAGTATTTGTAAGACGAATGTATTCAGTATAAACTGTGTATTTAAAAACCATTTGAAAGTTGAACATTTTCATACCTGAGAATTTTATTTGAAACGGGTTTATATAACTAATTAACATGCAAATACCTGACGATGACTAGTTTATGAAAGTTCTTATGACACAGGACAATATCCTCGTGCGTGAAATCAACTCAAATAGTATAGGTACTTTGTGACTATTCGCAGTGAATTTTACTTTTGTGCAGTAAAAAAAAAAAGAGAACACAAAAATATTAATTATGCATTAATTAAATATTTTACTGCTACATTTATGGCATAAAAAAACTATTTTTGTTTAACATTTTCTTTTGAACTTGAAAGTATATCGTTTTGCCTTATTGAACTTAATTATGATAAAAGCTTTATGAAAAAAAAACATCTAAAATATTCAAAACTTTTAATTCATATACAATTTCAGTAATTTGTTGTCAAATTTATTAAGATATCAAAGATTTTCTTATTTTCCTATATATAGAGTACGTTTTAAAGACAGAGTGACGTCACCACAATTTTCTCTCCAGACAAAATGGCGGAACGTGGTTCGTACCGAGAATTTATTGTCTTCTATATACCATGATCTTTGCTACGTACCAAAGTTAACTTAACAACAAGTTAAAAAGCAGGCAAAATTTCCGATTGTTTTACATTTAAAAAGCACACGACAAGAAAAGGAAGAAAGAAAGAAAAAAAAAATCAAACACTCTTTAAAACTTTTATGAATAAAGACAAAAAAAGTGAAAGCGCAAATTGCATGCAACGAAACAGAATGGCAAATGTTTCAATTCCGTAAATAAATGAGAAGGGGCAGAGTTTTCACATTTTACTCTCATAAAATTTTCCCGCGCTTTTGTAAAAACCGGTTTTCATGAAATATTGACACGAGTTTAGTCACGTGTTGTTGCTGTAATGGACAGATGTTGTTGCTGTAATCCTATGATATTTAAACAGCATGTGCTTCTGTTTACATTCGTTTTGCTCTGAAAAGATTAAGTGGGAGAACTCATGCTGGATTCTCTGATAATTTCTGGAAAAATGAGAATTTCATTTGAGAAGAATTTTACATCTACTTTCAGCATCTGGACCAGAGCGAAATTTATCTTCTTCTTAAAAATGGAAGGTGGTGGGATCTGATGTACATTATTATGAATAGTTTGAAAGGATTTTGAAGGTATTCAATAAGATTTTGTCGTTCGGGTAATCCTCGATTTTTGTTTTTAACTCGTTGTCTCAGTTGCACTAAAATAATGCATATCCAAGCTCTTTTTCCCCATTAATGCAAAAAACGAAAGTATATGAAATTACTTGTTTCATTCTAAAAAACATGAAAATATTTCCAATTTTGCTCTACAGCGTCCAATCTTCTTATTAGGTAATTTTTGCCAATGGACTGCATGCTCTCTTCTCCACACTCGCTTAATCGCTTTGTAATAATGGCAAGGAATCTCGTCTCTCCCACACTACTCAGACGCATAGAGTACCTCTCTTTAGTAAATCTATTATAACTACAAACACTTAGAGATGTCATTTATAGTCAGCTTTCAAGAATTCCACAAGTATCCTGTTAATACTTGTTCCGTTTTTGTCCTCCATGAAATGAGACTACCTTTTGGCAAGTTCTTCTGCAGAGTTCGTAGGCAACGAGCCGTTCTTACTTTTTATTGGTAAAATACAGTGAACTTTTCTATTTATCAGCTGATAAGTGGTGAGTTATCACTTCCACTAATTTCCCAGATTTCTTTGTGAAATACATAACTGGTGTTTGGAGACCATGGTAAACTTTTGGACATACTTGGTTTTTTTTTATATTACCATTACTGTTCACATATTATCAGAAACGTTCGTCGCTTTCGATGATTAATGACCTATTAGCGATATCCTCACAGCACTGTGAAAAATGCTCTTAACGTTGTCCTAATTGATCTGTTTATTTCTATTTTCTTTATGCAATTCAACTTCATGAGTTTTTCAATGTACGCATATTTGAACCCATTTATGTCACTCATTTCAATCTTCTGGTGTTGGTTGCTCGATCGGAGATTTTGCTCGGGCACCAATACATTCGGTCGGAAACAAAACATCAGAATTTGTTGCTGGTTAACTTCAGTGGAGTAAAAGGTCCGTCAAACTTGTTGCTTTATTGCTAGTGTCTCTAATATAAATGTAAAATGACAATTTTAAGGATTAAGCCGAATTCACAATGTTGACTGAAGTAGAGTGATGTTAGAGTGGCAACTGAAATCCTATTTTTTAGCACGTGGTAGTGCATAGGGCCATCTCTAGATTCTATTTTATATTTCCACTGCCATTTCTGAAAGCATACAAAATGGAATTTTGAGCTACTAGAATGTAGATGGCGTGGAAATATAGCTCCATAATTCTTATTATCATATTTAATATGTTTTCGTATTATTTCCTAATTTGATATTTTTTATGAATGCTAATAAAAAACAAGAGGTTATTTTGCAAACTTCATGATTTAAAAATTAAATAAAGTACGTTAATTTTTAACTAGTTTCGAAGTAATCTGCGCTGCATTGTGAATACTTTGGTTTTGGACTCAAAGCTCACTCTGCTCCACTTTGCTTTGTAAATTCGGTATTATAGTAATTAAATCTAGCTGAGAAGTACGACTTTCCGTTGCACGCATACCGACTAGTGGATTTCGTTATTCACATGCTATCACAACTTCACGGTTTTTCACATACTGACAAGAAGAGGATAGCTTTCCGTTGCATACATATCGTCTAAATTCTTCTTTTTGAACATAAGTACAACCAGTAGCTATCACCTAAAAGATGGATATTATTCGTTTCCCGGACAAGCCAGTTCAAATCAGATTATTAGGATCGAATGGTAAGGTGGGACTTTCAAGGTGATCTGGTGAATCTTCTTGCCTACTTCTATTACCGGTTAAAAAATAAATAATGAATGAATCATAAATCAGGGGAAAATTTCATATGAAAACCTCAAAAATGGTTCCATATATATTTCGTATATACTATATTCGATAAAATTTGATACGGTAACAATTTTGAGACATATCACATTAAGAAGTGGCCCAGCATGCAAGACGATACGAGGATGATTCGCACAATAGACTCCGGCGAAGATAAAGGTAATCGCGAAAGATGATGATTTTTAATTATTGCGGAAGTCACGTCCTTTGGGAAGGAATGTGCCCAAAATACAAGATGAATTGATGAATTGCTTTCGAATCACCTGCAATATATATTCCAATCATCCTGATGATTTTTCATTGTAATGTTTGCTGGGAGGTGTTGGTCGCTGCTAACGAAATCTCTTCGTTTGTTTTGAACGTGAGAATATCAGCCCTCCAGCTTTGACTATGATAGGAATATATCCATCCGGACGCTTCTAAGACACTTTACGATAAGGTTTGTGTGGATACTAGAATCATTTTGGTTGTAAGGTTAAATTAATATATAACTCATAAAGTAAAGTCTGTTCTCCTGGTATCCGATCCCTTTCATATATAATTGAATAATTACAATTATGGTGACGATCCTTTTCTTTACTCTGTACTATATTACAAATTATTGCTTGTGGCCGCAAATCGATAGGACTAACTTCATTTTCTTAGATTTATGTTCGTTTATTATTAAAACCTATAACCCTGCCTGAAAGATAAGGAATAGTTAAGCTGTTGTACCATACCAACCCACAAGAGCCAATATAATACATCTAAAAAATAAATTTTGGACGTATCCAGCAATAAAAAGTAGACTTTGTGGGCTCCTAATATGTTTATAATGCTTTCAAGCTTGCGATAATATTTCTTCTGTGAACACGTGACTATAAACGGCTTAATAGGGTAAAAAATATGGCACCAAAAATTGGATTAGTTTCAGGGTAAAACACTGAGAACAATACCGTGGAGTATTCACATCACATGATAGTTTGTAGAGCACACGTAAGGTGGAAGTACATTAAAATTCCAATTCAGGTGATACAGCAACAGTTTGCATGAAGGTAAAAGCTAGAAAATATACCGGTACGAGACCCTCATTAAATTCATCCCTGTCTGCTGCTAGGCAAAAGGAACACACCAGAAAATAAAATACTTTAAAAAGGATGTAGTGCAATTCACGTTGGGAGGATGTCGATTACTGCAGGGCGATTACGGAGAACAAACGGTACAGGGCAGGACACACAGCAATGTTACCTACATTAAAGCTTACCTTAGCGTTTGGTTTGGCATAGTCTAACTTTTGCGGGAAGAGTGTTTCCGATTAAAGTTTTAATGTGTGCTTCCATGAGACTGTGAACCTGTGAATAGTGCATAGTCATGTTGTCCACAAGCACCTCCCTTTTTTTTCTGTGTTCTAGAAGGATTAATTTTTGGCGAAACTACGAGCTACACTTCCTGTATGCCAGGATAAGTGTTCAGGAAAAATTTACGGAATGTCTCCTGCAGTTGACTCTAGATGTGGTTTACAATGCGGCTGTTGCGGAGCTCCCATTATGGAAGCAATTCATTAAGTTTTGTGTTTCAATCGTTGCCCACCAGGGGATTTCGAAGAAGCACTCTTCCTTAAATATGTATGTGTTTCGCTTTACTACAACTTGCAACAGAAACGTGTGATATCTCATAGAAAATTTTAAACTTATCATTTATTCCGACATTCAAACATCTGCGCTATTTGCATAATTAATGGGACGATTTCAGTCAGAGGCATATTTCCCCCTCGGGCTATTTAGGACGTGAAACGTATTCGGTTTTCATTTATCTTAGAGGAGAACGAATGACGTTAAATTCAATTACGGAACTTCTCGTTGGCTGTAACTTGATTACTTGATCCCTACGGCATAAAAATTGCTTCGCGATGTGTATCGGTGCTGGATGAGGACTAGTAAGGTGAAGGCATTTACGTATGATGATTCAATTATATCTAGATAGATTTTCTCCACAGTTGATGATACTCGAATTGTGTTAGCTGCTGACATCCCTGTTCTGACGTTTCATGAAAAGCTTTTTCGTTACATTTCTCCGAATTATTACCCTGAAATAATCCTATATCGCAAAATATGGAAAACAAATCAAACTGGTGAATGCACAAATTCGAATAACACTCTGGAAAATTTGAGAAAATTGTATAATTTACATCTAACCTAAAAGTGCGAGAAAATCATTACTCATCTAAAAACAAAAAAAAAGATTGTACCATTCGTCAGACCTCAGTCTCCATAAGCTCTGGAAGATATATAAGATCTCTGCTGAAGTATTATTTAAAGTCCAGCAATTCCGCTACGAGATGATTACATAATGGCACAAACTGAAAAAAAGTCCATCAAGATTTGCTCAAGGTAAAATAAATTATGACTAAGTTGAAGCGGAAAAACTGCAGGTGAAAACTTTTCATCGAATCATGAAAAATATATTTTCGGATTCAATCTCATTTTGCTTCGATTTGCAGAAACTTCAATCACTGTTGGGAAAACCTATAACTCTCGCCAAATGTATTTTATTCATTATTTATCACTGCCATATTGACTATCAATTTTACGGAGGACATATAAAATAGAGATTCGACTAATATTTTGTTGGTTGTTATTGACTAAGAAAATGGGTATACGATGACATTATTAAGATTAGGGCAATTCATTTCCATGCTTAGTGTAGTCCGAAACTACACTCAACTACACCAAACCATTCGTTTGTTTGTCAAAATGTGTTGTAGTATACACTGAGTATAATTTTTCTGCACTATCGGAATTATGGGTGTAAGCAGAGTCGAAAAGATGAATTGGCAATTGTCATTTGCTTAGCCTATAAGGTCGTTTGTTGATTTCTTCTTAAGCAACTGTAATAACTGAAATTAATAAATTGGGTAGAGTAAAAATCAAGTGGGCTCAGTAATCTAGTCTAGATAGTTAAATTGATTTGTGGTAAAATAACCAAATAACTCCTTATTACTACGCATATTCAAGAAAGACCCCACTATGAAATTAGCTGATTTTACTTTTTTTCTCGGCGTTTTTTTGCTTGGGGGTACATAACCACATGGCTTTGTCGGACGCTGTTTTTTTTTTCGGTAGGTAGCAGACCGAGCTCTAGCAATCTAATTTTTTCCGAAACTGGTTGAAACTCTTCTCCAATCAACGCGACGGCGGAATTCTTTTCTATACTTTATCAGTTCTATTTTAGAAGAAGCTACTTTTTGAAAAATTTTGTGCGCATTTTGTACATATATCTTTATAATATGTAGTGAAACCTTTTTGGGCCATCTAATAGTCTTTCTTAGAGATGTATAGTACGACAAGATTTGATCTGATCGGTCAATCCCAAACATTCCTTTATTGTAATCTCGAATTATATTCGGTTTCATACAAAGTTTTCCATTGCGATTGGACACCTCTACCATTTCAACAACCTGCATGTTTGAAATGGTAAGGATATCATACAGTAACAGGACCATTTTGCTGTCAAATACACTCCCCTTTTTTCAGTTTACGATTTACCACATATCTGTGGTTTCCCTTTCTGTTATTTCGTAGGGTTCTACACACATAAGTTTATCGTGTATTTAGGAGTTTCGTAAGAGTAACAGAATTATAAAAATTATCAATGTAAACCGTGTATCCCTTATGGAGATAGTCTTCAAGTAAATGTAACACAACATCAGTAGTGTGACTTAAATTATGGTCAGTTTCCTCAGATCTTCCGCTGTAAATCTTTATTTTCATTACAAGACCGTCGGACTCATAGTTCATACAGTTTGACACTGTATTTTTGTTTTTTTATTTTTTATGTACTGCCGGAAATGCAATATTCCACGCCACAGTATCATGGATTTGTCAATATAAATATTTTTATCTGGTAGGGTAGGGTGGGGCTGCAAGTGCCACTTTTTGAATTGTCATCCATATATCATAAACTTTGAGGTGAAATTATATGATAATTTTAACATACAATCTTTAGGGTTTCATGTACCTATACCAAAAAATATATGTATATGCAAAATAGTTTATTATTTTACGTTATTAATTGATTTTAAGTGTGTAAGTCGATTGGTACTTTTTACCCCTCTTGCGGGTAAAAAGTTCCACCTGTTGCAACCTGGTAAGGAAGAATAAAGAAGCGGAATCTATAACGTTGTTATCGATATCTATTCATAATCTCAAAAATAATAATAAATATTTAACACAGACGAGCGTTCCAATTTAATATGATAGTCTAACCTTGTTTTAGTTGCATCACTTCAAAATGTTATTTTTATATTTACTTTTTGGAAAATACTTGCAGCCGCATTGCAATTCAGGTTGTTGTTAATATTTAAACAGATAACTATAACCTTTAGTCTTTGTTATCTGCCTTATACCTAAAATTTACCCCCACGGTACTTTTTACCCCGAACGGTACAAGAACATGTTTTTAGATAGAAAACAATGACAACAAAACATTTATAGTTTTCAGTAGTATCAGAGTGCTCACAAAGAAAATAGAAATATAAAGGTCCTTACTTGACTTAACCATGATGAGCACATTCAGAAAGAAACTAAAATGTCCGACATGATGTTTTTTTTTACTTTTTGCCAAATTAATAGCACTATTACATGTGCGCTTTTACCTAATGTCTGGCAGCGACTGCCTATGTGGGGAAAATTACCCCACGCCAAGTGCATTCATTGCATGTACGTTCTTTTTTCTCCCCCTTTTATACTACTTACCCGCGGCACTTTTTACCCCACCCAACCCTACATAGTTTTCACGCATAATATTATTGAAATGATTTAGTATTGGCCCTCAGCTTATATAATTTGTCAGCAGATGGTACTGAGTTATCAACCAAATGAATCGATTTCGACTCATATTTGAGCGCCAAAACTTTACATTATATAGCTGGTTTGTGTTCTAGTTATGTTCAATTGATGGAAAAGACAAGGCCCCATTTGTAACAAAAGTCCAATAAAAACTCATCTCTGCAGCACTGACGTCTGTCCACTTTGATACCCTGTGCGTTTTGCAATTTCTTGCATAGCGAATAAATTAGTTTGTTCGACCAGTATCGCAAGAAACTCTTCCGAAAAAATAAGGCCACCAGCGTTTGCACTGTAAAATTTGACGTCTCAAATTTAACACCAACATTCTCTTGGAAAATAAATAATTCAGGATTTTGTTGAATTTCTGTCCACAAATTATCATTTGCATTTGATGTTGTTGCTTGGGAATCATCGTCATTAACATCAGGTTCGGGAACAACTTCAGGTTCGGAGACGACTTCATCGTCACTATCACTTGAATTCTCAGAAGGTTCATAATCGCTACTGTCGTGTCGTTACCATCTTCGCCAAAAATCTCGTCAAATTCTGAATCACTTCGATTAGCGTAGTACTCAAGTTCATATTGAGTCTGTGGTCTTTCCTTACCCATATTGGGTTCTTGATAATTTAATTATAACAATAATTATAAAACAACACACTCAAGAAAGACGTAAATGTGATGCACTCGACAATATCTGAGATACTACTGACGAACATGGACGCATATCTCTGATTCAGCTTTAGCGAAGCGACGACAGATCTAAGCGTGTACGAATTAACTCGTAATTGACTTCCGCAAAGGGATTTCTATTACAGAAGCCAACTACAAGATAATTCGTAAGACCTATTTTTTTTTTTATTTGTAAATACATTTTCTATGCTTTTTGATGACAACTTTGTACTATAATTAGAGTTTTTAATAATATAATATGATTAAATGAGATTGGCTTTTTAAACTGGAGTTCAGAAAATTGTCGTGACAGTCAACATGTTGAGCAAAGTAGGCAAAGTGCTGCGTTCAAAACGTCCCTCTAGAGATGGGCTTAGAAGACATTATGATAAATTTTTAAAAAAGTGCGTATTTCTTCACCAGATATTTTATAAATAAAGGGTTTTCCAATAAGAGGTGTTATTTTAATTAGCTATTTCGGTAGGTGTCACTTTTGGAGCTGTCATTTTTTGACATTTGACAAGTAGAAACTACGCCATTAATAAAAATAGAACGATACATGATTCAACAATGCATTGAAATTATTAAAATTCACTATAAAAATGGTGAAAATGTGGCAGAGACGGTTCGTAAAACTAGAACATTTTTGGGTCGTCGTAAAGCACTTTGTCGGACCGCAATACAGAAATTGGTAGAAAAATTCGAGCTGTCGGGATAAGTGATGTGAAGAATAAAAACCGTGCACGTCGCTCAAGAACAGCCGAGAATATTGTTGCTGTAGCCGAAAGTGTTGAAGAAAACCCAGGTTTGTCCATTCCTCGTCGTTCTTTGGAATTAGGCATTCCACAAACGTCATTACACCTTATTTTGCATAAAGATTTGGGTCTTAAGGCTTATAAAGTTCAGTTAACACAAGAACTCAAGCCGGCCGGTCATCAACAACGTCGAGTCTTTGCTGATTGGGTCTTTGAAATGCATGAAAATGATCCGGAATTCCATCGAAAATTCATCTTGAGTGATGAGGCCCATTTCCACCTCGATGGCTTCGTCAACAAGCAAAATTGTCGCATCTGGGGCTCGGAAAACCCATGAGTTATTGTTAAAAAGCCTCTCTATCCTCAACGTGTGACTGTTTGGTGCGGTTTATGGTCCCGCGGGGTCATTAGACCTTTCTTTTTCGAAAATGAGGCTGGAGCAACAGTTACGGTGAATGGATTGCGCTATCGACAGATGATTAATGATTTTTTATGGCCGGAATTGGGTGGTATTAATCTGGACAACGTTTACTTTCAACAAGATGGCACTACGTGCCATACAATCAACGAAGCCATTGATCTTTTACGGGAAAAGTTTCCGGACCGTGTTATCTCTCGAAGAGGTGATCACAATTGGCCACCGAGATCTTGTGACTTAACACCTTGCGACTTCTTCCTTTGGAGCCACGTGAAAGAGAACGTCTACGCCAACAGCCCAGCGTCGATTCAAGACCTCAAAGATGGAATTCGTGAGGCTATCGAAGACATAGGGCAGCCACTTAGCGATTTGGTTATGGAAAATTTCATGAAAAGGATATGGTCCTGTAGACGTGTTCGTGGTGGTCATTTGGCTGATGTTATTTTCCATTGTTAACAGCATACCTTCCTCTTTATAATGAAATAAAGATCCGATCATTTATCTCAAAAAATGGCATTTTTCTTTGAATTCAAAATAACACCTCTTATTGGAGAACCTGTTATAATCAAGCGTTTTTAAGCAATAAAAAAGGCATACAGTGTCATTAGCTGACATGGTGGGCAGCTCTCCGAACCAAAATATTTATATATACACTTTGCACCAACACTTCATTCATTTGCGAGGATAGCAATATAGGACTGAAAACCAGCTGATTTCTGGTGCTGGTGTAGAATTACACTTGACACTTATGAGTTTCACTTGCACCAGAGCAAACGAATTGACCTGTTATATGTAGCTTTTTTCACAAGATTGCGAAGGTTAAAATATAATCATGTTTGTATTGCATGCACGGTTAGAAATTTTGGTGTAAATTTTGTAAGTTTTCATATGTATATAGGTCCAATCGAAAATTCGTATAACTCTTATATACTTAGACACTATAAAACTTTATTTTAAATCTCTTATACGAATTATAATAAAATAGTATAGCAGAATGTATACGATTTGATTGCATTCTTATATGAGAGAAGGTATACACATATTTATATTTCTGATTTATACATTTTATACAACCCTAGCATAAAAGTGATGTATATAATTGCTGCATAAAATATATACAAAATAGAATAAATAAATTTATCCGAAAAAATGATATGCACTTTCCTCTTAAGTGCATATCATTTTTTCGGATAAATTTAAAGATAAAAGAAAAAATTCCAGTTATTATATATTTTTTATTTATTATTTATTTTCATTTGTAAAATACATTTTTATTTAATGGATACATTTTGTTGGTCTTCCTTAATATTAAATAGGAAATTTAGCTTAAATATTAACTGGCTGTCCAGGACTATGAAATATTGAGATATAACCGACTTTCAGTCCCCAGTTGCTATAATGTAGGGTGCTTATTGGTCCTATGCAGCTAAAAGTTTATTTGTTGTGAGTCGTGGCTGAATATTTCAAACTTAAATTATTTTAACTAAGTTTATATTAAATTGCATAACTTTTTAAAACTAAGAAAACGATTAACTGCTTCTTCATCTGTCACACGATTCAGTTTCTTTTTTTGCTAGAGAAGGTAGTAATTTTAATAAATTTATTATTGAAAGCGTTGTAGGGTCCCAGTCTGTGAGAGGAAAATTCAAACACATTTAGAGTGCGAAGAAGTTAACAAACATATTTTTTACACTTACCGTTACATTCCATTTGGATAAAAATCCCGGAATTCATTATGACACTAACTAATTATGTACTTTACAATGTTCAACTACCAATTGAAAACTGAAACTAGACACATCGAATACAATGTGCATTCTCTTTTTGCATTGTTGGGCTTGATATTTCCCTAGATACAAATTACAGTTAGTTTTGCCATAGTGTTTATATACATATAGTTACACAATTTCAGATGCACGTGATACACCGACTTCAGTACAAAATATAGCTGGGTTTTGAATTATCAAAAACATCGATTATACAAAAGAAAGTATAAACAAAAATTCATTTATCTTAAACTGGTATAATTGAACAGGCTAGATATATCTCAGTACAGATTTTATATGCTGTCGTATTATTTTTATCTGAATTCATATAAAAATTATGCCACTATATTATCATAGCAGTAAATATAATTATTTCCTATAAATGTTGAAAAAAAATTCGGATATATCCTTTTATATTTCTAAATGAATAGGCGTTTATAGTATATAGTATATATAGTATAAATAGTATAAATAATTTAATAAATACATTGGAATAAAAAAATTTGTGAATTATACCAAAATTTCTAACCGTGTGGTTTTCTTTTTGGCTTTTTAAAGGGGGCGAAATATTATTGAACAAATAGTGATTTATTTTCCTGTTCGTGAACACTTTAATCTTCCAGCTGATCACATTACCAGAAAAATTGAGAAAATTCTACAGAAATTCAAAGAAAGTTTTTTAAAGTGTCCAGCTGAAGCTTAAGAGCAATGTTTTGTAAATATTGATGGGCGTGGTAAAGGCCTAGGTTCAAGAGACCTTTAGGGTATCTCCTTAACGTTATTTATGTTTAGTTTTGCATTTTATATTGTAGAATGCAGTCGTAATTTATGATAGTCTTTGTTTTTCCAAAATAAATTTTGGATTTTTCAAAATAGAGCTGTTTTATATTACATATTATATTTGGCCCAATAGTCTTGCAAAGTTATTAATTTTTAATTTTGTTTTTTATATGTATGTAGAAGGAAAAATGAATGCAACAAAATTTGAAGGATATATCTTGAACTTATCATTAGCTGAAAGTCTTATTCAAGAAGGAGCAGAAACTGCACCTATTCGTCGTGCGGACAAATATAGTCGTTTATCTAAAAATAGAAAAATGCTTGACAATGTTAGTCTTCATCATCCAATATAAGGTGTGAAATGAAGACGGTGTACGAAATGTGCAGCAGCAAGCGTAGGAAAAGCGAACAAATTGCTTTTGTCTACCACTTCTTTGGTTTACGGAACCTGATCTCCTTCCTGATTCGGGTTTTTTTGGACAGCTAAGAACATTTGAATTGCCGTCATCGGGGTTTTCAACTTTTAGCTAAGCCTATTCAGATTTTCTATTTTTATTGAAAGAAATAATTTGCGACGTTCGTCTTAGATAATTTCCATTTTCACTGCATAGGAACTGTTCAGTCCGACTATATACTTATGATCCTCGATGAATCTCCCACTGCCAGATATATCTACAAATGTTCAGTCCCACCGTCGATTTAAATCCTCCTATGCCTTCCCATGCTGACAAATATATTTCCTGAAATACAAAGTAAAAGAAACCACAAATTATCAAGTTTAAAATTAGCTTGTATCCCATGACATTTCCAATAGAAACTCCCATACTTCAGAACTCAGGGATTTTTCTGGAAATGCTTCAATAAATCCTTCTGAACACTCTTTAACTACAAGCTGCAGCTGCCATTTAACTACCACGGCACAATTTATCTAAAACCATCAAAAATCCTTAATAAAAAACGAAAAATAACACACATAATACTCTCTATATTCTAAGCTTCAATCACAGCAAATGACATTACGTCAGCCAGCTGTCTGTGGTAACATTCCGAGATTGATGAAATCCAATAAACGAACGTTGCTAAGGCAACACCAAAAGCCAAAAACTCATAACTAGATACAGCGGTTATATAAAGCTGATGGGCCACAGCAGAAAATCATTAGATTAATTTAAATTCAAGAATAATATTTCCCACCTCCAACATAAAAGATTAATTCTATATTTCAGAGACTAATCTGAAAATTCCTATCATTTCCCACACCTAAGCAGACGGATAATTCTGCGCTGAGATTAATCTGCTACACTCCTGCCCACACCTAAGCAGAAGAATAATTCTGCCGCAGAGGCTAATATTCAACACTTTTATTACAGTTACAAGGAGAATTTTTGCTACCCTGCTGCTCACACGCAAAGTATTTCTACCTTCATTCTGTTTACAGGCGATTTATTCTGGTCTTCTTGTTCTTCTTTTTCCAGAACTGAAGGAACGAAGGAGACAACAATACTCAAACGCAACTGGGGTTAAAAATGAATTTTAATTTGTTTTTATTTTTAATTTAATAATTTATTATTGGATTTTATAATAACTTATAGGTAGACTTTCGTTAATTGAATACTTGAATGTTTTGTACTGTGATATTTAGTTTTAAGCAATAGTTTCAATATATATTTTATATTTGAAATTTTAAACGCAGAGTTGTCCTTTTTACTGGCACCCTCCCTCCTACGTTCGAGAGATAGATCTCACAGGAACTTTCCACTTAATGGCTTGCAATTATAAGTGCAAACAAAGGCTCGTAAATAACGATCAATTTTCAAAATCTCGTGGAAAAAAGCACAGAAATATTTATCCAATTAAGATCTTTTCTACACCTGCTTGCAGCTATTATTGAGCTCCGCTCATTGCTAGTATTACAATTGCAAAATTTACGATTAATAATTAAACAAGTAAAAAAGCTAGAATTGGACGTACGTAAAGTTAGCACAGCAACTTCGTCTGATATAGTTCGGAGCTACCTCATAATTTGTCGTTAATTTTTCGTGAAAACCATAAATTTGTCGTGTCCTTTTTTCTAAAGGAAACTGAATGTGGTGCTAAGTTGAAATTTGTCGTTAATTTTTCGTGAAAACCATAAATTTGTCGTATCCTTTTTTCTAAAGGAAACTGGATGTGGTGCTAAGTTGACGTCAAGTTAACACCGCAACTCACTGGATATCGGCCAAACTTATCGGATTGGAAAATTATACATCTTGGAATTTGTCGTTAATTTTTCGTGAAAACCATAAATTTGCTGTATCCTTTTTTCTAAAGGGTGCTTAATTGACGTCAAGTTAACACCGCAACTCACTGGAACTCGGCCAAAACTTATCGGATTGGAAAATTATACATCTTGGAATTTGTCGTTAATTTTTCGTGAAAACCATAAATTTGTCGTATCCTTTTTTCTAAAGGAAACTGAATGTGGTGCTAAGTTGACGTCAAGTTAGTACCGCAACTCAGCTGGAACTCGGCCAAACTTATCGGATTAAAAAATTATACATCTTGGAATTTGTCGTTAATTTGTTGTTAATTTGTCATGAAATTCCTATATTTGTCATATACTTTTTTCTAAAGGAAACTGGATGTGGTGCTAAGTTTACGTCAAGTCTGTCAAGTGTTTGCTGTAAATTTCTAAGAAGAAATTAATGCTATTTGCTCATCTAGGAGTCTATGCTCATAAGAATTCTTAGTGGCCCAAGCAACCGTTATCGGTCTACAACAATACAAACAATTCGAAGGAAAAAATGTCCATTAAATTTCTAACATTACGACCTTCCCTACAACAGGTCCAGCCATCGTTTATATTCTATCGAGGCAATGTCTACTTCCCAGCTTTTGTATGTTTTTTAGGTTGGCTATGCTCTTACGGCTTATCCGTTATGCCCACTCACATATATATTATGAACCGACTACGTTCATATAATTGCACCGCAAAAAGTGGGCTCACTTCTATATTGCTGACTATTTCGGTCTAAGCACCAAGTACAAACTGAGAGAGAGCTGTGAACAACAAATAAATAACTGGGTTCGTCGAAATAAATGTTTTTTTAAATTATTTTTTTTTTTTTGTTAATTAGTGATAAAAAGTGTTTTACCAAAAGCAATATATTCATAGATACTCCATAGAAATTCGAAAGGTTATATTATAATCGCTTTTCCAGCTGCACGCTCATTTTTTCAACTTCAATGTTGGTACCGCCATAAGAGCTTTTTTTGACATTAGCAATTGAGCCCACATGAAATAGAAAGTTAATCAGTTCATATTATATAGTATATGTCAGATGGATCAAGGACCTTGTGCCATCTATGGCAAAACTCGAATAATAAATATGTATATTTACCATGAAAAAACACAAGCGCTTTTAGACAAACAATCCTTCAGGCAATTTTAAAGGCTCTTCCGGCTTATCCCTTGACCTCATTGTCAATACTTCAATTGCAGAACTTTTAGTGACTGAGCGTTAGCAAAACTATTCAAAATGGTATAAGTGGAGCCATCTGACAGAAGCATTTTCGCTACCTCTATATAGTTCTATACACAAAGGCAATACGCAGGGCATATTGAGACAGTTCAGTTTGATGCTCAATTCCAGTTGTTTTTTATGTGGCTTTGTCAGTTTTTAGTTTTAAGCAACATTCTGCGCTGTTCGGAAAGTAAAATTGTTATTAACTAAATATCTAAAAACTTACTCCCTAGCTCGTCACGAAATTGTCACACCTCTATCTATTTCAAGATACATCGATGCACCATTTTTCATTGTGACAGGTATTCATCGGTGAAAAACAAAAACTGAATTCTACCGATCACGTTGGTATGACTGTCTAGTTGTTCTTCATCTTTCCGAAAAAATTTCGTACCATCTATCGCTTGCAATAGGCCTCAACATTGAGAAATTCCTAATAGCATTTAGCTAATCGAAATAACAGAAATGACGTAGTAATAACGTTAACGAATGGTATAAATTAATGAAACTGCTGAAGGCATAAAAAACACTGAAAGCTAAAATGTGCAAATGAATTGCATAATAAATTCTCGACAAAGTCAATGGGGCAATATTTATCTTGAATTCTCTATTGCAACAAGTGCACTTCCTCGATATATGTCATGTGAGGCTCCACTTGGGCCCTCTGTCAGGAACTAAATTACTTTGCTACCAATTAAATTTACGGCAGTATTAGTTCTCCTGCAGTCCTAAGCAAAGATTAAGTGCAACTATTGAGAGGTCCGCATGAAATCGGAAATGAAAAATGGTAATGATCCAAGATATCTCGTTATAAGCGCCTGCAGGAAGCTCTTGGCTTGCTTTAATGGATACTGAGAGCAACAGAATACAATGGAGGAAGCAATGATAATTTATCAATCTGCATAAACATGTCGTATTTAATCTGGTTACGTTACAATTTATTATCATGTGCCTACGAGTTTATTTTTAGGAGATCAAGAACTCATCTCTACGTGATTTGTTAATAATGGAATTTGTATTTATCCTGTGTTGGGTAAGTATGTGGTGTAAATTACGTAATTATTTAGTAGTCGACAAAGAAGGAGAGTATGATGCTATTGGAAAGGGAAATGACTTTGAAAATAGTAGAGATTAGCCGTGGTAACAAAAGAATTCATATAACTATGTACATAACTTGTGATAAATATAAAATATCCAGTATCTTATATAAATGACGTCAACCAGGCAGTCATTTTCTTCATTTGGATTAAAATTGAATTTACCAAATTTTTCTCAATTAGGGGAAAATTTAGCAACAGATCTATTAATTTTTTCGAGATAATAAATTCGATCCAGAATCTACTGGAAAAGGGAATAATAATGGGTCCATTTGCAGCATCCCTAGTTATGTGGTCAATCTATGTGAGATTGCACAAAATATTGGATGCTCTGAAGTCCAATTATTTATATGTATGTATGTGGAAACTTCAATCAATAATGAAAGGCTGTATGAAAGGGCAAGATGAATTTATTACAGGAAATAAAAATAAAAATATATTATTAGCTTACCTTATCGCTTTAAATTTTTCACTGCTAGCAGACCTGACTCACGATTATCGGAGCAAACAGTAGCAGCAAGAGCCAGATTCATAGGTACTTGCAAGAGATGATAACAAAGACCACTTGTAGATATCGGCTCAGTAAGCCCGATATCTAAAGGCTAGTAAGAGGACATGATCGGCATTCAGGCTTCGGGATGTGGATGTTATCAAGTCAACTTCTTAGGGGGAACGGAAGGAAAATATTTTGGGTATTAGCTCAGCATGTACAAGGGTCCAAGTGTCTGCTAGGGATGTCAGTGAAAAACTAAATGAATTCTTAAGGATTCTTCCTGCTGGAACTGAATGTAACGCAGACTTTCGCAGTTCTCCATACTTACTTGTCAAAAATCACTGAAAATGAAGTTCTGGCCTCGAGGGCGATTCTGATCTTTTGTCGTATTTTAAAGTCAAAATATACACGACAAAATAAACTTGTAATGCTCTAAGTAGGTGTAGAATATCCATTTACCATAGTTTAAAAATTTTGTTACAACCTCGGAAGCAGTTGACTAATAATTTGTCGTACTTTTAGGAAATTGTTACACCAGACTATTAATTATTATGTGGTGATGGTAAAGTTTTAAAATAATCAGCCCCTTATATATTACGAGGACATTATATCAGCAGGTAATGCTATATCCACTTAAAGTGATCTGATTTTTATGACAAAATTGCAAACACTTAAAATGAAATTCAGCGAGAAGGAAGAGCTTTTGCTGCTTGGAAGAAAAAACGTAATAAACGCAAATAATGTGGGTTATATGTATATTACTTAATACATATACACCTATTAATATAGTCGGGATTTTTTATGGCATTAACATTTGAAGAAAAACTAGGCATGATAAAGGACAATATCTAACTATCACTCATGATCAATAATAAAAGCTATTATTTCTGATAAATGATAAAGTCCAACTATCATTCATGATTAGTCATGGAAGCCCAAATCCTCCTGGATAGTGAGTTATATTCCATGCTAATGACGATTGTAAAATGCAAATTTGAACTTTAAAAATTGATTGAAAGAAGCGTTTCGTATCGGCAGAATACCTAATACTCTTCAGTATGGCGTTTAATTTAATAAAAGATTACACAAGAAAACATACTATCTGTAAGCAGGACCGACTTAATTAGAAAAAGAGTAGTATATTTAAGCAAAATGTTTTAGCACTTATGAAAATATTCCTTTATAATAGTCTTAAGTTTTAATTACTTTATTGCCCTTATGGCGACAGGATATATTTAAGAAACTAAAGATTTATCGAGGCATGTCTGCACTCCGAGTACTTAAATGCACAAATTTCTGTTTTATGACGGTACCCGTTGAAAAGAGTCATGCAAAGGGAAAATGCGCCAGACAGAATGGAGTACAGGTATCTTGTCGGCAGTCTAGCGCTGGTAATGTACCAAGAAAGATTTGCGTGAATAAAGCTAAGTTTGTAACTAAGTGATTAATTCTTTTATTTTGAGAAAACTCAGTGCCTTATACATATTTTCCAATTTATAAAGAATTTTTTTTCTAGCTTTTCAAATTTATCACCTTTGCAGTAGTCTGCACATGTTGATTCCCACAGACACCTTCGATTTCAGCACTTTGCACTTATTTTGAAACAAAATTTCGTTCACTAATTTTTAGTACTTTAAACTAATTAAACTAACCTAACTTAATTAATTTGAAAATAAAATATCGGCTGGTGTCAATAAAAGTCAGCAACATACAAATCACTTGCTGATTATCAGCAGATCAGTATCACATCGGTACGTTACTACCTTTTGTAATGTAGCAGCCCTCATTAAGATATTAGTGTACATCAGCATTTCAGTGGCCTGGTGTGGCAATTGCCTTAGGTGTATATTCTGACCTTTATGCATTGCACATTCATTTTAGTTCTTCTTGTGGTTGATGAAAAGGATAAATCAAAATGAATATGGTGAAAATAAAAGTACGACAAATTTGTGGTGAAATATCAAAATATGTGGCAAAAATATACTCCTAAGTTACGGCACCCAGAATGAAATTTTCGTGACTAGATACGTTAAATGACAATTCAATGCAATTGTCTTATTTTAACTATCGTGCTTGTGAATTTTAGTATATTCTTAAAAATTGTGCGAATAATAATAATAACATTTGAAATATGCCGCACCTCACGTCATTAAATAATTTTACATTACAAATTCCATTCAAAACAAATGCTGTCTTCTGCTGCCAATATTCTCTAGCAATGCTTTCGTTAGAAGAAGGAAGCTGGCTTGCAGCGGCTGAAGTAACTTTGTTCATTGTGTGTTTCAAATGTAATCAACCTCTGCATGACAATTTTTTACGTTTGCTGCGGCATGAGTACGTTGCGCTCTGTTCCAATCGTTCGCCTTTATGAATGGTTGAGCCAGTTCGGAGCTCAAAGTTGGAGCCTTCTCGGAGTTTCCGCTTTCACTTGATCGAGCACCATGTATTGCGCAGTAGGTTAGCTTCGAAAGATTCCACATTATTGGCATATGAAAAATATAGGTTAATGTAAAGGATAACTTGTGGTGATTTGATCAGATTTTATTCCAAGAAACCTTCCGCCTCTTGCTATTCCATATTAGGTGCTTATCGAATTTGGTATAATTACATCCTGAAGGTGAGAATGCTTCTGACAAATCAAAATGGGGCATTTTCCTAATGTATCTATGTCCTGGCTTGGATTTTCATCACTTTTAAAAACATTTTCACCGATTATCAGTTCAGTTTATTATCTCATACCACAATTCTCTGTTTTTTATTAAAATATATCAAGTCATCCCTGATCTGGAGCAATTCTCTGTGTTTATTTCGTACTTCTTTAGGATAATCTTAGGATTTACTGAAAAGCGTTTGCAAGTTTTTTTTTTTTTACAAGGTAGAGGATTGGGTTG
Organism: Dioctria rufipes; assembly: GCA_963924295.1. Lineage (NCBI taxonomy): Eukaryota > Metazoa > Arthropoda > Insecta > Diptera > Asilidae > Dioctria > Dioctria rufipes. Next base: position 294,527,388 of record OZ002741.1, read on the forward strand.
GTTGATTTACAACAGAGTTATATAATGGTATCAACAGCTGCTGTACTATTTAAAGCTCGCAAGAGAATATTCATGCTGGATATCCACCTACTTTTCTGCGAGAGCACAAGATGCTGAGAAGGAAAAAAAAGCTCTGCAGATTTCTTTAATGTTCGTACTAGAGATGAACTTTTATGTTTTATTGTCGATCGATCTACCCAAAATGGTAGCGAGGAATTTACATTTATCCTCGAAAGTTAAATTCTAAATATATACGTCTAAATTTTATACTGCACGGATCACTTATAGTATACCGTAGTGCAGATGCCGTCTGCTTCGATACGTTGTTGCCGAAGTTAATACACTAGCCAGGAAGTCTGAGAAAATTGAAAGATTTTTAAATTTCACAAAGAAAGTAAGCAATAATGATAAATTTTATAAAGAAATTCACGTGTTGGATTCATTAGCTTAGAGAATTTTTAATTTAATGCAGGTCCATTTATCTTGTACAAAATTGGAGGTTTAAGATTATTACAATATGTAACAAGAACATTCCGCATTAACGTAATGAAAACTAAGCTGACCTTTGCGAATGATTTGAAAAAGCAAAGACGAGGAGCTCCAACAATTGTTACATCTTTGCAAAATCTAATTGATCAATACTAAGGACTGTTTCAGAAAAACTTAAACCGACCGGCTATCCCCTAACATTAACAATCACATGGTAAAAGAAACATAAGATTACATCTGTTTATACTTGTAATTGCAAGCCATTAAGTGCAAAGTTCGCATGCAGTGAAAATTGAAGTCAACCAACACGAACATGGCAAATTAATTCTTTCCATACAAATTGAAAATTTGAATATGTCCCAAAGGGACTTAACTAAAAAGTTGAAAATCCCGAAGACGAAAATTCAAAATTTTCTCAGCAAATTTCGGGAATCTTGTAGTATCCAGAGAAAGTTTGGGTCAGGAAGGAAATTAGGTTCGGTACACCAAAAATTGGCCAGAAGTAGTAGCCAGCTTTAAACGAAATCCCAACGTGTCTTCGAGAAATATGGCTGATAAGATTGGATCGTCATCTACGGTCCATCGAATTAAAAGAAAAGAAAACTTAAGAAGCTTCCATATTCAAAAGCACCGCACAGGATACGAGAAAAGAAACAAGATGCAAAATCCATTGCCCGATTTTGTTTGAAAATTTCCTAACGAAATTCGACTATTGCATTATGGATGATGAAACTTAGGTCAAATCCGACTTCAGCCAGCTTTCAAGTCAGGAATTTTTTGTAGCGAAAAATTGTAGTGACTGAAATTGCAAGCTTAATATTAGTCGGCGCACAAAATTGCCAGAAATCATCAGTTTTCTTGACAACAGGCACAATCAACGCGGATTTGTACATTAAGGATTGTTGTCAAAAGCGCCTTATTCCGTTCCTTGGAAAGCATATTGCATCAGATGTCTTTGGCCGGAGGTGGCATCTTGCTACTACGGCAGAAAAACGAGATATTTCTACGATATTCAATGCATGCCCATAGTACCCAAGGAAGTGAATCCTCCAAATTGCCCGGAACTAAGGCCAATCATAAAATATTGGACTAATATTAAAATAAAATAAAAAAGAGGAGCATCCATCTAAAATAGGCACTCTTAAGAGTCAGAATAAAAGGGTGTCCGATACGTCTCTGTACCAATTTTAATGAAGAACGTAAAGCAAAAAGCTCACGAATTGCCTACCGGCTGTGTATAATGCAAATGACTAAGTAATAGTTTAATGCAAATTATTTGATAATAAACAAGAACTGCTTTTCTTGTTGATTTCTCAAAGATATATATGGCATTATGAATTTGTGGGATAGATAACGAAGAACAAGCAAAGTTTTTTTATTAATCATACAAAATTCCATTTCCACTCGTATTTATAATAATTAGCATGACCTTGGGCATTGTTATGTCATAATTTTTAGGATTTCATTAGGCTGTACGCGTTGATATATTTAAATATAGCAATGGCAAATACACGTGTTTTCTAGAACCTTGAAAGTAAAGAATTCTGGATTTGATTGAATTCAGTCCGAATTACGGTAGTGAGAAGTCAGATCTATTCTATACTGGCGTTAATGAAAAAGAAATATAGAGGGCGTCCTAGCACGACTACTAAATATCAAGTGCTTTCTAAATAAAAATTTATGTATATAGAGTGATTCATAAAAATGTGTTCCAATATAAGCCAATCTCCTTATAGAGTTGTAATCAACGTTCACAATGAGCAATTTTTCCGCAAAACACTTTTTTTTAAGGGTAAAGATATTTGGGTATGTTTTCATTAATCACCCTGTAACTTCTGAACGTTACACCCTATGATAATGATTTAAACTTTGGTAGATAGATAATCGTGGACCTTTTCAATGATCTATCAATTTTTTCCTTCCTTCTCTCCGCAAGAGAGTTTCGGAATTTTCACCCGTTTTTCTGTTATTTAACTACTATTTTTATCAAAAAACACGTCCTCAATACCAATTTTTCATATTGGATTTAAGAAGGCAAAAGGCTTATCTTAAAAACGAATCATCTCACTCTGTACCCAAAATGTAACCCTTTCTACGATATTCGCACCTTTTCTTAAGCATATCCAGCAAAAGTGGCTGAAAACGGTCATTTGCAAAACATAATTGCCTACTTTTTGGCACTTATTGAACTTTTTCAGCCATTTCCGCTGGATATGTTCAATAAAAAGTGCAAATAACACAGAAAGGGTTACATTTTGCGTACTAAATGTGATAGGCCATTTTAAAGCTAAGCTTTCGAGCTTTTTAAATCCAATATGAAAAATTGCTATTGATCACTTGTTTTTTTATGAAAATAGTAGTTAAAAAAAAACGAGTAAAAATTCCGAAATATTAACTTTGTGGAACCATAAAGACCATAAAGACCACTCCAAAGGTCCAACGATTATCTGTCTACTAAAGTTTAAATCATCATCATAGGGTGTAACGTTCAGAAGTAACGGGGTGACCAATGAAAGCTTTCCGAAATATCTTTATTCGTTAAAAAAGTAGCTCACTGTAAGGTATCATCACGTACTACCAACTTGACAATATCAACTTCCGCCATCATTCTCTTTAAGCATAGAGCATGATATCAGTACGAACTTAGTCTAGTGGATCCACAGCTGCACCACATGTGCATGTAATTAAGATAGGCAGTTTAATATTTTTATTAAAAGTATTATCGGAGATAACTGCAGTATTTTAATTCACCATATCCTGCAGTAATAATTGGCATTGGTCTGGTGCAATACAAATTTTTAAAGGTCAACTATGTAGTAAATCATGAGAGTCCTTCTGGTTAGAATATATCCCGGATTGTGAGGAAATAAAAATTTGTCAGCTGTCAATAAAAATAAAATTGACAATGTTTTGTTTAATTTAGTGACTGAAGTCTAATTTTTTGTTAAACAGTTCTCTGTTTAAATAAAAATTATATTTTTTCTTATTTATTATGTTAACGGAAAAAGTTTAAGGATTCACTTCTCAAATTTAATGAAATCTATGAATTCCGTCTATAAATATGTATTCGAACTTTTCATCTACAGACAGTTAGTATTTCGTATGAAGCCGAACACAAATTACAAACACTACAAATACAAATTCATGTTACAAAAGCATTTTAAAATTTATAAACTGTTAGCTATATCATCCTCCAATAACCAAGTTATTAATACTCAGATCTTCTATACACATAGGTTTAAAACGCCATCTAAATTCTTCGAAAAGAAATAAAACTCTTATTGAAAACAAGTTGTCACAAAATTATGCCACAGAAACTATTTATCAAATAAGTGTCAAGGTATTGGTGAAAAAAGTGATATTTATAAAACCTACGACTTTCCTGTGCAAACATTTTGTACCTGACTAACTATAGCAGGACATTTATAAAAGAAATGATCACCTGCCTATTTCCGACAACTTTTCTTCATGAGGGTCTCAATCATCGTTAATTTTTCATGGAGCGAATTTTCACGGCAAAAGTCTTGTGTACGTGAATCCAACTCCTTTACATAAGAGCATACATCCTTTCCCCTTCACCTCTCAAGGAAAGAATTCATTCAAATGGAAAGGTAAAAGGCAATTCATCAGAGCTGATATGTTGAGCCCATATATCTTATTGGCAGGATGTTCTCTGGTATAAATTTATCTGACAGGAAATCAGGTTCATATTTCTATAAGGGAGGAAGGACTCAATTTGCAAATGGATTTGTTCCGTAAAATTGAAAAAAGAAAAAAAAAATCTTCATGCATGCTGGATTCTAAATGTGAGAAAATTTCTTATCATGAGACGTTCGGGGTAAGAAGAGCATACATAACTGCGAATAAAATCAATACGATTACCATGTTAGAATATTCAAACTCGACGGATATCCTACAAAACTGTGATTTAATTAACTTTAATTACAACGACTTACCACGTTCAGGAATCTTGGAGGGCTGAAAACATGCTCGTAATTAGAAGCACTTCATTAATTAACTGCAATTAGACTTATGAGGATGTAGGGGTCGATCCTTAAGAAGTTATCCTCCAAGCAGCTAGAAGCTTAGTATTACACCTCATTAAATCTTAAAAGGAAGATCGACTTATATATATTTACGCTATGCTTATATACAGCTATTTCAATCTATCACAGGAATGCCATTGAACGCCGTGTTGAACGGTGAAATAGGAAATTAAACAAAAGTTGTTAGCAAGAAGGGCTGTTAGTGATGGAATTCGGGCTAGCAATATCGGAGGTGGAATGCAAAGATACGAATAGAAGAGAATCTTAGAGATAGCTGTGTTTGGATAGCACCAACAATAAACTCAAGGAGAGCCTTTAAAGATGCTCTAAGCTGAAAATTTTGTAGCAAATGGTTTTAATTAATGGTGCAGTCAGGAATATTTGTTTGCCCCAAATCCTTGTTGCTGTAAATGCTGTGCAATTAATTATAATACGTTCTATTGAAAACATATTCAATATAATTTGATTTAATTATATCTTCTGAATGTATATATATACCACAATTTCCCATTTATACCTATGATGTTATTTTTTCTAACATCAACACAAGCTCCTTGAACGTCTACAGTAGTGCCACATCAATTGCAGTTCTTGGTGAGTGCGAACTTGCATTTGCAACTATTTTCATAGTTCCAAACAGAAAAACTATAGTAGTAGCGGTAATAGTAGTTATTTTGTAGTAACTTTTTAGCAATAAAGGAAGCTAAAATCATCAGGTAATATTAAGAAAATATGGTTCGATGCAAGAGAAGAGCGGAAATTCAAAATGACATGCTACTTTAATACTCATAACAATAAGTAGAAAATTAAAAGGCATGGTATCGATTTAAAACATGACTGCTTCATGAAAATGAAATATGTAAAATAATACAAACGACTTTTGCTGTGATACATGTGGCTACGTATATAAAATTAAAGTGGGCTTCAAACGTCAAGGAATCTGTCAATACGAAAACAAATTTCATACAAACAAAATACAAAATTTATCATTACACTCGGAATAATACACCAGAATTACCGTAATATAATGAAAATACGGGTTCAAGGAAAAATGCAATCGCACTCTACATGAACATTTTGCTAAAATATAAAATTGGCCTTGCGAGCACATAAATTGGATTTTGGTCAAGAAAATCGGTTAAACTGAATCAATATTAATAATAAAAAAAAAATTAGTTATGTAGTTATTCCATATATAGATGTGTAAATTAACACAGCAGATAATAGTAAATATTATCACTTATTTATTTAATTTCATATCCCAACCTCTGCAAATCCAATATTCAATGGTCGAATATCTTTTCAAATATGCAATTTGCAAATATTCAAACATGTAATTTCGAAAAAGGCTGATCTTTAAAAATTAAAGTTTTTTTAAGAATAAATACAATATATAAAACAAACTTTTAAAATAAATAACTTTTATAAATAAAATGCACTAAAAAGTATAAAATAATTGTTTTCTTTCTCAGTGATATACACCACAAAAGTTTCATTCAAAATAAGAAATGTTATAACTCAGATTGAATCTTAAAACTTTGGGCACTCATAAATATTATCACAATTGTCTAACTGCAATTCATGCCCAAACTATTAAGATGTAATCTGAATTCTAGCATTTCGTGTTTTTCAATAAAACTTTTCTTGTGTATATCACGGAGAGAAAAAAAAAATTTAATTTTTAGTGCATTTTATTTACAAAAGCTATTTATTTTAATAGTTGTTATAATATATTTTATTTTCTACTTTTTAGTCATTAGGTCTACACACTCTCTCGACTCTCGAATCTCGACTCTCGAATCTCGACTGTAAAAATCTCGACTCACGGGTCTCGACTCTCGAAACGAGACTCTTAAATCTCGACTCTCGAATCTTGACTTTGGAATCTCAAATTCTAACTCTTGATTTTCGAATCTAGAATCCTGACTCTCGACTCTCGAATTTTGCATCTCCACTCATATCACTCACGCCCCAAATTAGACAACCAAAAGGGTGTTAAATTACCACCCCTACCCCAAAACCCGCAAAGAAAATTTCACTTTATCGGAATGCTCCTCATTCACTCATTCCAAATTAAAAAAACCATGCGAAATCCATTCACGTTTACTACCCTAAAACAACACGAACGGCACTCTCATGCGCTGAGGCGTTCAGACACAAAGTTTTTTGTCAGGGGTTTGTGAATTGATAAAAGCATAGATGGCACAAGAACTAGATGTCGCATGCAGTTACAAAACAAGTATACAAAATTTATATGGCTGGGTGGTCCATTCCGGAATGGACCACAACATTTGAGATGATGTATACTTCGAGTGATTCATATTTTTTCCTATCTGAAGTGTTGAGGAAGTCGATCAAATGTATACAAAACTGATATTATAAAAACATTTGCTGTCGGCATGCTCTAAAACATGTTATGGTCCATTTCAGAATGCACTACCCATTTCACAATCTGTATACTCTGCTTTAGTATGCCATGCGACATCTAGTTCTTATGCCATCTAAGATAAAAGTCATTAAAAGCAATACTGATTAATCCTCATACACACACTTAGTTCAAAAACTTCTAACAGACCCAGTAGGTCGGTACAGCCCTACGCATTAAAAAGTGTGTTTAAACACTTGAAGATATTGGCAGTCCATTTTTCATATCATTTGATGTAAGCACGTTCCCAAAATATGTAGGTCTGGTTTGAATAGACCTTTCCATCTGTTAGACGAATAATACCACTTCTGACCGCTTCCACCAGTTTCAAAAGAATTTCAAAATTTCAACTTATTTTATATTGTAGTCATTTTTTTTTTTTTTAAGAAAATGTTTGTACAGACCTAACTGTTCGTAATCCGTATGAGGGTTAATCAACCAAACTAACCTCGAATTCTATTATGGAGGGTCAGTTGGTAAAAGCACACCTTTAAAAATTTGTATAATTGCTGTAGCCTAGGTTCGAACCTGGACAAGAGGCGCATTTTTATAGAGATATTTTGTTTTAATTACACAGATGAAATAATTTTTTTTTTTTTTATTTATATATAGGCTCTTTATTTGGTGGCTCTTTGGCTCTTTTCAAAATCCTTAAAACTAAGTGGCAAAAGGCTCTACAAAGTGTAAAAAGAAGACGCTAGCTAAACTAAATGGTATAAAGTGTCAATAGGGACAAATAATAACATCTAAAACAATTATAACAACTAATAAACAACAACAATGACACAAAAAGGAAAACAAACAAGACAAAATGCTCAAAAGAGTCTAAAAACGGTCACAAGAATTTTGAAAAAGATCTAAAGTTTAACCAAAAAATTTTGAACCAGTCCCAATTTTGACAATTAGGTAAGTGGCAGTTCCAATGAGTTCCAAATTTCCAAAATAAACTAATAAAAATGTTGCTAAACGAGCGAATTTAAACAAAAAATTTTGCAATTTAGCACCGAAACCGAAACCGAATTAAAAACTTAATAGCCGAACGAACGAAAAATTTACCCGATACCGTTATAGAGTCCCGCGAGGTAAGTAGCAATATAAAATTTCATTAGTTACGGCCAAATTACAATAAAATAAGAAAAATACTTTTTTTAAGGAATTATTATATATGACTTTTACCTGATTTCCGAAATGTACCATTTTTTCATGACAAAAGTATATATTTGATTAAAAGTTTACTCCATGCGAATGCGATTGTGGCTCATGACCTCATACTAGGTACACTTTTCGCAGAAATGGATCCATGGATACGTAAAATTTGATTTCATAATAATAAAAATCTGCGAAAGCAAAAAAACTGCAACATTTATCCCTCTTTCAAAATTGCATTTTCATTTGTATTTGAAAGACGATTCGAGGCTGAACGATTATTTTAATTAATCGATAATTTATATTTAATCATATTTAATTAATCAAAATTTTTGACTACTATATGTATATTATAATATTGTATATAAGTAACCACCTGTTTGCAGTCGTTATATTGCCCGCATATTAGTAAACTTACTATCTCTCCAAGAACTGTTGATATACACGTATTTGACTAAAGATGGCGAATTACATAAAAAACCTGACTGATTAAGACATTGTCTCCGTCAACACTTTACGCCGACATGCGTCTGTATAAAGTACACGCGAAACACCGCATCCCGGGGAAGTAAATGATTAATAATAAAACTGCGTAATTATAAGTGTTGTGATCAGGTAAAGCCTCTGTACGTACAATAATAAATTCAGAGTACACAGAACACGTTGCGATGGTAAGAGATTACATGGAGGTAATACACTTAAATTAGGACGAGTTTCAATTTAATAAAACATGAAAACTGGAATTTTATAAACGTCAACCTTCAGCTACATTTTCTTAACTTTAACTACGATTACTATCAGGTTATTAGATAATCTTCCGCCTTGTAACTTTTGAATTGCAAATTCTTATAATTCGCCCTGCTTTCCAAAGGCATGCAGCTTAATGTTTACATGTTAAGTGTCCTCCATTCATAGCAGGAAGCAAGAAGAATAAGTAAAATAATTGCTAAGATCTTTGAGAAATGATGCGAGGCGAATTCTTTGGAATACAAAAGATACTTATCGCGTATATGTTCATCATAAGAGCTGTGTTAGGATTAGAACGTATGCAAATATATGTGCATTTTTGTACAAGGAAAATATTATTCCAGTGCCAGACGGTATCTCTTTTGAAATTTTTAATTTTTATTTAAACACCGCTGAAATATTTTGTTCTGTTACTATACAGGGTGTCTCGAAATTGATGATAAAAATATTAAAATTTAATAATGAAACACAATTGAAATTAAAAAGTTTATTTGTAAAATTATTATGATCATTTATATACATTATAGGTATATATTGCATATTTTATAATTTCGGGAAGATTGATTATTTTTTATTTTAAGAACTTTCTCTGCTAATTCATCCTTTGCAGTTTAAGGGCTTTTTTTTTATTAAATGTCCCATTTTTCTTAGGCAGCTATCAAGAAAAATCACCTAACTTGGCAATTACTGAATATTGGGTTTTCACGCACTCTGGAAGTTCTATTCAATAATGCGAATAATAATGTTTAATAAAATAAATAAAAAAATCAGCTGTAATCATAAGAAAGATTACAAATGCGAACACGAATCTATTCTGCGTTAGTTCATTAAATTGTAGTTCTGCAAATGAATTGGTTCGTGTAGCGATAATTGGGAATAATTTCTTAAAAAATAAAAATGTATGCCTGCTTTAAATTCACGTTTACCTCAATAAATTAACTTATTTACGTCGACCATACGAAAAATTTAAAATTATCATAAGCTAGTGCGTAGAGGTCATAAATTTTTTTAGACTTGCTAAATTAATAATTCTGAACAAAAATACAATTTCAGAAGAAAAATCTAAAGCAAAACTGAATGTGGTAGTGTTTGTATAAATTGTTTTACAATAAAAATTATTTTGGCGCTCTGCCAAGAATGTTAACTTTTTGAGTTCATTTAAGACGCCAATTAGAAAGGGCACCACCATATATGGTATTATAGAGTAATGATTCCCTTTATTTGGTATAGCACAGTTATTCCATGTATTTTACCTAATTTACCTTAGCTGCTAAAATAACAAATAAATAAAAACGTAAAATGAAAAAATTAAACTTGAAATTTGTTGTCTTTTAAAATATTTTAAAAACTTGATTCTTGGCAGCATACCAGCGGCACTCTTACAGCTGCACCCACAATTTTGTTTAGCTCTTCACATCGGTGTTTACCGAAATTATTGAATTTTCCATCTTATTCGAATAAATCTAAGAAGATTGTTATGATTTTAAGGTTAAGGTTAAGTTTGACGTTAAGTATAAAGTTAAAATGTTAAGGTTGAAATTGAGTTTGAGATTAAGGTAAAGGTCACATTAACAGCATTTGAAGTAAGCAGTTTGACAAAACTGGGAAGTTTGCGGTTTATAAAATTCGGTTTCACAGGTCTTGTGGTAAAATTTCGGGTAATTAATGTTGCTAATTAAGCTGTAGTATTGTGCTTTAGTAGAATATGTATTTTAACTTATAAAGAAAGTTAAATTTTTGTGAAATTAAGATGTCAACAACTTGTATGACGTCCTATCTTCCTTTTACACCAGAAACCCTTAAATTAATTGTTGAGTCCTCGCACACATCCTCTAAGAAACATGAAATTAAAATATTTAAAATAATGAAAAAACAATATATATATATATATGTATATACAGCAATTCTATACCAAAAGGATCAGCCTTCGACTTCGATCCCTTTCCATTTCGATGATAGTTTCAGAATTAGTTAAGTATTAAAAATAACTGGACCATTAATATTTATGTAGAAGTGTCTTTTTTCTAATTTGATAATTACTTGGGATCGGCTTGCTTGATTCGTTTTTACGATAATTGAAATTAAAAGAAAAGGGAAAAAAAATATTTAAAAAAAAACCGGAGTCTTCTGGGGAAAAACACCACCATAAAATGTATTATTTTTGAATTGCTCTAACATTAATCCATATGATATGAAAAATTTGCGGATGTTCATCTCATAGTTTAGGCGATACAATTTTTTCTATTGGCGTCTCTGCAAAAAATTATTGTTTTTATTGGTTTTACCTATCTTTATTTATTTATTGGTTATTTCCTTGAGTAAATATGTGTTTAAAAAATATTGTATTAAACTGCAAAATTGCATTAAAAAACTAGAATTTCTTTATGTGTAAAATTTAGAATTTATTCGCAAATTCATTACTCAAGTTACGCCACATAATTTTCTCACCGATCGCCAGACGTAACATGATCCCAGGTAAATTATCAAAGTTCTACCTCGGTCGCAGGTACTTTAATTTTAGCTTGAATATAAATATTAAACTGAATAAATTTTGTCATTCATTTTTGGACAATAGCTGCGTTTTGATTTAATGATTTTTTAATCGCTATTGCTTCCGGTACAAGAACCGAATAGCCCGGGATATTAATCATTAACTTATCTTTCAGGTTTAAGAATTTCGTGTAGTCAGTGAAAAACCAAATACACAGCAACAAGGTTGATGTGAATTACTTTAACCTACAAATTATGAACAGGCAAACAAAAGAGTTTACTTTAACAAATATTATAATAATAATTCTGCTTTATATGTAGTTTTATTTTTGGAGCAAATCGACTATTCAATAACACTAACGTTATTGTCATACCGGTGTAATCTTTTGCTGAAACATGAAAAATCGCAAGGTTCTTTCCCATGGCATGTTACAAAAAGGTGCCATTCTGCCTCAAAATTAGTATATGTTTATATATAAATTTTTATTGAACTCTAGAGCCATCCGAAAAATGAGTAATTTATTTAACAAAATCTAACTTGTAACGGTCACATTTCTATAATTTATACAATTAATATTCACGTTCATAAACAATATTCGCAAAACATTCACTTTAATTTAAAAACTAGAAATGAAACTTTATTCCAAAATATTGCCCTCATATACTTACATAGTTTGCATTTGATGACAAGTACATTACAGAGTAGCCCTCGAATAACATCCAGGTTATTGGGGTCTGCAGGACATTTATGATAAGGCTGTAAATCCACAACAAGGTGTACCTACAATGGGTTCTCTAGCATATAAATCGGATAATTTGGATTGAAAGGGCTGGCCTGCTAACCAAGTCCGGCCCCAGGTCTCCCTTTCTTCAACCGGAATCCACTGCAGGCGTTGCCACTTCAGTAATCATGTCTCTCATCAAGGCGGATGTTCATGTAAAACATCAGCAGCGATGAGTAAACCTGAGTACAATAAAGTGTACTGAATTTTTCCTGGCAGGCTAGATATGAACTCTCTGACTTTCTCTTGAAGCTAGGAGAAAAACAATGCAGAACTATGGTTGGCATTATCACCGGCCACAGCTCCTTTCATTATCATTTAGCTAAAATGGGAGATGTTGACAACCCTAAGTATCTGTCTTGGCCCGAAGGACAGCCTAAGACAACCGAGCACTTTCTGTGCGCCTGTCCGACCGTTTTTCGAAACAGGCTGGAATCAGGATCTTACCTGACCTAATGCGCTTCATTAAAAAGACAAGAAGATTTTAAGGAGAGTCGTTTGGTAATTTTAACAGATTAGCACAATAAGCCGCCTTGGTCTGCGTGCTTGGGGTCTTTAGTTCCCTGCCTTTAATTAAAAAAGCCAATTAGTAACAAATTACCTTTTCTTGGCGAGAGTTGTGTATTGGTTTTATTTTTGTAATTTTATTATCAACGCCGCAAACAACACCGCAGGCAAATTTTGTTGATAAGTTTTACCTGAGCTACCTGTGATTATAGACAAAGTCTACTAATATTTATGTGCAAGCTGGATAATATTTCACGTAGGGAGCTTTTATATTCGACCTACTTTTACTTTCTTTCGATTGTTTCCTTGTTGTTGTTGCATGTTTGTCTACATTTTATAATTTCTTTACAGTATTTTATATTAACACTAAATAATTTAATGTATACTGGGCTGTAGGATATCCCTGACAGGCGCGTATAAAGGGGAGGGTCACTGGGGGAGGGGATATTGACCAAAAGTGTACATAACAATAATAATAAAATGAGAAGTAACTTTAACCTAGCTGATCTCTTAATGGAGTTTTTGAAAGATGAAAGTTCCTTACGGAGCGCCCAGGAATAGATATATTGAAAGTATTTAAGAGCTGAGGGGAATTTATCGCTCATTGTATTTACTGAAACGCAAAAACAACTCTGGAAGCTGCCAATGGAAAGAGTTTAAGCCTATCAGCATATGGAGGTAGAATAATAGGGTCCACGCAGCGCAAAACGAACGAATCTCTGCCGCACAACCTCAATACGATTTATGTATACAGCATAAAAAGGAGACTAGCCCGGACAGGCATACTCCAAAATAGGACTAACGAATGTGCACTAAAGGACCTTCGTTATGAATGGATCATTAAACTCCTTTGACCATCTCTTTATAAACCCCAGAGTAGCATTATATTAATATGATCTTTGAAGGAAAGACGAGTATTAAGGAAGACACCCAATTCCTAAGTTTTATCCAGTCTAGTTAATAAGCATCCATTTAAAGTATAACTGAAGTTCAATGGCCTCCTTTTAGGAGAAAAGGACATAGCAGTACATTTGTTGATGTTGAGAGGAAGACAGTTAATAGCACACCATTTATGAAAGGTGTCTAAGACCAAATTTAGAATTCCACACTCGTTTTCATTAGCAACAATGCAGAAGATTTTTGTATCGTCAGCATAGCAAAGTATTCTTGAATTATCAAAATCAGAGATTCGTCAGTTATAAAAAGAATAAAAAGGAGTGGTCCGAGATGGCTTCCTTGAGGAACACCACAAGTATTATCTATTACGTCAGAAAGAACTTCGCGAAATATAACTCGAAGCCAATTGACACAGACAGAAGGAACACCAAGAAGAGTCAAGATTTTATGATTGATTCGGTCAAAAGCTTTACTAATATCCGTGAAAATGCAATCAACTTGCTTTCCGCTTTCAATTGCAGAAATACAGAAATTAGTAAGCTCTAACAAATTAGTCGTAGTAGATTTACCTTTCATTTGTCTTTTTATGAGGTGTAGTAGCGGGTATAAGGGCCAATCTACATCGAGAGATACACCTTGCAAACCTTAAGCTAGAAATGTATGATTGCACATATGGCGTACCATAAAGACTGCTACATAGAGAGCTTCAAGCTACATGGTGCAGCTAGCAATACATGAAGCTATAGCTGATTTTAGGCAAATTCCTAATTAGCTGCAATAACACCAATATAATAATGAAGTAAAAGTCATGTTTCATAACAAAAATATTCTGTGGTTACGAATAGGCAATATGGATAAAGAGCACGTATAATGGGAAAAATAATTAGTTTTATGCAAGAGAGTACGATATAATGGCATTAAAAACTTGAAAAACTCTCAAAGAAAATTTCACTTTATTCATGTTAAGTTGTCAATACGAATGTGAAGCTTTTAGTGCTAATTGTAGCAGATTGCGCTTCATGAAGCTGAAATAGCTCTCGATGTAGATTGGACCTATGAATAATTCGCTCGTAGTTCTTCTCTTTTTGAAACGTGGACGATTGTTTTAGAAATTTCTTGTGTTTTTATATAGTGTCGAAAGGTCATCTCATACCTATCACAGAGATGATAAGTAATTTTGGATTTATTTGAGTTTAGTTTGGAAAAAGGCATGTAATGCTTAGCAACCGCTTATTATGATGCTATTATATTTTTGTTGCGTCGGTTACTCGTATGAATGAAAAAGCGCACAGTTTTGAGTTTTAAACGTGTTATTAGCTGCGGTTTTCTCATATGGGTTCGGATCAGGATCAGAAGTAATTTTCGTATTAAATTATTTCAATAGAGCGCTATGATTTAAAATACTTTTGGCAAAATGCAAATTGTTTTTTTTTTAAATATTGATCCATATGGATTCTAGGTTCAAAATTTAACGATTTTTTATGTACATTTATCATTATTCCAATCCAATGTGATTAAAAATTTGTATTTTGCCAAAAATATTTTAAATCATATGGCAGGAGAACTAAGTGGGAGTCTCGCAACAGGATCAAGCAAACTGACTTAACAAATTTTGTTCTAGGGCTCTTTTCTTCCAGTAGAGCCTTAGTACCATGCACAACGTTTTTTCATAGCGATATTGATTCAAGCCTGAGTTGTTCACGATTTTTACGATTGTACGGAAGCATTAAATTTTTCTTAGAAATTTATTTGCAATTGTTTTTAAGAATTTGAATGAGTAACTACTATTCACCGACAACGGTTCAAACGAATTAAGATTCTTGTGGTACACTCTTTCGGTCACAAGGGCACAAGCATTCAGTTTTCTTAGAATGATGTGACAATTTTTTTTTTTTTGATTTTTCATACACTATTGGTGGCATCCAAAGGGTTATATTGATTCAGGTGCTTTGGCTGATCTGGGCCGCTAAAGATATTCATGAGCGTTGGCAAGCATACATTTTACAAAATTTTAAAAGCGATTTCTTCCGGCTTCCCTTCGAACATTCTATTTGCCCCCCCCCCCCCCCCTCCCTAACCTACAGGCTACAGGTCTGGATACGCGAATTTCTCAGACTTGGTGGAGTACACCTGTGGCTATTCCCAGGTGCAGGTAAGTGTTTTCAGTCGCCATAGATGTACACTATTTTAATACTCAGGTTTATTTTGTCCCAAAGATGAAAGCTGTACCAGAATTTGAAGGTAGAATGAATAAAAGAAATTATATAAAATTCTGACGAAAGTAAGTGAATGGGAAATTTTTAATTGACTTGAATTATATATTTAGTTATTGGAAAGCAATCTATATTTAGTTACTGGAAAGCAATCTATATTTAGTAATGAACTAAAAAAACAATAAGATCAAGCCACAGCGCCAAAAATCAAAATCGGCACTTAAATAATTCTTGCTTGTGGGTAGCTTTTTAGATATGGCTTTACCATTGGATGTTTTTTATCATACCCTACTCTAAGGGTGTTTTTACAAAAAACCGTTTTGACAATTACAGTTTAATGGAAAGCCTTATTAGAAGTTTGAGATTGTATCAGATAACAAACATAAACCTTTTTCAAAAATTTCGATACTCACGCGTCGTTATCTACATGGTAAAATTAGATATCTACGTTAATCCATATTCATTGCGTGAACTATGCAAATGAATTCATCAACTACAAAGCAAGGTGATCTGATAATTTAATCAGGTCCATCAGATCCCATACTTTTCGATACCAAGGACAATAATTTGGTTCGTTCTTAGTTCTTCCTTATAAACATAATTAAAAAAAAACTATTTTTGACTAAATATTTACTTAACTAATATTTTGTAAGTCGTTCAAATAAGAACAGCAAAATCAAAAGTTAAGTAAAGCTTTTTTATAATGATAAGGAAGGTAGAAACATTTTTATACTATTGCGTAGATAACAAACTTTACCTGCAGGAGCAGAATTTTTTTCTCTTCGATATTATAAGTCATGGTGGTAGGACTTGATGAAGAGAAGATTTTTTTTTTATTTTCAAAGAGGAAAATTCTGATGAGTTCTTCAATTATAAGCTGATATATTACTTAACTTTACTCTTAAGCCTATTATTTCCACGAAAGGCTTTTTAAATATTTATAATGAATACGTATTGTCGTGGGAATTTCCCCATCTACGCACACGATCACATCTTCAGGTGTATTTCAGAGTAAGCATGCGAATACTCCAGCTCATAACGGTCACCAAATTAACCAATACTTGGATCATAAATTCGCGGAAAAATAGATTGGATGCAATGAGATAGCCAGTTAGGTTGCGTGCTTTAAATCCTCTAAATTTTCGTGTGGGACTATCTGAAAACAAAAGCTTATCACCAAGAAGTGAAATAATGACAGCAGCGGAAAATATTCGAGGTATAAAAAGCGTTATTAAAGAGAGCGTGGGCATGTAGTACCGTGACTGAGACAGTTTTATTACGTAGGTATAAATATTGGTACGCGCGTGGCTTTAATTCGATATTTAAAGCACAATATTTCCAATATAATGCACAAAAACTCTTTATTATTCTCCATTGATTATTTTTATTAAATCCAGAAACAATCACAAGACAAATTTACTTTCAATTATCGCTAATAGTAAAAACGCCTTTTTTATACTCTACAAATTGTCCTAGAATCTCCTAGAATCTCTTCCGTTCTCAAAGCATCAATTCTCCGAACCTAAAGCTGTTTACATCTGCACTTCATAGATGTCGCTTACCCTTTCCTGAGATGAGACTATCCGAAAGATATTTATGTCCGTACTTAATTAGTCATTACACGCGAAGTATGTCGATGTCGCTTGTCCTTTTTCTATTGTAACAATATATTTTCTAATGGTAGATTTTATTATACCCTAGATGAAATCTATAGGGTATACGAAGTATGTCATTCTGTTTGTAACAACTAGAAATAATGATGGTAGAGCAAAATGAATTGGACACTCATGCATAAAAACAAAAGTTATTTTAATTTTTACATGTCCGTCTGTCCGTCCTCACGATATCTCGAGAGTGCGTGTACTTAGAGTGCTGAAATTATTCACGTTAATGAAAATCATATCGGGTAACTCCTTCGTAGGGTTGCCATACAAAATTTTGATTTTTCACTACATATTTGGACACTGCCTGAGAACGCGTGTACGTAGAGCGTTGACATTTTGTACACAGTATTTTCATAAAAATATTAAATATAATTTTAAAAATGGACTAAATCAGGCAACCCCCTCTAGGTGTTGCCGTAGAAAAATTCAGGATTTTTCCGTATCATGTGAAAACGACCAGTTCTATACGGTTTTAATGTACTTCAGAATGTGAAATCCTATAAAATTGGTTATAATCAGTTTTGCTGTTCGATAAACCGTTCTAGAGATACACTCAAAAATCAAACTTGCGCAGATGGGTTACAATACGAAATTACAATCCAGCATTCATCTAGGGTATCATAAGAATTGGTCTTAGATCAATCCTACCCATTTTTACTTATTAATAATTAATTATAATAAAACATTACAACAGCAACCGAGGTACATCATATTTACGGCTTTTCCTTACACGCATTTAAAATCTGATTGTGTGCCTCACAAAACGGGCGTAGTTTAAGGACTCTGGTTGAAATAAAATCTTAAGAAGGCGCATAGGGTCAAAGCAATTGTTACCGCGAAAAAAAATGTAGAACACACTCTCTCTTGACCTTGCGTCTTCCAGCAGCTTTTCATGTTAGAACACTATTTTGAAAATCATCGTACTCGGGTCACTGCAACGTCCGCATGCTTTTGTACTAAATATAATGAAGTGTGACCCCATGCGCCTACTTGCGTCATTTTTCCGTGAGGTAAGTTTTGTTAGGTATATCTTTCGAGATTTCGATATTTTATAATATTTTCAGATGAGTTCTAGGGAAAGTAAATAAAACGTATGTTGCAATTATAGTTTTGAGTGAATAGTGTAGCCTATCTAATCTTCTCCGGATAGGGGTTCCTATTTTTTAACTTTTCTATAATGACTGGCAAGAAGCTCCACAGTATGTAATATAAAATAATTGTTATTTTATTTTTGTTTTAACTTAAAGAGAAGTTATTTGTTTTTTAGTTTTTGTTAAAGCAATAAGATTTAGTTATCGAACTGCATTGTGTTTTTTTTTTTAATATTCGGTGGTTTGCTTAATTTTCTAGAAAGAAATTGGGGTCACTGCTGACCCCATGCGCCCACTTGATTGAATGTTTAAGATTGTTTGAGACTATAATACTGGTCTTAACTTAGGGAACTAAACTTTAATTATACCAAAAATTGTTCTTGTGCAAGAAGGTAATAAAATAACGTTATCTTCTACTGTACTTATTTCCTACTCAGTAGGGAATATTCATTTCAAACTAATTCCTATAAAGCTAAGGCATGAGAAACCACCGATTTTCTGTAATTAACTGGGAAAACAATAGACGCAGGATTTTTATGTGAGTCATATGAGTCATATGTGAGATCTTTAACTTTAAAATTTAGTCATTTTACCATACAAGTACCAACTTTCACATTAAATTACTAATTTTGCAATTCTAGCAAGAGAAAGGGGATTCCGTTAGTAATAAAAGAACACCAAAAGAGCTAATACGTGTAAAACCTGTGGCATTGAGATATGGTCCGAAATGTAGGATTGGGTACTGATTTCTGAAAAATGATTAAAATTAAAATGAACATATCTTTAAGGCAACGAAAGACCAAAACAAAAATCATACAGAGCTTTTCATTGTAAATCACCTTTACTTTTAGCTCTCAAAGTATTTACCATTATATCCGGAGCATGCTTTACATTAAAGATTATCCCAATAAAATTCAAAGTAATTTTAATTCTTAATCGGGTGCCGGTCTTTCAGAGTTACTTAATGTTGTAAAAGTGATAAAGTCACAATTTTAGACAGGACATTCAATAGTGTGTTATCCTTACAATTCTCATATCAATATTTAAGTAGGTAAAGTTTTTAGGATTTTAAAACTCCTATGACAAACAAAATTTGAGAACATATTTGTTCCAAAGAATATATTAAAATTTTTGCGTACAGCTCCTCTCCATTATGCAGCATATATAATGCAGAAGATGCAAATGCAGGCTAGGATAATGTAACTGCCGTGTACACTTGTACAGCTCGAGGGTGACATTCACATTTATTACGAGTTTATTTTCTGAACGTTAGGGGATGTTTCAATTTTGTGCATCAGCCATGCCATCCAATTTACTTCTCCTGCAGGCGCTGTTTGAGTTTTGGTTTAACAAGATAATAACATTACAGGGTCCCCGTAATTAAGTGCATGTAAGCATATTGTTCCCCCAACTGATATAACTGAATGAATTTTCAAAATCAGAGGTCATTGACGATAATATCTGCCTGGTGTATTGGCAAATGTAAATTTGAATTTATAAACAGGGTAGACATTGTCTATCCCTCTGTCCAAGTCCGTTTGGTTGAACGAGATTATTTCCCTTCAAACAAAATTTATATACATATATATAGAAATATGATGAAAAGGATTACGCTGCATGTTAAATAAACTTTAAACAGGTATGGAATTTAAAGTATCTTGAAAGTTCAGAGAGCTTAATCTCTTGCATTGCAAGGACGAGGAAGATTCGCGGATAAAGTTACTGATAGATTTTGACAGTAATGCATCCTACACGTATGTTATGGCAGTGGCTCTAAACATATGTATGATACCACTGATGGATTCTGAATGTATTACAGTTAGAAACACAAGCACACCACACTGTAATATTTAATAAGCTGTTATGCACTAATCCGTATTTAGTATTGTATATAAGTTATTTTCGATAATAGATCAAGTTCGTATAACTTTGATGCTGTCCTAGATTTTCCTGAACTCGCGCCTTCAATAATTGATATCGCTATATATAATTTATAATATCTTCGCAGACAAATCGCGTGAATTAATATGAAAGTGATAAAGTAGAAGACGAAGACACTTTAGGAGGCTTTAAACAAAGAATAAATATAAGTAAATTATAACATATATGTATCATAGTGACAAAATTGAAAAATTTAATTTACCTTGGTTTTATATTGCATCCGGGAACATATTTTATATACAAAGATGTTAATCTAGTATCATTTTTTCCTCTAGGAGGAAACGCATGTTTTTATGTTAAATTATAAATTTTATCGAAAACACTCATTAATAAAAGTTGTATTTAATTGACTAATCTATTTTTAAAATTTGACATTTCAGAGTAGTGTGACATTATAATTCCAAAATACAAGCCGCAGAAATTCATTCGAACGAAAGGAAGCTTTTAGGGCTATCAGAAGATAAGTACTAACAGAAAAAAAAATACAGGAATTAGTAAAAAGTCGACAATGCTTCGAATACTTATCTTAAGCTGGATATTCCAGCAGTTCGTTGACTGTAAGCTTCAGCCCCCAATCCATGTATTTCTGAACAATTGAAATACAAAATGAATTATTAAATTATGTATAATGAATTAAGGAGTGGTAAAAAAAAAATTTACCTATAAGTTATTTTTATACCTGCAAAATTACAGTAATCCAGATCTGTGTTTTTTTGTTTTTTGTTAAAATATTCCATAAATATTGAACTCTGAGTTTATATGAATCATTCGTGTATTGGAAGTGAAATAGTTAAAATGCCTCAAAGCAAAAAAGAAGTGCGTGAAATGAATTCGTCCAAATATTTGGAAAATCCACAATTTCATTTTTAAAAATTTCGAAAGACCTGAATACAAGTTATTCCTCGGAAAAAAGGACAATAGGAAAGAATTGGCGTGGCTTGTCAATAGAAAGGATACGTGAATCACGTAGAAAACCAGGGCCATCCCCTCGTCATAAAACAGATGAAGGCTACTTATTCTCGGAAATCGGGAACTTCGGACAGAGATATGGCGACAATGGCAGGAACATAAAAGTCTACAGTGCACAGATATAAAAAAAAATCTGTGGATTAAGGAGTTATAGGGTGCGAAAAGTGCTGCTGAGGAAGGAAGAAGAAGAGAAAACAGCAAGAAGAAAACCGAGAAAACTATATGAGAACTACCTGACGAAATACGATTGTGTCGTTATGAATGATGAAACCTTTTTCAAAGCAGACTTTTCGCAGATACGAGGTGTCGAGTATTTTACTGCAGTATCTAAAAAAATTTTCAACAAATGTTAGGTTAGGTTAGAGTGGCGGCCATCGTAAGAGGGTGTACGATCAGCCACACTTAGACCAGCTACGGTCCATTGTGATGCCACTCTATTGGAAGCCTACCTCGAAAAGATATACTAACAGCTAGGGGTTGCGATGAAACCAGCCACAAGGGTTAATGAACCGTACTAGATCCCCCAACTCATTGTCTGCTAATTCCCCCCAGTTCGCAGAAAAAGTAACTATCAACCGTATTTTTCCTACGCTTAACAAGGTTATGGCATTCACATATCAGGTACTTATTGTTCTCAACCTCTTCCTCGTCTATACAGCTTCAGCAGAAGTCTTTGTATGGAGCTTGCGTGCGCTCTGCATGCTTTGTAGAGAGCTAGTGTCCCGTAATAACTGCGGTAAGATTACGCACATCATTAAGGTTCCTCTTCGGCAGAGATTCAGTCTTCACAGGACAAATCTCGGGACAGAGCTGTCTTGAAATCACGCATGAGTTCAGTTCTCTCCATCAGCGATTTGTCAACTTGTGAGCCAGTGTATCTAGAATCCTAATTCACTGATTCCAGGGGCCGACCTACGGGCTACTCTGCTAGACATATATTCAAAGTGGAACCCTTCCTGGCAAGGGCATCTTCTGCCTCGTTTCTGGGTATGTCACTGTGTCCAGGCACCCAGCAGAGAGTAACTCTGTGGTTAGCACATAGTTTCCCGAGCTCACAGCGACACCGTTGCGCTAGATGCGATCTAATGGTATTTCGAGTCCAAAGCTTTGATTGCCGCTTGGCTGTCAATACAAATCCTGATTTTCAACAAAAGGAATGAAAAAATTTCCCAAGAAGTATATGATTTGGCAAGTGATCTGTTCTTGCGGTTTACGAAGCAGTGAACTTATCATCAAAGGAACAATAAACTCAATTGTGTACATCAATGAGTGCCTTCAAAAAAGACTTCTACCCTTTATTCAACAGCATGAAGGATCTGTTATTGTCTGGTAAGATTTGGCCACCATTCATTACGTTAAAGCAAAGATGGAATGGTACAGGATTAATGAGGTCAATATCGTGCCAAAGGAAACCAATTCAGCAAACTGCTCCCAACTTCGTCCAGTAGTGAGGTACTGGGCATTAATGAAAAAGGAGCTTAGAAAAACAAAGAAATTTGCCAAAAATGAGGTTGATTTCAGAAATAAATGGAATACAACATATAGAAATGTTACTAATATAATTGCCCTAAATTTAGTGCGCGTCTTGAATAACAAAGTTAAAACAGTCTTTCAAAACAAACAATGTATTAGAAATAACTTTTGTATTTTAAAGTTTAAGTTGCAACAAGCAAAATTTAGAAATTTTATTAAAAAATTGCCATTAGTTTTTTTTTACTGCAAACAAAAATATACAGGTAAATTTTATCTGGATTTACAATATAAAAACGAATTATAACTAGTGCATGGTACCCTATATGCATGGAAAAAAAACATAAACAAATCACAGAATACAACAACATCACTGTGGGAAAGTTCAGTTAGTGATATTAAGTTATTAAGTTTAAAATTTTAGTGTACAATCAGGATCAGGACATTAGTCCCTCATCTTCCATATCGGTTTCGCTGCAACAACTATCTTTTTCCGTATACAAATATAATCTGTGTTTTGTCGACATCTATCCTTAATCCATTTCTCAAGAATTTCTGCTAGTTTAAGCTGTTAGTGTATTGTTCGAGCCGGCCAGAAGGCTTTTTATACCTTGAATTAAATTACTTGTTTACGACGCTTACGCCAGATGGGATTTGCATCAAAGGAAGATAAACATTTTAACGTTAAAATAATAATCTGGTGTATATCCAAGGATTGAGTAATGCGTATATGACGACACATGATCAAACCTTCCTAGACCAAATGCATATCGCACTGCGTAGTTAAAGGACGCATTACATTTTCGTATTGCGTAAGAGTTCAATTTACAGAATACCTTACATCCATATGACATTAACGGAACTACAAACATCTTGACAAGCATAATACCTACGTGTATTAATAGATGTAAGGGCTACTGACATTAGCAATTTTAGACGAGTAGCATTAGTCTTGCACATAATGCTATCAATATTACCAGACAGACCATACCAATGTTCTATTCAAAGTTAAGCCGAGATTCCTTACAGTGTTGGTAAATAAATTTATGGTATTATTAAGCATTATATTTTAAAAAGAGGAAGTGTCCAGCTCAGTTTTGTATATAATGAAGGCAATCATCTTAGTAGCATTAAGGTTGAGAGCATTGCCTGAGGTTCAGTCAGATATTCTTGGAGATTATCATCCATTCCTGAAATATCATCTTCCAACAATCCAACTGCTTTTGATAAACCTAACCGTCGTTTGCATACATATCGAAGTTACACTCATGCAAAATAGATTAAATATCATTCACATAATGGAAAATAATAGTGGGCCGAGGATGGATCCCTGCGGTACTACAGTTGATGCAGGGAGAAAAGTCTCCACAAATTACCTTCTGTTGTCGGGTATTATGACCATATGATTTGATATGAGCATATCATTTGCACGAAGAGCTAGAAATATTGAAATTATAACGAAGGTTATCAACAAGAATTATATGGTTCATGTTGTCAAACACTTAGGAGAAATGCAAATTAGTTAGCTAAGTTAACTTGTCATCATCTAAATTAATTCTTATATCATCCGCGACGTTGATTAATGCAGTAATGCAACTAATTTTAGCCCTAAAACATAACTGCAAGCTCGTTAGTACTTAATACGTTCGTACTCACTAGAAAATGGCTAGCGTTCATATGCAAAATATTTTTAATTATTTTTTATGTTTTTTTTTTAGGCATTTCAAAAAGAGAGGGTAAGACAGAAATAGAAGCATATTCTGAAATTGAGATCAAGAGACGAGATAAGTATAACATGGCAGGGCAGATCCTATGCTGTAACTAACAAGCATGGAAAATGTTGCACGAGCACGAGATAAATGTTGAAATACTTTTTAAACCCTATTAACTTCAAGGGATTAAAAAGCAACGATAATATATATACATATATTTTTTTATTTATCACTGTAGTGCCTAAGCTACTATTCCTATCCTATATAGATAAATAATCTTTTATCTTATACAAGTTTCACATCCATTACACACTTACGTTCACAGAGTGTCTAAATTCATGAGCTTTACTTGACTTTGATGGAGTAGGAACTAATAACTATTCAACCAAAGCAAAAGAACAGGTAGCAAGTGGATAGTAAAAAGAGCTTGCCGTTATCTGTTATAAAGTTGAAAAGAAGAGATTCTAACCTCGAAATTAATAGACGGACGGTATTCCTTGTAACGGTAAGTACATAGATTTAATGAGAGCAAAAACAAAAGTAGTTCTAACTTTCACGGTAATACCCATGGTAGTTAGGTATGTCGCTTGGTAAAATCGACTATTAACTATACTATATCCTAGGTCAACACATTGATCCTGCAGTATGAGAAGGTGGTTGGCTTCTATAAAGTTAAAATCTGGAATCGGGAGGGGCATTGGAGAAGATGTAAGAACATCCTTACATTTTCATAGCATGAAGATTTCGCTACCTATATATTTCTTGAAGTTAGTGGAGAAGAGGTATGAGACTTTAAGAAGTACTTTGAAACTGATTGCCCAGGTTACAAGAAAAGCTACTGTAAACTGCAGAGAGCAATTCATCAGGAAGAAGTACTTTGTATAATGCTGTAACCGAGAGCTATTAGAGACTGATAGGATAGCAGTTGCTTTGCTAAAGATTTAATAATCTGCAACCTAGCAGGTGAGAACCCCAGTGGTAATTTGTATTATTCATATTTCGAAAACACGAATACGAAAGTGGATTTCTACTTTGCAACAGCCACAAGCGTCTGGGTTCTAGTTATATTTCCTCTACTCTACGGTAAATTTGTCAGTCTACAAACAAGAAAACCAATTATTGCTGTAAGAGGTTTGCCTTCCTTAATTAGACTTTGTTCTCTCCACATAAACAGCGTCACAATATAAATGAGGAGGTGTAGTACATGTTTGGTGGCGAAACAGAATCTGACATTCAATTTCTCACACCTCACCTTAATGAAACGAATAGGGATGTAATTGTGTTCTCTGTTTCTGGTTAAGTTGCGAAATGATTTATATACAAGACCAGCAATAAACGGAATGGGAGAGCTTTTGATTATGAGATCCTTTCAAAATTAACATCCGTCGAGAAAAATTATAACACGAATTTGGTCATTAAGAGTTCCAATAATTTCAAATTTTCGCACAAATTACCCAAATTGTAATTACGAAACAATAAATCGGAATTTCATCTCTCTGGCAGTCTTCAATATCGTAGCAACTCACTTTTATCTTGTAAAGTGTGGAAGAAGTACTTAAAACTTTTTCTTACTTGCCGTGATATACGTTCTGAAAAACTCCTGCACAATCTTGGATAGAGGCAACATCTGCGAGAAATTGCGAAACTTTTCGCTGTCATCGTCATGTCCTTGTTAACGTAGGTGGCTTGGGCTTGATATATTACGTGACCAACTTTATAGCTACTGCACCTAGCAATTTCTATGAGGGTTTGAGGAATGTAAGCGGTTTTACGGACCATGTTTTCGGTTCCAGAAAAATAAACGTGTCGAGATTATATTGCGGAATGCTGATAAAACTTTTTTGTTTGTGTTTGTCTAAAAAAGGATTTAAACTTTTTACACCTATGAAAATGTAAGGAACACCTTCTTTCTAGCGATTCGAAGGCAATGGGGTATACTAAATATTCTGTTATGTCTAAGCTCTTTTTGTGATGTTGTTTAACATTTGAGATAGATTCGCCGAATTTTTATTTAATACCTGAGATTATTATTCAGTGAGCAGTTACTACATCCAATGTTTTCTTTTTATTATGTTATATCTTTACCAAAATTATGCAACCCCTCAAAACTGTAGCTACGATTAAATGATTTTTGATGATCTGCAAGAGTACTTTTCAATGACAAGGAAAGATGTACCTACTAATTGTAACTCAGTTAGTATTGAATTAGGATGTCTAATGACATCATTATGAGCAAATAAAATATGCAATGGTTAAGTTGTGAAGAATCATATCTAGCAAAAAATGTACTATCATGAAGAAGGATATGTGTTTTTTTTATTTTTTTTTCGATATGAAGGAGTAAATGAGAACCATAATTGAGGACAGTTTTCAGATGATGAAATTAATTCGAATATTTTATTATGCATCCATGCAACACTCATTTTCACCGATTTAAACGTTTTTCAATCATAGCTTAGGCGCCAAAAGTACTTGAGTATGCAAAATGTGAGGACCACCAACTATGCTCAGATTCTTATACCTGAGACCGCAAATAACATAAAAGTGGATAGTGAAATATCAACGTCAATTGTATGTGAGAATGCAGACAAAAAGTTACGAGATTCTTTTTTGTTTCTTCATGATTCTATAGGAATGGGCGTAGCTAGGGTTTTGTTGTGAGGAGGGGGCCTACTGGGGGCCAGCCTGACACAAATTGGAAAAAGAATGTTCCTCAATTAAGTATTGTTTTTAAATATATGATAAAGTTTCTAAAATGTTAATCAGTGTTAACGCAGAGTTTCCTTACATCAAGCAAACTATTTTATTGATTAGCGTTGTTTGATTTCGAGCAAGAGTTGATTCTTTAATAAACATCGGCCTATTCGTTTGACTGGATTTCATTTTGATCGAATGCAAAATACGTGTGATTACGATTTCTACTGGAGAGAGAAAACTTTTACAGAAAGACGCAGAGTTTCCTTACATCAAGCAAACTATTTTATTGATTAGCGTTGTTTGATTTCGAGCAAGAGTTGATTCTTTAATAAACATCGGCTATTCGTTTGACTGGATTTCATTTTGATCGAATGCAAAATACGTGTGATTACGATTTCTACTGGAGAGAGAAAAACTTTTACAGAAAGAAGAAAAAGTTCTTCTAACGGCGATAAAATATAGATCGAATAGAAGCCAATTTTATTTAATATACGTAGAAATACTTCTGGTAATGAGAAAAATTCTTCTTATGATAAGAAAATACAATGCAACTGACTTGCAAAGAAGAAAATTTTACATGAAGTCAACAGAATATAAAACTACTAAAAACTATCCAATTTGGAATATTTAAAACAAATATTTTTCTAGAATAACGGAAATTAAACTACATTTAAGAATTTCTATTTTCTCATTTTCTGAATGAAAATTTACTGCTATTATCATAATCGGAGATAATTAAAAAATTTATTTACTACTATTAATCTAATTTTTCAAAATTCAGTTTGAATAAGATGAAACAATTTATTTTCTCACATGCAGGAAATGTCCGCTAATCTCAAAATCGCACCTATTTTTCCTTGATACACATGGTACAGAGCTTATTCTCAGTAAAAATTTCTCGCAGCGCATTATCGTTTAATTTGAATTAGTCAACATAGATCACTATCTTCTAAATTAATATAGTTATAATCATGCTGCTGGAATGAAATACAAATATTATTTTAATACTTTTCGTGTTAGTTTAAATTAAACTTACTTGATGTTTGTTCGAACCAATTCGATTCGAATATATTTTGTTAACAGACAATTTCTGAAAAAAAAAAAAAAATCCTGAAAACAAAGCATCACAATATTAGTAAAATTAAATCTAGTCGGATTACTCTTAATAAAAAAACAAGTACACAACCCAATAAAGCCATGTATTTGTCATCTACATTGCACAAATACAATACAAAAGAATAGCCTCATCGAGCAGATCAAACTAAAATTATTATCAACATTACAAGTACCATCGAACAGGAATATCCTCTCTACGTGATAGAGATAACATGTTTTGTAAATATAATTCAATTTAACACAGCAACATGTTCCATTAAATTTCTTGTTGCTATGCATTTCTGTTCGTTGCTATGCAAATTTTATCACTAGTACCTACCTTAAAATCACAGATCGAATGCCAATTCTTGTTATCATGCGCCTCTGCTACTATCTCATTGGTGTCGTGTGCAAGCAAGGGCTATAAAAACCACAAGTTGACATGTCTCGATCTCTTTTTGTACTTGTCATCGCTTGAGGTAAGTCAGCTAGTTAGGGACTAACATTTATATCGGTTATCGACTGATATATCATCTTTTAACAACTAATTAAACACGGAAATAAAGAATCTTGCTTCGGTTCTCGACTGAAGTTAAGATATTTACTGAAATTCACTTTAAGCCGGGTATCGACTGACTTAGAGAATATTATCACCGGTATCGACTGAGATAATATTACTAATATTAACACTTTATTACTGGTCTCGACGGGAATAAGGAATTATTCTAATAAAATATTAGAACAAAGGGTCCTAACATTAGCATAAAGCCAATTCGTCAAGATGTAGATCGGTGAGTACCAGTCATTTTATTATTTATTCATATGTCTACTTTATAATACTATCACTCATATATATATATATATCTAAATACTATATACTTCGTGTGCATATCTATCAAATATAATAATTAAATTTTACTCTATATTTATTTTACAAATATATATTTATATCACTTCCTTATATTGCAACTTTCTGCCAATAAGTGTTTTCTCAGTGTGACTAAAATCTCTGACCCAAAACTTATATATTGAGTTTTATTCCAATACAACTATTCTTGAAAATCGTACATAAATCTGTGTCAATAAGTGTGTTTTCTAGTGTGTGTGTATCTCTGACCTCATACCTTAAATATATAATCTGATCTTAATAGTGGGAAATTCTGGAAGAAAAAATAATTGTGACAGTTTATCAGAAGTTAAAAGGAAGTGAGAGTATTTGTTTTTATGAGAGAGTCGACCAGTGATCTTGTTCCGAATTTACCTGTTCAGCGAACTTGGAAGAGAAACAGAGAATCAGTAAAGATTTTAAATAAATACACATAAAAAAAAAATAAAAAATTACCTCCACTTGGGGGTTCACAAGTGGATAGATTCCAGCAAAAATCTGAAATGAAATAAAGAAAATGAATTAAAGAGTAAAGTAAAAACAAGAATTTTATTATATCAGCAATCAAAGCTCATTGACACTAACTAAGATCATTGCTGTGTGTACATATGTACAACACCAATGCCATGAAAAATTGGAGACATGGAAAACACGAAAAAAGTTCATGTTCCCCATAAAGTACACCATACAAAACATTAATATATGTTATAAACTACCATTGGCGTAGCCAGCGTTTTGTTGTGGGGTGAGCACTAGGGGGCAGACTGACACAATATTGAAGATGAATATTCTTCAAGCAAGTAATGTTTTTCAAAAATGTGTATAGCTTTCTAAATCGTTAATCAGTGTTAAGACCAAGTTTCCTTACATGAAGCAAACTATTTCATTGATTACCGTTGTTTTTTTTTTCAACCAATGTATGTTGAAATTAAACAACAATAAGAATATTTCCTAAAAACAAGAATAAAATAAGAATAATTTACTAACATATAATTATATGGTTTTCTAAAAAAAAGTTATTTCAAATTCATGGCTCTAATAAATTGTGAATGTATCCCAATAATAGCCCTGAAATTAGAAAATTCGATTTTTGAAGCAGTTTTTTGCATATATTTCTAAAACGGTTCGTCGGACAGTAAAAATTATTGTAACCAATTTAATAGGATTTCATAGTCTGAAGAACTTTTTAGTAAAAAAAAAATCTCGGACTGATCGTCTTCGCAGTACCTGTACATAAAAATCCTAAATTTTTATATGGCAATATCAAGAAGGGGTTGCGGGATTTATCCTATTTTTGAAATTATACTCATCATTTTTATGAAAATGCCGTGTACAAACTTTCAGCTCTCTACGTCGACTCGTTCTCAAGCGGTGTCTAAATATATACTGGAAAACCAAAGTTTTGTATGGCAAGGCAATTCAACGAAGGAGTTGCCTCATTTATTCCATTTCCGAACTTAAATTTTCTTTTTTCTCGAAAAGCTCGTGTGCAAAATTTCAGCTTTCTAAGTAAATCCATTCTGGAGCTATCGTAAGGACGGACAGACATGCAAAAATTGAAATAACTTTTAATATTATGCTTGGGTGTCTAATCCATTTAGCTATACCTTCATTATTTCTATGTGTTACAAACGGAATGACAAACTCAGTTTACCCAATAGATTTCATTTAGGGTATAATATTCAGTAAACAGTCCAGAATAAAGCGATGAGAAGTAAACTGTTGTGGTGTGCCACATATTCGTCTGTTAAGTGGTTGTTAGATACGCTTAAGTGGATGAAGATACAGCAACGAATTGATTTAAATGTACTTTTATTCATTTTTAAAATAAAGAAGAAATATTACTAGAGATACATATTTACATATCCATTTTCTTTATATAAATGACGTACAAAAAAAAAAACTTTAAACAGATTTAAATTATTCTTGCAGAATCTATCGCTGTTCAAACATATTCAACAATTCTTCAATAAGTTAATAGTGATAACTTCAAAGTTCAATTTCTTAAATTCATACAAAATTCACAAATAATTAATATTCCCAGTGAGATAGACGAGATTTAAGCAGATCTGTAATAAATCATTAAACGCCATAACTATAGAAATATTTATTCGATTCGATTAATGAAACATATCCATTGCCAGTTACCACCCCATTAAAACTAGTGGGGCATCTTTCTAGGTTGCAGATCTGCTGGATCAGCTCTTTATTTTCAGATTTGCAAGGAATGGTATTATTTTCTTGATATTCGGCATTCTAGG
This sequence comes from Dioctria rufipes, assembly GCA_963924295.1. Taxonomy (NCBI): domain Eukaryota; kingdom Metazoa; phylum Arthropoda; class Insecta; order Diptera; family Asilidae; genus Dioctria; species Dioctria rufipes. The sequence continues at coordinate 294,558,916 of OZ002741.1, forward strand.
TCTATTCTTCTTGGATCTCCCAATTGAAAATACATGCACGTAGCACTCTGTCGGTTCAATTTATTTTCCATTTATAAATTTTGTTCTTTTTCTACTTTATTTTGAAATAATTCACATAATTAATTTATATAAATCTAATTTAGATAGTGCAGTTGCCTCAAACAGGATTTCCCTAGTTTATAATCCAATTTATATTTGCAAGCACTGACCGAACACTTCATTTCTGTTTTTTTAATTGATATGAAGATTTTAACAGGCACTAGTGGCACTATAAAACTTTGCACTAAATAAAATTTAAAGATAAATAGTTTTGAAAAGAATTGATTCGATACTTGTGTTAAATTTCGCAAAGAATTTTATGTTGACTAAATCTGTTCACAAAACAAAATCACATTTGACAATTCTGCACCCAGCTTTGACAAATCTTTCCTGCAGCATCTCACTTACTCTTATGTATAATCTCCTGCTCTTGACAAATTACGCTCATGTATACGAATTTTACACGATTCAACCATTCCTATTTGCTATATATTCTAAGGAGTGAGGTATTACTGCACGGCTGTAGCCGGCCCGTTAAGGCCTTTTAATTTCCAGTTTTCATGATGTCGCCTTCTGGTTTGACAAAAACTGTGATATCGCAGATTTACATGCAACGAAACAGAGCGGCAAATTGATTAATTTTCATAAATAAATGATAATGACAAGTGGCGGAATTTTCAGATTTACACTCATGTAATACCGCGATTTTGTGAAAGCACTTTTTTCTGAGATATTGAAAGGGGTCACCAAAGTTTGTTCCAAAGTTGTTGCTGTATAATCCTATGTTATTTGAACAGAACGTGCTTCTGTTTACACGCTTTGCTCTAAAGAGGGTGGGTGTTATCAGTATTAGGAGATCGGGGGAATTCCATATTCTGGCAATTTCTGCCATTAAGATATAGAAAAGTAGTAAATTAATATGTAGTAGCACTGATTACTTTGCGCCTAGTTGCTAAAATGTACTTTTATAGATATCTCTCCTATATCAATAAAAATTAATTAGTGTTCGAAAGTTACGTGAAATGAACTATTCCTTTTGGTGTATTTCTTACGCTTTTGTTACCTACGATAAAAATGGTCGGAATTTGCATAATATAATAATTTGTGGGAAAAGTCGCCATTAATCCCCATTTTTGAGAGAATTTTACCCGCAACAATCTCCCAACGCTCTGATGGGCTTGGGAAAAATGAGAATTTTATTTGACTGATAGACATTTAAAATCTCCTTTCAGCACATTGGCCAAAATGACATTTGTCTTTTTATTAAAAAATTGAGGTAGAGTAGATATACGAAAAATTCATTATTATGAATAATTTGAAAGGATTTTGAAGTTGTTCAAAATTTTGCAAATAATTGAATAGAATCAATTATGCTTGTATGTATATCTTACTACATGAAAGAAGAATGAATGAAAGAAAAAATTGCAAATTTTTAGTAATAATTGCTTCGTATTTCTCATGGGGGGGGGGGGGGCACAGAGCCTACACGGGCTTCTCTGGGGGTGGCATTGCCCACCCGGGCCCCTACCTCGCTACGAGCATGTAAACTACATAATTAATATAGTCATGTTAGACATTTGTGGACAATTTGAAAGATAAATGCCATGAAAATACTCATCTGACAATTGTCCACAAACCTCACAATTTATAAACTAACAACTAAATTTATAAAATAAACGCATAAACATGCTTACCTGATGTTAAAAAGGATATCGAGAGCGATGAAATCAGTAAAAAACCACTTCTTAAACACAAAAAAGCACTACCTGACACCCGCGCGCGATAGTGTCAAAACACGTCAATCTTTATTATTTCGCAACGTTTGACATAAGTATCGAAATCACGTAGAATCAAACCGGAACGCGATATTCGCGATTTTTCATATATTCATTTTTCACCATGAGTGTGAAAGACCCTCACAGTGGAGAGAAGACAGCAAATACTACGAAATGACATAAAAATCTACTACATCGAAATGAAGCGTAGCGAATCGAGATTTTTATAGCAAATGTTCCAAAAACTACAAAAATTGATTAAAATCATCGAATATAAAATCAATTTTCAAGAGAAAATTATCAAAATGTAGATCATTTAACTTGCTTTCAATTGACAGTTGTAATGCATCTGTAATCATGCATTATTAAAACATGTAATTGCATATTAATCATATGCACATCTCCCTAAGAAAAATATGAAACCAAGATTGCAACTAAAGTTGTAAATCATTTCAAAAGGTAAAACTCGGAGTTCAATTAACTCCTAGAATAAACAAAAATGAAAACACAATTTTCATACCTACAGATTTGTATGTAATAAGTTTTGTGTGAATCATTCATTCCTCGTTATGAATGAAGTAAAATAAAAGCGCATCAAATTACAGCGCGAGCAGAAAGTAAATTATGTACATATGTACAGTGCACCAAATTTCACAATAGCAACATATTACTCACATGAGGTCACCGTTATGTCATTATTATACATAATGATAAGGTGGGAGAATCATCGATTGTTGGAAGCTTTAAGAAATTAATATAAATTACTTACTTAGCATTAATTAACGATTATAAATAAGGTAGCATTAAGAAATCCAGCAAGAATAACAATTGGCCATTGACTGGTAAACTCCAAGTGTTATTCTTCAGAACGCAGCAGCAATTAGCCAGGCGTTTTCCTTCCTAAAGATATAGAGGCTTCTTAGCCAGATATCTTCTTCATAAAGTTATTGAGGCAGTCCAGCCAAATATCAAGGAAGGATTGAGGCATTCAGCCAAATCCATAGGTAATTTTCGTTTCTTTGCCTTTCATGAATATTGAGGTGACACGCCATATATTCGGCATTAGTAATTGATTAATTTAGCAGAATATGGGACAACCAGGAAAAAGGCAAACATAAAACAGTTAGAAAATTTCATTCTTTTGGCATTTCCAGTGAAATTTTCGAATATTTCACTTTATGAATGTCGAAAATGGAACAAATTTCTCTATAAAAGGGGGGTTATTTCGTCAATTGTTCTTCTTTTTCATCGACCTGTCAAAAGAGATACAGCTGCCGAAAGGTCGCAGTATTTCAGATTTACAATAATTTCAAAAGGTCTCAGTGACCTCTACACATTGTCAAATTCTGCCTTTCATGAGGTTATCTTCACACTACGTGTTAGTTTAAACCATAATTGACAAATCCTAATTAATTCTTTTCTTTCAGCAATAGTTTGTAGGACTAAGTAGTAAGGAATAAAAAAAATAAAGTGTGATTTGAATTAGTTATTAGCATTAAGAAATTTGAGCAGACCTTGAAATCTCATTAATATTCAATGAATAAAGTCATTAATAAATGAGCACCAAACGATAGTTTTCATTTTCATCTACCGCTACACTACCACCACCTAAATATGATTGTGCTTCGACATCATTTTGCATTTTTTATTTTCTACATTGATTGACAGCGGACAGCAGGCATTGGCATCGTGACAGTTTATTAGAAGCTACACTTTGCTAGAGCCCACACGTTGCAGCTTCAGTTGGATTTATTTCCAATCAATTTGTTTGTGCCCACACGCTGCAGTTTCAGTTTCTTTGAGTTGATATTCCACAAAAAAGATGCTTACACTAGTATCAGCTTATAGGAAGTCGCACTAGTGCATAAACGTACGAAGATCAAATCGTCTTTTCTAATTAGAGGTGACGAATTTAGAGATTTCTCAGCATGGATTTAGTTTATGAATGCGCACAATTTCTGTTCTATAAGAGGAACGAAGAAATTGGGCATTTCAGACATTTTGTTTTGTCATGTCATCAACTGTCAGTCAAATTGACAGTAAGCACAGTCTCTACATTTAAACATTACCAGTGCATTCATTTCAGTTTCACTAAATTCAAATTTGCGTGTACGTTCTAACAACGGGCAGTACATGTTGTCAACAGAAATAGCCAAAACCCAATTAAATAAGCTTTAATTTTCTATTTTTATCTGCAAATCAGCTCAATACCTTCTCAGCTGTAATTTTTTTTTTTAACAATGGCATTCTCTATGTTGAGCAGTGACTTGGCACTTTAAATAAGGACAGTACTCTTTTTTAAAAATTTGTCTGAAATTTTCAGCATTTATCTCATCAGTTTTTAATTGAAGCATGTTTTTATAGCCACTTCCAAGGCTACTATATCTATTTTTAAGATTTTTTTTGTAATTATATGCTGATCAAATCCACTCCGTACTTCATGTCCAATTTAAAAATTGCGTCCACAGCGCGAGCTAATAGTAGGTTTTCAAAAAGACGTTTTAGATTTACTATGATATTATCTATTACTTGGTAGTAAATGTTGATTTTCCAGTATTATTCTGGTTGTGTATAGACTTGAAAATCTAATGTAATGCTTTCGCCCACTCTCGACTCTGTACAAAAGTCCTTTTGGTGACACCGTTTTTTAAGAGTCTAACAGGTATTACCGAAATCTCGTGCTTTTCAGAAACTGCTCAATATCTGTCCACATTTTGAACTGATTCCTGCATGCTTACTAGCCTGACCAGGAGTGGCATTTAAGTTCTTGAAAAATTTACTCAGTACATTCACTATAGCGAGAACTGAGTGAAATGCGTGTAAGCAAAGGACGAATTTTGGTTTTGTAATAATCTTTAGCAATCCATGTGCTTCCACTATGTGCTTGTCACGCTTATTAGTTCTTTCTTTTGCCAAAATTAATTTTATTGCATCATAATTTGTCAGTACTGCTTTGCAGTTTTCATAGTGTCAACTCCATCTGGTAGCACTTAGACTTTCCACTTCATAGAAGGTATCGATTCCGAGAGTGCCTTATAATTTTTGCATTTTTTGATGACCACGCTGTGAGAAGTAAATATAAAAAGCTTTGAGGCCGTTGAAAATGTATTTGCTAGTGCAACATTGGCACATGAGTCAACAACCATACGTAAGGGTGAGTATCTTTTATAATAGCTTGCAGGCCTCTATTTTTACTAGACATGATGCTAGCGCCATCATACGACTATACAAGTATTAAAACATCATCTAAATGGTGTTTATTCAATGTATCCAAAATTAATTTGCCAGTCCTTGTGTATCTCCGGAAGTGAAAAAATTTATAAAATTTAGAAATATTTCGACTATGTCGAAACCGTTCGCTTATCTTTCGGTTATAGACAGTTATTCCTCTTTAAAGCACCTGGCCTCGTCCAAATTCAAAGAAAAAAAACAACATGCCTTAGTTTCTTTAACAATCCAGAGTGAGATTCGATATCACTTCAATTATTCCATTATGGATATCTGGGCTGCAGTAGTTGCAGTTTTTTTTTTTTTTTTCAAAGTGGAGTGAAAATTTGTCATCATATTTATAAAAAAATTGAGCAATTTTCAAAAGATTACCTCTATTTTTCGAAGATGAGTCCTCCCGCTGCCTTCTCAGAATCAAGCCATGGCGAACAAGTATCAGTATTATATCACCAATAGGGATACCTACCGTATTGCGAGGCAATTGTGGCTTTTATATGACAGGAAAAGGACAAGGGAGCTGCTTATTGGCAGCAGAACGAACACCAGGAATCTAGTAGGGGTCCTTACGGGTCAATGAGCCACAGGTGACCATGCTAGAAGATTGGGGATAGCGGCGAGCGATCTCTGCAGGAACTGTAAGAACTCGGAGGAAATCGAATCCGTCCAAAACGTTCTATGCGAATGCCCCGCTCTGATGAATAAAAGAAGTAGGCTACTGGGTACCTACTTCTTTTCAAGTCTGGATGAACTGCAGAGAAAGGAATTTAGATGTGTCCTGAGTTTTCTGAGAGAAGCAGGATGGATCTAGGTAAATAGCCCTGAAGATATCTTGAGTTCCCCAGGGAAAGCAGGATTGATCTGGGGCGGCTTGAAAAGGTTATCCCATGGGGCTTAGAGGCACAACGGACCCACTAGAGATCTTAGTTATGCATGCTAGTTCTGTTGCGGCACCCGTCTTACCTAACCTAACCTATTATATCAATAAGTTTAGCCAAGTATTCTCTGCTTTAAACAATTTCTTTCTCTTACTGTTTCGTAATTTGTTTATGGACATCTACGAATGACGTTAAGACGCATACATTTGGCTGGATTCCAAGTCAGGCAATGATTCTGAGTGTTTTTAAGGCCTCTGCTAATTTTTTCCAGTTGTTAAAGCTGCTATGAGGTTATATTTTCCAATTACAGCAAGGACTGGGAGTGCTTTTATGTAAGAAGTTCACCAGCTGCGATTAAGGATATCTTTCTTGATAGTTTGACTTTTCTGTAATAAACTCAGAACTCAAATTTTTCTTATTACACTTTTTACTTATTGACTTAACATTTGTTTAGTTACTTCTTAATTTTTCTTTTTATTCTTTATCAGGAGAACAATAGACATTCCCGAGGGTCGGGGCTCTTGGTTTTATTTTTCGTTTTAAAAAGTACAATTATAGAGACTTCGGTGTACCGAATTTCAAGGACAGTAGTTGTTTATTAAGAGACAGTAAATATGTTTCAAAATTTGATAATTTGCTCTAGGTCTTATGTAGGCTGCAATATAATGAATTACAAATTTCTCCTGACCATCAAAAAAATTAATACCAGGATGGACTCCATTTCAAGAAATATTATGGTCTGAAAACTGAGTTGTATATACTATTGGATTTAGCCCGATCTTAATACAAAAAAATATTTAACAAAGTGCAACCAATGTTTATGGTATTAATTCGTCAATTCTTAAAGGTACTCATTATTAGAGCTCAGGATGAACTATAGAAGTTAAATTTTTGAGGTAACGGTGGAAAAAGATCATACAGGCTTTACTGACAAATGCAATCAACATAAAAGAATATTAATTGATTTTTTAGCTATGATTTCCAATTTCTTACAACTCAGCAGCACTAGAAATGAGATATTTAAGCATTTCAATAACCACTTCGAAATGGTAGAAATTATTTTAAATTCCATAAAGGCTGACAGAAGTTGTAAATATGAATTACATTTATTAACTGTTAGCCAAATGTTACCTTAATTCTCTTATATGAACTACTAATTATATTCGCGGAGTGAGGTTATAAATGATCTGAATAGAGGAATGTTGTCCGTGAAACGAATGGTAATGGTACATTCTATGCGGTGAGTTCCGACTTAACACTAGGGCAGTCTCAGAACTCAGTTACTAGAGGTTTGATTGAAATAACCAAAAATGAAGACGCGGCGCACCGATGGGAACTTCTTCTCCTTAAAACTAGCATTCATGAAGATCTTTACTCATATCTGGATTTACAATCGGACTCAACAAGTGACATCAATCAGCATAATGCATGGACGCAATCCAGGATCAATAAAGACGAACAGGATATTCAAAAGTTCAATTTGCCCATATTATAATCCTTCGTTATGATACAGATGTTTTCATTCCGGGTATTTATTTCTGGATTAAACTAGCACGTCTTGGTTGCTTGTTATATGGTTCCATGGTTCTTATAGGAAGAAATATTTTCCAAGATGCCATTTGGCTGCTGAATTTCTGGGCGAAAATATTTGTTGTATTTTACCAGCAATTCTATAACATAACATAACACAACATTTATTAGAGGCGATAGTCTAAAACGTGGAGGAAATATTTAAAAGTATAATAATAATAATAACAATAACAACTGAGAAGTAACTTATGATAATAATAATAATAATAAATACTGCGCTTAAAATGGCAGTGTGAGAAGTGATACTGCCAAGTCATTCAAATAGAATTACGGGCGTCTAAATAGGAAATGTTCATCAATGAGGCTCTTAAAGGAATTGACAGAACGTACATGCTGTATACTAGATGGGAAAGCAATCCAAGAGCGCGCAGTCTGGACAAGATAAGAGTCCTCCATGACCAGCCTAGTAAAACGGAAATAGATAACGTTCCTGTTTCGATGTTAAATATGAACACTAACGCTCTTATCTTGATATATGTAGTAAGCGAGCACCCCACCAGCTGATCATGATAAAGCGAGACATGGTCATATCTGCGAAGTCCGAAGATGAAACGTAAGCAATCGTTGAACGCAACCTCCATTTTATGGGTACAAACACTATCAAGTCGAGGGAAAATTAAACTTCCGCATGTGAACTACGAAAGGATTAGTATCTTAACCAAATTTAAACGAGTTGCTTGTGGCAAAATACGGGCTGAGAGTCAGGGCCTTGGGAGTCCGGAGTAAATTTTACGAGTTTATGATTTTGTATTGTCACAGTAGTTCATATTTTGGTTCACACGATACCCACATTTTTCACTTTGCTAGCACGAGATAATGTTTTACTGTCCAGAATTACGGGTGGGATTTCAGACGAATGAAGCGGACTGTTGTGAAAAACAATATATTTGGACTTAGGGGGATTCATTCTCAATGCATTAATCTTGGACCATGCATTGATTCTGCTCAAATCGTCATTAATACGTGCGATGCAATCTTCAAACAGACCAATTGGTCTATTCAGATAAAGATGCACATCATCTGCGTATAAGTGAATCTTGATATCACGTCCAACTAGAGGAATATCATTAATAAATAAACTAAATAGCAACGGTCCCAAGATTGAACCCTGAGATACACCAGTAGGTAGAGGAAGTAAATAGGACAACTTATCATCCACCTTCACCCGTTGATGGAGTTCTGACAAGACGCTCCCGATTAGAGTAGAATCGGAAGCAGTAAAGCCAAGAAAATTAGATAGCTTATGTTGTAACAAGCTGTGATTTACGCTATCGAAATTCTTTGAGAAATAAAGCAAATGGTAGCGTTATCCTGGTCTTAGGCTGCTCTTATATCACTAGTCACTTTTAGTATAGTAGTCTCGTGGCTGTGAGAACGCCGGAAACCAGACTGCCAAAATGACAAGAGCTTGTTACTTTCCAAGTGACCAAAAATTTGGGAGTTAATTAGCTTTTCCAAAACTTTAGACATGAAATTTAATATACTGATTGGCCTGAAATCACCAGGATATTCTGGAGAAGGTTCCTGGGGAATTGGAAAGACTTGGGAAAACAAGAGGACATTAAACAAGAGTTCTGGATATGAAGAATGTATGTGTCGATTATTGGAAGCAGAATCTTAATAAAACGTGGTGACAGACAATCAGGTCCAGTAGCATGAGACTTAATTGCATAAATGGAAGTAAGCAATTCACTTCGATCTACACCGCGATAAGAAAAAGAAAGAGTAATGCAACTGGTGCCACTTACAGTAGAATCAATATAACTCGGGTTAGAAGTCCTAGCATGCTCATCTTTCAACTGAGTAGTAAAAAATCTATTTACATTATTGGGATCCTCCTCGCAGTTAGCTTTGTCTTTCCCGTAAACTCCTGCTTTTCTTAGGTTCTGCTACAAAGTTCTTGGTTGCAAGTCACTGTGAAATTTGGTGCTAAAATATCGATGTTTCGCTATGTGGACAGCCATAAGAGCCCTATTTCGTGCTGCACAGTGTATGTTTAAATTTTCACCTGTTTTAAGCTGCCTGTTGCGCTGGTACAAAAACTGTCTCTCATAAATAAGAGATTGAACACTCCGCGAGAACCAAGGACAGCCGTTGTCACGTATAAATTAAGTTTTAATTGGCACATGTTTATTGAAAAAATAGCTACACAAGGAGGAGAATATGTCGACTTGGCTATCGATTGACGAGTGGTGAGATATAACGAGTAAACTAAGTACAAAAAAAAATGTTTAGATGATGCACTGCTAGATATCGTACAAAAAGTTCTAGCATCTTTCGGAAACTTATATCTAAGCATGGAGCAATTAAAAAAATTAGAAACTCTTTGCACCTATATTTTTCAAAAAAAAAAAATTAACTGCAGTTGAACTTAGATTTAAATTGATTTCACAAAAAATCGGCTTTTGTTTAAATTTAATGACAGTCATACGCAAAATTGATGCTTTGCATTTACATTTGTTAACAGCTACTGTGCAAACGTATCTATGGATAAATGCCGATCAAACTCATCTTTAGACCATGGATTAAAATTTATGTGGCTATGAAGAGAGAACTGTTAACCTATACCAACACCAAATGACAAAGCGACCTTTGCCCGAGTCTTTGATTTAGCCCTGTAAATGTGCATAGGATTGTCGAACGATGGCTTATAATTGCAAAAAATCTAAATTAACTTGTTTATGTTTCGTTGTGTAGATAAGTGTATAAATAATTATTATAAAAATATGATTTACTGATTACTTGTATTTCTTTCATTTACATATCTTTATATTTGCTTATTTTTTATTAAATAATTTTTATATAAAGAATTTATGATTTTGTTATTAATTATTGCTGTTTTAATTTCATCTGACAACTTATTATTACCTTTACAAGTGGCAGAATGCGGTCCTTATAATTTGCAAACTCAAGTCCCTCCAGCTCCTACTCTATCAAACTAACATCCACAATTGAGCAATCAGTGTTAAAACTTTTCAAACGTATTCGGAAGAGACAAATTTGTGAAAATTATTAGCTCTTGAGTACATTGGTATTCATACTACGTAGAAAAAGGTCTGCGGAGATCCCTACAAGGATATTAAAACGTTGCTAGAAATTGAGAAAAATCTGTCATTTCGGCATAGAAAGAATTCTGCGTTATGACTCAAACTCTTTTTGAAGCAGCACAAAATGGATGATTTTAAATAAATTCTATGTGCATAACTACCTATAAAAAGCTACTGCTAATGAGCGGTTGCAAACTGTTTTTTTCTTCAATACACCACAAACTGTACTCGGAATGTATTTGATTACTTCCATTCGCTTAAGCTATCTTTTATTTTTCATATTTCATTGATATGATGAAAATTTAATCACACCTTTGACAAGGTAATAACAAAATCACCGAGGAAGTTTCCAGGTGACTTCATATTATTAGTGAAAACAATTAATGTCAATATCAATCGTGTCACCGTTCCTTGCGCTTGTCGAGTGTTTAAATATAAAATATAAATGCCACCCGTATCTCAGTTCCACATCGAACAAATGTTTTATTCTTCTATTTTATCCAAATAGAAAACTTTTGCTCTGTAAAAACAGATACTTTTACGGAATGGCAGTCATTCGTCGAAGTTAACAGGACAAAGGTGGAGAGGAAATAAATCAATTGTGAACAATACCTGGAAAAGCAAAAGTTCATCTGACGCAACAATTAATCTCCTCTGATTTCGATACGTAACCGTCCAGGAGTAAATTCTACAACAGTGCTTTTCATCGATTCCTCTAGTGATTTTTTTTTTTTTCAAAATAGATTTAATGCAGCATAGCATGAGGAAACCACAGTTCATTGCAGGGTACCTAACTTCTGTTTTCGATTTACTAAATTCAAAGGATTGGTGTTAGGCAAAACTTTCGTCGAATGCCTCTGTTATGTAGGTACCTATAGAAATTGAATAACTTTTCAAAGACTTTTTTAACTGTATAATTCTGACGTGGTATTCTGTTTTAATCTGAGATGAAACTTTTGTTTTGCTTTGAATACGTCTCTTCTATGCTTAGCATGTGCAACATAAATGCGGTTTTATCTTGACAATTGGACATAATGAATAATCAATTATTTACAAACGATTTATACATATAACTCGTATCAATCTAGCGTAGGTGCTAAAACATACAAGGAACTAATTATTAATGAATTTCTCCTCACTAAATACCTGCATATAGATGTTCTCCTATAAATAGTACTGGTGCATTATCATGCAAGAGCAACATAAAATAGGAATATGAACAGCAGTTTTTTTTATAACCATGTACCCATTGGCGTAACTAGGTTAGGGCCAGGTAGGCCACCCCCCAGAATGCGGAATGGTCTCCCCAAGGAAATTATAAAAATTCCCAAAAAACATTCGTTAATTCGTACAATCTTAGGTCTAATTAAATTGAACTCATTCGGGCCGGAATCGAAAGGGCTTTAACAAGTTCTTTTCTTCAAGAAAACCTATTAAAATATTTTTAAAATGTTTAAAACTATTCTGAGATTGCTCTGATTCCACTGAGTTCTGATGAAGGCATGATACGTAGGAGAAATCACGCAGAACTATTTTGACAGTTTGTGCGGAAATTTTAATTGATAACCTTTGATATCAATGAAATTTTGAAAATTTCGTAAAACTTTGTTTAATTTTCCAGAAAAAAGGCTTTTTTAGGCTTTTTCGATTCTAATCCCAACCTAATCCCCAGGATTCAGTAATAAGGCTTATTATGTTTACAAGGAAGAAATATTTACTAAGAAATTTAAAGCTTCAACAATCTTCTTACGTTACATTATGGAATAAAACTATATTAGTACTCTACACAATAAATACTTCGGGAAACCAAGAAATTCACAGAAAAAATATTGAATTTGTCTAGAACCCACTCCAGTCTCGATAAAGAGAAGGCAATCGGAAAGAGCAAAAGACTTCGTGATAGAATCAACTCTAGGTGAAAGTAATTAAGTATAGACTATCCATCAGATACAAGGACTTCCGCATATTGGAAGATACATATTTACAGCCAAGTGATGGACAACATTACCACTAACTTCAAAATAGGTTTGAAAATCAAACCTTTGGGACAGTCAGTTGACTCATTTATAAAATTGTACCTGAAAGATGGAGAGGCATTTGTAGAAAATTGTACAAATGTTTTCAATGTAGACATTTACACTTTATAAGCTGAAACAAAAATATTCAATAATATGTTCCAAAACAAGAGCAAATTTGAAAAGACTGAAAACAGAAATTAATAAAGGCTTCTGCCCAAATTTATACAAGTTGCTGCAAGCAGTTCTGCGTCTCCCTATCAGCTCAGCCGGGTGTGAACGGAACTTTTCCATTGAGTTAAGAGCAACTGCTTCAGGAGAAGTTTTCGAACATGGCACTCATTAACATTAAAAATGAGATAATTAAGAACAAACTAACGCGCAACAGGTGTGAAATAAGCTTGCAGAGTAAAAAATAAAACCGTAAACTAAACCGTATACAGACTTTAACGATCTCTTTATTAGTGCTTAATAAATACGTGAATAACTGATCTAACTTCAGACCTGTAAAGTACTTCAATACATTAGTACTCAAGTATTAGTACCAGTACCAGGACTTAAATTTTTTTTAAGTAGAAGTCAAATCTGTAGAGGAAGACATTTTTCAGTAATAATAAAAATTAATTTTTGTGTTAATTAAAACAAGTTTAACTTCCAACATCTTTAGTGTTTCCAATCGACAAATAATAATTAATTATAAATCAGTGTGCAATTGTACGAAATAAAAGGTTCTCACAGCCTGTTCAATATTTGTGCTATTTTTGAAGCAAGAACCCTCTGTCCATTCTTATTATATGTCAGTGTTTGAGGCAGAGCGAATTGGGTCTTGTTTAATTCTAATAATATTATTGGCAAAAATTCCATAAAATGCCTGAGCTTTTTGCAAAGATGCAAGAACTATCTTACTCTACCAGAATTGGCGCAGATCTAAATGTCACATATCAGGCCCGAATTAGAATACAATTCCCATATTTTGGACAGGGGCTGGATGCAGTACATTTCCTGCATTAGACTAAATGTAACGGAAGGCCTTTTGGGTTATCAACTATTCATTCCCTGTAGCACTGACGTAACGTCGGATGTCCATCCCTCTGTTATCGGTAGTTCTATGGCTATTGCTTTGACGAGGTCTCTACCCAAGTCTTTTAAAGAATTTTCCCTACCATATTAGTTGTAATCGGCCTTTGAAGTCAAATTTGGTCAAATTCGCTACCCCTTCCACCTTTCCTGACAAAGCTGCTCTACCACATCGTACGGCTGAGCTGAGGCATATCTTTAAAAAAACGTATGGCAACATAAAAAAAAAACAAAAAATATATACAAATACCTTCGCTTTCACTCACTCTATTTATTTTTTTAACAAACGATGTGTTCGTCAGTGTATCGTTCCCCTCAAGAAATTACACAACGAAAATCAATTAATTACTAAAACAAATAAAACTGTCGACCTACTTGAACACATATTGTTCTGACACAGGTACCTATGCCCCGAATCACAACCATAAGGTCAATACAATATATTGATGTATCACAGAAATGACCCTGAAAACATAAATTTATCCAAAACAAAGATTGCTTCAATCCAATTTCAATTTCGTTTAGAAAACTCATTCCTTTGGTATAATTAAGTGCAATTAAGCATAAATTGCATTTTATTATCAGGCACACATTCCATTCTCACGAAATGCACACCTACCTACATCGAGTGTCTTCATCCTTTTTTTTTCTTTTCCGTACATTCGTACGCCATTTAGTTTTTCAAATCTAATTGCATGTACATACATACATACATGCAATTATTCTCGCCCTCTTAAAATTAATATTTAATATTATTTTAATTAATATATCAGATTTCATTTTTTTCTGGATACATATCCATTGTCACAAATTTTTTTTTGTATTTTGTCACGTACGTTTTCAACGTCGTGAGAAAGCAATAAAATATTAAAAAAAAAAACTTTTAAGACGATCATGGGTACCTGAGGCCATCAAGCCCAAACCTCCGGGAGTTTTTGTTTGAAATCCATCAAGAAGACAAGATCGGGGAGTTTGACTTAAAAAGTGCTTTTATAATTATAATTTTGTGCTATCAACGAGAAAAGTTATCTTAATTTCTGTTGCAAAAAGAAATATTAAATAATCTAAAGGGTTTTCCAATAAGAGGTGTTATTTTAATCGGCCCGCTATTTCGGTAGATGTCATTTCTGGAGCTGTCATTTTTTGACATTTGACAAGTAAAAACTACGTCATTAATAAAAATGGAACGATACACGATTCAACAACGCATTGAAATTATTAAAATTCACTATAAAAATGGTGAAAATGTGGCAGAGACGGTTCGTAAAACTCGAACATTTTTGGGTCGTCGTGAAGCACCTTGTCGGGCCGCAATACAGAAATTGGTAGAAAAATTCGAGCTGTCGGGACAAGTTAGTGATGTGAAGAATAAAAGCCGTGCACGTCGCTCAAGAACAGCCGAGAATATTGCTAAAGTGTTCAAGAAAACCCAGGTTTGTCCATTCCTCGTCGTTCTATGGAATTAGGCATACCACAAACGTCATTACACCGTATTTTGTATAAAGATTTGGGTCTTCAGGCTTATAAAGTTCAGTTAAGACAAGAACTCAAGCCGGCCGATCATCAACAACGTCGAGTCTTTGCTGATCGGGTCCTTGAAATGCATGAAAATGATCCGGAATTCCATCGAAAACTCATCTTGAGTGATGAGGCTCATTTCCACCTCGATGGCTTCGTCAACAAGCAAAATTGTCGCATCTGGGGCTCGGAAAACCCAAGAGTTATTGTTGAAAAGCCTCTCTATCCTCAACGTGTGACTGTTTGGTGCGGTTTATGGTCCCGCGGGGTCATTGGACCTCACTTTTTCGAAAATGAGGCTGGAGCAACAGTTACGGTGAATGGATTGCGCTATCGACAGATGATTAATGATTTTTTATGGCCGGAATTGGATGGTATTGATCTGGACAACGGTTACTTTCAACAAGACGGCGCTACGTGCCATACAAGCAACGAAACCATTGTTCTTTTACGAGAAAAGTCTCCGGACCGTGTTATCTCTCGAGGAGGTGATCACAATTGGCCACCGAGATCTTGTGACTTAACACCTTGCGACTTCTTCCTTTGAGGCCACGTGAAAGATAAGGTCTACGCCAACAGCCCAGCGTCGATTCAAGGCCTCAAAGATGGAATTCGTGAGGCTATCGAGGACATAGGGCAGCCACTTTGCGATTTGGTTATGGAAAATTTCATGAAAAGGATATGGTCCTGTAGGCGTGGTCGTGGTGGTTATTTGGCTGATGTTATTTTCTATTATTAACGGCATACCTTCCTCTTTATAATGAAATAAAGATCCGATCATTTGTCTTAAAAAAATGGCATTTTTCTTTGAAGATCAAAATAACACCTCTTATTGGGAAACCTTTTATTACTAGAGAAGAATAGGTGTCACTATTATTTCTCCCACCACTGGAGAGTTAGAGTTATGTCTACTACAAAAAACGGTTGCTATTATTCTCTCCAGTTGGAATACCTTTAACAAGCAAATTCTACAGATATTGGTTGTGTGCTCTCTATCCAGAGCACGGCACGCAACAACATAATAATAAATCAAACTTTATTTACTGCAACAGACCTATTTTACCAATCTTAGAACGAGTATTACATCAAACAATTTTTCAAACCTAATGGCGGAACTGACCTAACTTAATACTCTGCAATCTGACCCGAACCGGAACTTGCGACCGCAATGACTGATAACTGAACGACAATGAGTGCTGCCTTACCGGGTAAATTACTGGATAACTGACGGACACTCGCCAGACCAGTCAGTGGTCTTTTATGCTCCCATATTCGGAAGTAGTCACTTAGTATAGTGAACAAAACAATACATAAGAATAACCATGGGAGATTAATTATTATCGCAATCGTCAATTGCTCCACTAAGCTCTCATCGCAGCTAGCTGTTGGGCTAATCAGCAAAATAACCGACGGCTGCAGAACAATTCTATGCGAGGTAATTATTTAACAATCGCTAATTATTCTGCCAGAATGTGCCCTTGGCTGTTGGAGGATTCTTTCGTATATTGGGTCATAACAAGTGCTCTCAACAACAACTTCGGCGGAATACAATGGAGCCTATCTCAATTATACATCTACTTGCTGATCCATCCATACGAGAAGCTCAATGTAATCAATCATTCAAAAATTTATAGTAGAATGGAGTCCAAAAACCCAAGAAAATGCGATTTAGAAGGAGCATCTCCCACGAGGACCATCACGACAGCAACAACATGGAGGCTGATAGAATTTTTGTTACCTTGAATCCTAAAAACATGTTGGACGGATCAAATATCAAACGAAGTTCTGTCGAGACTATCGGATCTAGACAACTTCGATAAGAAAATCAGAATTATAAATTGAAATTAGTTTCGCGCTTAGATTATATAGCAAAAAGGATTATACGGGAGGGAAATGACAGGATGGCTGGGTATTTATTTTTTGTCAGTGCGACATTTCTGACATTTCTGAATTTATTTTAATTTACGAAAACAACTCCGGTGTTGTTTTAGTGGTTTTGTGAGTGTTAACGTGTTTCATCACTTTTATTTATACTAGTAATTGCCCGCTTGCTACTGGATGGAGGGTGGGGTGAAACGACTGGCCATGGGATGGGGGGATGGGCTGGCTACTATAAGAAAAAAATGAAAAAGAATGGAGCAGAGGGAGTGAAGTTATGAAGAAAAGAGTGGAGCAATGTCTAGATTTTATTTTTGAATTTTTCCATTTTCCATTTCCCTTTAAAGAGGGGGGAGGGATGGTCCTATTAACAGGAAATAAATTATGAAGAATGGCAGACATCTCAAGGACTAATATAGCTGCAATAACATGTTGGAAATAGTTTACGAAAATTCCGCTAGGTGGTATAATTTAGCAAAAATCTTCAAATTGTAATTAAAAAATAACGGTTTTTGGCGCCAAATCGACCGAAAAGTGGAGTGGAATAAAGAAGTAAGGCTTTTTCTGTAATGTACTCGCCGAGACCTTTCCAAAAAGTACCCGCTTGCCGGGGTACCGGAGAAAGTAAAATTCGCGGAAGTTGCCGCAGTTAAATTGGCATAGAAGGAAAGCAGCAAATTGCTTCGGATAAAATGCCACGCATAGAGGAGATATGTAGTTATCTAATAGTGCAAGTGGTATGCCTGTGAGGTATCAGCGACTACCGGTAGCCAGCGCTGAGTGGGCATGCAAAATTTGAATAGTTTTTTTTTTTTTAAATAGGTAAATGAAATCCAATCTTCCTGAAATTTAGTATAGATAATCTTCTAATAGGTGCGCAATCATAAAAAATTAAAAAATTGGATTATTCAACAATTCTTTTAATTAAGTTTCGAAATGTATATTTCAGACCGAAATTTTGGCCGTCGAAACTTAATTTTGGCAACGTATTCGGTTGGGCAAATAAAATACGCTCAAAAAATCAGAAAAAAATAAGCAGAAAGAATTTTGCAAATCGGGCGATATTTAGGCGACTTGTGGGTGGAGGTGGTTTTGCAGGTATTAATGTAATCCAGTTAGCATAGAGTGGTGTAGAAGGCGAGGCAAGTTTGATAATGAAAGCTACTTCACATATGAATGTAGGTGTGATAGAAAGTAAGTGCAGGATAGCCGCTTTCCACTTCATATCACTTTACTCCATTTGATCCCTCGCACCCCCTCCCTTATATGATGAGATTGTGAAAAAAGTTCATTTTTCATATGTATGGGGAATTTCGAATTTGCAGTTTTTGAATTTTTTGCCGAATAATTTGTTCCGAGTGGACAGTTAGTCTTAATTGGTGTTTGTTTGTAATTTGATGTGCTATTTAGTGATTATAAAAGAATAAAAAAAGAGTGAATTATTATGTCATTTTATATACGCGTTCATCTCAAGTAGCTCGTGTAAATGGAGACAAATGGTGATGGTAGGATGTCAGTTAAAGGCAAAGTTGGTTAAAAAAATTGAATCAAAGAGAAGTATGCTGTTCTTGTCTGAAAGAAGATACTAGTAGCTTTTAATCTCATTGATCATTTGTCTCCTAGGTTGGTTTATGGTAACACCTCCAGAACAGGCGAGACCCCGATTTGAGAAATTTTGAGGAATATCGCTAAATGAATGTACTGATTTGAAAATATCTTTTCTCCGATAATTTGTTCATAATGTATTCTAACTGTGAATAGGGTGTTATTAGAAATTTTATGTAGTATTTAATTATGGGGAAAAAATGTTAAAAAAGAGTTAGTAATAGTATTTAGTTGATATCCCTAATTCCCGGACAATATGAAATTTTAAAATTGCAATCATTGTGGAGTTAATAACTCCTATATTATTTAAGATAATTGAGTACAGTAAATTTTTAAATATCACCTATAAGCAGGTGGATTCGTGAAAAGTAAGAAAAATAAAAAAAGTTTCATGCAATATTTGTTAGATGGCGTTGTATGGTCAACCCGGGTATCGGTATATAAGGATGAATTTTAAAAATAGTATTCGCAGTCTTATTTCAACAAAATTTCGTAAAAACATTCTCCATAAAAGGTAGATTATTACAAAAATACTCCCACCCCCCGCAAGGTAAATTTTTGATACCATTTAATTTCTTTTTTTTTTATTATTATATGGTGTTGGGTCACAACTGTGGAACCCGTCATCTCACGTACCTCGTAATAGTCTCAAAAAATCATAAAAACATCACCATGAATTTAGCAAAAAGAGTTTTGAATATCGGTTGGAATTTAGGTGAGAAATAAGCGTTAATGTGTTTTTGTAATTCCCGGCTGAACTGAATTTAGTGTGATTTGGTCGTTTTAATGTCGGGAATAACTTTGCAATAAAACACTTTCTATCTGGAAGAGGGGGGTATAAAAGCATATAAAGGATGTATAGAAAACGTTTTTGAAAGTTTCATCCCGATTGGAAGTAAGGTTTACAAATAAAAAACAAAAGAGTTTCAAAAGAGGCGAAAAGTGGGTGGCGAGTTGGAAAAATGAGACAAAAGAATTATTTCCCTATTGTGGGGAAACGTGAAGAGTAAGGATGGGATGTTGTTCGGGGCAAATGTTTGCGGCTGGGATGCGCAGCCTACAGTGGGGAGGGGGAATTTCGCGGTAAAGTATAAGGGGGGGTCGGGGAAGAATAATAATTTTTTTTGCAGTTTTTGTTCTATGGAATTCTTTCCCTTACCCCGGGGGCACGGGAATACTACGCCAAACGATGGAGGAGGGAAGGTTACATAGGATACGGTGAAACGAACTTCAAGGGTAGTGTGAAAATTTTCGGGGAAAAATCGAAAACCGGTTTTGACATGATAAATTTTGGGAGTAATTTCTTTGTCCCCCTCTTTTCCCCCCTAAAGTTAGAAAATCTGAAATTTTTCTTCCAGATTCTTAAAGTAGAGCGTATTGAGTTCCCATGGACTGCCCACATGTCTATACCATGTTGATGGTGAATACTAATATCAAAAGATGAAAAAAAGTAAATTTTTTTCGAAAATCATAGATTTAGTACTGAAAATTTTCGAAAATTGAAATTTTTGGTATGCAGCAAGTGGCGGAGTATAAGTGAGTATATGTGGACGAAGTCGGACATTTGCCAGCCGAAAATTTACAGAGAATTTCGTGATATTTAATTTTCGAATTTCAATCGTTTGTAACTTTTTTCGATGAAACTTCCGCTGATAACATGCAGTTTGAAAAAGTTGCAGATTAAAAGGATCTATAGATTAGTTGAGAAGAGAATCCCCTAAAATGTAATTAGGTATGAAATTTCAAAAAAATAAAAAAATAAATTGTTGAAAATTTTCAAAACTCGAATAGTTACTTAACGGGAATTTCGAAAATCGAAAAATGCCAAAAGTTGTATATTTGTAAATCCGGCATAAAGACCAAATTTCATTAAAATTCACTCGAAACTACACGAGCTATAACTAAAACTATGTTCGAAATTGGGCATTTTCGAACGCAATTTGCCAGTCTCAGAGGCAAATCTGATTAAATTAAAAAAAAAATTTCTACATCCTTAATATATATGAAAATAAAAAAAAAACTCTTGAAAAAGTCTTCACAAAAATTCAGGAAATCAACTCAAGTTTCCCTCTCTGGATCTTCGAAATGATTCGAAATTCGAAATCGAAAAGTATCCTCCATTAAGTTGTGAATCCATTAGTATCAAAATCATAGTTATCATTTAAAAACTGTAGGAGGAGATAGATTTCTACGAAGACACGAAGTCAACTTTTATATATTTGTAATAGTGAGAAACAATAGTGAGATATTCTTTTGTGCAAGAGATTTAATATAATCGAGAATCCGGAGTCTTGAATTATGGTGATGAAGTGCGTTGTACTAGGCTGCAGCAACAACCGGAGTTATTGCCGTAGAAAGTCGTTTTCCAGGCGAGTTTAATAGTTTCAATAATACACTATAATGTTTTGAATAAAATGTAACCGAAATAGTTATAAAAATAAGCTGTTGTAAACCATATTAACATTTTCTAATGCCGGTTTGTTTGCTTATAATTGAATTGTCATCGGGTACCTATATGATATCAGTCATACAAAGGCAATTCCAAGAAATATTCTTGCAAAATAAATGCTGCACTAGGAAAATTATTAAAAATGTAAAAATTTATAAAATATAAATTATAAAATTATAAACTGAAAAATGATTCGAATCACGGTGACAGGAAATTATAAAACTCGTTCAATACTTGATAAAGTCAACCACTAAATTATGTGCCCACTCAGAAAATTTCGTAGTTTACTACTTCCATGACTAAACAAACGCATCGATGCGATTCTACTACTTGAAGAAAAATGCTTAAGTTTTTCTTCCTTCTAGCCTATCTTTTTGCTATATAATCTAAGGTTTCGCGACCAACTACGACGTAAAGGAAACAACGAAGCCAAGCGATCGCCTCGATTATTATCTTCATCAGCGCATCGGGAGACTAACAACTACTACCACTACAAGCAAAAGCCATCGCTATTGGGTGATGTTTGAATGAACTGAACCGTACCAGTAAAATCGAGTCCCTCAAGGACATGAGGTAGATAATGATGACAAGAAATAGATCGAGTCCAACAATTGATAAATTCAAAAGTAATTGTTCTTAATAAGGCAGGTTTTCTGAAATAAAAATAGATACGCGTCTGCTTTGAAGATACTTCTGCTTTACTGAGAAACTATACCTGATTAAGGATATCTTATACTTCAGCAACTGCTTTATTTGAGAAAAAAGAGATATACGCCTTCTTTTATCTGAATTCTTGAATCGAAGATGACATGACTCTCTTTATAGACCTAAAGACATCATAAGCTTATTAAAAATGATAGATGAGTGTCGAGTTATGTTTTTACGAAGAAAATAACTGTAGAAAATTTAATATCTTTTATTAATTTATTCATTGAATGTGCAAAATTCCCAAAAACAGGTCTTAACTACGTTTAATAAGTTTCTGAAGCCAATTCAATTTTAGACTTGATCTTTTCTTGGCTTGACTGATCCATTCTTTATACTCAGCCACATCAGAACACAATACAGGGCCGTATGGAGAAGAAACTTTAGACTTTTTGAAATTAGGTCCAAGAGAAACTATTCCCAGGAGAATATGTTTGCCATCTTCATCAACGTAAACCACAGGGCTTCCAGAATCACCAATACCAACAGTACATTTTTCGTTTTTACACTGAACACATATTATTTCACGTTGAAACAAAGAAATAGGTACAAATGCATCACATTGATCCTTATTTAACATAGTAACAACGGCTGTCAGAAGCTCGTGAGATATTTCGTTGTTCTCTTTTGTACCATACCCCATTATGACAACATCTTTTCCTGCAAATTTATCCCGTTCCATTCTCGTTGCCATGGGTATAATTTTCACGAATGGCGTCAACTTAAATTCTTTCTTTAAAAATACGAGTGCAATATCGTTAGCCTGAAGAGCTTTTGCATTCTGGTTGAACGAATTATGTAAAAGTACGTCAGAAGCAGTTTGAATTTGCAGAGTGTTGGAGTTTTTATCTAATTTCTTATATGATCCAGCCCAAATATAGACATCGGAGACTGGAACATCTTTGAAGCAATGGGCAGCTGTTAGTACTAGACCCAATTTTATTAAGGCACCTCCGCACAAGTGATAGTCTTTTAGCGTTACTTCAACAATATATGGTAATTTTCCGTCGTTTGCTATAGTTTCCTTCCCATCAATGATTTCATAGTTACCAGCTTTTTTTCCGCCATAAATATGCGATCTTGTGTCTTGAGTTGCTAACGTAGTGTTCAAAGATACTAAAAGGATTACCTCTAGAAAAACTGTTACCCACTTCATTTTTACAAATGAAAGAATTTCCAAAATTGTTAAAAGAAATAAGCTTCAGCTCAATGTTGGATATGACATTCATATTTATTCAACTGAAACCTTATGTGAAGACAAAGCTGACACAATAGCTTATTTACAACACGTTTGCATTCCTCTACTAGATGTATATTTATTCAGATGAAGGTTTTACTGTGCTGCCAGT
The DNA here is from genome assembly GCA_963924295.1 of Dioctria rufipes. Classification (NCBI taxonomy): domain Eukaryota; kingdom Metazoa; phylum Arthropoda; class Insecta; order Diptera; family Asilidae; genus Dioctria; species Dioctria rufipes. Next base: position 294,582,066 of record OZ002741.1, read on the forward strand.
AAAATTAACTGAAAATGTTAATTATTTCTTAGACAGAATCAGAAACGACTTAATTGTACAAATTTTAAATCACTTTAATTTAAATTTTAATTTAATTTAATTTTGAAAACATTCGTGGGATTGCCCTTAAACAATTATAGCTTTGCACTTAGGTATAATTTGGGCTTTGATTTTGAGCTGCGACCTCAAATTTGTAGAAATTGTAGAAATCTACTAAATCACTTTCTGCCTGCCGTAGACGCCTAAAAAAGGATTAAACTGATATTATCTCAAATAAATTGTGAGTATGAATTATATAAAACAAATTCTCCATATCACACCCAAGGACGAAAACTAAGATAACTATGATTTATTACGGGTAACCTTTCATTATTGTTAGCTTATTATCTGAATCATTATTTTTAGTGTATTTATAATACTTTTCCTAACAAACAAAGTATAATAAATCCATTTGAAATTTCTACCAATTTTTTATTCTCTAAATTATCCACGCTTATAAAACATATTTGGATGAGAGATTATTGTTCATAGACGCCACGCTTCCGAATCAATTCATTCTACAGTCAGTGATTGGTCTGTTGATTTGTCAACGACAGATTGAGTTTTAACCGAGCGCATATGACGTGAAAGTAATTACGCGCACGATTACGCCGGGTCATTATGACCCGGAGTAAATGGACAAAGTATCAAAAAATTAAAGGAGTAAGCCCAACTTTCAGTAAGTATTTTCTTAATAAGGGTTCTATCCATATGTGGTAAAACAAAGATAATAAATAAAAATGTATTCTATAAATCAAAATTTTATTAGCTTCCTTAATAACACATTCTAAATCAACTTTGAAAACATAACTTTGATATTTTTCTTTTTTAAAGTTTTGACGGTGGGTCATATTTGCACGCTTTGACGTGACGTACTTGTATCTTGCTGCGCAGACAGCATCGCACTGACAACACCGACGGTACGAGTAGAGGGGTGTTATATTTCTGAACAAAATATATCACCGTATTAAATTGCCTCGGGTCAATATGACCCAGCGTGATTGGCACCGGGTTAATCGTTGTTGAATATCGGCGTATTGTTAAAAACCTGATAATTATAATTTATTGCATAATTGCAATGAGAAACATAAACCTTGTAATAATGTATTGGTAATTGAGGAGAATAAGTGGAAGTATTATAAGAAAAAGCTTTCGGAAAGAATCCATACATGGCAAACACGATGATCACACTGCTTTACTGGCTTTGAAGATTTCGAAGACACAGTCCTACATATTTCAAATTTATTACAGAATGTCTCAGGAGAACTGTCATGAATTTGTAAGACTCGTGAAAAAGACGAAAAACTTTTAAGTTAAGACGCTACACATGCTAAAGCAAATCGTATGACCTGGCATGCATGATCTAAATCGTGCGATTTGCATTAGCGTGTGTAACGTAAATCAAAGCTTGAGTTAAGACCAAAGTCTGACATGAATGAAATCGGCTGAAACTATTGTGTACAAGAAAATCTTACGACTATAGAATTGAACTAAAATCTGTATAAAATTCCTTGCGCGTGGAGGCAAAAACTTAATCCGATTTCGTCTAGTTCGATTCTATTGCAAAGTCGTAGGATATGCTTGTACGCAATAGATTTGGCCGATTTCATTCATGCCAGACTTCAGTCTTAACTCAAGTTTCGATTTTCGGTACACATGCTTATGCAAACCGTACGACTTAGCCATGCACAAAAGTAGTACGATTTTATTAAGCGTTCTAGCGTCTAGTCTTACTAGTAGTAGCAAAAAAAAACAAAAATCAGCAACTATGAGACTGACTAAGAACAGGTCAGTTTTCCTGTTACCTATGTCTAAAAATAAATACCGACCTACTAACCCTAATAATATCAAAACTTTGGGTTTAAAAACCCAAAAGATCAGGGGAAAACACGGTTCTTGGCACAATGTGGGCTATATCTTCATAACCAAGTCAGTAAAAAGTAAAAAAAAAAATAAATCCTTAAAAGTATCACTTTTAAACGATATAAAAAAAATCGTTGAGAATCTCAGCTCACCCCATAACTATGTAAAAAAATTTTCATAATCCTTAAAATTTATGCGCTCTTGGAAGGCCTAACATTCTGCCAAATTTCATATTCTTACGTCAAGTCGTTTGAGAGAAGACAGACAGATAGATAGACGGACGGGCGTAAGAGCGAGCTTAAAAGGATTCTGTTTTTTTCTTTCTTTTGAGATACGGAACCCTAAAAAGACATAGACTTCAAGCTTCAACATAGCTTTGCCAGTAGTGGAACGTCTTTTAATCAAATCTCAGTTAGTAAACTTCCTTTTAACAAAATCATTTTCTTGCGATCACTAAAGCCTAGTATGAGTTCGAGTAAAATGTGACATTGCCATACAAATTTTAGGGCATGTAAAGTAACGATTTTACCATTTTAGTACGGAGTTTACCGGTAAAAACTGAAGGTTCTCTTTTTATAAAATAGATGGCACTATAAATTCGCCACATATTTTACTAGGCAATTTAATGCACATAGAATTGTAGGACTCGTAAATTTTTGACATTTTGTATTTCTAAAACAATTTGCATAATTTTCTTTTTATTGATTGAAAAGTTAATTTTGTTTTCTTAAAATTAACACACGTCAAAATTTTACCAGCGTTTTTAATGTGAAATATTCGGAATTTGGAGACCGCGTTGAATTTTACCTTGCACGGACTCGATACTAGGCTTAACAAACATCTGATTGGGCCATCCTACACGATTATTCCTGATGCAGTATGCAAACAGGAAAAGGTAGGAAGAAGCAAAGATATATCTATTGACAATTATGTTTGTGATGCAAACGGAACACAAAAGTATGTTCGATTCTGTTAGTTAGCAGTCGTCAACTCGCTTTTCATTTTTATTTGCCGACTATAAAACAGATCAATTTGCTGTACTACATACTGTTGCATGTAACGAGCAAAGTCAACTGACCTTTAAGTCACTGACTACAGTCTGTGATTGTGCAGTGTGCTGCCTGCCTTACCACTTTCCGTACAAAGCTCAATAACTCTCTCGCTTTTTCGGTGAAAACACGATGGTTTAAGTGTACAACTTATAAAATTTTATCAGGCAATCGAGCGCCCGATATATTGTGTATATGCAACATCCATGTAACAGACATATCGCATTCTTAATGGAAAATCTTACTGAAGAACGTAAGATTTTTCGTAGGATTTATTTAATTTAAAATTTTGAATGACATATTTTACTGAAAACAGAAATTTCCGGAGGATCTATTATCTTCCACAACGAATTGAGTTGAAATTTAAGATTTTGTTTCCCCAAGTTATTTTATGAATTAATTCATTCTTAATGTAAAGAATTTGAAGAAACTACTGATGCAATTTCCTTATGCACTTATAAGATAAGCTTATCCTGTTTTAAGCATGATTAGCTTATATAAGTATTAAAAATTATTACATTATGCTAAAATAATTCATTAGTTTTTTAATGGATTTTAAGGTATCCTGCCGTCTACTTACGCCAGTACAAAGATCTGTTCAACACACCTCAACTCTTTAGCGGAGTGAAACTTGAGAAACAGTTGGGTATATTTTCTGCAATCGGTACACTTTTTGATCTAAGAGGTCATTTATGAAACAACTTGCGTGGAGCTTAAGATGTTAAAGCAGTATCTATCACACCAATCCCAAGGGTTGTGTGTAAATAGTAGTGCTACAAAAAAAAAGTTACGAACAATAAATATTTATAACAAAAATTTCTCCAAAACATATAGACCAAAAAACTTATAAACTAAAACTCACTGGAACACTACTTTCCTACAATGACAATATACAAGGGATAAATTAAAAATTCCTCCCGCAGCCTCATCTAACATTGTAAAGCTAAAAAGAATTAAACGGAATTAACAAAACATAAATAAATGGAAGTATCTCAGAACATTCCGAGATCTGAGAACAAAATCAAAACAAATACTTACTCATTAAAAAAGAGTCCAAATCCAGTGCAGCACCAATAACTTAATTTTTTTTTCTTCTTGAAAAAGAAAGAAAAACAAACATCAAAAAATAAATAAATACCCAACAGCAGCTGCTGTCCATATTCCAGTGACATTTCTATATCTACTCAACTGGGATGCTATCACTGCAAGGATTCATTGTTGAAGCCACCACCAGATGTACAGCTCCCATTGTTTCTTGGGCTATAAATAGTCAGCTGCTGTAAGTAGCAAATCTTTCAATTTTGAATGAGCCACAAGACGGATCGGCAGATATTGAAGCCTACTGCAGTCTTGATTAACCTAAAACCACGGGAAGTATTTGAATCCCATTTTACTAATCTATTTTTGTTAAAAATTTCTTATTGAAATTTTTAGTATTTTTTTCAGCATCCTTCATTGGGAGATGTTTTTTTTTTTTTATTGACCGCAATTATCACCTCTATGAGAACTTAAATGACGCCCATTCTATCGACCTAACCCCACTTTTTCATTTATCTAAAAACCCTGTGTTACAATGAAAATATACTTTAGAGGAGACATGGTATGGGTTGCAGTTCTAGTAGAACTAAAAGTAGTGGCATACAAGAAAGGGGAATGCCCACTTTTCATACAACTTTTGGGCTCGACACCTCCCTACAGGAGAGATTTCTTAAATAATGCAATATGATACTCTGAACAAATCTTATTAACAATGTTTTTTTTTTCAATTCAGCGGGAGAAAGCTTTGGAAGAATGAACTGCAAAAATATTTGCGAAATGTAGTAGCTGGGGTGTATGTGACCGAAGTGCATGAAAGTGGGTTTTCCGGGGGCAAAAACGTCCCGAGAGAGCTTTCTGAATCGACAAAAAAGTATACCATCGGCGAGACCAATAACTTGGTATGCAACATGCGGTATTGGAACCACCACCACCAACCCCCTCCCACGCCGGGATTCCTACCCGCACCGCAAAAGTATGCTGAGAAAAGTTTTCTTCTATGAATTGCAGTGAAACCAGTTTTCCGATCGAACATAACACTACCGAGTTAAAGCCGATCTAAGGTGCGAAAAATCTAGTACCTCAGTTCGATGTATAGGAGTCTGGATACTCAAACTTTTTCTCAGGACCTCAGGAATTCGATGCTGTACTAGATTTTACAAAATGTACTAGATCAAACTTTGACACCCTCACCCCTAAGGATTCTCCTGCTGAATTGAAATTAACATTGTTAATAAAATATGTTCAGAGCACCATAGTACATCGTTTAAGACCAGATTTCCAAACTGGGTGGCGCGAATTAGTGTAAAGGGAGGCGCGAAGGAGGCAGAAAGTTTAACAGAAATGTATTTTCCTAAAATAACATAAGTAAAAATATATAGATATAAATAAACTTTTATATCTAACATACAATATATGCATCAAAAGTAAATTCTCCACTCCCATATAAAACAGAATGGTAAGCCAGCAATGCCTCCCTCCAATATAAAATCAACGTTGCTTCGACCTGATGAAGGGAAGACCACAAGTTTTTCTTAGAAATTTACAGAAAATTTTTCGGCAGATTTTATTCGCTATATATAGTATATATGTAATATAGTATTTTATATAAATAGAAGATAGGTACCCATGGAAATCCGTTGTTTACATAACACAACAGGCTTGCAGTTTGAAAGTGCACAGGTTATGAATTGACCGTTATAACTGCTAGTCGCAGTAGCCATCAAAAGAATAACGACAAATTCAAACGTCACTCGTAGAGCTAAAGTGTAAGTGTTTCAGCGGTGTGCGACTGTGATTTCTTTTTGTTTTTAGTGTGATTACTTACTGATAATAATCGTAAGTACTTTAGACATTGTATTGTTTTTAATATAAACTTAATTCTAATATTTTTAAGAGAATGGATAAACTTTTGGCTGGTTACAAGGGAGGATCCTCTAATAATGAAGGTGGAAATACAAACAACAGAGAACAAGGAGATAGAACTCCCAAGACAAGAAAATACGATTAATCCTATTTATCATTAGGATTCACAAGTGCTATTGTTAATGGATTGGAAAAACAAATGTGTTTGTTTTATACAAAAGCTTTGGCAGCAGATAGTATGAGACCAGGAAAATTAGAACGGCACCTTAAAACTATGCATTCTGAATATGTTGGTAAGACTAAAGAAATTTTTCAAAGATAATTAGATGAATTCAATAATTAAAAGCATATGTTTAAAAAAATTGTTTCGGTTCCTTCAAATGCATTATTAGCGTCATACCACGTTTCTTATAGAATCGTGAAATGTAAAAAATCACACACAATAGGAGAAACTCTAGTTTTGCCAGCAGCTATTGATACGGTTAAAATAATGTCCGGTGAATCATATGCGAAACAGTTGCAACATATACCACTTGCTGATAATACAGTTGGCAGAAGAATCGATGACATATCTGAAGATCTTTGCGATCAGTTAATTTCTCGGCTGCGTACTTCGAAATTCGCCATACAAGTAGATGAGGCAACTGATGTAGCTAAATATGCTCATTTAATTCCATATGTTCGATATGTTGCCGAAACCAATATAATGGAAGATATATTTTTTTGCAACCCCATTATTGGAAAGGCCATATCCAATGAAATTTTTAATATAATTGACACTTTTTCTGATGAGAAGGACATAAACTGGAAAAATTGCATTGGACTATGTACTGATGGAGCACAGTCAATGTCAGGACACAAGCCAGGTCTTCAAGCATTAGTTAAAAAGAAAGCTCCTGTAGTTATCTGGACTTACTGCATGATTCACAGAGCAGCTCTTTTGTCAAAAAATATGAGCGAGGGCCTTAACAACATTTTTACAAACGATACGAAAATTATAAATTATATGAAAAAACAGTCCTTTAAAAGTTAGGTTGTTTGCAAAATTGTGTGAAGATATGGAAGCTATATATAGTATACCTCAGTCCTATACTATTGTGAAATACGCTGGCTATCTTGTGCAAAAGTAATTAAAAGGGTTTTTGAGCTCAAAGAAGAGATTGCGATTTTTCTTGATGAAAATCATAATGAAGAGGTACATTATTTTAGGGATGATAACTTTATTGTTAAACTTACCTATTTGGTTTAAATTTTTGGGAAATTGAGTGTTTTAAATAAATCAATGCAATGACCACAAATGTATTCACTGATTTTAAATGACAAAGTGAAAGCATTCATAAAAGATTGGAGTTATGGAAATCAAACTTTAAAAACATGTTTCCACTTTTAAATGACTTCTATTCCAGAGTTAATATTGAAGCAAACAAAAATATATTTACTGAACACTTGGATGGTTTTCTAATACACTTTTCGCATTATTTCGAAGATTTTGGCTTTACATAGTTGACGTGGATACAGAATCCATTTGTCGATGAACAAGATGATGAATTTGAATTGTCAACTATTGAAAAGGAAAAATTGATAGAATTATCATTCGATACTTCATTGAAACAAAAATTTCTGAATGAAAGCCTAGTTCAATTTTGGTTAAATCGAAGTGAAGAATACCACACTTTGTCAAGTAAAGCAATAAAAGCACTTCTGCCATTTGTAACATCATATTTATGTGAAACGAAATTTACTGCATTAGCTGCAATGAAATCCAAATATCGGGCCCGTTTAATAATAGGAAAAGAGCTACGAGTTGCACTCTCTTCAATAACACCTAGATTTGATAAACTTTGTGCTAATAAATAAGCGCATCCATCACATTAAAAACAAAATAATTCAAAAATAAACAAAGGAATACATATAATAAAACTTTGTTATTTTTCTGTCAATTACGTTTTTTTTCATTTCGTATTAATACATTTTATGAAATAAGGGACGGGGGAGGCGCCAATATTAGATTGTTTTAATGGGAGGCGCACTAACTTAAAGTTTGGAAACCACTGGTTTAAGACATTTCTCATGTCTGGAGTTGTCGGGCCTAAAATGGGCATTCCCGTTTCGCATAAATCTCACTTTAGACCTAAAAAACTGTTATTGGGTAGGTACATGTGTATAAAAATTTATAACTCCTCCATATTTTATTCGGTATGGAATGTTATTTGTGATATATGAAAGAAGAAAGATAGACCTTTGTAACCGTATTTCCTTTATTTTGTTGCGATAAAAATTCACGAAGTTACAGTTGAAAACATTTCGCAGTGTACCATTTTTTACGCATTTTTTCAACTTTGACAATAATTTTATGGCATGTTTCGTTCTAATATATTTTTTTTTCTGTTTATATCATTAATGGAAATATAATTTCGCAACTAACAAACACCTGTTAACTAAAATTGGTTGTAATTTGATTGAGTTAACGATTTTTTTTTCATTAACCCGCTACATTTCCGCATAATATTAAACAACAGAGAAAATTGCAGAAGCACTGGGTTTTATTTATTTTTTATGACAAAAAACACATTGTTGACTCAAGCCAACTCATTGTTGATTGCATACCAGAAATTGGTTAGTAGCTTTTCTCCCTAAAGTGAAAAACATGAGTTCATTTTATGCACCCGAGATTCCTTTCACTGAAAAACCAAATTCTTCAATTCAAAAGTAAATCCTTGAGCATAACAAAAAGTTGTCGGTCCACCGTTTCACCTTAACTTCCTTCACTCCAACAATAGTTTACCTTTCATTAGTTCCCGTTTTTGTGGCCGTAATTAAGTACGTATTCGTTACCAAAAGTAAAGTGGCAGTGAAATGCTCGATGTCCAAAAACTGGAATAATTTTTCATTTAATCCTGTACTTGTGTATATTCCGCTTGCGTAATATTGCCACCATTCGAAGGCCCTAAAAAGCTAATTTTCATAACTCCAGCAGCAATAAATTTGCACAGGTAATCCGAGCCATTAAAAACAACTGCGCGAGAAAATTCATTTAATTTGTCTGCAACACATTTCGGTTTTTGTTAAGCTGCGAAGAATATATGACCACTAACTGCCGGTGTCGGTTCTGGAGCTAAGGGTAATTTGCGGATATTGCACGTTTTCCGTTTTTGTTCTTATAAGGATTTTGAGAGGAAGCGGAATATTTATTCCCGACCCCGCAGCACCGGTTGAGTGGTGTACATTGCAGATATGTTTTGTATTAATTTCACTACAAGGAGCTCTGCACTTGGACTGATTATTTCATTAAAGAAATTTAATTAAAATTTGTATACCTAAGTGGCCAATAAGTTCTTCCTGTGGATTTCCGGTATAACAGTCTAGATATCCGGAATTGTAGGTACATATGTGTAATACGGGAGTGAAAAGATTTTAGATTTTTCACCTCCTGACTAAATGATCTGTTTAAATATTTTCTGTTAAGTTGAGTTTTTATTTTAAAATAGAGGAAATACTTCTATAAAATGCGTGTCTGAAAAGTTACCAAATAGCTCCTAGTTTTTGAAGAAACTGAAGATGACTTCTAAGGAGTTGTAGCAGATTTGTGTGGGAAAAATTCACTGGGTAAATAAAATAGAACTCTAAAAATCTGCATAAGGATAACTTCTCACTGCCTTAATTGGAAAAGCTAGTGAACATATGACCATAAAAGAATATGCTAAATGCCTGAATGTTGAAAGCCTCAGTGTTATCTGTAGCATCTGTGGAGTACTTAAAATTAAAGGGTAGATAAGATTAGATTAGATTTAGCGGGGCTAGTAGCCTTTGCACTGCAGCAATCATTAACTTATTGTGAAGATCAGTATATTTTTTTAAAAGTTTTCTTCGAAGTTAGCAGGATTTAAGAAGTATGAGCCAAAAGCGTGGAATCTACATTGTGCCATGGGCTTGCATTCATACAGGACGTGCTCCGATATTTCATCCACTTCGAGACATAGCCTACCCACATCAGTGGATGAGATGCCTATCCGTTGCATGTGTTTGTTAAGTTTACAATGTCCGGCTAGGATTCCTGTACTGATTCTAAATTAATTGATAGATAGTCCCAAAAGATCCCGGCTCTTCTCTAAGGAAGCTCTTTTGATGAATCTTTTGACTTGTCTGGATCTTGTCATTGAAGTCCATCTGGCTCTGAATCCAGTTCCCATCAATTCATGAGTGTCTTCGAACCCATTGAAGCGTTAGATGGTTGTATGTGCCAAGATTCGTTAAGGGTTGGATGCATTCCCACATTTACTTCCTTTTGATCTCAGGTGACGAGATGGCTATCTGTATAGATAAAAATATTTTTATTAGTGTAAGATCGGCTGAGGTCTTCGTACGCACATCTAGCGATGGCATATACCTCTGCCTGAAATATTGAGGCGGATTTTTCTATGCATTGATAGATGTTAGCTATTAGCTTAACGACATATGTTCCCGCTCCTACTCCTTTATCAGTTTTAGATCCGTCGGAGTACCAGATTAGAGCTTGATTTGCTAGATTTGTATCTGTTTCTTCTATATCTGGTATTATTTTCTTGAAGGGTAGCCGAAGGTTGTGCTTAGCAGCCGTTCTGTCAGGCATCATATCCAATATTATATTTGCTGCAATTCTTTCGATTATACTGCGTAGATTTTCTGATTCCCATTCACTATAGCCATCTATCTGGGCCCTGTACACCATGAGTCCAGCCACTCTTCCAAAACTGTCGCCGAGTGCCGGTAGATTCGATTGTGTTTCCAGAGCGTTGGTAGATGTTGTGCGCATGGCACCAGCCAGACTTCGAATGGCCATCCTTTGGACCTTACCTAGCTTCCTGGTGGTTGTCTTCTGTGTACATTTATTTCCCCATGCTGCTGCAGCATAGAAGACCACAGGTCTGACTACTGATTTGTATAGCCAAATCATGATATTTGGCTTGAGTCCCATTCAGCTTATCATCAAGAGTTATCCCGATATATTTAGTTTCTTTTGACATTGAGACTTCCTTACCAAATAGGATAGGGCGTATTATGTTCCTCATTTTCCTTCTTTTGGTAAAGGGTGTAATTGTAGTTTTGTTGGGATTGACTGATAGCTTGTGTGCAGTATACCAATCTTGAACAACACTTTGGGCTACTTGAAGCTTTCTAAATGCAAGCGCTCATGTTTACCTCTGATAATGATTATAAGGTCATTGGCATAACTTTTAGATTTAATACCTTGGTTGCTTAGTTGAACTAAAAGGTCGTCAACTACCATGGACCACAGAAGAGGAGATAGTACTCCTCCTTGAGGACAACACATGGTCGTGTGAAGTTCCAGTGTCTCACCAGATAGCTGCGTCCAAATTATCCTGGTAGAAAGCATTGCCTGAATCCATCTGTTATGTGTTTGATTCACCCCATGACTAACCAATTAGGCATTATTGACTTAGCACAAGTATTATCAAACGAATCTTCTATGTCCAAAAATGAACAAAGGGCTATATCTCTGTTATCCTATACGATCCGTCAGGTTTAGTAAAGCTTGCTCTGTTGATTGGCCTTTTTGGCAGGCAAATTGTTTCGGACTTAGTGGATGCTCCTTGAGCGTTCCGTCTCTGATGTACCTTTCCACTCTTTTCTCCATTACCTAACGAAAAAATGAAGTTAGGCTCATGGCCAATATGATCTGGGCTAGGCTTCAGGTTTGCCTCCTGACTTCGGTATATATTTCACCATTACCTTCCTCCATTCTTTGGGGATATATCCCAATTCAAAACTTGCCCTAAAGGTTTTGATCAGGATTGGTATGAGATCGGGGAAGATTTCGTCTTCGCCCGGAATTTTGTATGGTTTAAATGAATTTATGGCCCATTTAATGGAATACGGCAGCGGCGCTACAGTCATCTCTCCTGGAACGATAATCGTCTGCCGGGAAAGGAGTGTTGTGGCCCGCTTCAGTCTCATTAACTACAGATACTGGAAAATGGTCCTTGTTCTGTTCTAGTGTACCTAGCATCATCTTTTTCTAGTAATCTGAATGTATTAGAGGGTCTTTTGGGCAAGACCTTGTTGATTCTAGCACAGATAGGTGTTTGAGTAATACCCTCTGTAGATTTTCGCCTTGATCGCCTTTTGGGTCTCGTCATTTCCCGGTTATTTTTGGTAGCCTGCGTACTTTTGCCCTGTGTTTGGTGAGCTGGTTATCCCACCTGTGGACACTTCGATATGTCGTCCTTTGCTTCAGAGGGCGATTCTCATATTATGAGGGCATCACAGCTTGTTGAATGCAGCTAATGGTTGTTTCAAAATCCTCTCACGTTTTAACAGAGTGGGTCGATTCGTTTAGGCTTTCGACTGGTTGCCTTTTGTAGGCATGCCAGTTCGTACCTAGGAATGCGATATGTCAATGTTTAAGTAGAATCAGTTACAATCTCAAATTTGATTTCTTTATGATCTGACACTGAAGGTTCTTCTGAAATAAGCCAGTTGCTAACCTTAAAACTTTTTGCCTTAGAATGTTTGCAAAAGTTGACCTGTTGCCCCGATTCAATACGTGGAGGTTTTTTTAATTATAAATTCAATTAGTGACTCACCCCATTTAATGTTATCCGAGCTCTCTAGATGGTATGGTGGGCGTTTGCTCCGGCCTTGTGTACTCGGCATAGAAATTCCGATTTTCAAATATTCGTTTACTAATGACACAACACTCAAATATATTTGGATAAGCTAATTTGGCATAGTAGATGTTACGACCACTTGGTACGACCACTTGTAACAGAACTAGCTCAGCTGAGGGGTTGGTTCTTTCTTATTCCTCACAATATAAAATGGAAAACTTTTGTTCAAAACCACAAAAAAGAAAATAAATATGTTGGGCGCCACGTGGTTTTAAGAGTCCACGAACTCTCAGACGAAATTAAATAAAAAAACAAAATTTAGGAGTAAACGTTATAATATTTATAAAAGAAAATTAACTAAGAGAAACTTTACAAGCTCGGCAAACAAAAAAAGGAGAAAAAGAAAATACTAAAGAAAAGAGAAAAGTATTCAAATCACCAAATAACAAAAAAATTAATTGCAAAAGATCGATTAATTTCCTACGAAAACAAAATGGCGATTAGTTAAGCTAATTACCGCCGAGATTTTCGAGGAGGTTAAGCAAAAATTATAACTTAAAATAGAAGGAAACCAAGCAAAAAAAAAAGAATAACTAGAACCAAAATTATGTTATTAACAAAAACCAAACTTATCTTTTTTTTTTCCTTCCTCTGAGATTTGTCCTAGATCTTATCCAAACCCCTTTTCCACCTTTTAGGTTTTTTTTTCTTTTATATGTACCGATTTCTTTAAACTCTTCGCTTTGATGCTCTACCTTTGCTTTTTTCCAAACTGACCACTGAAACAAAACTGTACCCCACCTACCCAAGTCACTGAATTTATCATCTTTTGCACTCTATTGGAAAATGGATTCGAAAATTTCCAAGGTTTTTCAAATTTTCATTATGATGGTTTCCAATTAATGTAATTCGGAAAAATTATTTCTTTTTTTTTTTCTTTTTTCTTTTAAAATATACCTTTATATTTATATTTTATTCTGGTTTTACCAGAAAAATTATTAATTGCCTGGAAATTGCTTTTTTTTTGCCAGTGAAAGATTTTTTTTTTTTACGTTTACTATCAACTGGTTTGAATTTCTTTTCCGGGGCTTTGTTGCATACATTATATATTCAACCTTGACTTTGGGTTACAGGTGTTTCACTCGCTATAGCAAGAATCATTAAAACATAAAGTTTATTTTGTAAATTGGGGTGTTTAGAAACCTAGGTTAGATTAACTTTCGCTCCCTCTTCCGAGCCCGTTCTGACTGGAAAAGAGACTTGGATAAGATACTTACTATTGAGCATACTGGAATTCAATTATAGAGCGCCTAAGTTTGGTTTCGTTAACAAAAACTCATTTTTCAAACAAACAAAAGTTCGTGAGCGTACCTCCCTTCGTTTACATGTTTCGTGACAATTTTTTTGTTGTGCAAAATAAAATAACTTAGCCTAATGTGTTGGACCCACTTCCGTAAAATACTTTTGGGTAAGTTTCCTTTCATATTACTTCGCATATAGGAGTATGCGATAACTAACTTATTTAAATTGATTATTGTTATAGATTTCAGCTACTGTCCGTCGCATCCTCGTGTATCCTGGGACGATTGAAATTATTGCTTCAGCTACTGAGCCTGCATGATACAAGGTAGCAAACGTGAATACCAACCCAAGGTAGAGAATTGAACTTTCCAGCAACGAGGATATTGGCCTAAGGGTAGTACGGTAACTATATGCAACCGCTGCCGATCAACAGTCTGTAATTAAAAGATAAATACAGCATCTCGAGTTGAACTCAGAACACATAACGGACAGTACAAAAGTTAAGTATTATTGGTTTCCTTTCATTAAAAATACTATATACAAAAAAATCTATTTTCAGGACTTTGGGGCCGTAACATAGAGAAGTGTTGGTTGATTAAATTGAATTTAAGTAGATTGAAATTATATTAAAAAAAAAAGTTCCTACTTTTTTTTTCTCACATCAATCGAAAGAATTTTTAGAAAAGAGAGCACTATACTTTGATTAAATTCGAGAAGTGTTCCGTGTCGCATGTGAAATTCCTTAGCGCAGCTCCTCAGTTCCTTCCACTCAATTTGATTTTGCTTACTTTTACCAATTGCCACCTTATCAACATACAGTTTTCGTTTCTCCAGGATTCTAGAACTGCTAAAAAATCGAGTTTACCAAAATGTAGTTTACATTTTCTCATGATTTAAATCCATCCGAGTTTTAAAAATAATTTGACAATTTCGAAAAATTTTTGTCAAAAAAACACTCCAATTTGCGTTTGTTCTTTTGACTGATGAAATGTTCGATTGATATTTTTTTCGGCATGATAAAGTGCTGAGAGTGTCTTTCGATTACGCTTTAGGCTACGAACAACTCAAATCGATGTCTGGTATGGCAGGTAAATGAAAATGTGCTGTGAAATCGATAACTTCTTCCTCTGATTTAAAGTCATTTCGGTGTACGTACATAGATAATATTTCCAGGGAATTCCCTGTTTTTGCCAGAGGAGAGACAACCAAGGAAGTTTACTATCATCAATTCACGACAAGTATTGCATTTTCTCACAGATTTTCCTTCATTTTTAGACTATCGCATTATATGAAACATAAATTTCTTTGCAGAATTTGTCTAATACCGAGGTGAAAAACAAGAGGATACTTATAAAGGAGATTTGGGTAGACCATAGGACTCCCCAGTCCAAAGATGGTAGGAAAAATAGCACCATATGAGCACTTAAGAATTGTTTCAGCATAGTTTTAATGAAATGTTGTACCTCAATTTATTGTCTTTAAAATATTTCTGATGTGACAAATAATATCTGTCCGGTCCATTTTTTTGTAAAATTTTAATACTCCTTAAATACGAAATCAGAAAATAAAAGAGTAAAATCTAATTTGTTTGTAGAGGCGATTATTGACAGCTGCTGAGGATTTAATTCCCTAAATTTTTGTTTTTTCCCATGCTACCAAATTGCTGTAAATTTGGAAATTTTGTATACCTATTCAACTGTTAAAAGCTGTAAATTTGATTTTTGTTACATTATAATAGTCATCGTGGTCTGTCAAGAAATATGCAATAGTTGCAAGGATTTTTTTTTCGGAGGGATGACACAGTAGAACTTTTATATCTTACGGCTGTGCTGTGTTTTTTGTTTTTTTTTTTTACTTAATTAAGCCAAGCTCAAGGGATACCCCTATAATGCAAAGCACGGCATGGCAGGAAGGAGATTAGGAAAGGATTCGGGCACATGAGGAAAGTGGCAGAGGGAAATCAAAAGATGGTAAACTATTCCACATTCGCACAGTTCGGGGTAAAAAAGCATCACGGAATTTTACAGTACGGTCGAAAGTATTTTAAAGAGTGAGAGATGTGCGCGGATTGATTTTAAATGCATTGAATTCGATGCGTTTCGATTTGCCCCAAGCGATGATAATATCAGGATCGTTATTCAATGATCTAGTCATGCAATCTCGTTTAACACATACGAAATTCCCTCTAGAATCCGCAAGAGTGTCAACGGAGGTAGCGAAATCAAGGGTACTGTTATCGGCAAAACTATGGATAGGATTGAAAGTAAGGGAAAGCAGATCATGAACGAAAACTAGGAAGAGAGACGGAGAGATAACAGAAACCTTGGGCACACTGCCATTACATAGTGATGTTCAGATGTAACGCCATCTAATACAAGACGAATTATGCGATCGGATAGAAAACTTTCAATCCATGATAGGAGATGAGGGGAAACACCAATTGCTTTAAGTTTGGCCGAAAGGGCAAAATGCCAGACTCTATTAAAGGCCCTTGAAATATCCAAAGCAACAATTGTGGATCCACCAAAATTGTGGAGACTACGGTTCCAACATTCCGTAAGAAAAGTCAGCAAGTCTCCAGATGAGTTTCTAGATACTTCATTAATTTGGAATTAATGATAGAATCGAAAATCTTCGAAAGAATCGAATTGTTCGATAATTTGAGGGATCGCTACCCTCACCATTTCTGGGCTGAACGTGAGCTAGTTTCCAAGCAGTTGGAAAGATTTCTTTCAAATACGACAAGCGGAATAATTTGCGCAGAAGTTTAGTCAAAGATGAGGCTCAGCTTTGAATTAAGAGGGGCGAGAACCCATTAGGTCCCGCAGCTTTCGATACATCGATATACTTATTTTCAATACAATTCGGAATGTAACATTTGGAAAAAAAAGACTTACTAGAAACATTTTAAGGGAATCTTGATTTAAATATCAAAATTTGAGATGTACTAAATCTGTTCAACAACCTTAAGAACAAAGGAGAAAGGAAAAATTAGGATAAATTCTACAGCAGCTATATTGAAAAAATCTTGCCAGTACTAATTGCCATGACCTGAAATAAATAAAAATGAATGTAAAGAAATATATTAAAAATTTGTACAAAATGAAAAAGAAAATCACAAAACAATTACAACAAATTCACGTTTGTATAGTATTTCATACAAATGCATGCAAACAATAACATTATGAAAGACCTATGTAGTAAGCCTTATGTCTTGTTTGTTTGCGTCTAAGTGGTCCAAAGGACAGAAGGTGATAGCACTTACCTATCTAAACAAAACATTGAATGGCGGGGGGGGGGGGGGGGTTGTCCACATTAAACGTTTTGGAGATATAGCGTGCTTAAGAAATTATGTTAGTTTTCACAAATCATGCTGTACCTTAAAAAGTACAGCGTATACGGTCCTGTCAAGAGCTCACTGTATGTACCCATGGCCTTTCCAAAGACTCCTCAGTCAGTCCTGTACTTATCTTCCCTTCAGAGTTTGGTGGTCTAACATAAAAATTTCTAATTTTCTTACATGTTTTTACTTTGACCTCTTTGTTTTTTTTTTTTTTGCAAAACGGTGGTTAGCATAACTTTTTTTTATAAAAACTGTAAACTGTGGACCCGTTTGACCTATTGCACCATATGTGCTATCTGTAGACGTTAAAGAGTTATTACATGAGTGACCGTATACCCTTAACTTTTTTAGATTTAGTGTTCAACCGTGTGGTTGAATGAGAAAACGCCAATTAAAATCCGTGCGTATCAAGGTGAAACATGCATACCTACATAGGTCTGAGAAAAGCGTCAAGTCACTTCGTCCCACGCCGATAGACAAAAGGAAGAAACAAATAGGTTCCTTGTAAGTCACCTGAATAAAATAAAAACAAAAAAAAAACAAATCAATAGTATAATATTTTACTAAATATCACTTCACACATTAAGTAACTTAGTTTCTGTAATTAATCATGTTCCCGTGAGCAGCTCAGGTAGAAGTCTTAAGAAAATCACCTGTTGACAGCTGCCGCCGAGAAGATGATTAATTCTAGAAACAAATATATTAAGGCAATACACTTCCTTCAACATTCACAAATCACGTCAAGGGGTTAGTGGATACTTTAAATTACTAATAGTAGCAATTTATTGCGTGAAATTGAATAATTCACAAAAACCACATACCCACTTGACATAACCCAGAATATTCAATTTATGAGAAATTGAGTAGATTGTGGCAATCTAAACAAAAATTCACAATAATGCAACACCAACATATGACATATGAAATTGGGGTGTTTTTCCCGGAGAACACACTGGTGGTGATAAAAATTACCAAAAACATCCCCACTGAAAGATATAAAACAATTAATATTTTATCATATATCCAATAAGAAGGAAAGAGAAAAAGAGCAAGAAAGAGATCTGTAATGATCAAGTTCCATATCACGAAAGAGCCATAAATACTGCCCGAGTCAGTTTGTTCAAGCGATATCTAAAAATGAATTGGTGCTATATTTTTAAAACAAAAAATGAAATTGCAAAACGATCTAGAGTGGAATGCTTCACGCAAATTTCAGTGCAAATTTGCAAGGTTTATTCCCCCAAAATCATTAATTTCAGCATTTTGTCATAAAAATTTGGTGTGGAACATAAAACCAACATGGCGGATCTGGCTATAAAAGTGCGCTGCAACTAGGTATCAGTCTCTTTCTTAGTTTGTGATTTCAACAGTGCAGAACCAACAAGTGACACCGAGCTTTTTCTTTATGTTTAAATTCTTTTGAGCATCTAAATCCAGACTTTGGTGTCATTTTCTTTACCTGTGGACATATTGCGTCTGCGAACACACGTAGCAGCAGATCAACTTCAGATCGTGCAGGAGTGCTCAATAAATTAAGTGAAGGGTAAATCATCTTTTTAAAATTATCTCAAATTGTTTTTTTTTTCTACTGCTTCGAACAATTGACATCCAGCCACAATATACCAATAAGGGTATCGGGGCTCAATATGTCATTGCAACCACTTAAAGGACAGAAAAAAATGGAATGTTTTGTCTTCAGAAACGATAAATCATATGAAATCGCCGCGTAACACGAAACTTCGTGAACAATATTAGCTTGTATTCCAGAATAGTGAACTTATAAGTAGATAGAGTAAATTTGGATATTTAATAGTTTAAGTTGATTTTTTTTTTTTTTTTTTGTAATCACTTTTTTGAACTTGTAGTAAATAAATTGAATTCTTTTTGTAAATAATTTGTATTTAGTACATAAATTGAGGGACCCAAGTTTTAAATCTGTAATAATTGGCCTTAGCGTAATAAATAAAGGAGAAGTGAACGCACGCATTTTTTTGTACTGGACCTGCATTCCATTTCAATTCCGCTACACGTAACGTTGCACTCATACCAGCTTGTGACTTTGAGACAAACTGGAATAACCCTTTTGTATTTAGCGTGGTATTCGCAACATTTAGGGTGTTCGTTTGAAAAAATAGCATAATTTCTTAATCATCCTGTATCTCCCAAACGGCTTATGTGAACCCCCTGCCATACAATTTTTTGTTCATCTAAATGAGTACCTACTATGAGCTCCTGGGGTATATACCCCCTAGACGGAAACACCCTGTATAAAAAGAACGACATAAAATAGAACAAAATTTTATTAGCAATTCACTGGTTTCATGGTCTAAATGATGTTATAAAGAAAATGAAAGGAAAACTCTGAACTTTTAATTATAATTTACATCTCATAACCATTAAAAAATCTTAAGTGTTTCATCATTTGCAACTTGTCTACTTATTACACTTAAAAGTAATTGAAACTAGGAAAAAGTTAATGATTGGTCTAAGAACAGCTGTAGAGGAATGCCCATAAATATAGTTTGTCCTACATTTTGAAATCGTATTCGATAACTCAATTTTTACATGTCAATTTTAAGTACGGTTCGTCGAGCGATAAAAATGATCATCAACAATCTCAAAGATTTTCCGTTCTGAACTTCTCTTTGGTACGTAAAAAACAACTGCAAAAGACCCTTTTCTACAAATAACTGAAAGATCTGGAAGAAGTTGCCCGATTTTTGAAACTAAATCTGGTGAAATTGTAAAATAATTACCGCATGTAATATTTAACTTTACATCTATTTGTCCACGAGCCAAAAGTAAAAGTAAATAATATCTTAGAATTACAAGATGACCAAGAAGACTATGATAAATGAGTACACAGATTATTCCATCTTCATTTAAAAATTTGTATTGAAAATGGAGGCTAAATTACGTATGTAAAATAGATTTATTTCGTTTTTGTATTTTACTTACCTTCTTGCCGATATTTTGTAGAAAAGTAATAACGACATTTGAAGAATTTATTTGAGGTTTGAAGATGTTCTTAGAGCTCGCACTCCAGGCAGTCAACTAAGTCTTCAAGTAAGGTAATAACAAAATATTTTCAGCAAAAACAGTTAATAGGTATGGAGAATGCTTCATGAGAAAAATAAATTTAAATATTTCTGAAATAGGCCAAAAGGGTCGAAATTGAGGTGAGGAACTTTTGTTGAAAATGTGCAACGATATCTGCATGAACCCTCAATTGACCGTATCAGTCAAAACTCTTTTGAAATCGAATATTACTGGTCACCCTGTAATTTTAACGTGATTGAGAAACTCTCGGGGTGCTTTTTACAATTCACGCGAAGTTTTTTTTTTTTTTTTGTGTATCCCTTTTTGAATCATCCTGCACAGTATAAAAAACTAAATTATTGTATGCCAATCATACGAAGGAGTTGCCCGATTTCTCTCATTTTCTAAGCTATACTTATAATTTTTATAAAACAATCCTTATTCGAAGTTTGAGCTATCGAAGTTAACTTATTCTGGATTTATCGGGACAACAGGATGTAGGATGTAGAGATGGACGGATACACGGACAGACATATAGATTCATAGGCATGTAAAAATCATCTGGAATTTATAAATGAAATTATTATGTTATCTCCGGTTAACGTTCCAAGAATGTTCACAACACATGCGGTTTATCTTACATTCAATGCAAACTGTAATTTTACAGCAGAGTAAATTGCTTGAAGGCATCCAAAAATATTCCTTCCTTAATAAGCAATGTTTTTTTGAAAATTTTCAATAAAATTGTCGCCCAATCTAATCCTTTTCTTACCTTTTAATGTTGTGTGAAATTTCAGTCTGTAAAGAACATTCATTGGCAAATATTTTAAGCAACAAAGAAGCTAATTATGAGCTGTAAATCATTTACTTCAGGTGAATCGTATAAAGTGGAAGTAATTTGAGCATTTCCTGCAGACACACGAAGAGGAAATCACAGATGTTGACAACGGGAATAATTAAACTCTGCTGATAGAGGACTTCATGAAAAGGCTCATTAGAACTTAAGCTCTTGTTTGCCATCAGAAACATTTGACTCATAATAATATCTGTTTTCTATTGCATCAAATAAGGGAACAAAATTACTTGTAAAACCCTTAAGATGAAATAATTAGTCAAAATAGGTTACCTCGGGAAATTCGTATCTCTCTGATGCTGTCGACGATCCTTGTTAATTCGAAGCTAGTCAAGTATTTTTATTGATTTTTTTTGTTGAGATTTGTTGAAATCATAGTTTACCCACTAAGAATGTAGCTTTCATATCGGATACAGACGATACATGAATACTGTATGGGGGCTTAAGAAAGAACACTTACAGCTTTGAAGGATTGAAATAGCTTATTGTTTGTATCATTCATGAGCATTTGGAGTTAATTAAATTTTCAAAAGTGCAGTGACAATTTCCAAATAATCTAAAATCAAAGCCACTTAAATTTGTTACAGAAGCGACAGGATAGATTTTTCTGAACAATAAATTTGATATAATTTTATTATGCGAAATTAAGGTCCTGTAGATATTACTAAGGTCTACGGATTATCCTTACAAAAATAAACCGATAAAACTTGAAAAGAAATTTATATAATTAGTAACTTTTCACTGTAGGAGGAATACATTGATGATGATTGTAGATGTTGATGCTGATTTTGAAAAGACCGGCTACCGATCTCCCCCCTATAAGTTTGGGAATAAGATGCAAAATGGCTTAAAGACAGAAATCTACAATATCTGTATTGTAGTCCCTCAATGTGATTCTCTAGAAGTTTGTTCATTTAGTAAATCTCACTTTTTTGGATAAAGTTGAATTTTTGTTTTTGACGTAAGTGATTATGCTCCAAAAGCAAAGAAGGCATTCGCATAACAAGTGTAATCCCAAGTAATATTTTAGGTTGAATTTCCTATTGAATATGGCCGATAGACTTATTCGGGTAAAAATAATGTAAACTATCCTTAAGAATTAAAATTCAAACCTTTAACGACCAAGGGACCAATGTGTCCCCATTTATAATCTTGATCGTATTCGTAAACCAAAAACATTAATTTTGTTTTTCGCTAAATCCGTAATCTGGATAGCATCTTTCGTTATTTTATATCTGGCTATCCTACATAAACGTTATCTTTTCCAACGAATTGGCGCGCTTAAACAAGTAAATTTAGAAGCCCCGTCTTCAAACATTTTCAAACGTTTTTTATTCGTAAAAATATTATTGTTTATATGCTTATGGTAAGTACATCAGTTTACGGTAAGTAAATAATAATTTTATTACATCTCACAAAAGTATATTAGAATGACATACTATGACAACTACATTAAACATAAAGGGCCACCGGCGTCCCTACGGACATCAAGGGATACATTGTCTGAAAATCGGTTGATTTTGTAACCGGTATTTTTTCACTTTCTCCCCACTTATTTGTCTTTTTATTATTACAGCTATGCTGAGAAAAGTGTGCAGGCTGTTTGATGCCGTAATTGTGCAATAATTAATGCCAGAAAATAATGTGCTTAATGAAGATGTATTACAACTTGATGAGGAATACCAAGTACTTATTGCTCAATTTGTTGGTGCAGGGGCTACTATGGTTATTCGGCCAACCTACAAAAAGAAAAATTAGATTAAAAATAAGCAAAAACAAATCTTGCATTTGGGAAGGCACAGATGCAAGGGGGTTCCACAACGACCTAAAAGTAAATAAAAACTAATTAAAAAATGTGAACTGAACTAAAATAAAGAATTAAATACATAAATTATGTTATTTAATAAATTAAGACATACGCAGACAGCAACATTCTACTGTAGGGTAGTAGGCAAGTCCATACAATGCATGGAAATAATAACAAACTCAAAAACGCAATAAAATGTATGCTCAGCACCATAAGGCATAAAATCAAAATACGTACTCATGCCAAGGCACATATAAAATCCCTTTTATAAGAGATTCACGGATACCACCTTGACAGGTACCCGTGGCATTTATAAAAAGGGAGATTTTACAAAAAACTAAATGTAAATAAAATAAAATCATATACTAACCTGTGCAAGGATAAGTAATTCCCTCGATGAGTATCTATAAATTACACATAACCACTGAATTTAACACAAGACTTACCAAAACAAAACTCGCGCGCGGCTGACATTACGAATATAAACAACACGTCAAACTCCATACTCTCGCGACGTTTGACATGTCACCGCGGGGTAAAAAGAGACAAAGAATCGAATGGGCGCGTTCGCGTCGCGATATTTTTCAAGGGTATATGGAATCATCGCGAATTTTCGAAATTACCTTTACACCAATGAGTGCGAAAGAGACACAAATATACGAAAGGGACAGGCATGAAGATGAATAAAACTGAATTCTGAGACGAATTTCTTAAATTGAAATTAAACATGGCGAAACGATAAGTTATGGCCTGATTTAGAAAATCTTATCATAGTTATGCGAAATTAATTCTGATTTCTATGGGAAAGATGTCAAAAAATGCAATTTATAATTTGACATCAATTGACAACAACGAAATCATATATTGTAGTCAAATTAAGCCTGAAAATTCAAGAATTCATTTTTATGGATGCGAAATCGGAACAAAATTCTTCATTCATCCTTCGTATTTTCAAAGTTGTCAAAGTGCGAACATATGCTAGAGCATTCTTCCTACACTTTGCAATAGTGTCAGCAGCAATAAAACCAAAATTTTCAGCAAAATGATATAAATATTTTTCATTAGTGCATCGGAAATATAAAATTTAGAACAAGGCAATTCTCGAAGCAGCAAAGGATTTTCAGTAAATTTTTTAGTACATTTCATCAGCTACTGATTTTATATCAAATTCAGGGTAACCTTGCAAATTAATAATTTTCTCAATTTGTGTTAAATTCATTGTGCATGCATGCCAGAGGTGTTGGTCATACACACATGTATGAAGTTAACAAGAACGATTCGGTTCTCACTAACTATTTCCTTCATTTCAGTAATTTAAATCTTTTGCAATTATTTAACTCGATCAAATCGAAATTTCAAGCAATTAGTCATCATGTAAAAACTATGCCATTAGGTAATTTTTACACAACATAATAATTGGAAGGTAGATCTGCATTGGGTTCTAATCACTGTTAAATTTCAGCCATTAGTGAAATCAAACATAATTAGTTAAAAGAAAAGAAAAGAAAATTTTAACTTTTAATGTATTAAATTTAAAACATAATTTTTTAGTATTATTAATTTTCCTTTGTTTTTACATAAGTGTAGACATAATTTGAACTATTTCACTGAGAATGAAGTTTATAAACGTACTAGTGTAAGTCATTTGACGTAAAATTTACAACTTAAAAGAACTAATTGAATTAAATTAACGTAATTGATTTTGCATAATATTAGCAATTGTCCACTAAATAATATTTTTCCTGCAATAAACTTGAGTGAACAATTGAGTGACAAAATTTCATCTTTTTATTTAAGCGCTACACTCCACCAGAGTATTTTATTTCAGAATACGTAAATTCTCGTTTGTAACTGCAGTTTGTTCGAAAGTTAATTATAAGAATTGACAAATTTCATTAAACTATACCTTGCGAACGCAGTTTTTTCGTAGATGTCAATTATTGGAATTGACACATCAGCTGTGGTAAAATAATGGTAGAAATCGAAGATCCAGCAATAGAATCATCCGAACCATCATCATGGTCAACAGAACGTGTTAAAGCGCATTAACTTAAGCATCCTTCAAATGGAAACAAAATGCATATATATGTACCAAACAATGTCCTGATATTGATTATAATATCGGAGAAGTAAAAATTTGGGAGGACAGAGAAGCAGATTCGCTATTGACACCCATTTAGTTCAGACATTAACACATGAATCTAACGCCGAAATGAAAGCTTTTCTGGGCATGATTTTGTAATGGAGTATCATATTTTGGGTGTACCCCATCAAGCAGGTTTGAAAGCATACGTAAGAACTTATACTTCTGCAACAACGTGGATCAACCAGATAGGAGCAGCACTAACTATAACAGAGCATATAAAATCCGACTTGTGATGGACCATCTAAACAGTTCTTTTCAAAAAGCTATAAATAATACCAAAGTCAAATCCATTGATGAGCATGTGATCAAATTTAAAGGTCACAATATTATGAAACAATACATAAAGAAAACCTATTAGATGGGATTTCAAAATGTGCTACAGAGTCGATGCAGGATATTTGTTTCAATCTGATTTATATACAGGTAAAATGACATTAGGAACTGAATACAGATTAGGGGAATCGGTAGTACTACAGTTTGCGAGCTTCATTCAGGGTTTAGGCTGTGAGGCTGCAACCGAAAAATCTTCGGAAGTTACCGCCATTAGATAAAAATATGAAAAGAAGCGATATTTATCTTGCAAGTTTTAATGGATTTTCGTATGTGAAGTGGATGTACAACAAGCTCATGCATCTTTTGATAAACTTCTTATCACCTGCACTGATAACCGCAGTAAAATGTCGAAAAGCAGTATCTGCAAAAAAAAAAAAAAATAGGCCCTGATATCATCATAAAATGTAACAAAAATATAGGCGGTGTCGATTTCATAGATCAGCGCCAGGTATGCTATCTCCATCTTTTTTTTTTTTTTATTCTTCTGGATATATCCGTTAATAATGGGTATATAATTTACATAAAGCTTCATGAAAATAAACGTGTTGAGCGAACGTCACTCTCCTGCCTCGTGTACAGATAAGTCATAGCTTGAGCTCTGATTACAGATTTCTCCTCGAGGGAGAGGACCCATGACATTGGGATGTACAAAACGTATACTTTTGAAACGTCCCATACCTTCTCATCCAATGACAAAAACAAATATTCCAAAAATATATGCGAATCGGGCTAAAAGTAATATAGAAAACCGCACAAATAATATTTGCGTAACATGCAATATACATCTTTATGCTATACAAATGATTCAAATGATAGAAATTGTTTTGCTCAAACGAACAGCTAAAATTCTTTCAAAGGTCAATTACCTTAACGTCCATAGGGATATATGTGTCACATATAATTTCATTAAACCTTCGGTACGTTTTCATATAACAATATTATTTTATGTTCAGTTTGTGTTTAATAAAGCAACTTTAATGCGTAAGAATTTTTGTTTCATTCCTGGCGTCCTTATGGTCCTGATATGTTTAAAAGAAAATCTCTTTTGAAATTACTTTATAATTCCTTAAATTAGGTTTTCAAACTAATCTTAAATTAATTGAAGTTAGTTTGCGTTATCGAGTTATCGTGAGGACGGAGGACGGACGGACATGCATGAAATAACTTTTAATTTTATGCTTTAGTGTCTAATCCATTTTGCTCTACCATCATTGTTTCTAGGCCTTACAAACGGAATGACAAACTTAGTATACCTTTTAGATTTAATTTAGACTATATAAAAAATTGACACATTTTTTTGAAATTGTAAATTTTTATTAATGTTTTCCAGAATTACATTTAGTCTTAACGGGAAAATCGAGTGCTTGGCACTGACATATATACAATGGACTGTTGATACTACTGAAATTGCTTACATTATTTGACATTTTTATGGGATCACTTTTCTATAGTTGTCTCTTTTGGTTTAACTACTTTATTCCGCGGAACTACAAACAATAAGTTCTAAACAAAATACACCATAGTCCAGTTTCAGTTCAGTGATATTCCAAATGAATATATAGAATAGAAATAGATGGCAATACAATATTGGTAGTCCTTTCTCTGTCTCCCTTACCTGCTTTTTGGGGCAGGTAGACAAAAATTGGTTAATTTTATTTCTTTAAAAACAAGTTTAAAAAATACTTGATGTTGTAGGAGATAAGCTTCCGAGAACTGAAATAATTTCGAATGCTTCTGTAATTTTTTGAACTTTTAATATGAATATTAAAGCGAAAGTAAAACTTGAAATTAAGATAATTGTCACACCCTGCCCAAAAAAAGTTGACCCATATGAAATAGAAAATCAGGCAGTCCATTTTATATAAGTCATTTGTGCTTGGCTGCTTCAAATGATTAAAGCCTGAAACACATTCACTGCAGTAACTTCGACTTTGCAGTAGCCGTTGCAGTAAAGTCGACTTCACTGCACATATGTGCCACATTAACTGCAGCGACTTCATTTTGACCGCCTATTTGACATTTTCTGAAGTTTGTTTGCGAAGCAGTATAAAAATTTAAAAAAGTTTTGATATCTAAAAAAAATTGTAATAAGGTGTATAACATTTTTGTACAAAAATATGAACGAAATCGAATTCGTTATTGTTGTATGTGCTGCTTATTTAGCATACATAAAAATAATTGATTTTGCATTTAATACGCGAACTATTTGGACACAAGAAATCAATACTTCTGAAGAGCGAGAGTTGCGAGGATTTTTTAATACAATTTTCAAAGTATTTAAAGAGAAAGATGACCACAGATTGCGGAAAGTTGTAAGAATGGGTGTTACTCAATTCGATTTTGTTTTAAATTTATTGAAAGGGAAACTTCAGAAATGTTCCAATAGAGAACCCAATAGTGCAGAGTGCAGGCTTGCGCTAACTTTGTTATACGTAATTACAAATATTAAATATACTTCTATAAAACATCATGAGTTTTAAATTTTAGGTATTTGGCACAAGGTGCACCAAGGCAAGTTTTAGCGTGGGCATTTAGGATGGGTGTTTCTACAGTTGCAAAAATTACTTTGGAAACTTGCGAGGCGATTTGGGAGGTACTCTCATCAACATATTTAGCCCCACCGTGCGAAGATGAATGGCGGAGAATAAGTGAAGATTTCTTTCAACAGACTAATTTACCCAACTGCGTTGGAGCAATAGACGGAAAGCATATAAATATAAAGTGCCCTCCTAATTCAGATTCTCTTTATTTCAATTACAAGAAAGCACATAGTATAGTTTTACTAGCCATATGCGATGCAAATTATACTTTTACCTTGGTGGATATTGGAGCATTCGAAAGCCAAAGTGATGGCGGTATTTTCTCAGCTTCTACATTTGGTAAAAGAATTGCAAATCAAACAATGAACTTGCCACCGCCAAGGCAGCTACCAGATAGCGATATATTTTTACCGCAGTTTTTTGTCGCCGATGCAGCATTCCCCCTAAAATCAAATTTGATGCGTCCATATCCAGGGATACTCTTGCCGCCGCTGAAAGCAAATTTCAATAAGCATCTTTCTCGAGCACGTTGTCGGATTAAAAACACATTCGGGATCCTTTCTGCAAGATGGAGAATTCTTTTGTCTACAATTAATTGCAATCCCGAGAATGTGCATAAAATCATTAAAGCTGCTGTGGTTCTACACAACTTTGTCAAATTTCATGATGGTTTATATAAATTTTGCAGATCAATACAATGGAGATGTTGTAATTGAAGGACTTTAGAGAATGTGCATAATATCCGCCGTTTCCAAACTCCACAAGACAAGCTTGTACTATAAGAGAAACTTTAGCTGAATATTTGTTAAGTAATTAATTGTAAAAAAACGGAATTTGAGATTTATATTATATATATTTTTTTTTCTAAAAAAGGTTCAGCATGTTTTGTTTAATTTATTTCCAATTATTTCTATAATATCCGACTGGATTTCGCACCATGTGCTGAAGTCAACATTCGCGTTGTCGACTTGTTTTGCGATACTCTTAAAAAAGAGTTCGACTGGAGTTGCACTATCCTTACTTCCAACGAAAGATGTTGCATTGTCGAGGAAATTATTAAATTTCGAAGTCATTTCCTTCAGAATGACGTCCCGTTGGTTCCCAGTTTTGGGTTTTTGTCCAAACGATAAGGGCAAGTTAGAGTTGGAACCTCGCAGTGAGGCAGACGAGCTGGAATTCATTGCTTCCGAATTTCCAGCTTCTGGAGTTACATCCCGACATTTACGAGGAGTCGAAATTTGTTGCAGAAAATCCGTAGATTCGTCTATTATAAAATTTTTCCAGTTTGCATCGTTGGTTTCGTCATCGGCATCCTGTTCCTCTTCGTCGGGGCAATTGGTATCTGTTCTGTAAAAAAAAAAATAAACGACTCCCCATATTTATTATAATTGTCTTTACTTACTCCCTTTGGTAGGAAAAGTCTTTCAGGAACTTCAATCCCTCAAAATACTGCCAATATACTTGGTCGCACGCTTTACTTCCTGAAGGGAGTTTTGTTTTTTTAAATTCTCTGTGAAATCTATCGCGCAAGCTTCGCCACCTTGCTTTTATTTTGGCAACTGAATTAAACAAAATTAAGCAAAAATATCATTTTAAACCGAATACTTTGATCTTACCTGGCTGATTTATTTCTTTGGAAACTTCTATCCATTTTTTTTCCTTATAAATCCTGTTTTTATACCTACCATCCGCTTTGTCGTATAAATACGGATGATTGCGCATGGCATTTATTAATTTTTCTTCCATTTTTGTACAGAATTATCACAACACAATACAGAGCCAGAATCGACGCTAACTAAAAAATGAAAGATTGAAAACATTTTATTTTTCTTATTTTTCCAGCAATGCACTTTACAATTCTTTAAGTTGTCAGTACTGTAAAAATTGCAGCAACTTTGAAATTTCTCAAAGTTGAAGTCGCATTCACTGCTGCTGCAACTGCATTTATTGTGGCAGCTTAAAGTTCAACCAATTAAGATACCATGTGAGGTCGATGAATTCAAAGTTGAAGTCAAAGTTACTGCAGTGAATGTGTTTCAGGCTTAAGACCTGGAGGACTTCCGCAAGAACGCCATGTTTTCAACGCAGACATTACGGGTGCTCCCTTTTTCACTATAATAAATTGATAAAATCGGCGGAAAATTTTTCTATCATAATTATGATTATAATACTTACAATTCAAAAAAATATTGAAGATTATGCGTCGCTTACCTTTTACAAACAAAATTAAAAAAAAAAAAAGATTATGTAATGTCTACAAGGTAGAAATGATCCTCACATAGGTATGTAAATTATGAAGCAAGAAAATGGAAAAGCATCTGGAAGGACAACGACAAAATGGAGTCTCCCAACTGTGCTTCAACGATTTAACATTCCTGCCAAGTCTGTTTTGACAACAATCAACAGATTGTTTTTTTTTTTTTTGAAATCTAAAATTTATTACACCATTTTGATGCTATAATTATTATATCATTTGACTGGCGTATGTCATTTTAGCAAATTTTTTAAATTAATATAAAGTTTCAAGAAACAAAACAAATCTTTAATTGTCATTGTGTATACCGATTATGGTTTAGTTGAATATATACTGTTCTATCAATTTATTTCAGTTGAAATGTAATTCAACGTAATTTCATCCATATATATATGTATGTTCAAAATACATACTAATACATAATATAATTCCAAAGGTTATTGAATGTCTATCTTGTTAGCAGACGTACATATCAACCTGTGGTCCACTCATCTGACGGAGCTGGAACGTAGACTCAAAGTCTGAGCCAATTTATTATTCAATTCTGCCTTCCTACCTATACTTCGAGTACCATTTCGAAAAAGTATTCTTCAATACGAGCTTTTGTGAAGAGTACAAGCTTCTGTGAGAGCACCGACCAACAGCTACCATAATATAGACCCTCACATTAGAACTGTATACCCAATTTAAATATAGTTGAAAGCTTCTAGCTGCTGCAATACACATTAAATACATCCTTGAAATTTCTTCGATATTTAGCACCTTATTTAATTGAAACCTTCCTCTTTAGATCAATTCCCACAGAAATTTGTTTCACTTTATATCAACGAGAAGTTCCTTTGAATTATTGGTTTTGAATGTCAAAGCAAATTCACACAAAGTTCTGCCATGAAAAGCATTTGCTCATTTCAGTTTCTTTTCAAAGTCAACGCTCCGCTTGAACAGCATTGAAAAAGAACCGAGTCAGTCCATTATCTTTGCCATCTATAAAAGGTATGCGATGCAATTCAAGCCGTCCTATTATCTCACGGGCTTCTGACTCAGCACCTTTTCTTCTGCTAGACTGGTCGGTATAGGGTTTCATGTGTTGCTGGTAAATGCCATCCGATACCACGTAGTATTTGATACAAAGGAGTGTAATGGGTTTGGATTCTGGAGTTGTGATAGCTTCAGTGGTACTTCGGTCATTTTCACTTCTCTTACTGTCAACTCTTGCATGAATAAGATCTTTTGCGTAGGAGTACATTGCCACTCGCTGCTCCTTTTAATTCAAAAGTGCGCATCTAATTTAACAGTCAGGTGAGATATTGCCCCATAATTTGAGGCGTGACAGTAACGTTTATATTCACCATTGATTTGGCGTATCATAAATTTACTGTATTAAATTTCATTGCGTGAAATGCCAGTTTCGTAGAATCACTGCAATTGTTGAATCATGCAACCAACGCATAATTCACTGATATGCATCTACAGCGCGGTTAGATGTGGTGCAGTAGCTGGACCAAAATATATTGCTAGCCATAAATTATCATGACAGAGGTGTAAGCTTATTCATACATTCATCTGATTTCATTAGTTACCATGAACCTGAAAATATTTGCTGACCACTATTTCCATAGAAAGTGCATCAATTATAAACATTTTTCTATTGATTATTTTGAGGGTCGAATAAGAATCTTTCCGGTATAGTTTGGAAGAATTAGTTCCGGATGAAACTAGATACGAGGACGAGAGCAAGTCTCCAATTTAATACTCGTATCCTTTACAGAGTTTGCTTAGAATGTCTGTTAGGAAATTTGATTGGGAAATGTTTTACGCTTTTACGAAAATGAAATGAAGTGATTTAAAAACAAACTACTGGAAGGGGAAAATATTATACTAGATTTTTTGTTCAATAGTAAATAAAAAAAAGTATTTGCATTGCATAGGACCGTATATTTTTAAAAACGTACTCTTCTTATTTTTGCTTCTATTACGAGCATACCATCGCTTTTTAGCATCCTGAAAATGGATCTCGGAGTGCTGTTTGGTGAGACAGAGAACATATTCAGAAAGGATTTTTATTTGTACAATAATTATCATGTTAAATAGGAACGGATTTTTGGCTTGACTTGAATCTTTTATTTACAGCGATTTTAATATTTGTATGTTTGACAGTGTTCAAATGTGTTTACTAATATCGATATAGTAAAAAATGTAATCTGGTAGTATCGTACGAACTGAAATATCAAAATCACACGCTACTTTTTTAGGTAACTACTGGAACTTTTGGGATTGTATCTACTCCGAATAATTTATTTAAGTAATCTGACAGGCGTAGAAGCCTTGGTAATTCTCTTGAAAAGAATATCAATGCCGGTTACAATTTTGCGAATACTACTTAAAAGATGGCATTACTTACTGCAATTGGTAGTCATTTGAAGTTTTCTGGCGTTTTTAATGACTAACTCGTGAAAATTTGACGAAATAACTAGCTATCATTTTCACTCATGCGCCAGGCTAGTCATATGGAAAGCTTATGAATTTGGATCACTTTGCTTCTTATTACTACGCTATTTCAAAGATGCTAAAGCTTTAACATTTTATATCGACATAGTAAGGTCTGAGTTGGAATTCTGACTGATTAGACAGTCTCGCTTGAAAATTGGGTTGATGCAGAGAGGATTTTGTGTGCGTCCTCCGCATTTTTCATTTAACCATCATCGCAGGAATTTAATGAAGCTCCAGTTATGTATTCATTTTTAAAATCTATAGTTTCTGTAAGATAAAAAATCTTTCCAGCATAAATTAGATGAAAATTGGGGAAAGACAAAATGAACAAAAACACACAACAGGTTAAGTTCATGTCTTTTAATAAGTCCTTAAATTTCTTTTCCCGATTTCAGATAAAAGCATTACTGTTTCTGGACAACTCTGGACTTAACATAATTGAAAACAATTTTTTCTTAAAATTTTTAAAATTATTACGTTTAGATAACTAAGTACATCAAGTTTTTCGTTATTTCAAAACATAAGAGGCTTCAACTTCAAAAGTATATTCCTTCCCAATCCTATAAGGCCTTTTAAAGAGAACCTATAATTTTTCCTACTTTTCATATCACATTTCATCTTCATACGTAAATCCCGCATAACATCTTTTACACATTTTCTTTGAAGTCTCTTAAAATCAGCTTATTTCTTATTTTTACAACATTTCTTAATATTGATACAAGTAAACGAAATGCTCCAGGTAAAAAACAAACAAATTGAAGAATATTTCTACATTTACATAATATATAAGTAAGTATGTGTCTAAGCCTCATTCGTGTATTTTCTGATTTCCTCCTGAAAGCAGGTAAATTACTTCAAGGTGTGGATTTGACATACATTTCCTTGAGGCGTGTGTATTACCTCCATATTGAAAAATATCGCATTTATCCCGTCACGTAAAATGTTATTTTGATACAAAATTATTTTAAGGCATTCTTTTCAGTGTTTCAATGTTTTTGAAGCGGCTTCATCTACATAAATATGTATATATGTGTGTAGGAGTACATATCTATGGATATATATAGGATCTCCAATCTGTGTATTTTGATAACCGTAAAAAAATCCCAATAAGATCCAGTCTGTTTATTTTAAGGTGCGTACATTACATGCTGTGAATAATGCCAGATTTTACATTTTCTTAAATTGTTTGATGATTTTTATTTTCTTCAGAAATATTTAGAAAGAAAATTGAAATTATTCTTTGTTGCGGTAAAATGAAAAGCAGCAAAATCAAAATTGTATAAATTTTAGAACAAGCAGTACAGTTAGCCGTGAAAAAAAGTACAATTTTTGAATAGAACTATTTTCATTAAGTATATAATTGTAAGAGCTTTAATCTTTTACATTAAAAAATGTTGCTAGTAATTATTTAATTATGTAAACCATAAATTCTAAATTATCGAATAAATCTCCATGTTCTTCGCAAAAAAAAAAATGATTTTTTGTTTAGGATATTTTTAATGCTTTTATAGCTCAATATTATTCATCCTTCTTATTTACAACAAAATAAACTAAAATGAATTTACTGTGAATAAACGTCAGAATATATACTTAAAAGCAGGGGCCGAAAGAGTTATAAGAAATATTTTAAAAGTCTGGGTTTAACACATTTTTTATTGACATTTTATATCTTTACTTCTAATGAAATAGTTAAAAAAAGAATTTCATTTTCATCTGAGTAAATAACATTCTTATCTTAAGATTTGTATTTCTCTCTTGGTTTAACATTTAAAAATGAGTTTTATTTTTTTTTTCTCAAGAAATAAACCTGTCCTAATAAGGTTCTTAGGGAAGGGAAAATTGGAATCGGCAACCCTTTCTTGGTGTTGCCATTCATAGCTTTGGTTTTTCACTGTAAACGGCGTTTTTAAAAAAAATGTAAATTATATTTCAAAAATTGTACTCTGGCAACTTCTTTGTACGGTTGCTATACATTTAAAAAAAAAAAAAAAAATGACAAATTTTATCTTGTAACAAATATAGGACAACAAAATTAGAAAATATCCATTAATAAGTTTTATTTCATTAGGAAAATAAAAAACTCGAATTATGAGTTTTATTTTCTGAAGAAAAAAATAGAACTCATTTTTAACTGATATAAGACGAGGAAAATATAAAACTCGAATTATGAGGACAAAAATAAAACTCTTTTTTAATTCTTATAATATACGAAATATGTAAAACTCTGGCAAAGAGTTTCGTATCGCTGTAAAATAATATCATTATTTTTTTAATAGTTAAAATTGAATTATAAAAAATATGTCATACAATAACAGTTAGGATTGGATTTATATATTAAAATCGAAACTTTCTTAATTTCAACATAGGCAGCTAGTCTAAGTGTTGTACATAGACCCATTTTGTACTACGCTACTTCCTAGAAAACTTTATGAAAGATGGATAAAGTAGAATTTTAAGAACTTTTATTTTTAACGACTCTAAATCAAATTAATAAATACAAGAAGAAAAAACAACCGCCTCGTTAATTTAGAATCGTTAAAAATAAAAGTTCTTAAAATTCTTCTTTATCCATCATTGCCTGATTCTAACAAGTGTAGGTTTGATTCCCGTCCAGGAAAAATTAAATTTATGAAAGAGTTTTTTCGCTTACAAAAAAATAATAACAGTTATTTACGGTCTCTGCGCTTAAAAGTATGACAATTAGCCAACTGCTTCTGAGGTTATGATAAGAATATTAAACTATGATAAATGGATATTCAACAACTATTTACAGCAACCCGGATGCTCAAACTTAAAATAATATTTTTTATATGTAATTCAAGTTGTCATTTTCAGTTCATTCCGAGTTATGCTAGGCTTTCTGTGATCTATATATAAATTGACATTAAAGTAGCACAAAATATCATAATCACCCCGTTGGCATATTATTAATAATGGGATTCGACTGGTCGGCGATATTCTGTAATTGCTTAGTAATTTGGATGAAAAGCTATATTATGATGGGGTTTACATCCTCGGATTCGCACATTACGTTATTGGTGTATATTAGATTCTGTATTTTAGTGAATTTTTCCTATATATTTCCGTTCTATGTGTTTATTTAATCATTAAGGCAAATATCCTGTAGGTGGACATTAGATCACATGTGGTGCACCTATCATGCACAGCGTGCAATACAAAAGCTTCACTTATACCAAATTAAAAATCATAAATAAAAATATTCATAAACACTCCTTTTTAGGGTTCCGTACACAAAGGGTAAAAAAGGAAACCCTATTACTAAACCTTCGATATTCGTCCGTGCGTCCGTCTGTCTGTCAAAGGGCTGCATCTCATGAACCGTAATAAGTGGACAGTTGAAATCTTCACAGAGTGTGTATTTCTATTGCCGCTATGACAACAAATAATAAAAATAAAATAAAATTAAATTAAAAATTAAACAGGGCCCCCTACAAGAAACGTGATTTTTTCGACGTTTTTTGCTCGTTTTGTTCGCATTCACTTCTCATTCACAATTATCGTAAGTGGACATTATTTTTTAAATGACGCCTACCATGGAATAAATAACTAATAAGAAACGGCATACCGGGTGAAAACCTAAGCCACTCGGCGAAATGTATTAGTGTGCTGTGTTTGTATTCGTTTCGTCATGGCAGTAATGAAATCGTGATATTTTGAAGGGGAACATTTTTTATAATCCAAATTGCTATGTAAAATAAACCAATTTTTAGCGCCCCCTTATTTTCAGATAATATTTCTTGGCGTTACCCTTGTATGACTGACATAATTTAGGCAGCAATTACAATTCAATTGTAAACAAACAAACTGGCATTGGAAAATGTTAAATGTTTTTCCATGGCTGTTTATTTTTATAAATAATTCACTTTTCCTTTGCTTGAAGCACTATAATTAATTAGTAAATCTATTAAAGTTATTTGAAGAATACTTTCCTCCGACAATAACGCCGTTTGATCCTGCAGCACAGCAAAGCGCACTTTATGACGATAATTTAAGACTCCGGAGTATCGATTATATAAAATAGCGTTCACTAATTCACAATCATGGTACACAATTATTAAGTAAAAATTACTTTTAATTATTTATTTACCACAATATCGCTAATTCAAGTCCGCACCTCTTTTCATAAAAAGTGAATTGTCAGAAATGTTGAACTGACGCACAATAGGCAGTAGGCCCTCTTGTAACCCCCCCCCCCCCCGGAACATAAGGAATTCTGTCATTGAATTGTTTAAACACCCAGTGTATTCGCACGGTACCCCTCTTCATAATTAGTTATTTATTCAATGGACGCCTACTCTCATTCAAAGGCGGATCCAGACAAGTTGCTCTAGAAGGGGGGGGGGGTCGCCCCCATCAGCCTTATAACCGCACTTGCTATCAGTTGTGGACAGCTCTGTATAGCTTTCTCTTTTCGTTTCAGCATCAAAATTTCATTAGCATTCAAATATCGCCGGAGTTCTTTTATTTATATAATAAAAGTTTTTGATCCCATAAGAATAGCAAAATTTAGTCTAACTTAAAATAGACAATGTAAACTTCTTGCTTGTCTTACTAGTGGTGTTTTTCATATAAAGGTCGCTTGCATTTCGTTCAAACACCATAATTTCTTGGGCTGGACTGCAATTTCTTGCAAATTAAATGGTTAAAGAAGTTTTCGGGAAATGCTAATTAGGTAGGGTTAATACATGTATAAAATTAAACTAAATATTTCCAGGAAAACTGAATCTGAGATTAATTACCCCGGCTATGATAATTTTCCCAACATACTACTTTCGATCACAAAAAAGTGCAAAAATTTTGTTTGTATTGAAAATTTCTTAGTGTTATAATTTTAACTTTTTTGAGAATAATTTATTACTAAAAAAGAAAAAAATAACAAATATAACAAATGACTTTTTACAAAGCTATCTAGAGTTTTCCATTTGTGTATAAATTTCAAAATATTCATGGTACACAATGAAAGCAAAGTCAAAGCAAAGTAATTTAATTACGTATTTTGATAAATAGTAGGAGCTCAAAATTTCATTGTTATTCACTCTAGTGTTAAAACTGAAACTGCCCAGGGGCTAGATTCCGCAACTGTGAAAAATTTGCCGGTGCACACGATTTAAAAAACTCACCGTGAGGGAAAGTGTGCTCTTAAATGCTGATTGAAAATTTTTCTGTACTGAATGTTGTTTGAGTGCGAAAATAGTCCTTTTGAAGCAGTTAAGTTTACTTATAAGAAATGAGTTAAATGAATTCACTAGTATTAAGGCCACTACGGCTTAGAAAAAGGTAAAATAAATAATATAGCAAATAATTTTGAAAATAACGCTTGACAAAAACTCTCAAGTACCTCTTCAAAATCCACGTCCAAAATGGCGGGGAGAAAAAAACAGTTAAAGTGTACAAAAATTTTGACAGAAAAATTTATTTCCTTTTTTGTGAAATCAAAACAAGTTGGTGTACACAAGATTTTGTGTGCACGCGTAAACTAATAGTTGCAGAATCCGGGCCCAGATCTTGCTTTCTTTGTATATCTTGAAAATTTTAAAATGTATATAAAATTGTAATATAATTTTAATATTTAATTAATTGCAAAATGAAGGCAAACTGTAGAGATCTTTTGTGATGTACTCATTAAGTGAAGGGAGAACTTATTTTCTATATTTTGTAATGCGGGTTTACAAGATTTGAAAAGATTTATTTTTGTATTTTCCATTTGATTTGATTAGAGTATAAATTTTG
The DNA here is from genome assembly GCA_963924295.1 of Dioctria rufipes. Lineage (NCBI taxonomy): Eukaryota > Metazoa > Arthropoda > Insecta > Diptera > Asilidae > Dioctria > Dioctria rufipes. The sequence continues at coordinate 294,620,384 of OZ002741.1, forward strand.
ATTTATTAAGGCTCTAGGGGGGGGGGGTGATCGCCCCCCGCTGTATCCGCTCTTGCTCTCATTTACAAAAATAAAATAAATAAAAATATGATAAAAACATAACAAGGTATGGCCGATTCCAGTGGTACTTTTTGCGTTACTACGTCATTTGGGCACAAATGTCAGTTCCAACGAATTAGTTTTGGGGTTTTCCGTATTATATTGACTGAAATTCGTCTTGAATATATTATAATATTTAACAAAATATTAGTTTCATCGTTCAAATCACTTCGGGAAAAGTAATTATTTGCTAATGGGAAAGCAAAGAAATTTCCAAATAGAAAATTTTTTTCACTTTGATAAGGACGATTGAAATTGTGACGAATAAATTTGTGACAATAGTCGCCAAATGAGGCAAGCAACCAATTGACAGATAATGCGTCCATATCTTTTTAATCTATGTATCATGGGTAACTAACCTCTTTCTATTTGACAGCTATAAAAAGTATATAGTGTTAAATTTTGTACGATGGTACGGAACCGTTTGTATGCGAGTCCGCCTCGCACTTGGCCGCGATTTTTTATATAAAGTAGCCAAAGTACCGAGGACGTTTTGATGAAGTTTCACTGATTTGCTAGGAATGACATTAGGTAAAGGGGTCAGAAAAGCTGGTGAAACTCAGAGTCGATCGCAAAGAAAAATTATTTTGCCAGTGCTGCTACCACTCAGCTGCGCATTTATAGTGTGTATTGATGATCAATGTAATAAAGTGAAAATAAATTCAATTTTTTTACTCTTAACATAGCGGTTCTAATTATGTCAAATAAATAACTTCTAGTGACAAATGTAGAAGTAGATATTTTTTCATCAAAGTCATCAAATCACCAGAAGATTAAATATAAAAAAGACATCTTTAATATTTTGTAAACAAATAGCACACAAAAATTATGTAAAAGAGCGCCAATTTTAATGATCATAATAATTTCTAACTCAATACTTCCGACTTAATAATTTCATTACACCAGAAAGTCCTACTTCCTAAAATGATATACAGTTACTTAAGCTCAGAATGCAGCTATAAAACTGCTTGGGCCATTTAATTTCAAAAATGAACAGATTATTCAGCATCCTTAGAAAGTCGTCTCTTTATACACACAAAGATACAATGAACTTGGAGTTTCTGAAATTTTCTTAAAGACAATTTAACATTGAAAAGTGAAACATTGAAATGAAATTTTATGGGTAACAATAAAACTCAATTACTGCCCAAAAAGTGTACAAGGATTTTAGGCTCGATTAACCCTGTAAAAATGGCTGCCAAGCTATGGAAATATTCATTTAAATTCAAGAATGATAACGAATGACTACAAAGCTCGTTTCTCTTTTGATAGACTTTAATGTCTGCCCATTTCTCTATGATTGCCATGGGCGCTGGGGGAAAAACGGTCTGAGAATTGGATGCCATCGTCAAGAGAAATTCAGGAAGGGATCTGATTTTCTGGGGTGCTCTGACTGACAAAGTATTCTAATATTACGAGTATACCATTATCATGAAGGACAGAACAACTTTGTGAAAAATTGAGTTAATGCACTCCTGTTTAGACAGTAATTGATGAATCAATAGAGTCCCTAATGGGGTCATATTACAACCCGTTGAGAGGCGTACATAAATTTGCTAAGAAATTTAAATTTTTAACAACGGCAGAAACACGTAATACCGTTGGAAAGCGCCATTCGTCTTTACTTTCAAAAGTATAGAAATTGCATAGCACAATGTTCCTTCTTCTAATACTCCAAAAGCCAGATGTCAGAGAGCAATGACTGCACATTGGAAAATGTGAGACAATATTCGGTGCGATGCGAAACTTGTAAAGAAGCGACATGTGGCCTTTATTTGTGAAAAGTAAGTAATGACGGGCACGTGCTTCTAATGGATAAAGTCGTAACATTTCATATAGCTCGTTGTTAGCACTTAATTCCTTTTGCTCTTTGCCTTGGTGCTTACGAAGGGATTAAAATCTCCTTAAAGGTGATAACAGTACTATGTACGTCAAGGCAGATAATATTATGAAAGGGGTTAAACTATATTGATATTACCTCAAATTAGCGGTATGGATATGGATATGCAGGAAGGATAACGAAATTCATCTTCAGAAATATTGATTTTGGTTTTATGATTAGACTTAGATTATTTGATAGTGTTGAAGTAGGAATCAAATGCAAATAATGCTAATTGCCTTTATATCCTCTAAAAGGGACTTAATTGATGTTATCTCCGAGTCAAGAAGGAAATCATGTCAATGTATTTTTGGAATTAATTTCAGTTTTATTAATATAATGTAGTAAAATCTTTTACCATTCTGAAAATGATTTTAAATTTAAAAATTGCACCTAAATTTGGTTGGTTGCTAAATAATAGCTTCTCTGAACATAGAGCGATAACAGTTTTAGCTAGAGAGTGGGATGAGTGCAGTAATGGATCTGGTGTTATCCATGGATGAATCAAGGTTTTTGTGATGGGTGTCGGATTTTAAAATTATAAAATAGTTTTAAAAAAACGAGATGTCCATGGCGAAAAAGGTTACATTACATTTGGACAACTGAACAATGATTGGAAACAAATTTTCTACCAACTCGGTCAGTCATGGCAGTTTTGGCAAAATTTCAAAAATAAAAAAAATAAATTTGTAAATATTAATGTCCGCGGATTATATTAGAATCAAATCATTCGCCTTGATGTGAAGAATGTGGAAATATAATATTCTGTCAAAATCGATTTACGTGAAGGGGTGAAATTTACCTGCAAAGTGCAGTGGACTGAATGTATTGCCATTTTGCTATAGGAAGGAATGGCACAAGCTTTATATCTTTCTTTTTCGATATGGCAGAGTTGGAGCTACCAACACAAAAAATCGCTTACTGAATGTTTTCTTATGCCATTTGACGTTTTTATGTTGGCTACAGATGCAATCACCGGAGGAAGAATAACGCAAAGATAGTGTTTACCATGCTCCATCGCTCTTGCTCATACGCAGGATTCAGGTAAAAATAACCCTTTGCAAATTAAAGTCCGAATGAGTAGAATTTCTTATAAGAGTTCTTATAAGCGATTAAAATATCACTTGAACACAAGAAAGATATTTTTTTAGTTTAATTCGATTTTCGGATGTAAAATTTCATCTGATTGGTTGAGTTTTACATGTTTTTATGTAGTAAACGCTACATGCTATATAGAAACAGAATGTCTTTTGTGCCACATGAAATAGAAAATCGCTCAGTCCATTGTTATAAGTTAGTGGTTGACACCCTTACGCGTGTAAAATGGCTATTAATAGAGAGTTGTGCTCTTCCTCTGTACTTAAGGCCCATTCAGACTCGGTAAGTTACTTGCAAAATTAGATTGATACATATGAGCAAGTTCATGTTCACATTCGTCAAGTAGGTACTTTTGCTGGATTTGGCCTGAAGTGGAACTAAAGTCGAACACAATTTAGTTTATCTGACAATTTACACCATCCGCCATGTTTAAAATTCACATAAAATTTAAGTTAAAAGTGTGTACTTGTTCTGAAAAACAGAAAAGAGTGGAACAAACGGAACTGCATGGACCAACTGGAAAGTGCATTGTGTCGACTAGCAGTAGACAATCGCAGGGCGTATTACTTCATATAACAAAATTCTGGGCTATTGCGTGCTATTTACCACTGACAGCCTAATTACTTTGCGGCACAGCTGTGTGCCTAATTACTTCACGGTCACAGCTGTGAAATTATTTACGAACGAAATAACAAATATCAATCATGTTATTTCACACAATCACCTGCTTGCCTTTTGTCGGTTTGTTTACTATAACCCAGCTGCTGACTATAATGCTTCCTCCAAGTCTTTAGCTTTAACTTCGTTTCGGGCACATACATATTTGGATCTATGATGAATTTTAACTACTATTGAAGTCAGAAAATAACACAAACGCTTCAGTCTTTTTGTATTCACTTTTCATAAGTCACAATACTAATACGAGAAAACTATCAAAAACTAATGCAAAAAAAAATATATTTATTTATAAGAAAGTGGGAAGTGGTAGTGAGTTTTTTCCTCTTTTGAGACCCGTACAAAATACGAGTCTACAGGCAATTCTCAACCTACTGCATATGTGCAGAGAAAATTAAAAAAACAAGTACCGACGTACTGTCAGTTTCTGGCCTAAAAGCCGAAGACCAAGAATTCCATAAAAAATTTTTCGAGAGTATAGGTACTGTGTAAAATGTTTCGATCAGCAGTAAGAGGGCGATCTCATCAGGACAGCAATGAACCCTGAAACCCACATGCCAATATGTTGCTGGTGGATATATATATAGACTTATTTAAAAAAAATCTATATGTGAATCGTTTCAAGGAAAATGGGTTGTATTCACAATTAAAATAATTTTAGGCAGAGAAAATTAAAAAAACAAGTACCGAGGTTCTGTATAAGAATTTCGTTTTGATATTTCGAGTTTTGGAACGAACTAATTTTTTCGTGTTTTGGAAACAATATCCGGAAAATACGGCAGATTATCGAAGGGAACTCAATGTTTTTGAATCTGCAGATTTTTTTTCGGAACTGTATACAATTCAAATCTATCACTAACCTTCAAGCTCTACGCATAGATAACAACTCCCAAGAAATAAGTGTAATTTCGGGGACTTTTGATAATGTCAGTCAGAGTTTTAATACATAAGATTATAATCATAAATAGAAATGGATCAAAAACATTTTACTAACACTCATATTTTCTAGTTATACCTTTCTGTTAGACAGTGGATGATATCATCTAAACCAACTAAAAGGCAGAACCAAAAATGTCTCTCCTTCAAGATATTAATTTTTCTAAGATTCTTATTAAATTAAAGAAATTTCTAAATATTTCATGCATTACTAAATATAAAGATCATAAATTAAATCAATTGTTCTGAGTCCACTAGACATTTTTTAGACATTAATGGGAAAAACAGTAGAAAAAGCCACTACAAGACTACTTGTAATATAATAATTTCTAGCCTGTTCACGAAGAAGTCGAAATTTTCAAATAGCTCTTGATATCTTCTATAAAACAGAAAATAAATCTCCGGTCAAATTGAAAACTCCTCACTTGTTGTTCTGTACAAAATATGCGAACAAAATTCTTAATGACAATTTTAGAAAATAATATTTAAAAACTCAACCGGTTGCAGATACATTGAAAGTAAGCCAACGGCATCCTATTACTAAGCTATTCGTCAGTCTGTCTGTAGGCGGGCTAAATCTTGTGATAGGTAGCCAGTTGAAATTTTCACAAAGCATGTATTTCTATTTCCGCTATGACAACAAATAATAAAAATAAAATAAAATTAAAAATTAAAGAGGGCTCCATACAAGAACCGTGTTTGTTTTTTTTTGTGTTTTTTGCTCGATTTTAATAATGGCAATACATACAAATGTCTAACTAACAAAATATGCCTACTTCAGACTATATTAGTCAATATATTCTTAAGTAAAAACAACAAAGAATAATTGTTCTTGTTTCATATAGGGGTCTGACCTTTGTGCATATACTATTGAATATGAAATGAATACTTACGATGGAGCGGAACCCTTCGTTTGCTTGTCCGACTCGCACTTGGTCGGTTTTATTTCTGAATTCCTGTGAAGATTTTATAAAGGGTGAAAAAGATTTTTTTTTAGTACAAATATACGTAGGCTGTTTTATAACTCAGTTATTTCAATAATAGATAGCGCTAAAATTGCAAGAGTAATTCTATTTTTTACAGTTCCTATTTTGATCTCTTCTGTCAAAGAGAAAATTTTTTCCTTTAATGGAACACAATGAATTCGTTCTATTGATGAAGTATTCCTTTTTCCTTAGGAAAATCATTTCGGATTGTTTATAGGTGGTTCACTGAATTTCGTTATGGTGGTATAAGAATAAATGATACTGTATACCTAGGTTGTCCGGATGAGGTAATAACTAAAGTCAGGGTCAATTAAATCGATAATATTGTGTCTGATATTAAACAACTAAGATAGAGATGAGATAGTAAGTTAGACGAACGCATCTTATATATCCTACATGAAAAGTTAGCAATGAGAAATCTATCGGCTGGGGTGCACGTATGCTCACAGTTTTCCAAAGACGGAGTCTTCCTGTTGATAAATCATGAATGACTCATTATACTTGAGAAATGAAAAAAGTGTTAAAACAATAGATTTCTCTTGGCAATCGTGCCAGAGAAATAAAAAAATCAGTGAGAAAGGTCATGACCACAGTTGTTTCGGACTCTTTTGAGATAGTCTTCAACTACCTGAAAATAGAAATTATCTCGAGAAATAAATCGAATTTTGGTAAAACAATTTATTTTTCTTCTAGTTTTTAATTTTACTTATCTTTTCGCCTTCTTTTTGATGCGCAATACTTTTTCGCCATTGACAATATCAATACATGTCATAAAGTAGGTAGTAATTTCCTAGTTTATTTTACTTTTCTGTTGATTTCTGTGTAAAGGTCGTTGGCGCCATAGGTAATTAAAGCTAAAAATTGAGATAATAGAGCAAATTTAAGTAAAATAGTAATGCACTGAGAAAAATATTCTGTACTAATAACATAAAACGATAGTTACTTTAGCATATTACACTTTTGATTTCGAGCCAACATAAAATTTATTTGTATTAACTGACACAATACTGTTGATAATTTAAGGAATTTTTAATAAAATTTTCGATTGTTTACATATCGTTCTGACTATGTACAAACTACAGAGAGTTTAGTACCTTTAACATAAAAATTTGTTAATATCATATTTAGAGGATAACATATATTTATGTTGTTTTAAATGACGATTTTTTTTTTTAACTTTGAAGTGATGTTGAGTTTTGCAAATGAAATGTACAAATATTTTATAAAAATTAATTGTTGTATTTATTAATAAATATCTATACATTTATGCACAAATCCACACTTACATATGTATTTCAACGAAATTGTTCAATTTGTTAGGATAGGCCCAACAACAATAATAAATGGTTGCAACAAACTACCTGTAGCCAAACACTTTTCTTGAAGTTGTTAACGGCAGTAATGTGCAGAATAATACCCTAGGCAGACGGGCAAAATCAATTATCATTCGTTCATAATTGAGATGTTGGGTAACTTGACTTTTGAAAAAATCAATTAGGAATGAATGATCATTGATTTTGTGAATTAAATTAAATTATTTTATGAATTAAAACGAAAGTCCTGTCAACATTTATGTTATTGACAGCATACTTTTAGTAACTCAAATTTAAAGGTAATGCGATTTTTGAAAAATTCAATTACGAACGAATGATCATTGATTTTGTCCGTCTTCCTGGGCTCTAGAATATAAGGTATTAAAAATACTATAGTCACATAATATAATATACATTGCGAAAATGATTTGCCAAAGGAATAATTGATGCATTTTTTTAAAATTACTAGAATCTAAAATTTCAAAGAATTTAAGACATTTCATGGCATCGAATGGAAACCATTTTTTTTATTTATACCATACTTTCAATATAAAATTATAAGCAATTGTTTCTGAATTTTAAAAATTCTTTAGAACTTAAGTTGTTATCTTCTAAAAGCGATGCTGAGACCTTTCCACCTAATTATATCTCTGCAATTGGATGATGTAAAAATTCTAACGAGCACTAACGAAAATGGCGTGGGTACATTTTTGTTAAAAAAATACTAATTTTTTGTTGTAGTAACTGCGTTAATTTCGCGTGGCGTAGTAATCCTACAATTACATTAAACAACCATGCTTGATTCAATTTTATCTATCAATCTACGCACTGCTTAAAAATTTGTTAACTAACTTCGGCATTAGGTTGTGTTTAGCCTGGAGTGGTTTGAAGTTTAGCGTTTGCGCGCGTAACCTCTTCAAAACTCATAAAACTTCAAAAAAACATAAAACTTGAAAACGTAGAAGTGGTTAAGCGCTGATTTGTGTTCAACTCGAAGTTGTTTCGAGCGGTTGATATTTCAATTTCAGCATTAAATATGTCCAATGCTGGTTTTTCTATATCCCAGATATCAAAATGGAACATGTTCTAAAAAGATACCTGTTGCACACAGACGATCGACTCCAAATTGGTAAACTTTACTCGATTTCAGTAAAAGTATTCCACTGGATATGAATAGAATATATTTTTAACATGCACTTTGGAAAATCGAATTTTCGTTTCTGCCGCGGTACAGCAGCGTTCGGATTTCTTTAAGGTCGGACATAAAAATGATACGTTTTCGATACTTTATTTTATATCGAATTTTCGTTTCGAAACGCAATATCGGTTAGTATTCTCATGTCTAATTTGTGGTGGTTTCTAGTGAGTAATTGTGGTAGTTTATGCTTTTTTTTGTTAAATTTATATTCATTTGAAAATATCCCATATATGGGTTTCATCATTCTGTATCTATTTAATATTGCTCTGAATACGTTTTGAATATGTTTTTGTAGATGTTCATTTATATCAATTTTATATCCTTAGAATATGTTCTGAATATGTTCTTTCAGGTACGTACAATTACCAATTACCATTATAAAAAGCATACGGAAAGAATATATATTTTGATATCAATTCATGTAATCAGAGATCATATTCTCTTATCGTCTGGAGCATATCGTGAAGATGGTCAAAACATGTCCTGTGTTTTGTGGGATGAAAATTCAAATTTTAAATTAAAAGTTTTCAAAAACAAAATTACAGTGTATCCAGAGAAAGATTTTATGCGTATTTTCAGATGGCATGTGCTGCTTTTGAGTGCATTTTACTTCTATTGCAACTTCATCCCATAATTTTCTAGATTTTGCTTAGAATAACAATTATTATTTTTCATTATCCCACATAGCCAGGCTGTTACGAATACCCTAAATCAGCTTACCAGTATCCATATCATCGAATATTTCTACAAATGTGGATTTACAAATTGTGACTCAATCAATGTACAACCGGTTTAACGCGACTGAAATCAAAAATTTCTCTCATTTAACCGCCTCTAAATGCTCTGGAACGAGTCGTAACGCACCGCTTTTAACCGCGTCATTACGAACACACGCATTTATTGCCATATCTGTGACGTTTTCAGCTGGTTACGAAGATTTAAAAAAATATATAAATTCAGCAATCAGATGAAAAATTATTGTATATTGCATGGAATTACTGTTTTACTGTACGGAACTCAAAATTACTGTCGGAAACAGTAATTACTGTACGGTTAACATCACTGATCCCACGGCATGCATAACGGCTCAGCGTCATATACAATGATTGCTGATTGGTTCAGATAAATTTTTAAAATAATTATGTTAGGAAAGGTATAAAAATTTTATTTGGGTTCGGAAGATAGGGAGGCAAGCATAAGATTATCGAAGCACCATTTTTCTTTATGAATAATAGTTTAGGGCAGAGGAGCTATTCAAACCAAACTTTTGCCAGTTTTACATAAGAACACTACAAATATTTTAGAATGTTAGGACACCGTTGGGGCTCTCATGGGGTAGTGAGAGAATTTGTTTCATGGCTTGTGAAGTATTCTCGATGGTTTTGCAATGGGCCAACCCACACGAGTATTCTTGATGCCGGTTTTTTTTAGAGAAGAAGTGAAAAGAAGCAAAGAGATATCTCTACACTTTGGAGAGATATCTCTTTGTTCCCTAGAAAAAAACCTTTTTGCATACTTTATTTCTTTTGCCGTTGCCAGCCTCCAATAATGCATAAAACTTCTGAGGAACAAATTTCTAGTAAATTTCTTAAAAAAAATTCCTGTAAATTTCTAAAAAATAATTAAGACCTTCCTACATCAGGTCGAGGTATCGTCGATTTTATATTCGAGCAAGAGGTTAATTGACCCGCAACATGTATCTGACTTCTGGTTTCTAATTTTCTATTCGATTCGTTATTTGTGTTAGAATATATTTAAATAAGGGAATAGGAAGAAATATCAGATTTATAGGAAGTAAATTTGAAAATATTGATTTAAGAAAATTTATATCTTTAAAATTATGAAGGTGATGTCAAGCAGATAAGGCCACACATAAAACTGAAAAGATGAAAATCAAAGGCGACAGGCAGTATTTATCTTTTTGGTCAGCTAGAATTATAAATGGAAATTATTTTCAACTTCACTGATTGAGGTTTTCTTTTCCATTGTCACAAAATCCAATTCCTAACCTAGCAAAACTAAAATATAAAGTTTATATTCCCCATGGTAACAATGTATGTAAATACATAGAGTATCTACTCAGCCCAATATGTATCTCAGTCGCAAATAAAAATCTAAAATCGTCATTATCAAGAATATGGTGGCTTGTGAAAACTTCTGTCAAAATGGAAATTCAACTAGAAAATTTCCATTCAAAATTAATTCTTAGAAGTTTTTCATATACAGCAAATGGTAGTATAAAAAAAAAGATTATTTTTAAAGAAATTAATAAAGAATAATAGTAGCCAAATTAACGGATTGGGACTGGTTTGTCCCTATTGGGAAGTATTTTGGAAACTTTCCCAAAATAGGGGAGATTTAATATAAATACGAGGGCCGTGGTATGTGAAGAAACTCATTTTTGATCAAGGAAAGTGTTGTGTGACACGCAATTTATTTATTTTGCTAAAAACAAAAATACGGTGGAAAAGAGCACTCACGGAAATTGTTATTAGTCAGCAACAGGCTGGATGAGTTTTGAAAATATAAGCACTGCCCCTGATTTTTCCCTTAAAATTTCGCACTAACAGTAAAATTTTTTAAACGTCAAAACAAGTGTTTTTTCCTTTTTGTTCGAAATATATGTACATGTGACTATGAGCTGCCTTGTCTGCGTCTGAGTAACTCAGTAAATAAGTTTATAAAGTATTTCTAATCAACAAGGAACCTTTATAATACCATAAAACCGGGATTCATCAGTAACACTTCTAATGCCTGATACAAATTAAAATAAAATTAATTTTTACAATTAATAAGAAGAAGAAACTGCAAATTTATTTTATTTATTTCAATAATAATGTTTATAGAACGGTGAAAATTTTGTACGTTCATTAACTCACTTCAGAAGCATTGTAACTACTTAATTTAGAACTGCAAGCTATTATTAATTATGATCCAAAGGAAACATATTGAAAATTTTAAACTCTACTCCTACATGTTGGCAATATTCGCAACAGGAAATAACTGCAACCGCTCATCACAAATTAAGACGAAGTTGATGGCTTGACTTCATACAACTTGAAGAGACGTGCAAAACCCATTAAGGAAATTGGTGGCGTAAACATAAAAACTTTGCTACCTCGGGGGAGAAATTTATATTTTCGTACAGAACGTAGTGTTCCCATGTGTAGTCACGGTAATTAATTTCTACCACACGAGTCTCGTTTATTTGGCTTTGCCTTATTTAAAATCAAGAAAATTGATAATAGCAGAGCATTAAACTGCAAGCGTTTTTCTTTTGAAAGAATCATAAATCCAAGTATACTTATTTACTAGTATGATGGTGAATATGAAAAATATATATGTATTTGTCTCGTCGAAATGATATTCAAATTTTCGCTATCATAAAGTTCTGTCCTTATTTAAGTCGTCTTTACTCATCATCAGTGCAAATCCTACAGACCCATCTGGACAAATTTTTCTCCATATCTTTGGAGTCCTCCTTTTTCGCAGTCTCGGATTTTACATGAATAATTTATGTTGCATGAATAAATGCAACTTATCCCAGAATCCCATGGCGGCAGACAATTTATGCGAGAGGACATTGCTACAGTGTCACTGTGGACGCCTCCGCTTAAGACATCATAGAAGGTGCAGCTTTGCTGGTTTCTGTTGCAATTGCACTCGAATTGAGAGCGCATTCTGATTACTATTATTGGTTGCATCGGTTCAGTGAACAAAAACTCTGGTCTCCATTAAGTTCTCTTGTGGAGGCAGGACACTACATTCGCGATGGAATTAATCGAGGCTACTGACACGAGTAAGTTTGTAATAAATTCAATCCTTCAGTACATTGTTCAGATATATATTAATTCCTTTTGGTCCAACAATTTAAGTTTCACATATGTATTTGAGAAGTCGTTACTTTTTTTTTTATATATATAAAGGAATATTAATACGGTCATATTTTGATTAGTTTGAAGCTTTGCTGATTTAGAGAGCGGCCCCATTCCACAAAATTGGAAGTGAACAAGTCTAAACACACTTATACTAATATTCTTGTTCTATTAGTACTTGTAGATTCTGTACCACAAAAATTATTTATCTTCTTCTCGGAAATTTTAAATTTCTCTAGATTTGTAGATTCAATGTACAAGTCTAAAATATTTTCTATACAAATCGGTATGTACTTTAAACATATTGTAGGTACAATGTAATGAAAATACAGTTTATTTGAATTGAAAAAAAAACATTTCAAGTTTTAATTCAATAGATCTAATTTTGGAAGTAGCATAGACTTTGTATGACTCGAACATGTAAAATCTTAGAAATTCAAGGAAAAAAAGGCATAGAAGTATATACGTATATTGAAAAGCCGAAAATTTTATGCATTTTGGAGTAAATTTTCGTTAAATCTAATTGCTGCACTACGGTTTTAAGGAAACTTAATTTTTCAATAAATGTTTCATTGTCTAATCCAAAAAAAAAAATTTATTCTCGCTCTATACAGGGTGTTTCATAATTGGTGCACCTAGCTCAAGGGTGTGATAGCTGAGGTGGAAACAAGCAAAAAATTATAAGGTGAAGGGAGGATAAGACGCGACGTTTCGGCGGTGGGGAGTTAAGATTTTTAGTACTTCTTCCATTTTACACCCTGTAAATATCTTGATATACACCCTATCACGGTGGGATTCATCTCAGATGATAGCAAACCGTCTACTCTTTCTAATGAATGTCCAATCATCCTTCTGTCACCTTCTGTCGGAAGTAGTAGTACGTCAAATTCAAAAAATTGGAAAAACATTCCTACATTTTTCAAATCTTAATGATTTTCCCGCCAAAATGCATAATAGTTATACAGATTTACAAACCCCGGAATGTTATCATTAATTTAACTAAGAACATGTACCTGCCTAAATGCAACCGTTTTTGAGATATTCACGTTTCTATGATTCATAATTTCATTAATTTTGCTACCGACGATGATCATCGCGCCTACTATTATGCAATTGCCCGCAAAATTAGCAAAAATTTTCGTAATTTCCGACGTAATTTCATTGAAATTACGCTAAAATGATATGATTTCCATTAAGTTTTTTGTACTGGAAATTACGTGATTTCGAGGTGATTTCGTTGAAATCACTCTGAAACAGCAAAATTACGTGATTTCGATGTAGTGAAAACGCCCTATTATCGACAATTCTCACATACTTCTTAGAATTATTTCGAAGCAAAATGTACTCTCGTACGCGAAAGTACACATTGTTGGAACACTACGAATAAAGAGCAGTAAAATATATATAAGAAAAATACGTAGAACAAATCGTGGTCACATCAATGAGATCAGCGAGTAGGTAACTGGTTCACCTCATAATACAAAACACAATTAAAAGATTGCTGCTTTAGATTTTCAAGCATACCACCAAATGATCAATCGCATCACGTTGGCTTTGCAATAGCCGAATAAACCTGCTACTGCAGTGCGAATTGATGATGAAAATTTTGATCAAAATTTCAAAATTTTGACTCGGGCCCAGATAATTCTAGATTTAGATTCTGTATTCAAATATGTAAATATCTTTTATTTCTGGAACATTGACCCTTAGACAAGACTACATTAAATTTGAATTCAAAAATAGTATTTAAAATTGTTTCAAATATAACTTTCTGAAAAATATCCATAATTTTTTTTATAAAAAAGTAAAATAAAATGTTACTGCTTTGTCTCGTTTTAATTTAGCCTCTTTTCTCATTAACTTCGCGGTAAACCTAGTGTACGAGAATTTTTCATGTTATACTAGAAAACACGCCGGAAAATCTCGCGGCACATTTAACAATCTTGCGCGGCACATTGATGTGCCGCGGCACACAGGTTGAGAAACGCTGACGTATACATAGGTATATCATTTTAGTATAAATATTTATTTTCCCAAAATACTGCTATCACCAAGTACGCTAACGAGCAACTTTTGATGCCTTCTGTTTCTCTATATATATATATGTATATATATATATATATATCGTTATTAGTTTTGCCTTCTTATGATCTATAGTACAGTTTTGGGCAAAATTTAATGATATTAACTATTAATTCTTACGATTAAAAGTATCAATCGTCAATCACGAACAGTGATTTACATATTTAATCGTTTAAAGAAATCATGTGAAATGATTAATGATTAATTAATCAAAAATAGTAATTGCATAGCACGATTAACTAACTACACTACACTAATGACGATTCTTTCCTACTCTGTTAATCTTAGCTCTTATAAAATAAAGAAGTTGTTTTTTAAGCATCTTCTATTAGCCTCTATTCTGAATTTGGTAGTTCAAAATCCAAAATGTTTAATTTCATAATTTTGGTTTTAATTTCTAACACTGTTTCCATGGTTATTTCATTGTTTTCATTTCATTTCATTACATTTTTTACTAATAACTAATAAACGTATCTTGAGTTACCAATACCTCGTTCACTTTTTCAAATTACCAAATCAATCGAGAAATACCATTAACGATTAAAAACTAAGGAGTACATAACGATTAATATCTCTCGATTGAAATTCATTATTATTATCGACTGACGATGAAATTAATTAAAATTATTTTCTTGAGATTAATTTTTCAATTATAATTATCAATTGTTAATTTAATTAAAAAATTTAATCAATTAATGCCCAAAACTGCTATAGTACATATAATTTTGAAAGCAATACGATGTTTGGGTTGTCAAATGTTATTTACTGCGTAAAGTTAACTATTAGTTACTATATTTTGTATCCTAATTTATATGTTAAAACTAATTAATTCTTAATTCATATACATATGTGTGGAAATGAATATATTTCAATTGAAAAAAATTATTTTCAGTATTAAAATTTTATTTTTTGAGTCAGGATCAGAAGTAATTTTAGCATTAAATTATTTCAATAGAGTTATGATTTAAAATATTTTTGGTAAAATACAAATTTTAAATCACATTGCATTGGAATAATGAAAAATGTAGACAAAAAGTGTTAAATTTTGAACCTAGAACCCATATGGGTCAATGTTTGATATAAGAATTATTAAAAAAACAAAAGTTGCATTTTGCCAAAAACATTTTGAATCATAGCGCTCTATCGAAATAACTTACTGCAAAACACTTTTAAAACTTGAAATTGTGTGCTTTTTCATTTATACTAGTAACGAACGCAACAAAAATATAATAGCATCATAATAAGCGGGTTTCTAAGCATTCTTAGGCATTTTATGCTTTTATCTAAACAATCAAACACTCAAATACTCGTAAATCCAAAAATACTTGCCATTCCTGTGATAGCTAAGAGATGACCGTTCGACACTATAGCTGTGTTCTTTTGTGTACCTTGTTCTAGAACTCCCATATAGTGGAGAGAACAAATTGTTCTGTCGATTGAAACGAACTATTTGAACTGTTCGCTTCATTTATACATCTTCTATGAAAATGTATGATACGTTCTTTGTGTATCTTTTGTTTTGTTCTGTTCTGCGGACACAAAAGAACACAGCTTATATAAAAACACAAAAAAATTCTAAAAAATTCGTACACGTTTCAAAGACTAAGAGCTACGAGCGAGTGACTAATAGCATAGATGGCACAAGAACTAGATGTCGCATAGCATACCGCAGAAAACTATACAGATTTTAAATGGCTGGTCCATTCCGAAAAGACCACAACATGTTTCTGAGGGAACAAATGTTGCTTTAACAGCAGTTTTGTATGCATTTGGCCGACTTCCTCAACATGGTAGATGCGGGAAAATATGAATCACTCGACGTATTAATCATCATTTATCTTTGCATGTTGCTATACAGCTCAGCATATTCGGTGGGTAGATGCACTCAGAGCGATCTTCATTCAATAGATGCAGGTATCGGTCGCTGTGGGGACTGGAGACGAGCATATTCTAACGATAGAAAGTAAAGGAAGGAAACCACCGTGCAAAATTCGTGTACGTCAATAAAGCATTTTTCTGCGGAAATATTTACAAAACGTCAGCAAGAGACAGGGGAAATTGTACATTACGAGGAAAACTGTTAAATTCGATAGGAAAATAAATATTAAGTTAGCATAACAAAAATTTACTGTCAGGGGTGATGAATTTAATAAGATTGTTTCCTTTCAAATTGCATTGCATTGCATTGCAAATTCAAATGCAAATTTTTGATTACATTGGAAATTGTAAGATGTTTCAAAAAATTTGCAGCGAGTGATGTGATCATTGCTTGATTTACTCGGCTCAATTCGTTGAAAAATGGGATACGGGAGCAGGCCTGCCGATACGCAGATATAGGCTGCAATAATAGCATGGGCAGACCTGCTCCTGAATTGTATATCTTTGCATAAAATTAATTTTTTTTCCACTATACGTGCTCTTTATCCGTATTGACTAATCGTAGCCACAGAATTTGTTTGATATGAAACTGATACAAAATTAGAAATTTTCTAAAATTAGCTATAGTTTCATGTATAGCATATACCTTGAAGCTCTGTATGGAGCACTTTCTACGGTACGCCATATGTGCCAATGGACATTTGTAGCTTGCAGCGTATAGCTCCCGATGTAGAAAAGTAAACTCAAGCGTAAGCATTAAACGCCGGCGTCAGAAACACACTCTGCCCATAATACGAAAATCGTCCCGTTGAACTTTTACATCTCGCTCTACAGTCCAGCACCACATTGTGTTTCCCAATTCAATTCAGCGCGTAGGTGAGGTGGCTCATGACCCCCCGTGACCATCTCCCTACTCGTTTGATTAGAGCATGATGTAACTTAAACATCAATTTCAACAAAACTTTAAAGCAACTAAAAGTATTCAATCTCTACAATCTACAGTGTTTAATTCAGGACATCTCCAGACTTCGATCCAGGATACAAGCTGGCATGCAATGAACACTAATTTTTCTCCTAGGTAAGAAAAGCGTAGAACAAGCACTCCTCCAGAAGTAGCATAAAATTTCAGAAACGTATTGGATAGCTTTTGTGGACTATACTGAAGTCTTCGGAAGGGAATAGATGGTAAAATTGTCAATTTCCTCAATCATTAAAATTCAGGAGACGCGCTATTCCTGCTCTGATTTGTTGGCATAAAATGGACTGAGCAAATTTAAGCCATTTTCCTGCTAGTTTTATCGTACAGATGACTTTTGATATGAAAAAAAAAACCTAAAAGCAAACAGACTGTAAATCTCTCCAAATGAGGTGTAGTTTCATTAGCTGTCTGTCGAGTAGGTTGTGTGTATTCGAATAGGTACACAAATCCTTTTCATACTGAAAAGGGTAAAAAGAAAAGGGTTATAATCCCCTCTAACAGTTAGTAAATATTTTAAATTCTCCGTTCGTTCTGAAATTTAATAAAAACTTTTCAAGTTTCATTTGCAGCGAAAAAGGATATATGGGGAACGCAACTATGGACAGAGGTGCTTAATCCGCACATTTTAATTCAAACTTTTCTACAACGATAGTATCACTGGTATAGACCATGCATGAAAGCTTATTTCATCTGCCTGTGGCATATGAATTCATCACGTAGGTAAAAAACAATCCAAAAACCCAGTCAACTGGCAACAATAAAAAATTAATTCTTGTTTGAATTTCCATCTCTGACGTGAATATTCTACAAAACTAACTAAATACTTTTCCCCAGAATATGAAAGAATTATTTTGCCGACAGGTAATTTAACAATTGTGTGCTATTGAAGTGTTTCTATTTCTGTAAACTACTAATAAAATTTAAAACAATATTTTTGTTTATAACATAAATAAAAGGTTACCAATCTATTCAAATATGTATGTATGTGATGATAGTATAAGGACGGCATCTGTAGCTTTACCGGCAGGACCAAATTTGCTTAGCAGCTTTCAGTTCACGACAGAAAATTTGTATACTGAAATGTTTCTGCTATAAAATATGCTTGTAAGTCCTCCGACTTGACAAGTTCATTGCAAGCTCCTATTGTAAATCTGCAACTACATTCTCCTAGAGAGAATAGCCTTTAGTAATTAACTGAACCAAATAAGTGAGACTAATACGTTCCCTAGCTTCATGGATTAACTCCAATAGATTATTTAACCTCTTATAGCTGGATAATGTCATTCCCTAACTACCTTGGCATTATTTTGAACTCTACTTTAAACTGAAGGATAAACATTGATGGAAGCGTCAAAAAGGCTTTTTATGTCTGCAACAAAATTGAAATATGAAACGGACATGAGCTCCAGTATCGTATACTGCCCACTAGATATACAGTTGTATTTTGATGTGGTGGAATACTATTTAAAAATGGACTCATCTAAAAAATCCAACAAAAGAAAAATTAACGACAAGAGGGACCTGCCACAGCAGCTCTGTGCTCATTTACAATACCGGCAATGGAAACCATACTACGTCTCCTGTCTTTGGAACTTCATGGCTTAAAAAAGTATATGTACAGGATTAAAAAAGACAGGCTGTTAGGTAACCATGAATCACGGTTACATCAGAATACTGATCTAATTCCTGAGGACAACATACAGATGGTCACAGATTATAATTTTCCGCTGGTTAATTTCAAGAAAGCTTTCACTAGCGTTTGTAAAAAAAATGGCAGCTCAATCCACTGATTACACAACTCGGTATATTTTGGAAAATTATAATAGAACACTTGAGCTGAGCAAATTTTTTGATTTGAAATGTTTCAAATGTTTCTAATGTAAAAACAGTTTTCATGAAAATTTCATAAAATGCCTGGGGTTTCTAATTTCAACCCTTTATCGGCTAGCTCCAATTGTGCTGCTAATAAGGCATCTGCAAAAGGAGATAGTGATGCGCAATCTTCCAAGAGAGCGTACAAATAAGGGAAAGGCTGTAGGCTATATATAATTCGTACTGAAAAAACACATCTACTTTGATCCATGATGATAGTGCGCGCTTAGGATGAGGTCTGCACATATAAAGTCTAGTAGTCTGGGCTTGGAACTAGCACTTTGGTATGCTATAAGATTAATGGCTGTAGTCTCTAGGCTCTCCTAATTTGAAGGGCGAATCACAACCTTCACGTCGTCCGCTGCCGTCACTTTTTGTGCTAATATGATTAAGCCCGAATGGAGCTAACAATCTAGTTTAAGGATTCTGCGTGGTGAATCCACTGGTAGTAAGTATGGCCATATGAGATCATGCATTACGAAGCCATACCAACTGGCTAGCCACATTGCTAATTTTGTACCACTTGGGTTGAAGAGTCCTAAATAGTTCTACTGTACAACATGGAGAAGACCCTTTGATGGAAGCATCGTGGTGGTTCTGGTAGCCCATATGCGGGCAGAGAGAAATGTATGAGCTTTGCATGACTTAGGCGGACATTTTTCTTTAAACATAGAAATATATCCTTTGAAGAAATTTCATACTCCGCTAAGGATATGAAGGATGGTCGCTTATGGATGTATGCTTGATATTTCGCTCTCGGCATGGAGTTGCGCTAAATCAGCCGGATGCCATAATCCACAGATCGGCAGACATTTTAGATTCGGACAGGATATACTGTCTCTCATGAGGGTGCTGAATGTCGCATTGATACTAATCCGTGCATTAAGACAGAATCTATGATGCCAATGAAGAATTTAAGTTATAGTTTTCCTTCAGTAATCAGAAAAATTTCTCTTAAGTCCTGAACAGTATATTTGGATCATTAGATTATGGTGAATCATGGATATAAATAAAGTGTGAGCCAGAGCATATTCAACCTATCTCAATAGCCAAGCAGATATCCTAGCTATAAATAACGTGACCTGCAATCGAAATATATACCGACTTTGAAATGCACTTAGCTCACCTGTGCCGTATTAATCACTGGCCTTTAGGTCTCTATTACTAGGTTACTGTCTACTATATAAGTGGACATAATTATATACATACCATCAAACAAGACTACGTGGACAGCCTTTCTATAAAATGTTTAGCTGGTTTGGCAGAACGATCCATAGGTAGATATCTAGAATTAGTGAAGACGTTTATTCACATACTTGCTTGTAATCGGCCTATATAAAATAGGGGAGTTTACAGAAGCATCTGAAGACAATGCTACAACCCCAATATAAGTCTCAAGAAAACAGGTCCCACGGTCATTTACAATACAGCTTGCTCATAACACGATTTTGTGTCTTTGGCAAACATGACGGGTGCACGTACGGGCCTAAGGAAACCATACACGGTCACGCATGATGGCCAACTAGAGTAGGGCAACGATATTATCACACAGATTTGACCATGTGTGTGCCTGTTTAACGGTGTGATACGCAGTCTATTTTTTAGAAGAGCAATTTGAATATTTTTGTTTATTTCCATTTGTTTTAATACTTTTTGCATTTTGCTAATAGTCCAGTCAGTATGGGCTTTTGCCCTACAAAAGGTGGGGTAGTTGTGATTTTTACATATATTATTCAGTTCCGGGCCCCGATGAAAAATCCAATTTTAGACCCGTGAGGGGGTCCGCGCGGTTTGCCATCTTGGATTAAAGGTATCGAAAATTGGTTTTTTTCAAAATAATTATTCAATCGTTGATCCTACGCCATAAATGTAAAAATATAAATTTAAACAAGACAAAATTCCCTACATTTTTTGTAAAAACGCTTTTTATGTAAGTCGGATGTGTAACGAGTTACAGAGACGGAAACGTGAACAATCTTCCAAAAAAATGTATACATATAGTACCATTTATACAGGGTGTTCCGTCCATGGTGGTCCATAGGACAGGAGGTGATAGTAGTCACCTATTCAAACAAAAAATTGTATGGCAAGGTGGGAGCGGCATCTCAACCGTTTCGAAGTTACAGGGTGATTAAGAAAATTCGGTAGTCTTTCACACAAGACCCTGCATTTTAAAAAGTGCAGAGTGTACTGCCAGTTCCAGAGCTTATTGTATAAAGACCTTCAGAACCTTGCCAACGAAAGCTCGACTAGCCCCGTACTTCTGTTCCCTCAAGAGTTATGGTGGGGTAAACTAGACACAATTTATTCTCTTAGTGACTGAAAACATGTAATTTAAAAAGAATATCGTCTAATTTCGGTATTTCATGAATGCTTATGAGCTAATAACTGTTTAACGGCTACAATTAAAATATTATTATATTATTATAAATTGTGTGGAACTTTTTCGGGTAGGTCAACATATTAAATTCTTTACGTTTTTTTTCGTTTGAAAATCTAAGTTGGATAAAATTTTGGTTCCGAAAATCAAAAAAGCAATCAATACTATGACTAATATATGAATTTGGGTCTTTTTTAACAATAAAAAATGGCTGAATTAAGTTCACAGGTAACAGTGGAACATTTCAGTCATCAAGCATTGGATTGAAAATGAAGGCTTGGAAATATTATAGAATAATATACGATTGGAATGATACTTGACAAGTGTCATGCTTTTTATAGGCGTATATGATCAGATAAAACAAATAAGAATATCTTGTGAACAAGTATATACTTTATATGTTAATTGCTTTCCATTTCTTGGTAAACACTCATCTAAACAAGAATGGAAATTAATCAAAACACACATAAAAAGCTCCGCGATTATTCATAAGAGACATGTGCCTATGAAAATTGGCTTTCCATTGTGTAAGAGTGGAATGAGAATTTTCTTGATTTAAGGAGGAAATAATAACGAAATATTCTTTGTTGCCTCGATAATCTTCAACACAAAAATGTTTGCGGATTAATTTAATTTCACCAAAAATAACATTTCTGCTTATTTACATGCTCATTTAGGTAAAAATGGAGTTCGTTGCTACGCTACAAATGATTTCTAAATGGTGATAAAATGGTCTTAAACACCCAAAATTTATCTGGCGAAATTTTTCCTTAAATCGAAAATGAATAGTTTTTATTTTTGAACTACTTGAAACTTATGTATATGCCCTGAAATATATGTAGATCCTTTTTAAGAACTCTTTGCAAAGTAGATCTTGGAATATGCAACATGCCACTCGTCGCGACGTTCTGCTGTGGTATGATATAATTAACACTTGTTTTTTTACCTTATTATTTATTTAATTTAATTTATTTCTTAGTTCACTTTACGATAATTTATTCCATTGAATTGATGTACACAACGTGTGACCAACGACAAAGCTCACTTCCGACACCCCTCTGATTCGCTAGTTCCAGTACAAGTTACCCAATTGGTAGGGCTAAATTCAAATTATTACGAGTGCAAATTATATATTTTTATAACTCAAAATGTAAAAAAAAAATAATAATAAAAAAAACCACTCTTTTAATATTTAATCTTTGTTATTAGACTTTTACATTAACCGCTGTTAAAAAGCTAACTCTGACGAATTGTACTAACCATTTCAATTCATTTCACTCAAGAAAATCCTATAATAATAAGGTGGAATCTACAGCTGAATTGATTGGAAAATTAATTTTACGGGCATATTAAGAAGGGAAGGGCTTGTTAAGCAATTCCTGGGAGAAATTGATTGAATATATAACCAAAATAGCTCTAGAAAGAAAACAAAATAATTATTGTTTTACTGTTTTAAGCCAATCTATTAATAGTATTTTAGCCCTTTAAAAGATATATTTAATATGTACGGTAGCATTAAGTTTTTTTTACTCTACAAAGTGAACCAAGACGTATTAGAAAATTTCTTTGGTTTAATAATAAATAGAGGTGGCTCAAATAGATACCCATCAGCTAATGAAATTATTCACATATTGTCCCGAATAATTTCAAATAAAATGTTAAAGTCTATTTCTAGCAATAAATTGAAAAATTGTGAGGACGATAATGAAGAGATTATCATTGTGAATGTTTTGAAAGAAATTGAAAAAATCAATTAATATAATTCTCCCAGTAATGTACTGAATAAAAGTGAAGAAGTTAATCGAGAAAATGAAGAATTGTAAATGCATTAAGATGATTCTATTGTTGATAATACAGATCCAAAAATAAAGGAAGATGATGCTAACTCTTAAGGTCTTTCGATGAGATATTCTCGAAAGTCTTGTCACGCGCAAGGACAATTTCTCTGAAATATCTTAAATGCATCTAGCAGCTTTTAAACATATATTTAAGAAGACACCACATATCATTAACATTAAGGCATAGAAGAAACAAACCGATCAGCCATTTTTTTTTCTACATATCATTCCTGTTTTCATTCAAATTTGTTGATGTGCATTGAACAAAAATTGTTTGTGGAGTACAAATTTTTTTAGTAAGTAATACCAGCAAATCTTCACATTCAAAACTTAAAATAATTAAAAAATAATAGTACTATGCAGCAATTCTATACAAAACGATCACCTATTGGACACCACCCATTCGATTTCTATGAAATTTTAAGAATGCGTTAAGTATAAAAAAATATTGGACCCGTCTTTTTTTGTTTAGCCTGCCGACTTCTGGTCTGGGATATAGGGTGACTCAAATTTTAATGTTTTCATTGGCTAATTACTTACTCGTTTCTTTTGTACGATATTTCAAATTAATGGTATTAAATGGAACTTTTCAAAGAAATAAAAACAAAATAAGTAAAAAAAATATATTAAAAAAAAAACATTCTTACTCATCGCTCCATTTTGATTTGGTTTGTTTTATTACTGTAGCCTTTCGACCCTTTTTTTTTTTACAAACTGTCTCGATTTTTCCTTTCAACTCTCTATATTTCCTCAGCAAATTAGAAAATTGTTTGCGTTAGTAACATACTGTTTTTTCTCTTTTTCAAACATTGTTTATAGAATATATTTGTGGGCGCAATATTTAGTTCTTGCTCTAAAATGGATAAATCCTGTAATTACACATCCGAGACTGTAAACCTGCTTCCATAAGTTTTCCCTGAAAAATTAACATTTTGACAGATTGTCAGATAAACAATGCTCAATAATTTAAGATTCAAGTAGCCAAAGTCCAATTTTAAAATCTCCAGAAATCGATACCTAAAATATCCCTAGGCAGAACCAAAAACCAATATTTAAAGCCAACATCGAAAATTCAAATAAAAAAAAAAATAAATAAAATAAAATTATAACCTAAATCATTTCCAAAATCTGACTTCATTGATTTAATAATTTAATACCGAAATAAGAGAAAATAAGAATCACAATGAAAATGTTCTGAGAAAAAAAATTCAAGTACATTTCTTCAATGTACCCCACTAGAGGCAAAAGTTCCCATTCATCATCAGCAGCCATACGGCAATCGATGACAATGTTGCGAAAAATATTCTATTTGCAATTTGTTTCCTTTCCCCCCTAAAATTTCAGTTTCAAGATCAACGAACCCCCCGCATCACTTGTGTCTACGGTATTACCTTCACAGCTAGTTAAAATTCAAATTCAAAATATCTAATATACTTTGAAAACCCGTACAATTCCTACTCTATCGGTTTACATAATCATAGAAAACAGGATCCAGTAATAGCACCTATAAAAATTATCATTCCCACAAAATCTCCAAATAAATTCGCATCCTGCAGCATCTTATTATTTGTGAAGTATTTCATTACTTAATTAAGTAGTACTCACAAATTTCTATGCAGAGCGATTGATGTACAGATGATGTCAAAGTTAAAATGCTTTTTTAATCAATTTTAGCCCAACTTTACGTTTTCGCAACATATCTGTATTTACAATGATTAGAACTTAATAATAACTATGGCGAGATATTCCCGCACATTCTTCTCACATACCTTAGTCAAAGATCTTCTATTTGTTGGATGGTACATTAATCTAGCCAAAACAAAACAGATACATAAATAACTCAAAAAGTAGCGAAAAGATTGTGTTGCCTCATTACTACAACTATCGGAACTGGCAGTACAATTCCCGCAAGTCAGGAAGTGCCTTTCTAGGCCAACCGGGTTACGATACTGCACTGGAATCTCACATAAAACTAAGCTGCATTTCAATTTAATGTTAAGACAGTACTGCAATGAATCGGGGAAATATACCAAATCCATTACATACCGATTGCAACCCATAAAAACATTGACTGACCCACTTTCAATCGACGAATGGGCATATCCAACTGGGAGAAACAGGACAATCAGCCTGACCCTAGTGATAAAGGGATATATGCTTTCCTCAGAATGCACTCGACTCAGAAATCGTTTTACTTATCTTCCTCATTGTGATGGAGTATTTACGCCTTAATAGAAATATCTAATACGCATTCTACGTGCCATTTTTTTTTTTATAATACAATACGAATACAAGCTTGAAAAATGGACGCAATATTAATTCGAAATAATTCAATTGAAATATTTTTTCTTGTAGAACTCACTTTCACCTTTAAGCCGAATTTTTCTATTTCACTGAAAGGAATTAAAATCGGTTCTATCAGAAAAGGGAGTGCGAAGGAAGAAACAATTTCCGGGGCGTAAGCTCAGTAAAATTTTGGCAGTCAGTTTGAATTTCCTGCAGTTCTCATTACCGGAGCTAATAATGGAAATGAAATCAGTCAACCCCTAAATGCTAAAAAGGGTGAAAGCCGGCGACTATTTTATAAAATATGTTAAAGGAAATGATTGAGAAATGGGGTGTAAAATTACAGGAATGGTAATGAAAATTAAGCGTATTCGTTTTATGCGGTCTGTGATTATTTTGAAGAAAGAAAACGATTATTAAAAAAGTATATTTGCAAATCAATTCAATAGTCTTGGAGTGTGACCTGAGTATTTGGAAATTGTGTTTTCGATATCGACTTCGGTTGCCAAATGCTAACGTCTATTCAAAATTATTGAAAAATCCGTAACAACATCAAAAGATTGATTGATAATTTATGGCAGATGGATTAGTATTCCGTCAGTTTGGCCGATAAACCAAAAATATATAAAAAAGAGAGCGAATATATTGCGCCTCCATATATTCATTCGCTTCATATACCACAACAAGTCCAGTAAAGTTTACATTTTTGTATTGGGTAAAGATGGTGTCATCAACCGAACCTAAGCTATTCATTAAAATATCAATATTCACTACTCACTTCACTTCACTACTCAATTTAAAATAAGTATGGACCCACGAACAGAGTCACATGTGTTTTAGCTTTTCGTCTGGTCCAATTCGCGGAATTAAATTTGGTTAATGGATAGATAGAATATAGGAAGCAAACTAAGGTTGAATGCACGTCGTTTGTGTTTTTTTAGAAGAGCTTCAGCTTTTACCTTAGCACGATACTGGTATAAATATTGACATAGAAGGAGGTTAAAATATATTCAAATCTCGAAAGATATCCTAAGATGAGATGCAGCGTTTTCACAAGAAATGAAAATAAGATAGTGGGTTAAGTAATGATGATTGCATGAGGCAGGAAAAGAGATCGAGTTACCCTCGAAATCTAAGAATACAAGATTTCTGAATAAAAATATTTAAAATAAAATTGCCAAACACAAAATCCTGTAGCATAAAATACATAAACTAAAACTCCCCAAATTCCATGTTTCTAGATAGAGTCATTCAATGAATTATGCATAATTTTTCCTTGAGATTTCGTGCTTGGATAGATAATTTTTATTAGGAAATCATATTAAATTTTATTGTTCTATCGTTTTTCAGATTGAGGAACTTATGAGGATTGAAATGCGTGATGCAACTTACTAAAGTGGTAATTAAAATGTCTGGCTGACGCTCTGACGAACATAAGTTGCACCCTCTATCACCACTATGTACAATGACAAATAAGGTAATACTAATTTCAAAGAACTGTAAACAATCAAGTGAGAAATTTATAGTGAAATTTTCTTTCGGGTTATTCTTTTTTTAGAAATTTACAATGAGATTTCTCTTGTTTTTTGCAATTTCGGTTGCCGTGAACTCGGGTAACTTAGCTACCTAATATCGGAGACAGATTTGCGGTTCTTGTTCTAAATAGGAGGTCATCAGAATAGGGAAGTCAGTCATAGATTGACCACAAGGAACAATTTATTAAACGAACAATCTTACAAATACGCAAACGCATTTTTATCGACGGATGTGAATAGTGTGGGGGACGAATTGAAAATTGAATAGTGCTTTGTGTCGTGTGAATATATGTAAAAACACAAAGACACTAATTAAGCAACAAGTGAAGTGATACGTCAATTTGCCGACGGCATTTTGACACTTCGTGAAATAATTTTGACAAAAGCGAAAAACAATACTCAATTGAAGTGAACTTTTAAAACTATTAAAAACAATAATAAAAAGTGTTAAAAGTGAAGTAAAAATGCCTAGCGAAGAACACATTTTTAGTGCTGTGAAAGCCAACGTCAGAGATATGTTGGCCTATGGAAACAAACGGAATATACCAGACAATATCATCAAATCTCTCGGAAAACGAATGTTGCAGGGAAGAAAGCAAGCGTCATTGGGAAGCAAAGAGCCTTCAACTTCATGAAGCTCAACCGAAGGCCCGTCCGAGGAGATGTCTGAGGATGACACGGAAATGAGCACGGACCAGAGCGAATACCAGCAAGTAGGGAACAAGGGACGAGCACGGAAAGATCCGGCTAAGAACGTGGAATCAGTTAAAAAGGTTAATGCAGCTGACCCAAGTAATATCAGCAATTATTATCAGGCCCTGCAAATGGAGAACAGACATGTTTACGAAAGCTTGTAATTCCTGGATGGAACCACCAAAAAATGTTTGTGCAAGTAGCTTGGTTCCTGTAGGATCACTAAACAATTTGAAATGCAGTAATTAGTTCTAAAACTATAAAACGATATGGGAAAGGTTCACACCATATGCTTCTATACTAGGTTGATGTAAAATTCCCGTATTATTTATTAATATTGCAATTTCAGCACGTGTGTAATGGAACAGTTGCTGTAGAACCGTTCACAAGCCACATGTGATGATGCTAATTTGGTGGATTATGTTAGTGTAGCGGTATATTAAAATCAGAACGATTTATATTCACATTTCGACTTAATAAAAATTTCATATGCAGGTTATCTTAAGTTCTCTAATTCACAACGAAGCACTTATCTACAGTAAATCTAGGAAATTCTTCAAAATTATAATTTTAATGCCATTTACAATTTACAATTTTCATCAAACAAAGGATAATTCGAAAAATAAATATCAAACAAATTAATTCACTTTATTAATGAAGGAACAAAAAAATCACTTGACCACAATAATAATTAAATTGTATCTATATACAAATTACACTTTTACCCAAAGAAATAATCGCCTATGAGCTTACGCTTACCGTAGGCAGATTGTAAGCCAAATTGCACGATTTTACACAAGTAAAAAACAAACTCAAAAAATTGCAAAAAATTGAGCACTTGAAAATATACTTGCTGACATGATCTGGACTATTTGACACTCGAAAAATTAAGAGAGCGATCCATGCAAATGCTCGGACTTATATGAACTGACATCTTTTGTTGTGGAACCCGCAACCATAATGTAAATTGCTCAGAATGTATTATTTCTCATCAGGTGTAATTTATCTCATTCGATGAGGAATATTAACATCTATCTTTTTTCATCAAAAGACCTCCATCATAATATAATTTCACTGAATGAAAATTAAAATTCCAAATTGTGCTATAACATGGCGCAATTAAATTCTTGTCATCCATGTTGAGAAAATTCGATGTGGAACGTATTTTTGTCCATCTCACTTCCACTTGCTATCTCTTTCCTTCCCATTAGTTATATGAGAAATCAAAAATATTAAATATCTTTTTTGTTGAGATACTTTAGCACTTTTTTAATACCTTTATCAGATTCTCGTAAAAAAATACCCCGAATTCATGTGCCATATGTTGACAATATATGAATTCTGACAGTTCCGCGGTATTTATAAAATTCTTTTGACGGTTTTGCGGTCGCGAGTTTTCCGTGTGTTTTTCCGTGGAAAGTGAACTGCTAATGCAAAGGTAAGCTATTCAAATTGTGTTTTATGCATGATTGTGTGTGCTTAATTTATACGAAAATTCGTTTTGTTTACGACATTTGCTATCTTAACTGGATTTTTTGTGAAAAATCTTTTTAATTACTCATAAGCATCGGTTTTCTAGAGTTGCTAGTTTTTGAAAACCTTTAAAAACTCGAATTTTGAGTAAATTGCTTTCCCTTGTGACAAATGCCAAAGGTGAAAATTTACGTGTGATTTTCCTGCAAATAGTTCGCGGAAAAATGTTTTGACATAAATATTGTGTTCTATGACTCTTTTTCAATGATTGGTATAAATTTCAAGTGAGAGACATTGAAATTTAGCCAATTATTAATAACTTTCAATTTCCCATAGTGTTGTTGTTGTGTTTATGTAATGTAATATAATGTAATGTAATGTATTTATGTTTACAATGCAAGGAGAAATTGAATAATTTGTAGTTTTCTCATATAAATTTAGCATTTAGCATTTGTTATTCTAAGTAATTCATTATTTGCTAAATTTAATTAATTTATTTTCTTTTTATTTCAGATGATTTCTTATGTGCACCAATTCTTCGTGGGAGGAATATAAGCCAGTCGATTTCCCTGGCTTGTACTTAAGTTAAGTACTTAAAATTGGTTTGACTTATTCTAATTGGGTATTTCTTTCTTTTTAGATTCATGCATCGCTCAACAGACATGTTATCCAGCAAAATCAGTGGAAGTAAAGGTAAGCAGACCACCACCTATCATTGCCCACGGACTGAACTACAAGGAGTTCAACAGGACACTCAACATATTGGAAAACACGACAAAATTCTTTACTAAGATGGTTGCTAAAATCAGGGTAGATTCCTACACTCTCACCCCAAAAGAAGGACGTAAAACAACACTCGTGCTGAAAGGATGTCAGCACACCTTCAATGAAGAAGAGGTCAAGGTCGCTCTTGAAGAAAAGCTTCAAGGAATTAAAATAAGGAGCGTCGCAAAACTACAGACTACTCCCAGCAGAAAATCGGGAAAAGAGATCATTGCCTTCGATGCCCAATACAGCATGAATAAGATTATGAGGATGGGCCGCCTTCTTGACCAGATCTTTCATTGGAAAAATATCTCACTAAAGCAGTGGCACAATGTAAGCGGTGCCAGCGTTTCGGACATGTCGCCAGCAACTGCGCCCAACACTATCGCTGTGTAAAGTGTGAAAAACTTCATGAACCCGGAGAATGTTCCCGTATTAAAAATGATGAGACAACGAAACCGTACTACGTCAACTGTCAAAAGGAAGGACACCGAGCGAACTATCGAGAATGCCCCAAATGCAAGGAGGTAACTGCAATCAAAAATAAACGGCGGGAGCAGCAGAAGCAACGAGGAATCAATAAGAAATTTCGTCAAGCCAGGTAAAACCTTCTCGCAAATTTTAAATAATAACAAGTCTACTAACAGAAACAACTACACTAACATTCGTAGAATCCCACAAACCCCAGCGATACCAAAATCAGCCCCAAGAGTAACACAAGCCCCAAGAACATCATAAAACGAGTCAGATAACTTCTGCACTCAGGAGGCAAAATCCCTTTTCGGGTGTGATCTATTCACACTGAAGTGGAAAATTAATAATTTTATTCCTCAATATAGGAAGCTCACTTCTCTAGCCGAACGCCAAAGTGCTTATCTTCAATTTGCTGTCGGTCTATGTCTAGGGTAATAAGCAAATTGAAGATAATTACATTGAACTGTAGCTCACTTGTGCGGCATTGCAAAAGAATAGCCCTTAATTCGTTCCTTGCGGAACAAAAACCTAACTTTGTCCTCTTATCTGAGACACACCTAAATCCTCGCCACAAACTAGTCTTTGAGAAATTCTCAACTACCTGTTCTGACAAAACTGACTCAGCCTTGGATACAGCAATACTAATTCGGGATGGGCTTAAATTCGAAGAAATTAAAATGAAAATCCACACATGCTTTAACACGAGTTAAACTACGTTCGATTTACACCATCTTTTCCGAAAGTACTCTTATATATATGTCGATGGGACGACCTTTTATTCTCCGCTTACCTTAATGGGAACTAAATATTACTTAATCTCAATTTAACCACAATTAGGTGCTGCTCTAAGTGACGCGCAATACATGTAAATCTGACCTAAAAAAAGAAAATGGTGATTGGATTGGCGAATTTTAGGAAAATGTCAACAGTTTTTAGATACTGTAAAAAGATCAGCAAACAATGAAATCATTGAGCAAAAGTATAAGACGGCGTCTTGCAAGAACCCCAACTTTTTTCCGTTTAATAAAGTTTGATCTAAAATAAGCAAAAAAGCTAGAATTGTGTTAAGACCAATTCTTATGACACCCTAGATGAATGCCCATATGAAATTTGCTTTGGTCACCCATCTGTGCAAGTTTGATTTTTGCGGTGGATTTTCGCATATATTTCTAGAACGGCTCGTCGAACAGAAAAAATGATTATAACCAATTTCATAGGATTTCATATTCTGTAGAACTTTTCGATACAATAAAAACGTCTAGGACTCATTGTTGCCACAGTATACGGAAAAATCATAAACTTTTATATGGCAACACGAAGAACACGTTACCCGATTTATTCCATTATTGAAATTTTATTTACTATTACTATGAAAACTCTATGTACCAGATTTCAGCTCTCTATCTCAACGCATCCTCAGGCAGTGTCCAAATATATAGTGGAAAACGAAATTTTTATATGCCAACCCCATGAAGGAGTTGCCCGATTTGTCTCATTTTCGAACTTAATTTTATGTTTTGTTAAAGTTCGTGTATAAAATTTCAGCTCTCTAAGTATACTCGTTCTCGAGCTATCGTGCGCACGGACGGACATGCAAAAATCAAAATAACTTTTAATATTATGAATGTGTGTCCAATCCATTTTGCTCTACCATCATTATTTCGAGATGTTACAAACGGAATGACAAACTTTGTTCCGTCGGAGACCACAAATTAATTAAATTAAAACTCACCAATTAAATATCCCACGATGATATTTTCCCACTGTGCCGCAGCAGCTAAAAAATAAACAAAAAAGGCATTCATAAAAATAATCAACAAATGAAAGTCTCAGATCATTCATGATCTGCGACTTTAATTAAAACTATACTTACGCTACATCTCATGAATTAAATCGTCCCACGATGTTTCAGCCATCCTAAGGGACCAAAAATCTAAAAAAAAAAAAAAAAACATTATTAATAAATATAAATAAATATCATAACATGTCAAACTTACCTCCATCAAACAGCTGCTATGAAACCTTTGACATAATCAAAATGGCAGCTCATAGCATAGAGAAAATTATTCTCACTAGACTATGACGTCACTTGGGACCAAAGGTACGAATTTTAGCAAAATGACGCGAGCGTCATTGGCAACGCCACCGGCAGACACAATTTCTATTGTGTTTCTGCCTATAAATAGCGAGCTGCTGGGAATATCAGATCAGTCGCATTTTGAGCAGTCGCCAAGACAGACCGGCAGTGTTAAACCGAAATTAAGTCTTGTTTAACAAATCTAAGGGAGACATTTGAGCGCGATATACTAATTCCTATTTAATTATTTTTATTATTTTATTTTTTCAGCTTTATTAGCAGGCAGAATAGTTGAAGCCTAGCGTTTTTTCATATGAGCAGATCAAGTGAAGCTCACATTACTACCCATTTTTAATAGAATTAAAATTAATCGATAATTCTATTTTTCAGGGTAAAAAGTTTCATTTTTTTTTTATTATTATTTCATGTATTTTTGAACTTTGGTTGAATTATTATTTTCTTTATTTAAATTATTATTTTCTTTGGTTGAATTATTTTCTTTATTTAAATTATTATTTTCTTTGGTTGAATTATTATTTTTCTTTGATTGAATTATTATTTGTATCAGTTGGATTTTATTATTTGGATTGAGTAGCACTAAGGTCTAGGTTAAGAGAATAGTTGTGAAGAATAAATTGAATTATTGACATACCATAACCAACAGTTTTTTCAGTCTTATCCTTCCAACCGGCACCTCCCCGAATTTTATGATTAAACCCATATTGGGATTTAACAAACTTAGTATACCCTATAGATTTCATCTAGGGTATAAAAATGACTAACGTTACTACGCTACACAGGTCTTTACTATGCAAAATCCAAATGTATGTACTAACAAGGAAGAACGAAATTCCAAACTATTGCCGAGTCAAAAGTTAAGGAAGGAGTTGCCCGGTTGTCTAATTTACAAACTAAATTTTACTATTTTTTTCAAGTCCGTTTACAAAATGTCAGCTCTCTAAGTATACGCGATCTCGAGTTATCGTGCGCACGGACAGATGGACAGACGGACGGACATGCAAATTTAATATAAATTTTAATATTATGAGGAATGAAAAACTTAGTACACCCTATAAATTTCATCTAGGGTATAAAAATGGAATTGATTTACGTAAAGATAATTTATGGCTGGTTTTAGCTCTACTGATCGGATAGAACCTAAGTGTTAGAGCGATTTATATGTAGGCTCAAATTATTCTCAAATTGTTGGATTTTTTACTCACTGAGATTGTCAGTTTTTGAATTTTCTTCCATTTTGTTCTTCAATATTGTTAAAAACCGGAAATTTTAATGTTGCCCGTATTACGTCACCCTAGCTTAAACCATGTCTAACTTTGACTATAGATACCCAACCATTTCCTTTTTTATATCTTCTTCAATAAGGATACCCGATATGATATAATCCAGCAGCTATCAGATATAAAATTTATTACAAAAAGTTTGTAAACAACAATATTCCAAGTTCGGCAGGGTTCTATACCTGCGATTTTAATGAAATATGAACTATTGCGATTGGTATTCGTTTATACGTACTTCTTGTCTCTTCCTATTTAAGTGAAACGGAACAATTTTAACATTTTATTAAACGCATACATAGGTAGGTATCCGTATCCAGGTAAGCTAACACGAGTAAAATATTGTCAATGGCCAATTTTTGGATTTAAATAATTTATTAAGTTACCTTTTGACCCCAGGGTGTGTATTCCTCAAGAGTTGGTAGACAAACTTTTCGAAGTAAAATAAAGTTATTGACATAGGAGACCAACCTGCCAGCAGTTCCTTCGTGACTTTTTAATGATGTTTACAGGTAAGGAACAAGGGATAATATTTCAGCAGTAAGGAAAATCAATATTGGGAGCAATTCATTTCAAAATAGTATTCGTTGCGGGATATATCCTTTTTCCAACTTATTAATTCACGTCAAATGAGATATTTTCATATTTGATGTGATTGCATGAAGTTTTGGGCTATAGATATAATAGTACGAAAAGTTCGAGAAAACCGGAAATGAAATTCACAAAACCATACCTTTTGAAGGTCGTTACAAATACCATCTCATCCTAAAAAAAAGAGCTCATAGACCTCATAGGTATTTACATAGAAATTAATCATCCAAAAGTTGAAAAGGTATTAGAAAATTATTGCAAAAGCGCTCCATGTGTGAATGTATCAAGCTACTTCAGATATAAAAAATTTAATTGTGCATTTGTCATCTGTGTGAAAGTCAATCTGAGAAAAGGATTATTGCGCTCAGATCTAACTCAGCTAATATGATACTTAAATGTTCTGATATAATAATGAAAATTATAAAAGCTGTTTGAGATAATCAAAGAAAATCTCTGATTTTCCGGTGACATATCTTCTGGGAAACTAAAAAGATTGCAACGAAGTTTGTGCAAGCTAGCTCAGGATATGAGATGGATCTTTTGATTTTTTTTTTGTTCTTCAGTTTTTTTTTACTTTATGAAACCTGCGCTGATAAAGGAGCAATTTGAAATGCATATTTTCGAGGAGGCCCTAATGGAGTTGAAATACTAGAAAAGTCTTGATGAAATCAATTACAGCTTACTTTTTTGCAAAAACTCATTCGCTTAATCTGTTCCACGGTTTTCTGAACCCCAATTTCCCAACTCCCAAATCCTTTTTTGCAAACACGTAAATAATTTTTCTTAATGTTCACTGATCCATGTTTCCTCCTACTTCTAGGATTGTTTTTCCTATCTTGGTGTGACGTAGAATGAAATTATCTTGCTCACATTGTGATGCAGACGAACAGAATTTCATATTTAAGCAATGACTCGCCTTCAATTTTATATAAGAATATTGAAATTTGTTATACCAACAATTCGCGATTTCAGACAAATTCTTTGATTTCAATTTATTGGAACGGTGTTAATATATATACAATAAAAGTTAAAAGTAATTATTCCAAACCACAGCCGTGGTATATCTATTTTATGATTAAAAACACCAGCGGACGAATAAATAAAAACTTTGAGTTAATTTAATTAGCACAATACAGACTGAGTGACTGTTATCTTTACTTCACCAGATCTGTCTTTACTTGGCGCGATCAGGGAATCAACTGAACTGAATTTGGAATCTTAGCGACATGATAGCGGTATGCTCTGTAAAGGGATTGTAATGGGAGTAATTATTGTGAGAGTCAGAGTCATTATATATAGCCATAGCCTTCTCATTGCTTCTCATACTTCAATATTAATGTAGTATAGACCTCTACATAGCTTGCTAATTCTCAATTTAGAATCATTATATAGTTTTTTTTTTCACAGGAATATTGCACCCATATGACAATGACAGTTGATATTGTGGTAGGTCCAATCCAAAATTCTACATATGCATTTTCGAAAAAAACGTGTTATCGATTGGATCATGTCATAAGGGCTAAAATGTATTTATGTTTCAATCTAATTTGCACTAAATCGCGAAAATTTGGAGAGTCACATCAAAACTTATGATAATAATAATACATTTTACCTTTCCCTGAAAATTTTTCAAAATGGGATATGCAGCTTTTTTTTCATAGGTGATGTTCGAATTTTGAAAAACAAATTTTAAAGTAGTGCTGGTTATGATGCGAACACATGTCAGGGTATGGGTGTTTTTGTCGCAGACTTAATGTTCTTATACAAATATGAATGGCACACAGTGTGTTTAGCTACGAAAAAAGATAATGGGAAGGTATATAAATAGAAGAAGAACAAACTCAAACAGCCATCCTGGAGTAGAATGACAATTGGCATTGTCGAAATTGTACAACAGGAAAATGGTACCTACATCCTTTGAATGACCTTGAAGGCTATCAGTTTAACTAATATACAAATCAATCCCACCTTTAATGGATCAGTATTGAAATTTTTAGTTATCCTATCGGTAGAACTCGCATGGCAACCAAATTTTGTGTCGATATAATTTTTCAAAATCCTTGGTGTTTCCGAGATATCAGCAGAAATTTTCTTGAAATAATTGCTTGAAAATCTCATTGAGAAAACACTGCGCGTCCTTTCACTTCAATATCTTTTCTATAATCGAAATTATTCTGATAATGAAATCCTTGTTGAAGACTTGTCAATATATCGAAAACATTGATGTCTTTGGAAAAGTACTTATAAAAATTGTTAGTCTTGTCAGGCTTTACCGATACGACGATCTAAAAGTTTGTCTTCCCATTTAAAGAATTAGTCAATTTAGTCTATATTTTTGAAACTAGTAACGTTAAAGGTTATTTTAGGCTATCAAGTGATGTCCCCTTCCTCTTTTACAACTTTGACAATTTTTACAATTCATATCACGCTTATTTGTCGTACTCATGCCTGGAAGCAGTCAGAAAAGAAGTCCATAAGATAAATAGTAATGAAAGTGATTATATTGACTTGCTACGTTAAAATAGTTAGAACTTAACTAAGAGAAAAAATTTATAAAAGTAGTTAATTTAAAATCAAAAACATTAAATGGCTAAATCGCACAATTGAGGACAAGTCGTCTGAAAGTGCCGAGCGAGCCCACACATTGAACCCGGGAAGGTAAACTGTTCCAGAGGCGAATAACCCGAACAAAATAAGAACCAGAACGACAAAGCGACAGCAGCAACTTGTGATCCGGTGGAATGCAACGGTTGTAGAAAATCAGCTGAGGCTAGCCCAATTTCAATACCCTCTAAAAAAAAGCAGGTTCCTACGTTTCAAATACGTCTCTAGAGAACAGCCCAGCAATGAGAGACTCTAACAGGAAACATAATCATATCTGCAGCCCGTAAATAAACCTAATACAGTCACTGAATTCCATTAGTCAAATTAGGGAGCAAGAGTTATTTGACCAGAGCCATTACGCTTAGTGACAGACGCAGGATACTAGCTCACAGCCAAATACGATGAAGGCCTGCATCGATTTTAGACAGTATGGCACTTATGTGACCACAGCAGCTCAACCGGCAATTAAGGTACACTCCAAGATTGCGAGCCCTATTAACATGCCATTAAGTAGAATTTCTGGCAATGCGGACAGATCAATTTGTCGTGGTTAGAATGGAATGCACTGGGATTTACTAGGGTTAAGACTAAGAACATTGTCAATTGACCAGCAGTAAATTCTTTAATGGTCACAGTTAATGCGGCTTACACAATCTTTGATAAAACTTATGGGACGACTTAAATAAATCTGAATCTCATCTGCATATAGGTGGACTTTAACGTCATGTGTCCTCTCTGGAGGTTATTTATGTATAAACTGTATAATAAAGGGCCAAAAGTAGATCCCTGGGACACACCGCTAGAAATGGGCAAAAGATCTGAGGAATGACCATTGTTAAATATGACACGTTGGGATCTGCCGAGCAGAAAATGTTTAATTAAAAGAATGGCAGAATGGGAGAAACTAAATCGCAAAGACAGTTTCCTCAAGAGCCTCTCATTGTAAACACTATTAAATGATTTATCAAGAGAGTTGCGAATGTTAGTAGTTACTTTGAGTAGCGCTGTTTTGCAGCTGTGATGCGAGTGAAAACCTGATTGACACCAGCTGATTAGATTGTTGACACACAAGTATTCCTGAATTTGTCAGAACTTTAATTTCTCCAGGATCTTAGAGAGAAAGCATTGTAGACTAATCGGTCTAATATCGGCTGGGGATGCAAGTGAGGCGCATTTAGGAATAGGTAAAACGTTCGCTCTTTTCCAATTCGTTGGAGGACGATGATAGACACGCATTAAGGACATGTTGAAGGGGTCTTATAATTATTGGCAAGATTAATTTGAGAAAGAACTGTAGTCAGTGATCAAAAGGACAGTTGACTTTATTCGTTTC
Organism: Dioctria rufipes; assembly: GCA_963924295.1. NCBI lineage: Eukaryota > Metazoa > Arthropoda > Insecta > Diptera > Asilidae > Dioctria > Dioctria rufipes. The sequence continues at coordinate 294,658,598 of OZ002741.1, forward strand.
AAGCATTCGGTACCGCAAACTGCTCTGTTTTACACGGGTCAGCAACAAAAAATGAGAAGCGATTTGACGATTGAAAAAGCCTGAATTGATTCGACTTATGTGTTCAATCCACATCACCAACGTTATTATCAATCAGTTGGTTGTTGATCGCAGGAAAATTATTTTTAATCTGGCAAAGCTTTGCTGAAGTTTATGTCCTTCTAGTGCTTTATACATCAGTACCGTGAGTTGGTCATCTCCTCCAAAATGCTTCGTTTTTTTTTGTATAGAATGGGGTATTGTTGACGGGGGTACTTTCAAGCATTCGAAAATTTGTTGGTGACTTGATTTTAGAGATAGGTATAAGCCTAGTATTGAGTTTGGGCAAAGTAAAGTTTAACGCTGTCTCTAAATGTCACATTAAAATCGTTTGCTAAATTTTGACGTATGTTAATTTTGAGAAAACAAATAATTAATTTTTATATTTTGATAACACCAATGAAACCCTTAATTTAATCAAAAAACAATCTGCATATTTTTATAGATATGTATAGGGATGTCAAAATTTTACCAGTCATTTAATGCTTCGTGCATTAAAATGGCTAGTAACATGTGTGGAGAATTTATAGTGCCACCTATTTTATAAAGAGAGAACTTTCAGTTTTTTCAGGTGAACTCCGTACTGCACTAATGAAATTTTTGCTTGCGATTTTACCTGCTAAAATTTGTTTGGAAATGTCACATTTTACCCGAACTCAATACTAGGTTATATGCCAAAATGTACTAAAAAACTTTTCTTCTAGATTTCCTACGCTAAAATTTTGATAAAAATTTAGTTTAGTTTACTTTAGTTATAAATAAGAGAATAACTGCTGAAGAAGTCTTTTTTTTATTTTTTATTTATTTCTAAGACAACTGTTACTAATAACTACTCCTATAAGATCACTCTAGCTTCCGTGTGTTTGAATATGATTGAAATTTTTATAATACCGAGCATTGTTTAAAACATATGAAATATAAGAGGGCTAACTAGAGGAAAACATAATAATCAATAACGTACATATTGCAGAATAATGTGCAACAATGCATTAATTTTTCAGTTATCACAGGCAAAATTGGATCAGATTTAAACCTACTTAAATTTGGTCTATCGACTTTTCGTTGATAAGGTTGTGCTACCGAATCCAGACTGCGCGAAACTGATTCACTCTTAAATCTTGACTAAATTATTTTCTTATTTTTTACCTACAACCATTGCAAACTTATCAAAGCTTTCCTTACACATTCTGTAATACATTTGAAACATGTCTGTGTTGAACCAGCCAGCAGAGTCTCGAAAGCTAAAAGGAAGAGAAGAAAATAAAATAAGCAGAACATAACAAGTAAAAAAGCTAGAATTGGTCTAAGACCAATTCTTATGATACCCTAGATGAATGCCCGTATTCAATTTCGTATGGTCACCGATCTATTCAAGTATTGATCTTGAAGTTGTTTTTCGCATATATTTCTAGAACAGTTTGTCGCACAGAAAAAATGGTAATAACCAATTTTATAGGATTTCGTATTCTGCACGAGTTCTTGGTACAATAAAAATGTCTTGGACTGATCGTTTTCAAAGTATACGTAAAAACCCGAAATTTTTATATGGCAACACCAAGAAGGAGTTGCCCGATTTAGTCCATTTTTGACATTTTATTTGTTAATGTAGTAAAAACATCATGTACGAAATTTCAGCTCTCTACGTCGATGCGTTCTCAGGCAGTGTCCAAATATATAGCGGAAAACGAAATTTTTATATGGCAACCCCACGAAGGAGTTGCCCGATTTGTCTCATTTTCGAACTTAATTTTACTTTTTTTTTTTAAAGTCCGTGTACAAAATTTCAGCTCTTTAAGTATACGCGTTCTCGAGTTATCGTGCGCACAGACGGACGGACGGACGGACGGACGGACGGACGGACGGACGGACGGACGGACGGACGGACGGACGGACGGACGGACATGCAAAAATCGAAATAACTTTTAATATTATGAATGGGTGTCCAATCCATTTTGCTCTACCATCATTATTTCGAGGTGTTACAAACGGAATGACAAACTTAGTATACCCTTTAGATTTCATCTAGGGTATAACAATTATTCAATTATTCATCTAGGGTATAAAAAGACTTATCTAATAGTAAATCCTGAAATGCATGAAGAGTTAGTTCCATTTCTACGTCATAATGATTCCAATAATCCCTTCACTAAAGTACAAGTACACTTTGTACATATTTCCTTTCCCAGTTGTTGAACATCTAAATTCAAAGAATGGAAATTAGGTCACATTTTTTAATAATAAATTTATCAGATAAAACCATTAAATCGATAATTCACTAATATAACCTCACATTTTTCACATATTCAATTGCTAATAAAAAAATGAAACACTTAAGATATATTAATCGTTAAACAGATAAAATAAATAATTTGCTTACCATAAATCACCAAAGACACAAATATTTTATTAAATTCTAAAGAAAATCACGAGTAGGAACTTAAAACTTTAAATGCATTTGACAGCCCGAACTTTAATTACTTTTCGGCGGAAATTTAAGCAATAACACGAAATTTAAAAAAAACTAATATTTTAATTTATACAATAGATAAAAAAGAGACAAACAGACAATAAAAAAGAGCAACTTAAACAAACGAAAATCCATGAAGTACAAGAATCATTCGCAGTAAATTAGTACCGCCATAGATGTTCTCTATGTTTTCGATATTATTTTCTTATTCACCACACCATTAAAAATGTCACTTTAGACAAAATTTGCTGTAAAAACGCAATAGTAGCAATTGAATTTATTAAATTACTTTATAAAAACAATGGTCGAATCAAAGGAAACAACTTATTCAATTTATTTGTCACATTTTTTGTGTTTTATTAATTTTTATTTTTTCTACTGTCCAAACAGACGGGCCAATCTTGCATCACAAAAAAGAAATGGCCGAAATGGGTCTATAATAGTTGGAAGCCAGCAAGTTTTTTGGTCAAACGCAGCAGAAGCATCAAGGCAAATTATAAAGGTTCCAGCCATATTGGAAAAGTTGGTCGTACAAGGAAATTTAACAGAATTGGAATCGGTTAACGGTTTACACGTTGTCCGAATATGATCTGTTCGTCGAGAAATTAGATTTAAGAAGTAATGTGAATTGTGAATTTAATTAGTCTTGGAATTAAAATTAATAATAAGAATGTATACGAATGAAAACTTTTGTGTTGTTTTAATTATAATAAATAAATTAAATTAGACAATTCTCAATAAATAATATACTTTAGAAAATTTTGAATTTGGTTTAATAAGTGATAAAGGGAAGTTTAATTCATAGAATTTGGTGAAACCTCAAGAATTGCACAGTGTTATAAATGTTTTTTTTTTTTTTTAATTGTGATTAAATTCAATTTTTTTGCAATTATAGGGCTTATTTTCCTCATTGCAATTTTTCAAACGGTTACCTAATTTTTAATAACCCTTTTAACAAAAATCGAAACACCATTCAATGTCCTTGACTCGATTACAAAAGATGATGCCACAACGAATAAAAATCAATCAGTCGGTGACAGGTTAACAGAACAGTCGCCAGGGGCGGATCCAGGATTCTTCTCAGGAGGGGGCGAAATTATGCTTTAAAAATGGTATAGTCTGGAAACATGTCAAAGTTCCATGACACTATGTTAGCAACCAATTGCAAATATAAAATGCGCAAAATTTATCATTTAAAAGATGCGGGTCGAACAGATAAGCTACCACTCTCAACGAAGAAAGTTGCTCAACGTTCAAATTTTGCCACTCTAGAAAGTCAAACAAGGTGTTAAATTATTTATTTTGTCTTGGTTTGTGAATGGAGGAAGTGTAAACCTTACGAATCATCCATTTCGGTTAGTAAAAATAGCGAAATACATTTTATTCAAATTCACGCATTCATCATAAAATGTAACTTTGCAAAATATAGGAATTAAAGCGCTACGAACTTTGCGACTATTTAAAAGAGCAGTCGTAGAACAGATGCAATACAGACCTTGTAAATATTTGTATAACTCCATGGAAAAGTTTAGAAAGTCTAACTAATAAGCCAAGCTCACAAGATACCCTATGAAGCAAAGCACAGCATAATAGGAAGGACATAGGGAAAAGATCGAAAGGCATCCAACATTGCGGCGGCTCTCTGGTGAGTCGATTTGCCAAGTTATTGCCAAATCGCCAGTGACCTTGAAGGCTCTAAAAGCTAAAACTTTGCGAAAAGCCCCGATACTGATATGGGAATTGTATTCCACCCTAGGTATGATGTACGACTTGTAGAGGAGCGCTAGATTCGTTGCGATGAAATATTTTTTATACATTTTCAGTAATTAAAGATATTTTTATGTTTCTTTGGCAACAGAGAAGATGTGATCTGTCCAGCATAATTTACAGCAAATATTAATTCCAAGAATGCATAAAGGCGGTGTACCGTAAGTCAGTGCTCCATCAAACCAAATGGGAGTGTTAAAGTTATGATTTTGTTTAAGGACATGAGACAGCTTGGGAATTAGATGCCTTGAATTCGACGCGATATGCTTTACCTTAAGCGATGATATTGTCATGGTTATTAATCAATGATCTAATCATGCAAACTCGATTAAAATATGTAGCATTCCCTTTGGAGTCCGTAAGAATGTTAAATCAGTAAGCGAAATCACGGGTACTGTGATAAGCAAAAATCAGATCATTAAAGAAAATTAAGAATAGGGGTGGAGAGATAACAGAGCCCTGGGAACACAGGCATTTATAGAGTAAAGTTCTGGTGAAACGCTATCTACTATAACTGGTATTAGGCAATCAGATAAAAAACTTTCAAACTATAATAGAAGATGTGCTGGATGCCAGACTCTACCAAAGACCTCTGAAATATCTAGGGTAACGATTTTGGAGCACCACAATTTTGAAGACTGTAGGGCTCCAACGTTCCATAAAAAAAAACCAGCAATTCTGCAGACGAGCGTCCAGTCCGGAAGCCATATCGGCTATCATTGATGGGTTGTTTGGTTTCTAGATACTTCATTAATTGGGAGTTAATAAAAGATTCAAAAACCTTTGAAAGAATCGAAATGATTGCAGCTGGTCTATAATTTCAGGGATCGCTACCTTCTTCTTTCTTGGGAATTGGTGGAACATGAGCTAACTTCCAACCAGTTGGAAGTTTTCTTGTCGAATAAGACAAGTAGAATAGTTTGCGCAAAGGCTTAGCCAAGGAAGGGGCACAGCTTTTGATTAACAGAGAGACGCTTATCCCCTTAAGGATCGTGATTACACCTCTCTTACGGATGTGCATTGGCTCTTGCATACATCCACATGGGAGATGAGGCACGGGTGTCTGTGAACTGACTAGAAAACGAGAATTTGAGACGAATCTACCAATCAAAATATTAGCTTCATCCAGGGAGTCAAGAGCCACTTCACCATTGTTATAAAGTGACGCTATAGAAGAAATTGGTGGAGTTGTTCCTGATGGTTTTGACCAAGGACCAGAGCCTTTGGTATCCTTGATTCCAAGATTAATAGTCTAACATTTCTGTTAAAAAGAAATTTTTCTCTCCGGATAATGGACTTGGACGTGTTCTGTGTAGTCTTGTTGACTTGTTTCAATTCTTTGTTTAACTTATCGTTAAAACAAGAGCGATTTGGCTGTTGTTGAGCTCTGTTGTATGAATAAGGAATGCATTCATGCATTCCAAGACTTAGTATGTTCTAGGTTCCAATGTACATTCATCAATATAGCTCGAAGCAGAACAGACCGATTGAAAGTTTCCCAATCAGCATTTATATTTTCTTTTTATTTAACGCGTGAGCTAAGTATTTAGTAAAACTATTGGATTTACAAAATTTAAAAAAAAACATATTCCAAAATAAATCGTTTGCTTTAAATGTTAAAAATCATTACACCAATATATAATGATTTGTTTGCCGTTGTGTAGTTACGCTGAATTTCTCCACTTAAGAGTTGCAATTATTTTACATCGAAAACTCATCAATTGGTAGCTGTTTTCAATTAAAACAAACCTTCCATTGCGTTTATCGGAATAAACTCTGTCCTGCTTCAAACACCCCGAGAAAAGCCACGCTCATGTACACACATGAATTTTACAGGTATCAGCACTTCCTGTTTCCTATATAGGATTTAACAGCCACGACTTAAAGTGAAGCGTGGTGAAGTCGCTAGCCATAAGCGCTGCGTTCTTATCAAATTGAACGCTTTCAAAAAATTTTAATATTTTGAACAATAAAGGCAGTAGAATAGACTTTGTTAGGGAAACTTCATTCTTTTTAGTGGTCTTCAGGGAGGCCGCCACTGACAGTCGCTGACTGGACAATCAATTGGCTCGGCAGTTTGGGGTCTCCTAACCTTTGTTTTAATAGAGACAGTTTTGGACATCACCTCTAAATTTTCCTTTTGAGATTTGGTTTTTCTTGGCCTGCTATATATCATAGCCATTTTGTGATGAAAATTCCTTGAAAGATAAATCTTCCAAATAAGAAAAATTTAAGGCCGCTAAACCACGATAGAATCTGCATTGGAATTAAAATAACAGATAAGAAACAAATCGTTGCATATCTTAATGGAGGACAGTCTTCACAATAGCTATATTAGTTGAGTAGAAGAACACTGAATGGTAAATAGTCACAGAAAATACTGAAATTGCTAATTTTTGTGCTCCATTTCTTATATATAATATTCAAGGATAGTTAATGTTTAAAGTAAATTTCATGTGCGTACATTCACATATACCTATGTGAATTATTATTTGCAAGTACTTACCCCATCTACTTAAATCAGACCCGAAATCCTAATGAATTGTAAATGCATTTTTTCAATATTTTTTACTTAAGGAATAAGTATGAAAACTCCTTCAAATGTAATAAAATAAAATGCAAATATCTCAAGAATAAAACTTCCACAGGGCGATTTTAAAGAGGGTCCATTATCATTAATTTGGCATCAGCTAAAGCCTAAAAGGTCCTCAGAAATAATTTAAAACACCAGCAGAAGTTATTTCGTAATTTAAAAGTTGTCTTTGCATAAAGAGCGGAATTTTTCACGGACTTGCGACATGTTGACAGGGAGACAAAATGAGTTCCAGCATTCAACATTCTCCGAAAGACTCAGTAAGCCGGAGATTTTTTATTTTATTTTTTTTTAGTACGATGATGCCTCCCTAAAGCATTAAACATGGAAAGCTGAGGTAATTCCTTGAGTTCCGAGGACTTCTTCATAAGGCATGGATTTTTCCATAGACAGTCTGAAGCCCTCAGGATAAGTAGATACAATTACTTTTTTCATTTGTATCTTAAGAATGAAATGAAAAGTTTTATGTGGCGACACGACAATTCGTCAGCTACTGGCTGTGTTCGGTGTTTCATGGAAGTTTTCTCCGTAAACTTTTTGCTTTAAAAGAATTTTTTTATTCTTTTGATTCCTGTAGTAACGTTTAAGGATTTCCCGACTATTTCTTGTGTTTGGAGTTTGTTATAAAGTAACTTGTTGTGTACACTTAAAATTTTTGTTTAAATAAACTGTGAAAGCTTTGAAATTTTCTTGTTCGTATATTAAGTATATGTAAGTTCAATCTTTCATTTTTTCATATGATGTTAACGCCTGAAGACTCCTAATTCAAATGACTTGAAAAAAAAAAAAGGAAATTTAGAGAATAGATGTACGAGAATATGGGAAATTCTTACAAATACCTGTTTTTTGTATATCTTTCCCTTTATGAGCATAGTAGTTATACGATGAATGCTGTAAAGGTTTTGATACATTTTCAGATTTATAAAAGTACTTAATAATTTTCAGCGCAGTCGTCGTGCTATCAATCAAATTGTTTTCAAGGTATATTGGAATTGGAAACTATGAATCAATCCACAAACCTATAGAGATCATTCGCCAAATAGCCTTACTATACAAGTTGCAGTATAGTGGAGAACTTAATGCAACTAAAACTATCCTCGGATATTCAGACGTATCTTAGGTATTTACAGAGAGATAGAGGGATTCCTAACTAGGATAAATAAATTTATGACGTTGTGATAAGCCTGACTGCGGGTTGTCTTACTTTTAAGTGTATTTGGACAGTATATTGATAAATTACGAATTAAAAAAAAAAATAGGCAAACTCGCATTACAAGAAATAAAGTTAAGCGATTGCCGCTGCACGATTGCTCCTGCAAAAATAATTAATAGTCTATTGATTGTGCGGCGCGGCGAATTATAGTAACAACGTGGCAAATTAGCTATCATGTGCAAATTAGTTACCGCGCGGGGATTTTACAGATAACTCAAAATACAATTTTGCCATTGCCGCTATCTGCAAGAGTTCTTCAAGTCCGTCTAGTTCTTTAAATGCGAATTTTGATATTCTAAAGTATTCGTAGAATCGATCCTCGTCATTTTGCATCTCCCAAACAAGTCTGGAAAATTCTCCTAGCTGTGTCCTGTTTATAATTGGATGCTCCCAATGTTTTCTAACTTTTCTGCAACCAGAGCTAGTAATAATAGATTATCTTCCATATTAGAAATCCGTTTATGAACAATAATTCATTTAATTAATAACCGATCACTACCAAATATTTAAAACGAACTATATCGTCAATGATACTACATAAAGGCGAGATTACTAAAATTACTACTTTTTTTCGACTACAATAAAAATTATTATTGCTACTGAACTAGGACGAAAAACATAATATTTTACGATTTTAGCTATAAGGCTTACAAAACAAGTTGTAGTTTCTTAGCTACATTACCATTTACTTCAAAATTGGAATTTGCTATTCAATGCAATTACGCGATTATGATATTGCTAGTCTCGTGGTTATGCAGAATAACCGATGATTTAATAAATACAAAATGTTGTTTCTGGAATGAAAGGTATCAGAATTTAAAATTCAAAAAATACGCCTGCCCGATGTGAGCACACTATTTTACCTTGTGGTACCGCATCGCGCGGCAAGGTGAAATGTGAACAGTTCATTTTATTTTATTTAAATTTGTGTGTACATATCTCTCTTACAACAGCGGCAGCGTGAAAGTCGAAACTTTTCGAAAAAGTTCTCCTCTTTATTCTTTATTTTCGAAGGAAGATTCGATGTCTACATAGCAGCATGTGACGTTCCGAGATTTTTAAATTTGAAAAAATGATGAAAGTCGCTTTAGAAACTAAAGATATATATATAAGAGCAGTAACGCACCCATGATTTGGTTTGGGGAGACCATAGGTGTCCCTAGTCCAAACACGGGTCAGACAAATAGGACTCTAAAGTCGCGTCCTATGCCCATCTGAGCACTTAAGAACTGTTTCTTTTTTTAAAGCCTTGAATTTCAAGTTTTACCTGCAAAAATTTGCAAAATTAAAAAAATAAAATAAATAAAACCATACAATTTTAAAATTTGGTGGGGATTATAAATGTCGACGTGTATTGTACGTAGTATGACCCCTAAGGGTGTATTGTACATAGTATGACATCGACCCCCCCCCCAGGCAATTTTTCACAAAATGTTATTTTTTCTTAAATTATAGCTTTTCTTCAACATGGTTGCAAATCATTTTTTAAATTCAGGATTATATGTATAATTTCTTCATATTGTTTAATTTCGATAGGAATATAATGGCAAGTATTGACTAAAATAAGCACTTTTTTAAATAATACAAACCAATACAAACAATTTTTGAAATTGACATACAGACAGAACTGATTTCGAAATCACATGTTCGCGTTGAAATATTGTGAACGCAGAGCTTTCACTTTCCATTTAGCCCTTGAATTGTGAACACTGCTTTAAGGAATGTTTGTAATGGGGCGATATTCACTATGCAGCGTACTGCACGCGCAAATTGCTACACTTCTGAGGTAGACGTGTCATTAAAATTTTGTTAAGCTTATATGATTATCGAGGTTAATTGTGTGGGTCCGTGCGTTAAGGTGTACACACCAATATGCTTTTTAACATAATGGTGTGCACATCGCATGACTGAAAAATTAGGGATAGCAACTGAACGGTTGGTGTGCACTTCGATTCGAAATGTCAATTTTGATAGTTCTTAAGAATAAAACTACGCTAAACGTCAGAGCTACTAAGCGCACCAAGACACTACATTATCAGAACGTAGCGTAAAAATGTGCACACCAATGTGCTTGGGAAATGACAACGCTTCGGTCGCCTCAACGATATGGTGTGTAAAAACTTGACATTAATTGACATTCTGCATGCGGCTGAGCGCACGACTGAACAGCTTGGTATGTAAAAATGTGACATTATGTCACATTCTGGGTGCAACGGAATGCATGGCGTGAATCCAATGTCAAATTCAAATGGCAAATATTATTTGAATTGTTTTTAGGTTAAATAAGAGCTGTGCTTTCGTGTAATTATTTTGACATAAAATAAACATTTATTTCTTTATTTAAGCACACGTGCCAGAGGCTCGCAAAGTATTGGGTACATCGTAGTAAGTCATAGAGTAGATAGACATTATAGCATAACAAATTGTGAAATGGGCGAAGAAATTATCCCAATTGCGACTTGGTGCTCGATTGCTGCATCATATCTCTACCTTGCCGCTATAAAGAAATATGAAAATTAAAAAGAAATAAAAGAACCAAAAAAGGCTGGATTAAAGGTTGGAGACGTATTAAGGAAAGAGGAAGCTTCCAACTCATTTCATCAGAGCGTCCTGGAAGGATCACAGCAAACCAACTAGGTATGAAACATTTCTATTGGTAAAGTAGTTTTAACTGATTTTTTTTATTACAATTGGATTGAACGGAAAATGGTTCAAAACTCGAAAATTTGAATACAGCGGTCATGCAGCTTAAAAATTCCTTTTGTTTTGTAAAGAAAATTTGTATAACGAGAAAAGGAAAGCCAAGAAGTATAAATTGCAAGTAATTTCGTTTTACCATCTTTTATACTTTATTTTAGTTTACAGCCGTGATCAAAACCACATAATAAAACTGTTGCGGCGATATCCAGATACAAACTTAGATTTATTAAAAGTGAAGTTTCCGACTCTGAACATAAATAAAATATAACAATAAATTTCGAGGGCGCCTAAAATTTAAAATCTTGAGAACTTGTTAATATAAAAACAAACAAAAAATGTAGTTTTAGTATATTTCTTTGAATGATGGAGAAGAATTAAAAAAAGAAGATTGGGCAAAATTTATTTACTATTAATCATCATCAAAAACAATTTTTGTACCCTTAAAATCAGCAATTGTTGATTGCAATATCTGCTTAGCTTCCCACGATGGATGAAGTGCTAAAGTTTTAACCATAGCAGGTTCGCTTGAATTTTTAATTACTTCTGTTACTGGGGATACCAGAATGTTATCATCTTTCCACGAAATTTTGAAATACCTCGATTTTTCTGCTTTGCTGCCCAACTCGGATGCAAGTCTTTACATGTTTCCTTAGTTACATTTATCTGCTTTTTATTATTTGATTCCACTATATGTTTGATTTTATCAAGCTCATTAAGTCTGCAATAGTTTTTCTTACACATATTTCCGTATAACTCAGCTTTACATTCTTTGCGCACGAGACCGTCATCAAAAGGTCCTGGTTGAATACGGTTGATTACGACACTATACCAGAGAGCATATACTAGGTGTAAACCGAGTTAGGTTCATTACAAAATTCACCGCTAGCGATACCTTGCTGACCGTAGAAAGCCGTAGCTAGGTAGGCTGGAAATAAAATGTAAAAAAATCAATTATTGTTCAGATGTCAGTCAGAGAACAAGTTTCTCATTTTTTTACTTAGCCTTTTTCTGTGCGCAATAAAAAAATCAGAAGATTAACACGGGAAACATTTTTTAATTAATGATCCTTTTAGGAAAGATAATCTTTGTTTCAGAGGAGCCTGGAATTTAGTTCATTCTATATCTGAGGATGTTCCGCAGCGAAGCTCGCAAACACGTTAACAAGAACGTCGTTACGACTACCGTCGCCGAAGTAACCGTAGCGACACTGGGTCAACTCGGTTAAGTTCCTAATAGAAGATCGGTGGTCCGCCCGGATTCTCATATACCTGGTGCACTTCCGACGCATAGGGATTCAACATTTGGTCCCGCTCAGGTTGTTATTGGGATAACCTTGGGTCCGGACTATACTTCCATATCTCGACCTGACCTCTATTCATGGGTCATATGCCTATGCCGTCAAATAAACTTTCTTATAGGTATTTCCAAGACATTTTCTTAGCCATTTATAATTTTGGCATTTATTCAAGCGGTTGGTACACCAGCGTACTGCCTGTAAATATACCGTATACAGTAACAGACTGTATCCGTCACGCATCCGTACTATGACGAGGTCACGTTGCTTCCACTGTTGATCAGCATGCAAAAACCAGGTTACTAAACGGCCTCTCAACACAACTGTTTCACTGTGGTGCTGGACACTATCCAGACATCTCGTCAACAACTCATCATTGGTAGGGTAACACTAACCTTCAATAAGAACCTATCTGCACTGGAGTTATTCACCTGATGTAGCTGTTTTCACAATCGCAACCGCTACACCAAGATAGGACACCGAAACTACTTCAACAATACCTGCAAGTGAGATTATAACAAGTCCTGACTGTGGCGGCTGTTTTCCACCACGGAAACGCGCCCCACTAAAGATCCACCGCAGATGAATGTTGTGTACATTCTACTTCATTTTCATCAAAATTTTCTGTAGATTTCTTAATATCTCTGATTGCCGCATTAGTCACTAAAAGCTGCCTAACAAATTTCTCTCCCAATATATTTTTTTACAAGGCGATGAATCTTCATTTTCGCTTTTGTTATCTATTGATAACAAATTCTGTTCGAACCACAAGCTTCGTTTCTTGTCTAATTAAAAGCTCCCTTTTCCGTGTTGGTTTCGCTTCTTTTCTTTTATTATTCGTAGTTTTTCCTTCTTTTTGTTAAGTTCAAACATATTTGTCCATCCAGGATTATCATCATCATTAAGATTAAATTGCTCCTTCAATTGTTTTGTTACATTTAAAAGTTACCATTTGTTATTATTTGTGTAAGTTTTGTCTCATTAGGCAAAGAATTTTTGAGAAGATCAAGGCATTTAAATTTCTATGAATAAATATGTATCAGTTAAATAAAAAAATTTTTAGACAAGCATTATTTCGGGTACCTTCGCACATGCTAATATTTCTAATTCTAATATTGTCATACAGACAACTATTTTGCTCCAACAAACTAGTTTGCGGTTTTGTCCAGTTAGTGTTATTTAAATTCACTATAATTGAACAAATTCACAGTTCATAAAGAAAATTTAATTTAATCACACAGAATTACAAAGCCGCCCGACTAGAACTGTCAAGTCAAAATTTAAAAATGGCCGAACCAATTTTGGTTGCAGTGGTATTGGTATTCTGTCAATACTGCACTTCGAAACTTGACATTTCTTAATTTTTTTCTTCCCCCCGAGTGTCTCTCATCGTGGAAAAGTTACATAAGGTGAAGGACAGTGCAACGTGTATTACCTACCAATGACAGGGTAGAGTGGATTGAAGTTGTTCCAGAGTAGCCGGCATGCATAAAACTCGTAGCACAAGCTTTGTTCGAGCTTTCGAAATTATATGAAAATCTTTAATGATGGATAAATTATTTCATCGGAATTCCCAAAAAATGCTGCAAATGCTTTCACAGCATCTTTGGATTTACCTCATTAAGCCAGATAAACTGTGGTTTGGTTATTCCTTGCTTTCGCTTTATTGTATTATTTGAAAAATTCAACATGACTAAACAATTATTAAATTATGCTCGAAGAACCAACGAACACTTCTTAATACTAATTAAATCACGATAGATAATTAATAACAAAGTGCATGTGAAAAATTGAATGCGGAGCATTTACAATTTTTCGTGTCAAAATGCTTCGAGAAAATAGAGCACAATTTTCTTGTTACATGTTATTTAAATTTATTAATTCACATGTAGAATTATCATGCACAATTAATTGTCATAAGATGATTTAATGTATGTAAACTGTATACATGTGGTCTGGTTTTTTACGTGTGTTACTTGAACTCCGAAAAAGAACTAAAATGGTGATATTAGTCTGTGGCCTCCTTATATGGACGAGTGTACCATTTTAACTAGAAAAATCGGTGTAAATTGTTAAGCATGGATTATAATTTTCTGAATGAGGCAAATTAATTTCGGACATTCAATTCTCGATTTTTTTACTATAATTTCCTGAAAAAATACATAAAACATCCGTCAACTATAATTTGTTTTGCTTTAATTCCAATAACTAGTGTAATTGATTTCGCAATGAAATTGTCACCAAATTAGTAATTAAATTATAGAATGTGGTAATGAGTTTTTTTCTCTTTCGAGACCAGTACAAAATACGAGTCTACAGGCAAACTGAGCTTAGTAGTAGTTGCTAATTATTTGGAAAATTTCTCTTGTGAAATCTTAAGTTGGTGTCCCATTCACTTGCCAGTTTCTCTTTCCCTCTCATTGGGAAAATGGAAATTATAAAATTTTTAAATATCTTTAAAAATGTATATTTGACGGAATTTTGGCTATGTTCATCGAACTGTTCGTGAAAAAATGTCCAAGATTCATTTTTCGCCATTTTATATAATCTGAAATTTTGTCAGTATTTCTCAATATTTATGTGTAATTTGCCAGTTGTTTTTGTTCCGTGGAAATTAGAAATCGAAAGGGAAAATTCAGATAAATGTTGTACTAAATTATATTTCAGTGTTGTGTTTAATTATTTAAGTACAATTTTTATGTGGAGATTTGTTTTACTATTTTCACATATTTACCTAATAAATGTCTACTATTAAGGACTAAATGACTTCATGAACCCTTTAACGATGGGTTTGGTGCGTTGGCTTTCTGTAATTTTGTAAATTACAGAATTTTTTATTACTTTCGCTGCGGCAGCTGTCAAGAGGTTTCGTTAATTGGTAATTGCCACGTGAATTGCTCATCGGAAGTGCCTTTTTTGTAATTAACTTATTTAAATAACTCATAAATTGCGAACAAGTCAACATATCAAGTATGGTAAGTTGTTTTAAAATGGACTATGGTAAACCAAAACTCATTTATTTTCTAGAACTATAACAAAAAAAAATTGTTTTTTGTGAACAAAACCAAATAATGATAACTAATACATATAATGATTCTAAATGAACGTAAAATGAGGTCGTTTTAAAGTATTATTTCGAACTAAATAGAACCTCAGATGTTTTAGTTTAGCCGAGGAGATATTGGTAAAATGACAGAGTGCTCTTCATTTTAAATAATTATTTGCGTACATCACAAACAAACCCCTTCATGCGATTCTTTAATCCAGCACATTTATGATGTGCCCATTTAGAGTATTGACTAGACTCTATCCATCATTCCCCTGGTTTAAATCTGCCATAAAGATCATTACAATAAAGACAGGGCTCATCGGAATTATTATCGTTTGGGTCGAAGTCCTCACTAGGATCATCAGCCGTAAATGTTTATCTTTACGCGAACAAATAGTCAAATGAAAATATATCTCTGGCTGAATGACAATGTATGCCATTTTACCATCAAACATATGCAGGGGTGGGGGCGGGGCTGTAACAATATTTTTATTTAAAATTAATTTAATTTTCCAAAATAATTTAAAATAGAGTTACAAATTGAATGCAGAACTAACTGAAATAAATAATAATTAACTAACCCCCCTTTGTAAAGAAATTATTATAGACGAAACATAATCATTATTTTCTGTGAATAGAAATTATATATAAAATACGGCACCTGATTTAAGGGAATCTTAATTATAATCTGCTTCCTAAATGAAAATATTGAAAATATGTACATAAAAACAGACAAAACAAAAAACTATGGATATTCCTGAAAGCTCTTTTCAATATTTGTATTCATTTCGTAAAAGCTCTCTTTCATACTTTTCAATCCGTTGCAAAACAAAATAAAATTTTGAATGCTCAGAACTTTCTTAAAATCTTCTTTTACTTTCATTAATTTTGTCTTCACATTAAATTTATAGTCCGCGCTACGAAAAATGTGCCATCAAGGTCAGGGAAATTTCAGTTTCAAGTTGTCGTTTTACCAATTTAACCTGAGCAAAATTTGTAATTTTTCCATTTAAATTAAGTTATTTTATTGATTTTCTACAAGGTCAGATAAATTTCGTCCTCGAAAACAGTTTGTAAGTTTGAGAGTTGATTTGGAAATGAATTTGTTTATTATAATCAGTTATATGCCGATATTCTAACTGTACAGCTGGAAATACGCTACAGATATTCCTTTGTGTGGTCTTTGATTGCAAAAAGTAGTTTTGTTATAGCTCTGCACATAATTCCTATCTATTCGTCTATACTAGAATTCATCACTACTTGTAATCAATTGCAGCTGCAGGGAATGAAGAAGTTGGCAAAAATTTTAAATTTCCATAGGGAAATGTCAGAAGAAGAATTTTTCTTAACATTTTGCGACTTATTGAATATTGACCTGGTATTTCCCCGCTAAATCAACGCGAATATTCTGCGGAAGAATATTATAGAAGATCAATATTTGTTCCTTATTTAGATTTACCCACGCGATTGCTGGTGGATCGTGTTCACTTTTGATGGTACATAGGCATTTCTGAAAAACTTTGTAAATAGAAACGTTGGGAATTTAACAATATGTCATATAAATGAGCGCAGTATACTTTCGAACTTTTATGAATTTAAATACATCTTCCTAGATAGTTGTATCTGAAACATGGTTCAGCCATAATGTGAATAGTTCTCTTATTGAATTACCTGGATACCAATTGTTTAGAAATGATCGCAACTTTACAAATGGATGCGGTGTAGCTGCCTATGTAAGCAAGAAATTTAAATGCAAAGAGGTGTTAACATCAAATATTTCCCCGTGGAGTGTGGAGTACTTGTTTATGGAGATATGTCATGGTGTAAATAAATTTTTGCTTGGGTGTGTATCTAAACCACCTAGAATCACTAATTTAGATTCTTTTTTATGAATCTCTCATGCATGTCTGTTGTATTTATCCTCTAAATATAGCCTGTGGTAATTTATTAGAAGATAATAGTTGCAGCAGAAACTTTGTTACCCAGCTTAATAATTTTGCCATATTATCAATAGCAAACCTATTAGATATCATGAGAACGGTGCATCTGTGTTGGATATTCTTATGACTAATCAGCGCAGTATTGTATTACATCGGGATTGCTTCTCAATCTCTGGGATAAGGGATAATTTTGCTATTATTACGTCTTTCGCCCTAGCGGTACCTGATACAATTAAAACAAAAGTGTCTTTCCGTTGTTTTAAAGATATTGACCTTGATAGTTTGTATGCTGAGGTATTTACGCTTGATTGAAATAGTACATATCGATTGTGTATTGTAGACGACCAGTTATCTTATCTAAATGACATGATATCATATCTCTATGATAAATTTGTACCACTCAACGTCTACACTCCACGGTTTCGATATCCATGGATGAACTCAGAAATTGAGACTCTGATTACGGAACGCAACTATGCCTATCAACGCTGGATGAAATATGAGTGGGAATATTGAAGAAGAAATTATAAATACCTGCGTAATAAAGTTATATCGAGGATTCGAAGAATAGAAATGAATTTTCTCAAAAGTAAATTAGATATGGGTCTTTCATCTCGTAAACTGTGGAAAAATATTAAATATCTAAGTATAGTGGGTCGAAACAAAAATTCTTGCGAACTTCCCCCTGACGAGCCAAATGACTACTTTACTTTGCGAGGCCCAATACAAATATTGTCTGTTGTATCTGACTTTATATCTGTCACCTACAGTGGTGATTTTTCATTTGTTAATGTTAATTCTGAATAGGTCATTCTGGCAATAAAGTCTATCAAATCGAATGCGGTGCTTTATACCTCAATCTGGAAGCAGGCTAAATTTTTACCTGTACAAACACATTTTAGAGCAAGTGTACCAAGTAATTATAGGTCCAGTAGTATACTACCTGTTTTATCTAATGTTCTCGAAAAGATTACTTTTATCCAATTAAAAGACTACATAAATCACCAGAGATTTTTGTGTGACACTCACGAGGAACTTTGTTGTGGGCATAGTACTACTACTGCAGCATTTCTGCATGTAACAGAGATTATTAGACAAAACTTAGAAGATAAGTGCTCTAGTATACTTTGTCTTCTGGACTTTATAAAGGCATTTGATTGTGTGGATATAGATATATTATAACATAAGTATGCAGAAAGTTAAGGAAACGTTTAAATTGTCTATTTCAGCAATTAAGCTCCATACACTCCTATCTTCCTGGAAGGTTTCATGTAGTTAAATCCGATGATCGGCTTTCTAGTAAAAAAAGTTCTCTATTTAGGTGTTCCTCAGGGATCAATACTTTGCCCTTTAATTTTTTGTCTATATATAAATGACTTAGCTGAGGTTCCAAGGTTCTGCTCTCTTAAATTGTACGCTGATGATGTGCAGTTACTTTTACCAATGCGAATTAGTGAATTTAATGTAGCGATTGGCAAGTTTAATAGTGACCTTTTACAAATCGCTGAACGTTCCAAGAAAAACAAGCTAATGCTCAATCCTTGTAAAACTAAAGAAATTATCATCTATAAAAATTATGTCAATAACTCGAATTTTCCACCATTGATCCTTGATGGTACACCTGTGCCATATTCTGAATCAGTGCGAAATCTTGGACTGATATTTGATGCTAAGCTTGGTTGGGGCAGACACGTAGATTCTGTTGTGAGTAAGATTGGGAGGTTTGTGGGTTCATTCTTCTTATACTCCCAAAGAGACATGCCTCCGTCTTGTTAAAGCCTTGCTTATTCCAATTATTACCTACGCAGAAGCGGTTTATGCGAACATCGTAGTACCTGTCGTGTTAAGTTCAATATAGACTCTAATTCATGCGCAAGATATATCTATGGACTACGACGTTTTGACCATCTTTCAGAATTTTCAAAGAGTATTTTTGGCTGCATTTCTAACAATTATCTTAAATTCCGAACAGCAATGATGATCTTTAGAATCATAAATAAGTTAAGTCCTATTTGCTTAGCTAATTGTATAAGATCTTTGTCTTCCAATTGTGTAATTGGTCTTTAGATACCTTGGCATCGAACTAATTTTTGCTTTTTCGTCTACGGAAAGCAGGTATGGAATGCCCTGCCAATTGAGATTCGACGTCTGCGATCTGCCGGCAATTTCAAGAGGATGTTATTGGCCCATTTTATTAATATTTAGGTATAGTTAGCCATATATGCATGTAGAAAACTTCCTTTTGATTTTAATTTATTTTCCTTGCTTTACTTCCTTAAATATTTGTCACTTTGTAAAAATCTGTAATTTATCTCTTTTTATTTCTTTCCTCTCATTTAGTAATTGTTTTTTTTTCTTTCTTTTCTCATAATGTTTCGTTTTATCTCTATTATTTACCATTTTAACACTTGTTTAACTGGAATTTATTATTTGAATTTTGAGCATTTCTATGAAACACTCTTTCCTTGTTGGAAAACTTTATTGTTGAAGCCACTAGATGGTATGAAACTTGGGCCCCAAAAATCTTAGATGCATCAAAAATTTAATACATTAATTTATTGAAAAACGCCAGCTTTCGAGCTATTAAAATTGGCCTCACATGTTTTATAACAATATGTACCGTGGCACGCTCATTTAACACATTGAGAAGAGTGAAGACCTGGGCAAGATCAACTATGTGCCAATAAAGATTCTCGGGCCTATGTGTGATGAGTCTGTTGTTAACGAAGAATTTGTAAGTATTTCTAAGTTCTCAGAGAAGCCATATAGATTACAATTATTATTTAATAAAAGTTAAGAAAAATAATAAGAAAAAAATTTAGGTATTATTTTCATTTTTATTGCTAGACTAAATAAATAACTGAACATTTTTATCAAACAATGGTGGTGCTGCCTTCTACTTTCTTCTTTAACAGCATTTAATGCAGAAACTAGTACTTATTTATTTACCGCGGATGTATTGTGTTCTGTTTTTACGTATCATTGCTATTGGAAATGTCCATTGAATGTCATTAAATTAAAGCCCAAAAAGAGCACGTAATTATGCCCCCATAAAATGTTAGTTATTTTCCGCATCACACCTTATCCTTTTTCCGACATGTTATGCAATATTTATCGTAAACCAATATGAAATCTATTACTACATATCCCGTCAAATTTACTTACTTTTCGAATCAAAACGCCTAAAATATTTCCTCAAACACAATCTCTGGCAAAGCTAAAACTTTTGCGTTTTCTAATTGCAAAATTCGTCTGCTCTTTTCGTACAACAAACATAGACTAATATGGAAAAATGTTGAACATGTGCTGGAAATACTTAATCCTGCATTCTGGGTATCATAGCGCGAGTTTAGAATAAAGCTAATTAGGTACAGATAATATTCATTCGTCATTATGCCCCGGGCTTCTCTAGAGAGCTTTTATTAAAATTTCCATATTGCACCCCACTAAAACTTCAAGACCCGCCGCTCCTGTGTACTGTTAAAATTGAAATTTATGTGTATACATAATGACAAAATTCAGTTATGTTTAAGTAGTTACGAAACTGCGTCTGTAGTTTATGTTTATTCAACTTTCGATTCATAGAAAATTGAAAAGCTATAATTTTGTTAATGCAGTTCTGCTACTAATTAATGCTTTCCTCAGCTTAATTGAGTTCATACCAATTACAACTGGTCGTAGCGTCATATCTCTCTATGCTACAGCAATTAGCAAAAATAGTATAGCAAACCTCTCATACTTTACCTATATATGGTATAAACAGGATATGACATTTTTTATTCGCATTCGTTTAACAGGAGTTGGAAAGCTTTTAAGTGAGTATTTCTGTATCTGGACTGTACACAATTAAATTTATTACTGTAGGAGCTTCGACATATAGCGGACGATAATATTATTGATGTAAAATTTCATTCATATCTAGTTCGAAGAAATGTTGAACAAACAAAACAAAATATTTTTGAAAACACTTCTTCTGACTTATTACTGTTCGAAGTGTGTTGGTAGTTATGGATTTAGTGTAAATGAAAATATTAGTTTTCATTTTATCACGGCAGCAACTACATATTACAAAATTCAGTTCGCAATTTTACTTTTGGCATTTGCCCCAGTAACTGTCATCTGTGCTTATTTTACTGAAGGTCAAGATTTACAAAATTTTGTTAATCTGTACGATTTCGTGGATCACATAATTTGCACGGCCATTGTAGTGATTACGTCTATTCAACTGTTTATAAATCGTGAGAAATTTGTAAAAATCCTTAACAATATCGTGGAAAACTTTAGAAAAATTCACAGTCTCTCGGGAGATATGAACGTTTTCAATAAAAAACTAGTAGCGCTTTTTATAGTGAAACTCATTTTATCATATTCCATTATTATACGTCCATTTGTATTCGAAATTGCCAATGCAAATATTCAATCGATAACAATTATAATGAAAGTTGCAATGTCTTATATGTGGCTGGTGATATCAATGCAAAGAAATATTTATTTTGCTGCACTCATCGCAATTGTTGCGCAATACGAAAATTTAGATTTATACTTGGCGAAAATTTTCAACGAAATAGTGAAACAAAGCAATGATTGTAAAAACATTAATAACTTAATACAAAATCCTTCCGAATTCGAAGCTAATATAAAGGAAGTGATCAAAATTTATTCAAATCTTAGTCGAAGAAAATTCGAACTACAAAATCTTTTTCAACTGCAAACTATCTTCTACCTTTTTACCGCTTTCACTGGAATCTTACAAACATTTTTGATGAACTATTTAAATGCAAATTTAAGTTTAACCGGATATGTTTCAAGCTTTATGGAGACTTTTTCCACAGTAATTGATATCTTGATTGCAGATATGGTTAGAGTTAAATGCAATTATTGGATAACACTTCAAACTATTTGCGGAATGCCCCATGGAGAGAGATTAGAACGACTTGTAATAATATTATGCAATTACTAAAAGTGTTTCTGAAATATTAAAGCGAGTTTTTTACTTCAAGGTTGACGAGTTTAGCTTGCAGCTTAATTTGGAAGAGCAGAATTTCAAAATTTTTTGCATGTTCGATTTACGAAACTCTTTTATAATGTCATTTTGTAGTACAGTTGTGATGTACATAATTATACTTGTGCAATTTGAAAAGTCGAATAGTAGTCTTAAAATGTGGTAGATAATAAGTGTGTCAAATTTGTATTATTTTTATTGTTAGAAAGTGCTTAATTTGCTGGAAAAAATTAGTGACATTTTTGAAAATCGATTGGTGAAAATATGTTTTACACAAAAAGATCTCAAAGGTCGCAGTGACAAGATGAGGGGCATATTCACTGCTTCCGTCTCCCATATAATAATTATCGTTATACTAAGTAGATGTGAACCATATAAAGAAATGAAACTCATGTTATAAAAATAAAATAAAAGGCAATTCTTGCCACTTGTAAATTGAGTTTAGTGGTGCAATTAAGTAAGACGAGTTTATGTACAAAGGTGACGTATTGATCTATTGTTGGAAAGAAAAAAAATACAGCTGAGAGTTATTGTGAGATCTCTGTTTCAAAAAACGGCTGCCAGTTTTGTTTCTTATACTAAACAAGTGAAATCAATAAGAAAGTCTCCAAAATCGAACTACTAACAATGGTAACAACACATATTTCGTAAGTTCTAAGGACAAGCCCAAAGTTAGGATCTTCGTGTAGGGAACTTTCCAATGGGTATTTAGGAGCGCGTTCAACCTAATGACGTACGGCTGCATGTGCTACCATCTGAAAAAGTCACACCTACGTTAGATAATGCATGAGTTCATGTTGTTGAATCAGATATTGCCAGTGAGCTGCAACTCGTTCCAAAGCGTTCAGTTTTTTTTTTTTTAATTTTTGATTTCAATCGCGTGAAACCACTTGTGCATTGTAGTGAGTGTAATTATTCCAATCCGACATCTAACAAAAAAATTATTGGATGATGTTGCAATAGACGTAAAATGTGCTCAAAATTATTTTCATATAAAAATACCCATATGGACTTGCTTAACGTTCAAATATCAACCGCTCCAGATCACTTCAAATAGAACAGAAATCAGTGCAGTATTACTTTTACGTTTTCATACTTTCTGTTTCTAGAGTTTTGAAGTGATTACGCGCGCATCCGCTCTGCTTCAAACCTTTCCAGGCAGAACACAGCCTTATACTATAAAATAGTGCCTTCTCAATACATAAAAAAAATTTGAAAATTTTCGCTTTGTTAGTAATGTTGTGTTATATTCTAGCAAATCACAATAGAGAATGAACTGTGACTAAGTCGATAAGTCGGAACCTAGAAGGCTGACATTAATGGCCCAGGTACCCGTTAGATATTTTAAGTCACGCGAAAATTGTCGATTTGGCCATTTTCCAGTTCAGAAGAGATGCTATAACAATTATAAATTTCGCGTTTAAGCGTGTATGTGATATAAAATCGGATCTACTTTTTGCCCCCTAATGAGGTAAGAAATTTAGTTTTGAGTCCGATAAATAGTTTCGGAGATAACTGCAAAAGAAGTGAATGAGTCCTTTTTAAAATGGAGAAATTAAGGATTTTGGTACAAAAATGGACATATGTTCATTTCCATAATTTTGAAGAACTGTTAAGGCGTGGAAATTAATTTTCCATGAGAAAGATATTCCCAACACAATGAAAGAATTAAATGCAAAATATAGTGTTAGGAATATCTGGTAAGTCTTTAAACTAAGTATGTATTTAGTTTGGTAGGCACTGATGCAAATGTGATGTTGAGAAGCGTAGGAATTATATTGTGCTAAGTTTGGGCGAGTCTCTCAGGTGTAGTTCAGTACAGTGTCGGTGCAGTGACCGAGATAGAGTAGTCGCGATTAAATAATTAGGTGAAGTGGTAATAAAGAAACATAAATGAGTGTGAGACAAGCATATTTGTATTAAATTATAACGTAGGTTTAACGTTAAGCTGGATAGTTCCGGGATTCTAAATTGTACTGTGTAGCCTAGGATAGATAATTAGTGAATGTGAATGTGGGTGATTAGCGCAAGTAACTAATGCCTGTTCTTCGTACGTCGCAGCCTGTGCGTGAGTCGCATAATACCTGCTTTGCTCCTGCGCATGTCGCACTCTATTTCCATAAGGAACTGATCTAAACATTACATCTGGTTAATATGCGTTCATCGCAAATACATTTTAATGTATAAGTTCCCAGGTAACCACAATAATAAGGATGTATCGATCCTATGATTGAATGTATATGTGGATGTGAATATAAAATAAATGCTTGCTGTATCTCACTGAGTTTTATACTTAAACGTGGTTCTCCGTTTTTTCCCAAAGCTCCCGGATAACAGCAGCTAAGCTACTACATTCCGACGTATGCAACTAAGTGTATATATAAGAATGAATATATGTACCAGCAGCTACAAAAAGGATCTGTGTTTAGTCACACTCTACCTTCCTGAATTTTTCCTTGTTTGCCGTTATTATAGCTAATAACCCAAGTTCAAAAAAGTCTTTTTTGACGGTTAGAAATCAGTTATGATGTCTATACAATTTAAAACAAAGTACACCACTCGATTATTCTCTCCTTTCTCTTTAATTTGATACTAAACGTGCCGTATTTTGGACAACTCCCTATGGAGGGTGGCAATGGCGAATCTAGCATTGAAATTAAGGGGGCTGGGGTCATTTTGCAAATTAAAATAAGCAAAGGAAAAAAAAGTTTAGTTTAGCTACAGCCAGTACTGTAGTGGTAGGTACTAGGAAAGTTTCCGCATTAAGCGGTGTGGATGATATGCCGTTTTTCAGTATATTTTTTTTACAAAACGTAATTTTTTAATAGAATAGTAGTTTAGGTGCAAAATTCAGGATTCATTCAAACCAAACTCTTCTCAGTTTTACACTGGCGTATATAATATGGACTGCTTCATCCGGGTACAATTTTGTGTGTCAAAAATAGTTCTTACGTCGGTGCCAACATAGAAAAAACCTTTGCGGGACGTTGAAAAATGATTTTAATAAAACCTTTCGAATTTCTGTTGAGAATCTATGAATATATTGCCTTTGGTAAAACACTTTTTATCTAATTAACCCAAATAATTAATTTAAAAACATTTATTTCGACGAACCCAGTTATTTATTTGTTGTTTACAGTTCTTCCTTAGTTTGTACTTGGTGCTTAGACCAAAAGAGAGAAGTGAGCCCACTTTTTGCAGTGTATTAATATGGACGTAGTCAGTCCATATTATACATGTCAGTGGTTTTACATAGAACGCTTCAAATATTTTAGAATGCTAAGAGTTGGGACTAAGCTAGTGTCAGTGAGTGAGTCTGTTTCGTGTCTTAGGAAGTGTGTTCGATGATTTTGAATCACCCAAAGTTGGGGTCCCAAACTCAGATTCTGAGAAAAGCATTTACACACACATCACATGCGTACAATAATATTCATTGAAATAAATTTTTATTTGTTTAATATTAATATTTTGTATAATTTTTTGAAGTTGAATTATATAAATAAAAAAAAAAAATGAAATAAAAAACATATTTTTTCAAATAACTCAATAAATTAATTAATTTTTATTTCCACCACTGGAGGGTGGTACGACCGCCCTCCTCCACACCATCCAGAAAGTTGAAATTATCATGAATCGAAACAAATATAGCCTGTAATACCCATGCATATTAGTTACCAAAGCAATTTCTTAGTTTTTTTATTGGACTTACGGATCCTAAGCTTACCCCTACGACTTATGCAACTAATAACATGTTTTTTAAATTACGGCTCATCTGCTCCAATTTTTAGTTTTGCACCCCCTTCACCCCATTTCCTCCTCCTATCATATTTGCACCGAGAGCCCATTTTTTTATACCACGTACATTCGTCTCCTTCTCTCGAACCTACCCTCCAACATCCCTCAAAAATTATCCCAACTATACTATAAGAAATAGAACTATATATCATGTACGCTTTGTATAGGTATACCCGACGATTCGTACTTTTTCACACTGATCACGCTTACCATAACACCGGAAGCATATTAGAGAATTGCAAATGGAAAGTTAGGGAGTTTTCATTAGGGAAAACAAAAATTCTCATCTCCCAAACTCCAAATTCTCCATGTTAAAGAATCCAGCCCCAGATCGCACAAATATCTATATATGCTTACACAAATAAAACACATACTAATGCACTATTTAAAAACGGGAAAAATGATCTGTATACAGATTCTAATGAACTTGTGCTGGACACTATATATCGAGACCAACAGGATTAAATTCAATGATGATCATACTGGATTAAAAAAAGATTGCTGAAATTTATGGGAAACATAGAACGGGTCAAATTCTGTACAAAAGTCAAAAACTGTGAGCAATCAGTTTGAATTGAGAATAAGCGGTCGAGTTATTGCTTAAATCTTATGGTACGTAAAACTGGGAAGGGATTAAAAACTAATAAAAAAATAATACGCTTTTATTCAAAAGCTATAATAAGCTTTGTTCCTAGAGTGTCTTAAGCACTTTTATACTTTTGGCACGCTCACTAGCCTTGAAGTCATTCTCCCAAAATTCCACATCATATCTTCTCATATCGCCTTCCTAGCCCTCCTACTAACAACTAATTCTAAAAGGAGAACGACATGTAGTACGGATGATATAGCGCATCATCTGTAAAGGAAAAGACAATAGTTACCAAGTTAATAAAGGACCACTATTCACAAGAGGACAGGAGATGACATTAAACTGAACTGAGGGCTAAAGATGAGCCCCAACAATCAAATAAAGCAAATGAAGAGAACATCGAGGAAACTACGACAAACGCAAAAGAAAAAAAAGGCGCAAAACACACTTAACTTGACTTTCCGCTTGAAGTCAAAGTAAAGAACAGCAAGAATAATAAACGAGTAATGAAATGAGTACATTCAACTCTCTTCAACACTTAAAAGATTATTCAAACTCAAATTGAACAATTCAGATTTAAGGATCTTAACAGTTTGTACAAGCTAAAAGTAAGAGAACCATAGAGCAGAAATAAGTTTTACAAATATGTTTCTGTGCATAGAGCGTAAAAATACTGCACACAGCGTTGCTAGACGTACGATAATATTCTCGTACATGTTCGCGAATTTCTACTGAGGTACGATGTACGAGTAAAAATATATTCTCGTACGCGAAAGTACGAGAATTTCGGCGTCAAATATTTTCCAATAAGAATTTTCACATTGTGGCAATATTACAAATAAAAAACAGTAGTAAAAGCTAATTTTAGAAAAATAATCAGAACATAACCCCCGGAATATACAAGCCATGCAGTCAGACTCGAAAAGAGCATTGCGGCTGAATTTAAACACTTTTTGTCTTGTCTTACTGCACGAGTTTTCCATATAAAAGTAGCTTAACTTTCCATAAATAAAATCTACATGCAATTTTTTTTTACACCTTTAGAAAGCAAACGTCTTGGGCTGCTTGTAACTTCATTTTTCTGTCTTAGTGATAGTTTTATTCCTAAGACTTGATCTCATCATTTACTTCAGGTAAAAGTGCCGAGATCGTCTACAACACTGAAAAAAATTTACTTGGTCTATTTTCCAATGCACATAGATCTACCTTTATTGCATTTTGCGCTAAATTTATATAAAATATCCTCAATATTTTATTGTAGCCTTTCATTATAAATTATTGGGTTCGGCGAAATAATCATATAATTTAATTCTTGTTATAAGTATGGTACGTTCCAACATAATTATAGTTTGCATCCTAATGCACAGTGGAGGTGATTCAATTAGACACTTTTCACGTAATGTAAATAGGTATATACGATATGCTCTTTTTCTAAACAACTATACAAATCACACCTACGACTATGCCCATGGAACGATTTTAATTTGTAATCTTATATGGGCTGTAGGGCTATTTACATTGTATACAAATATCTGTTTGTTCTCTTCTATATACTTATAATATATTCAGGGTGGGGATATATATATATTAATTCTTCCTATGTGTGTTATTTCAATAAAAATGCGCACAGGACGCAGCATCATACACATGGCGCAGCAGACTATACGCTCATGTTTTCGAATTTCTTAATTTCCTGATTCATAGATTCATTCATTTGGTAAGAAGTGCTTGTGAAGTGAATAGTGCCTGTTATTTGATCCAAAGAAAAAATAAATTTTAACCCAGTAATTCAGTGATTCATGATTTAATGATTAAAATGAGTTTAATGAAGGATTGTCTCAATAATTGGGGATATTCGCAGTTTATAGAAAAATTTGTTGGTAAGTAGAAATGTTGTTTATAACCGGAGTTTGCCTTCTCAATTGGATCATGGTGATAACCCGTGACCGGCCCTACTAACTTTTTTAGTTTCTGATATTTATATTATTTAAACCAATGTTTAACATTTTTAACATTTTTAATAAATAAATAATAGAGAACAGTGTGCAATTAAAAGTGCATTATTTAACAGCTTCAATTTTTTTTATTATAACTTGATATTTTACGAAATTAAATAATCCGATGTACTGGATTGCAAGTGTCATTTTAAAAGCAGTAAATTTGACTTTTTTATTTATTGCGTTTTTATACAACGAAGTATTCAGTGCCAATTGCGGGGCTATATACATATATGGCTTTATATACGACTTGGCAGTTGTTCAAATTGAAGTAACTGTACGCGATAATTTGATCTGACAAATTTACTGCAGATTTACCTACAACAACACAATACAACTTTTGATTTATGACAGATATAATTATAGTTTCTGCAGAATTTTTTGTGGAAAGTATTAGTATATCTCGTTTGACTTTCCACTTGCACTTGGTATCCATTTATCAAAACGAATTATTTTCTTTGGATTTGTGCAGCACACGTATTTGTTTTATCGACAACCATCAACGAGCTTACATTGGCACATCTGCTCTTAGTTAGTCGGCATACAATATCGTCTGGGAAATTGTAAAATGGGTAACTTATATCCCGAATACGTAAAAGATGAAATTTGAAAACTCTTATTAATGTTCCACTCGTTCTTGTTTACTATTTACTCCATGTTCGCAATTGTCGTAAAAAGTATAACCGTAGTACTAACATAGCGATACTATTATTATTTTTGCGTACGAGGGGTTAAGGTCCTTGTACTCATTTTGTTTACGTTTCTTAATAAATAGTAATTAGCAAACAACAAAAAATCAGTATATTTTCGTCTTCACATCTGTTTACTTCAGAGGAGGAAATTGATGATGTCGCATTTTCAAATTTGCAGTATGAAACATTAAAGGATCTCATACCGAAAGCGGGACCTGGGCAGCAATTTTGGATATGTTACAAAAAACACATGTGTATTTCTAATGAGGTTGGTATCTTTCTTAAGCTTTATTATTGCTTGCGTTCTATATGAAATATTGTTAGCACAGTGTGTTAAATTTTATATTGAAATGCTTAGTATTTGCCTTTCGCTTGTAAGAAAATAAATTAATTTTTTTTCTACATTGAAAATAGTTAGCTACTACATCTTCTGCTACATTTTCGGAAGCTTCGTTATCGCAAACAGAAAACCTAGATATTAATTTTCCTATTACGGAAGTTTCCATTTCTGATAAACTCTTAGATAACAATTTGGGAGAGGTAAGAGTATACAACTAAATACGCATACAAGGCAATATCATAACATAAAATTTTAGCTAATTGGATCTTCGATAATTTTTGGGCAATCATGTACAAATTCAAAAAGCACTACTAATACTGTTGAAGATTATTTAAAATGTGCGAACGGAAGTATTGTTTCAAATTATTATAAAAAGAACAAAACACTCACACAAAAAGAAAGAAATATATTATCAAACGTTATTGTTCAAAAAGAATTTGAAACGTGCTCACAAAATTTTAAGATAAGCACTGAACGTTTTAAACAAATCACAGAAGATATTTTGAAGATCTTTCCAACAGAAAATGCAGACATTTATTATATCCCATATCAGCCCAAGACCAAAGCATTAGCATCTGGTAAACTATGGGAATGCTACAACAGGCTGAAAAAAAATATTCGAAGAACACTCACACCTTTACATGAAAACAAAATAGAAGAAAAATCTACAGTAGAAAAGCCATCAGATTCCAGTGGACAAATTTTCTTCTTAAAGAATAATTTAGAGCCGTGGGACAAAATTTCAAGTTACTGGAATGATACATTCCAGTATCGCATGAATTTACTTAAATCATCGATCTCAAAGCTTACAATTCACCAATATTTACATGCATTTCCTGCTTTAAGAGGCCCGAAAGGGTGGTGTCTATTATGCAATGATTTCGAGCAACTTTACCCAAATTGTAATAACAAGTTGTTTTCCGAATGGTCAGAGGTTAACCATAAGCTCATAAATAAGGCAAAATTTGAATGCCCCGATGTTCTAAAGAAGTTTGGAGAGAACGATCTTACCGGGTTTTTATTACTTCCCGGATTTTTAGGATCTTGTGCTTATACGAGGCAAAGCGGGACGAAAAAACGCATTAAATTCACAAAAGATGAAGTCTTAAATGCATTTATCTTACAAATAGAGGTAAGAAAAGTATTTTATAATTCATAAATAATCCTATTTATACCAATCATACACATACCTATCCGCAGAATGGTAATCTACTAGATGAGGAGCTTGAGAAACTAAAAACAAAATTAAGAGAGAATAAGGAAACTCTTCAGCCGACTGTTATTATAGTTGGAGAAACGTTTGGTATGAATAAGAAATATATTAATTTTTTTTTTAAATTACAGTTTTCTATTTAAAACTTTCAGATAATATCTCAGCATCTCATGTTGTAATTGATGACGTCGTTTACACTGTCAGCAGTCCACTAATTGCTATTGACTTATGTTTCAAGTCTTTCAGTGCTTTAAACGCAAAATTTCCAACAGCAAGTTCTGACATATGGTTATATATTCAACAACGTGTATATGGAATCAAGACAGAATATGATAGTCGTTCTGTAGTAGTAAGTTCTCTATTAAGTGACACAAACTAGAACTGTATTTTTTATATATGTACATATAATTATTATTATTTTTCAAAATGAATTGTTTCAAATGTAATTCTTTATTTTCGGAAGCGAAAAAGTACATCTTACATTTATATGTGTACCACTGTTTAGAAAGTATATTTATATGTAATAGTTGTCCGCAGGAAAGAATTTTTAAGAACAAGATATGCTTCAAAAAACATATTATTAAACATTTTTGTAAAAATGAGTCCTTGCGCGTGCAAAATAAACAAAACAAAAAACTTAATATACAAACAACTAAACCTGCGCAGGAAGTAATACAATCACACTTGGATGATATTTCTAAAGAATCTAATATTGATGGAACCAATTATAATAGATTATCTGAATTCAAAGAAAAGTTAAATGATTCTTGCTTAAACATGATAACGAGTTTATATAGCGATAAAAATATCCACCGTAAATATATTCAAAGAACAATAGACCTTATTATTAACAGTTTTACAAAATCTATCCTTGAAAACTTTGAAAATTTTATTATCAATTGCTTACCAAATGCAGATTCCGAAATAAACAAATTAATTTCTACTGCATTAATTGAAGTTAATAAATCATTTGATGATATCGCGACAGAACACAAACGAAAAAAATTGCTAAAAAGTAAAAATATATATCATCCTCAATCTTCAATTGTCATTGGCGAACGACTTGAGACTGTAAGGCTTCATGAAGAATTAGTTCTTTCAACAAAAGATGTGAAAGCTAGTATAATTCCAATTGAAAGAACTTTAAAACAGTTCTTAGAAGGTGAAAATGTATTAGAAAAAATATTAAGTTATATTGAAAATTTAAAGTCTGAGGATGAAGTTATATCAAACATTATTCAAGGTGAAGTTTGGAAAAGTAAACTGCAATCTTATCACGCGGAGGACATTGTGTTTCCATTATTTCTATACTTCGATGAGTTTGAAGTAAACAATCCGTTAGGTTCACGGGCAGGTATTCAGAGTTTGGGCGCTATATACCTGTCACTTCCATGTGTTCCCTCTGAATATCGGTCAAAATTAGAAAATATATTTCTGGTTATGCTTTTTAATTCTTTGGATCGTAAGCAATTTGGTAACCGTATACTTCAACCACTTGTTAATCAGTTGATAAATTTAGCAACCGAATGCTTAGACATTTTAGACAGAAAAATATATTTTGCACTCGTTGCCTGTACAGGTGATAATAAGGGATTAAATGGAATTTTGGGCTTTACTGAATGCTTCGTGGCAAATTACTACTGCCGTTTTTGTAAAATACATCGCGAAGAAGCGAAAACAGTCTGCAAATCTAATACAGAAATTTTGCGAAATTATGAAAATTATGCGGAAGATCTTCATAAAAATGAACCTTCGAAGACAGGCATAATTTCTCCTTGCGTTTTCGATCAGCTAAATAATTTTCATGTGACCCAAAATTTCGTGATTGATATTATGCACGATATTTTTGAAGGTGTATTAAAATTGGAAATATGTCTTATTTTAAAGCACTTCATTTATGAACAAAAGTTTTTTTCCCTTGCGGCATTTAATAACCGTATAAGAGTTTTTGATTTTGGGAAGGTTGAGCACATAAACAGACCCCAAGAAGTTTCAGAAGATCATTTAAAAAATGGAAAACTCAAATATTCAGCGTCTGAGGTGATTACATTATCAAAATATTTCGGTCTTTTAATAGGAGACTGGGTTCCTGAACATGACGAAATTTGGGAAATATTCCTTACTTTTTCACAAATTTTAGATATTTTGCTAAGTGATAAAATTACAAAACAAAGTATTATACGT
The DNA here is from genome assembly GCA_963924295.1 of Dioctria rufipes. Taxonomy (NCBI): domain Eukaryota; kingdom Metazoa; phylum Arthropoda; class Insecta; order Diptera; family Asilidae; genus Dioctria; species Dioctria rufipes. The sequence goes on from OZ002741.1 coordinate 294,691,511, forward strand.
TTAGAAAATCTCATTATTCTGCATCATGAGTTATTTCTAGAAAATTTTCAAACGCATTTAAAACCAAAACATCACTTTATGTTGCACTACTCAATGATTGCTCAAAAAGTTGGTCCTTTAAAAAACTTATGGTGCATGCGATTCGAGTCGAAGCATAAGGAGCTCAAAGGTATTGCCTCATCTACAACATGTAGGAAAAATATTATGTATACTATAATTGATAGATACCTTTTAAGCGAAAGTATTAGAGTTAAGGATCAACCTTATCTTTTGGATACGATTCAGTCAGGAAATGGTTGTGTAATTTTTGAACAAAATATTCTTAATATTATCGAAGACATGAAGATTATAAATAAAAATTATAAATTTGTAAAGTGGATAATCATGAATGGTACAAAATACAAAGCTGGTTACGTAATTCTAACAGGATGGGAAAATGGATTTCCTAAATTTGGTCTTATAGAATACTTTTGTATAAGTGAAAACCATGTTATTGGCATAGTTCTTGTTTTAGAAACAATATACTTTGACGTACATAGACATGCCCATGTTGTTAAAAAATCGTCACAAATTTCCCATCAAGACATATCCTCAAATACTGTAGAAGTATATTCTCTAATTCGAATAAAGTCTTGCTTTTATGTTGTTTAAGAATTCTTTCCTGTCAAAGCAAAATATTTAAATTTAAAGGGATATATAATTTCCTATAAATATTTATATTATCCACCTTATTATCTTATTCTTATATAGAAGTGCTCTACAAATTTATAGGTCTATACTGATAGAGATATTTGCAAACGTCTATCGTTTATCTCTTTGAATTTGAACATTATATAAATATGTTTCCTCTAGCATAAGTAACGGTGTAGAGATTTGAATTCATACGATTTCGGGTCTGCCTTACAAACTAAGTCTGTATTGAATTTTGTATAGTATAAAAGTTAATTCAATAAAAATATATCTTTTTTCAACAAGTTGTCTAGTTTTTTAAAGAAGTTTTACGAAAAATAAAATTTAGAAGTAAAGGCTTGATATTTTTATGGTACGCCTTCAGCAAAAGTGTGGAAATTTGTATATTCCATAATATATTGTATACTTCTCCAAATACTATTGCTCAGTACACTATATTTAACAGGATATTACAATATGACATTAAGGTCTACAGCATTTTGTAAATTGTATAAAGCATCACGAGAAACAGCATATATTCCCTAACATTTATGGCGTGCTATCCTATATTACATTACTTAATGTACTGTGCAAACATAGGAGTATTTATGGTATTGTTTTCCGACCTATATATCGTGTGCTGATGTCCCATGAATGAAAGCTATTGTGCTACTGAGTTATTGGCAATACATAATATTTTATTGTTTCTAGTGCCATGTTGCAATATTTCTGATCCTATATTATATAGTAATTCGTGCCATATATTTTACTCTATATCTTATAACCCACTCAGTCATGCAAATGATCTGTGAAACTATTTTGCTAATTCCCATACAGATATTACTTGGGTTACCATAATTTATCATTATTCCAAAATCGCTGATGATTATGGGTACAATGGTATATAAAATATGGGCCATGGGACTAAAATTTTTTTCAGTGAACAACTATGCATACTAATTAAAGCAAGTTTTCCCTTTTAAGGATGAATTACTGGTGCTATTTTCAGTTTTATATCCCAGCAAAACTTTATCGGCAAGACACCAAAACGATACCCCATCGCACATGTTTTAATGTACCCTGTGCCCTACGACAAAGCTGTTAGACCCTAAGAAACTGCAGCAACTTGATTACGTGGCGACTTTTTCCCTTGAACCAACGAAAAACAAGTTTACATAATTTTCCCCAATTTTTTCCGAATCCGAATCCGATGAAGGCCAAAAATATACATACTTCAATTTGGGCTATCCATTCTAATACTCTCAGATTCCAAAGAACAACCCAACAAAAAAAAAAATTAAGGAGCAAATTCTCAATAAAGACCATAAAAGAATCCCTCCTTTAACCTGAATTTGCTAAAATACAGTCGAAAGATTGCTTCTTTGGGTTCAAACCTCGGGATAAGTCACTTGACGTCGGCTATCACATACCAGAATAAATCTGATACTTCAGTACGACCTGATGATAAAAATTTCACCCAAAATAGACACCCAGTTAATCCTAGCCTGATCTAGATCCGTTTTTTAAGATCATTTTATTAAAAAAATTGTTTTGAAAAATTTCTCAAATAAGACATTTTTAGAGATATCCATTAATTTTGTTATAAAACCATGAAATAAAATTTTTTTTAAATTTCCAGTCTTAATTTAGCCAGCATTTCCCATTAATTTCGCAATATGTCTAGTGTACGAGATTTTTCATGACGTACGAGATTTTTGTGAAGTTAGTACGAGAATCCATTAGTTGCAGTCTAGCAACTCTGCATAGAACTTCTGAATAGAGAAGCTAACTGGTTCCATGATTTAATGACATAGCTACAAAATAGGCACTTGGTTAGTCAGATCTACGTAAAATTAAATGCAATGTCTTATTTGATCTAGAGAAATAAAGATGTTGAAAGATATATTTAGGCTTGCGATATATATTCTTTCTAAAAGAGCTGGCACACGAAGGTTTTTATAGACAAGTAAATTATATCCCGAAATTGAGCATTTATTTTGTGATAGATATTTATACCTGCACAGAGTCGGAGGCAATGTCAAATTTGCTTGTATTCTTATAGTCAAGTTTGCTAAGATTTTGGCAGCTACAGGTTATTGCAAGTACTAGCAGTAGTAATCTCCACGGTATTGGTAAAAAGTAGTTAGATGTCCATACGCCATACGCCTATCTGAAAACAGAATTAATGTGATCATCTCAAGTAAAAGTGCTATTAAATATGACACGGACACTTTTAGCCATAACATCCATGTCTTATTTTAATTGATATGTACTCATTATTTGTTTTGAGCACTTTTGTGTTTATTCTCTGGTCCGGCCTTTGAAGGCTGGGTAGTGAAACGTTGTGTAATTGTATATAGTTAAAAAAAAATACTTTAATGTAAAAGAAAACAAAAATAAAAGGAAACAGCGAAGAAAGTAGGGTCAAGAAGGGAATGTACCAAATACTAAAAAAAGGAGGAAAGTTAAGGAAAAGATAAGTATTGCTTTGATCTTTCTGTTTTATTCGTACGTAATGCAAATGCATTCTTATCTTAATGCCTTGACAGTATTTTGATGGTGATATAATTAAAGGTTTAAAATTTTAAAGTAAAGTAATATAGTATGCGCCCTTGCTGACTACGTGAATTGTTTCAGTTAAAATAGTGACAGCATTTCTGGTGGAAAATAAGATTTCTAAAGTTTTTTTAGCATACGGCTTTTCTTAGTTTTATCAGCATAAGAACCAGAGATCGTGCATTCTAATACCACATTCCACCCATGATGGATTTGGCAAAATTTGTATTTGTGATAACTCGACCGACTTTTTCTCCACCGCAGCAGGTCGGTCATATTACAAGTTGAGTGAAACAGTTTATACCGCCCATATGCTCTCATAATACAAAATTCGCTTAATATACACATACAAGGGCGGAGTGACAAGTTTTGAGCCTAGGGTATTAAAAATACCGATAGAAATGTATAAATTTATTTTTCTATGCACTTCTTACATCCATCATAAAGGGCCTTTAACCCATTCAAAAAATATTCGCCGTCTTTGCCTTCGAAATGCTCGTCTACTGCCGCCTTCATTTCTTCATCACTCAAAAATCTTCGCCCTCGGAGGTCTTCCGTCAAATTGGAAAACAGGAAGTAATCACTGGGGCCTAGGTATGGACTGAATGTTGCGTGGCTAATTTCTTCAAATCCTGTCTCGGCCAGGGTACGCTTTGTAACTCGCGCAGTGTATTCGGGCGCATTGTTCTGCAAAAACAGAACTCCGTTCGCCAGTTTGCCGACTCTTTTCTTGATAACCACTTGACGCACTTTTATCAAGAATTTGGCGTAGTAATCCGCATTCATTTAATTTTTTTTTTTTAGGAAGGTAGTCGATGAACAGAATCCCTTTACAATCCAAGAAGATAGTGGCCTTGCATGCCGATCTTTCCACTTTAAATTTCCGTGGCGGCTTTTCTCCTTTTTCTATCCACTGACTCCTATTTTGACTCTGGATCGTACTGCCGGATCCACGTTTCATCAACAGTGACAATGCGGAAAAAAACGTCATCAGGATTATCGGCGCAGATGTCCAGAGATTCCTGCGAAGCTGTGACGCTGCTTGTCCAGCGGAGTAAGCATTCTGGGCATCCATCGCGCGCACACATTTTTCATATGCAAATGATTATGCGAAACGTTGCCGATTCGTTCTTTGCTAATGTCAATGGTTTCAGCTATCTGCCAGAACTTAATTTGCCGATCTCATAAAATAAGTTACTTTACTTTTCCAATATCTTCGTCGGTAACAGCAGTATTTGCACGCTTTGACCTGGGATCATCTTACAGCGACTCTCTGTCATGCTTGAATTCTCGACTCCAACGTTTTATGGTAGCATATGAAGGCCCAGACTCCCCATAAACTGTAGACATCTCTTCTAATATTTCTGTTGGCGTTTTGTTCTTGTTTGTGAGGAATTTTATGACAGCACTGTACTCAAATTTCGCATAATACTCGGATGACTCACACATGCTGATGTTTATCGTTCAATTACTAAAAGCGTACTGATGCTAATTACATGAACCTTGGTATTTATACTACTGTGCATATTCGCAATTAATGACATGTAACGCGAGACCTTACTGACACATAAAGGCACTTAGGCTCAAAACTTTTCAGCCTGCAGTCTTATATGTGTTCGCGCTTCATTTAATTTTGCTTACCATTATTCCTGTTTATTTATTCTAATGAAAAACCTAGAATAATAGTAAACATCATTGGATTTTTATTAAATTGGATATTTTAGACATATCAAACTGGAAATTAAATTAAAAATTTGTCTACTTTCGAAAATAGCAGTTTTTAAATTCATATACAGTTCTGGAGAAAATTTTATTAAATTATAAATACCCTAGTCATATAATACTGAATTTGAATCAAGGACTTGCATCACACAACAAATATTATCTACCACATTTTAAGACTACTATTCGACTTTTCAAATTGCACAAGTATAATTATGTACATCACAACTGTACTACAAAATGACATTATAAAAGAGTTTCGTAAATCGAACATGCCAAAAATTTTGAAATTCCGCTCCTCCAAATTAAGCTGCAAGCTAAACTCGTCAACCTTGAAGTAAAAAACTCGCTTTAATATTTTTGAAACACTTTTAGTAATTACATAATATTATTACAAGTCGTTCTAATCTATCTCCATGGGGCATTCCGAAAATAGTTTGAAGTGTTATCCAATAATTGCATTTAACTCTAACCATATCTGCAATCAAGATATCAAGCATTGGCGAGAAAGTCTCCAAAAAGCATGAGATATAACCGGCTAAAATTTCCGAACTTGAATTTCCATTTAAGTAGTTCGATAAAAACGTTTATAATATTCCACTCAAAGAGGTAAAAATATACAACATAGTTTGCAATCGGAAAAGATTTTGTAGCTCCAACACTCTTCGATTGATATTTGAATAGATTCTGATCACTTCTTTTATATTATGACTCCAAGAGGATGTGTTTTCATTGTTGTTATGGCAATTGTTTTGATTCACTATTTCGTTGCAAGTCTTTTCCAAGTATAACTCCAAACTCTCGTGTTGTGCAATAACTGCGATGAGTGCAGCAAAATAAATATTTCTTTGCATTGAAATCACCAGCCACATATAAGGCGAACTAATATCGAGTATAATTAAATTCAATTGAATGTTTTTATTCCAGATATTGAATACAAATGGACGTATTATAATGGTATATGAAAAAACGACTTTCAATATAAAAAGCGCAACCAGTTTTTTATTGAATACGTTCATATCTCCCGAAAGACTGTGAATTTTTCTAAAGTTTTCCACAATATTGTTAAGGATTTTGACAAATTTCTCACGATTTGTAAACAGTTGAATCGACGTAAACACTACAATGGCCGTGCAAGTTATTAGATCCACGAAATCGTAAAGATTAACAAAACTTTGTAAATCCCGACCTTTAGTCAAATAAGCACAGATGACAGTTACTGGGGCAAGTGCCAAAATTAAAATTGCGAACTGAATTTTGTAGTATATAGTTGACGTGGTAAAATGAAACCTAAGATCTTTATTTACACTAAATCCATAACTACCCACACACTTCGAACAGTAATTATTCAAAAGAAATATTTTCAAAAACATTTTGTTTACTCTGTTCAACATTTTTTTCGAACTAATATGGCAGTTTTACATCAACAATGTTTATCCAACTCAATGTGTCGAAACCATTACAGTAATGAACTTAATTATGTACTCACATGTGCACTGCTAAAAGCTTTCCAATCCCATCAAATTGAATAATGCCAACTAATCACTTTATAACCAAGATAAAATCTTACAGAGACATTTGACGACACGAACAAATGGATTTTGTATAAAAGTATATAATTCTACCAAGGTAATTTGAAATAATGGTCGTATTGTTTTATCGAAATTATTATGTACCTGTTTTTACAGTTTGCTTTCATCTGAAGTTGAATGAATGTAAATAACAAATCCATACGTGAAATGGGAGAGGTTTTCCTCTTAATATTTAACTTACTCTAATTTGCGCAAAAGTACATCTCAGATTTAAGAGGCTCGTAAAACGATTAGGTATTTAGTTAGAATGAATTCTACTCTGCGCTAGGAACCATGGTCCTCAGGCCACGGTATCGGTGTATGTTTGTGTCGTGACAACTTAAAAGTTCCACTTTCTTACACAATTACACTATGTATATCGATCAAAACTAGACTGGATGAAAATGTGACCTGTGCTGCAGTCTGTTGTACATTACTTTCGTTAACCTTCATCCGGATAAAAGAGCCTCTGAGTCTATTTTATTATTTCAAAATGAAAAAAATCGTTAAGAAAATTATTTTCTGCAATTTTATTTTTACATATTTTGAAATACCAGTATAATACATGAAGGAGATTTCTCGTCTAACCGACTGAAATTTATTGAAAATAATTTCAATAAATTTACAAAATGCATTTTAGGTGCAAAAAAAAATTATTGAACTATTCGACCCAGCGATCAGAGAGGTCTCATCGGTATGGTTATCTCTGATCGCCTACCATAGAAGTGGTGTGACCTCCAACATTGAACTTCTATGGTAGGCGATCAGTGATAACCATACCGATGAGACCTCTCTGATCGCTGGGTCGAAAAGTTCAATAATTTTTTTTTTTTCACCAGTATAATATTTCTAAAACAAAGTTTTATCCTAGATTTTAAGTTTTATGAACAAAATATAAAAACAAAAATCAAAAATATAACAAACTGACAGAAGAGCGAGCCTCTTAAACTCTTAAAACAGAATGCTGCTATTATGTTACCATTTCCTTGTTTTATGCGTAACACAGTGATATGATTTCAAAAGAATTCAGAATTCAACAGAACTCAGCCGCTACAGCCCTATTGGCGTATAAAAGTGTTTATTTCATTCCCCACGTGACCGGTGTAGTGATCTGATGTAAGTATTATTGAAATAAAATAATATTTGTACAATATAAAATAAATTTATCGGCAAACAAGTTTCGTTTCAATGCACCTGTTATAGTAACAGTAGAAAATAATTTTGAGAAAGGTAGATAAATTGGGTTTCCTTGAAGTTTTACGAATTTACAGTTTATTATTTATTGCAGATATAAAGTTAGGTATTTATTGAAATATTTTCTCATTTTGGGAGCTCTATTTCTATGTACAAGTTTTTTAATAAAATAAACTCAAAGCAAAGGAGATAATTATCTGATAATGATATTCGCCGTGCCATTGAAGCAAAATCAGATGATGATCTAAATTCGGATGAAAAGACGGAAAGATAAACGGCTGTGGATTTCCTTTCAGATGAGGAAATTAATTATACAGAATTAGATTCTGAGATGGAAAATACACGTTTCTGGAAGTGATTCTGATGATGATAGTCAATATGATAAAAGGGAAGCAGCGAGTGAGCAATATATTGGTAAGGACGAAACTTTATGGAACTCGCTACCTTTGCCAACACGAAGAATACCTGCTGCATTTAGAAATCCAGTAAGTAAGGTTTGCTTGCCTCCTGGTTATTACGTAGACAGCCCAGTGGATGCCTTTTCCTTATTTTTCGACAATACTGTATTCGAAATAATTGTCAAATACACAAATTTGGAAGCCTGTAGAACACTTGAAAATTCATGGAAACACACAAATGCTGTAGAAATACTTGCAATAGCAAGGACAAGGTTGATTATGAAGAATTCTGGCATAAATTATTTGGAAACCCTATCTTTCGCGCCACCATGGGTTGCAATAGATTCAAAAACACTTTTGAGATTTATTAAGGAGTGGTCCAGAAAAAATTGACCCATTAAGTTATTTTTATACCTGCAAAATTACAATAATCCAGGTCTGGATTTTTTTGTTAAAATAATCCATAAATACTGAACTCTGAGTTTATATGAATCATTCGTGTATTGGAAGTGAAATAGTTAAAATGTCTCGAAGCGAAAAAGAAGTGCGTGAAATGATTTTGTCCAAATATTTGGAAAATCCCACAATTTCATTGTTAAAAATTTCAAAAGACCTTAATACAAGTTATTCCACGGTAAAAAGGACAATAGCAAAGTATAGGCGAGGCTTGTCAATAGAAAGGATACGTGGGTCAGGTAGAAAACCAGGGCCATCCCGTCCAGACGTCATAAAACAGATGAATGGTACTTATTTTCGGAAACCGGGAACTTCGGAAAGAGATATGGCGACATTGGAAGGAACATCAAAGTCTACAGTGCACAGATATAAAAAAATCTGTGGATTAAAGAACTATAAGATTCAAAAAGTGTCGCTGAGGAAGGAAGAAAAAGAGAAAACAGCAAGAAGAAGAGCGAGAAAACTTTATGAGAACTACTTGACGAAATACGATTGTGTCATTATGGATGATGAAACCTATTGCAAAGCTGACTTTTCGCATATAGCAGGTGACGAATATTTTACTGCAAAAAGTCGGAGCAGAGTATCCAGAAAATTTTCAACAAAAGGAATGACAAAATTTCCCAAGAAGTACATGATTTGGCAGGCGATCTCTTCTTGCGGTTTACGAAGCAGTGAATTTATCATCAAAGGAACAATAAACTCAATTGTGTACATCAAAGAGTGCCTTCAAAAAATACTTCTACCTTTCATTCAACAGCATCAACGGTCTGTTATTTTCTGACCAGATTTGGCCACCAGTCATTACGCAAAAGCAACGATGGAATGGTACAGAACCAATGAGGTCAATATCGTGCCAAGGGAAGCCAATCCAGCAAACTGGCCCCAAGTTCGTCCAGTAGAGAGGTACTTGGCATTAATGAAAAAGGAGCTTAGAACAACAAAGAAATTTGCCAAAAAAGATGTTGACTTCAGAAATAAATGGAAAAGAGCATATAGAAATGCTACTAATATAACTGTTCTAAATCTAATGCGCGGCTTGAATAACAAAGTTAAAACATTCTTCCAAAACAAATAACGTTAAAGTTTAAGTTGTAGGAAACAAAATATTGAAATTTTATAAAAAAATTGCCATTAGTGTTTTTACTGCAAACAAAAATAAATGGGTCAATTTTTTCTGGACCACTCCTTAGATTTGACGACAAAACTTCACGAACAGTGCGCAGAGCAAAACATAACTTGGCCACCATAAGAGATATTTGGAATATTTTAAACAAAAATTTTCTAAAATATTACATCCCTACACAAAATTTGACAGTATATGAGCAGTTAGTACCGTTTCGTGGCCGAGTACCCTTCAAACAATATATTTTTAGTAAGCCGGACAAATACGGAATGAAAATTTGTTGGATTGTAGAAAATGAGACTGCTTATCCATTGCAAGAATTACCATATTTAGGCAAAGATGGCAATACAAGAGTCGAAAATTTAATTTTTGTGAGCCATTTGTACGCATCAATCGAAATATTACTTTTCATAATTTTTTCACTAGTTACGAACTAGTCAATTCTTTATTATCGAAAGGGCTAACAAGCGTAGGCATACTAAGAAAACTAAAACATGTGCCATCCAAAGTAATATGCTTGGATTTCGAAACACTGTATGGCTAATTTCGTATCTCCAAAAAAAAAAATCGCTGCGTTTTATTATTTTCCACGAAATCTCATACAACAAGTACAGATGTTAATAATAACAAGTAAAAAAGCTAGAATTGGCCTAAGACCAATTCTTAGGATACCCTAGATGAATGCCCGTATTAAAGTATGGTCACCGATCTATTCAAGTATTGATTTTGAAGTTGTTTTTCGCATATATTTCTAGAACAGTTTTTCGCACAGAAAAAATGGTAATAACCAATTTTATAGGATTTCGTATACTGCAGAAGTTCTTAGTACAATAAAAATGTCTTGTCTTGTCTGATCGTTTTCAAAGTATACATAAAAAACCGAAATTTTTATATGGCAAAACCAAGAAGGAGTTGCCCGATTTAGTCCATTTTTGACATTTTATTTGATAATGTAGTAAAAACATCATGTACGAAATTTCAGCTCTCTACGTCGATGCGTTCTCAAGCAGTGTCCAAATATATAGCGAAAAACGAAATTTTTATATGGCAACCCCACGAAGGAGTTGCCCGATTTGTCTCATTTTCGAACTTAATTTTACTTTTTTTTTTAAAGTCCGTGTACAAAATTTCAGCTCTTTAAGTGTTCTCAAGTTATCGTGCGGACGGACGGACGGACGGACAGACGGACGGACATGCAAAAATCAAAATAACTTTTAATATTATGAATGGGTGTCCAATCCATTTTGCTCTACCATCATTATTTCGAGGTGTTACAAACGGAATAACAAACTTAGTATACCCCTATGATTTCATCTAGGGTATAAAAACAAGTCTGAGGTGAATTTGTTTTATAACGGTGGTGTAGATACCCTCGATAAACTATGCCATGCATATACTGCAAGATGTAAAACTAACAGTTGGCCAATGGCATATTTTCCAAATCTTATTGATGTAAGTGGAATTGCTGCATTAGTTATTTGGAAATATATGTATCCTGATTGGAATTCTAAAAGACAACTAACTAAAAGAAAATTGTTTATCCGGGAAGTCGTGACAGTTTTAGTTAGGCCTCACATACTTGCTCGCAATAAGAAAGGAATCAGTGCAGCTCATATATCTGTAATGAATGAAATTCTTTATGATAACAGTGAAGAAAACAGAGCATCAAGTTCATCAGCACCACCAGAAAAGCGCAAATGCTGCTATTTGTCTTCAAATAAAATCAGTCGCATGTCCAAACAGCACTGCGATAATTGTACTAAAAATGCTTGTACAGAGCATTCAACAAAAAAAAAATGTAATGAATATAGTAATAAGTAATATATACAAACAATGATATATATGTATAAAAAATAATTAAATATTTAAAGTTACTATTTGACTCAATAAATAAACTGAATTAAAAGAAGTAATAACACTCTAGAATTACTAATTTGAGCTCTTTTGTACAATAAGCCTCTGAAGCACTTCTATCCGTTTGTGTTATAAAACCATTCTATCCTGATGAAGGTTAAATGCGAGCGAGAACAAGAGAGCATGACTTTCATCAGTTTATTGTTACTAATATATCGCATTATTGTATTTCAGAACTAGGTTGCGTTCTTAGTTTCTTGTCTCTACAGAGCCTAGGCCAATCTAAAAGCTCATGAATTTTAAGTATGCCTTCGATGTATTAGAACACTTCTGTTTTTATAGCCCTGCGTGACAATAGCAGGAATTGTGATATTGCTAACTACGCACAACTATCACAAATCAGTATTGCATTGCCAAGCTTTTTGAAACTTTGTTTTACTTCATTGTAAGCCTTTCCTATGCTCTTTTCAAAATGATTTTATGAAAAGTAAATCAATTATAATTGAATTGATAAAATATACCAGTTACAGCTTAACTTCCATTGAGAGCAGAAGTCAGGTCGATTGAGTCATTAAGTGAAGCTTTCAATTGAATTAATGATAAACTCCTCATTCACATATTATATTGTTCTGGGGTTTTCACCTTTCCTTTGTTCAGTGTATTTGTTCTTACTTCCCTCTAATAATTAGCCCTAATGGTAATTTGTAAAATGCTTTTGAATTAAATTTTTCTATAACTATATAATTACAGTATAATATAAAACTTGAACAATTTTATTTTAATTTATTTTTGCCAGTTTTTATTGAATTATTATTTAAATTATTTGTTGTGTTTTATTTTCGTTATAATTTTCATTTTTGTATAATTTTCAAGTAGCGAATAAGAATTGAATTTATAGGTTTAGGCATATTTTATAATATAATAAAATATATTGACATTTAAAAATCAGGCTTTTAAAATCTTCTAAATAGTTGAATGAACAATTCGGATAATACCTACGTTTCTCCAAACATACGCAATGATATACGCTATTTTTTTTTTAATATAAAATTAAGGTAAGTACGTATTATATTATTATTTCGGGGCCTATTTACCGAACTCGTTCGATCAGAATTCGGTACAGGTAATTTGAAAGTATTTAATTGCATATTTCATCTTTTGTTTTGTTTGGTTTCTAGTACTGACATGTATATAAATGGACTGCTTGTTGAATCAAAAATGTATGAAAGCAAATGGCACCACTTTCATATTCCTGTCTCTTTCGGTGAGAGCATACTTTCCCACTGAACTGTAACGATTAGGAACAAGAAATTGTTTGTAAAAATCCTTGTAAAAAACACTTCTTTCGACTCATAACTAAAATTTAACGATACAAATAGTCCCAAATACCTTGTGGTAAGTTCGGTAAATCCCACTGACATGCATATACGTAAATTCCTAAATAATTTAAATATAACATCAGTTTACGACAGTTGGTAGCATTGACAGTGAGAGCATACTTTCTGAAATCAAAATTGGTGCCACATGAAACAGGAGATCAAGCAGTCCATTTATATATATGTCAGTGGTTTCTAGGTACAGAAAAAAATTTTTTTTTATTGGCGGCTTTTATTTTCATGCGATCGGTTTTCATTTTTTTTAGTTAAGTTGTGGTTACATTTTTTTTTATTATTACTTGGTGAATTCATAGATAATAATTTTATAATAATTTCAATAGCGTGTAATTAAGTCTCGTTTTCGTAGGGGTGTTAATCGTAGCCGCGGGTATACCGGGTAAGGTAGTAATTCAGTTACACAAACACACACACCGAGAGCAAAGCTAATTTGGCTACTCCAAATACACAAACTGGGAGCAAAGCTAATTTAGCTACTCCAAATACACACATTGGGAGCAAAGCTAATTTTAGCAACTCCAACAAACACTAGGAGCTGAGCTATATTAGCTGCTCCAACATATATTGACGAGATCGAGGAGTTGTGCTTTTACAAGCTACTCCCGCATCTTCATCATAATACATACACACATATACCTACATTAGCGGTGATCGAGGAGTTGTGCTTTTACTACAAGTTACTCCCGCATCCTGAATAAACGCTATTCACCATTTTCAGATAAAAAGCTACACTGTAAAAAATGTGCACAATTGTTGCCACAAACCTTAGGTATGTTTCCCTAATATGTAGGGAATATTTCTTAAAATGTAGGGAATATTATCAAAAATGTAGGGAATATTAACTACATTTTCAGGGATATTTCCTGCATGTTAGGGAAAAATACCCAAGCTTTGTGGCAACAATTGTGCACATTTTTTACAGTGTACGTCCGCATCTTCATCATTATACACAATACTTAGTGACGATCTTTCAGGTAACAGATGTCAATTTTGGCATGGAATGGAGTTCGAGAGTAATTTGTAAATTGTAATATATCGGTTAGATAAGTTTTCAACGTCAAGGTTGGTTAGAGCGTTGATCACACACGCTTTTCTGTAATTTCTCGCGTTTTTAATAAGTTGTAATAACTGCTTCCAGTAACTACTAGAGTAATTTGATTAACGGGAATAATCTTGGGTTCAAGTAAAGTGTTGTTTTTTCTGTTTGTTATTGTGGGCATCTGAAAAAGAAAAAATGATTAATATTGAGCATGTTTATATGTAGGTACGCAGTATAGCTGAGTTGTAATTGAGTGTGCTAATTATATAAAATTATATAATAGTATTGCATGTTGAGCGTTATAATTTTGAAGGAAAATTACCGTAAGGAGTTAAACAAAAACAGATAAGAAACCAATATGTGTATAAAAGATGGCAGATACTTATGAAAAAGTTATGGATATGGTGTCCAAATATATTCCCATGTTCTCGGGAGAAAGATCACTGAAGCTAGCAAAGGAAGTACACCGCTTCTTAAACTGCTGAAAAGATCTTTACGAACGTCTTAAAGCTGAGGAGCAATCTATCTTCATGAAATGTGTAAGATATTCGCTCACGGACGACGCATACTATCTGATAAGTTCTGAGGATCCAAAGGATTTTGAAGCGTTACAGCAGACCATTAAAACTGCCTACATGCCTAGGAAGTCATATGGTGAATTAAGAACGGAAATGATAACGTGTAAACAAACACCCGGAGACGACATCAGGGAATATGCGGACAGACTAAAAGATTTGTTGAACCAAATCGAGTGTATATACCTGTGGGAAAGTTAAAAACAAATTTTCATTCAAAATATGGCATGTATTATCTAATAATTTGCTTATTGTACCCCTAATAAATGCTGCAGTAGGTTAGTTACAACTAATAAAAAGACGACACTTTACACTAATATGATATTTTATCATAATTCCTACTATCAAAATTTTGTTGCTTCTTCTGCAAAAGGTGCTATAAACGAATACCCATTTTTTGAACCGCTACCGAGAACCATTGGAGAAAACTCGTGAATATTGAGTAATATAGGCCAAAATTATTCATTCGATATTTTAAAAATTGACAAACCGTCTATGTTTATATTAATCGAAATCTGTATTAGTTGATTAATGTTTCGAAAATATTTTTTAAAACAAAACTTGAGCTCTTGGTGCCGATGGTGATGATATTCTTTCTATATGTTTGCAGTAAAGTTCATGGATCAGTAGATAGTAAGTGTGAACTAGATATGTCTATTGTATATATTTTGAACTGTTCTTTTAAAGCTTCTTGCGGTACGTTATTTTGCAAACCCTACACTTTCAGATCACTTCAAAATGTTTTCTTTTCATCAGATCATCTATAAGTTTTTCATTCTCTTTATCAGCGAAATCATAATCATCTTCAACACTCCTGATCATTATTAGTAAGAAATTTTGGAGCATAGTCTATTACAGTAACTAAGGAGTAGTATAGTAAAACTGATTTGAACTTGATCCCTAATATAAGTTAATTAAACACTGATCGCTTATATGAGTGTTTCTGAAATCTTAATATATTTACTTTCACTGATTTGAGATTGATTTTTTATATAAGGCTCAATATACGAACATATTTCCTTGTATTCTATACCTTCATATTTAATTTCCGCAATACTACTTCATAGACTCGTATATAACAAGAACTTTAGATACAGTAGTTCCAGGATAATATCAACCGTTTATACCAAAACCCTTTTATTATCATATATTGTCGAAGCCTGCAACATTTTCCTAGTAATTTCAAACACTTTTACTCTGTTAACAGCAACCCCGCCTATAAAAAATACCCCCTTTATTGCCATTAATAAAGCATCTTAAATTTTCTATTTTCAATGTAAATTTCCCCGCATATTGTTACAGTCAGGTTCAATTTTTCTGTTCCGCGCATTCGTACATTAAGGTGGCCCAAAAATTTATGAGTGCTTCAGAATATGTCTGCTAATATAATGTTAAATTTCTATGCAAAATTTCAGTGTAATTCATTAATGTTTAGAGGTCGTTCAAATCAATAGTGATTTTTTAGCAGGTTTGAACTTTCAGGAAAACTGTTTCGACATTTTCTTTCATAACTTTTTAATTTGGCAAATGTTTTTTACAATTTAAGGAAACTTATTGCAGTGAAGGACGTTTTAGAAAATCAAATATTTCTATTTTTTTGTAAGTTTTTTAAAACGAAAATTCGGTTCCGAAACTCCAATTTTTTTTTACTTCGCGACAAGATTTTTGTAAAGAAAAGTGGCGCGTGGGTATACTTTTTCTAGTATAACGTAATCTACAATCGATTATCTGTCTAGCGACTATAACTTACGTCCGAATTACAATTACAACTTCTCAGTCGACTTCGACTTGAAATTCAGTCAAAGTCGACACTGAGGTGAGATTTGTAATTAAATTACGACATCGACTTTGCCGATATCCTTCAACAGTTTTCCTTAACGTGGACATCTCTGCACTGAATTTGGCAGCAGCCAACACCAACTTTGCACTTTGAGGGAGGTTCAGTTTCAGTCAGAGTCTCAGTTGAAGTCGAAGTTGCAATTTAATCTTGCCACATGCATTTACCATTTGGGCAATGTCTGAGAAGTCGTGAAATTCGGGCCTAAAGTGAGTCATGTATTGTATGAACTATTCTCAAAATGCTATTTTTAGAGATAATAGAATTACCTATAGAAGATGAGGAGTTTAACGGGTGCTGACAAGTTGAAATATTTTGGAAAATTAATAAATATACAAAGAGGTAGTGGACAATCCTTCAAGCAGATCGTCCAGGTAGTGATGCAAATATATTGGACGTTCTTGAAAGTGATGCTTCTACCAATAAGGTGTCAAGCCGGAAGGTTGCAATGCTTGTGCTGGATGTTGTGCACAAATATTTACTTGCAAATGATATTGAATATAAAAACTTAGATTTACTCAAAGAACAATTTATAGTAATATCCATAAAGGCCAAAGCACAAAAAAAGATTTCTGATTATTTTAATAAATCTCCTCAATGGTGTGTAGGCACCGCAAGGGTACCTTAATCATTCCATGTATGTTCTGCGATTTTTTGTACTATACCAGTTATGATTTTTTTGGTAACTTTTTACCAAACTACTAATTCGAGCACAAGTTGAGGCAAATCGCTGACATTTTTTTTTTTAATTTAGTTGAGTGTTATGCCCATCCAATGAATCAAGGTTAAGTCCGTAGCTCATACCATTGCGCCAAAAGCAATTTTTAAATTTCATAAAGTTCAAAATAACAAAATTTGTCAAAATCTTTGAGGGCGAATTAAAAAAAATGTCACGTAACTTTTTTCGTCCAAAACTTCTTTTAAAAACTTCCCCATTTCATTGACTACTTACCGTGTAAATTTTATTGAGATATCTCTATGGCAACATTTAAGTATGAAGTATCCAGAGAAAAAAAAAAGGTCTGCAAATTGTAGTTCGTAATGAGTTGAGGTGAACAGTGAAACCCGATCGGACATAACCCTGCCGATTTAGAGTCAATATAAGGTGGAAAAAATCTAGTACCTCAGACTTAATAGGTACGTTTTGAATTGAATTTTAGGTCTGATACTATACAAATATCTCATTATAATTCACACGGTAAATAGCCAATGAAATGGGGAGGTTTTTTTTTTTTAATAAGTTTGGGTGAAAAAAGTTACGTGACTTTTTTTTAGATAGTCCTCCAAGATTTTGGCAGATTTTTTTAATTTTATGGAATTTAAAAATTTCTTTTGGCGCAATGGTATGGAATCAAATCTTTTTCCATTAGATGGGCCTAACACTCAGGTAAATTGAAAAAAAAGGCAGTAGGTTATCTCTACATATATCTATGATTCGGGTACCCGTAAGGGTGCTCTGTCATTAGACTTTCGCTTGACACTATTGCTTGGGTCACCCTGTATATAAATTGCTTTTGAATAAAAGTATTTCTTGAAAAATTTATGTTATTTTTTCAAATTTCGCTATAAGCAGCTACTCTATAAGAAATAGTTCGTTTGTTGTAT
The DNA here is from genome assembly GCA_963924295.1 of Dioctria rufipes. Lineage (NCBI taxonomy): Eukaryota > Metazoa > Arthropoda > Insecta > Diptera > Asilidae > Dioctria > Dioctria rufipes. The sequence goes on from OZ002741.1 coordinate 294,709,507, forward strand.
CTTAAATCGCGAACTTTTCATATTAGCATATATTGTGCTCATAATCGGCTTACTAGCAGAGATTCGATTGTTTTGTGCTTTTATTCGGGATTTTTATAAAAGCATATTTTGTGTTTATAATCGGGCAATTGGTTATAAACAACACCCGGTTAAAATCAGAAAAATTGGGCCTACTGTATATCACTCTCATTAATGCTTTAAGAACTACAATTTCTATGTGGGAACTTAAACGTCGATCGACGTTTATATAGGAAAAATTCCATATTTCGATCACCCGAGATCTTAAACATATTCCTTGGAGTACCTTTGAAATGTTAGGCCCAGTTCACGTTTAACTTCTTTAGGAAGGCTTTTGCCTAAGTAGGCTTAGATTTACGGACGGAGACATTGGATTGGAACTCCTGCGTAATCGCAGAGTACGGCAGTTGTCTTTTGTGGTCTTGTCCATTTTCTTAACCATGTATGCAAGCGGGTAATGGCCATGTGTGTATGCCAGTAAACAACCTGATTTGATGCTTATGAAATTTTTTAAAGTCTCCATATGAGAAGTTAACAACCTTGTTCGCATGTCTTACTCCAAGTAGGTATTGCTATTGTGTCTAATTTTTGTATATGTTCTACAGAAGCAAGGTGGTACGCGATCAGAAATAACCATACTGATGAGACCTCTCTGATCGCTGGATCGAAAAGTTCGATTTTTTCTGCATCCTTAATGCATTTTAGAAATTCATTGAAATTATTTTCAGTGAATTTCAGTCTGCTGTAGAAGAAAATAATCCACCTACAAGAACATATAGTCCATGTTTATAAATTAAGCCTTTTCCTAGTTTCTATAAAACACAAACACTTTTAGTTCGGTTCCGAACCTATGAGTGAAATATGATGGCATATATACTACAGATTTATAATGGCTTAATAGCGACTAAACTGTTGTTAGAAGTATATGTTGTAGAGTCCAAAATAAGTCGAACCCATACACGTAGGTAGGAGGAGCTTAGCGCAGACAAAAACTATTTAAAAACCTCATGTAAATATGAAAATATTACAGGCCAAACAAACAGTCATTGGATGCAACATTATAATCCCATGGAAGGAAATTTTCCACCAATCGTATGCATATGTTCCTAGGCTTGCGAAATTTCAAATTTATTTTTTGACTCACTTCCCTATTAGCCGGTGCTCGTATGTTGAACATGACAAACTCTAATTTTCCATTTGTGTAAAACCACAATTTTCAGAATTACAACATAAACGCTTTTAAACTATGCGGTTCCTTAACTACATACATAATGCTTCCAGAACACCAGCATTTCTAGGATTTGTAAGTGGGGAGTGAGCGGAAAATTACTCATTGAACTACAATACATTCAACTTACATAAGTACTTTGAAATGGACTTTTTCGTCGGCAAATTATTGAGGTATTTTGGTAGCTATTAGCACAATTTAGTCTTCCCGCAAAAGCACTTTAGAAACCATTGAAAACTCTTGCATTAGCTCAAATTATTACTGTGGGTCTGGAATAATTTAGAAAGGGTCACTTAAGTAAATGAGGACTATCAACAAGAGTTGCAAAGGGAGGGAAACTAATTTCACAGAAGATTATTGAGGGTTCACATAGATCAAAGTTGAAGAAAAATGGGATAAGGAAATGATGTTAATAAATGGGAAATGGGTTAGCCTTGAGATTACGAAATTACTTTCATTGTGAATATTTTATAAGAACTTTGAAGTTTGCTCAAGAAATGGGTTCATGTAAGATATACTGAAGAGGATCTTAAAGCTAAGGGTTTATTGGGATTGAATAGAAAGGAAGCTCACTGGATTTCAGAGTGAGTAGCTTTATATTTTATTATGTTTTAACAACTTTTTGATATCAGTCGTTTAGATAAAATTTTCTTCATTCAAGTTGCTGTCTTCTTTGATATTTATTACAATGCTAAGTGAAAATTTTGCAAGAAGGATGCAATTAATTACGTTCATTCTATTGTTTAATAGGATACGGGATTACATGAGTTTACTGAATAAAAGTTACGTTTTTATTTTTTCTGTATATTAGCAAGAAGGTATGTACTCGAAGCGGAGTCGTTTGCTTTTTTAAAAATGTCCTGACAGATGTAACAAAGTTTGTATTTTTTTTTTTCAATAAATAAAGGAAACAGGCTACTATATGAAAACTTGACCATACTTCAATAAGTGATAAAGTAATTTAAACAATGAGAAGAAAATCATCATGAACTTGACTTGATTATTTTTAGAATGCAAATTGATTTAAAACAGTTTCCATATACATCCTACAACACCATTGATGTTGATGTTGATTAGAGATTAACCACTTGATTTCTGTATGCAACAGTGAAATAATAAGAAAACAATTATTTGAATTATTCGGGACATTTGTTTTTATTAATTTTTTTATTATAATTTCTAACACAAAAGTGATAAGTAATTGAAACAAAAACGAAAATGAAAGTAAAGTAAAAAAAACGTTTCTTGACAGTTGCATAATTAAAAAATATATATATAAAAGTCGGAAGTAAAGTGGGACTAAATTCAAATTCAAACTTTATTCAATGTATACAACAAGATGAACTTTCAACTATGTATACGAAAATAGAAAATGGTGAAAATTAAATTACAAAGAAAAAAAAATAAACTATCTTACCCGGCGGTTACACGAGATAGTACAGCTTGCACGTAACTTGCACTGCTATACTTCTTGCAAATGTAATCCCTACTACCATGCTGGCAGCTCAGCTTTCAGCAAACTTCCATGATGAAAAATCATGGCAGCTGAGGTGATAGTAATTTGACATTACACAGTTTACAAGATGGCGGCAAAAATTATTTGATAGAGGAGCTATTAATAAATTTCTACCGGGAAAATGAAATTGCTTGAATCATTTGCATTACATTATTTACCAACACCTTCCTATTCCTTTTTTCTTCTGTTTTTTTTTTCGATTCTGCTACCTCCTTTATTGATAATATTTTCGACATACATAAGACTTTACGTCTCAATGCCACTTTTTAAATGAACTTGCATGCAAGCTGCTAATACAATAAGACATCAACCGAACTGCCTTCTGCTGCCAAATTTAAAATCTCGTGTAACCCCCGGGTTATAACTATGTGGCTTACAATAATTAAAGTAATATAAATATGAGAAGAGACGAACAAGAGAAAGAAAAGAGAAGCAAGACAATGATAAATTGAACAAATCTACCTAAAATTGCTATCATAAGCGGACCCACCTCATGCATTCGAGACCTCAATTAATCTCAGCGGATACTGTGTACTGAATTAATTTCTCTCCAAAAATCCTCGTTGAGCTAATCGTTCTAATGTCATTGGGAAGAGAGTTCCATTTACGTGCAATGTGGACAAAGTAAGAGCGTTGCCTAAATAATGTGTGGAATCGGGGTATAAGTAGGCTGAATTGGCGATGCGAGTTTAAGAAACCAAGGTGTTCGAATAAGTACATTGGTGAACGGCGATGTAGGAAACTTAGGGCGGCGACATCATGATAAGCATTCAACGAACATCCCAGATCTGAGGAAATATGTTGTGACACATGATCAAAGCAACACACACAATCGTTGAATGCTACATTTAACTAACGATTACAAGCTGCGTCGAGGGAAGAGAAGAAGTGCTGCAGTAAATCAAATGAGGGACAAACAGAGCCTTAACCAGTTTGAGTCGCAGTCACCATAGATTTTGGTGACTATACTACAAACTTGAGCGCAACAGGTTAGTTTGTTGTTAAGGGCAACTGCAAAGCTGATAACCTTTCTGGAGAAAGGTAATTAAATTATCATTATTCAGCTGTACGGGAGGTAATTGTCGCATGTCTATAACCCCGCTATTAAAGGCTAAGCAAGTTGACTTCTTCTGATTGAGCAAGAGCAGGTTAGAATCAGCCTAAGCAGATATTTGAGTTAGATCGCTATTAATGCGAGCAATACAGTCCTTCTGTAATCCAATATGTCTAGACAAATAGATCTGCACGTCATCAGAGTATATATGCAAACTTGCATCCATTACAACATGCGGAAGATCATTTATAATCAAGATAAAGAGTAAAGGACCCATAGTAGAACCTTGTAAGACTCCAGAATTGATTGGAAGGTAGTTAGATTTAATTCCAGCAACTAAGACTTGTTGGAAGCGATTAGATAGAAATTAGCTGATCATCTTAATTGCAGTTCGTGAGAAAAATAATTTTTCATATAATTTGTGTAGAAGAAGTGTGTGGTCAACGCTGTCGAATGCTTTAGAAAATCACCACATTTTACCTTATTTTTATTTATTGATTAAGTGCACAGAGAAAGATCCTACAGACTAAGCCCTAAAAGTAGCTTAATATTAATTCAAAAGGATATAAATATATACATATGAAAAAATAAATGTAAAGAATATCTAAAGACGCCCTTATCGATAAATTTCCTGTACAGTATTTCTGAAACTACTACGTTCTTCAGTAAGATCTATGAAAGTTCAAACAACGTTAAAATGGCCGTAACAAATTCTATGAGAAGGAATATAGAATAAATCTCTAAATCGAATTGAAAAACCAGGCATATAAATATTGAATAATGCAATCAATTCGGGTGAGCAAATTTTGTAGCAGAGAACATCTCTGACAATCGTAATACCGAAAACCTTTCTACATACTTTGGAGCTCAAGTAATTAGCACCTGGCCTCGTATGAAGAAAGACCATCTACGTAGTAAAGCCCGCGCAAAGCATAACGAGTAAATGATCTTTATATAGATTGAATGCGTTTATTGTGTAAAGCAGTATAAGGGCACCGAGCTACAGAGGAATACTCCAATATGTAGCGAACTAATGAAACATATGAAGCCTTTAAAGTGTAAAGGTATTGAAAAACAGTGAAATTATGCTTAATGAAACCGAGCATTTTAAATGCCTTGCAGTTGACATAATCAATATGCAAAGAGCAGTTGTTATCAAAAATGATACCAAGATCTTTAATCTCAGTAGGCTTGTCTATCTACAGTAATGTATTTCGTTACTTAATAAAACAAAATAGGATTATTGCAACGATAAAAGCTAAAGCTCTTACACTTGCTAGGATTGAGTCCCGAACCATTTAACGAGCACAAAACCAGAAGTTTATTTAGGTCATTTTGAAGATGCAGACAATCTGCCAGATCTCTGATTGGCAAGAAAATTGTTAGGCCATCAGCGTACAATTAGCGAAAGAAAATAGTTTAACCACATCATTGACATAAATAATAAACAATATGGGGGCAACATCGCTGCCCTGAGGCACCCCTGATTTAACTATAAATTTACGTGATTTAATCAAATCAATTTTTACACACTGTCAGTATAGTCAGTATATAAATAATATATAAATAATATATAATATATATAAATAATACCAAATTAGTTGCTGAGGACTTATCCTTCACGAAGCCGTGCTTCTGGTGGAATATCATTTCTTTTACTTGAAAATACATCCTGTTCTTCATTATGCTTTCGAAACACTTGGGGACTAGGTAGAAGTTTTGCAATTCATATGTAGTTTATAATTGAATGCTGAGAACTTGCTTTGTATCTGGGAGTAATAAGAGAAAATTTCCATTGGTATAGAAAATGTCCTAGTCTCAGTGAAACGTTGAAAATTATTGTTAAAGCACGTGCAAAAGTAGCGTTGAAGTTTTTAAGTAAAATGTTAGGAACTAAATCATGGCCGTAACAAAGATCATTGTTTAAAAAGCTCCGCGAGCTTTGTATTTCATTAAGATCCAAAGACATGAAACCAAGATCAGTAGCATCATCAGAGGTATCCCAAGAAGAGTTGAAGGAAAGAGCGGGATCTGAAACATAAATAGATTCGAACTAGTCAGCAAATAAGTCGCAGCTTTCTTGTAAATTGTTTGGAATCACATTATCCAAGAAGAACTCTTATTTGTAATAAATATCCAAAAAGATAAACTGTTAGTTTTGATGTTTCTTTCAGGAGACCAAATGTAATTCCTAAAAAGGGACCTATGTAAAAGTTCGTATTACCGCTTTAGACGTTAAAATTAGATGCATTTTCTGAAATATTGTGTGCTTTAAACAATTTATGTGCCTTATTATTCGCATTTTTTAACCTTAGAGGTACCCGATTAAACCGTGGGGGATGTTTGTTTTCTGATATTTTAGAAATACGTACAAATTATGCACTCAATCTTATCAAATTTCTTTTCTTTTTCTTTTGCTGTAATCCTCTCTACAGCATGCGCAAAGGTCTTCTCCAAAATCTTGTAGGCCGTCACATCTGTGCTTGAACATCAATCTTCATTCCAGATTTTTTTTTTCTTTTACAGATTTGCTACAACAAGGCATGGAAGAATTACTGCCAAATCTTATCAAGACCTTTAGAGGAAACTTTACTGTAGGTTACATACCAAGCATGTGGAGAGAAATTAATGTAGCATTTATACCTAAAGAGTGAGGGCGATCACTTGCCCAAGTCCTACTATCCTAACAATCTAAATACAATCCTATTTGACACAACGGAAAAACTGTTGGGTAACAACATCAGTAGCGGTGTATTCAAACAATCACCGCTGCACCCACACCAATATGCTTACCAAGCGGGGAAGTCTACCACAACTACCCTACATAGTCTTGTTGTAGGACTAGAAAAAGCGGTGAAGGATAAAGAGATAGCCCTATGCGCATTCTTGGACTTCGAATGAACATTTGACAAAACCTGTTGTGAACTCATTGAGAATGCAGCTACCAAAGGAGAAATAGAACCCTCCTTTATAAAATGGATAAGAACTTTATTTAGAAGCCGGAGAATCATAGCTTACTTGAGAGTAGAATCGATTGAATCGTGGCCGTCAAAGAATGGGCTTATTGTCAATGATCTCCTACAGAAGTTGACCAACTCCGGCTATGATAATGAGGGTCAGAACGATCCGGGATAAATATGATCGCGTAATCTCTGATCTAATTTAGAATACCTTAACCATAGTTCGCGATTGGTGCAAAACAATGGGAGTTCGTGTCGATCCTCGTGGAATTCTCAAAAGAGGTCAAGTATCTAAGCATTACCTTAGATTGGAGACTAACCTGGAATCTCTTCTTAAAAAGAGTAAAAAAGGCCACAACGACAATATGGACATAACGCAGGCTTTTGGCAGAACTTGGGGTCTTAAAACAAAGATGACTCTATTGTCATATACATCTATTAAATGATCCATGGTCACATGCACTCCGCTTATTTGGTGGCCAAAATCAAGCTTGTTTACACAAAGTACAATTGCTTGTATAGCTTGGAATAACAAGTGACATGCGTAACTGCGCAACTGTAGCCTTAGAGTCTCTACTGGGCCCCTACTCAGTTTACATTTGCATTGTAGGCCATCCCCAGTGCAATTATACCGCAAAGCGTAAATGTATTGAGTACAAATAATCTGACCATTGACCACCTAAAAGTACTTCAAGAATCCCTTCAGGACTCGATGGCCACCCCAATCTCAGATGTTATGCCGAAACACCATTCAAGTTGATAATCGGGGATCGTCAACAGTGACACTCTACAGACTTACTTACTTTGATAAAAGATCTCTTAAATGGGGCACTGATGAATTCCAAATGGAAAGCAGATCAGACGTGGGCATATATGGGTCGAAGTACCATCTCGCAAAGGTACTAGGGACCTCACCAACCACTTGTCAGACAGAATACATGCCATCGAACTCTGCATTAAATTCGTTTACGTTTGAGTCTAAGCAAGTCTGGGACTGTCTTACTGTCTTGAGGCAGATTTTAATGTCATGATATGAATGTATTAACGGCAATGAAATTGCAGACCGCCTTGTAACAGAAATAGCCAAATCTCTTTTAATTGGCCCTGAACCTCCTTTAGGACACCCATAAAGTCACCTTTCAGCATAAGTCAGTCTTTGGGAGGACATAATCAGAATGGCACAATGGGAAAATACCCTAGAGCTGAGACAAGCTAAGGAGTTCATCAAGTATTCGCAACAGAGGACAAAGGTATTCCTCACACTCGGCAGAAAAGAATTAAGGCTCATAACGAGCCTTTTTACTACGAAATTCTCACTTAGATATTATTTTGAAATATCAGTAAGGTCGACACACAATAGGGTGCCTTCACCTGGAGCAGGCAGAATACTCTAGGGTTTGCCCTCCTAATGTGTATATGAACTGAAAAACCTTCCTTACCAAGACGTGATACGCTTCACTAAGAGGACATAAGAAGCTTTTGGTGATGGGGTTTCTCGCAGGATAGCACAATGAGCCGCTCTGACCTCCGTGGTTGGACTCTTTTTCCTCATTTTAATTTAAATAAAAATGGCCACATAAAGCTAAAACATCAACCACTGCCAGGGGATGTTGCAAAGAACAACAATGGCCCCAAAAATAATTTTAATTTCGAATAGGTGCCCTTGGGCACTTAGGGATAATCTCACAAAAGATCGTACAGGTCGCGATGACTAAATGAGTGTCGGCAATTCTCTCTGCATTTCCAACTTAATAATACGTAGACGTAGAGGGAGACGGAACCTTCAAACATATCAGTGTGCTAGAGTGTCCCCAATAAGCTAGAAGCTAACCTCCAAAGTAGTGCTAGATTTATGCTAATCACTTTAGGAAGGATATAATAGATCAACTCTGATCGCAGTGTTTTCAGGATCCGCAGGCGTAGTTGCCCCCTACTTAATTCAACATTACATGCTAACTTTAAAGTCATAGTGCGGACTGACGGACGGACAGATGACACGAGTGGAAAAGAAATTCTTACATTCTAGTATTAAAATTATGGAAAGCAAGGTGTCTTGTGCAATATTATGCTGTGGTTGCACTTGCCTAGCCAATTGTCAACTTGAATTTCATAGGATGCGGCAGACTAGTGTAAATTAGTTCACGTAGCCTTTTGCTGAGAAATACAAGGAAGTCAGCTTACGAAGTAGATTAAAATCGTGGTCAAACTACTAACTGGTCAGAAAGAATAAGCCTAAATTGAAAAAAATTCAAGAGAACATAGGCTGCTTTAAATTAATAATTTCGTATTATTTTATTTCCGACATAAAAAAGTTGTAGTAGATCCAAAGATTATTCCCAACACCTCCAAGATAACACCTCAAAATATACGAAAGATTTCTTTAGATTTCATTATCAATCAAATATAGGTACGTGATTATGTGCATTAAATCCGTAAAGAGTTTCTTAACCGGATCTAGTAAAGTTTTTGTACTTAGTCAAAAGCTAATGTGAACTGCATCCCTACAATTCCTTGAATTGTGGAGATGTCGAGCCGAAAGTATCAGCGAATAAAGAGTTTAGAGTTTAAATTTATTTTTTATTTTATAATAATGATTATGGAATGCTGCAATTTCTCCATTAATAATAAATAATCCTTTATACAAAAACTAAATAGACCATAATTAATCTGAACAATTTCTGTCTGACTTGAAACGATTTTCCTCAAAATACACAAACCTAAAGCGATATAATCCAAATAGTCTCTAATTGGAAGGCAAACAGTCTCATACCGAAAATAATTAACACAAGAAGCTTAGCAATAACTCCACACAACAACGGAGCAAAAGAAATAAACTTCTTGACGCTGTTGTCTTAAATTAATTCCGCGCTTCATTAGATTTAATCCTCTTATAAGGCTCGCTCACTGAGGGGCTTCGGCAAACAAAAGCAAGAAAAATACATGGCAGCAGCGGAGTGGAAATTAATTTTCCAATTAAAGTTCAGCAGCTCTCACGTTCTTTACATCAGCAAATCCGTGACCTTTCTGTTTTTACAGATTCTGTGAGGGATTCAATGATAGACCGATGCACATTTCAGCTCAATAAATTAACTCCTTTTAGTGATGCAAAAGTTGAATCACTTTCTTTTGAATTTGTCTCAAGAGTTTTAAGTTTAAATCAGACGAAGAAGGCTAATGATTTGCTGTTGGTGGAAATACGCTAAGCGTGTAATCAATAAAATTAGTAATAAAAAAAATTATTTTCTATTTGTAAGAAATGCACTCAAATAAATTCAGCAGGAAACGCTATAATTATTGGGGATTTTCAGTACCAAGATTTGCAAGTTTCATCATTTTTCAATGCGAATTTCTGGCGAAATATTTATAGCAGATATAACGAAAAAGTCTATAAGTGCATTAGCTCGGAAACTTGCAAAAATAGGTAAAAATTGAAGTTTTTTTAATCAAATTCCTGTTAGTAGGTATTCCCATTTCTTTAGATTGTGTTTATTTTAGAAAGATATAGCCTTAACGTCGAGTTTATAATGGTTGCGCATTTTTTAATTATTTGACTCTAATAGTACTTGTTTTTTCTCCCGGCATTTTACCGAATAGAAATTGCAATAATCCGTGGAGAGTTGTTGACATGCAAAGCAAAATAATATATTTAACAATTATGTGAAAAACAAATTTAGAAGAGCTAATTCTCGTTAAAATTTTCAATTTATTTGAACTGAAAATATTCATTTTTCATCTTAAATTGTAGCATGTTGGGTTTCTATCTTTTACGCTAGATGTCTCTAACGTGGTCTTTGGTCTAGGTCTAGGTTAATTATAAAGGGTTTTCCAATAAGAGGTGTTATTTTGATATTTAAAGAAAAATGCCATTTTTTGAGATAAATGATCGGATCTTTATTTCATTATAAAGAGGAAGGTATGCCGTTAATAATCAAAATTAACATCAGCCAAATGACCACCACGACCACGCCTACAGGACCATATCCTTTTCATGAAATTTTCCATAACCAAATCGCAAAGTGACTGCCCTATGTCCTCGATAGCCTCACGAATTCCATCTTTGAAGTCTTGAATCGACGCCGGGCTGTTGGCGTAGACCTTCTGTTTCACGTGGCCCCAAAGAAAGAAGTCGCAAGGTGTTAAGTCACAAGATCTCGGTGGCCAATTGTGATCACCTCTTCGAGAGATAACACGGTCCGGAAACTTTTCCCGTAAAAGATCAATGGTTTCGTTGCTTGTATGGCACGTAGCGCCGTCTTGTTGAAAGTAAACGTTGTCCAGATTAATACCATCCAATTCCGGCCATAAAAAAGCATTAATCATCTGTCGATAGCGCAATCCATTCACCGTAACTGTTGCTCCAGCCTCATTTTCGAAAAAGTAAGGTCCAATGACCCCGCGGGACCATAAACCGCACCAAACAGTCACACGTTGAGGATAGAGAGGCTTTTCAATAATAACTCTTGTGTTTTCCGAGCCCCAGATGCCACAATTTTACTTGTTGACGAAGCCATCGAGGTGGAAATGGGCCTCATTACTCAAGATGAGATTTCGATGGAATTCCGGATCATTTTCATGCATTTCAAGGACCCAATCAGCAAAGACTCGACGTTGTTGATGATCGGCCGGCTTGAGTGCTTATGTTAACTGAACTTTTTAAGCCTTAAGACCCAAATCTTTATGAAAAATACGGTGTAATGACGTTTGTGGAATGCCTAATTCCAAAGAACGACGAGGAATGGACAAACCTGGGTTTTCTTCAACACTTTGGGCTACAGCAGCAATATTCTCGGCTGTTCTTGAGCGACGTGCACGGGTTTTATTCTTCACATCACTAACTTGTCCCGACAGCTCGAATTTTTCTACCAATTTCTGTATTGCGGTCCGACAAGGAGCTTCACGACGACCAAAAAATGTTCGAGTTTTACGAACCGTCTCTGCCACATATTCACCATTTTTATAGTGAATTTTAATAATTTCAATGCATTTTTGAATCGTGTATCGTTCCATTTGTATGGCGTAGTATCTGCTTGTCAAATGTCAAAAAATGACAGCTCCAAAAGTCACATCTACCGAAATAGCGTGCTAATTAAAATAACACCTCTTATTGGAAAAAATGAATTTTCTCACTTTTAGGACACAGACCAAGGTACAGTAAGTGTTATTGCCTACAGATTCACTAGTATCTTAATTGAAACTTTTGCTGAGTACTGAATCCTCTCAAATAGAAATGTTATTTCTGGAAAAGGATTTTGCTTTATAGGAATCAAAAATTGCTCACATTGGTCCACATTCACATCAGACATTTATAGTAGCTTGATATGAATTATTATTTTTGACTGAAATGTTTAGGGCGAGTATTTTTTATTTAACCATATTAACTTATTGGTTGATATAAACTGATGAGCCCTTCTAACGAAACAAAATTATATGCAATATACAATAAGTACTTGATGAAATAGCTTAAAGTTCTTCTAAGGAAATAGAGTTGCTTCACTCCGTTTTACCTGCAAACAATTCCATCTTTGTCATAAATATTACAAATATTGGTTTGCATGGTCTCCGATTTTCCTATTGTAATATTTTGTATACTGGAAATACCTGCCAATCGACACGATGAAATAGTTAATTCAAATACTTGTTACACAGATTCGTAACCTTAATTTTTTATTGTGCTCTTTCTAAAAGAACACTAGCGAAAATCCATAGTACCTATCAGGAAGCTGATCAGCACCACTATGTACACTGTTTTTGAGACACTAAGTTGGTTAAAGAACTATTTTGTGTTTACATAAGTGGATTATAATTATAATAATAAATGCCATAAACACACATAAATACATTTTAATATTCTGTTAATTGTGTTATTTCTCTTATTCTATTATTTTTTACATTTAAAGATTATATATGCCAAGTTTGTTAGTTATTAAAACTAAATTTGTTACCACTCATACCACAGGTGTATGCTAGCTCAGGAGATTGGTGCGGGAAATATTCTGGAAAGGAATATAAAAATTGGGCGCCACGTGATCTTTCGCGTAGGTAGGGTAAACCACGAAACCTATAAATACCTTAACAATATTGAGTGGTACAGACGCGTATCTAGACCTTCAGCCTAGGGGGGGGGGGGGGGGGTCACAACTAAAATGTTCGAGGGGAGGAAACAGTCGGAAGTAGTCGCTTTTATTTATGTTTTTTTTTTTTTTTATTATATTTAAGTTAGATATCACAAAACCAAATTTTCGATTTGATTTGGAAAAGCTCTCGATAATATTATCCACATCAATGTCGATCTCACAGTACACAGACATTAAGAGCTCATACCCAGGTACTCTTTCTCGGGCAAAAGGCTTAAACACAATTGCGACGACAGAGCGATAGAACGACAGACGACAACGAAAAATTCGCTGCGAAACAGGCAGTCGAAGAATTTGGAACACAATTGCAACGACAGGCGATGAGCGACGATTGTGACTGAAGAAGATATTGAAATTTCATTTGTTAAATGTTTCGAGCGTTTTAAAAACAGATTTTTATGAAGAATATTTTATTTTATATTGAAAGAAATGCAATGGCCCAAAGTGTGAAAAAAAAAAACTGAAAATGCGGAAATCAAGTAAATTAAACCCTTTAAAAAATCCATCCAACCCTTGTCTTTTTTGTCCACTTGTCTTGCCTATCTTGTAAACTATAAATTATTTTATGGATTTCGCATTTCCTCGATCAATTTTTCCTCAAAGCTAATTATTTTAAAATCTCCGCGGCGTGCTACAACCTAAAAAAGATAAAAGTGAATGCCACAACCATTTCATTCGATTAATTTTGTTGGTAGGACTGCAGCGACGACGGCAAAATTAGAAACTGATCAATCCCGGCGATAATGTCGTCGATCGCTCAACGTCGGTCGTCTCAATTTGGTGCATTCGCATAAGATGCTGTGTTTTTAGAAGTTTGACAGCGATATATCGTCATCGTTTGTCGTCTGTCGTCGGAATTGTGTTTAGGCCTAAAGATTGTAGAAATAGATGTGACGGAACCGATTCTGTCACGGGTCAAGTAAATGACTTCGAGTGAGAGCTTGCAACTTGATTTACACTGAGAGGAATAGGAGTAGACGTGCATGATACGTCACTGACTATTGCTTTTGATGGGAACTTAACTGATCTTTTATTTTTATAGTCTTGTCGTAAAAATTTCAAAGAAAACTTGTAGAATCGATTTTAGTGGCATCAATCCAACTGATCGTTTTCAGCAACCAATAGTGTATAAAAATTCGAAAGAAAAATGTTCAAGAAAATTTCTAAGAACAAAATGTATGCTTGCCAACGCTCATAAATATCTTTAGCGACCCAGATCAGCCAAGGCACCCGAATCTCTTTGGAACCATTGTCTAAAGAAAAATTTTCAGATCTTTCTAAGAAGACTGAATGCTTGGGCCCCAGTCCGAAAGAGTAAACCACCAGAATCAATGCATCGTTTGGACAGTTGTCGTTATTCATTCAAATTCTTAAATTTTAGTGCTTCCCTACGAACGTAAAAATGTTGAACAACTCAGGCTTGAATCAGTGTCACTATGAAAAATCAACGGGTGGCTAGACGTTGATTGCATGGAACCAGGGTTCTACTGAAAGAACCGTAAACCAAAATTTGTAAGTCAAGGATTAAATGCAATTACGACGGCCAATTCCAAACGACAAAAAAAATGCCGCTGTTAAACTTGCACAGCGTCTTATGCGAATGCGCAAATTACGACGGGTGATGGTTAGCGCACGACAAGGCTGCCCTTGGGATTGATCAATTACTAATTTTGCCGTCGTCGCTGCAGTACTACCAACAATGAAATTGTTGTGGCATTTATGAATTTTGATGAAAAATTGGTTGAGCAAGTGCGAAATCATAAAATAATTTATGTTATACGAGGCAACCAGTATAGACGAGTTGACGCAAAAGATATGGTTTGCTTTGGATGGATTTCGAGGCGCTTAAATACAAATGGTATCTAAAGTTCTGATATTTTTGGAGTTTAGTTTGTTTAATTTTTCCTTTCCACACTTTGGTCCATTGCAATTCTTTCAAAATAATATAAAATATTCTCGATAAAAATCTGTTTCAAAACGCTCAAAACTAATAACAAATGAAATTTCAGTACTTTCCTCTTTCAAAATCGCCGCTCACCGCCAGCCGTTGCAATTGTACTGTCAATTTTTCGACTACCTGTTTTGACAGCGAATTTCCCGCTGCCGTCTACCGTCGGAAAATCAGATAAGCCTAGTACTAAGGTCCGTGCTAAACTAAATTTTAGCGCGTCTCCAATAGTGAACCGTTCTTTAGCAGCGGAAATATGACAGCGGAAACTCAGAGAAAAGATATAATATAAATAAGAACAAGAATTTTGCAATTTTTTTACGGAAATACAACGCGCGGTCATAATGTTTCTAAAAACAGGTACCTAGTTGAAATTATTTGGAAATATTAAAGATATTAAAATAATATGCATAATGCATACAATAAAAAAAAATTAACAATGATATTGAAAATACGGCCACGTACTTACAAGCAAAGACGTACAAAACTGTGTTAACTAAAAAAATCCGGTCAATAAATCTATAAAATATCAGAAGTCTGGCAATAAATATTTTTGGCGCGCTAAAGAACAGCCCGGGCGGATAAATTCAAGCTAAGTTTTTTGTAGACTTACTGGTGGTGCCATCTCTAAACAAAACCCAAAAGCCAAATTTAGCGCGTCGACCTTAGTACCGCTCTCGCTAAAATTCAGGATAAATTTTCGCCAAGATCTTTTAGCTTGCTAAATTTTCATACAAAATTTAGCTTAGTGTGGACCTTAGTACTAGGCTATATAGGTAAAAAAAATTGATAATCGATGACCAATTTCTTAGAAACAATAACATTTTTAAACTCGAAATTGTGGGCTTTTTCATATATATGAGTAATCGGCGCAAGAAAAAAAATATAAAATCATCTTCATAACTGGGCTGCTAAGCATAGTGTGCCATTTTCTAAACAATCAAACACTAAAATTAAATATGAATGCCAAAATTACTTACTATCCTGTGATAAGTATGACAGATAAGTTTTCGACACTATGTAAAAATGCACGAAAATCCTTAAAAATTTGTACACGTTTAAAAGACGAAGATCTACGATCGAATGACTATTATACCCCATCCACTATTACTACTCATCTCATAAGAGACAAACATACAAACTAAGCCGTACCATACTAAAATTATCCTATTAAACTTTTACAGCTCGCTCATTCAATTAACCGCGAAGGTTAGGTGGCACTCGATGGGGGGGGGGGTCATGGGTCAAAAGAAAATTGTTTTTTTAACAGCATTTATTTTATTTAGAATATGTATAGCCAAGAATAATTTACACTCGAAAGGTTACTCCTAAGGTAGGGCGATGACTCAGCCACTTCCTGCAAACCAAACAGAAAAACATAGATGGGTGTGAGTAAACACTCAGTAGGCTGTGTGCTCTAGCTACAACTACTACTCTAATGCTAATGGGATACGTCAGCTTTAGCAACTAGAGCTCCTTGGGTTGTAGCATACATGACCCAGTAGAAGGACAAATAGTCATTCTGTCACCCAATTTATTGGTATTCCGAACCCTCCTCGTATTTTATTACGATTACTGTAAAGGCCAAAATACAGTGAGGACGACACAGTCGCCGTAAATTGGTTGCTGTCAAAGATTCGAATATATGGAAGTCCCATATACTTAACACAATGAGGGCAACGCGACAAGTTGCCAACAAAAAGTTTGGGAAAATCTCTAAATTAGTCGCCAACATAATTGATATTTCTGTGTGGATAAAGAATAATTGACATTCCTCTTATGTGGATTTGGATATTTTTATGAAACATAGTAAATTAAAAGTTAATAGTAAATAAAATAGTTATTAAAACCTTGTATAAAATTAATTTCATTTATTAGTTTGACAAATTATGAGTTTTGAGGAGGAATTAATAGAGAAAATGACGGAAACAGTTACGTTGTGCAATAAACGTCATCCCATGTATAGAAATCTCTTCTTAGTCTTCTTTTTAGTTTTTTTTAAGCTTTACAATTTTAAGTATGCCGCATAAGCTATACTAGCGATTTTCCTTAATTTTTTCTTTTTGCCATTTCTTTTACAATAAATAAAACAGAGATAGCTGTCAAAAACATTTGTCGAGTCGCGTTCACTATGTTTTAAATGCGACATTATCGCCAACTAAGTTGCCAACATTGTTGTGTCGCTCTCACTGTGTTTTGGCCTTAAGGCACTTTAAACTCGATGATCGCACTCAAACTAATCATGAAGCAAACACAAATCGAGAGTTGACCTTTGGTAGGTACAGCCACTTTCTGCTTTATAATTTAATATCGGCACTGGTGCGGTCTCAAGGTTAACAACATCCTTGCTAATTATTTTAAAGATTGTTCTGGCTCATAAAAGACCCGGTTATGCATGCATTTTCCCCAGAAAGGCAAGAAGCCGTTGTTGGCATATGACATAAGGTTATAGAAAATATCAATGCTATTGGGCTCTTCCAATTTTGAGCGAAAGGATGCTTAATAGAAAATTTCACTTAATGTTTGATGAACTGCGATCCTCTCCTTTAAAATTCTGTGGATATTTCCGTATAAGTTTTGGAAGCTATGATGATTTACTACAGATCTTGAGACCTTGAAGGTGATTCTGATCTTTTTGTTTTCTTTCTTTTTTACATATTCACCTCACTTTTGTCGTAATTAATTATATTTTAGAGCAAAATGAAAGAACGTAAATAACCAACGTACGATAACGAAATTTTTATTTATTATTTATTTCGTAGGAAACATAATACGTAAACGTCAATCCACTTCATCCACTCAAGTGCTCACATGAAAATAATTCCACTCCACTACCGAACTAACGCCGGTGAAGATAATTCCAGTCCTGTTCGTGTTCACATGGCGGATTATCTCAAAAGCGGAATTTTTCTAGCAAATTATAAAAGAAAAGGATCACTGCAGTGAATCTGTGGATGCACTGCTTCCTTCTTGTGGACAGAAAACTACCTCAGAAATACCTTCAATATTTTGTATTAAGAAATATTTAATAATTTTCAATTTCGCAATATTTAATTATAAACTCAAAACTTACTTTTGTTTATTTCGACAAATAATTTTACTTGACAGATATGTACTATATATGCCATAAAATTATAGTAACAATAACAATATGGCAGCACGAGTAGTGTGAAATTGACGAATTAGGGTTGCCAATAACAATGTTTTAGTTTCAGTAACTATAAAAACTCCCTATGCTTGAGGTCTTTTTATTGTTCCGGACACGCATACAGTGACAAATCGACGTCCGGAGAATATTCAGGACGCGTTGGCTTCTCTTTTCACTCATAAATAAATTTCCGTATACGATGCACTATCTCCCTCACAATTTCTGTAAAAAAATCATGTCATCATAATGCAAATCCTCCTTTAATAAGGATAAGAATTTAATTGAGAGACTAATTATAGCTCTAATTATGTTGGAAAACATTGAACATGAATGATAGGCCAGTCAAAGAAGACAATCAATTCACATTACTTTCAACAGTTATTAAATTTTGACGGAATGTTGGGTTTGGTAAAATAATAATAAACTTAATTTTCAACCATCACTGATGTCCGGAACATATAAAAAATTGCAAAATAAAAAGTTTTTGTAACTTGTATAAAGAATGTACATTGTAGGTACAAATACATATGTATGTTCAATACGCAATAGAATTTGAGATACCTTGGCAGTACGTCATCTGCACTGGACCTTATTACTGAACTCGAGTCGATCAGGATAAAACCATACAGACGAAGGAAAAATTAAACACAAATTCAAGAAATCAAATAGCAGAAATCCACAAAACAGTGTATGAACGGAATTTCTTCATAAAATCACTATACAAAAATTTGTTTTTAACTACATTATATTTGACTGGCTAAGAATTGACAGGATATTGAATTTCAGTAATTGAAATTTTGTGTACAGTGCCTAGGTTAGAATATTGAGAACAAATTCCTGTATAGCACTTTTTTGGGTTGACTTTATTGTCAAAGTCTACACGACTTTTTTACAAAATTTTACTTGACGTTCAAAGTGATTAACTTGTGTCATTTTCTGATCATTTTTAGTTCACCCCAATCCGAGTGAGTTGGAATAACAATAAAAAGGAAGAAATAAACCCAATTCCTTCCTTAAGCGTATATTCTGACAATTCTGTGTGACAAAGGATCAGAATCATCCCTCTGGGAGGTGATTCTGATCTTTTTGTTGTAGCTTAGGCGTATACTTTAGTCATATATTTTAAAATTTCACCTCAAATTTTTCGTACTTTTATATTCACAATATTTATTTCATTTATCCTTTTCATCAACGACCAAATATGCTAAAATGAATTTGCAATGAATGAATGTCAGAATGCACGCCTAAAAGTACCACAAATTAGTCAACTATGCTTCCGAGGTTGTGAAAAAAATGTTATACTGTGGTAAATTAATATTCTACATCTAATTAAACCAATACAAGTGCTTAAATTCGAAATAATATTTTGAATTTGAAGTGTTAGTTTTAGTTCATTCTACGTAATGCAAGGCTTGATGAGCTGATAGGTCTTAACGCGATAGGTCTGAACATACTTTACGTATTTTAGAAAAGAAAATCTGTCAGTAGGCCACCATATCCTAAGGTATCTAGGGCCCCCACTTGGCTAAAGACGGCCATGACTATTAGAAATTGTGCAAATATTACTAAAACGGATTTAAAGATCGAATCCTTTTACACCAGGAAAGCCTGGGAGGCACTGGTATGAAGCGTTTTTAAAACGCCACCTAACCTATCTGTACGTGTTTCCCAAAATTTAACTAGAACACGGGCTGGAGTAAGCGAAGGAAATAAAAGAAACTGGTTCAGCAAAATAAAAAATATTACGCGTATTATTGCGTACTGCAAAGCGATTGTCATATTAAGTAATAATAAAACCTTTCGTATTTTGTAAAAAATTTCTAATTATTTAATTACATATTTACTAGCTTTTAAGCTTTTAAGCTCTTTCCCGAATTTTGGTACATAACTTGATGAATACTTCTACAGGCACTTTTTTACTTGATGAATGCTGGTACGATACGTACTTTCTAATATTTGCTTAAAAATTTAAATTAAGCGCTAAATGTAGAAAAGTTAAACAACATTATCATGATACCTGATTAGGTATGAATATTATATCAAATTATAGATACCTGTACAGCAAATACTCAATTTTCACAATTAACTGATTATCAAAAACTGTTTAAGGTAACGAATACTGGAACATTTACTTTTGGTGTTATTGCAGCTACAGCTACAAAATTATAAATTTGGCTATTGCTAGCTACACCATGTAGCTTGAAGCTCTCTATGTAGCAGTTGCTACGGTCCGCCATATGTTCAAACGGACATTTGTAGCTTGAAGCTTGCAGGGTATAGCTCTCGATGTAGATTAGCCCTTATACTCACTATTACTACTCATAAGAAGACAAACAACCGCAGATTGGCTTTGTTCGCGCTAAAGGTAACAATTGCGAAAAGTACACTCCAGCACAAACATTAAACGCCAACGTCAGCTACACATTGTGCCCGTACAATACGAAAATCGTCCTGTTAAACTTTTACAACTCGCTCTACTGTCCAGCACCACATTATGTTTCCCAATTCAATTCTCCGCGTAGGTGCGGTTAGGTTGTGGGGGAGGGTCATGACCCCCAATGACCTTTCCCTTATATACGTGCTTGTCTCTTACATCATCATCTAGGTTCGGTTCCGCTAAGTTCCATAACCATAATATTATATCGCCTCATTACTCTTTAAAATTACATAAATTTTATTTCTAGTCCTTAAAGTTCTAATCACCAGTCAAGTCTATGCCAAAGTTTTGTTTTCTGGTTCTTAGTAGTTCGATAACCTTCAATACAACTTTACCATAACAAAACTATGAGCATTCAATTTTTAGCCTAATATTAAAATTTTGTTACCAAGAGGTAACAGGCGCAGGTATATTAAGAACTTGATGCTATTAGGATTTCATTAGCTATTAATTGTTAAAGATTTGTCGAAATATTCAACAATAGCGTTGGAACCTAAGAAAGATACGGAATAATCATAATTACCTCTGACAAAAATGTAGCTGAATGTAATTGTAATAATTTCATGTATCTAGTATTATATTTTGAGAGATTACTGAACAACTCATGTATAAACAACTAGGATGTTCGCACGTTGAAATAAATTAGGTCGAAGGGAACAAACAAACAAACATGATACATGCCCAACATTATGGCTCCATCGTAATACATAAATTCTATCATTTCTCAAGAATGTGAACCCAAATAAATTAAACAGACTACTCCAGGCGAATATACTGAACATTACAAGAGTACAGTCCAAAAGGGTTTTATATTGGTTGAGATCCAATATCTTCTGTGTACATTCTCCTCCATCATTAACCAATGCGGATATTTGGCCAGGACTTTCGGAAAGAACATCTTAGATTTCCATACATTTTTAATCTATCTTCAAAACTAGTACAAACTGACTATGTGAGAAAGTCAGAAGATTTTGGTATCCTTTGTGGTGGATTTTAGATAAATACCCCCAAAATATGCAAATCAAAGGCAAAGGAATGTGCAAGTATTCTGATTGAAAATTTCCAATTAAGCCTTTTCCCTAAAATTCCATCGCAATAGTTCGGAAATGATTTCCCCTTATAGCTTTGAAGTGTGACGAAAATGTAGGTATATTTGAAGCAAATTAGTTTTATGCTAATTATTTTGAAGCCTTGATAACTACGGATGAAAGCAATCTATTCGACATTCTATCAGGAAACTTATAACAATTTTGAAGGTATGTTAATTATACAAATCATTTTCTATGACTTTAACTACATATGTAGTAGAAATTTTAGGTAACCATATTATCATCTTGCCTGTCCGTTTGGAAACGATTCATTTTATTTCAACGTTGAAAACTATTTTACAACAATAAAACAAGGATATAAAGTTCGTCCGAGTCCAAACCGTATTATATTCAAATCTGACAAAATGGAACTCTTATGCAGGACAGAAAAGGACGCAAGTTTGGAATATGTTAAGTTTTCACTACATTTGTCAGAATAAAAAGGTCATTCTTCCATTAAGGGATTCCAGAAGGTCAGCAAACTTCTGGCATAAATTTTATTTGGGGATCACCCTGGACACTGGAGAAAATGTTCCTTTTGCTCGGACCTATAGAAACTTGAGAGATTATTGTGTGATTTGTCTATTATTCAAATGGAATAAAAGCTGATGATAAAGTGAGCATAGAGGCGTATAAAATAAATTAGAAATTCTGTTATACATTTACTACGATATATAAATAGTTATGAAACGAAAGAGACATTTAATTGCTTTGAGAGCCTTTTTTGGGAGATATCCTTTCAACACAGTTCTCAAGAGATTTTATGGATGACTTTATCCATACCTACCTTCCTTGTAACATAAATGTTAGTCTTTTCGCGTAAACTTGCATTTTCTTGGTTATTACAAAGGTAAAAAAAAAAAAACAATTCCAAAAGTATAAAAATTATAAGCCTCACATCTTGAAGTTGAAAAATGTTACAAAAAATTCGATTATGGAAGGAAATAAATTACGTTCATTACCGCGATTTAACATTTATGGGAACTGGGGCTCTCATTTTTACCTTATCTTTTAACGTTCCCTAGGTAGCTGGAATAATCATTTCAGCATAAAGCCATTTTCGTGAATTCTAGGGACGTCCTAAAACGCGATTACTGGTAGGTAGCAGCAGGAGCACGTTATAGCCATTACTTATTTGTTCAAATAAAAGACACCTGCTATTTTCGAAAACCATTTGCATCATACGAGCCATAATTACATACATAAATGAATAAAATAAATTTTTCTGCATGCTGGTTGCGGTCTACTAAAATCATGTTTCAGTTACGATTGAAAGAAATATAAAACAGTTTTTAAGGTAGGAAATTTTTAGAAGTATTAATAGAACAGTAAGAAAGATGTGATGACAATTTTTACAAAATACCAAGATTTCTTAGTAGATACATGCAAATGACTTGGGCTTTTAGTTGGAAGCAGCTTGAAATTAATATAATCAAAATTACTAGAAAATTTATTTATTTATTTTATCTCAAATGTTGCGAAATCACATCAAACTTGGCACAATTCCATTTCCATTCCAGTTTAAAAAGATATCGTTTGGTGCATTTGTCATGTAATTGCGATCCCACAAGTTTCATATCTCTTTTATATTGTGATCACTCACTCCTTTTCTCTTATGATTGTATAATTCCATGGTCTCAGGATTGGAGATGGACTTATTTATTTATTTATTTAATAAGCAATTAACAAAAATTTTTAAATTTTAAATTTAAACTACTAGGCTACAAAAGAAAGTTTGAAGAAGAGATAATTATATAACCAAAGAGTTACAACTAAGACACTATAAGGAAAAGTATACAAAAACAAACTAATCGAGTAGACAAAATTAAAGGTAACAAAGAAAATTATTAGCAAATAAAAGTATGTTTCCTCCACATAGAAGTTCAGAATAAAGAAATTACAAAATTATGATATTACAAGTGATGAGATGTAAAGAAAGAGAAACAAAAATGAAATACCTTAAGCAATAATAATCAAAATTACTAAAAATAAAGAAATTAATTATATAAACAAGGGAGACAAAAAAAGAAATAAAAAATAAAAATGGCAAAAAGGCAACTGATCACAACAGGATTATACAACAAATAAATTGGAATACGAGCAAAGCAACCACTAGAAATTTTTAGTAGTTTATGACTGATCTCAAGCCGGACAAGTTTTTTGAATCCCAGTAAACTAAGAATATCAATATTATTGAATTTACTGTAGTAAGACTTTTGAATTCTAAAGCAGGGCGACTTATGTTTCAATAGTTCTGCATATTGGAAGTCTGAATAGTGGCTGATATCTTGAATTGCGGGAAGGAACGTTAATGTTTATACTAGAAAGTAATGAGTTGCAAGTTAAAGTACTATTTAGTATTTTATATAAGAAGGTCATGTCTAAAAAGATTCTGCGTTTTTCCAGCGATAACAAGTTGAATTTCACAAGTCTGTCATTATATTCAAGAACGGGATTTTTTAATTTAAACAATAATATTCTGGTAAATCTACGCTAAACAGTTTCCATTTGCAAACTATAGGAAGGATGAAATGGATTCCAGACTTGACTAGCATATTCAAGGGTGCTTCTGACTAGAGAATTGTAGAGAGTAATATACGTGAATGGTGATTTGAATGATGGACACGTAAGGAATATGAAACCCATAAGACGAAAGGACCTAGAGGTGATGTAATTTATGTGTGTGGAAAACAGGAGCTTGCGATCGAATAATACTCCCAAATCTTTGATCTCCTTCAACCTAGGGATAGTAGTCAAAGCTAATAATATCGTGTTTACGATGAAAAGCGATACATTGGCATTTGCGAAAATTTATTTCAATGCAATTATTGCGACACTATTTCTCCATTTGTAGGGAGACACAGTCAGTAACGTTATTGATAATTCTGAAGATCTTCGTATCGTCGCCAAATATTAAGCAGTTGGATGAAATTAAGGATGGTAGGTCATTTATGTAGATTAACAAGCAAAAAAGCTAGAATTGGTCTAAGACCAATTCTTATGATATCCTAGATGAATGCCCGTATTAAATTTCGTATGGTCACCGATCTATTCAAGTATTGATTTTGAAGTTGTTTTTCGCATATATTTCTAGAACAGTTTGTCGCACAGAAAAAATGGTAATAACCAATTTTATAGGATTTCGTATTCTGCAGAAGTTTTTAGTACAATAAAAATGTCTTGGACTGATCGTTTTCAAAGTATACGTAAAAAACCGAAATTGTTATATGGCAACACCAAGAAGGAGTTGCCCGATTTAGTCCATTTTTGACATTTTATTTGCTAATGTAGTAAAAACATCACGTACGAAATTTCAGCTCTCTACGTCGATGTGTTCTCAGGCAGTGTCCAAATATATAGCGGAAAACGAAATTTTTATATGGCAACCCCACGAAGGAGTTGCCCGATTTGTCTCATTTTCGAACTTAATTTTACTTTTTTTTTGTACAAAATGTTAGCTCTTAAAGTATACGCGTTCTCGAGTTATCGTGCGCACAGCCGGACAGACGGACAGACAGACGGACGGACGGACGGACAGACGGACGGACGGACAATCAAAAATCGAAATAACTTTTAATATTATGAATGGGTGTCCAATCCATTTTGCTCTACAATCATTATTTCGAGGTGTTACAAACGGAATGACAAACTTAGTATACCCCTATGATTTCATCTAGGGTATAAAAATATCATGGGTCCAAGTATTTTACCCTGCGGGACGCCTGATATTTGTTTGAAAGAAGAAGATTGTTGACATTTAAAGACAACGATACTATCCCTGTTTTGCAAGTACGATGAAAATAAAATGTTCGGGTGAAAACCTATCTGAGCCATTTTCAAAATACATAGCTTGTGATAAATTTTATCAAAAGCCTTGCTAATCAGTGTGATGAGGCTATAAAATCAGCAAAGAGGGCTAGGTTGCTTACTATAGAACGTCCAGGTAAGAAACCATGCTGCTGTTCTGATATGAAAGGCTTAATCTGTGATAACAGTTGATTGCCCAAGTAACAATTTTTAGTGCTGTAGGCTTTATAATTGAAAAAGTAGCTTTATAAAGACTTTATTAAAGGAAATTCTGCATTATAAGCTACAAAGCTCAAGGCTTTATAAAAATAGCACTTAGAGCGCTTAAAATGCTGCCTTTATTAAGTCATAAGCTTTATAATTTTATAAAGCTGAAGGCTGTATAATAATAGCACTGTAAGCATTTATAATGCTACTGTTTTAAAGCGTTAAGCTTTATAAAATTATAAAGCTTTGCGCTTTTTAAGTATAACACTATAAGTGCTTATAGTGTTGTTTTTATAAAGCCCTAAGCTTTATAATTTTATAAAGCTTAGGGCTTTATAAAAATAGCACTATAAGAGTTTACCGTGCTATTCTTATAAAACTATAACATGTCAATTTATACTGCTTAGTTTGTTGTTTCATAAAGCCTTAAGCTCAAAATACGTAAAAGGACGTACTGTTTAGCTTAGTTCAACCAAATTACTCTTTCAAATATGGATATTGAAAATTGGAAGAAATTTAAACGCAGTGGAATATATTTTAGATGTTTGCGGAAACATCGTTCAGGTGGTGGAATATCAAAAGGTGCTCAAAACTGTAGAAAGTTTGCAAATAGTTCGGGTAGCTCTGTGCAGCTTAGTGATGTCCGAAAGTCAATAAAAGCAAATTGTTCACATGATCATAGTTATACTCAGTTATGACAAGAATAATGGAAAATAGCCTCTCAAATATAGAAGGAAATTGAGAAGTGCACACTGTGAAATATAAATGGTTTAATGAAGTAAAAGAGGATAATTGTATTCTTGTGAAATTCCGGTCAGCCTTGTAGACGACAGAATACATCAAATCGATTATGTTACGATATGATTTCATTGCACCTTTCCTGTCATTTCCTCTAGACGCTCCTGACCATGAGGGTTTTGTTAAAAATGCTCGTGCAAATAGTTTGTCCAATATGGAGAAACAGCAATCATATGCTTTGTTTATGCACGCTCCATCGGTACCATATATTGAACATAGATGATTTATGTACTACAACAATATATTAAAAACTAGAAAAATAAGACAATTTTTATATGAAATGTTATAAAAATAAAAAATAAAAAAACATATACACATGTCTTTTTAAATTCGTCGTTTTCTAATTTGGCATTTACTTCAATTCATTCTTCTTCATTCGTTATTTGTTGAAATGTATTATTCAATGCAGATTTTGAGCTTGATGGTTCTAAAGTTTGTTTTTTAAACGTAGCTGAGTTGTTACTTTGAATTAATTGTTCAAATTGAGCGTTCAATCCTGATATTCCATTTAAAATTTTTCTTAACATTCCGTGCATAGCTTTCTGATTTGTTACTAATAGTTGAAAATTTTCATCTGACATTTTTGCATATCCAGGAATATAAATTATATAAATTATAAGCACTATAGTGCTTGTTATCGATTACTGTTACAGTTCTATAAAATCATTATACTGCTTCTATAGGATTATAATAACGCTTATGTAAATGAAATAGTTTATATTGGAATTTTCATCAAGTAGTGTTTAGGATCAGATAGCTGAATGGTCAACGTCGTTGTCTATGGAACTGCAGGCCCATGTTCGAGTGAGTCCAAGGTAAGAATTATTATGTTTCAAATAAAATAAAAATTTTAATTAAATAAATATTACCAAATGCATATATAAATGAATTATACGAGCTCGGGCGGAAACACTAAAAGAAGGCGAGAGAATAAGAGAAAACAAGTGAAAAAGTATTTTATTTTTTTAAGAAAAATTGCCTTTATAACAGCACTATAATATTCTTATAAAAACTTTATAGAATAATTATACAAGTCCTATTGCAGTTTTATATGAAACTTTATTATAGCATCCCGAATGACTCTACACAGCGTTTATAAAACTAAAATTGGTTTTATAATGATGCACCGAAGGCGCTTTAACAGCAAAAATACAAACCTTTTAAAGCTAAAAGGCGCATCTACAGTGCTTAAAATTACGCATTATAAGCAACTTTATAGGCATTCTCTCAGCCTTTATAAAGCACAAATTGTTACTTGGGGTAGAGCACTTTTTCAAATATAAGCGCAAGTGCGATGGAGATTGATATAGGTCGATAGTTAATAACTTGTTTACGGCCACCGGATTTAAACATAGGCTAAACATAACATTTTTTCAATATTTCTGGATACGTATTCCTGTTAATAGCAAGGTTAAACAGTTTGCTAAGTGGACCGGCAAGGCTGGATGCACATTTTTTGTACACAATATTAGGAATACCATCAGGTCCAGAATTTTTATTGCAGTCAAGTGAGTTTAAGATACTTATGACAGATTCAGATGAGATAGCTGTTAATTTGATATTAGAATAGTCAGAATTCCGACGATGAGTAGAAGTGTCGGGTTGTGTGGTAGAAAAAATGGAAGTGAAATGATTGGAAAACATATCATATATACGCAAAAGAGATGACGAGGTTTCATCATTAAACACTAATTCTTTAGGGTATATATTAGATCTTTCCAAATTCTTGCGGAAAGACCTGAAAGTCTTAAGGTTTTCATTGAGTAAACGCTCAGCATTTTCGACGTATTTTTTTTAACATTCCGATGTAAGGGATTTAGATACTCTTCACTGGACATAGACTTACAACAATTTTATTGGGTTTATTCACTTGTCCTTGAATAGTGTTAATTACTGTTGATGTATTATTTAGAATTTTATATTTCGAAGATGGGAATTTATTTTCATTTAATATACTTATAGTTGTGCCTGTATCTACTAGTGCTAAGTATGTATAGTTTTGTATTGTTAATGTTATTAAAAGTTTGTTATGTTTCGAGGCTAATTTATAAAAAAATCGTCATCAATAGAATTCGTTTTTGGTCTACTAATATGGTCTACTTCCATTGGTTCTGGTCTTTGTCTCGATTCTTGGGTTCTGTCGAGCGTTATTGTTATTGTTTTAGTTATTATTGCTGTAATTATTATAAGTCTGTCTTGGCTGTGAGTTATTAGTTCTGTATTGTCCTGTTCTATTCTTGTAACCATTGTTTTGATAATAAGGTCTTTCAAATCTTTGATTATTTTGCTGACTATTGCTTTTCTTTTCAAATTTTTTGTTATCATCTTTTTTATTACAATTTTTGCTAATTAAATTCATACTTAAATTATTTTGATCCTGACCTATAAAATTATTCACTATATCTCTAATTGTTGTTAATCGATTTTGCGTCATTATAGCATAATCTAATGAACCTGACACTAATTCTTCTGTTCGCTGTATTAACATTCCACTGAAAATTTATGTCATAATTGCACCATTTTCGTCAAAACTTGCGAATTCTGTTATGTCTTCTACTATGCTTCGTAATTTACTGTCCAAATATTTAACACTACTTACTTTTAATGTACTTACTTCCCTGGTTATTGCCATTTGCTCTTTCGAAGATTTGTAATGCCTTTTTAGTTGCTGCTTACATTCGTTCCAATTAGCTGGAGGATTTACCTTTAATAAATTTTTTGCACTTCCTTGGATTTTTTCATTATATATGATCTGGAACACTCTATCGGCTTCGTCTCCATATTCCGCTAAAGCTGTAGTAACAGAATCGATGAATGAAGGTAATGTTCTTTTCTCTCCATTGAATACTGGCAGGTATCGAATTTCCCTTTCACTTTGACTTTGATTTCTGGGCTGATTGCTCTACACCATGAGTTGAGTCAACGTTACTATACACTGCTTGATCTGATTCTGATTTGCGATCTCGATATTTCTTCTTTGGTTAAATAATCTTTCTCGATTTCTTTGCCTCTCAATTGTGCTGAATTAATTTTCTCCCAGTGATGTTTCTGCACAAGCCACTAAATTTTATTTTGGCTTATTTTGTTTCTCACTTTATTTTAAAAAGAGAATAAAATAAACTACACAATTTGTTGCTGTTATTTTGTTTCATTTCTAGCTTGTTTTTCGGTTAAACTCAGTGATATATTTTTTGTTGTTGGTATTTCGAAACAACACTAAAATTTCACTTTAATATAATTAATATAACTTAATTTGGAAGGAGTTAGAAAACTTTTTTTTCGATTAATAAACTTCCGAACTATCGATTCGATATCACTGGATATCTTTTCTTTTGATAGAGATCCTACCGATTGCGCCAATTACGAATTTATTGAATTCGGGAATCAAAAAAAAAAAAAAACAAAAAAAGTAATTTATAAAAGGAAAAAAGAAAAGAAAGAAAAACTCAACTTTACTTTGTACTATTTAAATCAACTTTTATTACCGATTACAAATATACCGTCACGATAAGTCAAGAACTCAACTCTAACTAACTACTACAAATATTTAGACTCTTGTCTTTTCTTAACCGAAAAAAGCTTAAGTTGCATAAAATGTTCTTATCGCAACTTTCCCATGAGCTGCTTTTCAAAATATTCCTTCTTTATGTATTTTCCCAGACGGTTCAGGTAACGCGCGTTGCTGGTGAAGGCTCTCAGCATCGATGTTGGTATCGGAAAAAAAAATTAACACAGTCATAATTGCATAATGAATGAATCTTTAGTGTAAACCAACAATATTATAAAAAAAAAATATTACAAAAAACAATCCGAACTTACATTTTTTTATTCAATTTTCTGTTGGTATTTTATTTTTTATATTTTTTGTGTCACTCAAATTTGTGTTTCTGTGATTCACACCACAGTTGATGATATTAAGAATATGTTGTAAAAATTTCAAAGCGATCTGAACCGTCGTTGAAGAGTTAGAACTTTTATAAGGTTCAAAAAAGTGTATCGTAGAAAACGGCTAATAGAATCAAAAAAAAAAAAAAAAACAAATAAAAATTTTGAAATGAATAGAGACTGAAAATTATTGCTAAATGAGTCAAGGGGGACGCAAACAATCATTTATCGTGTCTGGGATTCAATTTAAGTATGGTAAATTAAAGTCTCCGAAGAAAATAACCTTAGAGTTAATAGGCAACTGCATATTTTTTTCACTCACACTGATGAAGATAGCGTTGAATGTCTCATATGTAGATTGGGGAGGGATTTAAACACAGCATATATAGAGAGTTCAATTCTTCTCTTTTAAAGCCACCCATAGAACTTCATGGTCAGTCTCAAAACATTCAATCCTATGAGAATTTAAACGTCTAACCGCTATGAGGTACCCATGAGCTTACAGGTATGTCGTTGTGTCGATTGCCAATTTTCCACATTTTTTTTTTTTAATTATTTCACATAATTGACAAGCGTCAATAACTTTTCGCAAAAATCCATGCATTGTTAACTGTCAAACCAAAAGGTATGGCATTATACATTTATTTTACGTAAACTTATTAAACATATTTTTATCTAACTTGTCAACCCCTCCCATCTACATCCTGTACTATATTTGTTTTTCTATTGCAGCATATATATTTTGACGTGACCTCTTGGATAAAAATAAACACCCTACCTGTTAAATAATATTGAAAATGCCAAATTTTGTTTTCCTCTGCTTAGTAACTCTGTCAACACCATCTACGCGCATTGTCGCGGAGCCACTGCATTGCAATACATTTTGGATACTTTCGCAAATAGATCTGGAGTTTTAAAAAAAAATTCCTTTTTAAATTTTCCTGCAAGCCACATATTCATCGAGCCCAACTAATTTATCCCGCTGTTCACAATGAGCTTGGTGAATATTTTTTTAATTATTAGCAATAGCTAAGTCGATCTAGAAGAACCAAGCCTTTATGTCCAAAATGTATTGGTTTATACCTGATGTATTAATTGTATAGATTTCTCCCGTTATACGGTATCAAGGCTTCATCAACTGACATATAAAAATCGAATAGAACAAATTATTTCGAAATTTTATTGTGGCAAATAGGAAAATAAATGTTCGTTGCTTCGAAAATATGCATCTCATTGGAACTGGAACATGACAATAGATTTTTGGGAAATTCCTTATATACATATCGAGTTGACATGGTTTTTATGTCTTTTGAATTTCTATACCCTTTTCAATTTTACATAGTTAATTTTTATTTAGTCGAAAAGTCTAGCATACTTAGAAAATCGTCAGTTTTATTATAATTTTTTTCTGTAACTTGCTTTTATACAGGGTGCTCGGTAAATAAGTGAAATCCCTCGTTACCTACCCTTCACATTTATATTTGCAAATTTTTCGTTTTTCATAGGAAGTGTAGTGACTTAAATGCCAATAAGTCCTTTCAATATATCACAGTATCACAGAACCAAAGAAAACTATTACTATTATCTATTACAGTTATCGAGGCTTGAAAATATTTTCATACAAATTTCTTGTGTAACCCTTGATCCCTTAAAATTTTTATACCATTGTTTATATATATATATTTTTTTTTTTTTCTTACAAAATTTAACCCGAATCTCCGCTTCCGTTCAAACTTTATTTAATATTTTTTATGTTACGTAAAAATTGTTGTTTTTGGGATTCTCCGGTACAACAGAGAAAGTTAGATATAACTTATTATTATTACTTTTTATATTACTTTTTTCCATCTTTTTCAATTTGTTAGTTTTTGGTGTCACGCCATTTTGTATGATATTTATTTTGACACTCAAAAGTTTTCAAATGTAAATTCGAGTGATTTTTGGCAAATTATTCAAATGTCATAATCCGTTTCAAAAGTATGTAAAACAAGTGTGAATTAAAACAAAATGAACAAACCATTAAAACAAACAAAAAATCGTATACTACAGTTTCGAAAAGTAGAAAGCAGGCCAAAAAAATGAGATAGCGATACGGCAGGGGGTTTCAATTTCAAGTCGACAGCAGAGACAGCAGATCGAACAGTGATCAAGAACCTGTGCTAAAATTATAAAACTAATTATTTAAAACAAGAAAAGAAAAGTTTTAAACAAAAGCGGAAATTGTGAATTAACAAAACAAAAAGAAAGAAACAACAAAACGAAGGAAATAAAATTAAAGCAAGGGAGTCTGGAGCCGAAATGGAGCGAATTTGCTTTGAGTTTTTTTTTTTATGAAACACAGGGAGAAGGAGGAACTGGCCATGGAGGTTAATCAAAGTTAAGTACTAATTTGCGTTCAATAATTTATAATTAAGTAATATTAAAATATAAAACCTAATAATCGGTACGCGGCTGGAGGGTGGTGTTGCCATAGTGTGTTAAATTAGAATTTTGCTACTTTAGTTAGAGTATTAAGTAGAAAGGAAATTATCTATTGTGTGGCACTTAAATTGTCTTCTTTAGTTTACCTCTAAACTCTTGTAATTATAATAGTTTTTAATAAACTTGAATTCACACCACTCGGCAGTGTTGAGGTATTTATAGGATTCGTGGTTTACCCTGTCTACACGAAAGACCACGTGGCACCTAATTTTCATATTCCTTTTCAGAATATTTCCCGCACCCATATCCTGATTTAGCATACACCCACTTGAGGCGTGAGTAGTAACACTTTCACTTCACTGTCTGAGAAAAGAGTTGGTTTTGGTGCTGAAAAGTGCTGTATTTATACTATACAAATTGTCCAGAATCTTCGCGAAGATTCCATTCCAGAAACATTAATTCTCTGAACTTAAAGTTTTTTACTGTCTTCATCTTATTACCTACTGATATCACTTGAAGTTTCCATTTCCCATAGATGTCAATTGTGATTTTCTAGTACACGTAACAATATCCATATATGTCTTTTATGAAGGAAGGTTCGAACAAGCACAATGTTAAGATACTCCGAAAAATTTTATGGTTAAAAAATTCAAACTATGGAAGCACCCTTCTATGTCTAACTTTACTATTTACAGTTATGTTACAACAGTGATTATACTGGAAATCGATGATTACTTCGACTCTCGTAAATACTCATAATTGTTCCGTTCCATTATTTTCATTCACCAATCAACAAGAACCAGTAGATTCACCTGCTACGTGAGATTACAAGGCTTGTGACGAAATCATCGACGCTGGATTATAACACAGTTTTATAGTCCACAGTTTTGTCCGCTCCAGACGCTGAAATAAGGAGTTATTGGTCCAGGAATTAAGGATGGGCAGGAGCATTGCAATTCTTGCAAACAACACACACAACATTACGGATGCACACAAAATTACTTTAGGGGCGTAACGCAGTTCATACTTTATTTTATATTTTTTTTATTTCAAGCGCAAGGGCTCGAAAGATCCCAAGCACGCAGGCTGAGGTCACCTATTGTGCAAATCTGTTAGATATAAGAAAATACCTCTGAAAATGACCTTCCAGTCCTCTTCATGAAAATGATCAGGTCTAGGTGATTTTTGTTTTAATTAATTTTTTGAGCACTGTGAAACACATTTAATAAAGAGTAAGAAAAGGCTTCTTATTGTTTCACAAGGTTATTTTATTATACAAAACGCGTTTCGATAGCTAAGCTACCATCATCGGTAAAAGATTACCGATGATGGTAGCTTAGCTATCGAAACGCGTTTTGTATAATAAAATAACCTTGTGAAACAATAAGAAGCCTTTTCTTACTCTTTATTAGGTCTAGGTGAGGTATCCAGCCTGCTCCATCAAAGTCCGGACAAACTTAAACCTATGTATTTTCTAAACATAGTTTTTAAAGTTTGTGTACAAGGCATTTGTGGATGTCTACTTTTTTACTTGGAAAATGGGTTAAATAGTTTGATCCATCAGCAGTATAAAAGCAACAAATATTTTTACACTCACAATATCCAAACTCCAGAGAACTCCATAGAAATGTTAAGGATTAGAATGGCTTGCTTTGCACTGCCTTACCATTTTATATACATATACATTATATACACATTAGTAAGAAAGGCTGAACGAGGTTAAATCTGTACTTATACTCTTGCAGCATATTTTTTAAGAATTTTTTAAACTCATGGAAAATTCTGCTCAGCAATCATGGGGCGATAAATTGATATGTCATAACCAAAAGAAGGATCAGAATTGCTTCGTAAGGCACAATACGACACGCATGGATAACAAAGTTGATGTCTATGTCATGTGACTTTTAACCCAAAAAATGTGAAGTTGTGCACTTTATATCCATTCGTCTCTAGAGAATCCTTTCTGCCACATCCAACCCAACATGCTTGTACATATATCACAACCGAATTATTAAGGGGCGTTTTACTTAGCACTATATCATATATGTATATATGTTGGATCAAGTTTAAAGCTACATACCTCAAGGTTATAATAACCAAGAGAAAAGATTTTGAGGCATAAATAATTCATGTGCTGCTCCTGAGGACAAACGCTCAAATGTAGTCTTCTGGTTTTAGTGGATTTTGGTTTAAATGAAGCACTTCAAAGATTTCTGGGTCAATGAATTATGAAAATTGTCTTATCAAAACTTAAATAAGTCCCTGGGGAGGATAAATGTTCTACGAACGATGTTTTGAGTTGTGCGAGAAAGGGACTACTTATTTTAAGTTATTGCTCTTTCGAGTTTAAACTTGTGTAACCTGCTTTACAGGTCATTTACAATCTCTACATGATCTAGAAGGTCGAATTAAAGAAAGTGAAACAATGTCACCATGTGTATCATAAATACGATCTCCTACATACATATACTCAGTAAACTTGTTCACATTATAAGCGATCTCAAGGCAGAATGATGAAACGAATCTTTGATGTATGACTCAATTGCAGTAAATTACCATAAGAAATCGATTCGTCAGTTCACTGTTAGACTAGCTCCGGTAATGAATCCTTGAATTCAAGGCACGTTCAAGTACTCATGGATGCGATGAGAGTGAATAACTTTCCCAACTCTGCCCCTTATGCATATTTCATACACACAATCTCTTTGTTTACTCCGTGCATTTTCATGGGCTCCCATCCCAAAACTCAAGTCGTGGGAGTTATATGGTTCGGAATCTCTGGACCTGGATAAAGATTTTCTCGAAGAAGGCTACTAGAGGCGTGATGATGAAGGTTATTGGAACTAGAATGGCATAATGTTTGTAAATCGAAAGCTTTCCTTAATGCCATTCATGTGGAAATTTTCTCCTAATATACGATTTTTTTTTTTTTTCGGAATATATTATTCTTAGAAAGTGTTACGTTTTCGGTTTGAGTTAGGAAATACTACTTCAAGTTAAATTATTGTTTATGAAAATGGAATGTATAGAAATTGTAAAAGACCGCAACTTGTATAGATTAGAACTAGCTGCTTAATTTACTTTTCTATAGTTTTCAATTTCAATTTATTAATCTTAGGCCATAGTACAATAAGATATAATAATCTTTTGCCTGTACCGAACAATATTGCGGAGAGAGACTACTACCAATATTAATACTAATACTAATATATAATTATAATAGAAAAATAGAACAAAAAAAGGAAACATTTGATAGCTAATTCAAAATTAAAGGTTAATGATAAAAGAAAGAGAACAGAAAAAAGAGAAAAAAAAAGAAAAAAAAAGAAAATGCATTATAAATTGGTAGAAAATTGTAAAAAGAGAATTGTTGTAGAGTCAAGATCGGAGGAAAAGTTAAATATTAAGTATATGCGATTTATAAAGATAGATTGTCGAGAGGGATATATTGGGTAATAAGCCTTCGAAAGACACCCATCGAGCGCGTTCCCTGCAATTCAGCAGTGAGTTCCACACACGAACTGTTCGAACGAAGAAGCAGCTCTCCAGAATGGAGTGTCTGTGTCGAGGTATCAAAATATTCACATTTCTAGAAGATTGCATGAATACAAGCTCACTATACAAGTAGGTGGGGTTTTTTGAATAAATAAGTTTATGGAGGAATATTAAAGCCTTGCGAACCAAATGAACATTCAAAGAGCAGCCAAGTAGAGCGTGCCGATGTGGAGAAACATGGTCACAGCGTTGCAGCCCGAAAACAAATCGCGTACAGTAGTTGAAAGCAACATTGATCTTTCTTCGACAGACTGCGTCTAAATGAGAAAAAAATTACGCTGCCACTGGTAAAATAAGGCATGAGTAGTGTTTTGACAAGCTTCAAGCGTAACGGCCTTGAGAGAATACTAGCCGATAGCCATAGTCTGCGGAGACCAGCATAAATACGGCGAACGACATTATTGATATGGCTACAGCACGTCATCGAGGCATTGAAATGAACTCCCAGGTTCCTCACGGAATCAGTATATCGCAAAATCTTCGAATCTAAAAAGACTGGAGGAAGATCATTAGCATCCACAGTCCCTTTAAATATCGCGATCGATTGGGATTTATCAGGATTAAGTACCAAATGATTCTCCACGGCCCAATTTGAAACCCTAACTAAATCTGTATTGACGCGGTCTACACAATCGTCCATAAGGCCTATTGGGCGTGCCAAATATAGCTGAACATCATCCGCATACAAGTGAATACTGCAATCCTCAATAACATCAGAGAGGTCATTAATGTAAGTAGAAAACAATACTGGACCAAGTATGGATCCCTGGGAGAAGCCACAAGTGTGAGTACAGATGGTGATGTACCTTTGCTCCAACTTGATTTTTACACAGGAAGAATGGTTTTAAGTGGTCACCAGCTTCCAGAACTCGAGCTCATAATCTAGTTCGCCATATACAAGGAATAAACGGACCCGCTGTCCGAAAGGAGAACTTGAACTCACTCGAGGCTTGGGAGCTACTTTTTACTAAAGAAATTATCAACATGATTGTTTCATTCACCAGTGAAAAGATAGCCTGCTTGAGAAACAGTTCATCGTGGGTGACCAGTTACACTCATGCTACAAATGAAGATGAGTTGAAGTCATTTTCGGGGCTAAAGTTTTTGACATTAATTTTTAATTCCAATCACGAAGATGTGTCCCCTCTTTGGAATACAGATAGAATAGGGAGAGATATTTATATTCCGAATTACTGTGAGTAAGAATAGATTTTTATTTCTACTGGTTTGTCTTAGATTTGATGATGCCGAAGCACGAGAAGCGAGAAAAGCAGTTAATCGTTTGGCGCCTATTTCAGAATTGTTTGACCAGTTCATTTCCAATGTTCAGGCAAATTATAGTTGCTCAGAGTATGTAACAATCGATGAAATGCTTGCTGCATTTAGGGGAAAATGGTTTTGCAGGGATTACTTGAAATCAAAGCCTGCCAAATATGGGCTTAATATAATGTGTTTATGTCATGCCAAATCCCATTACCTTTATAATGCTTTCATACATTCTGGGAAATCAAATGAGCCGAGAACCTGAAACTTGTCTATTCCAAGCAAAAGTGTACTGAAACTAGCAGAACCTCTTTTCAATTCTAATAGAAATATCACAGCCGATAATTGGTTTTCTAGTGTAGAACTGGTTAACGAGCTCAAGGTAAAAGCTTGACATATGTTAAGACTCTAATAGAAAACAAAAGAGAGCTGCCTAAATAGTTTCTTTCTAGGAAATATAAACAGGAAGGTTCTTCAGTTTATTGCTTTACTTGAGACAAATCCAATGTATCTTAGGTACAAAAAAAGAACCGATCAGTAGTGCAATGCACCGCGAAATTGAAACTGATTCACGAACGGAAAAACCACAGATATTGCGTTTTATAATTCAACTAAGGGTGGCGTTGATTCTCTGGATCATAAATGCGAAATATTTTCAGTTATAAGAAGAACTCGACGTTGGTAATATTTGGTACTACAATGAATATTTCAGTAGTAAATAGTTTCGTGATTTGGAAGGCCAGCAGCGTCCATAAAAAAATGTCGCGACGTGAATTTATCAAAGATGTCGGGCTTGCACTGAACAAGCCCGAAATCATGAAAAGGAAATTGCAGTCAGCAACATTGTCCCGGGAACTTGCTGGAAAGATAGATCCCTTCTTGGTATTAATTGCTTTTACATCGGAAGAAATTGAAGAACCGCCTCCAAAAAAAATCAAAATCAGGACGTCGCGTCGTCATATTTGTAGTTGCAAGGATAACCGTAATTGCACAAAATATTGTCACAGATGTGAAAAATTTGTATGCAAAAAACATTCAGTGGATAAATTGGAATGTCTATCATGTTGCGAAAATATATGAGAACCAAAAGCTAATCATCATTACAGCGATTTGGCTATAAAAATTATTTCAGTTCTTTTTTTTTTTTTGACAAAAAGTAATGTCGTATTTTGTTACATGTTACAAGTCGAAGTCTGTTACTAAAATTAAGCAAAAGTTAAGTTTTCATTTGTTTTTTTTTTTAAATAAAGAGTTTTCGTTTTATTTGTGCTCTGCATGGTTGTATATAAAGTATAGTTTCTATTTAGGTCACACATTAAAAAATATTTATTATTTTAATACACGTTTTTTAGATTTTCCTATTGGGGTCATTTTTAGCACCACGATGTTAGTTGTGTATATGAAAATAACGATGTTAGTTAATTGTTAATTTGACGTTGTATACCCTATGTGCTATCTAGATCTGATAACTCTATTAGCTCAGTCAGTAAGGGTACAAGTTTAGGTTTGAGAATAGCTTTCAGAATAGGTTTTGAGCTAATAACTCTTTAACGGCTGCAGATAGCACATAGAATATAATAGGAAAAATTAAAGTTAAAGTTTACAGTCTTTTAAAAAAAAGTGATGTAAGCGATCGTTTTGCAAAAACAAAAAAAAAAATAGACGGCAAAATAAAAAAAAAACAAAAGTAAAAAAATCGGCAGTATTTTGTTTAAACTGCCGTAACTCCTGAGAGGAGGAGGTATGGGGCTGGTTGACCAGTCGTTGGAAAGGACACGTAGTTCATACAATGAGCTGTGAGCTGTGACCGTGCGCCCAGTACTTTTTAAAATATAGGATATTTTGTGAAAAACTAGCCTTTTTTCTTAAATCACCCTGTAATTACTAAACGGTTGATATTGCCCCCCCGTGCCGTACAATTTTTTGTTTGTTTAGGTGAGTACTATCACCTGCTGCTCTATTGACCTCCTAATGGGAAACACCCTGTATAGTATGGAAGCAAGCAAATATTTTGAATTGAATTGATAGGGTCCAGCTGTTGCTGAAATTAAAAAAATTAAATAAAAAAAAATCTTGTAATCAACTGTGACATAAAAACCGTTTTTGTTGGTTAAACCTTTCAAACATAGACATATACTGTCGCAGACTTTTTTGCAGAATATATTATACCCATGACATTTTCCATATAACGTATTAATATATCTCTAATTGTTTAGGCAGCGTTTGTCAAAAAAGCCTCTAGTTGGCCAGTTTTTACTCGACTTCTTTCACTAAAATCGTAACTGCTTATCATAACAAAAGCCTTACTAAATCTTGACCAGAGAACATACCTGTGACCTCAAAAAAAAGATAGTAAGTAAGTATATAATTCGAATCAGTGGTTCGCGAGTTATACGCGCACCAACCGACAGACAGAGATTTTATTTCTAATGTTCAAACAAATCACACACTGCTTTATCCACATCCCGTCACAGTACTCAAATCAGTAACAGGTTAAAATGGATTATTTTGAAACCACAGCATTATTAGAAATCTAAAGGTGAAAACTTTCAAGTATTATCAACTGAAAATTAATGTTTACATCTTCTGATAAACATATGTACATATAACGATATCTAGCTTTCTAGTATAATTATTTATGTGCTTATAGCCAAACATCGTATGTGCAGTGCATTTGCAGAGATAAGAGAACCTTTAAGACAAAAAGCAAGGTAACCATATACAGTGCAACTTTAAATGCGTAATATTACTTATATAGCTCTCCGGATGCAATTCCTTGAGCTTATCCCTTTCAACAATTTTACAGCCCCGCAGTTCCGAAATTTTGTTAGATTACAATGGAAACTTACACAAAACTTTGTTAATAAAAGCGATTTCCATATTTTATCATAAAGGGGAACCAAACTTCTGTTTTATGAAGTCTGCAGCTTC
Organism: Dioctria rufipes; assembly: GCA_963924295.1. Taxonomy (NCBI): domain Eukaryota; kingdom Metazoa; phylum Arthropoda; class Insecta; order Diptera; family Asilidae; genus Dioctria; species Dioctria rufipes. Next base: position 294,749,905 of record OZ002741.1, read on the forward strand.
GCTCAGATATAATGCACTTAGGGACAGGGACAGACCCAGGCGAATTTTCGCAGCAAATCGTAAGTATAGCTGCTGGATGCTAGCAAGTAGCAACCACCGAATAGACCACCATCTGCTTCCGGGCACTGAAGTTTTACGAATAAACAACTTAATTGAACGAAATTTATGAATTTCAAGTGCAATGTGTTATGAATAAGTTAATTAGAAGTTTATTTGGGTGGATTTTAATTTATTGCGAACACCTTTTGGAAGTTAATTTTTTTAATACTTAGGTACTGATGGGTATAAAAGAATATGACATAGAAAAAGCTTAACACGTCTTGTTTTCATTTTTATGTACGTATTTAAATGATTTTTGAATTTTAAATTGTTGAACTTCACCAACAAATGAACTGTAAAATAAACAGAACTACTAAAAATTCGAATTTTGTATAATGCAGAATTCAATGTTCAATTCGAATTAACAGTTTTTTGTACAAAGCTCCCATTTATCATCACTCTAAATTGAAATATTATAATGAAGTTATCTGAAAATATAAAAATAAAATCTCAGTATAAGGAGATAGCCGTGAGGAATACAATTTAATTACCTTCATTAAAAAAATTTTTTTTTTTAATATCTTTTGCTTTTGCTTGTGTAGAATTGAGTATTATTCTATGAAATCTGGAAAAAATATTTTAACAGGACTCGGAAGGAATTCAAAGTAAGTTAAGTTAATATTGCTTAAAGGTTTGTTTACATTACGAAGAATAACTGCTGCATAAATTGAAAAAGGATTTACATATGTTATAGGGAGTTCTAAGAATTATTTAAATGAACAAAATTGAAAAGTATAATCACTTATGACAAGTATCAATCTTTTTTCAAATTTGTCATGTTTCATACTCACTCATCATATTAATTATTAGGATGAGTTCCGTCAAAGAAAACGGTTCCACAGTTTTGTTAAATGTCGTATGGTATGATTGAAAATATTGTTTGTTCGAACCAAATCGATTCGCATATATTTTTATAAACAGACAACTTCTTCAAAGAAAACATCCTGAATGCAAAGCGTCAAAACTTTCAATAGAAATTAATCTAATCTAATTACTCTTATTAAAAAAACACAGGTACACAACCCAGCAAAGCCATGTGCTTGTCATCTACATAGCAGATTGCACAAATTCAATACAAAAGTCTTATCGAGTAGATCAAATTAAAATCATTATTATCATTACAAGTGACATCGAACGGGAATTTCTTCTCTACGTCATAGATGTAATTTAACTTAACACAGTAGCATGGCTTATTCCAAAATTCTTGTCGCTATGCATTTTGGTTCGTTGCTATGCATATTGTGCCGCTAGTACAAAAAGATCGATGCTGCACTGCCAATTCTTGTAATCATGCGCCTCTTCTACTCCATCAGTGGTGTCACGTTCAAGCAAGGGCTATATAAACCACAAACTGGCTCGTCTCGATCTCTTACCATCAAACCAAATTCGCCGGTAAATATACTGACGATGGCACTACCCACCTCCACGACTTTGGTAGACGTGAACTGGAATGATTTCCAGGACAGGTTGACCACCCTGTATGAAGACAACCTCCCCCCCAACAGTAGAAACCTAACAAATTCAGAAATAGATTCCCAAATAGATTTTTGCACTAATTGCCTACAGAGCAATATAAACCACTTTTCAAAGACTACTAGCACCAAAAACTATTTTTATAAAAACCTTCCGGCAAATCTTCAAAGCCTGTATAAATACAGACAAAAATTGCGGAAAATCCTAAACCGCATTTATCACAGAACACTAAACTCTCAAAATGCGGCCTACCAGTCTACTCTCTCCCAAGTCAAATGCTTATCGATTATCATCGATGAACAAACTAAATTGTTCTGCGATGAACAGCTCTATACCACAAACTTTCTTCTGCGTGGATAACCCCACAATCTATCCTGAAGAGCAAAATATTTTCACCAATCCTCTGCACGTTTTCGTCTTAACCAAGACAATAAACTCAAAAAAATCGAGTGGTCCCGACAAAATTACAAAAGCAATTATTAAAAAACTTCCACCAAAAGCTCTCGACTTTCTAGCAACAGTCTTCAATAATTGTATCAATAATTCCTACTTCCCAGAAAAATGGAAAATTTCACGCATTTTCCCAATCCCCAAAAAGATTTCATCAAAAGACATCAGAGAGTTCAGGCCCATCTCCAAAATTTCAAACTGAGGAAAGCTTTTTGAGAGGTCATCAAGCAACAAGTTATAAACACCTGCGAAAAAAAAATATCCACCAAGACTCCCAATTTGGTTTCAAACCACAGCACTCCACCTTTCATCCAATAATAAAGTTTCACACGGATGCAACGAGAGCCTTAAATAGGAACGAATGTATCGTAGGCTGCTTCCTTGACGTCGAGAAAGCATTCGACTCAGTATGGACAGCAGGGCTTGTTTTCAAATTAAATCAGTTCGGTTTCCCCCCACACCACAATTTGTTAATCCACAGTTTCCTAACTTCTAGGAAATTCTATGTAGAACTCGACGAACATAAATCACCACTTAAGGCAATAGAAGCTGGTGTTCCCCAAGGCTCCATTTTAGGCCCAATCCTCTTCAATCCCTACACTTCCGACCAAGCTCCAAACGAAAATGGGACAACACCCTTATACGCTGATGACTCCCTCACGTATGCCCAATCTCGCTGCCCAAATTTGGCTATAAATAAGGTCAACTTGCACCTTAAAAAAAAGAAAGTGGGGGATCAAAATAAATGTCCAAAAATCTGAGCTGATTTGCATCCGGAAACCTGGCATTGGGCGAAGCCGCCAAGCTGCAAAATCTAAGACCATTGAAGCCATCTACAACAGGGGAAAAATAAAACCCACACAAAGTACGAAATACCTGGGCATCAAATTTCATGAACTGTTAAGATTCAATGACCATGCAAAAGCGACCATTAGCAAGGCCAATTTTGCATATACTTAGTCCAATAATAAACTTCAAGGACGACCTCTCATCTCAGACCAAACTTCTGTTGTACAAACAACTCATTAGACCTGTTATTACTTTCTGCTTCCCTATCTGGCATGCTATTTCTCCTACCTATATGGAAAGACTCAGCAAGCTTGAAAGAAAGATTCTTAGAGCTTGCACGGGATTCCATAGACGAGCCAATGGAAAATTCTTTCCCAACAGAGTAGTCTATGAGGCAGCCAACATCACTCCAATCCAGGAGTATCTATTTAAACTTGCGAACAAGCAAGTTCAAAATATACCAAACCACCCAAACCGACTGATAAACAACCTGCCTGACCTTCTCATACCGGCAAATTTTAAATACTTCTCACCCCTGCTCTTAACGAAGCCCGAGGCTAGAAACATCTACCAGCTAGATGATGGTAGAATAAGTTTCTACGACTATAAAGGTGATTACTATCGCGGGTAATCACATTTCAGCCACATTAGCTCAGAGAGTGTCTCTGAAGAAAACCAATGCCTTAGGAACCATTGATTCCTAAACACTCCCAAAAATCCACATCCTATCCTCTCATATCTCCTTCCCCGCCCTTCTACTAACAACTAACTCCATAAGGAGAACGACATGAGGTACGACTGATAAGGCGCATCAGCTGTAATTGAAAAAAGACAACAAAACTGAAAGTTCGAAAGTCACAATGGACAACTGGCAACAAGAGAAAAAAAGACGACATCAAACTGAACTGAAGGCTAAAGATGAACCCCAACGAACAAGTGAGGACAAATTAGAGAAAACATCGAGGGAAACTACGCCAAAGCGAATAAAATTGGCGCAATACACACTTGACTTGACTTGACTTGTCTCGATCTCTTTTTGTGCTTGACATCGCTTGAGTTTGGTTGGCTAGTTAAGGACTAATATTTTTATCGGGAATCGGTGATACATTAATTATTATTAACAAAAACTTTATTTCTGTTCTCGACGGAATTAAAGAATTGTTCTAACCAAAAACAAAGGGCTTAGCATTACCTTACAGCCAATTCCTCAAATGCCAAGTATTAGATCGGTGAGTACCAGCCACTAGTAACATTTTATTATTTATTCATATATTTATTTGATTATATTTCGACATATATCTACATATTATACACTTAGTGTACATATCTATCAAACATCATAATTTACTTCATTCTAAATTTACTTTACATATAAATATATATTTATATCATTGACTTGACGTTCTTTCATATATTGCAATGTTTTGCCAATAAGTATATTTTCTAGAGTAATACTAAAATCGTTGACCCAAAAATTATATACTGAGTTTTATCTCAATACATCTATTCTCATACATCATAAATTGGTGTCAATAAGTGTGTCTTCTAGTGTGTGTTGATCTCTGATCCAACAACTTGTAGATCCCTTTATTAATACGATTACTCGAGATATTTAAACGAAATAAGTGTGCCAGTGTTTTGAAGGTAACTTAGTCTAACTTTTGCTCCATATGAACCCCATGTATTGAATATCTATTTATACATATGTATATTCTTAACAATTTTGCAAGTGCGTTTCCCCATACGTTTGAATCGTTGATCTTATGACTTAGTAAATGTGAAAGTAAAAGAAAGTGAACAGTGTTGATTTGTTGTTAGGAAATAGACCACTGATCTTGATCCAAATTTACCAGTGTATTCATTTCAGTCATTTAATCGAATTTGCGTGTAATAAAATAAATAAAAAATAGCTGTATGTTTGCGCCCAGTTATTTTGAGATGAGCAAATTTTCTGCAATTTTGTTACAACTTGGAAGTGGATCTGTTCCAGAAACTAATACACGAATATGGATTGAAAATACTACAAAGTATCATAACCAAGCCTGTACCATGGTTCCAAAAATGTCCTATATTAACGGATGGACAGACGACCATGCAAAAATTAAAATAACTTTTACGATTAGGCGTGTGTGTCCAATCTACCAGGTCTATCAGCATTGCTTCTATGCGTTCCAAACAGAATGATAAACTTAGTATTCCCGATGAGATTTTACCCAGGTTATAAAAATGTCGAGTATGTTATGAAATCTATATGTGAATACATACATAATCGCTGGTTTGATAAAAAAAAAGCTTCCGGATAAAACAACGTAGTAAACAAAAGGAATTGATTTATCGTAGCCAACCATTAATCTAATTGTGTGTGACTGGTAACTTTCAGCGTAAACGGTTTCCTGGATTTTTGAAAGTACCCAGCAAACAAATTGAATCGAAAATAACTCGAAAGTAACTTGCCATTGGCAAGCATAACCCTCAAAAACGATATTGCCAAATGCTCGTTTGTAATTTACGCGGCGGACTAAACGGACATACGAAAGTAAGCTAAAAAAGGCAATTTATAATTAATTCGCTATTCCTTACCAAAAGCAAGTATATATATTTTATATACTTGCCAACTGCGAGAGTTTAGTAAATTACTTTTAATTTACCAATTTCAACTTATTTTTAATGTGTCTGGATTGACATTCTGTAATTCGTAAACGTAAGGGCAATCTTTTTTAAATATTTCCACAATAAGTAATTATAATTTTATTACAATTTAAGTCCGCTGACTTGGAAAACAAAATTCATCAGCAATTGTAATAAATTATAAAAAGCATTTTTGAAAAGTTTAATAAGAGCGACTTTGATAGAAGAAAGTAATTTTTAAAGTGTATAGAAAAACAATTTCTAATTTATTCGAATTAGAATACCTAACAAAAATATGAAAAGTCAACAATAACAGTAAAAAAGGAAAACAATTATTCTCCAATAAAATCAAAATGTTATATTCTCGATGAAATACCAACTAAAAATCCAATAGTAAAAACTGTTTCGATCAAAACAGAACCTATAGTGACTAAGGTTGCATATTTAACCTAAGTAGTTTTTTTCTTGTCTGATACGCTTTTATAGTCGAATATAAGGAATGAAGAAATAGATGTGCTTTTGATAATCTTGTTGTTGAGTTTGTGTTGCTCTACTTCTGTGGAAACAAAGAATTTATTCGCCTTATATATATTTAAATTATTTGAATTTATCGGGTATTCAAAAAAAGATTCTAAGTTGCCAACAGAAGAACCCAATATAAGTATTTCACCTAATTGGTTTTTAAATATTTTCTGAACTTTGTATACTTTATCGTCTATAGCGAATATTTTCCACATTTTGGAAATAAAACTGGTTCGAAGCTGGTGCAATGCACGATACGATTGTAAATTTGCATGGCCACAAAATTCCCTTTTTTAACAGTTTTTTTTATTTGCTGTAAATAGCTCTCATACTTAAACTCACTTATGTTTTCTAAGGATCCATATATGTTTGCTTAGCCTGCCAAATGGTTTAAACAATGAAAATTATAAGGTACGTACTTTTCCGAATATACTTATGGAAATGATTTTACAAAACTTTTTAAGAGCGTATCGGCACAATCATTATTGGCATTGCATTCTACTTCGTGCAATAAAATCCTCATTGCGATACTTAACTTTAGGACGTATTGATATCGTGGAGCATCTAGTACATCCCGAAGAACAAATGGGCCAGTGTAAAGTAAAAACTGCCTCAATTCGGTTGCCTTCCATCTATCTAATTCAGATAATTCTCGAGGCCGGCGTGCAAATTCACTCGGAATATAAATTTTGAGCTGACAAAGTTTTTTTGAGAGTATTTCAATTTGTGTATTTTTTAAAGAAAATGCCTCATTCCTCACTTTTGTCCACAATTTCAGTAAAGTTTTTGTCACCCCTAAACAAACTACATGCATCTAGTCGGAGGGAGACTGACTTACGCAGCCTATTTGTAGTTCTTCTAAACAGAGTGGTGTCGTTTCTCTATGATGCTCTGGCATATAAACCAATGAGAAGAACTTCTTTTGTTCCCACAATATTTGTCAGGATAGGCCATACTTGACTCTTAGAGCTTTTTGCCACAGGCAGGCCATCTATATTAAAATCTAATACAATATGCTCTTCATTCCACTTTTTATTAACCAAAAAATCCTTCAGGCAATCCTTGATACCATAATGTATGTAAGTTCCGTTACACATCGGTAAAGATTGTACTTCTGTGGGAGTTTTATTTAAAGTCCTAACATCTCTTAGAAGCCCGGGAACAATTCCTTTTAAAATTGATAAAAGTTCATTCATTGCTGCATTACTAATAAGGTATTTACTGGCCCAATTTGCTAAAAGCTTAGGTACGTCTTTAAGTCCAGTAGAGGATAAATTTTTAAGCTCTTAGTCTGAATCCGAAAAGCTAATATCTTTGTTACTTAAAAATGAAGAGTTGGTAGCCAAATTATCTAATAAAGAATTTGAAGTTGAACTCAAAATCTCTACCAAGTCTAAACAATTATGATGTCTTTGAATGTTTGACAAATTTGTATTCATCAGATAATTTACGAGATTTTGAGATTCTTGTTTAATTCCACGATGACTCATTTTTAAACTCCGATAATATTAATAAGAACTTTATATTAATAAAACAAAGAAGGTACCTAGTAATTAGTTGCTTTCAGTAGATATGTATATCGCGCAAAGGTTAGAAATTGAATAATTTTAAAGTTCACATCACCTTAACTTTGTCAACCACTAATATTTGAAAAATTTTCTTCTTTGAATTTCGATATGTTTTGGCACTGCACCTTCCTGTCACAACAAAAAACAAAATTTAATTCAGAGCAAGCGCAACGTGAACTTACGGCACACCTATAAAATAAACAAGCAGAAACAAAAACTTGCGTACAGCTTATGTTTTCCTCGTTTTTTCCATTTCTTGAATTGATATTCCACAAGGCTTGCTAAAATCCAGAAATAGGCAATTGCTGGAAGAGAAGCAATCATATACACACTTTATTGCAATAATGTTGGCCCTGTTTCACAACTATTACTCATTCCTTACTTTTGGCAAAACCTCGCCAAATTGTTTGCTGGGTACACTGCAATTTTTCATAGTTGAGCCTTATATTTTCTGAAATATTTCATGTATTATCTACAACTCATTGAATTTTCCTTTTTTGTGCATTGTGATGTAACTATGCATAAAAATACAAAGTTTAACAAATCAATTAAAACCGTAAGAATGCACATTCAGCATAATTGCAATAATCAATTGACCTGAAATCATTTCTCAATAAAGTTAATCACAATAAATGTGACACAATAATGTTAATTATAAGCAAAACATTCATCCAAATGCACGTCACACTCGGACAGTATAGGTGACTGCATTTGTTTACATGTTTTGCAACATGCTTAATACGGGTCAAGCGATTTGCATCATACCAAAATAAACGTTAAGCAAAATAGTGCAAGCAAGTGATTTTATTTAACATGCCCCAAATTACGGGCATTTGCACCTATGATAATTGTACAACTCATAATTAATATTAGGCTAGCAAATTGAGAAGAATAGAAGAATTTTTAAGAACTTTTATTTTTAACAATTCTAAATCAAATCATAAATAAAAAAAAAACAACCACCTCGTCCGGTGTTTGAATCCGGGATCTTCCGCTTGTCGGGCGACTGCTCTTACCACTGAGCTAACGAGACAGATAATTTTCATTCTTGCATTTGATAATTTATAACTAGCCTACGGAAGGCCCGGGTTTCAAGCCCCGGACGAGGCGGTTTTTTTTCCTCTTGTATTTATGATTTGATTTGGAATCGTTATAATAAAAGTTTTTTAAAAATTCTTCTATTCTTTGTCTTTGACCAATTCTAACAGATGTAGGTTCGATTCCCGTCCGCGGGAGAAATAAATAGCAAATTAGCAAATTTAGTTGTGCATAAATAAGCTAGGAACATTTCATTAAATATGCATAGTGGTAACAGACTTCTGACTTATCAATTGGTGCCTGCTAGTTATAGCTGTGCCTACCACTGGACGTCCGCTATTCATAGCTGCGTATACTACTGGGCATCTGTTAGTTATAGCTTCGCTAACCATAATAGTGGAGATCTGCTCTCCTAGGAGATCTGCCTAATGGCTACTTCCACTCTTCGTGCCCAATAATATCGGCGCATAGTTTGTGCATGCACATGCATGGTGATTTAATGTAAATAAGAAGTAAATCGCATCTTATTTGATTTACCACTTGGCGACCATGCATCCTCATGGAATTGTTTAAGAATAAGAAATATAAATCACATCTTTTCTATCACAGCATATTACGATCCTGCTGTAACTATTCCGAGGAATGGCTCCATTAAAATACCAGCCGATGGAAAAGTCTTATCTAGTATTGGAATAATAAGGGTACCTCTGGAAATGCAGCCTCTCACTGTATTTCAAACTCTTGAGAAGGAAATATATATAAAAATTCTTGACCTGTATAGCATAGCTATCGCGTAGTATATTCGGTCAAATTTACGACTACATATCTTAACCCTTAACTGGTATACTGAGGCCACCGTTGACCCCCAGCTTATAAACTGTCACATGATATCTAAACTATTGACAACACTGCTGCGTACATCAAAATTACTTGCAGGTAATAAGTGTCAGATGGTCGTGCATATCTTGTGAGCGGTTTATTATGTATTACATTTTTGGGGTTTTGGCTTACCCCATGGTAACCGTTTTTTTTTTGAAAATATTGTGCTGGCACATAACGGATAAAGCGATAAAAAGATTGAATCTGCATTGATTAAAGATGGTGATTTTAAAAGATTTACCAGAATTAGATGAAAACGTTGGAGAGAATAATAATTATATACCGGACGTGCAAAGTGAGCATAGTGAACAAAATATGGACTCGGAAGAAGAAATTTCGGGAAGTGATAAAGACAGCATAGCATCGGAAGATCAGGACGACATTGAAGTCAATTGTAAACAAAACCCGTGTTCTTCAAGGTACTGATATTGGAAAACAGATATAAATTGCCAAGAAATCTACTAAGGCTCAATGTTCGAACTTCAACACTAAACATGGTTGTATATCCTCCAGGTCGGGAAGGATGAGTACTGGTAACACAATGTTCTTCGCCTTATGCTGCAATTCACCTATAATATTTTGGACATCGTTTTATATATATAAATATATATATATATAAAAAATTAACTGAACTGAGTGCAAAATATCAGACTAATAATGTTACATTTGTAAATCATTTAAATATGAGCGAACTAAAGGCGTTTCTTGGATAGTAATTTTAGGCTAGAACATTGTTATTGAAATGATTTTTATATCCTCTGCTTTGAGGTTTGACAATGAAGAATTTTGTGATGAAAGAAAGCCAGTGAAGATAATTTAGCAATGATTTCTTAAATTATCTGTGGTGGTAATTATTCATGTTCAGAATATTCTGTCAATGAATGCTTGCTCTATTTCGCGGAAGATGTAAATTCTGAATGTACATGAAGAGAAAACCAGCCAAGTATGGATGGCATTTAAATCATTATGCTTGTGCGGAAGTAGAATCAAATTCTGTAACATTTCACTCGAATATAAATTCGACAATGTGTCGACGATACCTCGACGATGCCTAGACTTGCTGACGTAACTTAAAGGTAAACCAGCAATGCCTTGCTCCAATATAAAAAAAACGATGTCTCGACCTGATGTAGGGAAGGCCTCAGTTTTTTTAAAGACATTTACCGCAAATTTTTTTTTTCGAATTTTTATGCATTATTGGAGGCCGACAACGGATGCTTGGGCCACTAATAATTTTTATGAGAATAGATGCGTAGATGAGCATTAAACTACTTCTTCGAAATTTTCAAAAAATGTTTCGGCAAAATTTTTATTCACTTTGTGACCGACTGGATCTATTTTCATATACAATACTTTCATGTTTACAGTTTTCGGCCTCCAATAATGCATAAAAATTCTAAAGAAAAAATTTCCACCACCCTATGGTTATGTTAGCAATTCGAGGCATCATTGTTTTGTTCTACTTGCCCAGGTGTGTATGTTATTAGTTTCTCTATGACATTATATTCTAAGTGCGTTTGTTTATACCGACAAACATTAGATTTTGAAACAAAGCAAGACAATGAAAGTAAGCTTTACATTCCTACTCTTGGCGTGTTGTCCTTATATCGCCAATACAAAACACAAATTAAAATGTTACCAGCGGTAACTGGTTTACTATTGAGTAAGTAAATGAATTTAAGTCTCGGGGCCTAAATTACGTGGGCACTATTTGGAAAAAAGTGATGTACCATCACAATTTCAAGCATGGACAGATACCTATATAAAGGCCTTGATAAATAAACATCTATAAGAGCGACTTAATTCCAAAATACTAAAAGACCTTCAGAGTCTGATAGCAATTATTTTCGAAGTTGCAGTCTCAGTTCAAGAAAAAATCATTCTACCTTCTACAAAACGATTGAGGTGTGCATTTTGTCAACGCACAAAAGACAGGAAATATCAATAGTAAGGAAAACTTTTTTGTTTCCTTGTTAAGAACTAACACATTGCATTGATTCACCTCAACCTTGCTGTTGTGTGTATTCAGTATTCCACCAACTACACAAAATTCTCATACCTGAAAGGTATATTATTATTAATTATTCCCTGGATGCTTTATTCTTGTACCGGCAGTAAAAGCGAGAGCACAAATTAAGATAAAACCCCGATCTTGGATGTTCAAAAAAAGATGAATGAGATTTTAATTTAATACTTCTTATATTTACATAAACTTGTAAAGCACCTGTGCTTCCTAAAATGCTAACTCAAATCACACCGGATAATTTTCCCAGCGAATTCCAGCAAGCTGACACCATGAATGAAAACTTGATAATTTACCTGGGATCATGTTGCGTCTGGCAATCGGTGAGAAAATGTGGCGTAATTTGTGGAAAGAGTTTTACGAATTAATTCTAAATTTTATCTGGAAAGACTTCCGTGACTTAATGCTATTTTATACGAATATTTTGATGATGTACCAAAACTGTATGTGAGGATCATGTATCGCAAAGATTTGTTGGTAGACGTTGCAATTTTTACAAATGTAAAAAAAAAAAAAACAAAAAAAAGCTAAAATTGCCTAAGACCGATTTTTATGATACCCGTATCTCGTCCATCCGGGATGTATCAAAAAACCTAATGGATTACACGGGGCGATGAAAAAATCGTACATTAAAGACTTGGTAGTTTATTACCAAAATGTTCGTGGTCTACAGTCAAAAACACGTTGACTCTACTTGAACTCTTTTAATGGAGACATGGCTTAAAAATTTCTTTTCGGATGTTGAATTACTGGACAAAGACTTTCATGTTTTTCGACGAGATCGAAATCCTGATGACATTTCTGTGCTCGGAGGAGGTATTCTAATCGCGGTAGAGATTTCTTACAGCTGTTCTAAGATAGACATTCCCAATCCAACCCTGTCTGAATTCCTATTCATCAGTATAACAATTGGGTCAACAATACTGTACATTCTAGCTGTCGCTATATTCCTCCTGGCAGCCTGTCTGCTTCATATGATGCCATTGCTCCTGCTCTGGAATATGTGTTCGAGCTGGCGTGGGCCTCGGATGATATTATATTCCTTGGTGATTTCAATCTTCCTACTATTCAGTGGCAAGTTTCTGATGATTATGACTCCCTGGTTCCAGCACAACTTCTGGAAATGCTCATATCTTCCTGGATGCTATTGCCACAATTGGTCTTTCTCAGGTAAATGATGTTAAAAACAACCGTAATAAAAGCTTGGACTTGGTCTTTACATCGGATGCTTCGAAATGTATGGTTCGTGGGTGTGACATGTTATTGATTCCTATTGACGCATACCATATAATTTTGGGCGTGATAGTGGGCATTGATTTCGAGGCTACTGGTATGTTGATTGAAAACTCACCCACTTTTAATTATAATAAAGCTCATTTTGATCTACTTAACTTTAATTTCTTTTCTACTAACTGGTCCTTTCTATTTAGCAATAATGATGTAGATGAACTAACAGCACAATTTTACAATTTTACAACGCTTGCGCAACTTAAGAAGGCCCCGGTTTCAAACCCCGGACGAGGCGGTTGTTTTTATCTTCTTGTATTTATTAATTTGATTTAGAATCACTAAAAATAAAAGTTCTTAAAATTCTTCTTTATCCATCATTGACTGATACTAACAAGTGTAGGTTCGATTCCCGTCCGGGAAAAAATTAGGAAATAACGCATGGCGAAAGTTTCAGCTCTCTCACACACAATCAGTCTAATGATGACTTAACGCAATTTTTGTTTTTGAGGAGCGAATTTCATAATGCTCTTTTACATGCCTATGATCCGTACCTGTTTAAGATGAGAAATGTAATAAGATCGGATCCTAAACAATTTTGGCGTTTTGTAAATACCAAAAAGGAATCTAATAATTTTCCTCCGGTGTTAGTATTTAATTTTAATTCTAGTCATGATCCGTCTGTGATTACTAATGTCTTTGCTGATTACTTTAGTGAATCATTTTTAACATAGGATGCTCAAATAGATTTTGCTTATTTTAATTAACAATTCCTAAAGTTGATTTCCCATGCTTCCCTATTGATAAAAAATCTGTTGAGGACTCCATTTCCAAGCTGGACCCTGGTTATTCTTCTGGGTCTGATGGGATACCCCCTATTGCGTCCTTTGGTCCCACTAGATATCTAAACGTTTGGATGTTTGAAGAATTAGAACCTTATTCAGTAACAGGTTGAAGAGCTTGAGGACATTGCCCTTGTGGTATAGCATGAGCTTGAGTAGATTAAGAAGTGGTTACCCTCATTCAGTAACGGCTGCGTTGTTGTAAATTACAACTGCAGAGTTTGTTTGCACTGCGATGGATTGTGTGGTTCCCGCTTGTAGTAAATCGTAGTATAGATACTAGCACGCCGCGTGCAGATGGACGTATTGCATCAGCTGTATACTGGATAGCGTGTAGCATAAGTTCTTGAGGTTGTCCTAAAGCAATTCTGAACCGAGTAGGCACGACTCGTAATGTAGATCTTTAAAGACCCAGCCGACCTTATGTCGGCTTGGCCAGAGAGTGTGAAACGGATCTGTAACGTAAAGCTGACCAGATGCAATGCCTGTAATTCTTAAGCTTAGCCAGTGTTGAGTTGCGATGTGTCCGACTGCCCAACGATTAATAATGCAATTGGATACCGGGGCAAGTTTGCCAACGAGAGCGGGCGCCATCATAATCCAAAACAGCAAAGGAAAGACATTATTTCAATTTAATAATTAGTGGTTGAATGCTGTATTTTCTTCATTGTAGTTTCTCTACATTAGTTCTTACGGTATAAGTTAATCTTCATTCGACAAAAATTAGTAAGACTAAACTTACTTCATTCACAATGGCATAACAAAAGTGAGAAACACAAAGCTAACATGTCCAACCTCGACCTTAGTATAATCTCAAGAACCCCAACCTGATGAGCCTTGCAAGCTCTTGCAACACACAATACGAACTTTGACAACTTCTGTATGATAGCAGTTAATTGAGCTGGTAGCTCGAAAATTCCAATTATTTTGTAATAATTTACTACAATATTTTTTTCTTTTTTCAACAACTTTCCCGTACACTTTTTCCCGTAAACAATGTTGGTATCAAATGATAACATAAGCTAACTGTCAAAGCTGACAAAGTTCCACCAGAGTAGAAAGTAGACCTAGAGCACGTTCAGTTTTTTGTATATTTACATGAAATGTAACTCATACCCCAATTATGACATTTCTGAAGCTAGTAATGGCTAAAATCGTTCATAAAGTCAGGAGCAGCTACCCGCAATTATGCCTAGCTTCGAGATAGCTAAGACTGGCTGCGGCCGTAGCTGCAGCCGACTTCATGAACGCGCTCCTACTCAAACCTCAACCTGGTCAGCCTCACTAACTTTTCCATTGGGAGCTTAACCTGATTTCACATAATCTACAGAACTGTCACGATTGGTGAGGCCGGCCATGTTGGAAAAGCCACCACTGTGTTTCACGCTTAACATTGTAATATTTTCAGAAATTTTCGTTTCCAATCAACGCCTACTAGCTAACCCCTTGTAGTTTTTTCAGCAAGGTATTTCATTGGGATTTCAATACAGCGATTACAGCGGCTTGTGTGCTGTGCCGCACGTACAGTCCGCAATGAAATTGTCGCTACAAATTGTCTTTTATTTCCAAGCTGTTTAAAGCTTCTTTATACAAATTCTTGAATTTTCATTGTGGTGGAGATCTTAATCCTCATCAGCATGGTTTTATGAAGCGAAGGTCAACAGCAACAAAATTCCTCCATCTACCTATATCGAAACGTTTGAGCATGGTTGTGAACTGTATTTATACAGTCTTCAGCAAGGCTTTTGGCAAGCTTCCTCTCTCTGTTTTGTAATTTAAACTGAGATCGTTAGGTTTACCAATTTAGTTGTAGAACTGGTTATCATCCTACCTTAAGGATCGCAAAATTGGGATTCAGTTTCGTTCTGCTCTGTCTCCGATATTCCACAGAGTAGTCACCTACGGCGCCTTCTCTTCATATTATTTATAAATGATGTTTCCTATATAGTTACCAAATCTGATTCGCTAATATACGCAGATGATCTAAAACTATATAAATCTATCGACCCGCATTGCAACTGTCTCAAATTGAAGGATGACCTGGATAGATTTGTTAAATGGTGTGAAAAGAGTTGTCTTATTTTAAACGTTGATAAATGTAGGGTAACTATTTTCCATCGTAAGCGAGTCCATTCAAATCTTGTCTATGCTATGAATGGGCTATTGCTTTCAAAAGTTGATAAAATATTTAACTTGGGGATGTTGTTCGACTGTTCGACTCGAAAGTCAACTTTAACTTCCACATAGATCGCAAACTCAATGTTAGGCTTTGTAAAGCGATGGGCAAAGAAATTAAATGATATCTATATTACTAAAGTACTTTTCACCACTCTTGTTAGACCCATTTTGGAATATGTCAGTCCTGTCTGGTCTCCCTATTACAAAAATTACTCCGATCGTATTGAGAACGTGCAAAGGAGATTCTTACTTTTTGCTGTAAGAGGTTCCGAATAGAGGGATAGACATCATCTTCATCCTTATAACGAAAGATTAAATTTAATACACCTTCCTAACGTGTGGAGACTCTTAGAAAAATTTGTGATTTAAGATTTGTATTTCAACTTGTGAAGAGGGACATCGACATGCATTTGAGTCTTGAGAAAATTAATTTCAATTCCCGATCTCGACACCTGCGATCAAATGACTTTATTTATTTGTGTTCCCATCGCACCAACTACGGACACTTTGAGCCGATGACTAGGATGTGCTTTTAAATTTCTATTCGATAGATTTTAATATTAATAAGACTCAATTGAGAAAAATCCTCAATAATTGTTCTGTACTTTAGCTTTAATTTAAGTATTGTGTCCTGGGACCATTGTAGCCAGCACTTGGCGAAATAAATAAATGCCCGTATGTAATTTTGTATGGTCAACCATCTGTGCAAGTTTGATTCTTGAAGTAGTACTTTGCATATATACCTATATTTCTAGAACGGTTCATCGGACAGTAAAAATGATTAAAACCAATTTCATACGATTTCATGTTCTAACGAGCTTTTCAGTACAACAAAAACGTATACATAGAAAACCTAAATATTTAAATGTTAAAACCTAGAATTGCTTGCTCGATTTAGTCCATTTTTTAAGCTTTATTTACTATTCCTATGAAAACATAGTGTGTAAAATTCTGCATGGGAACCATACGAAGGAGTTGCCCGATTCATCCCATTTTCGAACTGAAATTTCCTATTTTTTTTTTTACGTCTGTGCAAAATTTCAGCTCTCTAGGTCGACCCATTGTCAGGCACTGTCCAAATATATAGTAGAAAACTAAATTTTTTTATGGCAACCTTATGAAAAAGTTACCCGATTTGTCCCATTTTCGAACCTACATTTACTTGTTTTTTTTTTTAAAGAAGCCCGTGTGCAAAATTTCAGCTCCCTAAGTGCATGCGTGAGTGTTCAACCCATTTTGCTACCAGCATTATTTCTGTGCGTTACAAACGGAATGACAAACTTAGTACACCCTATAGATTTCATCTAGAATTCTACAGTATAAAAACGTTGCTGTTTTTTTTTCTGTTAATATAGAATTTAATATTTTTCATATGAGAGAATCAAGTGATGAGTAGATATTAAAAGGAAACAATTAGAAGCTTTGCTCGAGATGGTGGTTTTTTAAGCTGATTGGCGTTTTGTTTTTGTTTTTTACTTAATTGAAATAAAGGCAGAAATGTAAATAAATACAATAAACTAATTGAGACTTTAATTTTCTTGCAAATTTATAGCTGTCCAGTATTACTTGTACATTATTGCTACACTTCTGTCACCGAAACTTTGAAGTAGGGAGGGAAAACTGCATCCCTAACTGAAAATTTGAATTTCTTGAATTAATTCACTGGCTAATTTATGTTGCAAATGATTTAGAACTATTTTCTCCCTCTACCCAGAGACTATATATCGTGATAATATGCGCCTCTTTCCTTATTCTCTATCTCTATTCAGAAGGAACTCGGATTAATTTAGTATTTAGTTCCATTTCGAGAATATTTGATCCGTGGAGTCTCATTTGGGTAATATTTTCTCATGGCTTTTACATATACAGATCTAGAAATTGTGCTGAAGAAGGGCGGGTTGCGCTATTCACATATTTTTGATTATTATAAAGCATGTGCATCGTTTTTCATTGAATCTTGAGTAGCACTCTATCTTCCTAGCCTTTAACGAGGTCTCATAAAATTCGACTATGGCTATAGACATTGAAATTGTATTACATACCTATCTCTTTGAAGATCCGTAAATCAAGCTTTAACTAAACTCCTATCCTGTCTTAAGAATTATGTTAAGTATCCTCTATATTTTAATTTCGATGAAGTACAAATCTATGATTATATGTACAATGCCCATACGAACATATGTGTGTGCATCATTTTGTAATAAATATGTCTATGCGGTTAACACCACTTCACAAAATTAAATCATCACCGCAGCGAACAAGAAGAATCACCCGCATTCACACTGTTTTTTCACTATGCACAAATAAAACAAACAATTTTTTTTTTTGCTATTTAAGGCAACAATTTGTATCTGTCTGGCTTCGGCTAATAAATTACTGGCGAAAGCCTCTTAATGACTCAAGTGTCAATAGCGCGCATTTACAAAAACTGGAAGGATTATTCGGGGTCATTAATAATGGGTACAGGGCTGAGGCGACTATTTTTGGAGTCACTGGTGAAATTTCAGCACATGAGCCAGTTGGAATATTTGTCGATAATCCGAGTTTACTGAATGATTTATGGCAGACTGAAAGTTACTGAAATGATATCCCCAAGGTTTGGTGCACTATGATTGAACAGACACTGTTTGCAAAGGATAGCGACTATAGTTGCATTCGCTTGTTTCTATAAGGGAAAATTTCTAAAAAAAGGGATCTTAGAATGGTCCAGGATTTCGTGAATGGTATTCCAATTATGTATGTAAGATAAAAATAATTTTTTTACGCATATTAAGTGTGAGACCCAGGTTCGAGTACGGGACGAGCATCATGGTACAAAATCATGCCAAGCGTTTCCTGGACATTGTGTTAGAGCCGCTTCAGGAGACTATAGAAATTTTTAAAGTGGAATAAATTGTGACACCGGCTGAAAAAAGTTAATCCGGGGTGAATTCTAGGTCTACAACTGTGAATAGAATTGTTGAAGATGATTACCTAAAATTGCTGAAGCAGTACTGATCACGCCAGTATGGTTGCGGGTAAATCGCTTTTAATTTTCGCAGTGTGACAAGTGGTCTATGGCCCGTTTTACAGTCTGAGTTTAAATGAAATATTTTGTTTTAAACTCGACGAATATGTTTCACACTTTGGTTTAATCCTAGAGTTTAAACCGTGCCATCCTTCGGTTTAAAGTCAAGATAAAATAATTTGATAAGTGTGACGTGTTATTTTGACAATAGCATTGTATGTTTGTATCGCAAGAAAATAATTTTACTATGGAGTCAGATTTAGGCATTTATAGCAATAAAGAAGTGTTTTTTGAATTAAATTTAAAACTTTGTCGATGACCGAATGTTAGAAATCGACCAAATCATTTTAATGAATGGGACTACGTTAATTTTTATGCTAGATTCCGTTTAAGTAAAGAACTTTGTCACTTGGAATCTATACTTGTCCGTTTTCTTCCACTCTTTTTTTATGCACTAAGAGAAAGCAATAGCTCAACTTCATTTCTACTAGTAGTAGTGACAAAAGTAACAAATTGATAAATGCAAGGGGAGAAATCATCGTCTCGTTAGCTCAGGGTAAGAGTAGTCGCCCGGCAAGCGGAAGGTCCCGGTTTCAAACCCCGGACGAGGTGCTTGTTTTTTCTTCTTGCATTTGTAAACTTGATTTAGAATCATTAAAAATAAAAGTTCTTAAAGTTCTTCTTTCATCATCATTGACCGATTCTAACAAGTGTAGGTTCGATTCCCGTCCGCGGGAAAAATAAATAAAATTTTCAGCCCTTTTTGATGGTGACATATTTAAAATTAGTCAATATAACTACATATTTTTTTATGTTTTTACCTTCTGGTCGGTTTACTTTTTCCGATTGACATATTGATTGATAGAAAAATGATTTCAAAATGCCGGCGATAACTAATTCATTTCACAATGTAACCAGTACTACCAACGTTACCAAAAGAACGCACTGTGAAATCCGATTTGGTTTCAACTAAGTTTAAACTTGGAGGATTAAACTAAATCTTGGTTTAAAATCGACTGTGAATCTGGGCATTAGACTCTTCACTCATCTGAATACCGTCCACTGTAAACTGAGGAATCACCTTGCCAGTAATATCGTGGATTCTGACCACACCTGCAAGCTCCGTCGAGAGGATGGTAACTTAAGGATAGCGACAATAGCTTAACGTAGAATGACAACTTTGGGTAAACCAGAGCTAGTCTCTGTCGAATTGGTGGACGGACTGCCTTAAACCAACTCAAGGAGACAGTCTTGCTTTAAGGAGATGGGAAAATTCTTATTGCCAGCTGTAACCATCCCACTCAGGCTCGTAGTCGTATCCGTTGCTTTTATCATTTTGTATTTTAAAATAGTTATGGCAACAAATCTTTTCCGTTCGGATGAAAATCGACGAAAGTGACTATCTCGTATAGATAGTTCGTTCTAATTAGACGAAACATGCCCTTCTGATGATGAACACAATTACTGGGATCATCGAAACGTTGAGGTAAAACGAAATCCTATCATACGACTTTGAGAGGAATTATCGGACTTACGAACTATCGAATTAGGTAGTACAGAAGAATTTAGAAACTTACTTGACTAATAATTTAAAATTCATATTTATTTGTAGGTTTCCAATTTTGAGCATTACAAAGCATTTTTTTGCGAGCTTATTTTTTTAGTGATTAATACAAGCAGCGTAGATTGAGGCGCCACACCTAAGCTTTGACATTTATCACACTGCTTTATTTCTATCTAATTTACCACAGCCATAAAATTATTGTATAAGATTATTACGCACGCCAATTGTAGGTTAGGGAAGGGAATACTTGAATTTGTACACTTAGGAAATACAGAAAATTGGTACACTTATATTGATGAAGTTATCAATGTAGTTAGAGTTGAAATTGATAGACTAACGTACGTTCATAACATTAACTGTATTTGAAATAATATAAAAAGGGGATAGAACTGGGACCAGTCGAAGAATTGGACGACAATACAGGCAAAGATAAGTTAAAAATTAAATTGAAATTTTTATAGAATAAGACCTGAAAGAAGAACCAATTTAATTCATCTCGAAAACCATCATCTCATGGTGCTTTATTTAAGATACCACTGGCAAACGGAGCTGGCTGTAATTCAGTAACTTGATCTGACAGTAAAATTGAACTCAAACTGTAGAAAAGAAATAAATGAAACTTTTCTCCAATCAATTAATCAGCTAAGATAATCCATTACTCTCCACCTCTTCTATTCGTGGACGCTTAAAACTTGAAAACCCTCAACATCAAAGAATATTGGTTCAAATACAGCCGCATATACAGAGCCAGATTTACGTTACTTATGTGCGTGACTGCGAGGGTGGAGATAAATGTTTATTCGATTAAAGTCCGATTAAGTGGCATGAATTTATATTTTATTATTTCAATTAAAATCTCCATGATTAACAAATTGGGGACCACCGAGCAAGCCGAAGAGAGACGCCATCAATTCTTTTAAGTCACTAGGGAGGAGACGAAACGCTTTAATTTAATCATCAGCGACCAAAATTACAGAGATTTATTACAACGGCATTAGAATGCATGTTATTATTGAATTTGCATATAAATTCCTGCCATACAGATACCGAGATCATTCCTCAAGTGCTTTTATTCACTCCAGTAAATTAGCAGTCACCCACGTCGGGCTGAATCAGTTTAAGAATTTTCGGAAGAATTCTACAAACTCTCAAGTTTCTCCTGGCTAATTACTTTGAAAATTATTTCCCACCAGCTGCGAATATTTAAGCATGGTCTGCAGGGTTCGCAACCAGGACAGAAGGAGATGGATGTAATGGAGTTTTGTTTTAGTGAAATTCCAGAATTAAAGGGTATACCTCCATTTGTCTGGGATACTGAAACGTGATAAAATGAAATTTTTGTTCGTTGCTCAAATATGTACGCACAAAGGAAGCAGGCATTTCATTAAGAAAGTGTTTCTATGGCACCTGAAATAAAATTAACTTTGTAATTAACATTAAAAGGCGGCCATATTGGGACACAAAAGAGTTGACACTTCAAGGTGTAACTTGCGATAATTATCCGGTAATATGAACCAATTTTAAGTAAAATTCAACTAGAAACTGAAGGAAGCACTATGGAGGGCAGATTTTAATTTTTAGAGTTTTTTTTTATATAGTCGCATTATAATGGGAGATGTAAGAATGTGTACAAATCTTTGTAATCATCAAGACACGCTTTGAAGATGTACTTATACCCTTTTATGCCTATACGTTTTAAACGGGGTTATGAAAGGACTCTTACCAATTTAATTTTTTAATTACCGTTTTTTTCTCTTTTTATTTATTGATGCTGTGAAGCAATTGTCAAGTGAATATATACATATATAATATATATTCCATATAGTTGGGGTAAATGTTGAAAGGTATGTGGGTTCATCTGAAGCAGAGTTTTAGCGATGTAAATAGTAAGTAGTATGATGAAAGGTAAAATGATTCCACGAAACTTCTCTCATTCAACATTCAAAACTTTGAATAGGAAATGAGTACTAACAAAGTGATATAACTCACCTCAATAACTCACTGATATCGGCTAAACATATCATTGATATAAACCATTTTTTTTCCAATGTAACAATTAAATTTGGCATATAATTTTTTACTCTTTGAACTTATAAAACCTATTTTAGAAAGCTAGCAATGGCCTAGCATAAGGCTGATAATAGAACAAAACTAGTTGTCGAAAAATAATTTAGAATTCTTCCATTTATATTGGTAAAATATATATAACATCAAATATGAAACAATATCTGAAGAAATATCAAATAAATATATATTTAGGATTCGTCACTTTACTAACAAAAAATTGGAAATCATAAATAATTCCAGAGAATCGTGCTCATTTTATTTGGTAAATGCTATTTCAATTTGTCCATTCTTAAAATCAACTTTTAAATGGAATTACATTTCCATCAACTTTTCGTTTCCGATATTGCTTTTAGTTGTCATTCACAAAGAAAAGTCTCTAGATGTTTCAAATCTGAAAATTTAAAACTTGAAATTTATTTGGATGTGCTCCTTTATTAGGATATTAATTCAAAATGATCTCTCACCAGTACTGCGTTTCATTGAAAAATCAGAAAGTTTCAGGTTAGTGCATTAAATAAGATCTTGGCTACTTGGAACTTTGGACTCCCTAATTAAAAAAAATGGATATAAAAGTGCTTCTCACAAAAAGCTATTTCGAAAAAGTCCCCGAAGAGATTAGCAATCTCGAAGTAATCAATTTTATCGAATATTATCCTGATAATGTTTTAAAAGAACTTTTGTTCTACGATTTCTATTTCTCTTATGTAAATTTTTAGTTTTTATTTTTTTGTTCTATATCTAGCGATGTCTTAACATTTGAGGCCTAATTCTGTATAGAATTTATCATGTTTTAAAGCTGTTTCCATCCTGACACAAACAAATAAACTGTAGCACATGCAAAATATTGACGAGTATGTGGCCTTATAATATTTTATTTTAATAATTTGTAGTTTCTCTTGTTTTATTCAAAATTTCGGAAAAGCTAATAAAAATATACTTTTGAAGTGAAACAGATCAATTCAAGTTAAAAAAAAGAAGTACCGATAATGACTAACTGTATTTATTTTTATTCCGGTAACTGTTCGTGTTAATCAAAAATAATCAAATAGAAACTCCGATCCGGTACATACTTAGCTCTCAATTATGAGTATAAAGAGAAAAAAAACCTACATACTTTGACTCTCCACTAAATTAGCAATAAATTTAAATATAGCTCCACCATCAAGTGGAATTTTGCCAAGTAATACGAGTCCCTTCTTAATTTCGTCTGAATCATCATTTAGACTAAAGAGTGATGGGACGCCCTTCTAATTATAGAGACATTAAAGTGCAACTAGTGACAAATTTATCATCAAATTTACAAGTTTCTTAGGAAAATATTTCTTTAATTATTTGAAAATAGTACAGTTTGCCATCAGCGAAAGATGATAATTAGTATGCTTTTTAGAGTATGCCAGAAGAAAATTTGGAAAGAAGACATATTTAATTCAATCGTAAGAGGTAATTCGATTAAAATTAAGTTTTTTTTTTTTTAAATGCTAAACTCTTACAATCTTTAAGTTGCGCACGTTTTTCTTCTGCATATTTAGTATGCGAGCTTTTATCGGTCTTACAAAATTTTTGTTTTTTTTTTCTTATGTACTATCACCAAATAACAAGAATCCTCACTACTTAATACTAATTAGTACGAGAATTTTATAATGCCGAAAGGATCATATTTTATATAAGCACAAAATGTGTTACCTCAGCTCTCATCGTTTTTGGGAGTATCCTGTGTATGTCAGTAGCTTTATGTTTTAAGAGTGATGCAATTTTGTAAATATGTTCACTAATCAGATTTTAGTACTAGTTTTCCTTTCAAAAAAAAAAAAAATATTCGTAATTAGTGTGGGAGAAATTGTAGTACAAACTTACCGACTACAGGTACGGCATAGAGTTCAGTAGCAAGAAAAAATGTTTTGTTAGCTTTTTCCGAAACGGATGGATTCATGTTCCTTTTATATGAGTTTGTTGTGTGTGGGTATTTTAGTAGTGCTGTTGGGTAGATTGTACTTTACATTGCTCATGACTATGTTCTGTTGTTAACATTTTTTTTTTTTAATGGAAAAGCATATGCAAGGACACAGGGGAGAAAAGCTATTCCTCTGCAGTATATCTAGCGAGATGGCCATTTTTTACACAAGAAAGTTTTTCATGATTTTAACATGAATTTTGAGTCCGAACAATGTTTTGAGAACGATAAGCCAGCCAACCAAAATTTAAATTTTCAATGACGTCTTTTTCTTATTGAATGTATATAATAGTGCAATATCTTATATACCTAGATGTATTGTATTTATATTAGGTCAGATCTGTTTAAGAATGAAGTTAATGCTTAGAATCCTTTATTAACTATTTCACTTTATTTTTAGAATTCGAACTCAGAGTATTTTGACAATATTGAACCTTATCTTTTCAGTAAATGTAAAATGTCGACAATATTCCTGAAGAATATGAAGCCTTTTTTACATTTTATAAAACAAAAATTGCTTTTTCAACTTGTAGAGACTTTTAACACATACATAATATTCAAATACTTCTAATAGCATCGCCTGCCTCTAAAGTAAATACAAGTTGAAAAGCCGGTTAAAGATTTATTCACTTTCGTTGGCTTATCATTCTGTGCATAATTGGCTCATCTTGTGTTGTTGCTATGGATTGCGTCTTGGGAAAAGTAAATTCGCGAGCATACAAGTTGCTTTTAATTCAGGAGAGCGCAGAATTTTTTCGTTTATGAAACTCAACGTTACTTTCTGTTTTTAAATTTTGGGGGTTACAGTTTCCACAAATCATTCAAACTGGCATCTGTTGCGAGGGAGGAATAGGAAACTTAATAAGGTTGCGTTAAAGAATATTATCGTGCTTGTGTGCAAATAACTAGTAGTTGTACATAATTTCGAGTGAACATCTTAGGAAACATCCAAATAAATTGTCTCAAAATATCATGAGATGGGTGGACATGGCCATAACACTACCACTGGCTTGGGTTCTCTCAAATAAACAAGGTAGTTAGCCAACTTTGCCCTTTCCTCCTCCTCATCATCTGTTTACATAGTTTTCTTCTTCTTTTGTTTTTAGAATTTTAGATCATAAAAACAGTTTTGAAAATTTGTAAGGTAGTTAGAAAGATGAGTTGGAACAAAGTGTTAGGCGAAAAGAATGGAGGAAGATAAATTTGTATGGTTCAATAAAAGTTGACTTATAACCTAGACAGACTGTGTTTATATAGACTTGATTTGAAATTCATTAATTTCAAGGAAATGAAGAGGTGACAGACCATGGATGAAAATTATTTCATTTGGAATGTCATTGACAGTTCCTCAATGTGAGTAAAAATCATGGCAGAGTTCAATAATTTAATTTAATGTTATCAAGAAAATTTGCGGGTATTAACTGTAGTTGCAAAGCATTTTATCTGTCTAGGGTATTAGACTTTGTAAAATAGATTTAGAAACGTAGCTTAAGAAGGTAAATCTACACTATGAGTAACAAATTTTACAATATGCACCTTGACCTACCTATACTGCAGAAATCCACTTCCCATAAATTCATTCAAAAATGAAGATCCTCTCAGCTCTTAATTTTCAAGGAAACACATTAATTTTACGATAATCTAATAATCATTAACAGTGCACTTGAAACTGAAATCATTTCGAAGGTAAAGATCAGCAAATACTTTGTTATGTTATTAAAAAAGTTTTGTTATTTTAAATTATGAATTTTGTAAAATATTTTTAGTAAGCAGTTTCTAAATTACAATAAAATAAAATATTTGTTTCAATACATTACTCTGCACCCGTTTTGTTAAAATAGATGAATTCTATTTTGTATTTCTTATGACATGCATGAATAATACGGTATGATCGTCCGGGCTGCCAAAATACGAACCGATTCATAAAATAGGAAAAATAAAGTGTTAATATTTATGTAAATTTATTCCACTGGTTTCATTAAAAATGTTGAAATTAACCATAATTATATATTGAATTTGTTGTTTAAAGCTCGGATTAAAGCAATGTGCAACGAAAGTTCTATCCATAAAAAATGCAAAATAACACTGAAATACCTATATATATAATTTATAATCTTAATTGATTATTTGAGATCCTTTTATTTTTTCTATACTGAAATAGAAGGCAAATTTGAAATGCACCATAAGGAAGTGTACAAAAGTGGGGTTAGTGGCAAATTAAAATGTGGAATACAATTATAATAATCTTCCTGTAATTTATATTTCATATGGATGGGAATGGCATAACTTGAAACAATATCACTGGAAAAACTTCCAGTTAATTTGCTAGTAACAGTGAAAAATGGTATTACATATATGAAACCATTCTCTTAACTTTATTAATATGAAATAAATGAAGATGCATCAGACATAATTACATGCACTTTTAGCACAACCGACAGATTTTATATATAAATATATCATCAGGTGAGTAGGTTAGATGATTACCAATTTGTCTTTTGTTTGAGAAAGTACCATTGTCAACCACTTATTTCGCTCTAAAAATAAGGTGAGTATTCCATATAATCAATCAACAATGAAAATCATAGGTATGCCATTCTTATTCTTAGCATTTTTTTACCGACAAAACTTTAAGGCTCTTCATTTCAATACCGATATTAATTCCCCTAAAGGAGATTTAAACTGACAAATTCCATTTATCTTTATGTTTAGAAAGTAAAATTGCACTTTTTTTTTAAACATTTTAAATGTATTCAATGGAATAAATTTACATAAATATTAACACTTCATTTTTCATTTTTTAAGAGCGCATCATACACACACAAAATGGTCACTCTATGGTACGGGACAGTAATACATTTTTATTCTGTATACCGTGATATTTTACCATATCCCCACGGAACTTAAAATTTTTCTGGTTTCTGGGTAAATCATTTTCTATAATTTTCTCCGAATCATGAATTTTTCATTACTTTCGATTTCAATAACTCGTGAATTATAAATTTTTCATTCCACTTTAGAGTTTTTACTTCTGTCACAAGAGGGGTGTAAATCAAAACCAGCAATCTCCAATTTTGAAAAGAATAAGGTAAGAGCGTAGTCTAGGTAACACCGTTAATCTAAGTTCATATGACTAAAATTAAATATCAGAATTCATCTATTTCATGGTGAAATTTAAGGGAAAAGATTGCATATTAAATCAAAACCGCAATATTTTTGTAAGTGCATAAAACACTCGGCAATAGTTTGGAATTTCGTTCTTCCTTGTTAGTACATACATTTGGATTTTGCATAATAAAGACCTATGTAGCTTAGTAACGTTAGTCATTTTTGATTTTGATTTTTTGTAAAAATTGAAGTTAATTCTGCACCGATTAGCCCTAAAACAGCTAGAAAAAGGGTTGCACAGCCTGATAAGTGGAAAGTTAATGTTGCGAAAAAAGAAAGGTAAACGGTTATTTACTATCGCTATAAATTATTTTCTAAAAAGAAATAAATATAATATAGATACTCCAGTAAAGAAAAGCCTAAATTACCCAGCTGTGGACATGCTTCGCAAGCATTTCTGTGCTCTACCCTTACGGAACGAGACGTCCAAGTTTATCATGCAGCATTTTATAACATTCCGAACAAAATTCGCCAAGATCCATTATTAATAAAATTTTGCTCACCTGGATTGGTGATAAGTAGACGACCCATGAATGGAAGTAATTCTGCAAAAAGTTCCACACAAAGCACTGTGTTAGAACAGCTGGAGGACAGTTAGTACAGGTTTGTCAAAAAGCTTTCTTCTATATTTTAAATATTAAGAGATACCGAGTAGAAAATGTTTTAACAAAATTTGCGGAAACGGGAAGTTTGCACTCTGAATGTCGTGGTGGCGATCTAAAGGCAGTCCTTTTTTTAGACAAAAAAAAAAGGTGTTCTGTCCACCGACGTATTTGAATTCCCTTGTTGTAAACTTCATCAACAATATTCTTAAATCATTCCCGCGACGTAATATTTCCTCTTAAAGAAAAGGGAAAATGATACACAAAGAAATCAAATCTAAAAGGAATCAACAAAAAACCAATTATCTAATAGTTGGGAACTTCCTTCCTTTAGTCCAGCGATGTCCAAACATTCCAACAAATAACACCTGAAACATATAAAATTATTATTAATTATAACAAAATTTTTTACAAAACCTTTAACTTACCTCAAAAGTATACCACCATCTCGTATATTTACATTTGGCAATGTCACATAGCGACATTATGTTAAATCATTTGATTTCGCCGCAGTCATCAAATTCAAAAAACGTTGCTAGGGCTACACCGAGAGGCGAGAGCTCATAACTGGATGCGGCGGCTATATAAAGCCGACGAGCTGCAGCAGAAAATCACTCCCAAATTGAGCTTTTTACCAGCTGCCTTCAGAGGAATATTGATCATTTCTCCCGAACAACCCCGGTAAAGAATTACCAATTCAAGAACCTTCCCACAGGTCTTCAGAATCTATATAAATATAGACAAAAGCTGCGGAAAATTCTCAAGCGCATTTATCACAGAACCCTCAATACTCAAAATTCTGGTTATCAGTCCGTCCTTTCTCAAGTCAAGTGCTTATCAGTAATTATAGATGAGCAAACTAAATTGTTCTGCGATGAACAGTTTAGAAAAAGACTTGAGAAAATAAAACCAGGCCCACAGACCTTTGATAATATTAACAAAGTCTGTTCTAGGAAGTCAAAACTCCCTAAAATCATAACCCGCAACGAAGAAACTCTATCATCTCCACAGGAAAAGTGCGAGGCCTTTGCAACATTTTTCCAGAATACCTTCAAAAACAACTTAAGCCTCAGAGACCCAACCTTCTCTTTCGAAGTAGATAGGTGTGTAAGCACCTTTCTCAGTGCTAACGAATCCATACCACAAACATTTTTCGCTGTGGACAACCCAGCAATCTACCCAGAAGATCAAGACACTTTCACAAACCCCCTCCAACTTTATGTCCTAACTAAAACAATAAATAGCAAAAAATCGAGCGGCCCTGATAAAATTTCAAACTCAATCCTCAAAAAGCTACCTCCTATAGCACTCGATTTCCTCGCAACTATTTTTAACAATTGCATAAATAATTGTTACTTCCCGGAAAAATGGAAAGTCTCACGAATTTTCCCCATCCCGAAAAAATTTTCGTCTAAAGACATCAAGGAATTTAGACCAATCTCCCTCATCTCAAATCTAGGAAAGCTCTTTGAAAAAGTTATCCAGTTACAAATAACAATTACCTGTGAAGAAAAACACATCCACCAAAATTCTCAATTCGGCTTCAAGCCCAAACATTCTACATTCCACCCTTTACTAAAATTCCACACGGATGCTACAAGAGCTCTAAACAGAAACGAATGCACGGTCGGGTGCTTTCTCGACGTTGAAAAAGCCTTCGACTCAGTTTGGACGGCAGGGCTAATATACAAATTAAACCAATTCGGCTTTGCTCCACACCTAAACAGACTTATCCACAGTTTCCTAACTTCTAGGAAATTTTATGTGGAACTTGACGACCACAAATCTCCGCTCAAAACAATTGCAGCAGGAGTCCCCCAGGGCTCTATACTGGGCCCAATACTCTTCAACCTTTACACCTCAGACCAACCTCAAAACGAAAGCGGAACAACGCTACTCTTTGCCGATGACTCCCTCACATACGCCCAATCTCGCTGCCCACTCCTGGCAGTCAATAAAGTCAACCTACACCTCAGCAAGCTAGCCTCTTACCACAAAAAGTGGGGGATCAAAATTAATGTCCAAAAGTCCGAACTTATCTGTATTCGGAAACCTAGCACCGGGCGAAACCGCCAAGTCGCTAAATCCAAAAGAATTACGGCAGTATATAATGGAGGAGCAATAAAGCCCACACAAAGAGCAAGATATCTAGGAGTAAATTTCCATGAACTCCTACGATTCAATAACCATGCTAAAGCAACGATTAGCAAAGCCAATTTCGCGTACAGCCTTATAAGCCCCATAATGAATATCAGGGACGGACTCACAACCCAGACAAAACTACTCATATACAAGCAACTAATAAGGCCTGTCATCACTTATTGCTTTCCCATATGGCACACAATCTCCCCCACATATATGAACCGCCTTAGTAAGCTCGAAAGAAAGATTCTTAGAGCTTGCACAGGACTCCATAGGAGAGCCAACGGAAAATACTACCGCAACGAAGTATTGTACGAGGCAGCCAATATAACTCCTATCAAGGAATATCTGTTCGGTCAAACCGAAAAACAAGTCGAGAAAATCCCTATCCATTCAAACCCACTCATAAACAACTTGCCGGATCTTCTAATACCGGCAAATTTCAAATATCTGTCACCCTTGCTCTTGGCTAAATCGGATGCTAGAAACATCTACCTCCGCGAAGGTAGAATAAGTTTTTATGACACCAAAGGAGATTACTACAGGGGGTAATTCCAAATAACATCAAGAACCAGGGAATGTCTCTGATGAAACCTGCCAATATAGGAACTTTCCAGTCCTTAACTTCCTAAAGATCCCAAAACATATCCAATCCTCACTCCCTCCCAGTCCCTCCCTAATTTAACAACAAACTCTTGCGAGAAAGTCATTAACTACAGCTGATGTGGCGCAGCAGCTGTAAGGAAAGAACAACCAAAAACACGAGAGGTGATAAAAACCAAACCAAATATCAACAAGAAGGGAAAGCAAAACATCTAATCGAACTGAGGGCCAAAGATAAGCCCCAACACCCTAAAGAAGACAAAGCTGAATGATGTGAAAAATCATCAAACAAAAAGAAGGAAGACAAAGAAGAAATTTGACAGCGCAAAAGCACTTGACTTGACTTGACTTGACTTGCAGAAAATCATTCTTGGCTCAGAGCTCATCTGATTCGGAGACTAATCCGAGTGACAAGAATATTATTCTCGACCTCATTATAGAAGATTAATTCTATATTTCAGAGATTAATCTGAAAATCCTATTATTTCCAACTTTCCTGCCCACACCTAAGCAGAAGATTAATTCTGCGCAGAGATTAATCTTCAACATCTGCTGTCCACATCTAATCAGAAGAAAAATTCTGTTGCAGAGATTAATCTGCGCTTCTTCTTTATAGTAGCATATTGCTAAACTTCTGCGCATGCGCAGAATACTGTCAGAGACTAATCTGAGTTATAAACATTTATTTTGAAGAAAAATTTTATATTTTGAAATTTTAAAACTGAGTTGTCTGTTATTAACCGGCCCTCCCTCCCACGTGAGAGACTAGATCTCACAAAAGTGGTTATTCGTTTTATGTGTTGACGCTCATTACTGCCGCAGTGCTACTTCTACACAAAGGTAATATTTTATATAGCACTTTCCTAAATATTGTAAAATTTATTTAACTATATACAGATACCTACCGTCAAAACTAAGCATCTTTTTCGGCTAATATTTAATCGAAGTTTCAACTTGAGATTTGGATCACGGATGTTTACTCAAAATGTCTTGAGAAATCGGAAATAAGCACCGCAATGGGGCCAGAGCATTTTTTTTCTTATTTAAATATAACAATCCTGAAATTGCACTACTTTCTTTCGACTGCCAAAAAAAATATAGCTATGCCGAAAATACCCTACCAGCAAGTCTACTATAGTAGACAACTATATTCAGCGCCGGATTGAGTCTGCGAAACGGCCCAGACAAATAGCTTCAAACCAGCTCGCTTGGGCCTTCAAAAATGACTTTTTGCTAATGCAAACAACCATAATAATTAAATTAATGTCCCACTGAACCGAGAGCCGCAAGTAGAGCAAGATAGAGTTTTCTATTTGCAAATCGTTTGTGAAAACAGTATCCGAGTGATCAAAAATTTTACTCTTGAAGGAAGGATCTGAGGAAAGAAATAAACTCTTGGTTCACCACAACTTTTTTGAAAATTTTTTGTAACAGCTTAAAAGTTTTTGTTCTCTTTCATTTACTCATATGGCCCAATATAGTAACAAAAACAATGACACTGCTTCACCAAATATAGAAAAATTCAGACTTCCTAAATTTGGGTACTTTCTTTAATTACGCTAAGCCTTCACCCTGGCAGTAACGTACATCAATTTATTGTTAACATACTGACTGACGACAATCCCAATTCCAATTTTAATGAAAAAATTAAAAGTATTTAGATTTCTACCAATCGGAATTGTACTTTTGTGGCCGCGTATTGTATTAGTAATATGGGAAATTTGGCGTAAGTATAGGCAGATTTAATTATTTTTCTCATTGACCATGTGTAGTATTCTACTTCAAGATTTATTTAAAAATTAAAACAATTTGTTTTGAAAGAAAAAAATCGCGATAACGTAAAATATTGGATAGTGCATATGTCCAAAAATATCATCAAAATATCAAATATATTATTTAGCATAACTAGAAATTACTACAAGCCTATAAAGTACACATAGGTATGGCAACGCTTTGAAACCTTGTGAAACCGTATTGATAAAAAATAATAATTCTGTTAAGAGCGAGTCGGGCTTGCGCAAATTCGGTTTCGTAGGAGAATTTCTCAACGAACTGTCGATGAAACTAATTCAAGTATATCCAAATCTAATCCAAATTTGCTTATGATATATAGTTGTCTTATAAATAAACGCAAAAAAAACGTCGTTTTTTCCAGCAACTATGAGACAGGTGAAAAAAGCGGCAGTTATCTACAAGGTGTCCCATATTTGGTCTAAGACCCAAAGGCTATGGATAGGTCATGCTTAACCAAGCAAAAAGTTGGGGGGGGCAGTTGCACTTTTTCTTAAGTATATCCAGCAAAAAAGTTGAATAACTGCCAGAAAGTAGGTAATTATCGTTTGGGATTACGCCTATTAAGCCATTTTCGTCTAAGCATAACGTATTCATAGCCTTCGGGTCCCAGACCACTTATAGGATACCCTGTATAACTCAATGCCTACTAACTCTAATAATATCAAAATTTTAGCTTTAGCATCCCAGAAGATATAGAGGGGGGGGGCGATATTTGCTCGCACATTTTGGGTTATATCTTTATAAGCAATTCATTAAAAAATATAAAATATTTTTAGAATCCTTGGAAGTAGCTCTTTCAAACGATACCCCACAAATTACAAAAAAAAAAATATTTGGATGGTCAAACCCACCACCATAACAAATTAAAAAAAAAAGAATTTCAATCTTTGCATGTCGATATATGTGCGCGTTATGAAGATCTAACATTTTACCAATTTCAGTTCATACGTCGCGCCGTTTTCGAGGAAAACCTCTGTGCGATCCGTTTTTTCTTTTGTTGTACAGAATCTTAAAAACACATTTTCCATGCGTTATTCTAAATAAAAATGAAACTCGTACATATGATGCTAAAAATAATCCAAATGCGTTAAAAAAAGTGAATACTTTTGAAGCCACGAGATTTTCCAAATATAATAATAGTTACATATAGTACATATGTACTATATATTGGCAGCATCCATGCCTTCACGCCCTATCATTTGGGACATTTCTGAGTAGTTTAAACTTAGAGCTCTCCTTTCACCGCAGCCGCAGCGATGACCAGAGAGTTACATACGGTAAGTACGTGTTGTGGTCGTGATTAGCCCGGAGACCACCGGCCATCGGGCTAGCGCCCGATCGCCCGTCCTCTCAGTTCGGCTATGACTATATTTATACAACTTTACCGTCGTTGAAGGGCCATCAGGATCTCTTCTTAATAAGGATAATGTTACATCCTTTTTGTGGACAGAAGATGAATTTCGCAAAAGTTCAAACGAGATCGCATCGGCTGTATTTCACAAGATAACCAGCCTTGATTCGACTGGGAAAATTAGAGTAAGATTGACGGCTGATGGCTGTGGAGGCCAAAATAAAAATTCAAATATAATTCGAATGTGTTGCTTCTGGCCGTTGAAAAAAAGCTCCCTCGCATATAACTGAACTGGAGTTAATTTTCCCTATCGCTGGTCATTCTTTCCTCCCTGCTGACAGGGTGCTAGGAAATATTGAGAAAGAATTGAAGAAGAGGGAAATTATTGAATATCCTGATAAGTATGGAGATTTTATATCATCATTTAGCACCGTTCTTAAACTTGGTAGAGATTGTACGGTGTTCGATTGGACGCAGGCAGTGCACGAAATCATTAAACCCACCTACATGTTGGCATTTCAAATTTGGACTATATAAACGATATTTATTGAAAAAAAAAAAACAAAGAGAACTGGGCACAATATATTGATTTCAGGCGAACCTCACTATATGAATCGACATGGCTGTTTTAGGGGAATCACGAAGAAGGGTAAGACGATTGCAATGAATTCTCCGACTAAAATAAATATGTTCGTAGACGTGAAACTTAACCAATTGAAAATAAAGGAAGTCCAGAGCTTCTTAAATATACATTTGGGGAGAAAATTG
The DNA here is from genome assembly GCA_963924295.1 of Dioctria rufipes. Lineage (NCBI taxonomy): Eukaryota > Metazoa > Arthropoda > Insecta > Diptera > Asilidae > Dioctria > Dioctria rufipes. The sequence goes on from OZ002741.1 coordinate 294,784,638, forward strand.
GAAATCCAATGCTGAAGTGAACACCTTCCAGCGTATTATAGACTATGAAGCTTCTGCCAATAAGATTGCTGATACTGAAAAAGCAGGACTGAAAAAGAGCTTTGTGAGGGCCAATTAGACCAAAACGAAGAAGTAATCTAGAAACAAAAGATATCTATCACTGTTGTAACTATTACATTGCAATAAAAATATTTTGTTAACGAAATTTTTTCATTTCCTTTTATCCTATTATTTCTTGGACATTGTCATAACAAAGCCAGCAACCTCCGTCGTACTTAATTTCAAAGTCCACAAAAATAATAATAAATTTCAAATCCAGCAAAATCCAAAAATAAAACGGTTACAGTATTTAAATATTTAAATTTTTAGGTTCAAATTTTTAATTAAAGTCATTCTACTATGTGTATCTTGACTAGGAATCGAAAAAAATTTAAAAAAGTGTTATCCGTATTCTTCTACACTTTTTTGATAAATAATTCGAAACCTAAAAAACTGGAGTTTGCTAGGTTTGATTTTATACCCCTCATAAGATGTCAAATGCTTATAATATGACAGTTGTTCTATTTGGAGTTTGTTTCAAGGTTGTTGGTTTTCTTGGTGCTTTTAACTAATGTAGGTCAGAAATATTGTAAAATTAAAATATTCAATTTAATTTAAAAGAAGAGTTTGAAAATAGAACAAATAGGGTAACCTTCTCGTGGGTTTTCCATATAAAAATTTCGTTTTTTCCTATATATTTGATGTCAACGTGAACAGTAAAAACAAATTACCGAAAGTGAGTAGCAACAATTTGTGCCACAAAGCTGAGGTATTTTTCGATAAAATTAGGGAAATCTCCACCTTGTAAAATATAGGATAAAATTTTATCTCTAAAATGTAGGTAGGTCTTTTGCCTGAAATTTACAGAATTTTCAAAAAGTAATTCCTTTTTGTTTCCCTAAAATGTAGGGAATTTTCAGATTTTGTTTTGTTTTTTCCTTAAAATGTAGGGAATATTCCCTAAAATTTATGAAATATTTCCAAAAATGTAGGGAATAGGTAATATTTTTTAGAAACTCTAGTTGCTGGTGTAGTTACTACACCTTTAAAAATATAATAATGAGCTGAATAACCACATTGCCATATATATTTTTTTCCAGGATACGTAAATGCTCGCTCGCGAGCGGCTCTCGAAAGAGCGCTCCCGAAAAGATCTTTGTAAAATGACACCCTCTCGCGAACCGGAGCCAAAAATTTGTCTTTAAAAGCGGTCGCGAATGATGTTGCTGATGCTGACGCTTACGTTGCTTATGCTGTTCCAATGATGACACTCTAACATGTGTTGCAGCTGTCAATGTTTCGCGCGTCTTAAGTTGAAATATTTCTACTTTAAGCAACGCGACCATCATCAGCAACACACTGAAGCTGCGTTTGAGTACTTTCATACATTTTAACTTTTGACAGATTTAGCGTTAGCGTCCGCAACTCGCGACAGCGTCACATTGTAACTCAGCCTTAAAGTTCTCGCTCGCTAGTCCCGAAGCCATTCATTATACAGCTCCAGGTCCAGGTCCAGGTTTTTTGACTATGCTTACTCAATCGGTGTTATTTTAGAGCTAGGTATATGAAAAATAAATAATACGTTACTCCTTATGCATGCTATCGTTTGTTTGTTTTCCACCTTCCTTAGATATGTATACAAAATACAGCTGATTTGGGTTACATTTAATTGTACCTATGTAGGTAAAATATTGTTTAACTGTAATTGTCCCAGTCGTGTAGTTGTCTGTATAGCAGGTATCCGAATTCCTTTTAAATGAATTAAATAATATGGGAAATCTAGGAAAATCAAGGTAGAAAATGAGTTTTTATTTAGGTGTAGAGGTATGCTTCTGTAATTTATATTTAACTTTTCTCTGTAGTTAACCGTCGTCAGAAAATTAAGGGCAGCGACATACGATTAGGTTTTTTCCGTGCCAAACGAATCCCAAGTGATTAGCTTGGCAGCGACATACGATCAGGTTAAACCGAACCGGTTTCAAAACCTGAAAGCAACCGTGGTAGGTCACGGTTTGATGACGGCTGATACATACGGTTTGCTGTCGAATGAAATTCTAAACTCATTGAGTGCAATGTGACGTGACGTTTCGGTTTTCCCGGACGGTTTGTTGAAATTTAATGCAGTGCAGAAGTATAGAAGCAGCGAACGAAACGATATGTTGGTACATTTAATAAAATAATTTAAGATTGTTTTTGGAGTGCGCGTGCGACATTTAGGGTTTTAGGGTTTTTTTTTCTAGTGTAGTATAATGCTTGGCGCAAATCGGCTTGAAAGTATTTGAATTTTGATTTTTTTTCCTTAACTATGTGAAGTAATATATATCAAAAGAGCGAGAAGACATTCCATAAAAGCTAAAAAACTTTTCCTCATCATTACTAAAATTTGCATGTCCTGCAATTGTTTTTTTCTTTTCTTCTTTTTCCTCAATTAAAAGTAAAATAATTACAAGTTCAATATCACTAATGTTTTCCATATTTTATAGCACGCCTAAAAATTACTGAACTAACTTCACTGACTTGTATTCACAAAATAATCGAGAATAACCGTCTCGTGTATGTCGTGTAATCACGGCGACCGTAAAAACCGTAGACGGCCAGCCGGACTGGAAAAACCTAATCGTATGTCGCTGCCCTAAGAACTACACTTTCGGTACAGTTTCCGTATAGCAAATTATGCGTTGATTTAAATATATGAACTTATTTTCTTGGCAAATAAAATTTTTACCGAAAAAATTAAATCATAATATAAAATAAAGAGTGATATACGTACTTTTTGTCTCTCGTCAACCCTAATATAAAAAAAAAATCGTCTTTTATGATTCGTACCAAAATTGGGACATGTAACTGAAAACTTGAAGCAGGTATGCAATTTTAATTTAATGTCCCCACCACCCATTCCTAAGAGCAAGGGGCAATGCAAATAGAACATAAAATTTTTTCATCAGCAAAAAAATAATCGCAAATTTCTATGATGAGGAGCCGAAGCTGTATGAGGAAGGGTTCCGGCTCGCGAGCTCGAGCGTTTAAGAAGATTTTTTTGGCTCCGGCTTGAGAGCGAGGACCTGGGAGCCGATCACGAGCGAGCATTTACGTACCCTGTTTTTTTTATTAAAATATTTACTAGTTTAGTACGAAAGTTAGGGCTGACGCTGGGGTGTTTGGCACACTAAAAAAATAATAAAAAATAATATATGACTTGTTTTCAAAAACAATATGTGAATTATTTTATCCAAAATATATTTGTAAGTATTCCATAAAAAATGTTGTATAATACCGAATTTATTGAATGATCTCTTCACCCGAGAAACCTCAACATTTCGGGAATTTTACGTGCTATATAGGTTTTCTGGTGCCAAATACCTAAATTCATGAAATGTTCCATTGATTTAGGGAAATTAAACTGATTTTCACTTTCTATCAGAGAAATGTCTTTTATTTTTAGGGAATTGTCCTACTTTTTTATTACAACCCCTTCCTGGTGCTGTCATATAAAAATTTACGGTTTTTACGTATACCGTGAAAACAATCAGTCCTAGACGTTTTTATTGTACTGAATAGTCCTTTAGAATATGAAATCCTATGAAATTGGTCATAATCATTTTAACTTTTTTACTGTCCGACGAACCGTTTAAGATATATATGAGAAAAACTATTTCAATAATCATACTTGCACAGAGAGGTAATCGTACGAAATTATAGCAATTGTTCTTAGAATTAAACCAATTTAAGCTTTTTTACTTGTTTTAAAGTAGGTCCAGTCCAAGAATATAATATATAAAATTTTTCCTGCTTTTAATGCATTTTATTTGAAGAATTTACAGTTTTCGTTATACTCCTATTTTCGCCATTTCTAAATTCACTTTACTGCTTATTCTGTGGTCATTTTGCACGTAATAAAATGGGGTTTGCCGGAAGTACTCGCAAAAGAATTATAAGCTCTTAACAAAAATGAAAGTTGAATAAAGTTATTAGTACGTGTAACAAAATGTGCACTAGATACAGATTTGTCTCAGCTCTTGCCTCGCCTTTCTACAGATGTGAAAGGTCATAAACCAGAAAATTAACTAACCGGCCCTACTTGTACATACATATATATATATATATATATATACGTACGTCTACGTATATATTTACGTGGCCTTCAGCCAACAAAATTAAACTCGTGTTTTGCATTCAAATCTCTGGGATGTGCTCATCCACGCTTTAAATTTATTTTAAACTCATTTAGTCTTTAAGAGCTTGCCGCGGTTATATAGCTCTGTAATTAAGGCGAACGGCTGAGGAATACTAATCTGCCGACTGTCTTCGGGCGACTGCTAAAAAATTCATGAGACCATGAACAACGGGGTGTAGTTTTAGGGTTAGTTGAGGACAGAGTCAAATTGCCGAAAACTTTATCATTTATTATCAGTTTAATGGATGAAAGTTGTTGTGTGATTATGTTCTAGATAGATTTAAAGCTTGTTTTTTTGTTCAATAGTTTTAATAGAAATTTTTTTAACCTTCGCCGTATAGATTGAGGCATAATTCTCTCCCATGGAACATAATTCTTACATAAATTAAGAGGTGAGACCCTTTGTAGCCGAGTACATACATATATTTCTTGTTATAGATATAATTTGGACAAACATTTTTTTTATTGAATTTCGATGATTTTCAAAGACTCAGTAATAACAAATCAAATAAAAACTCCGTATGGGGTACGGAAGTACCCCTCATGGTATTTCAATATACTGAACTCCAGAAATTTATATTACTGAATTCCAATGAAGCGAAATACTTAATCGCAATCAAAAGGGCCATATCACACTTGTCTGAATTTTTCAGAAAAACTGAAATTACGGAAAATGTGACATTACTCATTCCGCGTTTTTATGAAGAGTAAGCACGATAGTTAACAAAATTAAAATAAAGCCCATAGCTGATATAATAATTCCTACACTTTGAATTAACAAGCGCATCTTGGCAAAGTTAATAATGTACCGAAATAAAATCAAGAAGAGGGGGTAGTACTGTTGAGCTGCTAAGTTGTTCATTGGGAACAAGTTCAGTGAAAATAGGATTACCCAATGTGGTCTGAAAAACAGGTCATATATTCCGCAATAATTACAGTCAAGTCACAGCTATGCTTGCTTTCCCACAGAAGCACACTGGTACCATATGTTGTTCCTATCAAATGAAAAGCAGTTATTTTGATTTCGACCGAGCACCATATGATTCCCTTTCTCTGCAGAACTTTTCCCACAAACCTATAACAAAAACCAAGAGTGCAGTAGGTATCACATTCAAAATGGTGAATCCATAATTTCTGCACATAATAAGTAACCGCTGGCAAATGACTCTATTTGGTGAAGTTTTGGATCACTGGAATAAATTCCTATACCATATGGCAGTTAAAATATCCAGAAAGTAAAACTAATTATTAGAAGACCATTTTTGCTTCAGTTAGGAGTTGCACTTGTCAAGCAAAATATTGTTTGAAGATACGAAATACAAGAAGATTTACACAGAACTATTAGAGAATGTGTAGTTCTATTAGTTTGGGGAAGAAAATAACTCAATTAGTACTTCTTTTCAACTTGATTTATTTAACACAGCCTAGTTGCTTAAGACGATGCTTAATCCTCAAATGGATAAAGTCAAACGTCTTTGAGATAATATTAATTATAATTAATTATAAGTTTTTATTTATTATTAGCTTATAAGTTAAAATTAGTTTTAAAGCCTTTTAATAAACGTTCAGCTCGGATAACTTCTACAGCGACTGACTAAAAAAAAAAAATCTTTTTTTGTTTTTTCTCTAAATCATGGTTGTCTGTTTTATAAAATATCTTGTTGCCCTACTTGACCTGACCTCCCTTTCGAAATACCCAAAGTGTTCCGAAAATCATGAGTAACAGTGAAAATAGATACCACCACAAAAGTATGTGAAATCTGATTCTAGAACTAGCATCGACACAAGATAAAGAACGACCTGTGGATGAACATCGATCAAATACTGGACAGTGTTAACGTAGGGAAAGATGAAAAGGCAGGAAATCTAGATGCTTTTGTTGCCACTTTAAAAATTATAATGTGCGTGCCAAGCATTATGACTAAGATATAGTACGCTTAACCTATACGCGGCGGATGCTTATAGTTCAACAACTTCTCAAAGACTCAATAAGTCAATAAATTCCTCTTTATACATACATCTATGGTGTATTTAAGAAGGTAATAAAGGTATTAGTAATGGAAATGAACTATTTCTGATGTCATATGAATGAAATAGAATACAATTAAATATATTTTTACATAATATAGAAAAAGGACAAGCGATATCTACATACTTCGCGTGGAATGACTAATTAAGTACGAACATGAACAACTTTTGGAGAATAATATCACAGAAAGGGAGAGCGACATCTGTAGGGTCGGAGTATCTATGTTTCGATATTTGGAATATTTGAGAAGGGCAGGACAATTTTATAGAGTATATATGCGGCGGGTCTCAACTATTTGGATTGTGATAATTAGAAGTATAGTAGTACCGATAATTAAAGAGTTGATTTGATAATTGTTTGTGAATGTTATATAAGTTAATAGTAAAGTCAAATAAAGGAAGAATTACATTAATTTACTAATTTACTAGAACTAAACTTATCTAAACTAAACTAGCGTATAACTATAGGTTTAAGAATAGAAATAGAGCAAGAGAATAAGTGCTAAGAAAAAAAGAAAAATAATTTACAGTTAGAAAAAGTTGCAATTTAAAAAAGCTTAGAATAAGTTTAATTGCATAATTGATTTGTAAAACATTCTGTGAAATCCCATTCGCTTTATGTGAGCTGACAGACGACTCCACAAACGAATGCTCTGGCGGAAAAACGAGCGCTCATCATATCGTGATTTATTTTTTTTAGGATCAAAAGATTCATATGCCTGGATGGTGGCAGGAAATTTAGTCTCGAAAATAGGTATGAAAGATGCTCGCTGTATACAAGTCTACGAAGAAACTTCAGTCTGTGATGGCTTAGACAACCAAGTATACCGCGACGGTTTGAAGATAAATACCGTGAAGCCATATGAAATAGGATGGCAAAAGAAAAATTAGCTAGTCTTACTCATAAATGATGCATTAGAAAATCGTAGCTCATCCGATAATTAAATTATTTTAAGTAAAATAAAATCAAAAGCGAACTCAAAGCAAAAAATAACGTCTGTAAGAACTATTAACAAATATTTCTCGGTAACGGCGGATCTGATATATTACCGTCAAAATGGTAAATTCGTATACATTCAATTGACTTGACTTGACTAATGTTTTGGCAAACATCAGGTGGGTGGATTTCAATCAGTATGAAAATGGCAAACGCATATAGTTCAGGTGTAGTTGAACTGACAATGTTACCACTTGAGAGTCTTGTTGAAAATCGTCTCAACCTTTCTATTCTTATTGTTGACTATATTGTAATACCAATAGAAAATAAAATAATGAGCGAAGACTAATCGAGATCAAACCTATAAATAATAATGGAATCTGATCGGGAAGCATTCTGATCCTCAACATATTGGGAGACACGGGCAGAATTATGATTCAATCGTGCGATAGAATTCTCAATTAATTTTCAGAGTCTAGATACATATGCTTGTAGGTAAAGTTGAATATTGGGCAAGGGTAAAACTCTGCAACTACAACACAACCTCAGAGTCTCACTGAAAGTTGAATGTCGTACTATATCATAATCTACCATCTACAGCTTTGGGTGGAGAGTGTGGGGTGGGTACCATGAAATAGCTGCCACTGCCACGCCACCATAATCAAAAGAAATCGCTCCTCGACTACCAAACACGATCTACTATATGGAAAACCGCGAAAAAAAACAGCACCATAATTTGGCCTTGGAGGGTCCGCTCACATCACTCACCTTGAGATGGTCCTAGGGATCAGATGTGATTATCCGCTTTTTGCCGTCCCCGGCCGCCCATGATATCGTTGGCATCTGGTTCGCGATGTACCTATTATACCTATTGATGAGAAGAGGAGATACTCAAGGAGAGGGAAGATGAGAGAAACACTCGATGGCTCACTTCATTTTCAACATTTTATTCTCATACTGAAAGCTTTCATATAACAAAATGTATTTGGTTATTTATGATCACCCCCGAAGCTGTATGTTGACTGAGTGAAATTTCGTTGGTTGACTCGTACTTATAATTACACCCGTATAGTATCTTACAATTTCACCCTGTTTCTAAATATGGGTTATAATCTTTTTCCTTACTAACTGCTTGTTTTTCGTAACCCAATGGGACTTCTCTTTAGCAAAACAATTGATCTGATTACCACTTTCTGGTTCTTTCTCCATTCGAGATCTGAAGTTCTTTCTATTTAGTTGCTTTTTTTATTTATTGCGTGTAGACTGGGTCGTACCCAGAAGGCCTCCTGGAGCACGGATAGCAGCTTTGTTGTTGATCCTTATTCACTGGGAGGGCAGTCTCGTTGAATTGCACAATTCACAAGTATATGGACTACTGAACAAAAATTGTTGGCTACGCCTAATTAAAACTATTATCACCAAATCTCTATGAAGAAACACTTCTCCACTTAACTCAGAATAACATAGCCTGGCGCGAATAGAGAAACGAGGCACATACGGTAATACATACTTATCCTCGGTTACTGAAACCGGTTCTATGCAACTTAGATAGGTTCACCCCCAAGAGAGTTCAACTAGCTAAACCTAAACGAAAACCTTACTAATAACTTAAATTGAACAACCGCTTCTATACTGACTAATTGCAATTTCGAAGCGCCTCCGACGGATGCGCCAGATAAGTTTGGCTGGAACTCGATAACTGATTAATATATATAGATATGCTTTCCTCATTTATTCTATACACTGATAGTTAAATATAGCCCCGTAAACACTTGAAGTATGATCCTCTAATCTCAGTATGTATGCAAAGGTTGCCATAGAGAGGTTGCCATAGAGAGGTTGCCATAATCACTTCGATATTTATAGTGACCGGCGAGCTTATACTAATAGAGCAATCACTTGAACAGCTGTTCAATACACCCTTATTCGCCAGTGTGTAAAAATCAACAGTGAACCACTACACCCTTATCCACCAGTGTGTAATAAACAGCGTGCTTGGTTATTGAAAAATGTAAACATTTCTCCCAGAAAAAAACAAGTATATTTTTCTTTGTCACACACATGCTCAATTTCATTAAATGCTACATTCAATTCTTTCTTTCAAAGTTTGGATTAATTTTTTTTTTTTTTTTTTTCAAATGACGCCTACTTTGATGGGTAATCTCTTTCTATTGAACAGCTGTTCAAGTTAGTTCTCTATATATACTTTCTCTATGATAGTGACTTGTGCGGGCTTATTTGGTACATTATTGACATTGACGTCATGTAACCACCCAGTCTATGTATACTGATTACGGTAAGACCTTCAATTATATCACTTTTAATACACTAAACGCTCATAGTCTACATTTTAGGGCCCTGTTTAGTGGCCCTCGGACAGATGTTGAAAAATAATTCTGACGGGAATCCCGAAATCAATGTGATACGAGGATATATAGTTCTGCAAATGCGTTCATGAATTATAATATATATATTTGTAAAAATATACAAATATTGTTCTACACTTAGTCCACTTAAAGTCCAGGCGCTGCACGGGCGGATGGCGAAAGATAATCCGAGAAAGTCAAAATAATGGAAAACTTTTACCTCCATAATCACTTCCTCCTCACTTTTATACCAGCTAAATGGATGGCGCAATATCGTCCGAAGAAAAATATTATTATTATGACTGACAAAAAATTATGGAACTATTTTAAGCAAATATATTAGAAAATAGAGAATATCTAAAATTAAATTAAAAACCTACTAAAACTAAGCAAAAATTGAAAATGATTAAAATAACTGAACTACTAAAACACAAAGGCAGAAAAATTAAAAACTAAATAAAAAGAAAATTATAGCTAATATACATGAAATAAAACAAAATATTAAACAATATTGAAAATTAAAAATTATAAGAAAGATAAAAATTATAAAAATTACAAAAGTGAGCTACGCTGTGAGACAGGATAATAACATGAAAATGAAAATGGGCTAGATTAATTAAAAGCGTGAACCCCCATGAGATCCTTAAAGGCACCGATAGATCGCGCTTTCTGATAACTAGAGGGAAGACTATTCCAGAGGCGGGCTATCTGGACAGGATAAGAGAGAGACCTCCATTCCTGATTTATGAAAACGTTGTATTACCACATTGTGATTACATTCCAAAGCTGTATGCTGGAAAAATTCACGCAGATAATACGGTTTGTTTGTACGTAATAGGTTAAAAAAGTGAATCAGTCCTCTTTGCTTTAGATAATCTAGTATTGAGCAACTCAGCAATTTTGTACGGTAAGATGAAACATGGTCAATGTCATATATACTTGAATAATTTGTCCACACCCTATCGCCATCTGGACTTCAATACTCCTCTGGCTTTTCCTTTCCAAGATTCGTCTTCTGATACACAATTTTAATAATCTTCTTCGTATTTCGTTATCAGGAATCACGGAATGCTGATTGATTTCGTTCGTCTCGTTTTTCTTCCAAAAAATGTACTTTTCTTAGCGGCCTTGTTTCTCGAGCACAGCTTGTCACTCCCCCAGCCTAAAACTTCCTCTTTTTTCTCCCGACTTTCACTTTTTTTGTTCCTGTTCCTCTCCCCAATTCACTCGTTCCCTCACCGGGTGTTTCGGTTTCACCCATCGTTCTGACAGGTTAGGGTAGTCACACAGCCGCGGTATGCCATGTTTACACATGGCTATCTTGGTGCTACCATCATGCCCACATGCGACCATAACAGGCCCTAAGGTATAAAAGGAAACCAATTGTTAAGAATTTATGGATATAAATTGTTCGATTTTACGTAAATTTTCGGAACTTTTAACTGACTTGAATATACTGTTATTTATACCCGAATGTCCATAAAAATGTGAAAACGAGGATACCGTAGAGAAACCTCGATTTCGATCATTACATGCAATTAAATATCAATACAAAATTTATATTGGAGTTCCAATGCCAGATTACGGGAGAACTATTAGTGTTATCAATAACCTTTAATCCACCTTTTTTGTTGAGAATTTCCCCCTCTTTCTTTTGTATATATATACCTTATAGCCGTGAGACCAACAGGAACAAAAATATTCGCAGAAAACCGAAAAAACGTAATTTTTTTACCCGTTTTTGGGCTGTCAAAATTTATGCGTACAACCGAATGCCGGGCACTTTTCACATCTTATTTGGAGAGCTGAAAGGTAAGTGTATACCAATTTTCAGCTTGGTTAGAATTTTTCCGAAGTCGAGCCCATTTTGTGGCTAAAGTTCCTGGACTATATGTATTGTGATGATTTTTATCAATTTAAACAAGTTTGCAGTATTCAGCAGTGTGTACCGCAGTCTCAAGGCTAGTATACTGCAATTTGATACGATGACGGGAAGAATGTTTCCGACAATATTTTCCAAAATATGTGTGATAGAGTTCCGAAACAAATTGATCACAATTTTCAGGGACTAATTTGAAACAGTTGAGGTACCTTCAGAAATTATGTGTTCCTTGAACTCCACCGGAAATAGAACAAAGGTACAATATTTTCAAAAGTGCATACCATAGAAATAAGGTATACACCAGTCAAGTAATATGCTGATGACGGAGAATACATTCAAGCTATGTACATTTTTGCAGCACTAATCTTATTTCTGAAATTTATCTTTGCTGGATTATGAAAGCTGTTCTTTCGCCTATCAACGAATTTTGTTAATGTATGCGGAAGCTATTAATTGGAAATAATGCTTGAAAAAAAAAACCATGCACTAATATAACATAAAAGTTAAACGATTGCAAAAAATCTGGATTTTCATGCAAAGAAAATGAAAAATATAACAAACAACTTTTTTCCTTTCACATTTTTGTATGAATTTTAAAATTTGTAAGAAAGCCAAGTTAGACAGCAAACTTCAATTTAATTTAGTTTTTGGATAGTCATGAGAAATTCAAATTTCAATTTTGGGAAATTGTTTTTCAACTACCCAAACTTTGCTAGCTTTGTGTACATTGGAAATTCAAAAAATAATAAATTAATTGAATTTAATTTCGAAATTTAATTAACGCTAAATGTAGCGTGAAGTGAAAAATTAAATTTTATTTTTATTGCGGATTTTGAAGGAAAGTCCCTTTAAAAAGTCTCTTTTAAAAATAGTTATTATAGTTTTTCTTTACTTTCTTTTTTGTCTTGAATAACACAGAAAAAAGAAATGGTACGAGAAAAATCTCTACGAAGACAGTTTCGTAAATTTGTCGTGTCCCAAAGCAATCCAATAACGAAAAAACCAAAGAAATAATTACGATCACTTTCTTCAAATAAAACAATACTCAAATTACTTAGAATATATATACGAATCTTTATTTATTAAAATACACTGACCTATCTTAATAACACGGCGAATAATCTGAACCGAAACTTGACTCCACTACGACGATGACTGAAACTAACAGGCCCTCGCCAGACCAGTACTTCATCTTTTATGCCCCGATATTCGGAAGTACTTTCTTTGCTCAAAACGCGGATGTAAACAAACGACAACAACCTTATCGTTTGTTCTACCGGTTGTGGCACCTGAGTCGCTTAGTAATAAACAATCGCTTTACATAATAATTACCATGCGAGGTTAATTATTATTGTACATGTCGATTGCTCCACTAAGCGCTCATCGCAGCCAGCTGTTGGGCTAATCAGCAAAACAACCGGCAGTCGCAGAATAATACCATGCAAGGTTATTGTTTAGCAATTGTTGATTATTTCGCAAGTATGCGCCCTTGGCTGCTGGAAGAAGAGCCTTCCTTATATTGGGCCATAACAAATTTATTATTTAATTAAGTAAAAGACATGTTCGTCTAACGCGAGGCGCGAGTTCACAAAATTATAATTTGTATCAATTTATTATTTCATTGATTTAAATAAAAAATAATGCGCACGCCAGGTATGATTCGAACCCATGGACCTGAGATTAAGAATCCAATGCTCTACCGACCGAGGTAGCCGGTCATGAAGAATCTGAACGATTATAACTTAATGCCAATAAATCCACTTCGTCCTCGCGGCTTTATTTGTTCAGGAAGTAATTTATTTGGATTCTCCGGTATATAGCAAAGGCTAAAAATGTTTTTAATTTATTATTTCATCACACAACCCATTATATTTTTGGTAACAAATTTCAAGTCTTGGGTTGGACTCATCAACAGGTCCCAAATAGCGAAATTGAGTGACTTGCAAAACAAATGAAAAAATAGACCAAAGAAAAGAAATGAAGAAATGAAAAAAATTGAGAAAAATAGAAGAAAAATTTTATTAAAAAAATTTAAAAAACCAGATTCATTCGAAACGAATCGAATCTGTATACGCCCGCAGTGGTCTGAAATAAAAAAGAAAAAGGAAGAAGAAGAAGAGTTTAGTGTTAGCAGAAAACCTTACACTCATCAGTACGGCTTGGTTTTCTGCCTGCTGTAGACGCTTGAAACAGATCAAAATGATCTCCTCTCATATAAACTCAGAATAAATTCTGGGTGTGAATTATATGATGCAAAAACTCCGGAAGTTCGATACGTTTCGAATAAATCTGGTTTTTTAAATTTTTTTAAATTTTTTTTTAATAAATTTTTTTTTTATATTTTTCTCAATTTTTTTCATTTCTTTTATTTGCTCTATTTTTTCATTTGTTTTTCAAGTCACTCAATTTCGCTGTTGATGAGTTACAACCAGGACTTTAAAATTGTCCCCAAAAATATAATGGGTTGTGTAATGAAATAACGAACTAAAAGCATTTTTTAGCTTTTGCTATGTACCGGAGTATCCAAATAAATTCCTTTTTGAACAAATACAAGTTTACCCCGGTAAAAAATCCTAAGGAGTAATCACTATTTTTATCACAGCTTTATATACAAGATTATATGCAATTGGTGTTCATAAATGAAACAGGAGTTTGAAGAGTATAACTAGCGACATGACCATAAGGGGGTGGAGTGATTGTTCGACATTGGTTGGAAAGCTTAGACGTTTTACTATTTTCTGAACTAAAAATCAACTGGTATATTTTCTGAATGGCATTGTCCGAAATGGTTGAGAGTACGCCCCCCCCCCTCCCACCGTTCCAAACCATTTTTTTTTCTACTAACACTTCAACTATCAACTGTTTCAATTATAAATACCTATTATAAATCACCTTGAATAAAAAAAGTGGTTGAAAGTCAGTAAGTTGAACTAAGGTCTTTAAAAACATACAATCGATACGAATAAAATGCTCTACTTTCTCGCCAGAGAGCGAATTATGAGGTAGCAGAAAGGCCCATTACTTTTATTAAAAATATATTCTCTAAGAAAACTTACAGTGTCTAGAAAATATATGTAACTGTTCCAATACGAAGTTTCTAAACTATCTTTAACTATTCAAAACTGCTTAAAAAAGGATATCGAAACATTACGTCTGAGTGTGTACTGAGCTTTAGGAACTTACAATAAGCGCAATATCTTAAAAAAATGACACGGTATATTTCGTCAACAAAAAGTGAGTATAAGAAGCCACCCCAATCTGACTTATCTTTAGTTTACTTAAAAACTGTCACATCGACTGCTGTCTGTAATTAAGCAGTAAGCGTTAAGTAATCGCTTCGCATAGTAGAATTCTCAACTGGGCTTACTGTTTGTATACAAACGGTATTAGGGATTCCGACTGGCGACACTGATTGACGTAATACTGGTCACTGGATGAAAGTTTCTCCTGCCTAATTGTATAGTGAGAAGGACGGCTGATTCGGTGTATCTAGTTACTCTCAGGTGGTGTCGCGTATTTACTTGTAATAAATTGTCAAAATCGTTAAAGGTATTGTCTTAATTACTCCCATGGAAATGACACTTTATAGGATAGTGACCTGTAGATGTATTTGTTGCACATATCTGTGGACTAACTTTTTTCGCAACAACTTATTGTATTCATAATATTCAAAGGATATTACAAATTTATATCTTACTTCAGCTTAAAAAGTGCACATATACATGTGGCCATGCAGGTTTGTACAATTTTTGGTGAATTAACAAATGTCGAAATAATTATGTTTCACATATCCTGTCTTAAAATCAATTAAACCGCACAATAACTACCAAAATCCAACAGGTAGTCAATGTAGGTGATTTCAACGCTATATGGCTATACAGAAGCTAAGATGCATTATTCCCTAGAGGTAAACATCTATATATTTTCCAGCTAAAAATCCCAAAAGATTAATGCAAAAGCTGCTTTGAGTCGGGTGTCTCTCCTAATTTCCATAAGTCCAACAAAAATACGAGGGATTAATGGTTGTCCCCTCCGAAATTTATTTATCTACCCTAAGTGAAGTGGGCGAACTCGTTAAGACCTACTAGGGGTTGATTCGCTTTGTGCCATTTCAGAGATAAAACGATTATTCAAATTTTGTTATGCTGAAATAAATATTTATGATAAGTGAAAGCTGCAAAGGGCACCTCAAGTCACTAGAGAGAAAGCTTTACAAGTCCATAATTTACGAACGACATGACATTCAGATAAAAGCTCCATTTAATGCTAGTAATCTTTATGCTTAGTTGTTCACGTGTATAGGGATTAATCTTTGGATAAGATTATAGAATTTATTACTCCAAGGATTGTGCAAGCTAAAAAAAAAAAACGAAAAGGAAATTCACTTGCAGTTTTTAAGATTGCTTTTTGTGGATGAACATTTTGATCCGAAAGGATCATTTAATTCTATAGAAAAATATTATATGAAAAATGAAGTAGTTTTTTTCTACTTTTATGAATATATCCTTGATGCAGAGGAGTATAATAACAGTAAGTCATCTATGATATTCAAAGTAAGGGAGAATGGAAAAATAATGTAAAAAATTATATAATTTATAGAAGCTTGCTCACTCCCCGTTGCAATATGTATACTTAAAGGTAGTGATGCTCACATTTCTAAAGCTCGTTTTCTCTGTTAATTTTCCCCGTTTGAATTTTCCTAATGGGACGTAAAGTGTGTACTGATTAGATATTAAAAGCTCTTAAGTAGGCAAAGTGCACTTAATCAACAGCATGAGAATTTCTGCTTTGAATAAAAGAGAAATAATACGTTTCAGTCACTTCAAATAGATTTTAAATAAAAATCTAGGAAATAAGGTAAAAAGGTGTATATAATAAGTTTAAGAGGAATATTTGGGATACCCTGGATGAATACTCGTAAATATAGCCAGCACGCTGTTTTGACAAGGTCCTCTTTAGATTGTTAAAGATGTTTTGGCATTTTTTTTTTTTTTTTGAGAACTGTTCCGCGGAGGGTAAAGACTGTCATAACGAATTTCAGAGGATTTTGAAGAACGATTCAATAATTATATAGAAAATGCTGGAACTACCCGTTTTCCTAATATAGATGGAACGTCGAAATTTTCGAATTATTCATTGAAATTGATTTACAAGCTTGTACAGCATACTTGAGACTTTACTGGCCCCAAGCTTAATATGTTGACGAACGGTATTTTGTATCTAGGATTAATTGTCCTAGACTTTTTGGAAGATAAGAAATTCATATTATTGAGAATGACGTCAATCATTGAGCGGTTTGTCTTGGCTCTATTCGCCTTCCTTGACCCATTTCAAGGCCATTTCTTTTGATGCGGCTAAAGTTACACACTCTTCGTTAACTTTATTTTCTTCATGCAATACGGCAACTAATTTATTTTTCAAAATATACCGAAGCTTATACAATATTAAAAGTTAGTGCCGACTACTTGAACTCGTTAAAAATTTTAAGCTATTGACTGCCCATTGAATGGCACTAGTATGAGTACCTCTATCCTAGTCTCATCCATTGCTTGGGCTAATGCTGTAATCGCAGTATTTGCGGTTATGAAGAACCTCTTCACTTGCTCATTACTCTGCGCTATCTTTCTTCACGGTAGTTTGGATGTGTTTCATAAGATTTTCTTATTAAAATACTTTAAAGTCACAGAGGTGAAAATAGTTTACCGGTTCATTAAAAATCTTCTTGAATGAAGGGTATGGTAGTTGATGTGTCTGTTTGTTTGAATAGAATATAATACCTTGAATTTTTACAATCGTCCTTCTGAGAAAAGAAACCCAATTGATCTATGATATATGAATTATAAGAAAATAGAGAAATGATTTCTTAATCGCTGTGTGACAATCCGCAAATACGTATTTATATATTCACAACAGGCTTCATATAAGTAAACCAGAAATATTTTTTTAGCATTCATTGCATTCAATACTAGTGTCTCTATTGTAAATTAAATTAAAAATTATGCTGTTGTAATGTTATAGGACGGCATAATCAATCCAAGGTGGAAACTCTTATCTATTGGAATTTTACGTGTCACATGTTTAGCATCATTTTCATTTTTTGCTGGACAACGACTTAGTGCATATTTGTGCAAAAGATAATCATTTAGTTATCATCGTGCGACCCGTATGCCATTTTTTCCTTGAATTAAGGAAAATAAATTTCAGAATTTCACAATATTTTATAACTTGAATTTCTCTAATTAAACCTTTTCTTCAAACGGCTATTGGAGTGTCTTGTGAAGTACTTTCCAATTTCAATATATAATAAAAATATAATAATAATATGCGAACAACATTTCATTTTGTCCATTTCATTTGCCCAGTACAGTTGTTATCAGAAATTTATAATACTTCATTACAATATATTTAGATGAATGGTAGTCGAAATTGATTTGCTATCAACTTCTACTGTTTTTTTATAAATGTTTTGGAAGTTTCTTTAATTTTCCCTCAAATTTGAAACATTTTCAACTGCGCAATCTTTTGCTATTATGTAAATACAATCACTATAGTGTTTCATTTCCACCTATTTAAATTACTGTACCATCCGCAGATAAGACAAGACCAGTAAATTAGATTACACACTTCCTTAATATCATTTTTAGTTTAGCAGGAATAATAGTTCTCTCAATAGTGTTCCTTGCGACATTCCTAGGTCTATATATGTAATATCTTTCACTTGATACATTTGAATGCACCTTTGTTCTTTGTGATTGCTTCGCTAGGTTCAATTAATTTATGTAACTTTTGTAGTAAAATTTATCTATCTAAAGTTTCAAGAGCACACTTAAAGTAAAAAAATTGTGATACAACTTTTTAATCACATCTGATTTCTTTTTCCACTTGAAGGCGATCTCAAAGTCCCAATTGTTCCTGTAATATCAAATTAATACCTTTTCCGTAATCCTTTCATAGATTACTACCGATTCTTTTCAAGAAGAAAATATTCCATATTAAACTGTTAAATTAATAATTTTCATCAAAATAGATTCGATTATCTCAATTTATCCGTTGATATTCCTTTTATTATATTCTTTACTCATAATTATATCTTCATCGGAAGATTATTTAACTAATATTGCAAAATTCATGAATTGTACTTATTTTGACTTTTAAGGGCATGAAGGGATTAGTTTATTGCCTGCTTTCAATTTTATAATTACATATTAGATTTTTCTACTATTTGTACAGTGAGTATCCATTTAAACTATAACTTCCATTCATATTACTTTGATTTCATTGGCGCCACTTTTCCTTGTACCAATAACAAAATTCTGTATTGTGCTCTATAAGGACTTCTGATCTCCAGGCTTCCATATAATGTGTATTTTCTTATATTAATTTTTGGCCTTATCGATCTCATCTTTATATGTGTTACGTATCTTGTTATTCATTCAGGCTTCCTTATTGTTACCATAAAAATAATTTCATTTCTTGTTATAAAACGTAACCAAAAATTTATGGAAATTCATCATTTCATGCCCATATTCAAAGGCAATACACTGATCATATCTTTTTTTTTTTATGTAAAGAGAAAAGTTTCAATAATAAATTTAAATATATATTTCAATCCTTAGGTTTTACTCCAAAGCCCTTACCGCCGCGTGGCAAAAAGAAATATTTGGTTGTATCCTTCTTCGCTTTGTTCTTTAACATTGTTTTTTTTTTAATTAAGTCCTTTCAATTGTTCTTCTTTTAATTACTTTTTTCTAAAAAGTACTTTATTGTATTTCTACTAATTGCACTTTTCAACAGCGGACCATTATGTAGTTCAGTTTGTCCATTGAACTCTTGTTCGTATTTGTTTTATTACTTTAGTTGTGTTTACTTATTAATTTGATAGTCCAGGAAACTTGGATTTGTTTTATTTGCGTAACGTAATATACGCCGCAATCATAAAATCTAAAAACGTGGAATGAGCGATCATGTATAGTTTCATGACTCTGCTCTCCTTGAAAAGCTGATTTCTTGCATCAATTAACATTTAATTATCTTATAATAGTGACGTACATTTGGAATAGATACCACATAAGCCGTGTCTCTGAATACTAGTTTTACATAAGCTTATACTTGTGACACTCAGCTACTACAGATGCCATACCACATAATGCAAGCTGAGCAAACTGGTACGAGGTTAGTATAAATACTTGGGTTTTCTCCATGATGTACGGACCTTTTCAATGATTTAAGCGCCACTTACAGGTAATGACAAAATTATCAAGTTTATGACTTTTTGTTCAAGTAGGCCTCTTTAGGAAATTGTAAAATACTAAGGGCCATATTCACCAAGCCATTTAATTGAAATTTAATTTCATTTCTGTTTTAGTACTCCTATAAGAGACGGTTAGGGTACACTTAAGATTAAATTTAAATTTGGGTTATTTTATGGCACCATAACGTATATATAACTTTAATTTTAACTCCAGTGGGTCCCAATCCTCTCTAACGCGAGTACTAAAACACAAATTAAATTAAATTTAAATTAAATCGCTTTTCGAATACGGCCCTAACGCGCAGATTACACATGGAAGTATGGCTTGCATGCTAGCCTCCCTACCAACGCGATTTTAAATTTGACAGCAGATGTCCTTTCAGCTTGCATGCAAGTTCATTTAAAAAGTGGCATTGAGACGTTAAGTCTTATTGGAAAATTTTAGCAATTAGGGAAGTATCAGAAATGTAAAAATCCAAGAAAAAATTAATAGGAAGGTGTTGGTAAATGATGTAATGCAAATGACCCCAGAAAACCTCATTTTCCAGTATAAATTTATCAATTTCTCTCAAGCATTTCTTTTCCGCCATCTTGAAAACTGTGTAATATCCAATTACTGTCACCTCAGTTGCCATGGATTTTCATCATGCAAGTTGGCTGAAAGCTAAGCTCCCAGCATGGCAATAGAGGTTACATGTGCAAGAACTATGGCAGTGCAGCTTGCGTTCAAGCAAAATTTACAAGTTTTAAAAGCTGTCAAATTAAATTATTATGCTATCTGTCACCTAACATGGTAAAGAGAATATAATGGTACCTATACTAGGTGTGTGTCAATGGTATTAGAAAACCGGTACATATTGATAATAACAATACTTGCGTTTCTGCTATTTTATACAAAATTTTTTAATGATTTTAGCGTCACTTTCGAGTGGTTGTAAAATTATCTACTTTATGACATACGCTAAGTTACATTATCTCTTTTTATATAAACAACGGCGGCGTAATTCAAAGCGAGATTTTTATCAGGGCAAAATTAATTTATTTCAATGAATAGTCTTAAAAGGAGGAAAGTTTTAGGAAAGTCAGAAATCAAAAAGTAGGTAGATGTGTTTAAAAATGATTTGGATAAATTTAGGGGTACAGTAAAAAATTCATATATTCACAAAAAAATTTGTACGAAGCTAAAACTTTAATAATAATAATAATAAATTTTAATACTTTCGGAGCAGAGAAACCAAAGATGAATACTAAAAGTGGTTCGTCCTCAGAATAGCAAAACTTTGCAACCATTAATGATTTTTTTTTTTTTAAGTTATAAAATTTTCAAGGAAATGATGGTATATAAGTTTTTCTTTTTGGTTTTTGGTATATATTGGATTTTCAAGAATTTTATATGTAAAATGTCGAACAACTTTCTTATAATTTAAAACGGAAGAAACTCACAGATTTTCATCAGAACCTTCGAAAATTTCAACAATTTCCTCTTTTGCTGTGTGCTAAGCATTAAAAACTTCATCGTAATTCCCCTAATGTAGTGCTACTGATCACAAACAAGTTTTCTACAGTTCTATACTCGGCTCGTGAGTCTAATGTGTATAAAACAACCATAAATCATTTTTTGAAAGAAATAAATAGTCGAGTCGCATACTCATATTATCTTTACACAAATACTTTAATCTACCAATCAGGTGCTTATGCAAATGTTGCTCTATCTGCTTTGAAAACTTTCTTGAATTTTTCTTCGGAGAACTTAGGGAAATCGACTTACTTCCCAGAAGTGTGATTTTCAACCTGTTCGCGTAAGTAAATTACAAAAGTTGTTCTTCAAATTATCTTTATCCAAAAACTTATATTTTTTTTTTCGGTTTTATATGCTAAAAGTGCTAACGGTACCATCTACTGCTGACTCTTGACTTTAGTGCTAATCTTAGAAAATCCACCTTTTCCTATTTAAATATTGGATAATTATTAGAAACGACTAAACTTAGGAGATCCATCTTAAATTAAAAAAAAAAAAAAAATGGAAAAATAATAAAATCTCATAATTATAACACTACTGACAAAAAGATAGAATAAAAATTGAGATCTCAGTTACAATATGAAAATCACTTAAAACTAAATAACTTTGTAGGAGCTGTATCTTCCGTCAAGGTCAGATAAGATAAGAATGTTTGACTAACATGGGCGTATAAAAACTGAGTCTTTCGTAAATGTAAGGAGAAATGCAAGGATATGCAAGTGGATATATGTATGTACATATTTATACGTTGTATGTAGTTGCATAGTACTGTAATTAGAATTAAGAAACTCTAGCAGTATCAAGAGTTCAAAAGAGGACACATACAACATTTAACCGCATGTCCTTTGGAAGCGTAACAAGATTGATTCACCTATACGAAACAATGACAAAGGGCATAAACTTCACCATAATCTTAACCAAGATTGGGACTAAGCAGAAACAGGAATTCACAATAAATATTTCAAGTCACAAAGTGAATGCGAAGTTAATATCTTAAGATCCCTTCCTTCATAAATCTCATCTAATGTTCTTGGTCGGTGTGCAGATTATATCAATTGATCGATTGTGCATAGATGAAATAAATTTGAAAAATTTATTGGAAAAATTCTCTTTCATTTGCACTTATGTATACATTTCGTGGTAAAATTGCCACAAAGGTATTGATTTAAGTTGAAAGGGTAGACTCACCAAAACAAGGTCACTAAAAAGCAAGCCTTTTACACCTATATTCGCATTGAAAAGAACATCGTTTCTCTGAGATAATTAATTTAACTTGTCTTGTGAGGAGTTTTATTCCTTCTTGTGTGAGGTGCGTCTATTTAAGGATCAATACTTCATTTCCTTGCTTACCTTAAAATATTAGTTTTCGCTGTACTAATATTATAATAAATGCAAGTGTTCGGATTTCGATCTTTGCAGCTGTTTTCAGTTTAACTGCTTAGCTGGCTTTTACAATCCCAGCTGGATGCCTCACCCCTAGTAGTCAAGTAAGATATGTACATATATCTACAGCCCTTTTGTAAATAAAGACTTTACTAGATTTCAAGGTAAACAACTATTGTTAAAAGTCTGTTACGTTTTACAAAGTGGGATTTTCCTTGTATGTCTGTATGTATAGATTGACCTCAATACTTATAGCTGAAAATTTACCTACTACTAGTTGTTTTCTCTTACCCAATCACTTTTATCTAGCATTTTATATAAAGAAGATAAATGCAAAGATAACTCATGACAAAATGGAAGTTACTCAGTATAAAAAATCAGTGGCAAGAGATATCATAAATCTAACTCCGGCCTATTACTGCTGGTTCTTTTATAGCTTTTTTACCACTTCAGGCTTTCAGCCTGAACTTCCCCCAAAGGAAGGATGTAACTTGTACACTATATAAGTTTATACGGATGTATAGTTTGGTCAACAGGCAAAGCATTCAAACTGTTTTGCGGAATACACTCCCCAACTCCCAGTCGTGACTGATTTACGAAGTAAATTATGACATAATATCCCCAAGAATAAGGAAAAGAAAGATGTGCTATATTCGCTTTTATTGAAGAATTCACTGCGAACGGCAGAATGGCCTGGTAGTCTGCTTTTATGGTGTACTGTATGTCAGTCGTATTTTTGAGGATAATCTTATTTCTGTAGCTGTGGAGGCAGTTAACAGAGACCGGCTGGATAGCAGTCAATTCAAAAGAACAACAAGAAAAAACCGAATAAGGCTTTATTGAAATATATAGGGGATTTGTGAATGTGAATGTGATTTTCTCTAGTATGACTAGTTTGAGTGACAACGTTTTAAATCTTTTATAAGATATAAAGGCAAATCTCAAATTACATACTTGAATTTTGAATATTCATGTTAATCTATACAGGGTGACTTGTAATTAGTGGTCATATATGAAACAAGTAATAGGTTGAAGTTTTAGTAACAAAAAATGGTATGGCAAGGTCGGAACGGTGCAATCTGAACCGTTTGGAGTTACAGGATGATTCAGAAAATGTTCTAGCATTTCACAAAGCACCTCGTAACTTCTTTGTTGCACATCCCCAGAAGGTGATAATAGTAAATTGTCTAAGCTTTCCAAGCAATATCGAACCATCACCCCACCCACCGTCCTTATGTTGTCAATTATTGGACGTAAACTTTCACAAAATCTGGAAGAAATCTTAATTTCTTTAAATTTTAACGATTCGTTTTCAAGATATGGAAACCTCAGAATATACCTACTCGCAAGTAGTCGTTTTTGAGATAAATTTTATTATCATTAATTTTGCTACTGACGATATAAATTACGCCTAATTTTATTCAATTCCACACAAAATTAACAAAATGATGAAAATTAATATAATTATGCATCATAAAAACAATATTAATTCAAAAACGATTGTATGTAGGTACATTTCTAGTGTCAAATGAAAGGAAACAAACCAAACTTATGTCAGTTTTACATAAGAATACTGTAAATATTTTAGAATGTTACACTGTAAAAAATGTGCAAAATTGTTGCCACAAAGCTTAGGTATTTTTCCCTAAAATATAGGGAATATTCCTTAAAATGTAGGGAACATTCTCACAAATGTAGGGAATACTCAATATATTTCACTACATTTTAGGGAAAAATGCCTAAGCTTTGTAGCAACAATTGTGTAAATTTTTTAAAGCGTAGGACTATGTTAGGGAAATCCCTTTCATGGCTTGAGGAGTATTTCGCGAGGGCTTTGCCCCTTCACTTATTTTTTGAAGAAGATAGGCAACTACGACAGCGAACTGTGTCGGTTGTGTGATGAGGAAGATGAAATTTCGATTCGTATATTATACGTGAGTGTCGCTTGCAGCTTTAATGTTGCAAATCACTGGAGTAACATAGTACTGGATGAACTTGAAAAGATGGTTTGGTAGTGGTACTACGGTATAATATACCAAGTTCAATCATATCAAAACAATTCTCTTATTGAAAAGAAGGATAGAATAAAGTAATTTCAAGTGTGAAATGTTATGTATGTTTCGCTGGGCTTGTGTAATATTTTGCTATTGTGTTGCCTGTCGCTGCAGCGAAGTAGTTGTGCAAATATAAAGGTTCTCTCGAAGAACATAGAATTGTACAATTCCATTTAAAACTTTAATTCTAATTGTTCCTTTTCTTTTTCATAAAAGTTAAGTTTTCCGTCAGATCTTGTTCAAATTCAAATCCGTTGAAAACTTTTTCATGGGAGTGGAGGAATTAATTTATAAAAAACTACTTCAAGAACAAGAGTTAATAGAAAGAAATTTTGAGGACCCAGTACTAAAAGCAGTTCAGGGAATGAATCCAATTCGTTTAAATCCAAGCTTACACTTTTCCCAAACTTTGTTCATCGAAATGATATCGATGCGTTAGACGGAGAATGACGTGTTGTGCAAATACAGGAATTTGTAGCAAAGTCACTATTATTTTAAGAATACTGGATTTTTCATGTAAAAATGCTCTAGCTCAAAAAAAAAATATTTCCCAATTTACATCGCAAGTGCGGAAAGATGTTTTTCAGCGGTCAATATTATTAAAACTAAACTCAGAAATTATCTTGACGTAGAAACTATAAATTGCATAATTGTTACAACAAAAACACGTTATTAATATTATAAGAAAAATAAGAACAAAAGTTAGAATTGGTCTTTTAGACCAATTGTTACGAGACCTTAGAATTTCGCATGGTATGCAAGTTTGATTGATAAAGTGTTTTTTCAAATCTATTTCTAGAACGGCCAATCGGGCAGTAAAATTGATTATGTATAAACAATTTTATAGGATTTTATATTTCGGTACCTACGATAAAAAACATTTTCATAATATATGTAAAAAACTACAAACTACTACAATTCGTGTGAAAACATCAAAGAAGGGTTCCTCGGTTTTGTCTATTTATGAGGCCAGCCATTCCCTTTAACTCGTACACGAATTTGTCTATATATTTCTTTACTATTTTCGACACTCTCGTAGACAAATTTGATTAGTGATAAATCCGTTTCTGGAAAAATGCAGAGTTTTCCGACTTTTCCGGAAAATTTTTCCGGTCAAAATTTTTCTAAATTATGCACGATCAAGTTCCCTATCAACTGGCATCATTACTTTCACTACGACAATGGTGAAAACTTGCAGTAAAAATCGAGGAAAATTCATGTAAAACGCTTTTCCTGAGTTTTTCCGACCAAGGAAGCGTTTGAGCGTTTTGCAACCTAAGACAAAGTTGTAGAGCGAAATGAGTTGCATAAAGTTGCTTTTGTGGAAAACTCCATGGAAAACCCGGAAAAGCGGGAAAATCATCGGAGAAATTTTCATCTATATGATTAGTGATAAATCTGTTTCAGTAAAAATCCAGAATTTTCCACTTTAGTTAACGTAAAAAAGGCAGAAAATAAAATAAGTAAAAAACGAGTTTTTAAACAAAACTGAGGCCAAGTCGCATGAAAAAGTGGAAAATAAACTTTTCTTCACACACAGAGGTGGACTCAGATTTTATTCGCTGACAATCACCGATATATTTCAGTAAGATCAATCAGAGGTAATAAGTGATTTGATTCATGAAGAGAAAGAATATTCAAGAGAAATGTCCCAATCAAAAAATCTGAGTCCACCTCTGTGTGTGAAGAAAAGTTTATTTTCTACTTTTTCATGCGACTTGGCCTCAGTTTTGTTTGAAAACTCGTTTTTTACTTATTTTATTAAAGTTGTATTTACTATTTTTATGAAAACGCCGTGTACAAAATTTCAGTTCTCTCCGATGAAGCGTTATCGGGCAGTCCTCAAATATATAGTGAAAAACGAAGTTTTTGTATGGCAATCCTACGAAGGAGTTACCCGAATTGTCCAATTTTGAACTTAAATCTTTTTTATTAAATAGGCCACGTGGAAAATAACTCGAGAACGCAGTTTCCATGCGGACAGACAGTCGGCGGTGCTGATATACAGACGGACAGAGGGAAATGCAAAAATCAAAATAATTTTTAATGCTCTACCAGCATTATTTCTGTGCGTTACAAAATAATGACCAAGTTAGTATGCACTCTGGCATTTCATATCCTAGTGTTAAAAAACGAGCCATAATGACTGCTTTTTATTGCAAAATAAACATTGATAATAATAGGAAATAAGTAGCGGACAGCATGCAAAATTAATAATGCCAACCAAAATTTTGTTATTGCACCAAGTTTGTCATTTATGGTCTTGAAGAAAAGTAGAATGTCTTAAATGAGAATATTGGGGCGAAATGAGTTAACGTATTCGCAGACGTTCGTTGTGTTGTTTTTAAAAAGTCTTTATACTTACAATGTTTCAACTACATTAATCTAGGCTTGTATACTGTTCTCCAACAAGGAGTTCTATTTTCCATGTCCGAAGGAAAGTCTTCATCAGATCTTGACGAAATTTTGAAATTTAATACGTTCTGAAATATCGGAAATATGAGGTAATGTAAAAAAAAAAATCAGTCGAACGGATAACCTCCTCTTTTTGAAGCCCAACTATTTTACAAGACACTCTCAGGGCTACATAGCTTCCCCACTGATAACAAAACGAATAACTTTTATTCAAATTTTAATTTGAAAAGTACTTACATTCAAAAAATTATAAAATTTTAATTAAATATGATCAGTTTTAATTTAATCGTGTACTCCGTTTTTACCGAAAGTACTCCGCTTTGGCAGGGAACAACACTACTCTGGAAAATTTCCAAACGACAACACTGGGCTGGACGCTGGGAGGCAACTGAATAATGACAATCTATCAATCAATCAATCAGAGTACTACACACGCGATTAATGACGAAAAACAACGAATTATGGTGAAATTATAAACCGAACAGATATCGCGGGATATTTGAGAATATTTACGTACAGGCATTTATTTTGGACTAGGTTTCACTTATGTCTTTGATACACTTTATATTTTAATTGTTCGAATAACTATTAACTTTAGATTTCGCGATGTCGAAAAATTATTACAGCTTGTTGCGCGATGGCAAGCTGTGTTCTTGTCTGTTCTTTTATAAAACTGAATAAACTGTATAATGACTACGGCATTAGCCCCATTTATATTGCTTATACTGGACTGAACTGGATTTCTACTCGTGCTGGTCAGATTTCTCGTCTTTGCTAGTATGGTACTGGAGGTCTGCTCTACTCTCTACTTGAGCTCTTGATCAAGACTCTACTTTTACTTTGCCTGGTCTGGTATTGCAGATTTGCTTGGTTCGGGCTCAGGATCAAGACTGCTAGTCGGAATCTGCTACTATTGGATTGGACTGTTCAAGTTCAAGTTATTTATTTTTAGCGACTATTATTTACAATTCTTCCTTAAATATATGTTCCTAACTATTAAAGTTTTAATGCTAATTATAAATGCTACTATGTACTTACGAGCTAGTATATAATTTGGCCCTGAATTCCTACACTGATTGAATTGTAATTCATTATCTATTGCCTATGTGATAATTATTATTTATTTTTCTTAACGTTTACGTACTTATTGTTTAGCCCTGCGCTAAAGCTACCTATGACTATATTGGATTGGACTGTTAGTGTGGTATTTTTTACTGAGCAGCTCGATGAGTTTCCTCGCCAACTCATCAATTAGCTCATAAAAAAATTGGTATGTATACAGATCTGTATGTCTAGTGCATATAATGCACAAGTTAAAGGGAGATAAATGGTGTTAGGAATCACTGAATTGCGAAGTATTTAAATGAGTTTAGTCCCGGTGCGCTCATGATTATAGTGCTACCAGCCTATCGTCTGAATAGAATTTCTAACTGCACAACACATAAAACAAATGCTATAAACTTAAAAACCTGGCTTACGACAAAGTTTTCCATACAAAATGAATGAGGATAGAAATATTAAGCTGAGTTAATACTGTCAAGAATATGAATAAAAATATTGTGGCAAGATGAAGGATTTCTTTAGCTCCAGGCAGAGGGATAAAAGATCCTAAGTACGGAGGGCAAAGCCGCCCACCCTCCTGATATCCTGCTAGAAAGAAAAACGATCACTAAACCAACCTGACCTCTTGACGAAGCTCATTGTGTCTAGGTGAGGAAGGCGTTTCGTCTCATCAGCAGATAGTAGGGCAGACCTCTGCGTTTCCAGCATGCGCACACCAGGCGCACAGAAAAGGCTCAGTTATCACATGCTCCCCATCCACACCGGAAAGATACTCATGGGTCCCATCTTTGTTAAATAAGCATGGCGTGAGCTGTGACTTGTGATAATGCCAGGCACAGCTCTGTTTTATTTTCTTTCGAGCCCCAAGAGAAATTCCTATTAGGTCCATCAAAGTTTTGTACACCTGCAAGTGGCCAGGATCGCTCATCGCTGCCAATGTTTTATACGATGAGAGACCTGATCACCGTAGCAGCTAGATCTGGTCCAAGGAAGATAGAACTAAAGCCAGCTAGTGCACCTTTCAATAATATTCTTGGATTGTGTATAGTTTTAAAGATTTAATCAAAAATAAAGAAAAATCTTCAAACCACCTCCTCCTAACTTAAAGTTGTTATCGTATGTTAAGTGGTGGAGTTGCGGAAATATGTTGGTTATATTACCTGCGAATTATGAATAATTAACAGTATGAGATATTAATGGCTTTTAAAATATTAAGGGTCATTATATTACGTTGCCCAAATCCGAACATAAACCGTTTTTTGAATCCCTATGAATTGCCGTCTACCAGGGAAAAATCGAGTAAAATATTAAATGCACAGGTGATGAGGACGTGAATATTTTCATATTTTTAACAAGCTTCAATTACGAAATTTTCTAAAGTTGTGAGAAATTGGCAATTTCATAAAAGATGAAAAATTTCCTTAGACCGGCAGAAATCTTTCAAGTTAAAACAGTATTTTCCATTTTACTTAAAATAACTTTTTATAGCTACAAGTAATCTCCGGACGGAGAGACCTTAAAGTTCCGTAAAAGTTAAATGACTTTTTAAGTATTTCAATGTGCTTCTTTTGAGCAAAAAATATCGATTCACAACCAACATATTTCTCTAGTTTGCTCTGAAATTAGTTTTACCACGTAGTCACGTTTTGGTATTACACAATAGCGTATAAACCGTTTTCGGTTTCACATTTTGTACTTCTGCGTCCTTTTGGCTCCTAAATTATTTCGATTTTGTATTTCATAACGTCCTTAATTCACATAAGTAGTTATATTCGAACTATGAAATGTATATGTACAACAAGACTAATTCACGATGTTATAAATCGAGTATTGCATAATGCGTGACAGTCACTTCTACTCTAGATTTTGTGAATGGCATAATGAGAAAATTTACCTAAAAAAGATTTGAAACGAATTTCAACAATGCGGTGAACATAGATATACTCGTAAATATCACAAACAGTGCAGAGAATAGAATAAAAACCATTTGGCCACTTTGCATAATTTGAAATAAAGGTCATGGCAAAAGTACACTTTTACAAATTCAAGTTTTGTTACACTTACTTTTAGTCATATTGAATGCTCGGGATGGGTCCAATTACGTTGTTTTTAGGAACAGTAAAAAGTTTGCAACCGAAAGTTTCCTCATTTAGAAAAAGAGCGAAATTGGTAAAAAATTGAAACTTTCAACTTCTTACAATTCCTCCACCCATTGTCTTTGTTTAACGAAGGAATTCCTTGGTATTCGTGAAAACCCTTAAAAAAGTTTTCTCAACCATCGTCACCCGAAGAAAACTTCTGTGAACTTTGGAGTAGTACGGGGTGACTTTTTTACACTCTTCTTGATACTTACTGTCCTCTAGGCGATATTAATTGGTGCCACTGACAGCTTGAAAAACTGTAAAAAAACTTGTTGGAAGTACTTTCAAGTGCCTTTTTTAGTGAACACTTGAAAACTTGTGCACTATACCAATACGGAACAGAGCTATTGAGGTAATGACTGAAATCGTTGGGAAATGGTAGTGGCTAAATTAAAATTATTTGAATGCCGGATGCCAGAATATTTACAAAAAGGAGATAAAGAAGTTTGATAAACTGATTACGGTTGAGTGCTTAGCTCTGTTAATGAGCAACATTCACTAACATAAATGCTATTCAAACTTGTCTCCACGGTCGTGAAAGACCTCAATATAGCGAATGACTGTATTTATAATTAAGAATTTTTGTACGGAATACTGAAAATATTTAAAATGATAATCTTATGAAATAATTTGACTTGTAATTAACTCTGCTTCTTTTCTATTGAATTCTGATACTGAGGATCTATGGGCCTCTATGAAAAGATATTATATTCAATTTTCTTTACCTTACCCAGTAACCTGAATCTTAGCTTGGAAACAGTTACCCTACAGTTTTATGCGACTACTTTCTACACAGTCTACAAGCTTTCAATAGCTGCAACCTCTCCTGACATTGTTTTCCATTACCTTCGAGAACTTCATAATGAATTCTTGTCTGACAAAATCGGAGCCATAGTTTTCATTTAATACCAAAGATGAATAACTGAAGCCTAACATTTGTACTTTTAAGTTAGAGCAGTCGCAGATCTAGCATTAAAATTAGGGCTGGAGAGGGGTCATCATACTACAAAATAAAAATACAATTTTAAGTAAGGTGTTTTAATTTACTAAAAACGATTATGTATTTCAACAATTATATTTTGGGTGCTTTGATATTTAACGGGGGAAGGGGGGGGGGGGGGGGTTCCAACTAACTAGAAATCACTTCAGTAAATTAAACCGTGGTTCATCAAAACTTATTTTCTTAAATATCCTTTTTTTGGTTTGCGGGAACTAATAGCGGAAAAACAGCGGTTAATAATTTATAACATTAATATAATAAAACCCTTGGGAATAATATTCCAAATATTCCAAACTTAATATATAAAAATGTCTTAGTTATTATTTTCTGGACTTAAAACCATAAATTTCTGGGTTATTAACTTCCCAACTTAATAGCACAACGTCTTAGAAAATTATTTTCCAAACTTAATTTCACAAAAGGCGTTGGCGCCTAAGGATATAAAATC
Organism: Dioctria rufipes; assembly: GCA_963924295.1. NCBI lineage: Eukaryota > Metazoa > Arthropoda > Insecta > Diptera > Asilidae > Dioctria > Dioctria rufipes. The sequence continues at coordinate 294,816,337 of OZ002741.1, forward strand.
TCAGACTACTTTTCAAAAACATTTTTGTTTTTTCATACTAATCCCCTAACTAAAATATTCACTAATAGGTTTTGAGGCTACAATAATGTCATCTAAATAGACAAAACAAAATTTGAGCTCCTTAAGTATGGTATGTATGACACTTTGGAATGTTTGGGCCGCATTGTAAAGTAAAGTAAAGTAAAGTCATACGAGTAAAGCCGAATAGACCGAACAGAGTACAAATTGCTGTCTTTAGCACATCTTCAGGTTAGTTAAAAATAAAGTCGAAAATACCTTGCATCCCTGTAAATGGTAGCTAAAATCATGTGTCAATCGAATCACTTCTTTTTTAGTTGACAGCAGGAAAAGTTCATCAAACTTCGTTCGATTTAATGTAAGCATTCATTCTTCAAACTTAGAATTTACATAATTTTAGGACGTCAAAATATTTCTAGCAATAAAACAAACAGCAAACCTTGCATACAAGAAACATAATGAAGCACTTAACACTCTTTAATACTCAGCCTGCTATTAAATTTCTCGTAAGAACTAAGCAATTTTTGTTTGCTTTTCTTTGAACGAACTTGGACGCGCAAACAGCATTGCTCATAAATTACGACATATTTTTTTATGTTTTAATCTGAGACCAATATACAATACTTGTCCCATTTGCTTGCAGCAATTTTAATGGCACAATTCTATGATTATGTTAATTATGTCAGCGGTTAGACACATTAACATGCGTCAACTTGACGTTAAAATTTTTGAAAAAGGATTTCTATAACTCAATTTATCTTATCTTCCATTTTTAATTCCATTGAATTATTTGTGCACGTGAAAAATAATGTTTGTTTTTGAAAGTATTATATTTTCTAATGATCAGCACTACTAAAATTCTGACAAATACCTCTACACATATGTACATGCACACAATAATATTCATTGAATTAAATTTTTATTTTTTTGTTTTAAGTTTTGATATAAAAATATTTTTATAATTTTTTTAAATTGAATTATATGTATTTTTTCGAATAACTCAATTAATTAAATATTTTTTAATAATTCTTTTTTTAATGGGGAGGGGGGGGGGGGTGGTCACGACCCATACGAACTCCTGCCGCCCCCTCCGTGGATCCCCGCCTAATTAATATATCTGAAAGAAGTACATCGTCGGTTTACCGCAAGAACAAGACAACTCTATTTTTTTAGTTTTGAGAAAATATAGGTGGAAGTTTCCAGAAATATGTCTCAATTGGACTTAGCCTATTTTGGACTCATACGAATCTGCCTTTTACACGCGTCAAACAGTTGTCTCGTTTTGATAGTGTAGAATAGGATATATTTCAAGCACAGAGACGACAGAGACGCAGATACTCATACTCAAAAATAGAGATATGTTCGTCTTGTTTGTTTTCATCCTGATGCCTTCTTCTACTCCACGATCTACTCTAACAAGGTAATACTTAGTATTTATAAACATTTTCACGTGTTAGCCATTCAACGCCGTTCATGAAGTAGTCTATTATTTTTGACAGATTTAAACTCAGTTCTGCTTTCTATTCGTAGATTAGTCATTTATTTAGGTTCTCATATCAATAGGCTCCAGCAGTTCTTTTTATATTTCGAGTGAACAGACAAAGACGTAGACGTAGATCCTATTAAATTTTCTATATACTAGATTTAGTCTAAAATACACTGTTGTTGATTTCTTTAGAAATGAAAGTGCAAAAGACGTTTCGTATCAACAAGAACTTAATACTCTTCAGTACGGCTGGTTCTTGCTTGCCGTATACACCTGGAAAAAAGTAAAAATTGACCTCACATATATGCACTCAGTTAAAATTCTGTGCGTGAACTATATGAATCGAAATACTAAGTATTTACTTTGCTCTCAGCAGTTTAGCCCTAAGCGAGACTAGATGAATACAGTTTAAATTGCAATCTAAGAATTTTCCTGAAACTCTTGTATGTATGTATCGTCAAATTGATTAATATGTACCTTAGCAAATTCACCACTTCTTCAATTTAGTGGATATAAAAAAGGAGTTATATTTAGAAATTCAATATGCTCTATAGTTAATGATTATCTGGTATCCTCTTTCGAATAAAAATTTTTTGGGCATAATATCGGTTGGATCTTCTAAGCTTTTAGTCTAAACATCAATGAAGATGTTAAAATTTCCCAAACTGGAAGAGATGGAATCACCTGACATTTTCCTTGGAATGATACTAACCGCTGCTTCTCTAGGGATAAAGAGGCACAGTGGCTACAAGCCAAGAATGGCTTCAAATGCTCGTTGAGTTTATGATGTAAAGGCACCAGTGGCACTTATATGGGAGTCTTCTTGGTGGTTGCATGCGCCACTTTAGTCTACAAGATATTTGACCGTAAGAAAGTATAGGTATTATTATACCCTGAAAGATTCATAAGATTTCCGAAAAGCCTTTGGTATGATCTGAAGTACCACATAGCTTTGTTAGTTATCAGTTTGAAGTACGGATTCCAGATAAGCTTGCAATCCAAGATTACTACTAAATATTTGTATATTCTAGCTTAAGTCTATTTAGTGTCAATTTTAAAGGCGGCTAGCATAGGCTCGGGTAAAGATGATTCAAACTTCCCTTCAACACAAACGAAAATGCCATTAGCGTATCCATATCCATAGACCTTAAAGTCGACCCTTTGAAGTAAATTTATCATCTCATCCAAAATCACCAGCCATGCCATATTAGTAATATAATTGGTCGTAAAACTTGTGGATAGGCTCTAGCTATTCTGATTGTTGTGTAGTGTCTTAAACATAGTTGCGACGACCAGAGCACCCGACGGCGTACTACTATTACAGTCCACAGGAACAACTTTCTTTAGAAACGTTTTATGGAGCATGGATTACATTGGAACTGCACTGGTCGTCAACCGCTCTATTCGTCGCACTTGTGTTAAAGCCTTAGTTGTACAGCGCGGCTCCAATACCTTCTCGATCGAGCCATGGAAGTCATACTGTTAGGGTTTGGATTAAATAGAATTAAAGAATTATTTTCACTATAAAAGCGCTGGTAAAATTGCCATCCCAATTAAAACAAAATCGCATTTTTTTTTTTCTAATTATAGATTTTTTTTTTATTTTTAAAATGGAAATAAAATGCTTTGTAAAAGTCTGGTTTAAAGATGAATCTAAATTATAGAAGTTTTTGTCACACTCAGCTAATAAGTAAATAGTAGTAAAAAATTGACGTTAAGTATGAAGACTCTTTTTTAATTTCGATATGCAAATCCTTGCTACACTGTAAAACAAGTAGTACTATTCCCTAAATTTAAGACAGGTTTTTTTGCTAAAATAAATCTAATTTTCTCTGACGTAAAGGAAAAATTCAATGAATTTAGGCATTTGGCACCAGCAAACCTATAAAGTACCTATAAAATCCCCGAATTGTTAAGCTCTTTTGCATATAAGGAAGAAAGCATTCAATAAATTAGGTATTATTTTACATTTTAATGGAAATACATTTTCGTTTATATAATTTACAAATTGTTTTTGTAAACAAGTCATATATTTTTTTTCAATATTTTGTTTAAACGTAGGCATCGCACCAACATAACTTCTGTACTACTTAGTAGTATGGGCCATAAGAAATGAGATATTCAGTTCATTCTAATAATTTTTTTTAAGGGGGTGGTATTGTATCACCTATGCTGGAATGTGGTGCTATCACCAATTCTTTACATTCTAGGAAAAAAAGCAAAAATTTTAATATTCCCTACATTTTAGGGAAAAAAAACCTATCTGCATTTCAGGGATAAAAACCTAATCTACGTTTTCCAAGGTGGAGCCTTCCCTAATCTTATCGACATATACCTAAGCTTTGTCGCACAAATTATTATCATTCACTACAGTGATTTATTTTTTACTGTGTACTACACAATGCCTGACCCAATATAACCCTATTTTAAAGCAAGAACCTTAAACGCCTGAGTCACAATAATTGATGGAGAAGTTACCTCTTTAAGACAGAAAAGATAGTTACATGTCGTCGTGAATCATCGCATTTGTAACATCAGTTTCACTGAATAGGCGAAATTTGTGTCTACAACCAGAAACATTGATAGTTCTTGCCGTACGTGCTGATGAATATTGGAGACTTTTCTAAGGCATTGGCAGCCACTACATATTCTCTATACATATATATGTACATAAATATGGCGAATACCATTTTACCAATTCTCCTTCAATTCTCAATAATTCTGAAAACAATTTTGCCCTCAATGGTGGATTACCTCATCTTCTGTGTCATCTATAACACAAAACCCCGACATATTCAGTGTATAGTAGCGCTGCAGCTGTCATTGAATTCCACGGAATAGAATAGCTATGGCTGCAGAGACCATTACCCCAAAAGAAAAGTCCCATTCATCCTGCTAGCCGTACGCTATGCTGCAATTGAAAATGTAATTTGTCCTGTATTGTTGTGTTGCACACATTATTGCAAGTATAGTACGGATGAAGCTGTTCCAATGCTGCACATAATTCAGTTGCAATTATTTCGGTATTCAACATAAGGAAACAGGAATACCTTCAGCGAGTGAGGTCTTTCAAACCCTTCTACTTCCTGGTGTCAGCGTTACTACAGATACAATTTGTTAGCATCTTCGCAATTAAACAAGAAAATTAATCTTCCAGAAGAATTTTTAGAAGAAATAAATTGAAAAGGCACTTTCTTTGTTCTTCCGGTGATGATGGGGAGGCATTTTCACAATCGAGGATATTCCTACGAGTACAATGTAGGCATTTAGTTCCTCTTCCCTTCGAACGGCAGAACGGTTCGTGTACATTAAGCCCCGCTTAATTTCTTACTTAATTGGATTGCTCGCCAAATAAAGTGGAATTTCGAAAACCAAACATCCAGATAACTTCAAAAGGCGTTTTCGAGGAGGCATTGTAAGGAGGCTTCGAGACTTTTATTGACATATATGTATGTATGGATGTATGTATGTGCTGCGAGCTCCTTTGAAAAACAATATTCCTTGGTATATGTTTGTTGTTCATTAATAAGTTATAAGTCGTAATGTGTATGGAGAAGAACCAGCTTTGGAATATTTCAACAAAATTGATGAAATTGAGTTGCTTTGAACTTTTGTTTGGTTTATGTTTTTGTGAAAAAGTATCAAAAACCTTTTTTCCTCCCCTTAATTTCCCTTTGGACAATAAGAATTAGCAACTTCTAAGCATATGGAGACGTTATATCAGTTCGAATCGAAATTCATTTCCTTGAATCGCAAATAATATTTTATCCAAATGAAAATATTAAAGAGGGAAAATTGGAAATTATGTGGCCTCAAGCAGAAAATATTGAAGCCAAAGTATATGGAAAGCAGGCATACAATTTAATGAATACTTTTTTCATATAGATAGCCTCTGAGTATATCCTGAATTTGCTTAGTGATTGTTGATAGATTTTTGATTTGACTCTGTTCTAGGTCATTCTTTGGATTTCTGCACAGCGTAAATAACTTAAATAAACAAAAAAGAAAAAGAGCTTTAATATAATCTTAAATACCGCATGCTTCGAATAATGAGATTCATCCTTGGGGTATAGATATGATGAGACATCGAAACTAACTTAAAACCTTATGGCAGATGTGTCTAATCCTAAGAGTCACAATGAATTGAAGTTGTTTGGTTTATGAAGCATCTCGTATGCTTAACTAAAACTGTTGACAATACGTAAATACGTTCACTACTAAGAAAATTAGGCAAAGTTGCTTTTATAATGATTTAAATAACAAAAAACATTCAATATTACGAGATAACTAGCTCGCTCAGTCGAAAATTTTTATTCAGATTGTACCAACTTTTTATACTTTTTATATGAAGATTGTAATTCGCAAGTTCTTTCAAGCTCTTGGCGAAACTTTCTTGTAAATTGGTCGACCTACAGTTTTAGAAAGTTCACATATGGCAGTGATTTTCTGTCAGGAATTGTTTCCACAGTTTTGTAAAACACGTAAAACCCATAAGTTAGCAGCGCAAGAGTAATATTACGATGCGATGGTTTTGGTATTGCGTATTAGGGTGAGGTGCTGTAAGTCGTAAATATTTTTGTGTGATGTGTGTCCGGTTATGGAAAATCCCAAGTGAACGTAATTAAATTTTATTTTGTCCTCGAAAAATTTGTTTAGCAAGTCAAAATATCACAGTTCAATAGAAATTCAATAAAATGCTAACCGAAAACAGTCAATTCTACTTTATTAATAATAAAACTTAAGTCTATTAGTATTTTATCCTTAGTTTATTATTCCTGAAAGAAGAAGAAGACAGTATTTTAATTTATTGGAATCTAACTTCCATACATTAATATTCAAATAAGACAGGAATAAACTTCTGTCTGTGCTGCAATAGCAGCAGAATTATACTTCTGCTACGGGCTGTGCTGCAGGTGTTTTATTTTTATTTATTATTTATTATTTATTTTTTATTTCTACTTTTGTGATAAGCAGACGCTCAGAAACTCAAAAAGGACATAAATGCGTTTTTTACCAGTGTTCGCTATTTTGTTTTAGACTTAAGTGTTTCGTGGCATTACGAAAACTTACACTACTGCCTAGATAGATAAACTAACTTCATCTTAACTTCAGGTGATCAAAGAGCTTTTCGTGCCTTTTGGCTATTTATATACGTACATGTATGTAAATCCTTTTGTTAGTAGTAGCAGATGTAGTTCTCGTATGAAACATCTGGTGTTCAGCTATTATGTATATTTCTACTTGGAATATTAAGGCATATCTTTCCAGGCTTTAATAAATGTTATCTGTGAGTTTTGCATGATCTGTTCCTATTTTTGCCCGCATTCTAAATTTGAGCAATTTACTGCCACCTTTATTTTGATATGTTTTAAATTATTTGTTCTATTTGTGCATCTTTTTTGTTTTTGTTTCTGAAAACAAGACTTACAAGTCCTGATCACTGTGTATAACTGCCATTATTTTCGCCCCGTTTTCAATAGTTTTGCTAAAGGCTGGCGAGTTCAATAGTGTTTCTAAAGCGGTGGTTTACACATTCCATTTTGTAGAGCTTTCTTAATTTCTTTGTCAGTTGTCTCTTGAATGAAATTGTTCCACCATGATACTATAGCATTGGTAATAATATGTAGGTCCACATCTGATTTTATGTATATAATTTCGTAGTACCATTGTAGCTTTCAGGACTATGTTTGTTCCAGTTGAGTTTATCGACCAAGGTTATCCCGAGATAATTAGCATCCATGGAAAATAGCTAATAATTATCCACATTTTCTTCGTCTTAGTGAAAGGTATTATTGATGTTTTGTACAAGGAAAGACCAACACACAATGACGACGGTGCGACAAGTCATCAACAAAAAGTTTGGGAAATGTAAGGCAATACTTTTAGATCTCTACCTTTTAAAATAACTCTAAGGTCGACATCGTAACCGAACTAAGTAACTCTTTCTTAATCAGTGAAAGTATTCAGTTTTCGTAGGAAACCATTGCCACCTCCAATTTTTAAAATTTGTTTATTATAAAAAAAAAAATAGTTTACTGTTTATATTAGTTTATTGTAAGTTTTAAAGCTTTGACATTCCTTCCCATAAATTACTTTCGTTCGATACCTCATCATTAATGATTTTTTTCTTATTTATTAATACATTAAATGAGAACGAGTAGAAAATTGAATTTAACCCTCCACCAAAAAGCCTTCACAATTTCAGCATCCTGAGCAAGAAATCGGCTAATGAGAGATTCAGGAAATTAACGGATATTTGGCGTGTCAACAAGAACTTGGAAGGTTCTAGGGGAATTTCTTGCTTCAACATATCCTTGTCTGCCTAAGGTTAAGCCAAAATATCCTTTCGTTTTGCTCCTTAATTCGGTATGTAACCTCTGCAGTTTACACAACAGCAACAGCCCTTTAGCTCGCACTTTCTGTTTATACTCATAGAAACGTACATATTTGCTCAGACTATTTGTTCATGTTCTGATGATACGGCAGTTTCACGAATATAAAGGATTCAGTTAGCACCAGGAAGAAGTAAATATATATTATGTACATAAATATAATTATATAGTTAGGCGATACAAATGCTTTACACGAATATAGAATCGTACATTAAGCTGGATGACAAGATTTTGCTACGTAAAAAACATAATAAATCATAGAAGTTCACTTCAGAATGGGTAAGTTTTTTGTTAGGTATGTGTTTGTAGGGTTCGAACCTTTAATCACTTAAACAGATTAAACATGAGAACTTGAAAGGGGATGACTAGCAGTTTTATGGTCATGTTGTCATTAAATTGTACATCATGTATATTAATTCGTATTATTTTTTATAAATTATACAATATCAAGCGTATTAATCTTAGGTGGGCCAGTAAATAATATTTTCTCACCAGCCAATTAGATGGAATTACAATATTTTTGTTCAATTTCAATTGGCGTTTAATTACTACAAGATCTGTGTTTTAAAATTCAAAGATTATACGAAAATCATTAGGAAAATAGCAAAAAGGACTATATTCATAACTGAAAAAATACTCTAATCAAATATGTGTAATTCTGGTATATCTCATACTAGATCCTTATGGATACTACAATTGTACAAATCAGGATGGATACATCTAGCTTCTTTACAACAGCGCCCAAACAGATTATTAATAAAATTATGTGTGTATATTAGGGTGGTCCATCTTTTACGAATTCAAAAATTTTGCTCTCCCACCCTTGGAAATGATTCTAGTTGATGAAAAAATAATCCCGGTAAAAAATGAGTGAGAAAAAATTAGAGGAAGGCGTGCCGTCGGATACCTCCTTTTTACAATATATTGGAATAAATGGAATTCTTACCATACCTTCAGTTTTATATAGGTTGTTATTTTATAAATGAAAAACAATGCAGCTTTATTGTTTCACGTCATTTCAATGTACTATATTAAATCTACAAATAAAGTAAAATTAAAATTAAAATAAATTACTACATTATTAAAAATTTTGCAAAATGGTTTCCTTGTTAACATTTGGAAAACGTGATTTATAATCTTTTACAGCTTGCAGCAAAAATTGTTTTCGATGTTCATTTTTTGTTAAAATTGGATCATATTCACTGATAATCTTGATCATTTACAACCTTAAGTTTCTTGATAATATTCAAACACTGTTTGTAAGAAGAATTTTCCCTCCAAACTACTGGATTAGTCTGTAAAAAGTCTAAACGCAAGCTTAATTTACTTTGATCGCATATAAAGTCCTCTATTTCCTTGTTTTGAGTGTCATTAACATCATTTATCCGCAACCGTTTGATGCCTTCTTCATTTGGCTTTATTTTCTTCAAAGCTTTAACCATAGCACGCTTTGTGACAACCGAAATTTAGCCATCGAAAAAATAAAAACCGACATTGACGGAATTTAAATACCATAAATAGTTTACTATTTTATTGCTTGCGGCTCGAGATATCTCTTTGTCAATATTTTCATATTTATTTAGTTCTTTACAAAACTTTAAATCGAGAAATGGTGCTTTATTCGCATATGGCGATTTAAACCATACTTTTATATACAATTTTACAATGAAAAGGCATATATCTCCAATAACTGTCTTTTCTTTTTCCGATAATTTAAATTGATCTTGAAAAAAAAAAGCATTTTTAGACAGTAAATTGCCTTAGCCATCTAACGTGCATCATGATATACACCTGGACAATAAAAATTTATGTTAGTGGGTTGTTCTTCGATGAAAAGTTTAGAAAGCAATAAAAACTCCTTATAGTCGTCACGGGGTCGAGGCATTGTTAAACATAAATCTATGAAATTCGCAATCTCAACTTTAACCGACTCTAGAATGTGTTTTTGTTATTTTGGTCTATTTTGGGCTAAAATTCTTTAAAATGCTTAAATAAAGGTACGTTTGGACCAGATGAAGAATACGTTTTTATATTAAACGCACACTTTTCAAAACAACTTCAAATATATGGTGCCTACATGGAAAGTATAAAGTATCTCTTTTTTAACATTTGTTACAAAATTCTGGCCGCCCCATTTAAATAACCCATATTGGATGCTGTAGTATTACAACAGAACGCTATTAATTTATTTTCCAAATTCCACTCAACAAGCGCGTCGTACATTGCAGCGACCTGTTCTTTTCCTGTTGAATTTGGCAAAGCCAGTTAAAGAAGGTAAAAGTTTTCTATCCCAATGGACTACTGGTGCCAAAAGCTTATAATTTTCGGTTACAGTTTTTAACACTGACGATCTCTCTTCTCGATTCTTTTTACTGTATCGCCGTAATGTGGACAAAAATGCAGTGTCAAATCCTAATGCTTCTCCTACAGCTGCCAAAATATGGACTCCATATCTGTCACTAATTTTGCAGGCATCAAATGCAGCTACTAGTTTTGGAGTGATGATGTTCTTTGGTCCATAGAACATTTGTTTTTTGCATTGTGATGGACCAGGCTCTTCTTGCAAGACCTCTTCTTGAAATTCAACAGTCTGATTTTCGTTGCAATTGGACTCGTCATTACTAATTGATGACGAATATATAAATGTCTGCATTAATCTGGATTATTCTTGAATACTTCGCTTTAGTCGCTCGGATTCTTTTGAGAAGCATGGCGATAATCGATCCCATGGATATAGCTAAGTCGCCCTTTTTTTCTTTGGTTAAGTAAAAAATGTTTGTCTTCATTTCTTTTCAACAACTCCAAAGCGTTTGCATGTGCTATATCAAACAAATCGTCAAGTCTTTCAATGAATTTTTTTCTTTTTCGTTCGAACAAGGCCTTCTAGCTGAATTTTGTAGTAGCCTCCACTCTACATACAGCTTCTCTAGCTTGTCGATACAATGGTCGTCTCTACGTGTCGGATTGCGACACTTATCTAAAAAAATAGACAGTTTCTTAATAGTTAATGTAGCAATTTCACGTAAACTAAGCTTCACTTCACGCATGTTATAAAATAGCACTAGAAATGTTTGCCTAATGGACGACAATTTATTGCCAATAATTTGTGGAGCATAGCATCCAAATAAATAAACAGAATAGTCGTTTCGCAAACATTTTTTAACAGACATCGCCGGATAACTTTTTTTACAAAACCCAATGTTACCAAAGTATAGTATACTTGCAACTGAAATAAAATTATTTGTTATCCGGCCAAGTTAATGGAGGGAGGGTATTACGTCGAGTGACAAATAGGACACCGAGTAAGGCATACAGTCCCACCATCCTTCTGGTAAGTATAGAAAAATATTAAGTGTTTAATTTAAAAACACCAATACAGTAGTAAAAACCGAAATTTTTGTATCGCAACCGCACGAAAGAGTTGCCCGATTTGTCTCATTTTCGAACTTAATTTAACTTTTTTTTAAAGACCGCGTACAAAATTTCAGCTTTCTAAGTGAATTCGTTCTCGAGTTATGGTGCAGACGGACATGCAAAAATCAAAATAGCTTTTAATATTATGCGTGGATGTCCAATCTATTTTGCTCTGCCATCATTATTTCTGTGCGTTAGAAACGTGACGACAAACTTAGTATACCTTATAGATTTCATTGAGGGTATAAATATTAATTAAAGACCTTGTCATAAAATGTAGTGTTTCAGTTTGAGAGCTGAAATGAAGAAAACATCAAGGTAGGTACATAACATGATCAAAAATAGGCATTAAGGTGTCAATATTCTCAAGGCAACAAAATATGATACGCTTATTGAAAAAGTGGATGTCGAAATCGATATTTCACCAGATTATAAATGCGGGTTACTTTCAATGCTCAATAGTTGCATCATCAATTCCAGAACACCATATAAATCAGTTTCATCTGATAATTAGTTTTCATCCACTTTGGAAAATATGGATACATTAATTTTCATAGAAAATTCCATTTAAGCAAGTCTTATTTCCCTTATACGTACATTATGCAAACTACAAAGTATGGCTAACAAGCTTATGTAAAAGAAAATATCCGGTGCAAAGTAGGGGAAGTGAGTGCAAAACTTATGTTGCACTTCTGCTATAAAAATTGTCCCATCGAACATTTTCAGTGTTGTACTGCTGGAAAAAGTGCAATACTGGTGTTGCACCAAAGTCCCATCGAAATCGACATAAGTCGTAATGTTAATCCGGTAAGATTACTTGTCAATTTCATGGAAAAAAAGTTGACAAAACAAACAGAATTAACAGAAAGACCGATGATGATTTTCGACTTCCACCCTTCAAATTTGTAAGTATATGGTTCAAGCCGCTTCTTGAACATTTTGAATTTAAGACTTTAGCCAGAACCTGTTTATATTCCAATAAAACAAAAGCCACCAACAACCTACTCTATTTAGGGAATGCTTTCAATGATGATAGCTTAGGACTGAAAACCATTAAGGCAACGATTGAAGTAATCCTGAAATTATCATTTTTATGAGATTTTCAAATAAAAAATCTCGTGCCGTGAAACATCCATGTCCTTCAGGATAAATTTTTTAAAACTGCACATCTGCGAATGGATCCCATCGCTATTGACTATAGATGAGATAAGTTATTCTACTTCTGGTGAATGAGGGTAAAAGATGTCATTTTCGTGCCCTGCAACTCATATGACTTTTCGCATATTTTACGAGAGCTTCTTGGTACCATATGTTTCCCCGCGAAAATCAATTTTAGACCTTTTCCTCATTCAGAACCACTGAGCGTGTATCTGCAACGATATCCTTTCAGCGAGATTTTCATTTTGAGGCATTTTCAGTGCGGTTCGAAATGGGTCACGTAGCACTTTTATCGGCTGATTTCATTCCTGAATTTTTTTGTTTAAAACAGTGGAAAAAAAACTTATTGCTGCATTCGTTTTTATCTTCCCTAAGTATCCCCACAAGGGTGTTATCTTATGTATATGTGTATGTCTGTACCCACTGTAGATATTACTGCAGATGGATTACGTCCATCCCCATATATTTATATGAAAACTGAAAATATGGCCAAGCATTTTGTGATTTTGAAGTGGTGAATTTTAAATAAATTATTAAAATTATTTTAGAAATTGAAAGCCACCAAATCAAAGAAAGTAAGAAGTCCTGTCCTTTGTGAAGATATGATGATCTTTTGTTTTCGATCGAAAAGTGGTACCGACAACCGCAGCGACTATGGACCGATTTTATTCCTAACTTTATACTTAAAAAAGTTTTATTTAAAAAGCCCTATCGCATGATGAAGTAAGGAAGTATTACTAAGATATTAGAATAGTCCGTGTACCAGACGTGGCAATTTAAAATATATCGCTTTGCACTGTTTACTTAGTATGGACAATATTCTGTAAGAAGTATCTCTGTCCTCCCTGTATAAGAATTGTATCCTAGCATCTGATTTGAAACGGCGATGCGCAGATTTCAACTTTTCAATTTACATTTCTGTCACTAAACTTTTTATGGAGCCTAAATTTCAGAAAATTGCTAGACTTCATCAACAGTCTTAAATTTAAATGAGAATAAATTGAATATGGTCACTAATTGCAGATCTTTTATTTTACAATTTCGAGGCCAATATCTAAACATCGAATCCAATGAAATTGTTTTGAGGAAGTCTATAATTGTGTGAAAAATCATCCACTTCTGCTCAGTTTTTTTTTTTTTTTTTTTTTTTTTAGAATTGCTTTTTAGGAACTGGTCTAGAATTTCACAGAAATCTACCTCAAATATTCTACACTTTCGATTTATTTCATAGTTGCATCTGAAACCCAATATGTATTTAATTGCAATCTACCGATCTATCGATTCTCTATCATCTACAGTAGACGTCAAAAGGTTGCATAGTAAGCTAGCTTTTGAATTTGGCAAAAATGGGACATCTATCATCCTTCCGCTAGTCATATCAAGTAGGAATTGCTCAGAATGCTCACCGCAAATTGAGCACCGAGTCGTAGTTCTGATATCAGAGCCTTTTGCTTTGCATGCAGATTCAAGGGCTGTGTCTTTCGACCTCAATACCAAAGCTTCAAATACATATAACCATAACCTGCAAGTGGAGTGTTTGGCACCCTTGAATCAAAAGCATTAAGCGCATTAGCCCTATGTCTTTCCAAACCCAAACTTACTTCCCCTGCCACCAAAATTTAAAATTTATTTATTTAGTATCGTCGGCTCCATGTGCAATCCTATGCTCTTCTACACTGTGATGAAAATCAAACTTATTATTCACAAGCATCAACTAACATGCTCCAGAGTAGAAAAGTGCAAAGATGTTCTAGATTATCACAAACATGCAACCTTTTATAAGTATTTATCTTTTACTTTTTAAAAACTACTCAGTTATGCTTTTAAAAGAAATTGGAGTTAACTTTTTTTACAACCGTGAGAGCTAGTCTCGAACGTGGGAGGGGGTGCCGATTTGTAAACGACAACTCAGTTTTTCAAATTCAAATATAAAATTTTTATTCAAAATGAATGCTTAAAACTATATCACAAATTCATTCAAAATTCAGAACTAAAAACTAACCTACAAACTACTAAAAATTCAATATAAAATTCAATAAAAAAAAAATAAACAAATAAAAATTCAAAATAAAAATCAATGATCTCCCGCTCAGGCGCTGCCAATTTTCTCCTCGTTCTGAAAAAGGGAGAGAAGACTAGAATTATTATCTGTCATAAAAACACAGAAAAAGGGAAAATTTTAATGCTGCTAGTGCGTGAGGGCACAAGGAAGTCAATTGCTATAATTGATAACTTAGTCAGATTAGTCTCTGACAGTATTTTGAGCGTGCGCAGGAGTGTAGCAATATGCTACTACAAAGAAGAAGAAGAGCGGATTAATCTCTGCAGCAGAATTATTCTTCTGTAAATATGAGCAGGAGATGTAGCAGATTATTCTCTGCAGCAGAATTTTTCTTCTGCTTAGACGTGGGCAGGAGTATTGCAGATTAATCTCTGCGCAGAATTAATCTTCTGCTTAGGTGTAGGAAGGAGTGTCGCAGATTAATCTCTGCGCAGAATTAAACTTCTGCTTAGGTGTGGGATGCAATTTAGCAGATTAATCTCAGCGCAGAATTAAACTTCTGCTTAGGTGTGGGATGGATTTTTGGAAATGATAGGAGTTTCAGATTATTCTCTGAAATATAGAATTAATCTTCTCTAATGAGGTTGGGAATATTCTTGTATTTAGATTAGTCTCTAAACCAGATGAGCTCTGGACCAAGAATGATTTTCTGCTGCGGCTCGTCGGCTTTATATAGCCGCCGCATCCAGTTATGAGCTGTCGCCTCTCGGTGTTGCCCTAGCAACGATTGATGCGATGTCTGAACGTACCTCATACAGCTGATTGACGTAATGTCAATTGCTGTCATCAATAAATGTAGGAGGAATGAATGTTTAAGGTAAGTTGATGAAATTTTTTATAAAATTTGTTAAAAATAATAATAATTTGATATGTTTTAGGTGTTTTATCTCTTCGTTGGAATCTTTGGACGTCGCTAGGTCAAAGGAAGGAAATTCCCAACAGTCAGATAAATGCTTTTTGTTGATGTCATTTAGAATTTGGTTCTTTGTGGTTCCTTTGTTATTTCTTTTTAGGAATGTGTTTACATCGGGGGAATCACAACACGTCGGTGGACTGAACAACAACCTGAGACCAAATCTTAGTTTATAAAGTAAAAAGGATAGGCTATAAGGAAGAAAACCTTAAGTATTTTCCTTCATGTAGTAGAACCGCATCGATGAGTTCGTTTAACTCATGGAAGTAGTAAACTACGGTATTTTTACAGGGTGCACATAATTTAGCAGTTAAGACTTTATTAAGTATATTGAAGAAATTTATTAGAAGAGTACTCATTATATTTTTTAATTTTTTAATTAATTTTATAATTTTTTTATACCTTTTAGAATTTTTAAAAAGTTTTCCTGTACCACATTTATTTTCTGAAAATATTTCATGGCGTTACCTTTGTATGGATGACATAATATAAATAACCCTAAATATTCAATTCAATTCTAAATATATAGACCGGGGCATTGGAAAATATAATTTTTTTTTAATTTTTATTTTATTTAAAAGCCAAAAATTTATTATTGAAAAAATTAAGCTTAACTGGAAAATGATATCCTACGACAATAACTCCGGTTATTTCTACAGCAGCAGATTATATAAAATGTCTTGCACAGATACTTCACTACTGTTTCTCGCTATTATTAAATAAAAGTAAATCATTTGTCATTTATTATTCATTTCTTCAATAAAAAAATCACTAAGAAAACACCTGACTATTTTCCGAAAATTATGATAAATTCAGAAATGTCAAACTGACACCAAATAAATAACTCAGACCTCTTGTCTACGTCCCCCCCCCACAAGGCCATAAAAAAACGCTTATCATACGAACATGTATAGCGTATCCTATTTGCTATATAATCTAAGGACCAAATCAACACAATGCAAAATTACACTGACATAAAAAAAAAGTTTCAAAACATACTTTTACTTTACGAAAAAATAAAAATCTAACGAAACGAGATATCGAGTAAAGTAAAATTGTACGTCGAATGGATAACGTACTTAGTTAAAATTTTGAATATCAGACTAACGCCGCAAGTGTCACATCTTATCCTTTTTCACCGAAATTCCTGTTGATTGGTAACTATTCAATTCTACTTTTGATCTGTCTTAAGAAGCATGCACAAGAATCAGATAGTCCGGCACTCTGCATGAAGCCCTTACTTACCAGTGCTTGTGTTTGCTAAATTAATCCCATACCACCAACTGCCTCTTACACCTAACAAAGGGTGGCCGGTCTGGTGACCCTATTAAAAGTACTATCAAATTACAGTTGCGTGACCCGGTTTATCTTTTCCGATCATACCATCCCGTCTGGGTACCATGAAAACTTCAGGGGAAACGTTAAAATTAGATTTAAAGGATAGAAAGATTGAAATCGGCCATATAATTTTACTAACATAAGCCATCTTGGCAGTAGTCATGGCTATTATGAGATGATAATAGCAGTTCACCACTCAACTCTAGCCCTTCTTACAGTTTGAGATGACTGAAGGATTAATTGGAGTTAAAGTTGGCATGAATTTACTGATTAGTGCACTCAAGTAACTCCAGATTTTACACTTCTTTATTAATTTCGATAATCTTAAGACTTACAGCCTCGGTATAGAGCAGTGATTGTAATTTATATGTCGTAGCATGCGTCTTACATCGATGACCTTTTCTGCAGCTACTATTAAAAGTTGGTTCACTTCAACGAATCAAAAAAAATCAGTTACCGAAATGTACTCCAACAATTACTCACCTCGGTGGTTTCGGTCGAACTTTCTCGGACCACATTATGGGCATTGATATTACAACTGCCTAAGATATAAAGCCAGTTCGTTCTTACAATCTCAATCGCATATTGTCTTTCTTCGCAACCGCACATATTCCTGACGATTTTGAGCGTATACCTATACAGTAAAAAATAATTCCGTAAAGTGAGTGGCATCAATTTGTGCCACAAAGGTTAGGTACTTGTCGATAAGATTTTGGAAAGCTCTACCTTGGAAAACGTAGATTAGGTTTTTATCCTTAAAATGTAGGTAGGTTTTTCTGACTGATATATAGGGAACTTTTATTTTTTCCCCTAAAATTTAGGGAATATTGAAATTCTTTTATCTCTAAAATATAGGGACTATTCCCTGAAATAGGGAATAGGTAATAGCACCACATAGGTGATAGAACACCACCCCCTCTAAAAAACATTATAATGACAGAATGCATCGCAGCCACAACGCACAAATGCGTTGATTGTCAAAATCATAGCCAGCAACATAGTAAACACAATGGCCCTTGGTGACTGCGTCAAGATGAAATTTCAATGAATTTTGTTAACTGTATGCGTGACATTTTCCTGCGTGGTGGCTACTTTCGTTCTGTTCCAGGGTCTATGGCCCATACTACTAAGAAGTGGGGAAGTTTTTTTAGTGCGCTAGGTACGTCCAAAAAACAATATATGACTTGTTTTTAAAAACAATGTGTGAATTATATAAACGAAAACATATTTCCATAAAAATGTTTCATAATTCCTAATTTATTATATTTTCTCCTCCTTATATCTAATTGAAGCTGTAGTACTCGAAAACAAATCATCCTGACGGCTTTGTGAAGCAGCCTCCTGATTAATTTCCTCTGTTAATATAGGAGCGAAGTTTCCATAAGCTGTACACGGTCGACTTAACGGCATCGATGAAAAACTAGTTGATGCTGTAGACGAGATATATGAAAAGTTTTCAGGCGAAACTTCATCCAAGATTTGTCCCGCGAGAGTCAGAATTTCAACCTTAAACCTTCTTTTCTGACTGTCTGACATTTTCTTAAGGTCTGGCAGTAGACTTAACAAGAAATGCTTGTCGGCATCATCACAAACATTAGGTAGTTTGTGTGCTACTTCCTTCTTTTTTTTCAAAATATTCGAAAGCTGATTGGTTTACATCATCTAAAGTTATTTGACTTTGCAATTTTTTTTTTTTTCGTTTCAATTTATTCCCATCATGTGGAGTTGTTCTTTTTTCAATAACTCGAGAACTTTGTTTTGAATATTTTGTTTTTGGCATATCTTCATTTGCAGTTTCTTCTTGCGACACATTTTGATCAATGTCCTCATTAAATAACTGTTCCTCAGTAATATCATTCCTCTGGCAGATTTGACCCGTTCCATAATTCTCATTTCCAATTTCTAAATCTTGGATGTTTTGTCCTTCTTCATTAAATCTAGCAGGTGCTGGTTTGTTCGATGGAACGTCAACATTTCCTTTTGCTTGACGTGACTTAGTGAATTGCTCAATGAAAGACATATGCTCCGCCAAATACTCCCGCCGTTTAACTGATGTTGATGCAGATCCAGATGGTACATATTTCTTTAAGTGTTTGGTGTAGCTTCCACGCAGATTCTTTCACCTACTTTTGCATTCTGTGATAGTAGCTGAAATGTAAATTTTTATAATTTTTTTAGGTATTTTGCAACAGGCTGCAATCTTAAGGCACTATCATGTTACTTTTTGCGAGGTCATACTACAGTAAGGAAAATAATTGAAGAAACTTCAGAGATCATTTGGAAAATTCTACAACCAGAGTATCTCCCTACGCCCACCAGAGAAATATGGTTAAGATCGGCCAAAAGATACTGGGAGCTCTGGAATTTACCCAACTGTGTTGGAAGTTTGGATGGTAAACATATCAGAATCCGGCGTCCACCAAAATCAGGCTCTCAGTTTATTAATTATAAAGGGTACTTTTCCATTGTTTTGTTGGCTGTGTCAGATGCAGATGGGCGTTTCCTGACGATTGATGTTGGCGAGTATGGCCGAAATAGTGACGGCAGAGCACTAAAAGAAAGTGCTTTTGGGAAACGATTACTGGCTAAGAATTTAGACTTACCAGACCCAGCTCCATTACCAGGGCTAGAAACGAATTTTCCATTTTATTTCGCCGCTGACGAGGCGTTCCCATTAACGTGTAATATCATGAAGCCCTACGCTAAAAGAGGTCTTACTAACAGAAGAAGGGTGTTCAATGGAAGGCTGTCAAGAGGACGCAAATCAATTGAATGCTCTTTTGGAATGTTATCATCTAAGTTTAGGATTCTTGATATACCAATTGCACTTAAGGTTTCCAAAATAGATGTTATCATTCAAGCGATATGCGTATTGCACAACTTTCTTAGAAATGAAGAAGGAGAATTTTCATTTCCGACAGGACAAAGAGGAGAAGTTGAAGACACGGAAATTCAAAACATCGATATTCAACAGAATCCAAGTTTTTCAAATCAAAGAAGAGCAACCAATCCGGCTATTTGGACAAGACAACAACTTTGCGATTTTTTCTTCACCGCTGAGGGGTTACTTAAGGGTCAAAATAGGTTCTGTGTTTGAAATATTATAAGCTATTATAAAAATCAGTATTATAAAATATATTTCAATAAAGAGTGTTGAGTGTTTTTTACTTACTTCCTTCTCCAATTTCTTTTGCAATTTCTGCCCAGGTTCGCTCTTGAACTTGACTCATATGATAATCCTCTCGGGTATTATCATATAAACAGGGATGGTCTTCAACAAGTCCTACAAAATGTATGTTAAACTCTTGGTCATCCCGCATTTTCAACACAATAACAATAAACACTTTCGTACACTTGGCTTTCAAGTAATAACTAAGGAGAAGTGGCATCCACTGCCACTTACTACTCGAAAATTAAACTTGTCGGAGACTAGTGGCAATCAAGTGGTGCCACGCCACTTGTCAAATGCCACGCCATCGCCACTCTATTTCAATGTGCGCTATTCTATTTGTTTTTACGGGACTAAATTTTTCCACTTACCATTTAATCGCCACGCCACTGCCACATTGCTCACACACCACTCCAGTGGGCGCCCGGCCTAAGAGAGCTTAACATTTCGGGAATTTTACGTACTTTTGAGGTTTTCTGGTGCCAAATGCTTATGTTCCATTCATTTTGGGGAAAATAAACAGATTTTCCCTTTATATCAGAGAAAATCACATTAATTTAAGGAAAACCGTGTCTTAAATTTAGCAAATAGTCCTATTATTTTTTAGGGTGCACTATAAAAAATATTTCCCTAAATTCGGTGCCAAAAATTTGTACCACAAAGTTTAGGCATATTTCGCTATCTTGGAGGAAAAGTACACTTTGGGATTTGGAGCTAGGTAAGTTTAATCTATCTACAGGGAGTTTGAATTCAATAGATTTTAATGAATTTCCTATAGGGAGAAGGGAAATTGTTTACATGTAAGTTCGGTGATATTTAATAAATAAAATAAATGTACTATGAAATTAATGTAAATTTTTCGACAAATTTTGTGGAAATATCCCTAAAATTTAGAGAAATTTTTGAACAAATTATGGGTAAACAAGTGTTTGAAGTACCTTTGATAAAGGGGCATAAGTAGATGCGTATTGAGTAATTTTCTGCCGTATGTAGGAATTCTTTCCAAAGGAGTAAGGAAATGCACAGTATTTGATGAACTATTAAACAACTGTAAATAATACATTATTATAGATGTAAATAAACATAAAATATAGTGAATTGTAGACATAATGACTGATATTTTGCACAATTGGTGTCTAGAAATATGTCTTGAATATAGACACAAATACCGCCACTGGTAGTACTTTTCCGAAAATAATTCATTTTTTTTACTAAGGAAGAGGTGAAAGGAGAAAATGAGTGCACAAAACAAAAATCTTTAAATATATTTATTTCAAAGAAAAAACAAAATATAGACATAATGCTTTACAAATTGGCTTATACCTACTCAGTCAAAATAAACACTTCATTTGTTCAAGAAAAAGTCAGTCATATCAGCATAAATTATTTTATAATTATTAGTTATTTAGGCTAACTCAAATAGCAGCATAAATTAGTATGTTAATTTTGCTACGAACTGTACTAACTTTGTATTTCATCTCGTATATTGGTAGAACTTTATATTGTATAGCGTATATTGGCAGGCCCGATTAGATATGTAATACACATATTTCAATAAAAGTCTCGCTTCTCTCGTTTCGCATCAAAGTCGTCACATTGTTTTTTTGCATCCGATCTCTCATCAAGATTTTTCAACAAACATCCTTACCCTATATAATCCAAGAACTCTTGGATTATCATCATTATTATTTTCGAAACAAAAATTAGCTTGTTATGAAACATAACATACGATTATACTAGTGCAGAAATTGTTCTTACTCTTTACCTTAAGGTTGCACCACTATTGAATTCTTAAAAATTTTAAAATTATTAATTCGCGCACGTCTTAATCACACAAAAGTCAGAATAAGACTCATCAGGTTATAACAAGATAATGTGTGCCTTATATTTGGGATATTTCGTTTTTCCATAACATTATGGAATTTCCAAATTTACCAAATTAGATTATATTCCTTTTCGATTTAGTTTTAAAATTTCAGAACTTATCGGTCACAAAATTATAAAAGATATGAAAAATAACACAGCTTAGCTAAAAGTACATACTTTTCATCTAAAAATTATTTTTATAAAGGGTCCTATATACCATAAAAGAAATTTACCTAGAATATGATTTTCTATGTACTATTTGATTAACTTTATGTAGCCGAAACGTATATTGCCAATTTTTAAGAAAACACCAGACTTATTTTACGGAAATTCTTTGCACTGAATATAGGGAACCGTACATTATTTTTTGCAGTGTGTACATATTACAGTGATCATAGATCGATGTTCACTGACCCTAAAAAGCTGTGCAAACACGAATTATGTTTCGGGTTGGTATCTATGTGCTTAGAGTACATGCCAAGTTATGGTGATGCAAGTTGATAGAAGTGAGAAATAGGAAATATATATGGTTCCAAGTCACTGCGCCCTTCTGTCTGAACAAGGAAAGTTACCTAAATGAAAATGTTCCCATTTCAGAGGCTCTTCAGTGTCCAATATTCTTACTTGCTAAAGTTAAAAATTGTCGAACTCTCCATACTTTTGGGCTATTCGAATTTTATGTACATATTGTGCATGACGTACCAGCTCTTTGTGTGCAGTCCCGAATTGCGTATTTCTAGTCAGACAAGGCTTATTCTCGGAATTATGCCAGTATTATCAGAAATCTAAGCTCTAATCACACTAGCCTGTCCTAAGATTAACGAAATTTCTTCTGTAACTGTCAGGTTTGCTACCGTCGGCACTAGCTAGATGGCCCCCGTTTTTGAAACTGAGTCAGATAAACTCGTTACGTACCGATAATACGCTGAACAAAGGCACAGCAGTCGGTATTTTACTAGAAATCTACCTTTAAAAAGCGGTCACGTTTTTATCAATTCGCTCTCAGCAAAGCGCATATTTTAAACAAGTAACAAAATACCTACCTATAACTACCTATCGTAAAAGCATTCTACGGAAAGATAAGCAATGAATCTGTTCACTGTTTAATATGGGCAAAATTCAGTTCCATACTTTCTTACCTTGCTTACTTCAATTCTAGGGAATTCATTGGCATAACTTTTCCTTAATAATATATAATGTTCAACGCTGAAAATTCGAAAATTGCTCTGTAGAAATGGAGCACCTTAATAATGAATGATGCAAGCTCATTACATACACAGAAGCTTTTATGCGTTGATACGCTTTTACATTACCCGAGATATAAAATGGAATGATGGGCGAAGTTTACATAATCCCTTAATGGAGCTCCATTATTAATTAGGCATTTGCTAACTTTCAGGGCCATATTATACTCTCAGTTGTTTAAACACCACTGCCTCCAGCAAAAAAACTGCAACGAACATTTTGCTTAAATGAAGCTACAGCTTATCTCTTCCTTCGCTCATATCGTTTTTCAGCTTTAAAATTGCCGAAACCCACAATTTCCATGAAGAAAAAAAAACTTTTGTTCATGCTCTCCCGCACATTTTGATTATGCAAATCCTAGCTTACAAAAATAAACCTTCCACAGTTGAAAGTATTAAACAGAAAACAAAACTGGGATGGTTACAGGAAGCTACAAGAGGAAAAATATTTCTGGAAAAAGGCAGAAGGACTCTTCACTTTGTTTCCTACTTAGGTGTATGTTTTCCGAACTCATTTTGTGCCACGTCAGACTGTCAGGACATTTTGAAAAATGTGTCTCGTGGCGACAGCACAATTTCGAAATTAAAGCGCTATTTGCATAAGGAGCACAGAAATCAACGATAGCTGTCTCATGGGGCAACGCAGATGAATTACAGGATCCCAACTGAGATGTTAAGAGGTTCCGGGGTAATTTAATTTTAAATCACGTGAAATTTCTTCTTACATCTGTCGCTTGTGAAAGTGCTTAAGGATGAAGGAGAATTGCAAAAGTAAAACTGTGCTATATGTAGGTACACTATAGTTGTAAGTAAATCGCTTTTAAATATGATGCATTCAATGTGATTTATGAATTTCATACTTCACTTGCTTACGAAATATTATTTAATCAAAGAAATATTTTCTGATAATATTCCACTTTGGATGATAGTTTTTGATGAAAGCAAGGACATAATTTAAAAGTGCGTGGGACGGAGGTCGGGTTCCAATCATTTCATATTAGATTGAAAGCTATTACAAAGCACCATGTATCTCCGAAAACAAGTTGAGTTATAACCAATAAGTGAAGAGTACAGATGCTGGATGCAATTATATAGTATAGTTCAACAAATCGGAACTGAATTCTTATCGAAAATCTTAAGATTTGGATTTTATCTCTGAATTTATATTAAAAAAGTTTGTGCAAGCAAAAACGAAAAAACAGCTTTTAAAGAAAATAAAGTTTTTAACAGTATTAAATTACATAGGGAAAACAATAATAAACTCCCTTCAATATCAAAATTCTTACATAACAATTTTTAAACTCCTTCTACTCTTTCACACAACTTCGCCCAACAACTTCACTTACAGTTTCTCCAATTCCTTGTCGAAGGAGCACTCTAACAGTTTGTGGTTTTTATCTTTTCCTTTTGATACCCTAGATCCTTGGTAGGCAAACGGACAACCATCAACGAAACAAAAATTAATATTATCGCTACCTATGCAGATTTCTCTAAAACTAATGTCGTCTTCCATAATATTCAACTACTACATGATCCAACAAATACTTTATGAAAGTTACAAATTTCAATGAAAAGATCCCCGAAACTGGTGTTGACTTGTTTTCCGAAACCAGTGCTATTGGAACCGATTTTTAAATTTATGTCATTCATCAATGAAATTGTATCTATATCTACGATAGGGATGGAACCGAACACCTCTTTTAATCGCATAAATAAATTGATTTTTTATTGCATCATAGTTTTCTTTCAATGAATGACGGTTATATTCCTAACTCTAGTTCGGACAGATCAAAGCATGTCTGACATTTATGACTAGCTAATAAGAGTGACATTGCTTCACATAATTCGCATGCCAAAGTATAAAATAGGCTTCTTCGACTACCCAAATATACTCACTATCGCATCTACAAGTAACATTGGAGGTAGAATTTCCTCTCATCGAGGGCCAATCGACCTATTTTTGTCAAAATTTCGAAACTAGACTTAAGATTTTAACCTCAAAGGCCACTCTCATTTGAGGTAAATTAGGAAGGAAATATTACTTAATAATTCCTTTAGTTAGGCCTTCAAGGTAATCTTAAATTTGTAATTGAGTATTAGGAAAGAACATCTAACATATAGAATACGCATCTCATATATTGAAACGTTTTGTATGGCGGGTCGTTCCATTACGGCCCGCTCTCACAAATTGTATGAAAAATCTCTGCTTGTTAACGATCCTCCACTCATCGGTGGTGATAATACGACCCGCTTTCACAAATTTTATGCGAACTCTGCTTTGAATGACGGCCTGCCGTCAGTCACTAGTGGTGAGTGGCGGCTGGCGGATCATCATCGTCAAAGCACCAGCACAGCACCAGAGGCGGTAACTGTGCTCCGCATCATCCTCATGCGTTGCATTGTGTATGCCATGCCAGCCATAATATTTTATTTTGTTTGAAAGAATTTTCATTTACATTGCATTGAAGTAGAACATAGCGAGAATAGTAAGATGAGCGGATGGGATAAGAATTGGTGGGCGACAAGCTGTCTAGTCACAGTCAGTTGCATTGATTGTGTGACTGGGCAAAAATGTTTATAAATATAGGTAGCCTTTCACTGTTGTAATAAAGCTTGTTGGATCGCACACAGATTGTCCACAGTTCTATATTTTTCTTAAAAACAAGAATTTTCCGTGCAGTAAATACATTTACTTGTTTATCCCAAAGGGTTAAATTAAGGTCATTGATCTTTTAAAGTATCCTCGGCCACAAAAATCTGTGAAAAAGTTCATATGAAATATTTTCGAGTACATAAATTAATAGAAAAACCGGTTCGCCACTTCAACTAGGCAGCGGCAGCATAGTGAAACAAAACCAAAGTTAACCTAATGACAAGTTAGGAAGCTTGCGAGAGTTCCGAGTGTTTTACATTTAAAATGCACACGGCAAGAAAAGGAAGAAAGAAAGAAAAAAAATCAAAAAAAAAATCAAACTCTCTTTAAAACTTTTAAGAATAAAGATAAAAAATGTGAAAACGCAAGTTACATCCAACGAAACAGAATGGCAAATGTTTCATTTCGGGAAATAAATGAGAAGGGGCGGAGTTTTCACGTTTTACTCTCATAAAATGCTCTCGCGCTTTTGTGAAAACACGTTTTTGCTGAAAAATGGAGAGAATCGGCCAATGTTTTTTATAGCATGGCCAATGTTTGTTAGTGTAATTTCTATGCTAATTGAGAAGCACGCGCTTCTGTTTACATTCGTTTTGCTGAGAAGAGTTTAAGTGGGAGAAATTCTTGCTGGATTCTCTGATATTTTCGGGAAAAATGAGAATTTCATTTGAGAGGAATTTTACATCTCCTTTCAGCATCTGAGCCAAATCGAAATTTATCTTTTTCTTAAAAATGGGAGGTAGTGTGACCTGATGTACATTATTATGAATAGGTTGAAAGGATTTTGAGGGATTTAATAAGATTTTGTCGTTCGGGTAATCCTACGTTCTCTCGATTTTTGTTTTTAACTCGTTGTCTCAGTTGCACTACAATAGTGCATAGCCAAGTTCTTTTCCCCCATTCATGCAAAAGACAAAAGTATATGAAATTAGTTGTTTCATTCTAAAAAACACCAGAAATTTGCCTATTTTGCTCTACAGCTTCTTAACTTATCATTAGGTTAACTTTGACAAAACTGTGCATGGCTGCTGGCGTCGGCGTGTGTACAGGTACAGCTATGGGGTGGCGGAAAATAGAGAGAACAGAAATATTCTTTCAGTCCCAAATCTTTGCTTCTTCCCGTCTATAACATCCCTACCGCATCGCCAATTAACCATACAACTTGTGCATTTTTAGAGGCCAGATGAAGCTTCTTGTTAAGTTATATGCTCTTTGGTATTAGTCTTGTGTATAGAACTATATAGTGATTGTGGAACGCAATTTGACTTAGTACTTTGTTGTGTTGTAGAGGCGCTACTGCCTCGCCTCGCTCCAAATAAAATCAGCAATCTCTGGACTTGATGTAGCGAAACCTGTAATTTTTTCTTAGAAATCTACTGGAAATTTTTACCTTAGAATTGTTATGCCGACAGCGATTGCTTGGGCCACTAACAATTTTTATGAGCATAGACTCGTAGATGAGCAAATAGCATTCATTTCTTCTAAGAAATTTACAGAAAATATTTCGGGACAGTTTTTATTCAGTCTAGACTGTAGTTATTTTCAGATGCAATCATTGTATTACGTTGTCGGCCAATGCATAACAATTCTAAGCAAAAAATTTCCAGTTAATTTCAAAAAAAAAAAAAAACTGAGGCTTTCCCTACATCAGGTCCAGAAATCGCTGATTTTATTTGGAGCGAGGCATTGCTTGCTTACCCATTGGTTACGTCTGCTCTGCAGTAGTAGCACGTTTACAACACAAGAAGGTACTAAGTCAAATTGCGTTTCACAATCACTGTATAGTTCTATACACAAAGGTAATAATTTACCTCATATGAATGAGGAAAAATAAGGAAATAAAAAGGAACAATTTCCCAAAATCAGAAGCAATTTTTTTTACTTTTTACCTAAATTTTACTTAAATTTGAAGTCAAATTTAAGGAAATGTATGGACTTTGTAGATGCATCTATTCCCAAATTCAAGATAACGTGTATACTCCCTAAATAATTCTCTATTCGGCAGGTAATCTCAACTTAAACACAATTGGTAGCTGTCCTAATTTACGTCGAATAGACGTAAATTCGACCTAAAAATGAGTGGAAATGTTGCTTGGGTCATACCTTTGATTCATCTTGCTAAGAGATTTATCCAACCAACCCTTAGGGAGCATATTTCTTACGTTCCATTGTCCGATCGTGATCGTTATGTCAGTCCAGAATTGGGACGATATTTGCTGGTTCGCAGCAGTTAAGAGGTAAGAGGACCAGAGCGTTCGAGCTTCATCTCTATTTAAGAGGGCAGTGACAACTAAGAGGAGGCATACCAAGCCCTGAATGAAGTTAACAATAGTGGTGGTAATGGACACGTATCTAATCAATGTTTACCAGTTTACCCCTATTATAATAAGGGTATCCAGTAATATGTCACAGTAAGAGCAAGTGTTAACAAATTTTATGTTAGGTATGTAATTTGGTTTAAAAATTCCACGAACGTGGCAAAAGACAGGGGGATACTTTTCAAATTTTCTTAACGCCCAGAATATCTTTTTTTTAGAAAACACATTTACGATAAGAAATTTAAGACAGCCACTCTATATCCAAAATTCAGCCCTTTATCAGATTTTTGCAATCTGTCCAGTGCTGTCGTATGGAAAATTTCAATGGTAGTACAATTTGCTGCCAAAGCGGGGAACTTTCGGAAAAAACGAAGTACACGTAACGAAATTTAATGTATTCAAATTAATTAGAGTGGGATCCTGAAATCATATTAGTGTTTTTATTTTAAGATTTTCCCATGCATTTTTTTTGCACCAGTAAAAATTTCTTAAGTTTGGTTGACAGCTGTTGATTTAAAAGATTCATTAAGTGATTGCTTTGATTCAGGTATTCATACTTGCATGAAGTAAAAAGGTTCTGTCATGAAAAGCTATTCTTGAGAAAAGCATACTTGCATCTGAGACAACTTACATCTGGATGTGAAAACCTCACAAAAAAGGGGTCGTATTAAAACGAGCTAATGGCTCTCTAATAGAAAGCTCTATATATTCCTTCTCTCTCTTACTGTATTATGCCACATAAATTCTTCTCAATGATAACTTTCTTTGGTTGAATAAAAAGTTAAAGAGCTTTGAAAAAATGATCCGGGTTTATATGGAGATTTTCTTATCTAGGTGTATGTTATCTGCGCCTGCATAAAGCAAATTATACAGGGTATATACTAATAAAATACATAAATTTTATAATTACTTTAATTATTTAATTATTGAAAACTTTTGAAATTTCAAAATATTAGTAAGGATTTTAATGCATAATGCAAAATTGTATTGACAACTTCAGTCGCTTCAGCTTTTCTGCATTTCAAATCTTTTACAATATTTGAATCAGTAATTCATAGACATAATTTTGGTAGAGTAAAATGCATAAAATTAAAAGATATTCTGATTTTTACATGTCCGTTCGTCCGTCCTGTCCACCCGTCCATCCGTCCCCACGATAACTCAAGAGCGCGTGTACTTAGGGAGCTGAAATTTTGCCTATTGCCTTTAAAAAAACGTAAAATTAAGTTCGAAAATGAGACAGATCGGGTAACTCGTAGGGTTGCCATGCAAAAATTTCATTTTTCACAATGTATTTATTTGGACATTGCTTGAGAACGCGTCGACGTAGAAAGCTGAAATTTTGTACATAGTGTTTTCAGTAGTAAATATAATTTCAAAAATGGACTAAATTGGGCAACCCCTTCTTGGTGTTGCCGTATAAAAATTTAGCATTATATGGTTCTCATGTACTGAAAGCTTTTTCCGAATATGAAATCCAGAAAATTGGTTATAATAATTTTATCTTCCCGATGAACCGTTCTAGAAATATTTGCGAAAAACCACTTCAAAGATCAAACTGGCACAGATGGATTACTAGTATACGAAATAACATATATGAAATTATCTAGAGTATCGTAACAATTGGTCTTAGACCAATTCGAGCTTTTCTACTTGTTTACAACAACTTTAAAACATTTACAAAACGCCCTGTTATTAATAAGGCTTCGTGCACACAGAGCAAAATTTTTGAACAAGCTCAGTTTGTTTATTGTACATATTACCTTTAGTTGGCGACAAAACAGCTTCCATAGAATTTCTAAGAATGGGTTCTTGACATATCCACCCGTCGTGCTCTAAATCTATCGTTATACTAGAAATTATATTTTCTTTATTATTTATGTTTGATGAATTTCTAGGAATTGTTTTAGATTTCCTTTGATCTTCGGATACATTTGCGATATTCATATAGCTTGTAACACAACCACTACATTTAGAAACTTTAATACTGTGTCTGCAATATTGCCAAGAATTGACTTTAGTACTTTACCTATGGACATACATTTTGGATGCCTTGACACTTACTTCTCCATTATAGAAAGTGATTTTGATCACATTAAATTTTTCCCCTATCACAGAGATATGACCTTTAGGTTATTTTAAATATGTGGGAAAATTAAGAAAATATATGGCTTTTAGAAAAAAAAATTAAGGATATTAAATATATCTTTTATGCTTGAATATCTTCAAATGCATTCCCTTAATTTTTAAATTAATTCTCATAATGTTGTTAGTATATGGTTAAATTTTTAAATTGGGATCTCAATGGGTTTGGAGACGAGAATTTTTTTTTTTTTGTTTGAGGTCTGGTTTTTTTGGAAAATAATGTAATACAAATCTATTTTGTTATCCTTGATCCCATAAGAATTTTTCACCAAGGACATAGTTTTTTGCCTTCTCAAAAAAAAAAGTGATCTCGCCCTGAAAATCAACTTTACTGTCGAAATATTTCCTTATTTTTTCCACAAAAGAACAAAATCTTCATCGTCGTCCCAAAAAATTCCACAGAGATGATGTTAGCTGTAAGTTACTTGAATTTTTTTTTGAAAATTGGGAACTATTCTCAAGTTTTTTCCTTTGTGTCACAATTCACAAATTTTATATTGTTTTATTACAAAAAATCAACATTTTTTACAACACTTAAATTAAAGTAAACAAATAATATAGTTAAATTAAATCACTAAATACCGTCGCCGAATTATAAAGAAAAACCATTGGACTTAGCTTTTGTGAGAAGGAAAATGAAGAAAATAGGAAAGACAAACGAAAAGGCAAAGAGTGATTAAAAAAAAAACGTTTTCTGGACTAGAATAGAATCTTTGGAGTTCTTCAAGTAGAGAGCGTTGATTACAGCGTTTAACGTACAAATCATAATGACATGATTAGATAGGTGTAATAGGCTAAAACAAATCAGAGTAGTACTAAACCAACGTTAATAGATTATATTACTAAAATGTACTACGATTATATAGTTTTAAATGAAAGTGAATAAAACCTTTTAGGTTATTTGCTAACAATATACGTATACTATATAGGAGTTTTAAGTATTAAGAAATGAAAAGCGGAGTAGTTTTATAAAAGGAGTAGTACCAGAGTATGCTATTAGTTTTCGGAGTCCAAAAAATCCGATCAGAGTACAAACAACACCACTTATTCTGTTTTAAATTATTGCCCAAATATGGAGTTCCACAAATATCTTAATTAAATGAAATCACAACTCTGGTACTCCATATTCAGGATAGTTTAAGGACTGGTCGAAAAGACGCAAGAAGAGCTACACAAACTTTGAAATGACAGCTATTCTGCGACTATATGGCTGTCAAGCACCAACTGCAAGCCATTCTTAATAGCAATTTGCAACGAATTGATTACTATACTAGAATAGTCGAAGCTGAACCGAAGAGATTTGAGAACATTCAGATTAAGACAGGATCGACCGATTGGAGAAGAAAAGTTTTAACAAAAGCAAAAGCAACTGGAAAATCATGGTAAGAGCTGAATCCTGAATCCTTGAAACAGTAACCGACCTATAAAATTGTCTTATCTCTACTTTGGAAACTGAGAACTAAAGAATTTACGAGAAACACGATATCTTTGGGTTTTCATCAGCCAATCATCCCAATCCAATCCAAATTTGAAAATGAATTCGACATTTTTGCAATTATAAAACAATAAAAAAGGGAAAAAAAAATCAAAACCATCCGACTTTTAACTGAAATCGATTCCATTCTACAAAGCTCCTTACCAATTGCGGTGTGTTTTTGACATACAAATTACGGTCGCGTATTTAATACACCACACCACATGCAATGCAATCATGGCGGAACAATATACGTTTACCAAACAGCCAGGTTGGACTCATTTTCCCTAGAATGAAAGCCTCACCAGCTCACATTATTGTTTGCCAAGTAGTTGAATATGAGACAAACGCTGTCGGATTCGACTGGGAAAAGTGTACTCAGCCCTGTTTGCTTTGAAGTGGTTGCCATCCTGTTCAATGGTTGATGATGTGGTGGCTTTTCACGCTTGCTTACCGGTTTTGTTTGCATTTAATTTGTCACCTGGAAGCTAAATCAAATAAACAGACAGCCATATTATGTGCGAAATTGTAGATGTACATATGTATACAGCAGAATACAATAGACTCGTTCTCAGGTTTCCTCAGGTTCATCTTAAGAGCTTGCAGAGCAAATGATAGCAAACCGAAATTGAAATGTGCTTCTATGAAATGCCTGTGTAAATCTGACTTTGTTGCTTTTGCTCCAAGCTTGTGTATACATTTTGTTGGACGAAAGTTTCTTTTGTAGATGACACCCTCAAGGGATAATCTTTCACTTTCAATACCTTTGACAGAAATCAGTCGTAGAATTATCTTCTCCAAACTGAACTTTGTTATTTAATCAGAACAAAAAAAAAAAAACATAATTTTGGAACAATCCGAAAGTTCTTTTATTTAATGTTTGTACATTAATAATCTCCATGTGAACAACGACCCTCATATTTCGTCTGAACCATATTTCTGCTTCGAAATGAACCAACTAAGTAGCCCCGGATATTACCTTATTTGCCCCAAAAAGGATTCCAACTTGTTTATTATTTGTCACAATGCACAATACCCCTAGGAAAGCGAATGGGTGCACATAAATTCCTTTTTTGTAGCCTCACATGTCCAAATGAAGAAATACAAACATTCTCAGCAAGTTATCACAGAAGTCGTTGTGATATGAAGTCAGGTAATTTATCACATATGTCAACCGGACTGCCGATGTCATTATTTAGTGTCACAAAGGAAGATTTCATCAAATAAGTTCCGGATTAAGTCACCAGTGC
Source organism: Dioctria rufipes (assembly GCA_963924295.1). Lineage (NCBI taxonomy): Eukaryota > Metazoa > Arthropoda > Insecta > Diptera > Asilidae > Dioctria > Dioctria rufipes. Next base: position 294,849,237 of record OZ002741.1, read on the forward strand.
TGAATTTGTCCTGGCATCATGTTACATCACAGCTTCCATTGTTTTATTCGTCTCGGACCCATTACTCCTTACTACCTTAATCTCGATCTCTTGTACAGCACAATGTAAAAAGGATGTTGACAAATGACATTGCCGTTATACTGGTATTCAAGAGGTTCCTCCGATTTCTATCCATTCATGTGCCTTACATTACTATTTGGTTTTGAAAGCTCTTCTTTATTGATAAACGTCTGTATACAAGAAATATGAGTTCACCAGCAGATAAATCGTTCTTTCTAGTTCAACTCGAAAACAAGAAATCCTAACATTTTCTGATATCTAGTTATATACGTAAGTAGTCTTTAAAGATCTTTAAAAAAGCTACAAAACTGTTGAAGTGTTAGTGAATGATATAAGACGACATTATTCACCTGACATTTTATCGCAATCAAGTGCGGAATTTGACCCATCAATTTTTATTTCTAGAAAAGTTACTCTAAGCCTGCAGATTTCATTTCGTGAACAACATGAATTCCTTAATAAGTTATCAAGGCAAGATTTGTTAGCTGTGATTCTAACTATTTGCATACCATTTATTGTGAGTTACATCCTTAGTTATTTTAAAATCGGCTTGCGAAAGGTTGTTAGTGGTATTTTGACCATGGATCAGTTTACAAAATTATTAATTAAATGTTTCTTTCTATATTAAGTAGATATCGATCAAATTTGAAAGTCAATCGACTTCCTAATATTATTGCTGTGTAGTAATAATTGGCCGGTCACGAACGATTCGGCCATTTTGACCGGGTCAGTGTACTGACTCAAAAGACCTGAGTCACTATTTCAAAATCATATCGGTCAATTGGTCAGTTAGAGAGTTAGAGCAAACTGCTCTTCTTGACTTATTTGTTGAATATGGCTTCAACTGATCTTAAACTTTTTATGTACAGGGCTATGCACCCAGCAAGATCTTTAACTTATATTTTTTCAAGCCAATCCAATGCAAGTATTTATAGAAACATGATGGATAATCTTTATATTATTATATATTTTCTTGCTCTAGCTGCAACGATCGACTTTGGACTTTAAGTTCAGCCATGCACACATACATTCTTAAAGCCAACTAATTTGGATTTGTGGTGTTATAGATTTGTAATTTTCTTTACAAGGGTTTTTCTTAAGGAAAAGTTATTTCTATGACTAAAGAATGAAATAAATTAAAACAAATACAAAAATTTCTGCAGCACTGAAGACTGATTTAATCATTCAGAGAAAAAAAGCAATTTTTCATTTACTAAATGCAGTAGCGTAGCTAGGTGGACAAGGGCCCCGGAGCATAGAGAAAAAGTCAGACCCTACTGGGAGCCCCACCCGCTCTTTCCACGTAGCTTAAAGTTATATTAGCCCTCAAACTTGTAGATAAGGAGAAGAAAAGAATAAAGTGCACTTACCCCTAGTAGGATAAATCCATATACCGTCTTTACAATGTGTGTAATAAAAAACAAATATGGCAAAAAATAAACCGCGATACAGATGACAATATAAAATATTTATTATACAGATGAGACCAATAGACAGAAAAAGAAAGATTGTTAACAAAATTCTTAGTGAAATTCACAATCTCTTCTGCGCTTTGATTTCTGCATATTCGTCTAAAGCTTCACTCAAATCCAAGTTTGATGCCGCTCCACTTCTTTAAAAATAAGAACAACGCTCGAATTTCTTGACCACATATAACTCTTAATTTATTCCAAAAACCTGACCTAGCTTAACTAGACGTATTTGTTCCAAGCCGAACTTGATACCTATCAACAAGATACGACGCGACTACACACTGAACGGCACTCGCCAGACCAGTTGCTGGTCTTTTATGCCCCAATATTCGGAAGTAAGCTTTCTTTGCTAACAAAGCGGATGTAAAAAAACGACAACAACTTTGTCGTTTGTTCTACCGGTTGCAGCACCTGAGTCTCTTAGGAGTAAACAATCGCTTTACATAACAATTACCATGCGAGGTTAATTGTTATCGTAATCGTCGATTGCTCCATTAAGCGCTCATCGTAGCCAGCTGTTGAGCTAATCAGCGAAATAGCCGGGAGTTGCAGAACAGTACCATACGAGGTTACTGTTTAGCAATTGCTAATTATTTCTCTAAAAATGCGCCCTTGGCTTCATGAAGAATCTTCCCCATGTTCGGCCAAAGCACCGCCTTATTTTCGATCGCAATTAATGACAAATATTGGAGACGATCTTGCTCCATACTGTTTCTTAAATAATTTTTGTATAATCTTCAGAAGTAACAGGAATTGTGTGAAATAGTACACTTCCGTAAGATCACACTCAAGCACGCCAAATTTCGTTATAATTTTTTTACAAAATTGGCGATTGGATCACGTCTCCATCAATTCAGGAAAGACCAGGTGATACACATTAAGCATTGAAATGAGAAATTGGGTCCTATGCTATCGGAATATTTCATATGAAACTGATCACATTTTGTGAGTAAAGTCGTTTCATCCATGCTGAGCAATTTTTTTGGAATTAAAAACTCGAACGTTTAACAAACTACACTCATACACAGAGAAATAGCTATATGTGCATATCAATATTTTCAATTTCTTCCAACATCAAAATATAGCTCAGTTGGTAAGCGCGCTGGCTACTATCCCTGGGGTCGTGGGTTCAATTCCCACCTCGACTTGGTCCTGTGCTTTTTCTTCCACCTAGTTTCCTTCCATTTTCTGAATTATTCCTTAATCCTTCCTATTAAAAAATTCTTTAATTGTGTTTTCTAAGGATATATTCGATATAATTCTATATAGCTTTGTAATTGACATGTGTCTAAGTATATTTCTAAGGAAAAAAGTTAGCAGCTATTCATTAATGTATCTATAATAATTTCTATAATTAATGATTCCTCAAGTATCTATGATTATGTTAATAATGATATTTAATGATTCTATGATTGTTTCTAATGCTTGCCCAATGCCCATACATATATAGTTTGTATGTAAATATGTAATATTTCCTGTCTGTAAGATTGTTAAAATCGCTAGACTGAATAAATAAATAAATTCTATTTTAGTAGAATGGTGACAAAAAAGAAATCAAAAAATAAAAAAAAAAATTAATAATTTGCGTGTTCTCCATTGTTGATAATAACGTGACATAAGCTATGTGTCATCAAATTTATGAGCGTCTGCAAGACAGAGATATCAATCTTCCCCATTTTTCCTGGATAGCTCTTTTTAGATCCTGCAAAGTGTTAAATGGTCGTCCATTTTTATAAACCTGTTGAGAAAGTATGCTCCACAGATTTTCCATGGAGTTTAAATCTGGACTAAGAGTAGACCACTGCAATAACGGTATATTTCTAGACTCAAAGAAGCTCTTAATGTACCGTGCTGTAGGTATAGGTGCATTGTCTTGCTGGTAAGTCCAGGTTTCACCGTAAGCATCTTCAGCATAATTGATCAGCACATTGTCCAATAAGTCCAATTATAGCTGTGAGTCCATCTTGTGTGAAACAAAGCAAATTGGCATCTTTCCCCGATACCCGAATGCAGCCCATATAATAAGCGATCCTCCTTGAAATTTCCGTGAATAGCGTGATTGACGTGAATCCCTCAAATCTCGCCAGTGTTTTTGGCACTCATCAGGCCATCCAACAAAAATTTTTTTTTCATCACTAAAGATAATAGATTGCCACTCTTCGTTGAAAAATTTATACCTTTTGGCAAAATTTAACCGCGCTTTCTTATGCCGTGGTAAAAGTCTAGGTTTTGCCAACCGACTTTGGTACTTGAGGTTCTTATTTTCGTTTAAAATTTGCAGAACTCTTCTTTTCGTGATATTAAGAGATAATACCCGTTTGATTTCAGCAGGACTCATGTCTTTTCTTACAGCAAGACGCTTAATTGCTCAACTTTTGATCGACTTTCGGCTTAGCTCCTGGCCTTCTGGTTGTAGCATAAAGTTCAGAATGTTTTAGGATATTCCTGATAGTATTCCTATGCGTAGGTATTTTTACAGCTATTTTACCTGATTTCCTATAGGCTATGTCAATGTTGAACCTCGAGGCATTTTGGTCTAATTAAATGTGTTTGTGATTTATACATCAAATTATTTTATGAAAATAAAGTTTTACTTACCGTTCAATATATTTTATATGACAAATATATATAATAATTATTTTAATATGTAATATTTACTCGTAACATAAAATCAATAATATTATAATCAACGCCAAAGCTAGGCAGACTTTGTTCCCGTATTAGAATTGTCTATCGATTTAGTTATTAAGTATTTTACAGGGTGTTCCATTTACAGCAGTCCAAAGGAATAGCAGCAATTGGGGACATTATTAGCTACCCTCTGAATGCCACAGCTTATACAAAAGTTCGCAGTTTAGAAGTTGTTCCACATTTTATAATTTTTAATATATATTTCCTACTTCCGCTTACAAAAAACACCACTGTGCTAGAATTATTCACTACATTGCACTTAAATTTGATAAAAATATAGCTTAGTAATGTAGTTATATGATAAAGTAGCAAATTTTTATTTTTATGTAATGTAAACACCGTTAGGAACATGTTTTATGAATTGCAATCAGTTCGTGCGAAAATATTTTCATTTTTCAAAGGCGTTTAGTGAAAAAAAAATACACTCTCCCAGATGTGAACATGATCTTAAAACTTCGTTGATTTGAGCTAATTAACCGGTAAAAATATCTACTGTAAAAAAAGTAGGACAATTCCTTAAATTTAAGATATACTTTTTTCTAAAAATAAATGAAATTTTCTCTGTTATAAAGACAAAATCAGTTTAATTTTCCCAAATCAATGGAACGTTCAATGGTTGCAGGTATTTGGCACCAGCAAACCTATATAGTACGTACAATATGCAAAATTTTCAGATTTCTCGTGTAAAAGGAAGAAAATATTCAATAATTTAGGTATTAGTTTACATTTGGAAGTACCTACATGTAAGGGATAATCTATTCCACTTTTTCCAAGGTGGAGCTTTCCATAACCTTGTCAAAAAATATATAAGTGGCACAAATTATTGCCACTCATTTTATGGAAATCTTTTTTACTGTATATAATTGCAACAAATTTAAAATTGACGTCATTAATGAAAGCTTCGATAGAACTAAAAAATATGATCCAAAGGAATCCACAAGACCGTCGTAGGGTAAAGAAAGTTTGTCATTCCATTTGTATCTCATAGAAATAATGCTAGTAGAAGAAAATTGATTAGACACCCATGTATAAAATTAAAAGTTATATTGATTTTACATTTCCATCCGTCTGTCCCCTCGAGAGAACTGCAATTTTGCACACGGCCGTTTAAAAAAAAGTAAATTTAATTTCGAAAATGGAATCGGGTAACTCCTTCGTGGAGTTGCTATAAAAAAGTTTCGTTTTTTACTATATATTTGGTTACTGTCTGAGAACGCGTCAACGTAGGGAGTTGAAATTTGTTCACGGTGTTTTCGTAGAAATATATATTATGATGTAGTTACGCAAAAAAATACAAACCAATTAAAAACGCAAGAATTCACTTTCATCATTATTGCAATAATCGATTGGCCTGAAATCATTTCTCAATAAAGTTAATAACAATACATGTGACACAATAATGTTAATTATAAGCAAAACATTCACACAAATGCACGTCACACTCGAACAGTAGGTAACTGCATTTGTTTACATGTTTTGCAACATACTTCAAGCGAATTGCATCACCCCAAAACAAACGTTAAGCACAATAGTGCAAGCAAGTGATTTTATTAACATGCCCCAAATTACGAACATATGTACCTATGATATTTGTACAAATCATAATTTAGATTAGGCTAGCAAATTTAGTTGTGTATAAATGACCTAGGAATAGTTCGATAAAATATAGTCGAATTCGTTACTTAGTTTGACATAGTCGAGACTTTTATTTTTGGTGACTGCTAGTCTTAGCTGCACCACCCTTCATAGGTATCTGCTAGTTCTAGCTGCGCCTACAAGGAGATCTGCTTTAATAGCTACGTCTGCCTAACGGTTGACCCGATCATCCTTAAATCAACTTGGCGATCATACATCTATTCACTACTTGACGACCGATTCGAATATTATTATATGGCAAGCCCTGCGAATTGATTACCACATAGCGACCATCATAAATTATATTACTAAAATATTACGACAATAGTTAATAAAATTTCAAAAATGGACAAATTCCGATAACCTCTTTTTGTTAGTGGTATACAAAAATTGAGGCTTTTTACGTATACTGTGAAAACGATCAGTCCTAGATGTTTTATTACACTGAAGAGTTCTTCAGAATCCTATGAAATTGGTTATAACCATGTTTACTGTCCGACGAACCATTTTAGAAATATATGCGAAAAACCACTTCAAAAATCCAACATTCACAGGTGGGCAACCACACTAAATTACATGCGTACATTCATCTAGGATTGTAGGGTATCATAAGTATAAGAATTGGTCTTAGACTAAGCCTAGCTTTTTTACTGTTGGTATTAAATTTTGTGGAATTTTGTTGCATTTTTCTTTCCTCTAATAGTCTACAAAAATTGAGTTAGTTATGGGAGCACTGTTAAAATGCAAATAATATAACGCAAATAATATATATTATTATACATCAAATTTTCGGCCCCCAACTGAGATGTATAGTCAGCATCTATGTATGTAATAAATTGCGTCGCAGTCTATTGAATACTTGCCTGATTTCTCCGATGTTGTTAATTTCCAGTTTCCCTGCAAACAATTGAATGAAATTTCGCCGTAGCGAAATGAATTCGAAATAGAGGAAATACTTACAACTCGAAATCTCTTCGATTTTTTAATATAAATGAAGTTTTAACAGCACGCCTCAATTTCCAAAAACCCGAAAAAGATGAATCGCTCGTGTAGCTGGAAATTTTTTCGATTTGTTATATAGGAAGTTAGTCAATTTCTGAGGAATTCGTTACAGCAAATATTTCCTATTCATGATTGTTCTTCGCCGGCATTCTAAGTTGAGATTTCATTTAGTGAAGTAGTGCAAAGTGAAGTTTTACTACGGTGAGAATTTATTATTTATTTATTTTTTACAAAATACATATATTATTGGCAGATGATTGAATTCAATGAATCAACCAATTGATTTTTAAATCAGCGCTCCTATGTGATATTTTATACATTTTTGAGGATAAGCCGAAAAAAAATAGTTATTAGTTATAGAATTCATTTGGCTTGGGAAGCACCAGAAAAGGGACACTAGAAGTATGTTTATTGTTGGTGCAATTAAAAGTATGAGTCTCATTTAAAAATTAAATGTGTGAAAATTAATTAAAACTGTTCCAGGTGCGTTTCATAAGAAATTTCCGGAAATGTCGGATTAAAATCTTGACCGGTTGGGAATGAAGCATTTCCAATACGCTGACGACCGGCTAAAAAAAAACACAAATAGAGAAATGAAAGCCCAACAAATAAGCAACCAACTCAACTGCCGATTAAAATAATTAATAATTTTTCAGTACTATTTTTAATTTGGAGTATTGTTTTTTTTTATGAACAGAAATATTTTTATATTTATCTGTGAATTAATTTTTTTATTTGGACATGAATTAAAAGAAGAATCAAAAATACTTTTATTGTCACAGCGATGGATCTGAAAAGATATGAAAATTAAAAAAAGGAAGCACGCTTTGGCTTTCTGGTTTTCAATTATAAAAGTTTTGCGAGAACACAGACTACAATAAAAATTAAGGAAGAATTTTCTGGTAAAATTTTTTAAAACTTTACAAATAATAGCACAGAAAATTTGTATCCTTCAGATACTTTTAACCATAAGCGCAACTAAAATTTGCTACTGATACTAATAGAAGATGAAAGACAAAGAAAAAATATTAAAGAAAGATTTTAAGATTGCAGGAAGTTCTGGAAGTAATTGCACCTAGATTTTGATGGTACTCTGTACGTGTTCTCACAAAAGCTAATTTTATTTCCTGAGGCAGCTTTCAAAGAGGAAAATTTTGTTGTTACAATGAGTAAAAAATTAGTTCTCAAACTTTTGAAATAAATCTAGCATACAAAAAATAAAGCTAATCCAAAGGCAGCTTGCAAAGTGGAGCTAATCAAGCACTGTCTGATCATTACTTCGATTCGATATCGTATTTACTTGCTATTTGCAAGATGCTTTCCAAGAAAAGTCGATATCAGATCATACTATTAAAAAAAAAAAAAAATCGAATCCAAAACGAACTACCAACACATACAAGAACTTCGAAAGAAAGTCGAGCTAGTGAACCGTTGTCGGATCGTCAATACGATTCGATATCGTGTTCCGTTTTTATCCTGTGCAATTCGCAAGCACATCGGAAGCAAATTCAATTTCGAAGCTTAACTTCACCCAGTCGAATTGATTTACTTCGAATTCGATTCGCTTTTGAGCCGCAATGTTTGCAGGGGTAATTTTATTTCGATAATCATCGGAATAAACTTCTCTGGCATAAACAATTTCTTTGAAAATTCCCCAAATAAATAAATCGATGAGATTTAGGTCGAGCGATCTCCTTGTCTGTGTAATTGTTATTAAAGCATAGTACCATAGCAGAATGTAGAAATGTTAAGGATATAAAACTATTGAATCATCGAATATTTACGAGACTAGTAAGCACCACCTTCACGATTCTGTGCGATAGTATAGTCCAAGGCAATCGAAAGTAACAGACGAAGTCAGAATGTAGTGGTGTTCAAAGTCCTATAAATTCTTCTTCCAATATAACCAACACTCGATTCCGATTTTACCTAATTTTTTAGTTTCATTGAATCTTTTACGAATGACGTCAATTATAAAATTGTTGCACTTCTAGTATGATGCTGCAGTTTTCGTCATATAATTAGCACAAATCTAGGTAGTAGGAAATATCTCAGAAATCATATAATGTGAAATAGCTTCTAAACCGTGAGCTTCTATATAACCCTATATGACGTTCAAAGGGTAGCTGGTGATCTCCCATTTCACTACTACTACTTTAGATTTCGGTAAACGGGACACTTTCTATACACCCCAAGTGTCCCAAACCTCCCAGGATGTTATTCCTACATACACTACTGATTAAGATCTGCTCTAGTATGATTGTTTTACGTCAAAGTCATGCCATTAACAATCATAGTGGAAACGCGGCCTTACTTGTAGTGCGAAAGGTTTGCAAAAGTACAAAAATCACTATACCGTAGAAACTATTCATGCCAGGCAGGGCCGGACTGGGTCTTCAAATCGGTCCGGGAAAATAATGACAAACCAGCCCCCAAGAGTCTTCAAAAAATGACATTTTTATAAGCAAGGGTCTCCAAAAATGACTTTTTAATAATTTTAATTATTAGGCTGATTTCGTACTGAACCGAGCACAAGGAGAGCAAGACAACATTTTCTATGAATATGGAGTTCCATGCTAAATAAGAAGAAAGAAAGAACACTTTTATACACGATCTTATGTATGCAGAGAATATGTGTAAGAGCGGTTGGCCCTTTCACACCTAAAATTAAAACTAAGACAGGGTTTCTCTGTGGAAACAGTATTCGAGAGAGCAACATTTTTACTTATACAGCTGTAATAAGAATAAGGCAAGTGTGGCAGACGTTGAGCCGGAGGGGCGCCGCCAGTATAAAAAAAAAATATTGCCGGCGAAAAAATAATATTAATAACATTTGATTTGACAAATATAAATAATTTTTGAATTTTTAATGTTAAATAAATTTTTTGCTCTCGATTTGAATTTATCCGCTTGACAAGACTGAGATTGGCTCGTGATCCTAATATGGAAGAAATTTTTGCCAGTGCTACAAAATTTTCTAAAGATATGGTTATACCAGCAAACGTTAAAGAAACAATAAGAAAGAAGCAACTTCGAACTATTTAAATCACAAAATGATGAGTGATGCCAATATTGCCACAAAACAAGAGCTCGTACACCAATTTTTGAATCCATTGATGTTCTTTTATTCTAACTGACGAAGAGGAACGAAATGTTGGAACAAGTTTCAGAAGATTTTTGGTGCCTTTCTGGCGATCTTGTTAGCAAAATGTACGCTGATAGTATGAGAAAAACTGGTTTGGGATTTGCTTCAATCAATTCGCGACTAAAGCCGCCAAGAATCCTATCTAAATGTCGAAATCGGCGTCAAAGTTTTTGTAACATTTCCAATGACGATAGCTTCATGTGAACGAAGTTTCAAAAAATTGAAGTTATTCAAGAAAGATTGCCCATCTATAAAATCTTGCAAATATTTCTATCAAATTGATTCACCTTAATGTTTTTAAATGCACTTTACTCGCAGAAAATTCTTATCAACTAATATTGACCATGTACATACACTCTACTTCAAGATTAATTTACATGAAATAAAATTACTTTTTGTAAAGATTAGAAAATAAAAACAAAATTTAAAAACTATTTTTGTATTTGTTCTTCAATTTCGAATTTTTCTTAAAAGTACACATAGGAATAGCAAACCTTTGAAAGCCTTGTTGAACCCTTCTTATAAAAAACACATTTTCCGTGCGTTTTCCGAAATAAAAATGATATGATGCAAAAAATAATGTAAACTGCTTTACAAAAAAGTAAATGTTTTTAAAGCCACGAAAATGCCAAATTTGCCATATATAATGCTATCTCGGCAACATCCACTAGACTCCGGCTCCATGTGCTATCAGTGTTTATAAGTTGTGGAACATTGCTGAATATTTTTGACGCATAACTGTCGTCTGCCCAGATGGCTCCGTTGCCGTGAGCCAAACAGTTTTGTTGTATTAGGCGTTTAGGTTATGCAATAAAGTACTTTTTCAATTTCAATAGCTCTCCTCCCACAGCAGCCGCATAATTCGGCCAGGGTACGTGGTAAATACGTGTGGTGGCTTTAATGTGGAAACCACCGGCCCAACGACACCGGCCCATCGGGCTAGTGCCCGACCGCCCGTACTGCCAGTCCGGCTCTGATGCCAGGCCAGTATTGAAATGTGAATGATTTTAAACTTTTGCGATAAAACTGCATACATGTATACATATAATGTGTGTGCATGAAAGTCCATGATGCTCATATTTGCCCTCTAAAACTTTCTTGAAATGCTAGTGAAATAAAATAAAAACAAAAACACTTTTTATGATACCTATATTTTCCGCTATTAACTTCCTCCTTGTTTATAAGAAATATTTATAAACTTCGCTAACATCATCGGACAGGAGAAAACCAACGTTAAAACAGCAATAAACATAAACGCATCAGTGAACGTGTAATCGTGTGTGGAATTTCTGAGCATAAGCTAGGTAGCAATTCAGTGTATGTCTCCCATACTTTACTAGGCTAGACAAAGTGGATAATCTAGGAACAATCGAAATACTTTCAACAAAATAAATGATGATGAAGTAGAACCGGATTAATCGTTCGGCAACAATTTCGACAAACACACAAGATAATGATGAGCTTTTTGAAAATCAGTGTTGGGACTCCAAAGGATTTTCCTACTTTTCGGAATCCTTTCCAGTCATTCCCTAAGCACTTTTGTGTCGTCATTACACTTGACAATGAAAAAAATGTCCGCACGTCTACAGAAATCATGAGTTGAATAAATTTCTGCACAGTACAGAAACCATAATAAAAAAAAGAAAAAAACGAAGAAAATTTTTTTTTCTTTCTCAAGATGAAATCTTCTATGCTGGGGAGAATGACTTGCACTAAGCAGCCAATCTCATCTACCACCTTGAGGAATTTTCGTCCTCGTCAATACCTACTCCTTATTCTCTTTCCCTCACTCCATCAATTCCCATTCTTGCCATCTTATCGACGAGTTCAACTATGTATAGTGATAAATCTTCCTACCGGGATCCGTACATCAGATTTACTCTGCGTTCTATAAAGCATACGTTATCGTGATGGCACTTTTCTAGGAAGACCTGAGCTTTGTTTTGTGTTAAGCTAAGATGAGACCGGGATTTCATTTTGTTGGAATAGAGCTTTGCAATATTGGTTGTCCCAATTAACTGGAATTAAATTGACGGGTGACTTAGATTCCTATAGAGGCTTTTCACTTGATTTTTTGTTATGCGCCTTAATTAAAAGTGATGTACAATTTCTAAGTGCTAATTTCGCTGGCATTTTAAGTGAAGTGTCAACAGAGATGAAATCTTATCGGAATTAATCAGCCGAAAAAGAAGTAATAATTTTCAATGCAAAGAACAAAAAAAAAAAATAAGAAATAATTTCTAAGCGTAAAACTCTTAAATTGAGGTTAATTGGCAATTACTATTGTTATAGGAAAGTTTTGTGATAATTTAATTTTTTATTTATACGGAATAAATAATTTTTATGATTTTTGAGTTATTTTTCGATTTTTACTTTATTAATGTTATAAATTTTCTTCTATAAGAATTTCGCAACGATATTCTTTTAAATAGATTAACTCTATAAAAGAAAGGTTAGGAAATATTTACACATTTGTCATGACGAAAAATATATTTTATTCAACGACCATAACAATTGTTGTGTTGATAGACTACATGAGCGACTTATATTTAATATGACTTTTACTGAGGTTGTCAGTCCCAAGTTGAATAAAATTTAAATTTAAAAACATTTAATTTTTTCCACGTTTTGGTTGAAAATTTTCAAGTTTTAAAATATTTAAAAGCAAGCACTTTTCCGAGTAAGTCAATTATTTAATTGAATTGTGAAGATAATGCCAGATATGTTTAAGCAATTTGCAAAACGGACCAGAAGTAGTTTATTCCACAAAATCTGTGGAAGATGAAACGAGTTATTTTGAACCAATCAGAAATCTTGAAAAAAATGCGAAAGAAAAGGAAAAGTTCAAAGTTTATAAACTTTTGCAGAAATGATTAGATAGAGTGAAAACATCGATAGCAAATACAGTTAAACCTTTCTAAGGCGTAGAAGAAATATTGTCCGTTCAGTAGGATGTCCGTTATTGCGGGAGTCAAAATAAAAATATCAAAAAGATATGCGTAGATAGAGTCAATTATAGAGAAAAATGTTTATTTTTATTTATATACAGATGTACTTAGTATAGTAGGGATTTTGTGGCAGACCACGCCTGAATCGTTTCAATGTCATGATAGTTTTGTTCAGTATTGTTTGACTTTTCGTCCTGGAAGAAAAATTATTCAGCTAAATTACAATAGACAGCGTTCTACGAGGAATGTGTCTCGTGCGCTTACAGCAACTTATGGTCCACATAACCACTGATAAATTTGAATACCATTTTTCATTATTGAATAATATGCGACCAAATAGGCACACATCCAGTATGCAGTGAAGAATATATAGCGGCTTGACTTATCGTATGCAACTATTTGGCGTATAATAACGAAAAAATCTTGACCTAACAGCATACAATCTTCAATTCGTACAAAAGCTGAAGCGTTCGTCCTTCCGGATCATCACCGTTTCAGTCTTTGGGCTGTTGAAACGTTTGAACAAGATCCATTGTTTTAGACCAATATTTTGTTCAGCCATTTCTAGCTAAGTGACTACTTCAATAAGCAAAATTACCGTATTTGGGCTGAAGAGCAACCCAGATAGGTTCAATAGCTGCCATTACATCCAAACAAAATGATGGTTGGTTTTAGTTTATGAGATGGTGGAATCATCGGTCCCAATTTTATTTCAAGAATAAGACCGGCCGGAACGTAAATGTAAATAGCGCCCGTTATCGCACCATTATAATGGCCTATTTGCTGACTGAAATTTTAGGACCTGATCTCGGCGCCATTTGGTTGCAACAACGGCGCTACTTGCAACACAGCCCGTGAAACCTAGGCTTTATTGCGAGAACAATTTGGTGAACAGTTGATTTTACCATTCGGCCGGTGAATTGGCCGCTTAGATCACGTGATATCACCACCTCTAGACTTTTTCTTTTGGGGGCTACGTAAATTCCAACGTCTAGGTAGGAACTAAAAGCCAGCATTTCTCGCGTTATTGGCCAAATACCATTCGAAATGCTCGAACGCGTCATCAAAAATTCGAAATTCAGATTGGACCATGTTAGATGCAGTTATGGTCAATATTTAAAGATTTTTTTTTAAAAGTAAATGTAAAGAATTGTTTTTTTAAATAATAATAAAGATTTCCCGATAAAATTGTATGGCAGTATTTATTAAAAAAAAATATATCTGTTTATCTTTGTTATCCTTGAACTAATCACATTTTCGTCATTTTTCTTTAAATTTTAAATCATTTTAGGACCCTTGCGATCTCCTCTTTTTAAAGGAAAATTTTGTAAGGACTTTCATGATGCTTTAGGGGCTTTTTGTAATTCGAGATTAATCTTATAAGAGAAGACATATCTATGAAGCACGCTAAAGCATTAACACTGTTGGCACGAATGTGTCGGATGAACCAAACATTGTGGACCCTTGCAAATTTCCTTTAATCTTATCAGTCCTCCCCCATACATATTAAACTTTCGCTTCAAACTATGAAATTAACCATTTTCTAAAGTTTGCAAATATGTTCATGATTGTGATTTGTTTACACTAAGGGCATTCTGATTGGTTCCACTGGACTGAAAGAATTCTGATTGGTTCCACAAAAAAAACCAATGTTTGATGCATTAATAACCTAAATCTTTCTAAGTAGATACTTCTGATCAATTATACGAATAAGCTTTGAACACGGAACGCACAATGACTACTTTTCTCTTGAAGTTTTACATGAAAATGTTATTGAATTTCCCAATGAAGATACGTTTTCTGGCATTTTATTTGTTTCTTAAAGCATGCATCTATTCCTTTTAAATGGCAAATCTCATTCTCTTGCGAGAAAAATCTTTCCTCAGCATTGTTACAATTGTTGGACATTGCCTACATGTAAAACATATTATGTATGTATGTGTACGTACCTATATTTATTTGTAATCTTAAAAATGAACAGAAAATTAATTTCAATCAAATTGTAAAGAAACCGTCCGCATATGAGAGAAAATTCGACTGAAACTCGAGAAAATTAATGTCGCATCAGTCTTGAAGGTGTCCGCTTGAAAAGGGTAAATTGCCATTCATGCTTTTTGGATCGATCTTAGGAGTAATACAAGGAAAAGCGAAAATGATAATATTATAGAGAAAAGCGAACAAGGAAGCTGAGAAAAAGACTCATCAGAAAATACAATAAGAAGGTTTACGACTCTTATGAACGCCATTTTTATGTCACGTCTCATATATAACTAGTATTAGTTGTGAAATTTTGGATTATTGTCAATCTTCTCCCTGGTAATTGGAAAAGAATAATCGAGCTGAGTCAAATTCAAGCTGTTTAATTTAAGAAGTTAGTTATTTCTACTAAATTGGGGGGAAGTATCTAAAACAGAATTTTAATATTTATATATGCGGGAATTTTCGAAAAAAATATCCTCTTCGTAGCAGAGATAAATTGAAGAGTAGGCGAACAAAAGGGCGCATGTCCCATACCTAAATATTTACAGAAAACACATAAAACTGCACAAATTAATGAATTTTCGAAATTATTCCACTATAATTTTAATAGTTTGTGCTACTTTTGGTTCCCTTCTCGATATGTTAAGAAAATAGAAAAATGTGAAATATACTAGGAGAAAAAATTAAAAACAAAATTGATCATGTGCCCTTTTGACTGCACATACTGCACGCATTGAGGGACATGTGCCTTTTTGTTCGCACATTGACGGACATACTCCCTTTTGTTCGGTTATTGGCTTGAACAAATCAATAGATTTTCGTGGACCTGTGGCGTTTTTTTGAGCCTTTTTGAAAAAATGCTGATTGAAAATAGAGAAAATTCAGTGTAACAGACATAATTCAAAAAAAAAAAAAAGAAGGCAGCAGTACAGCGCGCAGAATATCAAAAAAGATAAAAATATAATACATGTAAATTCAAATGTACAAAATCTATATATATATGAGCAGACCTTTCCTAAGCTGATCTTTCAATTGATTTTTAGTTAAAAGTCGTTACATTCAGAATAATGATGATTAGTCAAGTGAGACATAGAAAATATCGATTCCTGTCTACCATAATTTGTGGTGTGATGTGAGATTTGGAAGAAATAATGACACTTTAGGGAACGAAAAGGAAGAGAAATTCTCATGGTATTCAACAAATCTGGGAAGTTGATCGCTCCCTATAAAATGTTAAAAGAAAAACAATTGTGGAATTGTTTAACTTCATTTCGTGGGTTTATGTTTTTTTTGTTTTTTAACAGGTTCATTCGGAAACGCCATACGATCATTCCAAGGAAGTCTGTGAAGAGAGAATCTCTAAGAAACCTGCGTCCAACCGCCTCGATTTGGTTTAGGCGAACAGAATGGAGAGGAGCCCAGACAGGACAGGCATACTCTAAAACTGGCTAGCCACAGCCTGTAATTTCATGCACCGTACCGTGGCGGGAGCTCTCCTGTGATGGCGCGTCTGATCCATTTGGAGTCGGCAACTTCAAAGGCGCGGGGCGAGTTCGCGCGAGCTGGCTCGTAGTGGCTCCAGCCGGCGTACCATTTTTCATTCAAAAGCGGCTGTAAGAACAGCAATAATTTTTCACGAGGTATTTTGGAATGGATATTTAGTAAAAAGTACACATCGTGCCCCAAATCAGCTCAAGCTAACATGCGCCGTAGGAAGCGTGTAAGAGCGGCGCAGCCCTGCGCGATCTCGTCCGTAATAAATGGCTTTGCTCGTGAAGCCACGCGTAGTGGAAAACAAGATTAAGATTGGTCTGACCAAATACAATACAGAGTTGGCAACATGCTGGTCGTTAAACTCCCGTGGGCATCTCTTTACGAAGCCTAGAGAATTATTAGTCATGTTCAAGATGGAGAACATATGATCTTCGAGAAAAAAGAGTTAAAAACAATGCTCAAATCTTTAATTTTGTGGTGTCTAAATAATGAATTTCAATCTACTGTATAAGTGCAATGGACACTTCTTTCTAGAAAAAAAGAAATTTTAGTGCACTTAAATGAATTGAAAATTAAACTGTTATGTGAGCACCAAGTATGGAAAATGGCTAAGTCAGAATTTAAAAGAACACAATTGTTTTCATCCAAAATTATAAGAAATAAATTGGGGTCGTCAGCCTATCAAAGAATCTTGGAACTAGTCGGAATTGATGCTGATTCATTGAAGGAAATAATAAAGAGTAAAGCGCCAAGGTGACTGCTATGTGAAGTACCAGAAGTATTCTTAATTTCAGAAGAAAGAGCACCAATAAAAATGATTCTTTGCATTCGGTCTGAACAAGCACTTATGAGACGGAAAAACAAAGCTGGTAAACGAATGAGATATTGGTGACTGATTCTGCCGAATGCCTTACTGAAATGACTATAAACACAGTCAACTTGCTTACCAAATTCTATAGCAGGGATACAGAATGCTAAGAAAGTTAGTAGTAGCAGAGTTCGGCCCATCCTCTGCTACTGCTCCGCGGTCTGGTGGACGGCACTGAAGGGGAAATATAACCTGGATATGCTGTCAAAAATCCAGAGAGCCGCCCGTACGGGAATAACTATGTGTCTGCACACCACGCCCACGACGGCACTGGTGGTCATGCTTGACTTATTGCTGGACATCTATTGCAGAGGTTTAGCGGCAATTAGTTCTGTCAGGCTGAAGACAGCGGGTTGGTGTACGGAGAGGAATTTTGGGCACTCCAATATACTCCAGAAAATAGACTATAGTGATTGCAGGGAAGAAAGAGACTACCAAGTACCCATCCTTACTTTTGGTGGGGGTGTCCATGCAATGATGCCCACCAGGATTAACTGAGATGGGAAGGAGGTGGTCATAACATCCGGTATTTCTATTTTATTGGTTGGTTCCAAGAAGAGTGCATGCACAGTGGCTGGAGTGCACTTCAAAGATCTCCAATACCACGAGTATTATTGACTGCCTGACAAATGTAGTATTTTTGAGGCAGAGCTCGTATCGATTTATGAGGCTGCAATATTGGTATCCGTTTGCAGAGAGCCCTGACGCACATATGCATATATACTGATAGACAGGCAGCCATTAATACGCTGGATGATGTGCTGGTAAAATCAAAATTGGCGCAGTTATGCAAGACTAGCCTTGAGGAACTGACTATAACGCACAAGCTGACCCTATGCTGAGTACCTCGACATAAGAATATCTTAGGTAACGAGATAACTGATGAGCTAGCCAAGAAGGGCTCCGAATTGGATAGCTCCGTAGCGGTAGCCTATGTGAGGATCCTAATGGGAGGTTTAAAAGGGGAAATAATCAGGGGTCCTTCAAAAGGCAAGCCTAGGGTGGACCAGCAGGGATAGCCGCCGTATTGCGAGTCAATTGTGGCCTGCATATGGCAGGAAAAGGACAAGGGAACTGCTTAATAGCAGCAGGGAAAATACCAGGAAACTAATAGAAGTCATTACGGGTCACTGGGCCATAGGGTACCATGCTAGAAGACCGGGTATAGCGGCAAACGACTTCTGTGGGAGTTCTAAGGACTCGGAGGAAATCGAATACATCTAACACGTGATTTGCGAATGCACCACTTTGATGAATAAAAGAAATAGGCTATTAGGTAGCTACTTCTTTTCAACTCTGGGGGAGGTTCTGTGATATTTGTCTTAATTGAAAACACTGCGGATGTCATTTAGTTAATATTTTTAATTAACTATATTACTTATGATAATGTGACAGTGAGTCAGGTCAGAAGATCAGTCTACTCTGCGCGCGGTAATGCAGCTATCCCTGATCAATCATGCCGTTCATAATGTAAATGTCATTGTACATATATTCTATATACATGTGTATATTGGTTATATTGTACTGTACAAGGCATTGATCTGTGGCGGCTTTTCCACATTACTTACGCTACTTATCCAACAGGTGCAAAGTAAAGAGTTTAAAAATATTCCGAATTTTCTGAGAGAAGCAGGATGGATCTAGGTAAAAAGTCTTATATATATCCTGAGTTTCCAAAGAGAAGCAGGATGGATCTGGGGCTTGCAAGATTATCCCTCTAGAGGTCTACATTAGTGATGCGGGCTAGTCGTCTTGCACCTCTCCTACCTAACCTAATCTACTAAATTTTTCCAAAATTTTAATAAATCTACTGTAGATTTACTCTTAGTGAAACCATGTTGGAATGCTACAAAACCTTTGCCAATACACGATATATTCGCAACAAGCCAGTAATTTCATACACCGTTTCTCTTGCCCTACTTGTGCAAGGGTATAATTAAAGACAACTTCGATGATTTTGGGAAAACACCATTACGAAGAGATAAGTTAAATAAATAACAGAGAATGAGGTAGCCCTATGAGAAAAATTTCAAGCACTTCGAAAAAATGCAGATTCGAAGCGCTTGTAGCAGGTTACTGATATGATTCCAAAAAAGTGTATCACTGCAAGCAATCTGAAGTAATTTTGTTTTGAAGTTTTTGCTAAAATTCCATGAAATTGAATGCGAGCGTGATCATGCAAGAAGTAATCCGAGATTTTGTCAAGCTATTAAAATTACTAAAACTAATATCACAGTCAATGTCATAAAAGGCCGTACTAAAAAGTCACCAAGGAGGTTGGAAATTATGAGTATAGTGGAATCACTGCTTTCAATACTTAGTTCAGAATTAGAGCGGTTTAATTGCGCTTTGAATTTAAGCATTTCCAGAAATGCTTCGGCTCAGTACGCAAGATCAGCTTAATTCTGTTATTATAGTTTATTACAGTCAGAGCAAGCTGCTTCGCTTTTGAGCGTAAATAAAAATCAAAGATCCGAGTCCATATGCCAAATAGTCCGCATCACCTATTAAGGCACAACACCTCTTCCAACCCTTATTTTTTTATTTTTTGTCTATGCATAAAGGCTTTCGATCACAATGCCTACCCTTTCGAAATAGTATCCTTGAGAGCTACATTCTGATAAGGTAACATATTTGTTTAAAAAATATTTCTAAGGACCCCAACTTGTATCCCAATACTTCCGAAAATTATTTTTTTTTTAAGAAGACGTAAAATATCCAAAATCATTGACTAAGTTGTACAATTTTACCGCGGCAAAAATCTCTTTACATTCCTACTTATAAGAGAATTTGAAATGGCACCCTTAAATCTCAGGTCAGGTATACTAAGTTTTAAGGTAAGCAAAAATACTTTCATTTAATATTACAACAAATTCTTTCACCTATATATGTTCTTCTGTACACCAACGACCATGTTGCAGCTCTTTTAGGAGCTTTTATGCACTCTTCATGTTTTTTTTTTGTCTCTTTGCCATAAAGGCTTAGTTATGAATGCATACAAAGCAATTTATAGTTAAGTGCTCCCTACACTTGCTGAACTACACACTTCACCCATTTTACTTTGCGCCCTTTGAGCATTTTAAACGGGCTTACAGACTTTGTAATTTGTTGAATGAAAAAGCTTTCGCAATCGCGAAATATGCTAGGGGTCGTAACATTCTTCGTTTTTGCATTACCCTTTAATGAGGTTGGTTATATGTAAGTATGTACATCACCATTGACATTTGAATTTTAAAGGCATTTAACACCATTAGGGATTTTTTTTTTAATTAATCACATTTTGCGTATTTTTTACGGTATAAGGTAAAAGCATTATAGCATTTGCTTTTGTTTTGTAGTATCCCGAAATATTTGTTAAGTAAAAGATTAAAAAAGTTGAACTAGTTGAACTGAAGTGACAAACCACGGACGTGTAATATGAATGGACTGAGCGTTCTTGCTTCAAAAATGGCACAAATATTGA
This sequence comes from Dioctria rufipes, assembly GCA_963924295.1. NCBI lineage: Eukaryota > Metazoa > Arthropoda > Insecta > Diptera > Asilidae > Dioctria > Dioctria rufipes. Next base: position 294,869,995 of record OZ002741.1, read on the forward strand.
TCAGGCTGTGAAAACGATTTATTTCGTACAATTGAACACCGATTTATTATTAATTATTATTTATCGATTGGAAACACTAAAGATGTTGAAAAATAGTATTGCATTAAATTACAATTATTTAGGAAGTTAAACTTGTTTTAATTAACAGAAAAATTAATTTTTAATATTACTGAAATATGTGCACCTCTGCAGATTTGATGTCAAATTTAATTGAGCTTGTAAGAGATAGACTTACGTAAACAATATATTTGTCTGAATTTTTATGTCAATTCCAATGCATTCCAATTAATACAGCCGTACTGTTTCCAAAATTGGTTAGAGTTCAGTATACATTTTGAGCTTGAAAGAGACAAATAGATTTTACCCGAAATTTGTGCCATTTTTGACTATAGGAAATATATAGGATGGTTCAGTCTATTGTTATTATATGTCACTGTGACAAACACATTAATATAAATTAGTTTTAATATTAACTTACGCTAACTATACAGATTTCACTACGCGGATAAGAATAAAAATTTGTGACAATCTGAACATCAGCACCTTCATCTGTTGTTCGTAGAGCATTTAGCGTTAGACTTATTTACGCAATATCTGGAATTTTCTGCTAATCATTACCTCACTTTTAGTGTTAGAAAAATAACGAACAAATCAATTATGTATCTTAAAGATTAGAGGTGGGTACCAGTGAGTCTATTTTACGGCATTGTCAAATGATGATTATTTTCGACAAAATTTTAATAAGAATATTGGAATTGGAATAATTTGGACCGAAATTGGTTCAATTCTCTGAAGTTTACTGTTGAGAAAAAGAATACTTTACAAGGGAGGTTTTGAATTTTCATTTCAATTAGATAAATATAAAAAAAATCTTCCTATAACAATGCCATTAAAAGAATGCGCAGGTATCTTAAAGGTAATTCATTTGTTTCAGTGGCGAGGCGTGCCTATCTAAGCCGGGTGTTCAGGATGGAACAATATTGAGAAATTAATATATAAGTTCGCTTAAATAAAAACTAAAAACAACACCAAACTGTAGCACGCTCGTATTTTTAAAAAAAACAACGAAATATGCCTTCGTCGGATATTTTCAGAAGGAAGATTTTTAAATTAAATAAATAGTAATATATGAAAAAGCAGCTTATGTTACTGTTCAAGAATGGTTAAAGAAACTTCATTACTTTAACGAAAGTTCATTTATAAATGAACTCCATCTATCTACTTTTCATACAGAAGTCCTGTCTGACTTCGTCGTAGAATTAAATATATAATAACCTCGATAGTCTTTCTTGTTCCATAGAATTCGTCAAATATGTTGTTTTTTTCGCTTTTATGCTGAAAACGACCTATGTGTGCTAAAGGGAATTGTTAATATTAAGCAAGCAAGATTATAGACTTGATAAAATTCGATTGAAGCTCATTTTGCGTAATATGTTTTGAAATTTCGCTGACTCACAAATTTCTGAAACCATTAGAATTATAGACCACAATTAACTTATTGTTCAATTTTGAAAATTCAAAGAATTGTCCATGTGAACTCTTAATATAATAAATGCATTAGATGGTATACTTTGTGAAATTTTTTGTTCGAAAATATGATACTGTTTTATGCATTTTTTCGTTGCAGTAACAAATATACATGATTTTACTCTGCAGGATGTTAAATAAGATATCAGTGAAAGAAAATATTTTTGCAAAAGTAATGGGAAGAAACTGATTATTAAATTTATTTAAGAAATGTACAAACCCCACGGAATATATTGTTTATTTGCTCCCATTTTTCTGTTTCGTATATTATATTCTAAAAAAAAAAAAAACTAGATAAAGCCTTCTCTGTACTGACAAACAGTGTTAAAATTCTAGAATTTGACGATCAACGTGCTAGAGCAAGTTGTGGAAATTTTATTGTAACATGTTTCCAGAAAGCCTGAGTCCTCTGAAAAATGCGAATGCCTTCGTAATCGAGCCTTAAATTTGAGTTCTTGAAAAAAATGTGATACAAATTTGTAGTTTTATCCTTGATCCTGTAACGTTCCTACACCAAGGACATAACTTCTTCCTTTTCCAAATATTACCCATTAATAGTCCCTAAAACAGAAAGAATTACCTCAATATCTGCTTCCGTTCCAAAGTTATACTTTCAAATGTAAATTTGAGGAAGATTTTATAATCAGGATACTCCAAAAATTGGCATACTTCAATCTTCTTATTTATCAAAAACACTATATATAATCTGACAACTCAGCACACGTCATCAATTTTCGTTCAAAGTTTTTTGAACAAAATAACCAAACTTGAAGAAGTTCCATTTTCTCGTTGCTAGAGCTTTCTCAAAACCCATTAAGGATTAAAATAAAGAAAAATAAAAACAAATCGACAGTGGGCTTTTTGAAATATTCAAGGATAACGGACATATACATTATCCTTGAAACAAATTTTCAGAAAAGATATCGGCTAATTTTTTTCAAAAACTATAAAACTTCAAATAAATAACTTTTCTTTCTTGAGTTTGCGTTTTGTACATTCTAAGATATAAGTTTTTGAAATTACACCTATCAAGCAAAATCTGTCACTTGTTTTTAAATTTCAAAATAACGTATCCCCAAAAATTGACAACAGAAAATAATTCTGCAAAATACTATTAACAATATAATCAACCTCCTTGTGAAATTGCATTAAAATTGGAACTGGTTGATGCACAAATTTACACAATTATTGTTGATTTTCTATGGACGTCACACATGCATAACGCCGAATCTATGGTGCAGAACAGTAATACCTTGTTAGGCTGTATACCGCAATCGGCGGCAATAAGCAATGCAAAGGGATGAGGGCTGGGAAACTTACGAATTTAGTCAGAATGAATATTTCTTGCATTCACACATATTGATACTCTGCTTGGCGTTCAGTTATGAATCTGAACAGCCGTCATAAGCAATGTAAAGCCATTAGTGCTGGGGCAAATTTAGATTGAATGAATATTTCTTATTTTTGTTTGATTTTCAACTGGAGAAATATATGTTTGCAGGTTGGGTTATGTGAACACCCTGAACCCTTTGACACCTCGCCTCTGATTTGTTTGTTATTTTTTCGACAGTAGGATTAGGAGAAAATTAGGTTTACCTTAAAACTGGTAAAATAAAAGGATATTCCTTAGAGATTCTGAATTAATATTGAAAAATATCAGTTATTAATGGATTTTAACAAAAAGGAAAATTCTCGATTTATTTTTACTTTGGTATTTGATGGTTTTTAAATGAAGGGGGGAAGATCTCTGGTTGAGCATTTATTGCAAAGCACATACTGTTACACATTTGGTACCTCAACACAATGATAAAATAACATGATTATTAGCGAAAAAGTCCCCAAAATCACGAGCACCCTCCTACACTCAAAACAACACGTTCTACCCTTTACTCCTCGGTCCTTCATATATAAAATTAAATGAATTCCCGAATACCCTCTATTACACCACCCTGTGAACCATTGGGTTTAGTTGTAGTCAGAACAATTGTAGTAATCCTCACCATTTAAAAGCCTATGGATAACTGACTTGTCTTGAGACGAGAGAAGGCTAGAGCTCTACCTGTTAAGTAAAGGACTTTTAGAAAAATCAGGAATAAGGGTAATATTAAATATAATATGAATAAGGACTTTAATTAATGAATACATATCATCATATTTACGTAGTATCAGTTAAGACAGTACAACACCTAGCTCATCTAGTTGTATATCTGAAAAAAGAAAAAAATGAAAACAAATCCTGTGACATTTCTTCTACACAGCTGGCCACAAGACAGAAAAAAATATTCTCATTAAGATACGCGATGACGTAGTTTCGTGCACTTATGTATGCATTGCCACGAAATGACGTACTTTTTTTCTCAATATTACACGCAGCTGCATAAAAATTTACAGGGATTCGTTGTTAAAGCCACCGGCAGATATAATTCCCATTGCGTTTTTGCCCATAAATATCGAGCTGCTCGAAGCAGCAAGACATTCTCGTTTTGACTGAGCCGCAATGTAGATCGGCAGCTCTGGTGCCAAAATTTAGCCTTAATTAACTAAATCCACGGGAAGTATATGATTCCCTAAATACTAACTAACTAACTTTTTGCAAATTTATTAATATTTAATATTTCTTTTTTTACATCCTAGTGGGAGTTTTTTTTACCCCAGCCATTTCTTACATGAGCAGTTCTGTGACGCTCATTCTATCCTCCTAACCATGGTTATTCAAATTTTGATTAATAATCTCTTCTGATCCACACACTAAGAAATAAAATCGCCGGTGGAGGGTCATTATATTATAGAAAATTGGATTTTGTTGAACTTGAATAATTTGAGTTAGAGGAAAAATTAAAGTAAAGTAGAGGTAAAAAGTAAAAATAGCAAACTTGAATTTTTAATAGAGAAATAGCTTATATATGTAGTTTGTAAGAATACTTGAATTGCCTAGCCTTAAGAAAAATTTGTTTGATAATAAATTATTGAATTCTGACATTTAAGCCTCCTGTCTTGTCATTTTCAAATCGGCATATGCCCCTTTTTATGCTCAGCCCACATTGGGACTTAGTAAATATGGATTTTGGTGCTTCACAGTACCCACTAAAAATGTTAAAGCACGCGAAAATGATCAATTTGGTCGTCTTCTGGTACAGAAGAGATGCTATAAAAACTTTAAATATGCACGCTAAAGGTTGCATGTAGAATGAAATACCATCTATATTTTGTCCTCTAAGTAGGTATGTCATTAGTTTTCAGTCTGATAAACGGTTTTGAAGATAACTGCAAATGAAGTGTATCAGCAGGCAAGCCATCGAAATTAGGGAGAGGGGGTCATCTTACAAATTAAAACCAAATCCCGCGCCGTAAGTTTAGGCACCGCAGTACTGCAGTACTAGGAACCGCATTAAGCGGTGTGGATGATGTGTATTTTTTAGTATACTTTTTTACAAAAAGTCATTTTTTAATTGAATAGTAGTTTAAGGCACAAACTGCAGGAATCATTCAGACCAAACTTTCCTCAGTTTTACACTGGCTTATATAATATGGACTGCTCGATATGATATTTCATGCGGGTACAATTTTGTGTGTCAAAAATAGTTCTTACGTCGATGCCAACATTGAAAAAACTATTGGCGGGGAATTAAAAAGTGATTTTAATAAAACTTTTCGAATGTCTGTTGAATATCTATGAATATATTGCCTTTGGTAAAACAATTTTTATCACTAATTAACTGAAATAATTAATTTTAAAACATTTATTTCGACGAACCGACTTATTTATTTTTTGTTTACAGTTCTCTCTCAGTTGGTACTTGGTTCTTCGACTTAGACCGAAAGAGAACGCTATTAAGAAGTGAGCTAACTTTCTGCAGTGTATTTCAATGGACATAGTTAGTACGTATTATATATGTCAGTGGGTTTACATAAGAACGCCGCGCCGTAAGTATTTTAGAATGTTAGGATGTATGACTAAGTTAGTGCTCTGATATGGTAGTGAGATAGTCAATTTCGTGGCTGGGGAAGTCTTTCTCGAGGGTTTTGGATCAACCAAAGTTGGGGTCCCAAACTCAAATTCTGAGAAAAAACTATACACATACATCACATGCATACAATAATATTTATTGAAAAAAACTTTGATTTTTTTAAGTTTTGGAGTAAAAAAAATATAAAATAATAAATATAGTATATCTTTTCAAATAACTCAATTAAATGAATGTTTTTTTCTTAAAAAAACTTAGGAAGGCCGAGGACGTCAAAAATGGAAAAATGGCCGTTTTTTGGTACAAAAATAGATATGTTTCCAACTCATCATTGCGTAGAACTGTTAAGTCGTGCACATTCACTTCACATTAGAAAAATGTCCACAACAGAGAACTAATGGAAGAAATATATGCAAAATATACGAGCTGGGTGTATATGACCCAAGTGTGAAAAATAACTTAAAATCATTAAAGAAAACTTTAATTTGATACCAAACATGGCGCATTATGGACAACTCTCCATGAGGGGTGGTACGACCCCCCATCTCCAAAAGCCCGTCCCCAAAAAATTTGTCATCTAAATTTTTGTACTCTACATCCTAAATCTATAAGAAAAAACCCCAATTTTCTACTACCCTCCCTCACAGAATTAGCCGTCCTTCAATATTGCGGCACTGCTCACGTTCGTTTTCTCTAATTCCCCAAGGTTGTTAGAGAATCGCGAATGGAGAGTTAGAGAGCTTTAATCGAAGAATACGAAAATTCTCTAGTCCCAAACTCCCCAACTCTCCGTGATACAGTATCCGGGCCCAGGTAACGCGTATCTTCAACCTTTTATATAATTTTTCACTTTGTCATAGGAAGCATTCCAGAGATTCCTGCTATCGATAATGAGCCAGAGGCCGGAACTATCACGGCGAAATCAAAGAGGACAAAGGGCAGTGATTTGAAAAGAATGTGCCAAGATCTACAACAAGAATTTCCCATGCACACTTTTAATACGAGTTCAATTTGTACGCAGCAGAAGAAAAGGAACAGATATAAAATGTTTATAACGAAACAACAAAGATCTTTGAACAGAGCAACAAACATTTTCTGTGTGTTAAATAATAGTGTAAAAAATGAACTTAGTGTACCTTTTCAGCTCAAGAAATGAATTAGCATATGAAAATGTGATATGCATTTAAAATAAAAATTTAAGTGTTCATGTACATAAGGGCATTCATCTTGGGTATCATAAGAATTGGTCTTCGACTAATTCTAGGTATTTTATTTTTTATTGTCTGTCGGCAGTTTTGAACATTGCAGATATGATTTGAAATGAGATGTGATCATTCGCTGTTGAATTTCTCCATCTACCATTATTGAGCTTTAGTTTTGACTTCCAAAACTAATCGGCCACTAAACGGACAGTTTTGAGCAAAGGTATCAAATTCAATTTAATTAGAAAAAAAAAATGTGTTAGGAATAAATGAGCGGTTCCAACAATCATGAAAAAAATTGACGGTAATAATATTCATTTTCTTTATAGAAAGCTCATTCTGTAAATGTTGCACTTGAAGTACGGTTACTTGATACCCCTCTGGAAATTACTATTACTGCTTCCATTTTTAAAACGTTAGTTACAAATATAATGAACATGGTTTTTTGAAACTCTTTATATTTATAATGTATAAATAAAATAATAATAATTAATATTTAGTATATTGAGAAAATTTAAAAATAATTTCTGGTATATTGGTACCAATTTTTTGTAATGAATTTGGTTTGGTTAAGAGTAGGGGCGACTAATTCACTAGGACCATGAGAACACCGCGCCTAGAGTTGATCTATTGTCTCCGTTCCTAAAGGGGTTAGGCAAAGTCAAGTCTTTTAACGAGCCGGATTATAGGTCCTGGGGTGAAATTGTAAACCTTATTTGGAGAGGTAAACCATGTAGAGTTACTATACTCATTCCTCCTACCTAGGTGAATAAAAACTTTTTAATAAACTTGGTTTGCTAACAAAAAGAAAAGTTTTTAAAATATAATGGACTCCTTAATACTAAAAAGCGGAGTACTTCTATAAAAGGATTAATACCGGAGTAAGCAATTAAGTTTCGGAGTACAAATACTCCGATGGGAGTACAAGCATTGATCTAGCTTGTTAACATCACCCAGCTGGCGCTTCCAACAATCTTTCGCCATGCTTTTTCTGCTTAACACGTCCGTACGTTTTCGTATTGGGCTTACCTAGAATATCCGCACACAAAATTTTACTACTTATGCGTCCCCGTTCTATTCCTGCCTAAGACGTCCGTGTGTTTTCGTATTGGTATAGGATAGAATATCCGCGTACAGATTCACTAAACCATGAGTCCCCGTGCTGTTTCTGCCTACGACGTACATACGTTTTTGTATGGATCTAGAATATCTAGAATATCCGCACACAAATTCACTATACCATCCCAAGGTATATAGAATACAAGTTATTCCCTTTACCAACCATGTTCCACCATTAGGTGACGTAATATCGTGAAATGTATAGGAAAGTACAGTACAGAGAACACAATACTCTCTCTATCTTTCCTATAAAACTTTATATACAGAATTACGTCATAGGCTAGAATATCTGCATACAGAATTTTACCAACTTATCCGTCCCCGTGATGTTTCTGCCTAAGCTGTGAGTCAAAACCCTCGAGAATACTTCACAAGCCATGAAACAGACTGCCTCCCTACCACATGCGAGGCTTATCGGAGTCCTTACATTCTAAAATACTTGCAGTGCTCTTATGTAAAACTGACAAAAGTTTGGTTTGAATAGCTGCTCCGCCCTAAACTACTATTCATACAGAAAAATGATGTTCCAATAATCTTAAGCTTGCTTTCTTATCTTCCGAATCGTAAAAAAATTTTCATACTTTTCCTAACAAAATTATTTAAAAAAATTAATCTTAACCAAATGACTACGATATCTCAAACAAAAATTCTTAGTTGAGTAATCATTGTAATGTCGCTGTGCCGTCATGGCTTGCCGTGGGCTGATGATATCGAATGTAGCTGCCTACAGATTCGGACTGAGGCTGCACATAACCACATGCAATTATCACTGAGCTGAGACGTATTCGAGCGTTAAATGGTAAGGTTACTGTGTAATCAAAACTATTTTATTGTTTTGTTAAGTAAGGTATATAGGAAGTGGAGCCCTTGGGAAGATAAGGAATCAAGCTGTAAATTACTAGAAGACTATTTTCCTGTATGGATAGTAGTTTAGGCTCTGTGGCATACATAAAGCCAATGTTTAGCACTTTTCCATAAGTACCAATATAGAATATTTTAGAAAACGGACTCCGAACGCACACATATAGATTTCTGTTTCATGGCTTGGGAAGTATTCTCGATGGTTTTGTGTGAGTACGTTCTTGTAACGTCGAGGAATGCGACCCTGGACTACTCAAAAGCTATAAGGACACTACCACAGCCGAAGTTACATGATAAAGGCCGTGAAATAAAATAGGAAAACAAGCTAAATATTTTCATTTTCTATGAATTTTAAACAGTAATGGCAGAAACACATCCAGGCCACGAGGCTTCCTCGAGGTGTTGTCAAAATTTTCAGCACGGGTTTTTAAATTATGCAACACAAAACCAAGCCAGCAGCTAGCCTAAAGTCCTAGCCGCAAAGCGCACTTTGCTCAATGTTGGAAATATTTCTCTCTCAGGCCTACTTCTGTCAACAGATGTACTAACAAAACTACAATGACAGCACCGAGCCAGGCCTGAGGCTTGCTTGGATATGTTTCTGCCTTAAAGTTTAAACTTTTAAAAATATTGTTCTGATTTTTTGTATAGAAAGAAAATTATATTTTATTCTTTATTATTACAGAACTACTTAGGTAATTAATTCCCTTTCTATTTAATCGGAGTTAAATTTAAAAGCATATTTTTCATTTACTTTTGAGTAAATTCACAAAATAACGTATTATTTTTCATATATCTTAGTCTATGCATAATTGCAAGAATATCGTTCAAAAGTGTTGCAGCAATTATGACTCTGAAATTTATTTTGATGGCAGCTCCGATTGAGAAGAAGTTTTGTTTGCCCACGGGACACGCTGCTGTTTCTTATGGTGAAATAAATGGAAAACGTAGATGCGAAAATTAGCAATGCTGATACTGATACTGAATGCGATTAAGAATAGAAAGGGCGTAGGTACGAGCAAAAGAAACCGACGAAAGTTCAGAGGAACTTTCAACGGAAAGAGATAGCACAATATGAAAGAAAATCCGCTAAAGTTTACTCATGCGCCAGCTAGTAATACTTTTCATTAACTATGCTTTGACGGCCCCAATCCAGCAGAACACATCTCTCGGATATGGATACATTTTCTATATTGATTGACATTCTATACGAGATATTGTTTGGATACGAAAATCAGAAAGCGAATGAAAAATTCAACAAACGAAATTCCGAAAATCAGGAAAAATACATTTCAATGAGAGCCGCTGGATGAAGAAAAAAATGTTACCATAATTTAGAAATTTTGTTAATGGTTGGAAGCCACAAGTGAAACTTGAAAGCGTTGATCATATTTGGATTGCAAAACAAATGCTTACCTGCTTTCTCAGGCAACAATGTCTGTTCGTCTAGGTGTTATCATAATAAAACATGTCTTCCTTTTAATTTCGTTGCTACACGAAATATAACAACGGTGAGAGATAAGTTTATAAGTGAAATATTCGCAATGCTAAATGCCAATTAGATACATAATTTCTAACCATTAGAGTGCATGCACATCCTTTACCCTTCAAAATACTTTCGGCTATCCAGGAAAATTGCGTGAGGCCTTTTTTATCCCAAACAGTGTGAATGTGGAACAATCTACCATCTTCTGTCCTTCCTCCGGCCTACAATCTGAGATAGGTAAAGAGTGACATACATCAGCCAATTATCTCACGTTAGCTAATCCTTCCTCTGAATCTTTCCTGCCATGCTGTGCTTTGCATCATAGGGCATCCCCTAAGCTTCAGTAGTTATAGACAGAAAAGCAAGAGCCTTATCTTTTTAGATGATATGTAAAAAAACCGTTATATCTGTGTAGGGTGGGGAAGACAATCCCTCCTCTGGAATAACTTTTTACCTGAATTAATGTGCGCTTTCAATATCCACGTAGTATCTACATAGCCACATGCATGCAAAGTATGAGTTTTATACTCTAATTTCACTCAAAGCAAACAGGATTTTTTGTTGTATACATCAATAAATGATAAAATTTAATCAAATTTTGTTGAGAAAGCTTTTCGATGTCCTTATAGATTTACACAATTAAGTTGATTACCTTAATAGCTTCGATCGGGCGCAACAACTAATGTAAAATTGCATTCATAGTTCGATAAAATGGTGAACATAGTAAACGCAGTCTTTTTCAGAATTCTTGCTCTAAATTATTACTGTTCTAAGTGTGTGGGTAGCATTGGATTTAGTATAACGAAAGATTTTAAATTTCACTTTACTACGGCATCAACTATTTATTACAAAATTCAAAATATAATTTTGTTGGTTGTATTTATTCCAGCGATTGTCATCTGTGGTTATTTAAGTAAAGGTCGTGAATTAAAAAGTTTCGTAGTGCTATACACCGTCTTCGGCAATATATCTTCTTCTGTTTATCTTTCTGTTACATCTATACAACTTTTTATTAATCGTTATGCATTTGTAGACATTCTTAACAACATCGTTAAAGATTTTACGAAAATACACCATCTTACGGGAAACATTAACTTCTTAAGTAAAAGACTAGTAGTTCTTTATGTAATGAAACTTATTGTTTCTTATTCCACAATCATAATATGTTCGATTGCCTTAGGAATAAGCTGGAGAGACATGAAATTGATTTCAATTATTGCAAGTGTTATATCACTATATATTTGGATGGTAATTTACATTCAAAGAGATATATACTTTGCAGTGCAGATCGCAGTTGTTGCACAATATGAGTGTTTAGAATTATACATGGGAAAAATGTCCAATGAAATAGTAAAAATAATAAATGATTGTGAAAATATTGAAAACTTCATGCATTTCAGTGATAATATAAGCGAAGTGATCGAAATCTATTCAAATATTAATCGGAGAGTGTTCGAGCTACAAAAGGCTTTTCAATTACAAACTATCTTATATCTATTCTTGGCTTTCGTTGATATATTAGAATTATTTTTGGTGGACTATTTAAGCATTTCTTTAAATTCGAAGATCTTCTCACTGGGTTACATCCCATTCTACCTGGAATTAATTACGGTTATCCTAGAGATCTTCATCGCAGATGCAATTAAAGTGAAGTCTAGTTTTTGGAAAAAATTGCAACCAATGTTTTGCATAAAAAATAACAGTAGATTTGATAGAATGGTAATTTTGAAAAATTATTGTTAAAAGCATTTCAACAAAATTTAAGTAAAATTTTCTTTTTTAAGGTGGACCAATTTAACTTGCAACTTATTCTAGAGGAACCGAAAATAAACGTTTGCGGGATGTTCGTTATAGATAAAAATTTTATAATGTCATTTTTTAGTACACTTGCGGCATACATAATAGTTCTTGTGCAATTTAAAAAATCCAATATCGATCTTACAATATGGTAAAACTCTATTATTTGATTTATGTGAAATATTAGTTTCATGTTGGTCGGAAATTTGAATAGAATATAAAAAAATCGGAATAACATATTTATGTCTCGGTCGAAAATATTACTATCTTGTAGTTTGATTAAGACGAGTCTATTCATTCTGTTCAACGTAATTTAAAGGATTTATATTAAACAAAAAAATATGTATCTCTATCTATATATATATATATAATAATATACTACAAAACAGTTTCAAACAACTTTATGTCCCACCGCATAAACTTTACTCTCTTCACTCACAATTCAGAGATAAGAATTGCCTAGATCTAATAAGGTGCACCAAACATAGTACAAATATTAAAATTATAAAATTTAAATATATTTCAAACGAATGAACTTAAAGTAAGAAATGGCAAAACTTATGTAAAACGATTTAATTTAATTAACTGAATTTAAGTTAAAAAAAGCATGTGATTTGTTAAGTTTAACTTAAATTTAAATAAAAAAGAACTGGTTAACAAAAAATATTATTTTAAACAAATGAATAGGGGAATGTGAGTAAAAACGAACCTTATTTTTCAAACAGAGTTTTCGCGTATATTATGCTCGACATATAGAGTGCAATATATAAAAATAAAGCGAGTTCCAAGTTATTGATACAAATGCAAACAAAGTGTTTTGCACATTTGTTCTATGCATGTGTTGGGTAAAACGAACCAATTTTGAGGATAGCTGGAGGAAGGCGTAGTAGCATGAACATGAGTGTAGTGTTTTAGAATGTTCAATGTTCGGAGTTAAGAGGATTTCAATAGATAATGAGAATTTGAAAGGAATCTCTTAATTTATTAAAATATAATACGTCAATGTTTTATGTGTCAAAACATACTGGAATACCCAGACGCATCCTCAGGAGGCACCGAGATCATATGTTATAGACTGAAAATAGTCTACGTCAAAATAATTCCACCAAGAAATATTCCCAAAATAGGAAGAGCTACATCTTCTTACCCACATAAATGAAGCGCGGTTACTTCAAAATATGGTTGATCGCTAAACAACCTAAGAGAACTGGCTTGCAAACTTGCTAAACAAAAATGTAAAATTTAGACGTCAGCTTGGGATAAGAGAACATGTGCCGATTACTTTTGGCTACGGTTCATTGGAAAAAACTTTACCAGAGAAATATCACTGCACAAGCTTGAAGCTGCAAAACATCAATGCAATCTCCATGTATCGTATTGTTCGATAACCATGAAAGTCAAATCTTTGTTCCTCTCATTCCTCTATTCGTGAGAAGTTAAATGGTGTCATTTTAGTCACTTTCCACCCGTACCTGATGGGGTGTCCCAGAATAATATGACTATATTTAGCCAAATGATTCCTCGTCCAGACTTTCGTTTAACTTTCTTGTTATACACCCTATGAAGGTGACTTGCATCTCAGGTGATAGTAATCCCTTTACGGTTTCCAACAAATATCCAACCACCTCTCTATTCCTTTTCCGTCGGCAGTTATAGGACGTCAAAATCAAAAAATTAGAAAATTTTGCAATTTGTTTTTCAATTTCAACGATTTTCCCGCTAAAAGGCAAGATAAGGATAGCACTTTCTTGCACAATTTCGAGACCTCCGAATGTTACCTTTCATTTGATCTTACATTTGTACCTAACTAAATGTTACCGTTTTTGAGATATTCCCGTTTTTATGATGCATAATTTCATTAATTTTGCTAATAACAATAGAAATCGCGTCTAATTTATGCAATTCCACGCAAATTAGCAAAAAATTCAAGAATTTATGAATCATAGAAACGGGAATATCTCAAAAACGGTTGCCTTTAGGTATGTACGTGTGCATAGTCAAATTAAAGATAACATTCCGGGGTCTCTAAATCTTGTAAATAATCTGTATATTTATCATGTATTTTGGCGGGAAAATCGTTAAAATTTGAAAAAAATAGGATGTCTTTTCCAATTTTTGGACTTTGACGTACTACAACTTAAGATTGAAGATGACAGTAGGGTTGGTTGGATATTTATTGCATAGCTTAGATGGCTTGCTATCACATGAAAGAGAGATAGATCGGATTTTAAATAAAGAACTGTGGCGCAATCAGATATCAGGACGGGAATGATGCTTAAGTTGAGTAGTTATGTCGCTTCTTGAGTTTCGATATTTCGGGACTGCGAATGGTTCGATTAGAAAAATACAAGTTAGCTCCGATTCGCTATATATGGTTATTATTTCAATCGAATTTTAGATTTACTTTGATTTCAATAAAAAAACTTACGATTGATGAACAGTTTGTGTCGACATAAAACAGATGCAACTTCCGTCAATATATACCATCAAAACCAGCGAAGTATGGTATCACATTTTGGTGGCTGGTTGATTGAAAAATGATTTATCCGCTTGCACCTGAAGTATATTTAACAAAAAAAAAGAGGTGCCTTTGCTTCGGTGTTCGGTGAGTTTCACAAGTGTCTCAAAAAACAATGTGCTGCCACTGTCGACTACACATGCCACTGAAGATATAAATTCAACAAACCGTAAGCCATAATTACAACGAGCACAAATGTGGCGTCGACAAATTGGATAAAATGTTGCGTGATTTTACATGTAAAAGAAAAACCAACCATTGGCCAATATTTTTTTGTTCCATTTTCTGCTTTTCGTTTGTACAAATCATGCCATCTGGCGTGGAACAAAAACATTTCGGAGAAAAGAAAAGTATTTCTAAAAGAAACATTCAAAAAATCGCTGCAAAAGTCCAGTGAAACCATAAGTCAAGATTGCAATGGGCTTGATCAAAATCAATTATGTTGTGTCTACAATGCGAAACGCAGAAGCGACCTGTGCAAAATGAATACGGCAACGATATACAATAAAACGATTACCGTGTGCGACTTGTATTTCAAACAAACGTGTACCAAATACTATTTTCGTGCTTGTGAAACGTGCTACCTGAAATGCAAAAGAAACACGATTCAGAAGCTGATGAAGAAGATGATTACGACAGTCGTGATGATCAAGCCGCCACCAAAAACATCTCGTACAAAATCACTAATTAATTTATAATATTTGTGATTTATAATTTTTCCATTTATAATATATTTATATTGCCAAATAAAATAATATGATACACTATATTTCATGTAAAATCCACTACGGGCACTGAGTGCCCCAAAGGACGGTATTAAGTTCTTGAAGGCATGGATGGTTCTAAGGTTAAAAGGCACTTTAACTTCTCTTCTCATCCCCTAAGTTTATTTATCACTTGAGCAACAGATTACAAACAGTACTTACAAACACTTTTCAATCCTCCTCTCTTCTAGTAGTATCTGGTATACCTCAGGAATCCATTCTTGGGCCTCTGTTGTTTTATATATTTACAAATATTATGTTTTCTGAAGTTAGGTATTCTAATCCGACCTTTATGCTATGATGTTACAGATCTATGGTACTTGGGGTCATTGAGGATTGCATCTGTCGTATAAATATGGATGTAGAGGCTATTGACTTGTGGTCCTGTAACAATAAACTAATCGTTAATCCTTCAAAATCTAATTATTTGCTGATCCATATATGTGAGTTAAATACGAGTGGTTTTCCGTTGGCTGCATTTAAAAAAACTGTTATTCCTAAATTCAGGTTAAATTCTTGGGGTGATTTTCAATAGTATACTGACGTGGGATCTGAAAATCATTTTTTTTTTTGTGAGTAGAGTTTATGAAGGACTTTATTCTCTATGGATATCGAGATATTTTACACCCATGTTTACTTAATTATTTTTTGGGCGTACATTACTAATACCTATAATGAACTATGGCTGTGAAATATTTTCAAAGCTTGATTACAAACTAATAGAAGAAAAGTTGAGATTACCTTTAATTCTCATGCATAGTCTCAGAAGATTTGATCATGTATCTAAATTTAAGAATTCAATTTTGGGGTGGTGCATTTCTGTTTATCTTGACTAGTGCTCAGTAATTTATTTAATTAAAATTATTAAGTTTAGATGTCCTCGGTATCTTTACAAGCTCTTGGTATTCTCTGGGCTCAACAGAACGCACCATTTGCTACTACCACGTTGTAATTTCCTTATCACCCAACGTCAATTAGAAGCAATGTTTATAATTTTTTCAAACCTAGTAGTTAGCATTTTTTTACTTACTTTATATTGTATTTATTTACAGTTATCATTGTTTTCGTTTTAATCAAGTATAAAGTGTTGGAACTGTCTTTCTTTCTTCTATGTAAATATTATTTAGTCATAATGTTTTGTTTTGATTTTCTTGTACAAATAAAAAAAAATATTTCTCAATTGCTCAATAAAGTTATATTAATAAATTTAAATTTGAATTTGAAGTTGTGAATTCTCATATTTTGGTTGACCTTCAATTAGAACAACAGAACTCGTATTAATTTTCATTTAGAGAACCTATTTTAGTAAGGTACCCAATTTCTTGAGAATTCGAGTTATACTATCGTGACTTATATAATGAGAAAATCAAACGATAGTATCAAACGAATGTGAATTAATCGTCAGCATAATGCAAATATTATAATTTCGAATCATTTTCATATTAATATTTTTAATATTTCTTTTCGGAATGTAAAGGGTTTTCCAATAAGATATTGATTGATATTCAAAGAAAAATGCCATTTTTTAAGATAAATTTTGTATTTCTTTATTTCATTATAAAGAGGAAGGTATGCTGTTAATACTCAAAATTAACATCAGCCAAATGACCACCCCGACCACGCCTACAGGACCATATCCTTTTCATGAAATTTTCTATAACAAAATCGCAAAGTGGCTGCCCTATGTCCTCGATAGCCTCACGAATTCCATCTTTGAAGTCTTGAATCGACGCTGGGCTGTTTGCGTAGACCTTCTCTTTCACGTGGCAGAAAAGAAAGAAGTCGCAAGGTGTTAAGTCACAAGATCTCGGTGGCCAATTGTGATCACCTCTTCGAGAGATAACACGGTCCGGAAACCTTTCCCATAAAAGATCAATGGTTTCGTTGTTTGTATGGCAGAATTGTGAAATATTGAAACAGTCCCCTGATGTGATATTTTTATTATTATTTTTAACAGAAATAATTTTACTCTTTTTTTAATATTATTGTTTGCATGGATGAGAGTATTTCCTGGGGCGTAAAACCAAAAACAAAATTTTGAGCCACCTTTGGGTATGTTCAGACATTGATTTCACAGACAAATATCAAAGCGATAACGAACTGTTTCTATTTAGTTTAAAGGCATCGGAGCTTATGGAGTAAGTATCCATCTTGTGTGCATTGAAACTCAAGTAAGGCAAAAGGAAAAAAAAAACAACAACTTTAATTAACCAGATTAATCCATGTTTACCAAAGACCACACACAATATATTCAAAATTCGTACATACACATATTACAGTAATATGAAACCTAGTGCTAATGTTTGCTCTAATAACAGTTCTCCAACACTGAGCACGACTATGGTAAAATTTATTATTTGTGGCTATCACTCAATGGATGTCACTTCGAAATGTACATACAAGCACAATTGCCGTAGGCTTACAAATGTTGATTGAAATTGTTGCAACTCAATTAACTGTAATCAGTGACAGGGTGTTGACCAGAAACTGTCTACTCGAAGTTATTTGCATAAATTAGTTGACCAAGAGATTTTGTAATGGACTGGAATATTAGCACATGCATTTATACTTCATATAAAAAAAAACTGTTGTAATATCAATGGCGGAATTAGAAAATTTATGTTTGAAAAAAAGAACTCAAGCCCCTTCTTTCAGTATAAAAATTTTGTATCCTTAACAAATTAAACATATATACTAAGTCCCTTAAAAACAGAGGACGCCTATATTGACAATACTTTTACAAATACTTATGACAAACTATAAATTGAAGGTACATTCCAACTGTTAAACAAACATACAAAAAATTCATAAATAGAACTCAAAAAGAAGAGCTTAGGCTTGTATTAGTCAAATTCTATTTGTGCTTCTAGCTGAACTAAAGTATTGACAAGCTTGGACTGTGTATTAAGTACTCCATGGTACGCCAAAGCCGGCTCTAGACAAAGGGTTGATCAAAACTAAGTTTCGAGTCGGCGCAATGAATCAGATCAGATTATTGTAGCGGGGCAGACTGGACTAAGCAAGTTGCAGGTACTTTTTTCAGTGTCGGTTTTTAATAACTAAATTTATTTTTGCCAGAAAATTTGCAGAAAAAATTTTTGATTTGAGCAGATTTGTTTCGTGGGCAGAACTGTAGTAACGGAATATCACAACTTGAAGTCGAAAAATACTAGGCTTATTTTTAACTTATAATTTGAATTAAATTAAAGTTACCGATGAAAAAAGCGGGTCATTTATTAATATTCCTAAATATTACAAAATATTTAGAAAAATGTTGTAAAAGTGAAAGTAAGCCTACACAATGATAGCAATGGAGAAAATACTCCCGCTGCTGCCTCTTGACATCCATGGAAAATGTATACATAGCTGCGAAAAGTGCACTAAGAATTAGAGAGTTAGTCTGCTGGTCAGACCTTGGTCAGAGCAGAATACTAAAACTCTGTTTCTAGGGGCCGATCTATGGGATCCTCCGCTAGGAAAATTGCGACATAATGGTGTTCGAATTCATGGACGTGATTGCAGGTTGGCTGTCAATACAAATCCTGATAACTCGATCACCGGGTACAACATCAATTGTTGCCAGGAGATTTGCTGTTTTAATAATAACCAGAAGCTCCGCCTGGAGCATACTACAGTAGTTCGGTAGGCGGTACGATTCCTACATTTAAGGGAATGCTGAGCATAGCTCGTCCCACACCTATTTTCAAACGTCTGTGCAGACACATATATCAGTCTTTTACGACGCGATTATCATTCCATTCGTGTCTACTAAGAATACTAGTTGAGAATGTTTTTTCAAAGTCTAGCCTGTAAAATGTCAAATCGCAGATGGGGAGAATTGATCCCATTGTAATTTCAAGATAGCTGTGGCCCAAGTTATGTCCTAAGAGGGCTGAGTCTCTGCTGAGGAGGAACCGTATGATCTGCGCATGAAAGCTCAATACAATGACTTCTGCAGAGCGTTCAGCAGCTGCTTTTTGAATAACCTAACCTTCCCAAGCGTAGGAGGAATGCGCTCGGCAGCTACTTTTTCGACGAATTGGGGGGCTAGTAGACAAGGAGGTATCTTTCCCCAGGTAGGGTCCCAATAAGGTGGCATCACAATGGACTACACGTTTTCTAAGTGAGGCAGGGGCTCAGGCGATGGCCACCACTCTAACCTAACCTAACCAACACGACGGCATTTAGAGACGAAATACTTGCATATATAGCAGTTCCAGTTCCGCTCACATTACCACAATTTTTCAGCCTGTCACTCATAGGTTTTTTAATTTATTTGTTTTTTATGTCAGTTCCAGCTGCATTGGGATAACTTGATTGAAAAATTTATGCCTGCTATAAAGAAGAAGGTGCTGTGATGAGAAAGTGTATTTCACTAGAGATTGGCACTAAGACAATGGGTGTGTTCAGCTCAGCTCAACTGTTTCCACTAATCACAAAACATGTTGAGTATGCTGGAAGTCAACCGTTGAGTTTCATCTGAACGTTTTGCTGACTGTAATCAAAACATAACCAAAGAAAAAATAACCAAAAACAGCAAACGTTTTGTTGCTGTCAAGTTTGGCTATATTGTTTTGAGATTTTTGTTAGTAAAATGTCATTAATAATGCTATAATAGCAGAATTATTGGAAGAGGATGCAATAGATATTAATGCACGGACCTGTTTTCCAAAACTAATTCGTAATTCTCTATATTTAATAACATTTCCATCGTATGATATTTATTTGAAAGAAGATTTGACAGCGCTTACAAATTAAGCGTAAGTAATCGCCGCTGCCTACTATACTCAACACTTGAGAGTCAGCGGAAGGACAGCGATTCGACTGAACGGCACCGCTTAGTCAGCAACTCAACAGTTGGGCTGAGCTGAACACACCCAATGATTTTGGACGACAGGTAAATTTCCTGGAAAATATTTCCTGCATCATTATCTCATACTTATCTAGATTTCTTCTTAAGGCGACTCTTATCATATTCTTGTGTATTTGTTCAGGATTCAAGTGCAAACTCTATTTCAAGAAATATGCCAGAATAAATTTTCAGAACATTGGGACCTAGCTAATTCGGTTACAATAAATAATTTGACTTCCCCTCATGGATATTGCAGGTACACTAAAGAGATAGCAGCTTTCTTTAGTTACATTTAGTCTAGGACGTTGCGACTCCCGCTGACATTTAGGATATACACATATAGAATATAAGTTATTCTCGTTACGAACCACGTTTCGCCATTAGTAACGAAATATCATGAAAATGATAGGAAAGCACATTACAAAGAACACAATATCCTCTGCGCTCTCTCTGTCTTTCCTATAGAAATGCATATGCAATAGTCACGATATTACGTCACAGAACAAGTGGCAAGATTTTAATGGGAATACCTTGTATTCTATGTACCTTAGGGTGTACGCTTCATTCAGATAAGTATCGTCGTATTTTTGCACCTTAATAATGACCTGTATTCTGACAGTCAAGCTGCGACATTTGAATCTTGGTAGTCTCACTATGGAATGAAGTGATAACTATCGCAATATATCGACGAATATCATTTTGATTATTTCTTCATAAATCGATCAAAATTCGAACTTTCCCTGCCCAACCGTTACCAATTTCGTGTTTCTTTTCGTAACGTTTACTTCTATTTGACATTACCAAGTGAATATGAGTTAAATTCTTCGAGCCTCTCCACCCCTTCGGCAAAGGGACGAGACTTCCTCACACCAACAGGACTTTTATACAACATTTCGATTCCTTCTAAGATGGCACAGGATAAATTAGTTTTTTCTTGTCTTTCCTTTTTCGCGATGTTTGTGTTGAGTGACATCTATTGCGTGTCGATGGTTTCTGATTTTCACTGAGAGGCGCGGTAAATTTATTTTTTAGAGTCCTACATCTTTTTTCGGGGCATTTGTGCCAACTTATTTTTTTGATTTTCATATTTGCAAAATTGAGTAAAGCAATTTTCTTTAAAACTCTAAATGGTTATGAATTCTCTTACTCTTCAATTGTGAACCTTGTAATAAACATTAGTTTATTATAAAATGGGGAATTAAATAAATAAAAAAAAAAAAATTAATTAATAAACCTCAGTCATATTCAATGATCACATTCCAAATTTTTAAGAAACTTGTGTTACTATTCACATTATTTGAAAATATTTTACAATAAAAAAAATTATTAGAGAAATGGAAAATTGTAAACTTTGCCTGAGAAAAATATTTAAAAGATTCCCCGAACATAATGTGGAGATTATTGCCCAAAACTACGACAAATGACAATTACCACAAACTCATCTCACCCGGTAATAAATTCAATTAAAGTGACTCCCAAATAATTCATCACTGGGTCAAGTATCAATCAAGGCCGGTTTCTCTTGGCAGTACAAGTACTGAAAATTTTATCACAACAGAAGAAAGCAATAACATGAAATGAACCTACATACATATGTACATACACATGTACACATTTTGCTGCAATGGTCAGAATCAGACTAGAATTAAACGTGGCCCGCTTTTGTCCCCCCAAAAATACCTAAACAGCTTCGACGATGGAACATTACCGCGAATGAAATTCTTTTGTTAGGCACTTGCTATAGATGTCAGGAAATCAATTTCGGAAATAGCACAAGGCAAAACATTCCACGGATTTCCGCTCTTTGTCCTCAATGAGGGGAGCCAGTTTTTCATTCATGCTCCCGGTCCTTTTTAGGCCTGTAGTCAACATTTCTGAAGGAATAAAGGTTTTTGTTTGTGTGTCATGCCGGGTGATAGATGGATGGAGAGGGCTTGTATCGGATTCTATTGAAGGCAAGAAGGGTGCCACCTTATCAGCCAAGCAGTTCACTACAGCCGTAATCCAACTGAACTTCACCATTTTTTTTTTTGTATTAAGAAAATAAGTCGACGAGCCTTTAATTGTTTCAAAGTTAAATTTTAAAGTTCTTAGGAAAATACTGCTGTAAATTTTCTTTAAATAGGCAAGTGTATCTGTTAGTAAGTCTGATTAATGTGCACCCAAGAATATTTTATTATTATTTGAGAATTTATTTTAAAAGGTGGGCTACCTAGAAGAAAGAAGAAAAAAAATATACTATTAGAAATAATGGAGCACTCAACATCTGAGAGTATATGAAAAGAGTTCCTAGCCTTGGTGTTATATAATATATTTTACTTTTTTAATGTGTAAGTAGAATGAAATAACATTTCAGCAACTAATAATCTTAAACCAGGGCTATAGTTAGGCTTGTGACTATATTTGATATTTACTAAAAATTTTAATTTATAGAAAGTTGGGTCGAAAAAATCAAAATTTTCAACAATAGTGTTGCGCTTTAAAAAAAAACAAAAGCTCTGGACGGGATAGTTCTATATAACATACTGGGACTTTAAGAACAAGGACCTTCGTTTTGAGAGAACTGATTTCCATCCCTATCATCTACATATATGCCTTACTCAGTTTCTGTATTATGAACACTTTCTAAATGGTAGTTTTCATTGAGTTGCATATCCTCCATATTACTCATATCACTCTCTACTTCCTCTAAGATACTTCAAAATAAGTTTCTCGAAATTGTCGTCGCCTAAATTTCTGTTATTACTAAGCTTGCTTAACTATAGGAATAACTATAGGAATAAAAGCAATTACTGACATACTTAACGTGGGTCTAATAGATCCGACTTGCCTTATTTCACCTCGTCACCACTCAACAGAACTTTTCGCGCACTCATACAAAGTAGTGACTAAATATAACAAAGGGGTACCTACTGTAACGACCGAACCTGGCAAAATAAGTAATTTTCAATATTAAACGTGGACCTGGGTCTATTGGACCCATTTACAGTATTTAAAGGAAACTGGCATCTTAAAATTATTAACATTTTATATTCAAAGCATCAGTTCTTCATATAAAAACGACGGGACACAGTTTAAGCAAACTTACTTTATTGAAGAAAGCACCCGTCTTGTTTCTGCACAGCTTCTCTTTTCCCGAAGCATCTTTCAATTGCGTACTTTTTTGAATTCATCATTTTAAAATCACACAAATTTTAATTTGATTGCTCTAAAAAATCACTTTCTGAGCTTCCCGCAAATGATACATCAGTCAACTGACTTAATTTTTTCAATGTTGGCACCAACGTAGATGAGCACTCTTCTCACTGACATATATAAAATGAACTGCTGATTCCGATTATGGCATCACTTTTCTATAGTTGTCTCTTTTTGGTTTAACTACTTTATTCCGCTGAACTTCATATAATAAATTCTATATAAAAACCACCATAGTCCAGCTTGAGTTCAGTGGTTTTCCCAATGAATATATAGAATAGAAGTAGATGGCAATATTTGTAATCCTTTTTCTGTCCCCCATACCTACTTTTAAGGACAGGCAGACAAAGATTGCTTAATTTGATTTCTTTAAAAATCGAGTTTAAGAAATATGTGATGTTGCAGGAGATAAACTTCCAAGAATAGAAATAATTTCGAATGCATCTGTAATTTGTTGAACTTTTAATATAAATATTAAAGCCAAAATAAAACTTGAAATTAAAATAATTGTCACACCCGTGCCAACAAAAGTTGACCCATATGTAATAGAAAATCAGGCAGTCCATAATTGTGCTCAGATGATATAGAATGTCAAGCAATCTCAGGTGTCATAATGTCAGGGTTGCATACTTTAATTTTTGGCAGGTATTGCAAACTTCGAAATTTTGCTAAAGTGTATTAACCATACTCATGAAAGGTACCTTTGGCATTTGTAATAAGTTCCCCATTTAAATAAGCGGTCAACCACATTAAACTGTAGGTAGACCTCCTATCTGGAAATTTTTGTCTCCGCTTAAAAGCGCCAACATTCATAGGTTCAGCTTTAAAGAGTTAAATACCTGAATTACGGTAATGAAGTGTATACTACCGTTTTGGCACTGGCTCCATATTTTACGATTGCGCTCCCACCGTTAATACTACCTTTCCACTGCAAGTTTAATTATCGTGGAAAACGTCCCAAAGTTTCATATATTAATACTATAAACATATATATGTGTGTATGTATATAATATATGTATCCATATATAGCAATGTAATAACCCCCGTATGCATACTGACAGTGATAATTTCTCTTCATGTGTAGAAACTTTTCAACATTTTATGACAAAGGATCGGAGACATTCAGTCATAAAATTAGCAAAATTACCGCCCATTTCTTACTTCCTAAAGGCTGTTGTAATGGCGGCACTAAGAATGGCTGATGTCACATTTGCGAGCAAATAAACGGCAGAATGGCAGGCAAAGAGTTAGCTCATAATTAATTCGCCGAATTAACGAGCAAACTTGATGTGTCAACAGCAGCATCCCATGACATATTAGATAGAATCCGGGTTCTTGCCATTTTGTGTCTTTCCGGAATTCTCACCCTTTCGCCTATTTAGAGTGTCCTCGTTAGGGATGAGTCCTTGGCGTACATATCATTGCATGACACAAATATTTACACTGACTATTTCCCTCCCATGTAACAATATTATGCTGATGTGAGAACGACCTGCCCTGGGTAGTATAGGGATTTTTATGATGAACGTTTTTAATTGCCGCGGAAATAAAGCGCAGATGTGCAATTAACGAAAAATTTATAAAATTCATTGCGAAAATGCTTTTAATTTCCTTTGTTAGACGCTACAATTAATAATCAATGTATGATGCACACATTCATGTGTGCATGTGTAAATATGTACATACTTCAAGAATGATGTGTAAGTATTCAGTTGCGATTATTTCTGTTTTCAATTTTATTTCAGAACCTTAAAGTATTCAAATAAAGGAAGATTTTTTGTGCACATCCTTGTTCAATGCGCAAGCTTTATTCAATGATTTTTCAATTTATCCTATTTTTGTTCAAATTCGAGAACTGAAATTTAAATTAACGCCTCCTCTACAATGCATGGTAAAGCAAAGTCGTCAAAACGGCAGAAACGGTAAAAGGTTTAAGAATCAGTGGTCAGCAACCTGCATATGACTCACCAAGATCATCTTTCATTGACAAAGAAAGTTGGGTTTGATCCAAGGCATTGACATTAGCTTGGATATCCCAGAAAATAAAAATCTCCTTAGATTGACTTCAGCCTAGAATATCGTGATATGATTTTTAATACATATCCACATTTAGCTCCTCCATATGGTGTCCTAGTAATTGAAACACAGACTGTGATTCCCATTCTGCACTAGATGGAATTTTCAACTAGAAGTTCACGCTTGCAGAACTACACGAATTCACAGATGGACTCTTATGGAACACACATTACAGGTTGAATTCAACTCTTCTTGAAATGCAGTTGATGCTTCCATCTTACTATGGCATGTATGCGGAGAATGATCTAATGCGGAAAAGATCATCTGTACTATGTCCAATATCTTAACATGATTGGCAAAATGGACTGCTTTTCACCATACTACAACTCTATAGATTCCACTTCTTCCCTATTGCTTTCAATTTATTGTAGAGACCCTACAAACCTTACCTTTGGCTTCCAAGTGTGGTTTGAAACTCAGTTCATAGACAAAAACATGGAACTAATAGAGCGAAGTGCTGTGGACGCCTCTCCATGAATCAAATGTAAAAGTCTAAGGATTCTTTTCGAATTGTCACTTGTCAAAATGGATTTTGTGCAGTCAGTGTAAGACACATTCTCTAGTTAATAAAATATACTCAAATCTAGCTTGACTCTTTTCCTTTCAAATATCCTCTGTTATTCATTCTCATATAAATTCTGCGCTACTTTTGAAATACACTGCATCAAATTATCAAAAACGATTTTCCAAGGCATCCCATACGTTAAAATCAATTCAGTTAAATTACAAGATGTTTTTTTTTAACATGAATTGTCCGAATGGAAAACTATCTGCCATCTTCCGTAATTCCTACGATCTGCAAATGTGCAAGAGTAACAGCACTCTTCCAACACTCCCCTTATACCCCCTTATCAGTTACTTATTTTCTTCTGTGGCTTTTTGTCTTGATTATGGGATATTCCCTCAACTTTTTCTGTTTTAAGGCCGCGGGATGAGAAATTCCAAGCACAGAGGCCCAGGGCGACCCATTTTTATTGTCCAGCTAGAATCACTATTACCAAAACATTTCTGTCCTCTTAATTAAGCGCATCAGGTTTTGGTGAGGAAGATTTTGCATTTTCTCTACAGATAGAAGGGTAGAACCTAGAGTATCAAGGATGTCAACAAATTCCATCCTTCTTATATGAGCGTGAAGCGAGCTGATGCCAACCACAGTTCTATATTGTTTCTGTCCGAGTCTCAAAAGAAAATTCAGAGATATGTATCCCTATTAGGCCCATCATGAAAAAGTTTTGTGCACATGCAAGTACTCAGGTTCCCCCAACTCTACTATGAACATCGGATTTGATGAGAGACCCGATAGTCGAGGTGGCAACGCCTACGGCGAGTTCAGGACCGAGGAAAGTAAAATTAGAGCCTAATCTAGCTAAAACGATAAACCGATAAACCCCAACTCTATGTCCTCAACTTAGTTTAAAAATTAAAAATTGGTCAGATTCTAGAATTTCTTGGACTGGACAGTCGACCAACCTGGTCTAAAGAGCTTTAAGGGATAATACCCAGTTTCTATGTATAACTATAGTTCGAATGTCTACGAAGATAAAGTAATACCACCCTTGTTAGCAACTATAACTGTGTGAAATACATATTTAACTTTCCTTCCTTCCTTCCGGCCATAGAGGAGTCATCAATGTGGAACTGATATAATTATTTCCCTCAAAATCTGATATGACTATGACCAAACCATTATTGCCACAAACAAATTTCCTCATGAACATGCATACATAAACATACGTATACCTTTATATATATATACTCGAATATATGTATATCGTCAGATTTATTTAATCCACAAGTTACTCTATCTCATGCATGGAGGCCAATGACACCTGTATATCCTTCGGGTGCAGCTGAGTGATGACGAGCTATAAATTTCCGCCCTTAAAATGAGTCCGGTCCTTGACGGACAAATTTTCCTGATATGTAGCAGTCGGGTGATATCAAAATCTGATTAATTGCTGTCTGGGGTTAATTGGATTTTCAAATAGTAGAGGAATCATAAAACAACGTTACTGTGGTGGGTCTAGTGCCTATATTTCAAAATACATACTGAAACGTATAAATTGTCGGTTCTTGTAAGCTTAATTTTCTTGCGGATATCCTTGAATATTACAAAACTTAGGTGTAGTAGTGCATTACAAAGTTTATTTCGATCACAAATCAAATCCAGCCAACTAAACTCTGAAAATCTTCTAACAAAATACTTAATTAATGATTTTTAACCCGAAACGCCTCGCTAATTTACGTT
The DNA here is from genome assembly GCA_963924295.1 of Dioctria rufipes. Classification (NCBI taxonomy): domain Eukaryota; kingdom Metazoa; phylum Arthropoda; class Insecta; order Diptera; family Asilidae; genus Dioctria; species Dioctria rufipes. The sequence goes on from OZ002741.1 coordinate 294,897,605, forward strand.
AATTGTCCTTAGGATGGCATAAATTACAAAGTAATTAGTAAGAAACTTTACATTAGAATTTCGGTTAGACAATTCCTTGTGGCGGATAATCCCATCAGCAAAGAAATCTTGTATATATCACCATCAGTAGCACAATTATAGGGGGGGGGGGGGGGGGGGGGGGGGGTTCAACATTTGCTTCAACGCTTCGCGCTGTTCTCATATGAGGAATCCACAAGCGACTAACTCTCTAGCAAATCATTTCGCCAATGCTTTGGGGAATATATGTAACTACCAAAATTGCTAGAAAGCATGGGAATGCCACTGCGAAGATTGGATTTTCGATGTACGTAGGTAAATGAGTTTAATGCTCTCGCTTAGAAAATTGTATTATTCGGCATACGCCTCTAACCGCAAATTTACTCGCTTTTATCATTAATCATGAAAACTAGAGTTAGACACGAAAGCGTCATTAGGCTTGGGAAAGCTACCGAGCTACATTTGGGAACTGTAGATATAACTAAGAACAAATATTATTATATAAGCGAAAAAATTAAGCAGGTTGTATTGAATTATTTAAATCTTCAAGTACTGTGTAGTTGTTTTAGAAACTGAGAAGAAAGTTGACTTCATTTTCATCGACTTCAATAGGGATTTTTGCCCTGCAAAAGGTGGTCCAGAAACGATTTTTTATGTTATTTAGTTCTGGCCCCGATGAAAAATCCAAGTTTTCGGGGAAGGTCAGCATTTTCGGCCATCTTGGATTAAAGGTACAAACAAATTTTTTTCAAAATAATTCCTCAACGGTTGACAAAAATATGAATTTGAAGAAAATTAAATTCCCTACATATTTTGTATAAACATTTTTTTGTAAATCTGATGTGTACCACGTTGCAGCGAAAAAATTATCCAACTCCTGGTTTTTCTCCTTTTAATAAATCATTTGTGGCCATTTATTACATAAATCATGACAGTTTTGTAAATTCAAACTCAACTCATTTCCAGCCGGATGGATTTTTTTGGTTTACACACTATTGTTGGACTCAGTGGTAGGTCCTGAATGTATGATACCAAGCAGCGCCCTTCACTGGTTGTATAGAAGCAAGGTTGAAGTTCCTTTTTATTGTCGATTTTGCGAAACCCTGGAAGTGGACTTTTTCCAAGGTTTCATCTTTCACGTTACCACCATAGAAGGAAAGCGTGCTCCAGCGTCTTCTGGTTTGGCATTCTGATCTTTGAAGATGTCAACAACAAATTGTGTCCTTTGATTTTTTTGACAAGCAAAAACGCAAGTGATTTAGGTTTAAGAGGGATAATGTCGTATCAAAGCCGCTAACAGTATTTTAAAACAGGATATTTTCATCTGCTTCTTTCACTTTCAGACTATACGCGGAATACAGTGTTTTAGTAGTTTTGATTTTGACTCTCCCCGGGTTGCGAAGGTAAATGTTCGTTTTGGATGATCCTAATACTTTTAGCTGAACTAAAAGATCGACGTCTTCGCCAAGGATAAAACCAGCGTCGAATTATGAACAGAGGGAAATCGCTGTGCTCATAATCAAGACATCAGCATCAATTTGAGCGTGCTTGACAATAAAAGCAGCCTGTTGGAATTTTTTTATCATCATCGAAATCAGACGGGCTTTATTTTAGTTTTATTCGAAGCTTATCTCATATAATAAAAACTTGATTTTTAAGAAATTTTTTTCTGCCCATCCCTAAAAGTAGGTATGGGAGATAGAGAAAGGAACACAAATATTGTATTGCCAGCTATTTCTATTCTGTATATACATTTAAAAGATCAACTAAATTATGGTGGATTTCGTATATCTCTGTAAATTTAAGCAATTTCAGTAGAGTCAATAGTACAATGTTGTACATGTCAGTGCCAACTACGTGAGACCCAACTGCTAGCTACAAGCATACTGAATCATTGTTTTTTCGACCAAAGCGATTCTGTCACGGGTGAAGTAATTGACTGAAAGCTGAGACAACTTACAACTAGATGTGCAAAACTCCATAGAAACCGGGATCACTTTTTGAAAGCTCTTTAACTTTTTATTCAACCAAAGAAAGCTATCATTGCGAAGAATTTATGTATTGAGCTTTCTATTAGAGGGCCATTATCTCGTTTTAATTCGACCGCTTTTTTGTGAGTTTTGTGAACTTACAGCTTGAGTCACATTTAAAGGAATGGGAGTAAGAGTGCTTGATTTGCTCCTAACTATTTCGTCTGATGGGAACTTAACTGATCTTCCTTTTTTTCTGTAAAAAGTTTTCAATGCTCTTATCAGTCTGCCACTTTACAATTTGTTATTCTGCTACAAATTAAAAATAATCCTGAAGTAAAACAAAACAACACTACTTGAATTTATATGAAAAAACAAGCAAAGCAACGCCAACCACTGCAGAGGAAAGTGAATGAATTTTAATTTTATAGTTTTACCGTAAAATTTTGAAGAAAAATTATAGAATCAATTTTAGCGACACTCGAATCAATCCAACTGATGGTTTTCAGCCACCAGTAGTGTATAAAAATTCAAAAGAAAAATTTTCAAGTAAATTTCTAAAAACAAAATGTATGATTGCTCATACATAACTATCTTTAGCGACCACGACCAGCCAAGCTACCTTATTCTTTGGAACCATGGTCGGCCACCAGTAGTGCATGAAAAATTTAAAATGTCAAATTTTTCTAAGAAAACTGAATGGTTGTGCCTTTGTCCGAAAGATTGAACCACCAGAATCAATCCATCAATTCGTTTGGACCGTTGTCGGCGAGTATTTATTCATTAAAATTCTTAAGAACAATTTGCAAGTGGAAAGAAAAATTTAATACTTCCCTATGAACGTAAAAATTTTGAACAACTCAGGTTTGAATCAACGTCGCTATGAAAACTCACCGGGTGGCTATACGTTGATGATTGCATGGAACTAAGGTTCTATTGGAAGAACCCTAAATCAAAACTCGTAGTTAGTTTGTATGCTTCTACTGCGAGCTCCCCACCAAGTTGTCCTGTCATTGATTTTATATCGGAAAATCAGATAGGTAAAAAGAAATTTATGATCGATGACCAATTTCTTGGAAACAATAACACTGTCAAATCTCGAAATTTTGTGCTTTTTCATCTGCACTGTAAAAAATATGCACAAGCTTAGGCATTTTGTTCCTAAAATGTAGGGAATATTCCTTTAAATCTAGGGAGTATTCCCAAAAATGTAGGGAATATTCACTACATTTTAGGGAATATTCCCTACGTTTTAGGCAAAAATACCTAATCTTTGTGGCAAAAATTGTGCACATCTTTTACAGTGTATATGAGTAATCTGTACAACAAAAATATAAATGCATCATAATAACCGAGCTGCTAAGCATTGCGTGCCTATTTCTAAACAATCAGACACTAAAATAAATATGTAGTATTCCAAAATTACTTACCATCCTGTGATAGTTATGATAGACGACTTTTCGACACAATAGCTGTGTTTTTTTGTGTACCCTGTCCTAGAACTCCCATATACTGGACAGAACAAATTGTTCTGTCGATTGAAGCGAACCATTTGTACCGCTCGCTTCATTTAAATCTTTATATGAAAATGTATGACGCGTTCTTTTGTGTATCGTTTGTTCTGCTCTGTTTTGCGGACACGAAATAACACAACTTATATAAAACACAAGAAAATACTAAAAAAATCGTACACGTTTCAAAGACGAAGAGCTATGAGCGAGTGACTATTATACCCACTCCAGAGTCCACTATTACCACTAAAAAGAAGACGCCCAAAAGCCCAAACCAGCGTTAGCTGCCGCCGCAGATTAGAAAGTGCGTTACAGTATCCGCCTTAATCGTCGACGTCAGCTACACATTGTGTCCGTACCATACGAAAATCGTCCTGTTAAACATTTACAACTCACTCGACAATCCAGCGCCAGATTGAATTCACGGGTAGGTGGGTTTGGTGCTTTGGGTGGGGGGAGGGTCATGACCCTCCCCTTGTATACGCGCCTGATTGGATTGATGAATCATTTGAACGATTTGAAATCAGTCCATCTAGTTTCCAAGAAAGAAAATATGAATTCATAAAACTTCATATCGTATCAACTCTTCAATAAATATCAGTCCACTCTAAGTGAGTTTTGTAAACCACTTTGGCTGAATTTGCTTAAGAAAAGTGCAAAGCCCATAAAAACGGAATGCTTTTTGGATACATAGTTTGAAAATATGTTTTAAATTATAAGCTTTACGCTACTTACGAAAATATGAAAAACGTAGGTATGTTAGGAATGTGTTTTTTTTTTTTATTATTATTAAAATAGTTATTGAGGGCTCTTTTCCCCTATATGTATGTATGGATATTGGTCTTGATCACCAGAATGCTGAATATCTCAGGGTGTTACATCGTGAGGTTGTATAGTACTGTAGCTGGTGCTTGATACCAGTACAGCCTGCAGGTGTAGGTAGTTATAATAAGAAAAAGCTAATTCACGACTTTCTTCAAAACAATACAGATTATTTATTTTGGCTATTTCTTAATTTATACATTTTTTAGGTGGGAAATACAATTTGAGAAATTATAATTTCTCACGGTATTCATTTATTCTCATGTGCAAAATACGTAACCTGCCTCACATATCGTCTGCCTATAGCTCGCGAAATTGCAAGGGAATGCAGATTACGTGAAAGCACATTTCGCACGATGTAAAATTCTTATGAAAGTAATAGATATTTATATTACTTAACTTATAATGTGTGTAATTGAAATTAAAGAAATTAATTAAGATACAATTTTCAAAATTTGAGTTTGTACAGCCATGCCTTTGAAATGGAGAGGAGGAGGAGTAATAACTGTAGACCAGAGGAAATCTGTAAATAGTATCCATATAAATTTAACGTTATCATTACAAGACTTCAAGCATTATAGGCTGAATCGTAAAATATGAAGAAAAGGAAACATTTTTTTGCCTTCCTACCTCCTAAATAAAGCATCATGCATAATTTTTTTTCTGCTCTACTTTCCCTTACACCTTCAACATTAGTGAGGAATTTTGATACGTATCACCATGTATAGGTTCTTATTGTATGTAGGAATCAGAATTTTGGATGAACTATTTTATGGGTAATCAAATAACTAAAAGTAATGCTTCAGTAAATTCAGTTTTATTTTCTTATTTATTTAAATAAGTATTTATTGGCCATAATTTCTGTTCCTGTAACATTTACGAATACTAATTTTTTCCCAAATTTCATATCTCAAAAGCCATTATTGAAAATTGAAATAGTATTTACAAAATGGTTCCATTATATACTGAATTTTCCCAATATTTTTGTGCACTGTTCAAATATGTACCAATACACAATTATCACTAGATAGTTGATGAATTTATTTATGCCGAGCTAATTGATGTCCGTACTTCCACGTGTGGAAACAAACAGCATTAATTATTTACCTTTTTAAAATTGGAGTATAACGAGGAAAATTATCGCTTGTTTGCATGAATTCGCGGCATAAATAAAATCCGTTTTTTTTTTTTTTATTGAGGCAATAATTGCACTCTTTCCGTTGGATAATTTAATGCGGACAATATTAATCTTCGGCTGACATTTATTAAATATTTTCTCTTTAAGTATTGTATCGGGGGAATGTAAATTTGTTCCGGATATTATTGGAAAATTGGTTGAGTTTTATTTGCATTTTTTTTTTTTTTTATCTGAAACGACCATATTAACGAAAATACAACTCGAGGTAGTCCGTTCGGTTTAAAGTTTAGGTACTCTATTCGGTATACTAATAGTGTCTTCTTAAGTTTTGATTACTTTTAATAATCAGAAAAGTTGATATGTATCAAACAAGGAGTTTTGAATATATTTATTTAATAACTTCGCGTAATCAATTCATTTCAGTAGTTGAAGTAAACGCTGAAGACTACGAGGTCTGAGCAGAACTGCAGTCATCTTTTATGAAAATAAAAAAAATTAGCGATACAAACCGTGAAATGATGTGCTGGAGTTAGATCGACTCAACGTTGACTACTCTGGCTTTTCGAACCCGGCGATTAGCTGATTTGTTTGTCCTTACTAGATGGGGTGATAAATTTAGCAAGAAACTAGTTCCTGATATAATGAAAATGTAATAGGGATGTGGGAGTAAGCTAAGGCTATTTTTAGTATACAGATATACGAATTTATCAACAAAGCTGTTGTTGTTTTTTGTGTGAGGTTTCCAAAAATTTCACTCAGCTGCACTCCTATCTTATTTGTAGTGTAGCCTTACGCCCTAGAAGCAGTGAGAACCACGCGACTTAGATAATTCGCTTAGCTATGGAGAGAAAAAAAAACCTAATAATCCGTTGGAGAATGAATTTTAAGAAGATCAATCAGAACACTTCATATATATGTATAAAACTAAAACGAACTTTAATACTTTTATATAAGATCTACACTTTTACAAATATGCCGTTAAGACGGTTTTAAAGCTCTCCAAAGACTGACTACTTCAATTATCATTATCTTTACTTCACCGAGCTTATTACAAATTCAAATTCTTAACTAAGCAGTTTACTTTAACCGTGAGACTGGAACTTATCAGTTTTCATGAAAACGGAGTGGGTGCAACCTAAACAAAAAAGCATAGCATTTCATTAACGGTAGGAACATGGTTAATTTAATTTTACCATGCCATGGGTTTTTCCTTATGTTACACTTTTGCCATTTTCATTATTTCTGCCCTCATACTATACATTGGTCTCGGATATTCTAGAGGTCAATATATGTATGTAACTCGCGTTTATTACACTTGGCAGTTGTGAAATTGTGAAAAGTGTTTCAAAATGAATAAAAAAAATTAAATATGATAATTGAAGCAAGTATTCTTGCCCTTAAGATTTATAAAAAAAACTATTACCACAAAATTAAAAATATTTATTTCATTGGTTCTCATAAAATGAAACATTATGTAACTAAATTATTTATTCAAACTCTCTCCGCCATGTTTACTACATTTAAAAAATCAAAGCAAAGCTAACAACCAATAAATACTAGAAAAAAATTACTTTTAATAACGACCGAATCGCTAGCGTTTAACAATTCAAATTGAATCAATATGCAAAAAAACTGTATAACTACTACGCACAGTGGTTCATTGGAGCCAAAAAGTGCACTTTATTGCTAATTTGTGAATTTTATATTTTCTAGACTTTGACTAGTAGTGTTTTTATTGCAAAGACTCTGGAGTACTTAGAGCCAATTTAAAAGAATATTCTAAGTTGAATTTAACATAGATATGAAAGAGAAAATTCACGTAAACATTTATGAGTACGAAATTCGTAAAATTTATTCAATGCTTTAGAAAGCTGGAATACCCACAAAGTTTTTTATATATGTTTAACTGTTATAAAAAGAAAAAACAGATCTTATGCCGTTGTCTGTTTTCAATGACCTGTATTTATTATGAATGTATGCTTTTGAAATTTTGCTTGAGGATTCTTCAAAACTAAATATACTAAATTGTTCGCAAATTACCCCTCTTTCAGAACCCAGCGACAGTTTTCCACATTTTCCAGCCTTTTTCAGAAAAACATCGTTGAGGTTAACAGGGTACATGTACCTGGAGTCAGGGCTTCAACGAATTAATGCAGAAGAAAGGTGATATCAAGTAAAGGCGAAGTTTTATTGTTTTATTCCTTCATGCTCCGTACAAAAGGCCGTGCTACCTGATATTTCAGAGAATGTTTCCCAGATTTCTACCTTTTTTACTATTATAATCCTGTGTTTTTCCACTACAACATGTTTCTGTAAGTATCATTTATGCCTATTTTGCAAGAAATGGTAAATTTTCATTTACACTTTTCTTCTCAGGAATTTTAAATTCTATCCGTTGCCCTAAAATGAGTTTTCCACAAATTCTATTTTGTGAGATCTAGTCTCGTTCGTGAGGGAGGCGAGCCGTATAAAGGATAACTCAGTTCTTTTAATATTTCAAATATAAAATTGCATCAAAATTCAATGCAATTTACTTAACCTTATATCACAAAATACAATATAATAAAAATTCAGAAAAAGACTTAACCTATAAACTACTATGCAATTCAGTAAAAAACTTCAAGCTGATAAAAACAAATTAAAAATTCAAATTCAAATTCAGTAAAAATCCTGCTCCTTAGGTTGCTATGTTTAATTTATTCGTTCTGAAAAAAGAGAAGAAAAACAAAATTAAGTATCTGTCAACAAAACAAATTTCGATTGGTACTAATGACAAATGCCCTTTGCCAGTGCGTGACAGCACAAAGGTAGCAAAATGCCTTTGCTCGTGCGTAAGGTCACAAGGGTAGCAAAATGCTACTATAGAAAAACTAATTCAGATTAGTCTCTGAATATGGACTTATTGTACGCTAAGTGGTATCAATATGTCTCTAAAAAAAATACCTTTGCACGTGCGTTAGGGAACAAGGGTAACAAAATGCTTCTATAGAAAAAATAGGACACTCAGGTTATCCCTACCAGAATTATCTTCTGTATGATACGAAACTCAGGTTATCCCTGATCAGAATTATCTTCTGTGAAAAGGAAGGAAGCATGATTCAGCTCTGATACAGATCAACTCTGTCAAAAGATTGGTGCCATCTACAAGTCAAGTCAAGTTCCTAAGGCAGACTTGGTGCCATCTACTGAATTTCGTCGGCTTTATATAGCCGCTGTAACCAGTTATGTCTGTTTCGCCTCTTAGGGCCGTATTGACCAAGCCATTTAAAATAAATACAATTTTAATTTAATTATTATTGAGCTACCGCAATTAAATTTTGGTAGCTATTCACCAACCTTAATAAAATAAACAATTTCGGACATTTCGGACTATCTGCTGCAAGATTTCCGTATTTTGCAAGTGACAGTTCATGTAATTTAAATATTATTTAAAAAGTTAAAAGAAGTTTTTATGTATTATTTATTCTTTGTTGGAGTACCTTTTGAAAAAAAAAAAACTGTTTGTGGTAGAAGAGTTGAGACTATTTGATGTGCAATTTAGTAACTTTTAATTGTTTATTTGAAATGCCTTTACCAATAAAAGGATTTTAAATAAATATAGCTCGAGACAATTTATAATAATAATCTGAAGATTCATTATCGTCTCTCGATGTGGATGGTCTTACTTCTTCCATAGCAGTAATTAAGACTAAATTAATTTGTATTTACTTTTTAATGCACTTGAAACTAAAAACCGTGGTTTTATTCACTGATATCGTAATATATCTAGACAGCATTTTTTCTAAAAAAACACTTGTTCCGAATTTCCACAAAAACTTTTTTATTAAGTTTGTTAACAAACAACAGCTGACGCGTTTCGCCTTCTTAGGGCATCCTCAGAGCTACTAAACTAATTCTAATCCAAATGCAAGCTGCAACCGTAACAAAACATAACACATTAACAACCCGTGTGTATGTGAATATCTACTGATCTACCGTATACAAATAAAATAAATAAAATACATAAATACATAAATAAAAATATAAAGAAAAAAAATATATATATATAAAAAAAAAATACTTGTATGTATATGAGACTGTAACCAACAACTACACAACTAAATAAATAAATAAATAAATAGATAAAAAGGCACATTAAAAATAAATAAATAAATGAATAAATAAAAAAGAAAACAAAGTACACAATTACAATTTTATTAGACCTGGTTCAAGAAGTGGGCTTTTATTGGTGAAATCTATCTGATCGTTCAGCAAGATCCCGCCATCAATTTTGGATTTTTTAATTTGATAAATTTCGTATTTATCTAATACACGTCCGCCACGCAATCTATGCATCAATTCTACATTTTCTACCTTGCACTTGTGTCCTGTGTCAACTAAATGTTTTGCTAATCCAGAGGTAGGTTTATTTAATTTTGCTGAATTAATGTGCTCACCAAAACGTTGTTTTAATGAACGCTTAGTCTTTCCTATATATATATATTTTTATGGATTACTTTGAGGAGCTAATGTTTTCTTCAAATAATCTATTAACCAAACACATCTTCAGATGGTATCGTTATGTTGACGATATTTTCTGTATATGGATTGGGTCTGATAGACAACTTTCGTTGTTTTTAAATTCGTTCCTAAACAAAATTGATAGTAATATTCAATTTACTGTGGAAGTTGGCAACAAAATTTTAAACTTTCTTGACCTGTGCATTAAAATAGAAAAGGACAATAGCTTGAGCTTTGACATCTTTAGAAAAGATACATATTCTGACGCGGTTATGAAAACTTTAAGAAAGAATTAAGTTTTATAAAAATGATTGCAAGAAATAATGGGTATAATACTAGAATCATTTATAAATTATTAAATAAAAAACAACGAAAGTTGAATTTAAAGGAAGTGTTTCCACTACTTGAGAAGACGGATGAGAAAGGTTGGAGAAAAATCCCATATATCCAAAAAATATCTTCCAATTTAACCCAACCCTTGAGGAATAAAAACATTGAACCAGCATTTTTTAATGCCAGAAATTTAAAAAATTTATTAGTTAATAATAAGATTGGACGAAAAACAGATATATTAAAATCAAGTGGAGTGTATAAGATAAGCTGTGAGGACTGTCCGGGTATATATGTATATAGGAAAGACTAAGCGTTCATTAAAACAACGTTTTGGTGAGCACATTAATTCAGCAAAATTAAATAAACCTACCTCTGGATTAGCAAAACATTTAATTGACACAGGACACAAGTGCAAGGTAGAAAATGTAGAATTGATGCATAGATTGCGTGGCGGACGTGTATTAGATAAATACGAAATTTATCAAATTAAAAAATCCAAAATTGATGGCGGGATCTTGCTGAACGATCAGATAGATTTCACCAATAAAAGCCCACTTCTTGAACCAGGTCTAATAAAATTGTAATTGTGTACTTTGTTTTCTTTTTTATTTATTCATTTATTTATTTATTTTTAATGTGCCTTTTTATCTATTTATTTATTTATTTATTTAGTTGTGTAGTTGTTGGTTACAGTCTCATATACATACAAGTATTTTTTTTTTTATATATACATATTTTTTTTTTCTTTATATTTTTATTTATGTATTTATGTATTTTATTTATTTTATTTGTATACGGTAGATCAGTAGATATTCACATACACACGGGTTGTTAATGTGTTATGTTTTGTTACGGTTGCAGCTTGCATTTGGATTAGAATTAGTTTAGTAGCTCTGAGGATGCCCTAAGAAGGCGAAACGCGTCAGCTGTTGTTTGTTAACAAACTTAATAAAAAAGTTTTTGTGGAAATTCGGAACAAGTGTTTTTTTAGAAAAAATGTTAACTAGTAAATTCCACCAAGTGATATCCAAGAAATCAATTAATTATATCTAGACAGTTAAATTCTTGCTTCTTCAAACTTTAAACAGCGCTGTTAAAAATATGACATTTGACTGCATGACACTTCACCCAGATGATATCGAAATTAAATTTATTTAAGAGAGGGTAAGGCCTCACTTAAAATTAAATTAAATTTAAATTTTCATTAAATCGACTCGGTAAGTGTGGTTGGTGAATAGCTTTAATTGAATTTTTTTTTTTAATTTTGCTTGGTGAATACGTCCTTTAGTGTTACCCTAGCGACATTTGCTTGAATTTTATTTGAGGCGAAAACAGCTGGCTGGCGTAATGTCTCTGGCTGTCATCACAAACTTGTAAATATACGGAGGTAAGTATACTGTGGTATATTTTATCGAGTTTTGTGATTTATTTAATGATTTTTATATATATTTTTTAGATAAATGGTAGAGGGTGGAGCAGCCGAGTTTTCCTTAGTGGATACGCATCCCAGATGGGAATTTCAAATAATAGCTGATGTGCAGGAGGACTTGTTAATTTGATTAGATATATATAGTAGATTTGAATGATACTTTGTGCCTTCCGTTTTTCGTATTTTTAGGTAGATTAAGCATCGGAGGAGTATTGGGATTTTCAATGTAATTATGTGAGGACTGAACACATTTATTATAAGAAGTTATAAGAAAGTTTTGAGCTATTGATCGAAGTTTTTGTTGAAAGAAAATGAAGTGTTGTGAAAATGTTTAAAATCTGGGTTAATTCTAAATTTATAAATTTATATCTAATAAGCAACTTTATTGTTAAAGACAAGTATAGTGAAAAAAGCTGCGCAGAACTTATTTAATCGGAATATGGCAGACGACATTTCGATAACTTCATTAGTGGGGGACAAGAAGACTTCGAGCTAAAAAGTGTTACGAAATTTAAATCACAATTTAGTGCTTTGATAAAAAAAAAATATCATTATGTATGGAAGCGATTAGTGCAGAATCTCGAAAAGTTGGTGCATTCATATTTTAAGGTACCCAAAGAAATTGTGCAATTCATGCAACCAACAACTTCTACGCGAGCAGCAGCAGCAGAGTGACCTTCAAAAACTTTTAAAGATAAGTCTAAGAAAAGTGAGCAAAAAGAAGTTACACGCTCATGCTTGCTAGCAGCTCATAAAGCTACAATAATAAAGCATTCGTACAACTTGGCTGCAGTAATCCAATATTTGGCTTATTCCCCCGATAAGCCATCTACGATATTAAGCTTGATAAAGAAAAATAATCCCGTGAAAAAGAAGCAGAAGCACTATTTATTGGTATTGGATAATTCTCTATCGAAACGGCAATATCTGAATATATCACAAGCTTCCAACTATAATTTATTCCGTTCTTATCAATATATTCGCGAAAGCTGTCTGCAGTGTGAAAGGCGAAATAATTACGCATACTTGCGCTGAAGTACCTATAGAGCATCTTTTAAATCATACAGCTAAGAGAATCTTGACTTATCAAAATGATATCTTTGATTAAGTTGATGATAGAAACAAAGAAGTAAAACTGACTTTAGTTTGTTCATGGAATATGGATGGTTCTTCGGGATTTTCCAATTACAGATAATCAAAGTGATGATTCCAGCTTATTTATAATAGCCCCGAGTCCTTTACTAACTAATGATGAAGGAGACCCAAATCATATTATTTGGAATAACAACACTCGACAGTCTGTGGGCCTCTGTAGACCTGTATACATCAAGTTTCAAAATTAAACTATCCCATCTATAAAAGCTGAGAAAAAGAGATTTGCCGACAAGATTGGGAATTAGAAGCTCGCAATAAATATTATAAAAAGAGTAGAATTGACCACGCCAGGAAAAATAATCGGATTGTTAATCTCGAGGATGTGCTTCAGTGCGCCATTCCTAAGATCCTATAATTTTCTTTAGGTAACAAGGTGAGATGGCAAAGGCGAAAGAAAGAAGCTCTACCGGATGAAGTTTTACAATTATTAGACAAACAGAATGTGTCACATTTAGAAGATGACGACGATGATGGCAATTACGCCGATGATATCCCATATTTCCAGAATTAAGTTTTATAGAATTAGAGAACAATGATGATTCAGCTAGTATTACTCTGTATTTAAAAAAAATTGGATTCTAAAATTAAAAAATGCTTTAAAATAAATTGTGGAGTCTACAAAAAATTTTAATCTTTCAAATTGAACAATAACCGCAGTTTCTTTGAATTTTGAATGAAATAAAACTAATATATCTATAAACTGCAAAAAAAAATACGAATTGGGCAACAAAATGTCTGTCGAAAATTTTCTTTTACTGTCAATACTAAGTGTGTAAACTTTCATTTCAATCCATCCAGAAGGGAATAAAGTGCACTTTTTGGCTCCAATAAACCACTGCGCTACTTTACAATATACTCACCAGCTCAATAATTGGCACTCGATCGAATTGATTTTAATTTTACTGTGGTTTGGAATTGGGTTTTCTTTCGGTCGATACTCGAAATAAAGTGTGTCATTCGAAAGAATTTCTTCAGTCGTTACTTGTACCAATTAATTGTCTAACCAAATTGATTATTGTAATGCCAAATTGAAAACGTATCGAGACAAATCAGATTATCGTCTATAAAGATATTGATTTGCAATGCACCAAAGAACAGTTTTTAAAGGCTTATACTAACAATAACTGAGCATAGCAGTAATATTTCATCATTAAGGGGACAGGAAGGTTTAGGTGAAAGGGCTTCTAACAGGACATTAATGGGCCGCTCTACCCTCCGTGCTTGGCATGGTATCACCTATCCCCTGCCTTAAAAATAAATAAAAACACAAAAAACACTTCATCATTTATTTTTGAAGTAAGTATTACAATTTTGAGAGTTATAATCTGCTAATTATTTCTAGTGAATTATTATATCTTTTATCCTCAGATTCAATTCCACTTCACAGAGAGTCAATATGAAATAAATACACCGAGAATTTAGTCAATATGAAATTTACCGAGTTTGCTGCCAAGACTGCAGCTCGAATATTGAGAGACAAAAACTCTTTCGCAAAATAAAAGTCTTTAACCCTTTTTTAGTGCCGAGCAAAGATTTATCGTCGTTGAATAGGTACACTTGCAAGCAGTGCAGATGACGATATATCGTTGTGTGTAAATCAGTATGGCCTTAAGGCTTAAACACAATGTGACGGTCATCAGAGGTCATCAGTGCTGACAAGTATCACAATACGTTCATGACGAAAAATGCAAACATAATGCTACGGTCATCAGCGTTCATCAGCTATTAGAGGTGCAAAAACAAATAAAAGTATTCGGTGATTAAAATTATAATAAGGTGCGAGTTTATATTGGAAAAGATAATAAATTAAATAAATTTTTCCCCTAATCGACTACGTCGTGTACGCATGCTTTATCCGTTATATAAATTATATAAAAATTATATAAAACTGCATGGGAAGAAAAAGAATTCTTTAAAAACATCAGTATGTCAAACACTATATATGACCTATTCGTGAACCTAATGAAAGTGTACGTCTCAAAACATTCACTTAGGCCACCAATTTCCTACGAATGTCGATTAACATTAACTGTAATGTAAACAAATATATGTTTACATTAAAAAGCATTATAAACTCAATTCAATCTAGATACCTTTCCCAAGGCGTATGAATCCAGTATTTAGCCTGGAGCTTTAAAATGGGCAAAAATACTGTACAAGCGATAGGTTTTGAAACATGTGAACAAATTTGGAAAGCTCTTGGGCCTTTCTATGTCAGTAACCGTACCCATGACGATTGTAAGCTTATTTCAAAAAACTTTGACCGATTGAGGGATATGCCCAATTGTATAGGAGCCCTGGATGGCAAGCATATGTAATGTGTCCACCAAAAAGTTGATCGCAGTATTTTAATTATAGAAAGACTTTTAGCGTGGTTCTTATGGCAGCTTGTGATGCTAATTACTGTTTTTCGCATATTGATGTTGGTAGCTTGGGAAGTCAAAGTGATGGAGGTAATTTACATACATTATTAACAAGAACATGTTTCCTTAAATAAATTTGTTTTTCTTAGGTGTCCTCAGAAAATGTAAATTCGGATCCCAGTTTTGGATGGTCAACTACAAATTTCTCAAGACAGTCATTTGCCCAGAACAAACAAAATATTTCCGTATTTTTTTTTTTTTTTTGACAGACGCTGCCAACCCGCTTAAAAGAAACCTAATGCGCCCATATCTAGGAAAAAATTTAAACGCAAATCAATCAATATTCAATTACAGATTGTCCCGATCATGAAGAGCAATTGAAAATGCTTTTGGTATTCTCGTTGCTTGCTGGAGGATACTTCGAACCAACTTACATTGCAGTCCTACAAATGCACAAAAAATTGTTTAAGCCTGTTGAGCTCTACATAATTTCAATAAAATGAACCAGAGTCCATCACAAGAAGTTGCCAACAAATATTGTCCAGAAGGATATGCAGATTGGGATAATTCACAACACTACTGGGACCCCGGCATGGCTAAACGAAGTTAAAGTAGAAAATATAACAGAATTCAGTTGCTTCGCATCTAATCGGCCCAGTCAAGATGCATATAATTTAAGAGAGATTCTCGCACATTATTTGCTGAATAAAGGATCTGTTTCCTTTCAGTATAATAATATTTAGTATTAATTACATTTATTGAACACACTCACAAAAATATACATATTCAAACCTCAGTACCTATTCAATATACCTAACAAAAAATGTCCCCTACAACAAAATAAAAAAACTTCATCAACATATTCAAAAACAAAAAAACTTGGGCACAAAAAACATTAATTTCAACCGGATTAATTAATTATTATAGGAACTGTCTCTTCCTTTTCCTGAAGATGCACTTTTTTCTTCAAATCAGTCAGATACGTCTTCTTGAACTTCTACTTGTAAATCGTCCAGAAGTTTTGCGATGGTTCGACTGAAGAGTTCATTAACTCCAATGTCCATTATGTCAGCCTTGCACTTTGAAAATATTGAATCATTTTTTTTTTTAAATATTGTCCTGTTTTTCGCTTTTTGCTTTCTTTATTGTAGGTGATCGCAGCTCTTCAACTTCAACCTGTTCGCTACTTGTGTTGTCTTGGGTCTCATCAGAAAAAATATGGGTACTTTCGCTAATTGTGCTGCTTGTGAATTCGGTGTTTCCTCGAGATCTGTAATATTTCAGTAATGCATTTAAGAGTAAAAATATAAAATATTAATAATTACGTGCAACTTATAGGAACGTCAGATAGAAAACATAAATTTTCCATTAGCTCCCATTCTATATGTATACTGGCCCCACTTCCTGACGACAAGTTTTTCTTTTTAAGCTCCCTTGTGTACCGATCCCTGAGCACCTTCCACTTTTCTGACACACCTCATCTAAAGATTTAATTATGTTAATTATGTTACACTACTCACAATATAACATATGCGGATATACCGGATACTCCTAGCTTCTCACCGATTTCTTTCCACTGTTTGGCTTTTATTAGTGTATTTCTATAACTTGTACTTATCATAACGGCACTTTCTATTTTTAATTTCTTCTATTAAGGTTGCTTCAAAGCACAACTCATTAAAACTGCTCATTTTAAAACTAACATTTAAAAAAACAGTACAAGGTCACAAGCTCAAACTGAAAATGTCAAGAAACGCTAAATTACGTTTATCAGAATAGGAATAATTCCTATTCTCATCACCGCTGATGACCGTGCGTTATGTTCTGAACAATTTGTTCTGTGTATTTTTATTCATTTTAACATATCACAGCACTGATGGACTCTGATGACCGACGCATTGTGTTTCTCGCTTTAGAGCTCAAAGGCAGCAGTTCGAAAATGAGTTACCCGAGGGTTACACGAGATAGTACAGCTTGCATGCAACTTGCACTGCCATACTTCTTGCACGTGTAATCCCTACTATCATGCTGGCAGCTCAGCTTTCAGCGAACTTCCATGATGAAAAATCATGGCAGCTGAGGTGATAGTAATTTGACATTATACAGTTTACAAGATGGCGGAAAAAATTATTTGAGAGCGGAGCTTTTTAAATTAATAAATTTATACCGTGCAAATGAAATTTTCTGGGATCATTGGCATTACATCATTTACCAACGCCTTCCTCTTCTTTTTTCTTCTGTTTTTTTTTCGATTCTGCTACCTCCTTTATTGATAAAATTTCCGACATACACAAGACTTTACGTCTGAATGAAATTTTTTAAATGAACTTGCATGCAAGATGATAAGACATCAAGCGAACTGCCTTCTGCTGTCAAATTTAAAATCCCATTGAATGGGAGGCTTGCATGCAAGCTGTACTATCTCGTGTAACCCCCGGGTTACACTTGTGCTAATTCTGGAATAGCATTATAGAAGAATATACACATATATATTGTTAAGATCATGGCCTTTGTTCGTTATTTAAACACAATATTTCAATTATAATTCACAAGTTCTGTTTATCTTACTTTACTTTTTTTGCACTTAAAATGCATTTTGTAAATTTATTGAAATTATTTTCAATAAATTTCTGTCTGTTAGACGAGAAATCTCTCCTTCATTTATCTTACTTTACTGTATACTTTCAGAAATTCACAAACAATTATCAAATCAACTCTTTAGTTATTGTTAGTATTACACTTCTAATTATCGCAATCCAAATAGTTTACATCATTCACTTCACTGTCTGAAATAAGACTCCGCCTCCTGTATGTGAGAAGCGCCATATTTATACTCTACAGATGTCACTAACCTACAGTTGTTTCCATTTACAACAGATGTCACTTGTGTCCCTTTGTGGCGCGTAACAATATATATTCCGTTCCAAGTTAGTAGATCTGTTAAACAGTTTAGATAGAGATGTTACATTTACTCATCCCTGCATATGAGAATGGATTGAAGTATTACTTAGTTTTCATTTTAAATACTTAGTTGAAATATTTTTTTTTTTATATTGATATACGCTATTTATATTTTACGTTATATATTACACCATGTTAGAATAACAATGTGTTTTACTCATAAATGCTAATCCAAAAACTATCAAATTTTCGAAACTTTTTTTCTTTTTATTATTTATATAGTTTTCAACACATATTGAAATATACTAATCATACATTTCTTGTCATTTTAGTTCTCAACATATTCCTTTTTGAATTTTGTAATTAACTTTCAAAACAAATTTTTTATCACCCTTTTTCTAAAATTCCGTAAATTTTATAATTTTGGATCGGCACTTTATTGCGCAACTTCAATTTTTCGCTCGGTTTGAGTGCCTGGTTAAAAAAAAAACAAATTTCTTCGATAAAGAAGGCATTTCGTATTAGTAGTACAGATTGATTCCTGCTAGTCGTAGACGCCAAAATGAACAACCAAGCTGACTGCATATATGCAGTTAGAAAAATGTTTATGTGTGAATCATACTATGAGGCGAAATACTAAGTATTTACTTGATCGCTAAGCAAGATTAGCCCTATGCGGGGCTGGCATAAATTCATAGAGTTAATACTAACTAAATTGAGAGAACGTAGTCAATATGAAATTGACTGAGATGTCGGGATTTCTCTTTTTTAAAGAGTTGTTTAATTCATTAATTGCAAGTCATTCGTACCCGATCTCACAAATCTAACTAAAGTAACAGGATATATATAAAGTATGCAGATGCATAAGTATAGACAAAAAACAAAACAATATTAAAAAACAACTAAATTAAGGAGATTAAAGGAAGAAAGAAAAATAAAACAAAAGATACAAAGCGAATATAATATAGAACTGAACATAGAATACTTAAACTTACTTCGTCCTGGCTAAAATTTTCAAATCTAGTTCAATCATGGACAGACTATTTTCAACTATTTGAGATTAACTTAATGTAAATAAATTACGGAGTTATAGGAAATGATATTTGACGAGTGCTTTGAACTCACTGGCAGTGCCCGATGTGACTATTCCACACACGAATAACTCGGACGAGGTAAGATCTTTCCATCACAAGTTCTAAAAGCGACGTAACACTAGATTTCTGTTTCGATAGGATGATGTTATGAAAATTAAAAATTCTGTAAGGTAGTACTGTGGTATCTAGGTCTATAGAGGTGGATATAAATATATCAAATATCAAAATAAAAAATAAAAAATAAATAATTATAGTAAAATGAAAGAATTTAAATTTTTCTTTTTATTTATTTAATATTTGCCAACCGATTTGAAATTTGCTCTTATTAAAGCAATACAACGATAACGCACTGTTTCATGTATTTAGCACTAGTTATATTTAGGATTAAGCGAAATTTATAAGCAGTTAACAGAGTTGTTCAATATTCATTATTATATCCTTGAAAATTTTCTTCCTTGTTTGTTCATATTTATTTTAATTGCATTTTTCTATATAGGTTTTATTTTTGCACACCTCTTTCTATTTGATTTTCTTTAGGACCCTTAATTATCTCTTAATTATTTTTTTTTATTCTATAGACTATCAATTAAATACTAAAATCCCAAAGCTTAAAATTGTTGTTTGTTTACTAATTTCTTACTAGATTCAAGAATTGAACTCTCTGATATTTTTCTATGGGCACCCCATTGCTCATATATTTCATAAATTTAATCCTATTGAAAGCGCTGATTATGCATTTTTGCACGATCAGAATTTTATTGCCGACCATTCGTCGACTTACGAAATTTGACCTTTATATTTTTGTCATGAAGTATTGCCCGAAACTTGAGGAATGCGAGAATTAAAAAAATAATTGGCAATAAGAATATGGAAATATTTCTCTTCAGTAGCGAGATTGAAGTTAAAATTATATCCGATGTAATTAAATGCAAATTATTTTAATTTGTAGTTTTTGGTCTTTTTTAGGGTCCGAACACCAAAGGAAAAAAGACCATTATGCCTGTCACAGTTGTTATTTTGTTTTAGTTTTTTTTTTTTCAGAACAATGTTAGATCTCCATAACGCGCATTTCATAAGTCAAAGATTAATTTTTTAAGTTATTAATGGTGGTGGGTTTTGCTCCCTAAAAAAAAAACTTTTTATATCTTGTTGGAAGGGGTATTGTTTGAAAGGGCTACTTTCAAGGATTCCAAAAAAATTTCAAACATTTTGGTGAATTGAATATAAACATATAATCCACAATGTGCGAAAAAATACTGCCCTTCCACCTGATCATCTGGGTTTCTAAAACTAACATTTTTTTTTTTGTATTATAAGGGTTAGTAGGCATTGACTCATAGATAATAGGAAAACTGCGGCTTTTTTCGTCAGTCTCATATTTCCTGGGAAAAAATGTTTTTTGTATTAACTTATAAGAGACAACTCTTACAAAATTACTTCGTGTCCATCTGTTTGAATATTATTAAGTTATCATACGCAAATTTGAATTAAATTTAAATATATTTTACTTAATTACGCGATTCCGAATTGCTCTTAATCTTATTTTATTTTTCTAATCCCAAGGAATAAGAGGAAATTTGATTTTGAGGGTAGCCTGTATAATGCACTGAGATATTCCGCTTTTAAAGACAAATTAACTTTTCACTTTATTTGTAATGCAATTTAGAATAATTTTCAAACAAAGCTATAATTACCAGACAATTTTATTTAAAAATTTTTTAGAGGAATTCCTACCATCGAATTATCATCTGATGTCTTCTCATTCGATGAAGTCTTGGCAGTGATACTCGATGGACTAAAAAGTACCTTAAATGAAACATACAGGACTACAAGCACACTTTATTCACCGGATTTTATGTACATACCTACATAATAATTTTGTATTTGTTCTTTTTTGATGGTGTTCATAATAAGGTACTAACGATTATGACCAAATCAAATATGTTCATGCCCAGAAATAAACATGGAATCAATCCATGGCTAGCTGCTTCATTATAAAATTAAATTGAAATAACTGCATTAGTCAGCAGATCAAGCATACTTCAGTGAACACACCAAAACAATTTAACATCAGCAAATGCAAGTGCAGCGTTCGGGGAACTTAACTTAATTTGCAATTAGCGCAATTATGTCCTAGGCAGACTGAGCCATACATAAAGGTGAAATTTAATAAATCGCAAATCTAATTTGCTTCTTCGCTTTTATTGAAATTGCTTGTGTATCAGAAACTTAATTATTTATTTGTATAAAATTATTTTTAATATCATTTTAGGTAATTGAGTAGATGTATTTTTGTTGTAAGTGAATCGTTTATACTTCAGTTTGTCTATAATTTACTTTAATAGTCTATTATAAAAATATGAATTATGAAACCAATACAGGGAGAATGTTTTATGACGTACTCGATAGTGTATATTTACAAACTACACCCAGAAAAATAAAATTGTCATATTTGACTATTTTCGCTTGTCATTTGACAAATTATGAATTTCGGTTAAAGTTAACTACAAATAGTAGAAACATTGTAGAAATCAGTTAGTAAATAGTAGCTGTTAACGATATTCGAAAAATAGTTGAATTTTACAAAACAACTATTGAAAATAGCAGATTCTGATGGATAGATTAGTTTTCCTGAAATTTAACAACATCGTAGTCGGCTTTTTGAAAACAATAGTAAATTATTTCCCTTTTGATTATTTCATAGTAATTTATGTGAAAATTTACTATAGAATAGTTAAATTCAACTATGAAAAAGTAAAAAAAAAGGACCGTAGCCTTTATTTCGTAAAAGTTTCAAGGCATTTGAGTATTGGCTGGCAAAGCATAAAATTCAATTTCAGTGTAGTTAGTCTTTAATATATCAGTGTAACCGATGTAAATATACAACAAGAATTTACAACAAAGAGTGAACACACTCTTTAGCCTTTAGCTTACTTCGAAATGTACAGGGTGATAGAATGGGACCGTAAGACCTCTCCCCGGCCCCGGAAAAATTGAGAAAATCCTTAAAATTCCTAGGATTCATAGTTATGCTGGAATGAAAGGACTGTGACGATCCTGTTAAAAATAGCTAAGATAAAAACTAAAGTATCTGAACTATTTATGAAAAGAACGGCTTAAATTAAGGAAAGGTCGATTTTTCATAGAATTTTTTAACCGTTTGGGTTGTTTCCAAAGTTGTTATTTCTACTATTACTACTAAATTATACACTATTTCAGTATAATGTCAGCGGATAATATGAAGCCTGTTTTGTTGGAAACGGTTATTTCTAAATAGTTTTCCGTTCAGGCTAATAGTTTAGGAGAAATGCTAATAATAGTAGAACAACCTCCTTTTACGGCAATCTTTGCCGCTTTTTGTCGTGACAAAATGTAAAGATTTACAATTTACCTTTACGCAGTAACAGTGGTTCGGAGGTATTTCTTTGTAAAGATGAAAAAGTTTCGTAATCGAACACTAATGCCTATGATTGAAAAAAAAAATAAAAAATTACTCATATGTAGTAATGTAGTACATGGGACCCAGATGGGGAAAAACAGTGAACTTCGGGAGTAAAATCTCAGTGTGGGAATATCACGAATTGAAAATAAAAACCTTCAAATAGGTAGAAAATGTTATTACCTTTAATTTAGATGCAAAATTTTTTCTCTAGGGGCATCCCTTATGATGCAGGGTCCGACAAAGTAAAAAAGTGGTTTTCAGTTAAAACGTAATCAAGTTTTAGAGGGTGGAAAAAATATACTATGGAGTATACCTGATTGAAATTTAAAAACGCCATTCCATAGAGTTCAGCGGGAGCTTTAAATAGACGCCCCACATGTCATATTTTGGGTTTGAGGAGGGTGGGGGTAACAACCCCGCACCCCAAAATACCACCACTCGAAACTTTTTTTTCGATAAATTTAATCGCCTTGTCGAACTAAAGACGAATATCAAGTTCGTTTTTTGAACGGTCCCCTCCTCATCCCGCAAGAAAAGTACAAATTTTGAAAATATTTAAAGCTAATTTCTGAACTTAGGGCGGAAAAAGAAAATCGATCGCAGCAATTCGTTTTTCGGTGATGTTTTATTAAGATTTCCAGAAAGTTTCATGCTGTTGGATGCCCCATTACTGATGTTTTGGGCTCACAAATTTGCAATACCCTTTTTTGTGGGGAAAACCATGATGCGGGTAGATGTAAATTGAACACTCTGCAAAATCAACCGAGTACCACCTAGAAAAAATACGAGTGCACCAGTCGATAGTCCTCAAAAGGGTCTTTCATTTGGCACACTCGAAATTTTCCCATGACACTCCCCTTCCCAGCTGCACCCGCTGACATTTGACGTTCAATCTCCAACTACAACTATACAACCAGTTTACACTGCCAATTTGTGACCGTAAAAATACAGGACCCTTGTATTGCATTTTATATGCATAAGCCTTGTATAACTTTACTGGGTTGTAATTAAATACATCTTTTACAACGATACTCTCATTGATACAACATTGCGTGTATACCCCTAGTATATTCTTGTGAAATAACAGTTTTACGAGATTTTGTGTGGTAAAACAATTGGGTCTCTTTTTCGTATCAAATAAACTCAGTTTTTATTCAGTGTCTTTTCTCAAAATTAATTTAATTAATCGCAGTTTTCTTGGCTATATTTTCAAAAGTGATAGAAATCATATTAATTATATTTGTAAATCTGACTAAATTGATAGTGTTTGTACTCGTGTGAGAAATTTCATATCGAGTTTAAGTGTATTCTATATTTGTTATGGATGATATGAATTCCGCTTAGTTCATCCAAAATATACCGTACTTTTAGAAAGCCTGTTTAAATTTGAAATCGAAATAAAATATAAAATTATAAGGAATAATCCCACAAAAATTACTGAGGACTCCATGCCTTAAATCATATAACAAAAAGGATAGGCTATGAGGAAGAAAAACTTAAGAATTTTTCTGCATGTAGTAGAACCGCATCAATGTACGCGTTTTAGTCATGGAAGTAGTAAACTACGATATTTTCACACCGGGAGAATAATTTAGTGGTTGAAACTTTATTAAGTATTGAAGAAATTCAATAGAAGAGATCCCATTATAACATTTTTAAATTAATTTTTAAGTTTATAATTTTATAATATTGCCCCGTTTATTTTGTAATAATATTTTTTGGTGTTGCCTTTGCAAAATCTTGGAATCTTAAAGAGACAATGACAATTCAATTATAAACAAACAAACTAGCATTGGAAATGTTAAATTTTTTTGCCACGGCTGTTCATTTTTATAAATATTTCACTCTTATTTTATTTAAAACACTATTGTTTATTATTAAAAGAATTAAGCTTGATTTCCTAAGAGAATATCACCGGTTGTTTCTGCAGAACAGCACAGTGCACTTCATCGCGATAATTCTAGACTCCGGACTACTATTAAGTAAAAATCACTTTTAATTAGTTATTTACTACAAAATCGCAAAATCAAACCGGAACTTCTTGCTATAAAATCTGAAATGTCAGAAATAAATTAGAATTGTCGATCTGACGAATAACAAGGCGATACCCCTCTTATCATTTCCCCTCCGTGTCGCAAAAAAAAATGCTTATCACACGTACACGAATTTTATACAGCATAGCCAATCCTTTTCGTTATATGATCTAAGCTCCATACAAACCAATATTGGTAGGGTAATTTCAGCTGTATTAGATTACCGTGAAAGTTGTGCAGGAGGTGAAACTGAATTGAATATATCTGTTCCTCGAGATATTTTAGATTTGAATACACAATACAATCACGAAAATGGCTCAGTTTCTGTTAATGTAACGCAAGAGTTACAATCAGTTATAAATTCAACTGATATTATACAAAATTCCGGCCAATCAAATTTAACGGTCAATCTGAAAGATCCATTACTAGCTACTTTATCATCTTGGGGTCTTCCTCATCTATATGTAAAGTTTTTACGATTTTTTTTTTTTTTTTTTTTTTTGAATTTGTCAATATACCCACGCTATGAATACTAAATTTAATGTGTAAGCGTAATTTTTTGTACTTATACTTCCCAAATTACAGAATTTGGAGTCGATTTTGAGTGTCTTAAATACCTTGATATGAATAATATTTTTAAAATAGTTGGCACTGATGCTCGTTCATATGGAAATGTGATTAAATTAAAAGGCAGGTTAAATTTGTGGAGAGAGAAATATGTAAAAGTTTATTAATTTGAAGGGTTTAGATAAGCCAATCAATGATGGATTTTTTTATCAGGATACCCTTTCCGCACTTTCTAAAGTATTTTCCTGGATCAACGATTGAAATAGTTCTAATTTTTCTAGCACGGCAAATTCACCTGCAACATATGAAATTGTAATTTGAAGCCAAATTATTGTGTAATGCTTGTTAATGTGTTATGTTATTCTGTGTAGGGTATAGATGAAATATTGAAAGGAAGCAAAGGTGTGGAAATAAAAAATTATTTTAACAGGCATAATAAATTTGACGATAATAATCACACAAAACTTATTAATTTGATATTATACGCTATTTTGGAAAGAGGACAGAAGTTAAATACATTCCATTTTGATAAAATTTCTGAAGAAATTGTTGAATACTTTTCAGCTGAAGAAAAGGAACTTTTAAGTAATTTAATTACAAGAAAAATTTCGCTTGAGTAGACCATTTATTATACCCCACGAATTAGCGATTGCCCACCTAGGGGAAAATTGTACGACAGCAAACGAAACTGAAAAAGGAATTGAAACTAATTCACTTGATATCAAAATCAGGTTGTCGAGACATAATAAATTAATTTTATTTTTAGAAAACGAAATACAATCTGACAAGAACTATTTAAAATTCAATCGAGGTGATTGGACTACTTGTGTAAATAAGTGGGAAAATTGTATCTATATCGAAAGGCACATATGGAAAAAGCTGCAATCTTATGAGCAATTATAGACGATTGGCCAATTCTGAAACATAGTTTGGGGTTCACTTTGGTAACGGTTATCTTGCTTACCAAAGTGATACCCATTTATTTATTTATAGATGAAATTTCATTTTTTACGTTATTTTTAGATTAAAAAGGACTTTTTAATATGCTATGGCGAAGAGAAATCAATGGAACTTTTTAATAAGTGGGAAACTTTCCTTTCAAAGTGTAATTAAATATTTGATAGAAGTAAGGATAAACGCAACAAGGAACTATATAAAAGTATACATACTAACACATATGAAGGTAAATTATTTGCACGACGTTATAAGTTTAAATTTTCCAAAAACTTTTATTAAGATTCCAGAAATGCTATTTACATGCTAGCACTACATAGACATAGTATAATTCAGCCCACAAGGTGGATTAAAATTGCAAAAGGTGACAAAGTGGAATTTTGGAAGCCATCGATAACA
The DNA here is from genome assembly GCA_963924295.1 of Dioctria rufipes. NCBI lineage: Eukaryota > Metazoa > Arthropoda > Insecta > Diptera > Asilidae > Dioctria > Dioctria rufipes. The sequence goes on from OZ002741.1 coordinate 294,924,234, forward strand.
GCTTCACAAGAGAGCTTTTTAATACATGTTACGTCTGAAAGTGATGTTTTCGTAGTGACTGAAAATCAGTCAAGGATATGTAAGAAAATGGGTTTAGGATGTCAACCCTATTTTATTGTTGTTGGTGAATCAATTTATGACATTCGAATATTTTTTGAAGTTATTGAAGGTAATTTCTATAAGTTAAGCAGCTTTTTGAAAGCACTAAATATTTGTTTTAAGACATTACATACATGATTTTTAATTTAAAATATGCCCTTGAAAGTCCATTGATTTTGGATATTCATTGAAAATTATTTGTACAATTTTTCATCAAAACAACGAATATCTTTTTAAAGCATTTAATCTGTACTGAAACAATTGGAGTAATTTAGCTGAGATTAATTGAAATGATTTATTTTCTTTGCAAAAAGCAATTTCAAAATATTGATTTACTTCTGGCACACTTAAATATTTGCATAGTTGTCTTCCACATTCAAAGTTCCTTTGCGCTTATCAGGCATGTCTACAATCATTTTCAAATATTCATTCTGTTAAGAAGCAGCTGATAATATCACACAAAAAATGACGATATCATATATCAGTTCACAAAAAGTTAACAATACCACTTCAAATTTTTCAAAAAATATGATTGCCAGATGAGTACTAAGGGACCGCGAATGGCACCATTATTGTCTGATTTTATTAATGAACTCAATACATCGTTTATAAGTTTTATATATTACCTCTGATATTACTAAACATATAACTAATGTTTTGAGTACTGCTCTTAAAGAATGTATTTTACCCCATATCACATCTGATTTTAAGAAAGATTTAGATAAGTAAACTATTTTTTTGGATTCACCATTTAAAGATTACCCAACTTACCATAAACTATTAAAACATTTAGAAGAACGAAAGCTGATCATGCGGCCAACACAATTTTCTATAAATAATGAAATAAGTTGTTTTTTACGTCACAATGAACATTAGATTTAAATATTTCCAAAGGTGTGCTTATACTAATAAAATTTCAGCTTAAGCAATTTTTTGAACTTCCGAATGTATTCAATGAAACGATAAAAAATATGAAGAAAGTTCAGTAAAAAAAAGATACTCACAATCCCTTAGGATCACATAGAGGAACACCTAAACACCTAAGCAGCATATTATTCTATACCAATTTAACCAAAGGAATATCTTTCAACATTAGATAACATATTTATTCCCACAATATTTAAGGCACGAAGGATTTTACAGAACAGACGTGTTTCCTCGAAATGAATGGAATCTTAAGGAAGACCTCGAAAAGGCGAATATTTTCAGACCGGTTTAAATGAAGATTTATTGCTTAGTAAACTGCCATATTTCCATGCGACTACAAATTTTGCAGTAGATTTAATGTATGACGTATACGAAGGCATACTATATGTCATTATAATATGTGTCGTATTATATTGTATTTTGTTGAGGAAGTTAAAATATTTTCTTTAGAAACTCTAAACACGCGAATGAAAACATTTTCCTATGGTGAAACGGAAGTAGCATATAACACGTGGAGTAATTATCGATGTCGAACATCGATGTTAACATCGAATATTGATATCGATGCTTAAAGAACATCGAGCAGAAACCATCTATGTTGAGTATAAAATACTGTTACTTGCATCCATTTTAAATTTATTTTTTATAAATGAAAGTATTTCTTTTTTTCTACAGAGTGGAGAAATATTAGTTTCGAAAACATCCTACGCTTTAAACAGTTTCTTTGTTGCGTTAAAGTTGCCCCGGCTTTTGAAAATAGTCCTTTCGAGGGAACGGAAGTCGCTATAGTAGTAACATACTTGGTCGCAATTTTGAATAAATTTGGGTAAGATGTTCTTAACTCTTTCCAAATATCTAAGGGTTTGTTGCCTAATCGTGCAAGAGGAGGTACTCGTAAATACAGAGAAACTTCCGAATCTGCTGGTAGGTAATTGATCTTCTTCCTTTACGTGGTTCTACCCTAATTTTCTCTTTATCATTTTATGATGATCACTTAATAAATTAAAACTCTCACCTAGAAATTAGTTTTGTTACTATATCTCAAAACGTAAAATAATAATTTAATTAAGTACTTACCAGATTTCGATGACAAATCCGAATCTGAATATTTTGGTTCCCTTGCAACAGGCAATGGGGTCTTGGTAGTGTATTTTTTTAAAACGGAGATCCAGCAGGGTTGATACTGATGAAATGTTTACATATTCAGCTGGATATAAACGTTTTTTTAATTTGTCTTAGCAGACCATCATGTAACTCTTTTCCGATTTTATAAGATGGATTCAGTTTGTCACTTGCTGCATCAAACTATGTTTTATTGGTATGATTAAACTGCATTTGACATATTTTTCGCCGTAAAATATTACAAATTTCTTGAAGTTGCTCATTTTCTGATGGAATTAACATTGGTGGTGATGTTACGTGGCGTTTAAAGATATCATTGATCTTATGTCGAAGATCAAGAAATCTCTCAATCATATAAAAGTTGGAGTTCCAGCGAGTCGAACTTCTTGACGTAATTTCAACGTGGCATTTAATTTTCTCCGTTCGTCGCTGGCTACCACGCTTTGCTTAAACCAAGTAACAATGCTCTTTACCTTGATGATTAACTCAATGAAATTTTTTACGGACTCCATTCCTTTTTCTGCGACTAGATTTAACATGTCCACAAAACATGGAATATGACACTTTTTCCAAAAAACAATATCACTATTATCTGTGACAATTGCAGTTACTTTTTCCTTTGTAATCTCCCACTCTTGACACACATCTTCCAGTTTTCTTGCGATATATTCCGTAATATGACGTTCCTCCAAATCATAAATTCCAAGAGTTGCTGATTGTACAGTTTTATCCTCCACAAAGTGAACTGTAATGCCGAGGAAGCTTCTTGTTCACATGGTGCATGTACTTGCCCTACTTTCAATACCATATTCTAAAGGCGAAAGATAAGAGCAAGATATGGACTTCGACTGAATATTTTCTGTACATTTTCTTTTCGATGATACTGGATTAGTTATATTATCATCAGGCAAACAGGATGTCGATGTACCATGATCCATTGAATTGAGATCATTAGACGTGAAGTATAAATATTATTTATATAAATAGAGTATATCATTTTATGTGGTATATATTTATAATATATGAATATTAATGCAATAAAAACTTACCTGATGTCTTATTTTCAATAGAGATTAAAATTGAATGTTTTTCTCCAATACTTTTACATGCATGGATTCAAGATGGCACCTTAAGTTGCTTGTGTTGCCTGATGTTTTTATCTTATTGCAATAAATTTTCTCAAAGTATTTACAGTATCCACCAGTTCAGAAAGTTAAAAGCTAGTGGATTGGAGATGAGTTCAGATAATCAGATTTTGAGTGAATGACATTTCTTTGACTTCTATTTTTTTTTATTAATTTAAACTAACTAATATTAGCATCATTTGACATGTAACTATAGACATCGGCTCAAAACCATCGATGGTGCATCGACAATATCGGCACTCTTACATCGATTGTAAAACATCGTAATTTTCAATGACACCATCGATGTTTTAAAATTTTCGATGTTCGTGGCCGTACCCTAACGAAAATATGTTGGATCACATCAGTTTTTTTCCCCACAAATTTGAAATAAAAATTAATTTCAAAAAATTTACAGTATCTACATACTTTTACCACAGCTTTTTTTTTTAGTTAGAGCATTCTACAATTGTGATTTGGCAACCCTACTAACAACCCTTTCAATTAAGTTCTTTTCTAAGTATTTTTTATACATTATATATTTTAATGATTTTTCTAGATTCCCGTGTCTCACAATGATGCGACCCATATCACTAATAACTAGAGTCATATAGCAATCCAGCCTATTAATTTCGTTCACCGGCGATATGGCCTATTTCAAATATCTATTTTATTCAATCGAACTGTCAAATTGAGTCCCCTCCCTATCAGAAATAAGGGTAAAAACCACAAAAAACAAATTCTTGTTTTATCCAAGTGCACAGATTCACATCAGACTCTACCAAAATGCGGAAGAAGGAATATAGGTTGAGTAAATTTTATGTTCGTATCCAATGTACTTTGTCATACCATCATTATTCTTATGCGTTACAAATTGTATGATTCCACCTAGAATATAAAAATATTTAGACAATATACGAGTTTGTTAAAAGGGGGATTTCCTAACGTTTCCTATATCATCTAAAAGGGTGGCTAAAGCAAACTGTGAGTACCGAATGAATGTGTAGGATTTAAATTAATCAAGCAAATGAGTGCGGCTTATTCTGTATACGAGAACCCGACACGGCTCTTCCTCCAGAATTTAGTATGTACAGAACTAATTAAACCAGAGACATACAAATTGCCCTCGTCTATCCTCTGTCCTCTTCATGGTTTTTTTTTTTTTCAGAGTCCTGTAAAGTGGTCCCTACTCACGAGTAGCACTTTAAGTCAACATTTTACGCAATCCAATGACGGTTCTATAATTCAAGTGTCCTTCATTCAAGAAGGGGTAACTCAGGGTAAAACAAATGTTTTTGAACATTCTTAAATTCCTTCCGGTGGAATCCTCTTTACTAGCCCTTTAACGCACTTGAATGATATGTATGTACGGCATGGCGCGGTGGGTGCTCCCAACATCTTTCTTAAGTGATCATAAATTTGTATACTATATCACTGACGTGACTTCTTTGGCGGAGGAAAACATCACAACAAAACAACAACGTCCGGGCAATCATTCAAGTGGTCTGTCCTGAGTAGGTAAAAAAAAAAGTGAAAGTAAGGGGTACTCCTCATATAAATGAAAGTGAAACTGATACAAATAGTCGACATTTAGAAGAACACAGCATTCGAAAAACTCATTGAGTAATGTATTCCTCCTAATGACACTTGTACGGCGCGGCGAAAGCCTTTTCAACAGCGCTTTATGTGGACATTTGTAACACTAACAAGTTAATTACCAATATTTTATTGGAAATGTTAAAAAAAATATTGTTTGATTTACTTAATAATTTTTTTTTCTTTAATCCCTCCATCCAGGGATAGTATATTTCTGTTTCGCACTTTGATTCATTGGAAAACTTGTTACTGATTCTACTCATTCTTAGTCAATAATTTCTTAAACTCTAGTCCGCGGTCCACTAGCGCAAATCTTTCGAAAGTGGGCCGCGATGGATAAAAATAGGGCTGCCATCCATCCGGGTTTCCCTGGATTTGTCCTAGTTTGGAGACGGCGTCCGGGGAGTGTCCGGACGGGGTTTTCTATATCGTCCTGGTTTTAAAATTTTGGAAATCAATTAATTAAAAATTTAATTTTTGTGGGTACTATAGGTGTATGGTGCATCTGATAACTTAGATACAAATGAGTTTATTGGGATCCAGTTTTTGAAGAATTTTCATTTTGGATAAATGGATACTTTTTTTGCAAAAGATATATTCTTTTCTTTTTGCACATTTCTTTCTTAGAACAATGAAATAATTTTGCAAAGCTTGCGAATTTATGAACGCATAAAGTTATAACATCGGCGGCAAATCTATTCCATTTTATTATCGTTGACTTGCAAGTCCATAACTTTCAGACTATTCTCATTTACTACTGAGCAATCTATTTTTACTAAATTGATTCGCTCGTTTGCAGAACGTGTATGTTCTATTCCAATAATATGATTATAATTTATAGCCTACATTACAAGTGTGAAATAATAATTAGCTAAAGTTGCTCATTCTTAGAACGGGATTCTCTCTTAAGTTTGTAAATTTTTAAATTTTTTTTTTTGTAAATTATTTTAATATTTTTAATTTTATTTTATATATTTTGTAACGCATAAAAATAATGATGGTAGAGAAAAATGGATTGAACACTCAAGCAAAATATTAAAACATATTTTGATTTTGAATGTCCATCTGCCGTCAGTCTGTCTGTCTATCCTTACTCGAGAGCGCGCTGACTTAGAAGACTGATTTTGTACACGGCGTTTTGTTAAAAAAAAAGGTTCGAAAATGTGACAAATCGGGTAACTCCTTCGAAAAGTTGGCATAAAGAACTTCTTTTTTCACTATAAGTTTAAGCACTGCCTGAGAGCGTATCACCGTAGAAAGCTGATATTAATTATACGAAGTTCTTATAAACATAGTAAATGCAATTATAAAAATGGACTAAATCGGGCAACCCATTCATGATGTTGCCATTCAAAAATTGAGCTTTTGTACGTATATTGTGATGAAAACGATTAGTCCTAAGAGTTTTTCTTGTATTGAAAAGTTCTTCAGAATATTATTAGTTTTGCTTAGTTTTGCTGTCCAACGAACCGTTCTAGAATTAGGTATATGCGAAAAACCACTTCAACAATCAAATTTACAGAGAGCTAACCGTACAAAATTGCATACGGGAATTCTTCTAGGGTATCGAATTCTAGACTAATTCCAGCGTTTTTACTGATTTTATTTAATTAAAAATTTTTTACGTTTTTTATTCTTTTTTTTTATGTCTTTATTAATTTTTAGATTTTTTAAATATATTTTTCAGTAAAAAAAGCATGTTTGGATTCGAACCCGTTACAGACAGTCTGGGCTTTTCTTAAGTGATTTTAATATTTTTTTCATTAAAAAAAAGATTCTGGACTTGTCCGCGTTACAGACAGAGTCCAGGATTTTCGGGGATTTATACAATATTTATTACAGCATATAGTGGGTTTAAATTTAAATTGTTATAAATCTCGAAACGTCAACTGGGGAAAGTTTTACTTTTTTATGCAAAAAGGTTAATATGCACATTCGACGAGTCAAAATATAACAGTATCAAAAACCCTGACCTATCTACTAGTACTGTCAAGGGCGGATCCAGACATTTGCTCTAGGGGGAGCGATCGCCCCCATCGCCCCCTATAACCACACTTGCCATTAGTTGTGGACCGCTCTGTATAGCTATCTCTTTTCGTTTCAGCATGAAAATTTCATTAGCATTCGGATATCGCCGGAGTCCTTTTATTTATATAATAAAAGTTTTTGATCCCGTAAGCATATCAAAATTTAGTTTCACATAAAATACACAATATAAACTTCTTGCTTGTCTTACTGATGGTGTTTTTCATATAAAGGTCGCTTGCATTTCGTTCAAACACCATAATTTCTTGGGCTGGACTGCAATTTCTTGCAAATTAAATTGTTAAAGAAATTTTCGGGGAATGCTAATTAGGTAGGGTTAATATATGTATAAAATTAAACTAAATATTTCCAGGAAAACTGAATCTGAGATTAATTACCCCGGCTATGATAATTTTCCCAACATATACTACTTTCGATCACAAAAAAGTGCAAACATTTTGTTTGTACTGAAAATTTCTTAGTGTTATAATTTTAACTTTTTTGAGAATTATTTATGACTATAAAAGAAAAAAATAATAAGTATAACAAATAACTTTTTAAAAAACTATCTATAGTTTTCCATTTAACTAAATATTAAAATTATATTACATTTGTGTATAAATTTCAAAATATTCATGGTACACAAAGAAAGCAAAGCCAAAGCAAAGTAATTTAATTAAGTGTTTTGATAAACATTAGTATTGAAACTAAAACTTCCTAGGTGCTAGATTTCGGAACTATGAAAAATTTACCAGTACACACGCTTTAAAAAACTCACCGTGAGGAAAAGTGTACACTTAAATGCTGAACGAAAATTTCTCTATGGTGAATGTTGTTTGAGTGAGAAAATAGTTTTTTTGAAGAAGTTAAGTTCAGATATAAGAAATGAGTTACATGAATTCACTAGTATTAAGGCGACTACGGCTTAGAAAAAGGTAAAATAAATAATTTTAAAAATAATGCTTGACAAAAACTAGTACCTCTTCAAAATTCACGACCAAAATGGCGGGGAGAAAAAAACAGTTAAAGTATACAAAAAGTTTGACAGAAAAACTCACTAATAGTTGTGGAACCCTACCCCAGATCTTGCCATCTTTGTATACCTTGAATTTTTTTTAATTTATACACAAATGTAATATAATTTTAATATTTAATTAAATGCAAGACTGAAGGGAAACTCTAGAGAACTTTTATGATGTATGCATTAAGTGAAGAGAGAAGTTATTTTCTATTTTAGTTTTTTTACGGATTTAGAAGATTTAAAAAAAATCGTTTTTTTTTTTGTATTTTCTACTTGATTTGATTAGAGTATAAATTTTTATTTATTAGAGCTCTAGTGGGGCGATCGCCCCGATCGCCACCCGCTGTATTCGCCCTTGAGTACTGTGCCTATCAGGGATTTCCATTGCATAGGGAAAACACTAATTGTTATCGTTGTGATTTTTGCAGTGGATACTTTTTTAGATCAGTAGATACATTTGTTCGAATTTTTTATACGAAATAATTATGCTCAGCGACAACGCAGCTCTCAAGGTCTCTCCTACCCTCTCAGCCAGTCTTATTCAGTGGCGAATAGAGCAGTACGACCGCTGCTTTTGTAACCTGCGTTGTGTGCCTGTAAACTGTGTTCTGTGCGCTCGAGTAATCAATCTAAAATCTCGATACTATAGTGTGTCAATTCATGTAAGTAAAATAACTGTAAATACCAGCATTCAAATACGGGAAGTAACCCAAGTTGACGACATTGTCCATTGTATTTATAAAAATTAAAAAAAAAAAATTATGTAAGATGAATGGGTAAATATAGATATCGCATGGCAGAATATACAGATTGTGAAATAGGTAGTGCATTCTGGAATGGACCACAACATGTTTTAGAGCATGCCGCAAGCAAATGTTTTTATAATAACAGTTTTAAATACATTTGATCGATTTCCTGAACATTTCAGATACGAAAAAAATATGAATCACTCGTATACATCATTTCAAATGTTGGGGTCCATTCCGAAATGGACCATCCAGCCATATAAATTTTGTATACTTTTTTGGTACTGCATGCGACATTTAGTGCTTGTGCCATCTATGGTATAACTTAATAAAGAATTAATACTCACATTTAAAAGAGAAAAACATCGGATTTTTTAATGAAAGGGGGAGCTGTAGACGTGTGCAATTTACTAAGAACATGTTGTTATACAGCGCAGTGCAAGTTTACAACATCTTGGTAAGTTTTACTGGATGTTTTGCGTAATACATATAACTGAGAATACTCGATGGACTGCAATTGAAAATACTGTTTTATTTCTAGAAGACAAGAACATCGAAATTGATCACAAAAAAAAGATGAGTGGATGAATTTAAAAACTTTCAATCAAAATCTAAGCGACCAAGACCGGCTTGAACGGCAAATCAACTTTGGCCTAATTTTTTAAAAACATTGAATGCTTATTTGTGCACCGGGTTATTCAAGATTGCATAGTATTTTTTAGCATACTAGCTCACAATACAAACACATAGAGAATGTTTTCACTCATTTCTCAACAGTGGACGAAAGAAAGAAACTCACTGAACGGACAAACGGTTTCATCACTCATCAAACCAAAATATAATTGCAAATATTTTAATTGATTAATTGATTTTTATTAATTCTTCCTTCTTCAAAACAGTTTCCTTGGTGCTTTGAAGGCTATGGAAGAGTGAATGGTATAAAATGTAATTAGTTGTTTTTAGTTCCTTCAGTGTATATTACATAATTTATGTTTTCTTTCTACAGAAGTAAAATTGTATCTTTAACTTTAAGAAGATTTTTTTTTTGTTCCTAAATGGGAGAGAGATTTATATTATTTCATTGGCATCGTTTTGTTTTACTGTTTTTTGTAGACTGAGTAATTTTATAGAAAATAATTAAAAAAGACACGGTATAACAATTTGAACCCATTTTATTAGTAAGTAAAATAAGAAACAATATCTTGGAATGATGTCCGGGTATTATTCTAACAAATCCGGGGCTTTCAAACTCGTTGTCTTAGTTTCATAATTTCAGAGATGGTAGTCCTAAGTAAAAATAAAGTGAAAAAACAAATAAAATTATTTTCATATTTCTGCCAATCTATAGATAGTCACAATCAACTGCCCTTGCTCACATAGAAGTGCGGAATCTCCCGAGGAAAAGTGTTCCTTCACAGCCTTTCGAACTTAATATTATTGTCAGAATATTTTTCATTGATTTTGAATCACCATTTCCGGTTGGTAAAAATGTATAAAAGATGTTGCCACATAATGTGACAACTTTGTTCCACAAACTAACAATTCATATAATCTACCAGAATTTATGCATATAAAAAAATATTGGCCTCAGTTTTAAAACATTTTGCGTAGACAAAGTAATAGCTTTTGAGCTGTTGATACTTCGGGCAAATTTTATTTCAGGAAAACTATGTTTGAGAACTTTGACCACGAAGTGGAAGTATTCCTTTATATAAATGACCAACGTTTGTCGGATGTGTCTCAGTTGTGTCGCGTGAAAATGACTGGTCATCTACAGATCTCTGAGCACTGTTATTGCCTTATATGAACGCAATACTGTTCAGCCATATTCTCTTCCATCATTATTCACTACAAGCAATCTTATTGGTAAGGTGGAATGTAAGAGTAAACTACCACTTCATTGTAATTATTTTGTAAGCCCTCGGCGAGCATCAGTATTTTCTAAAATCAATTAATTTTCTCGAAATTTTGCTAATCAACCACTCAGCCACAGAACCATAGTCTATCGTTTCTGTACCCATTGCGATAGCAAAATTAAGTGAAAAGTAAAGAAATAATTAAAAGTGAAGGAAAAAAAAAAGGGAGAGGACAAAAAAAGTAGAAATTACACAGATCCTGGAACTACAGCTAAGTATTTTTTTTTAAAAGATTATCTAACTACTACTAAACCATATTGTTTTCTCAGTTAATTTTTTGACTGGTTGGCGCATGGCGATGCATAAATACATTTCTAAAACTCGTAACAATAGAGTTAATTAAGATCCTCACCCGTGGTAGTGCAAAAGTACGTAAATTAATTATTTTCTTCATTCAACTTTCAGCCATTTGTTACTAGCTTTAATAAGTTATAAATCATCTAGTTGCATTCTAGTCGCAAGTCGCAACAACTTTTCTATTTCTATAATTGGCAATTGAAATATATTTCATAACTTTTTGAATTAAAAAATAGGTGATTTTCCTCCATATAAAATTTACATGGTGCCCATCACTTATAAAATTTAGCGAACCACCCTTCTCGCTGAGTTAAGATAGGGATAGACGGAATCTTTTGTTGCGCGTATTAAAAATAAATGAAATTAACAAGATTTTTTTGAACAATCTTTAACTTTAATGTTTGGCTTCAGCCATTCAATTTCAAAATTTCTTCTTTTCCCATGTAAAACTTCCAGCTTCTTATCAAATCTAAAACTTTCTCTTAAGAAGTAACTCGTTGTTCTGTCAGTTTTCACCAAACCTAGGGGGAATGTGTAACTTTTACAGCCTTTCCTTGACGATCGATCATCAAACCTATTCCTTTTTTTTTTAATTATTAAGCGGATACCCTATGATGCAAGGCACAACATGCCAGGACAGGATGGTGATTGGAAAATGATTAGGGGGGATATGAGGAGTGTGGCGGATGTGTCGATGTATGTCGCCTTTAAAATTTTGCAGATTGTATGCCGGAGGAAAAACAGAAGATGGTAGACTGTTCCACATTCGCACAGTTCGGGATAAGAAAGCACTACGGAATTTTACTGTACAGGCGAAAGGATGTGTGCGGCTTGCAGCGCGAGTATTGCGTGCAGAATTGATTCTACAAGGATCAGACTAGATATTTCTCGTCGGAGCATTTATCATATAGGGGCAGATGCTATACCTTGGACATGTGTGGTGTCATTTTATTTGCCACACGGACTATAGTTACGTACTTTTATCCGATGTTACTAAATGACACTTAAGTTATTCTGAGAATTAGTTTGTCGGGCAAATGTGCAGTTACTATTATTTTCCAATAAAAAAAAATTGAAAGTGTAGGAGCTCTATTCTTTCTATATCTTTGGATTCCAGCTCAGGTAAAACTTGCTTATATTTACAATTATAAATCGTGCATCAGGTGGTGAATTGTGCGCTTTAAAATATTCCACAGGCGGTTTTCTTTCTTTTACAACGGGGACGTACCTTGGACATTTAAAAACATATATACCGCGGACATGTCAAAAAAAGTCATAGACGGTCCTGGTGGACCTGGTGGTAAGTAAATTTTAATTTTATAATTTTATAATTTGAAATTCAACTTAATAGTACTTAATCCTAATTATAGATGTACAAAATCGAATTGCTATTAAGATAATACATCCAAGAAAACAAGGTGGAGGGATTTAAATTAACCCAACCCTCTAAGATTGAACGCTCCGATGGCTGGCTTCGTACTACTATTATTTTCAGGAGCACAATGCCTAATATAACGTCACTTTCAAAATCTTAATTGATACCCCCCATCTTGCGGAAAGCGCACCTTCAGTTCTAATACATGTATAGAGGTACTTGGCCTAATTTCTCATAACAACCTGAAAATAGAATGAAAATTCCTTGCAGAATAAATCAAATTGAATACTCCGATCACCTACCATAGAAGTTCAGTGATGAAGGTCACACCAATTGCCCATATAAATACTATTTATAAAGAGTAAGTGTGAATTATATGGTGACAAGATTTCTCATTGCACTTTTCAAATTGGGTGATTGTTCCCCCTTTTATACCTGGCGGCATATGGACACTTACTTTTAATAAAAAGTATTTATATGGGCAATTGGTGTGACCTCCATCATTGAACTTCTATGATAGGTGATCGCGATAACCATACTGATGAGACCGAGACCTCACTGATCGCTGGGTCGAAAAGTTCAATTATTTTTTTTTGCATTTAAATGCATTTCATAAATTTATTCAAATTATTTGTTGGAGACAACACATCAAGATATTTTTCATTTGATTCCACTATTTCAAGATTTTAATATGTATTCCTTTCAGGTCACCACACACCTTTTATCGTAATTTTGACACACAATATATAATATGTGTAGCTCTGATTCATTAACGAAACTGTTTAGATTTAGGAAAAATTCCGATGTATTTCGAGAAAATTTGATGAAATTTAATTTAATATTATTTTGCCGTCATAGCGCGTTTTCACTCATTGCGATCATTCTCCACGACAAACAAAAAGCTTGCGATGCAAAAATATTTTCCCACATAGCCGTTTATCATAAGAATTTCATGGTCACGGGGTAGAATTCGGCGTCAGATGACACTGCGAATTATGTGAATTATGAATTTTAAAATTATGCATGTATGTATGTACGTATGTACGATTTCCGTGGGAATTGCACAATGAGTGAAAAGGTGCAATCGTAACAAATTGTAACATATAAATAAGATGCGAAAAATTAAATATATTATTGTGTTTTTAAGATCGCACGAGTTAGGTGTTTTTTATTTTAATTAACCAATTCCTTTTCAGCAGTCAACATTTTTAAGCTTAGTGTACAGGTACAAGCACCTGATACACTACCATCAACAGCCAAGGTACAAGAACCTTGACTGCCCTGCCACGACAATAGGCAAAAGAGCCTAACATTTTGGTGACCCCGACGTGATCTTGTGAAATACATACTTGATCAAGATCATCATACCACAAGAAGTCGCACCATGGATGAATTAGCTCAGGCGCAAAATAAGACCGGAGAAGCCATCGAACAGGTCATCTCGAACTATACAGAGGATTCATCATCCAGAAAAACTCTTCCTTACCTAGAAGAGAGGCTAAGACGTTTAACCAATCTCTGGGATGAATTTGAATCTAGGGACAATATCATACGAATCAATCATCCTGAAGAGCTAAGCCATCTGTACTACGTTAAGGACTACTACAATGGCATTAGAGCAGTCTATGAAAAGTATCAAGATCAAATCTCAACAAAGATTCAATCTTATTCAGAAATCGACTTACCAAGAGCTTTGCCTGCTGCAAGTATTGAGCAGTTAGATATGGCGAGTGAGCAACTAGATGTCAGCATCGATAACACCATTCTATCATCTTCAAAGAAAAATGGTGTGCAAGAAGAAGTTCTAGGCCAACCAACTCAATTCACAACCAGAAAGGAGGGCCATTCAACCCAGCCCTTGTTAACTTCCACTAGTAAGGGTGCACGCCGCAAGGAGCATGATAGTTACAACAATGCAGATGCCTCTTCTGATAACCCAACGGAGGGGAGAGAGCGAATTCCACCACCTATCGACTACAGTTCTTGTCAAAATTCCGCTAATACAGACAATGATCTAAACAAGATCATCAGAAGACAAAGGGTGAGGTTGGAATCCTTGCGTCGCCTGCTGCAAGGAATTCAAGCCAATGAACATCAATCACATTCCAGACAGTACTATGAATGTAATATAAATACTATTGAGAGATATTGGTCGCAAATTGAGGCAAGCAACAATGAAATTTGGGAACTATCTGAAGAACCGGCATCAGCAGGTTACAATATAGATGAATATTACAACTTTGAAGAGAGGGTGCAATCTATAATCATCAAGCTTTCCTATAATTTAGCTCAATGTTCCATGACCAACATGAACGATACTCCAAACAATAATGTATCGATGAAATTGCCAAGGATTGTAATTCCAATATTCGATGGCGACTATTTGAAGTGGCGCCAATTCTATGACTTGTTTGCTCAGATGGTACATAACCAGCCAATGAGCGCATGCCAGAAAATGTGGTACCTCAAAACCAACCTGAGAGGAGAAGCCGAAAAACTAATTCGACATCTTAGCCTAACCAACGAAAATTATACGACTGCATGGGAGATGTTGAAAGCCAGATATGGCAATACCAGGTTGTTAGTGACAGCATTGTTAAACAAACTGTTGTCACAGCCAAAACTGCTTTCAGAGAATGCATCAACGCTTAAGTCTCTACATGACACCACGAAGGAAGCTATTCTAGGACTTGAGAACCTTAAAGTCAAGACAATTAACTGGGACCCATTACTGCTCCACATACTAATAGGCAAATTAGACAGAATGTCCCATAGTTTATATGAACAATCTCTTGACCAACCTAGAGCTCTGCAGTCAGTGCATCATTTTCTAAACTTCCTGGAAACACGGTTCCAGTCATTGGAAGCCCTTGGAAGCAAAGGCAAGATGCAGCCTGAGACCCATCGGAAGCCCAACCAGTTTTCTAGACGGGTTAACGCATTGGTATCAACAAATGCTGTAGGAACCAAATGCGTATTATGTAATGAGAACCATCAGCTTTTCGCATGTCAGAAATTTCTGCAGCTAACACCCACCAATCGCTTGAAGGTATTGAGGAACAACAAGTTGTGTGTCAATTGCCTAAGAGCAGGCCATACAACAAGCAACTGCACACTTAGAGGATGTACGAATTGCTCAAAGAAACATAATACCTTGGTGCATATACAAGACAGTTCTGACGGAAAGCCTCACACACATCACTCAGGACAACTCCAGTCAAGTAACAAGGTACATCAAGGTGACCAATCAGTCACATTGACTGCAGGAAAGTCCAAACTGAATGGTAGTTATGTCCTTCTAAGCACAGTTACAGTGAAACTGACAACAGATAAGGGTGATAATGTTGAGTGCAGGGCAATTCTTGACTCCGGATCCCAGGTTAATCTCGTAACAGAAAGAATTGTCAAAAAATTGGGCCTCAGCGGAGTTCCAGATATTATGAAGGTGCAAGGCATTGGCCAAGTGAGGCAACAAGCCAACCATCGTGTCAATGTGTTGATGCAATCACGAGTGAATGGATTCTCAACTTGAACGTACGAAGACATGGTCTGCGAAGGGTAGTATCGGGAGAGTAAAACTTTGATTTTTCCTCCATATTTGGTTATTGCCGGATATGTTTGCAAGAGCTAGGAAAATCTTTTCATATTTCACAACACTTTTCAAATTTTCAAAATTTATTTACACATTTCGCAAGCGTCTACGGCAAGCAGAAACTTAGCCGTACTGAAGATTATTAAGGTTTCTGCCAATACGAAACGCTTTTTCCAATCCATTTTTGAAGTTCATATTTACAATTGAAAATCGTCATTAGCATTGTTTCTTTCCTCGATACACGGAATATAACCCACTTTTCAGGAGAGACTGGGCTCACTGGATTTTATCATTCATAATGAATGATAGTTGAGTTTCCTTCAGATGTACATGCCATCAAAAAATCTCGACTAAATTGATAATTATTGGCTCCTTAAATATGAGACACACAGCAGTCCATGTGTTTTATGTAAGGACATACCTGTGTTGCCATTATGGTACACTTCACAGGGACCCTAACGTACCAAGACATGGTCTGCGAAGGGTAGTATCTTGAGGGTAAAACTTTGATTTTTCCACCATATTTGGTTATTGCCGGATATGTTTGCAAGAGCTAGAAAAATCTTTTCATATTTCACAAAACTTTTCAAATTTTCAAATTTTCAAAATTTATTTTCACATTTCGCAAGCGTCTATGGCAGGCAGAAATTTAGCCGTAATGACGAGTATTAAGGTTTCTGCCAATACGAAACGCTTTTTCCAATCCATTTTTGAAGTTCATATTTACAATTGAAAATGGTCATTAGCATAGTTACTTTCCTACATACACGGAATATAACCCACTTTTCAGGAGAGATTGGGCTCACTGGATTTTATCATTCATAATCAATGATGGTTAGGTTTCCTTCAGATGTACATACCATCAAAAAGTCCCGACTAAATTGATAATTATTGACTCCTTAAAGATGAGACACACAGCAGTCCATGTGTTTTATGTAACGACATACCTGTGTTGCAATTATGGCACACTTCACAGGGACCCTAACGTACCAAGACATGGTCTGCGAAGGGTAGTATCGGGAGAGTAAAACTTTGATTTTTCCACCATATTTGGTTATTGCCGGATATGTTTGCAAGAGCTAGAAAAATCTTTTCATATTTCACAACACTTTTCAAATTTTCAAAATTTATTTTCACATTTCGCAAGCGTCTACGGCAGGCAGAACCTTAGCAGTACTGAAGAGTATTAAGGTTTCTGCCAATACGAAACGGTTTTTCCAATCATTTTTGAAGTTCATATTTATAATTGAAAATCGTCATTAGCATAATTTCTTTCCTCCATACACGGAATATAACCCACTTTTCAGGAGAGATTGGGCTCACTGGATTTTATCAATCATAATCAATGATGGTTAGGTTTCCTTCAGATGTACATGCCATCAAAAAATCCCGAATAAATTGGTAACTATTGACTACTAAAAGATGAGACACACAGCAGTCCATGTGTTTTATGTAAGGACATACCTGTGTTGCCATTATGGTACACTTCACAGGGACCCTAACGTACCAAGACATGGTCTGCGAAGGGTAGTATCTTGAGGGTAAAACTTTGATTTTTCCACCATATTTGGTTATTGCCGGATATGTTTGCAAGAGCTAGAAAAATCTTTTCATATTTCACAAAACTTTTCAAATTTTCAAATTTTCAAAATTTATTTTCACATTTCGCAAGCGTCTATGGCAGGCAGAAATTTAGCCGTAATGACGAGTATTAAGGTTTCTGCCAATACGAAACGCTTTTTCCAATCCATTTTTGAAGTTCATATTTACAATTGAAAATGGTCATTAGCATAGTTACTTTCCTACATACACGGAATATAACCCACTTTTCAGGAGAAACTGGGAAAACTGGATTTTATCATTCATAATGACTGATGGTTAGGTTTCCATCAGATGTACATGCCATCAAAAACTCCCGACTAAATTGATAATGATTGGCTCGTTAAAGATGAGACACACAGCAGTCCATGTGCTTTATGTAAGGATATACCTGTGTTGTCATTATGGTACACTTCACAGGGACCCTAACGTACCAAGACATGGTCTGCGAAATGTAGTATCGGGAGGGTAAAACTTTGATTTTTCCACCATATTTGGTTATTGCCGGATATGTTTGCAAGAGCTAGAAAAATCTTTTCATAATTCACAACACTTTTCAAATTTTCAAAATTTATTTTCACATTTCGCAAGCGTCTATGGCAGGCAGAAACTTAGCCGTACTGAAGAGTATTAAGGTTTCTGCCAATACGAAACGCTTGTTCCAATCCATTTTTGAAGTTCATATATACAATTGAAAATCGTCATTAGCATTGTTTCTTTCCTCCATACACGGAATATAACCCACTTTTCAGGAGAGATTGGGCTCACTGGATTTTATCAATCATAATCAATGATGGTTAGGTTTCCTTCAGATGTACATGCCATCAAAAAATCCCGACTAAATTGGTAACTATTGACTACTAAAAGATGAGACACACAGCAGTCCATGTGTTTTATGTAAGGACATACCTGTGTTGCCATTATGGTACACTTCACAGGGACACTAACGTAGGAAGACATGGTCTGCGAAGGGTAGTATCGGGAGAGTAAAACTTTGATTTTTCCTCCATATTTGGTTATTGCCGGATATGTTTGCAAGAGCTAGGAAAATCTTTTCATATTTCACAACACTTTTCAAATTTTCAAAATTTATTTACACATTTCGCAAGCGTCTACGGCAAGCAGAAACTTAGCCGTACTGAAGATTATTAAGGTTTCTGCCAATACGAAACGCTTTTTCCAATCCATCCTAAAAGAAATATTGGCACCACAGCCAAGTCAGTGTATTGATACATCAACATGGCTAATCCCACAAAACATTAAGTTGGCGGATCCAGTTTTTGACAAACCTGGCCACATAGATCTGCTTATTGGTGCAGAGTATTACTATCAACTACTCTCGGTGGGACAGATTAAACTCGGCAATGGGTTACCAACCCTCCAGAATACCGTGCTAGGATGGGTACTAGCAGGAAAAATAGACCAGATGACCAGGAATCAGAAAATATGTGGTATATTGAGCAAGGACCAAGACATTGACCAACAATTAGAAAAATTCTGGCACTTGGAAGAAGCCACAGAAGAGGAAAAATCCCTTACACTCGCAGAGAAACGATGTGAGGAACATTTTAATCAAACGGTGAGAAGAGACCAATCGGGACGTTTTATAGTTAGACTGCCCTTTTTAGACGACACACTTAAGTTGGGGGAGTCGAAGGAAATTGCATCGCGCAGATTTCTAGCAATAGAACAAAGGCTCGCCAAAAATAATGAGCTTCGATCCCAATATATTGATTTTATGGAGGAATATAGACGCCTTGGTCATATGCAAGAGATAAATTTTAAGGAAATTGGTGTTCCGTATTACTTCATCCCACATCATTGCGTCAGCAAACCAGAGAGTACAACAACCAAGTTTAGAGTTGTGTTTGATGCTTCCTGCAAAACATCATCAAATCTTTCGCTAAATGATATAATGGCTGCCGGCCCTACTATTCAGGACGACCTATTTTCAATATTACTTCGTTTTCGACAGCCAAGATTTGTGTTTACCGCTGATATTGAAAAAATGTATCGGCAAATATTGATTGACGAAAGGGAAAGACAATTCCAACTAATATATTGGAGGCGCGACCCAAGCCACTCACTTAAGTGCTATCAGTTAAATACAGTGACATACGGAACAACGTCAGCGCCTTATTTAGCTACGAAGTGTTTGCAGAGACTAGCCCAGGAAGAAGCAGCCACTTATCCCTTAGGAGCACAAGTGCTTACTAAGGACTTCTACGTCGATGATGTAATGTCAGGATCAAAAAACCTGTCCACAGCACTGGAAATGCAAACACAACTAAAAGAATTACTCTCAAAGGGTGGATTTAAGCTTAGGAAGTGGTGCGCAAATCATCCGCGTCTATTAAGGGATATCCACCCAGACGATAGAGCGCACAGCTCACATTTAACGACGGAAATGAGGAACAAATAAAAATCCTAGGTCTAACCTGGATACCAACATCGGATTCATTCAGCGTCAAGACGGCATGGATCGAAAGGAATAAGATAACCAAACGAACAGTTTGTTCAGATGTTGCACGGATTTTTGACCCACTTGGTATCATGTCTCCAGTAGTAGTTACAGCCAAAATATTCCTGCAAGAACTATGGGCATTAAAGATGGATTGGGATGCATCGCTACCAATGGAGTTGCACACAAAATGGACTCATTATCGAGAAGGCCTCCAGTCTCTGAACGACATCCGATTTCCGAGACAAGTACTTTCTGAACAACCATCACAAAATGTACAAATTCACACATTCGCAGATGCTTCTCAAAGAGCATATGGAGCCGCAGTCTACATCCGATCTACAAACAAGGATAAACAGATCGTAGTAAGATTGCTTTGTGCAAAGTCAAAGGTAGCACCGTTGAAGCAAATTACCCTACCACGACTCGAGCTGTGTGCCGCAAAACTTGCCGCTGAACTCACTAACCGTGCTAAGAACGATCTGAACTTCAAAAACGAGCCTACGTACTATTGGACAGATTCAGAGATTGTGCTTGGGTGGTTAAACTCGCCATCCTCTTCATACCAAACATTTGTTGCGAATCGAGTATCAAGTATTCAGACCTTATCTATTCCTGAGCACTGGCGTCATGTCAGATCTGAGGATAATCCTGCTGATTGTTTAACACGAGGTTTAACTCCAGAAAGGTTAAAATCATGTAATATGTGGCTCTATGGGCCACTGTTTTTATACAGCATAGAAACGTTTTGGCCACAACCATATGTCAAGAAGATAGAATGTAACATAGAGAAAAAGCGACTTGCGCTTCCTCTAATAACAGATGAAATTTCAACACATTTTGTCCAGAATATTGACCATAAAAATTCATTCAGCAAGCTGAAACGGATCACAGGATACATCATTCGTTTCGTAAATAAGCTTAAAGATCGTAGACAAGGGAAAAATGAAACGAAGGATACAGTATTCACTGCACAAGAGCTCCAGGAAGCACTTATGATAATTATAAAGGTGATACAGCAAGATCAGTTCAAAGAAGAGATCAAGCAACTAAATGAGCATAAAGAACTAGCCAGAAATAGTCCACTAAACACGTTAACACCATTCTTAGACGAAAGAGGCATCATGCGAGTTGGAGGACGACTGCAGGCAGCAAACGTATCGTATGATACTAAACATCCCATGTTGCTACCATACTCACATCAGTTGACCAAACTATTAATGACAAATATCCACAATGAAAACCTCCACGTTGGCCCGCAAACCTTGCTCTCTATTACAAGGCAACAATTCTGGCCCATAAAGGGAAAGACCATTGCTAGGTCAATAGTCCAATACTGCGTACAGTGTACTAGAGCAAAACCAAACATGTTGTCACAAATGATGGGCAACTTACCATCACATAGAGTTCAACCTGCGCGCCCATTCATAAACGCAGGTGTGGATTTTTGCGGACCTGTGTGGACACACTTTAAAACAAGAGGAAAGCGTCCACAAAAAACGTATATTGCCGTATTTTGCTGCTTTGCAACCAAGGCCACGCATCTAGAAGTTGTCAGCGATTTGTCAACGCAAGCATTTCTGGGAGCATTAAAGCGATTCATGGCAAGGCGAGGTCATTGTAGCAATATATACTGCGATAATGCGACTAACTTTGTTGGCGCTAGAAATGAGCTGCAAGAATTAAAGCAGTCTATTTATTCACACAAATCAAAATTAGAAATAGCTACCGCATGCGAATCCAATGGAATTGACTTCCACTTCAATCCCCCACGTGCTCCACATTTCGGCGGGCTTTGGGAAGCTGCCGTGAAGTCAGCAAAATATCTTTTGAAAAGAACAGTAGCTAATGCAGCATTGACATATGAAGAGTTAGAGACGGTCATTGTTCAGATTGAGGCAATTCTGAATTCAAGACCAATAACTCCAATGTCCTCCGATCCCAATGATCTCTCAGCATTGACTCCAGGGCACTTTCTCATAGGAGAACCACTCACCAATAACATCGATCCATATGCAACCCCTGAAAGAGCAAACCTCCTTACTAGATGGAAATTAGTGACACATCTAAAAAACGAATTCTGGAAACGTTGGTCTAGAGAATATTTGAACGAACTACAACAACGTCATAAGTGGAAGCATCCCAGTCAAAATATCCAACCAGACTCGCTTGTTATCATCAGAGAAGAGAATGTGCCCTCATTAAAATGGCCACTGGGGAGAATCATCAAGGTTATAAAGGGAGATGATGAATTGGCTCGAGTGGCGGATGTTCGAGTGGGTAAAACCATTATGCGCAGGCCTATACATAAACTTGCACCTCTTCCAAGCCAAGATGAAGAGACAACTACACCAACTGAATTAACATCAAACAATGACGTTGGAGGCAATCAACCGGTTGTTACTAGCGCAAGCTTTACAACGACACAGGACACTCTTTCAACTGATATACATACAAACCCAAGAAAGAGGGCACGACTCTCGATTGGTCATACAATCAGCACTATACTCTTGACCTGTTTGTTTCTACCAGGAATTTTCGGGTCTCCAATTGAAACAACACACTTCAAATCTAGCCCAGGTCTACATTTTGAAAATTTTGGATCAGCCAGTATAATCTCAAATGAATGGGATTTGATTGTGTATTACGATATGACTAATTATTGGAGTGAATTTGAAGGAGTACTAAATGGAAGTCGGATGCTACACGACCTCTGTAAAAGATTAACCAAGGAAAAAAGTTGCACTATTATTACGACACAACTAGACCATCTGATAGACGAAATAGCCAGTAACAACGAACTGTTACTACCACCATCTTCATCTACGCGAACAAAGCGAGGAGCGGTAAATTTTATTGGAAATATTGCAAATGCGTTATTCGGTGTTCTGGATTCGGAGTACGCTGAGAAAATGTCTCAAACAATTGAAGACGTTAAATCAAATGAAGAGCATCTACTCAACCTTATTAAAAATCAAACGACAATAATCGACGCAACTGTGAATATCATGAAGAAGAACTATGAACAAATCAATCAACAATTTAAGGAAGTAGAGGTACAACTGAATTTATTTTCCAACTTCACCAACTTTGCTTCAGAAAAACTATACCAAGAAGAATTGACTAGCTTGTTCACATCGGTTTCTATTCAAGTCGTTCTCATAGTGTCGAATATTCAACGAGCTCAATTTTCTATAATAGACGCCCTGACTGACACTCATCACGGACGGATTAGCCCGCAATTGATCACTCCATCTCAACTAAAGCAAGAACTAATTCAAATCAGAGGCCACTTACCTCCAACTCTGAGGTTACCTGCAGAGCATGTACTACAGCTGTATAGCTTAATGAAGTCTGCCGCACGAGCCACCGCAAGACATGTAATATTTAAACTAACACTGCCTCTATTGTCATTCGAGAAGTTCGAACTTTTCCGAATAATACCCATACCTGCACTGATGAATGACACCTTTATTTCAATCAAACCATCTTCCAAATTTTTGATCATCATCCTACACCGTGATCAATATTATCCGCTCACGGAACAGGGACTGCAATCCTGCATATCTATCAAGGAAGATCATCACTTGTGCAAGCAAACTCACCCAATCTACAAAAAGGGCTCAAGTATAAGCAGCTGTGAAGTGAGTTTAATGAATGAAATACTTCCAACAACAAAATGTCACATCATTAACGCTGGAGATGAGCCTCAATGGATCCAGTTGAATAATCCCAATCAATGGATGTTCGCAGTCAGGAATAAAACAACTATTAAGGTTGTCTGCGGTACGAACGTAACAACGGCTACGCTAGAAGGAGCGGGAATCTTAAAACTAGAAGAAGATTGCATCATAAGACAGGAACGAATAACCATACAAGGGCACAACATCTACCCAAGTATTGGAAGAATGTCCTATAGTGCAACAAGCAATATCACCGATGTTGCAAATCCGGAACAATAGTCAGCGGTGATCCCACAAATGCCGTTATATCAATCCCATTGGCAAGAACTGCAAGAAATAAGGGATCACATAAAACAGCAATTAGCTAACAGTAAACTTCCTGTTAAACTACCCGCACATGACGTACATCAGTTCACGGTGGGATACATTGCAATCCTACTAACAATATTAACAGCTATCTACTTGACATGGAAGTTCAGAGCCGACAGCTGTAAACCCAAGGGATCCAAGCCAATTCCGCAGC
This sequence comes from Dioctria rufipes, assembly GCA_963924295.1. Taxonomy (NCBI): domain Eukaryota; kingdom Metazoa; phylum Arthropoda; class Insecta; order Diptera; family Asilidae; genus Dioctria; species Dioctria rufipes. The sequence goes on from OZ002741.1 coordinate 294,948,340, forward strand.
CACGGCGTAGTCGACCCAGTGACTTCAACATAACCATCGATGCCTAATAAGGTTGAATCAACGCTTCAACGGGGGGAGGATGTTTAGATTTAGGAAAAATTCCGATATATTTCGAGAAAATTTGATGAAATTTAATTTAATATTATTTTGCCGTCATAGCGCGTTTTCACTCATTGCGATCATTCTCCACGACAAACAAAAAGCTTGCGATGCAAAAATATTTTCCCACATAGCCGTTTATCATAAGAATTTCATGGTCACGGGGTAGAATTCGGCGTCAGATGACACTGCGAATTATGTGAATTATGAATTTTAAAATTATGCATGTATGTATGTACGTATGTACGATTTCCGTGGGAATTGCACAATGAGTGAAAAGGTGCAATCGTAACAAATTGTAACATATAAATAAGATGCGAAAAATTAAATATATTATTGTGTTTTTAAGATCGCACGAGTTAGGTGTTTTTTATTTTAATTAACCAATTCCTTTTCAGCAGTCAACATTTTTAAGCTTAGTGTACAGGTACAAGCACCTGATACACTACCATCAACAGCCAAGGTACAAGAACCTTGACTGCCCTGCCACGACAATAGGCAAAAGAGCCTATCAGAAACACTATATCTAATCCAAGTCCTTATAGGCGCGTTCAATGCTAAAGTGAACTAAGTCCACAAATAAAAAATAAATTAATTAAAAGTTAAATGCGAACGAATAAAGTGAATTCTTTCAACAGAAAAATCAAAAATAACGTGGCAAGAAGGGGAAAAATCAAATGCATGACAAATATTTGTGCATTTTATCACAGCAACAATAGATCAACTTTAATCAATATTATCAGTGGACTTGGTTCACTTTAGCAATGAACCCGTCATATCATCTTGCATTAAACTAAAACTCCCTCCAAGTTAATATCTGTAAAATGAAAAATTCACAAAAATATTAAAACTTTCACTCACCTTTTTCAATTTAACATTTTTTACTTACTATGAGTGAGAGCACTTTATATTATTTGCCCCGAAACTCTGGAGGAGGTTATACCTACATACATATACACTTATATAAACTGGGTGTAAGTACTTACAACATATAACATACATAGTATACATCTACAAAGCTTTAATCAACAAGAATTTTCTTGGGTAAAAAAATTGAGTTATCAAAGACGTTACCCCGTAACGAGGGGGAAATTCTCGCAACCTTATAACGCTTAAAGTTCTTCAATTTAATTTACATAATTCCATGTGATGCTAACATTTCAGCATATGCATGCATACTATGTTGGATTGGTATGCAAATTAGATTCTTCTTATCAATGAGAAATGACACGCAGAATTCAGAAATTCCATTAAAATTTGAGACGTGAATTATTTACAAAATGTTTTCCGACATATAATGGACGATGAGGGTACATATCCAACGATCCGACCAATTCGTTAAAATTTTTATTCCTACAATGGTTTAATATTTTTCCCTCCTCCTCCCCTTATCAATAAAAAATTTCCATTGGCCTATTCTGCATATATTTCGCGTAGATTTACCTTTATCTTTTGATTTTCTTCTAGCATCCTTATAGTCGTTCATCTTGAGTTGATACTCGAATCCATTTTCAAATTGCAATCTATCTCACTGGAATGGGCCCGTAAAATTTTCAACCTTACACGCCAATGAATTTTCTTTCTCCCCCTTATCTGATTAAGTGAGATTTGTCCGAGAAAAATTGCTGCACGAAAGTGCAATGACGATGAAACGATTGATGGAGTCATGAATCGAAGGATGTCTTGCAATACTTTGGACGTGCACTCTCAAAAGAATAACTTTCACAGGAGAGGAATCTTGTCTGAGGCGTGTGATAGAAGTATGCAATAAAAATACAAAAAGGGAGGAGAAAGTTAAAACAGGAATTTTATCTAAGTCGGTATGTGTAGGGCTCTATGTTCCGATCAGCGGGTTAATGTATGCACAATATCTATAGATTCAAAAAAGCGAAAGGAATTTATGGTGCTTTTAAAAAACGATAGTCAATAATTTCTGCTTAAAATTCATTAAATAAGTCATTCATAAAAAATATCGAAAAGTATACGGAAATAATTTTGTTGAAATTCAATTTATTATATTTTTTTTTTTATTATATTGAATTGATCTGTACTTTTTTATAACGTATTCCCCTTCAATTAAGCCAACACATGATTTGAAAGGCGCAACATTAAACTTTTTTTTTTAAAAAATCATACTGAACGTAAAATTAATTTTAAGAATTTTTAAAAGAGCATTATGAAGAAAAAGATGGATGATATCGAGGGAAATGGGAGAGAAGGGAATTAAAGTAATAGAAATACCCACATACGTGGATTTCAATATTCCTTTCGGAAATTTTTTCTGAAGGATTCTGTCATCTGAGAAAAACTACTTCAAAAATCAAACTTCCACAGATGGATCACCATACGAAATTAATACGAGCATGCATCTAGGGTATCATAAGAATTGGTTCTTAGACCAATTCTAACTTTTTTGTTTGTCAGTCATTACATTTCCCTAAAAACTCATATAAAGGTACAATCTATCTGACATATGAATATTAATTCGCACCACAACTCTGAACACAAATTCGAAAATCACGCATTTTAACGATATTCGGGTGAAAAAGATGTGTTAAAAAGTTTCTTACAGAAGAAAAGCAAAATACCATTCAATAGCACTCAGCAAATGCTTTAATTTATTATTATACACGGCCCAAATTGGACAATCCTAATGGAGGTAATTGCCACCAATTCACACCACAAAAAGCCCCGAAAACGTAAAAAAAAATTTACCCCATCGGAAAGCTCCAAATTTGCTCATTTTAAATAAAGATACCCAATGTAAATCCATCCACGTTCACTACCTTAAAACACTTTCGACACAAACGTCGCCCTTACGGACAAAGTTATTTAGTCAGTGGTTTGTAAGTAGATAAAAGTCATTTAAAAAAATAAACAAAAAATAACTCCCAGGACTAAAGGAAAGATTTGTTACAAATATTACTCTTCTTCTCTAATAAAAGCAATTTCAATCTAGATCCCTACTAAGTCAGTACAAGAACTTTACTGTATACGATTATATAACTCTGTAAATAAATAATTACTAATTCAGTTATGAATAAATTCGTGGAAATCAACTTGGTTCCTTTAACCATATTCCATTATTCAAAAAGTTTAATATTCTCGTAAAGCTTATAAATAATTTCACTGTGCTACGTCAATTGCAGCATACTTCAAAATCAAATAAAATGCTCGATGGTGGAAACTTGAAAATTTATCACTCCACCAGAACGCTCTCAATTTTAATTTATATTCCCAGGAGGTTATTCCAATTCACCCACTTAAATCCGACGAGCGACACCTGATTAAGCAGAAAAAAGTTTCAACATTGCACGCAGAATTAAAAGTAAAACGTGAGGTGTAAGACTTGGCAAATTGGTAAGATACTTTAGCTCCTACTACGACGCGACGGCCGAACGGTTGAGATAAAGTAAAATTGCGATGTAGTCAGAGTCACCCTTAGCGTATAACGGAGAGAAAACTTTCTAATTAGTTGGTCACAGTTTTCTCGTAAAAGTTTCGAGACAATGTAAAGTTTTTCGGTTTGTGTTTTTCTTTGAACAATTACTTGCCGCAGTTTCTCTGAGTTTCTTCAGAGTCTGACGTGTTCAAAAGGTATGCAGCCAACAAAGTCCCTAAGGTCATACGGTATGATCTATATACTTACATAAATATATTTACATAGTCACACTTTGGTCGAAGTAATTGTTCGTTTAAATCTTTACGCTTGGGGACGTATGTATATAGATGAATATTGAAGTTAAAAAATTCTGACAAAATATTTATTGACGAAAATTCAATTTACTAGAACCAGGATGAGAAATGAATGCGAAATAAATAGATACGAACATCTAATTACGAATCCGCCCGATGACGATTTGGTTGTGTTGAGACACATAACATCAGAAGTTCCCTTCAATTAGACATTAATATCTTGGCCTTAATTACTTCACTTAAAGGAGAGTTAATCGTTATTAAAGCCGAAGCTGCGACACAACCATGCAAACGACAATTAAACCAATCTCGAAATTGGGCATAATCATAGCCACTTAATGACATACTAAAAAGCGGAAATATTCATTTCAATAGACTCCTCGTCTAGCAAACATCTCCATCAGTTGACCACCGTGTCATCGAACAACGATTGCTTAATTAAAGACTTGAAATTAAGAGCTTTCTAGTTCTATCACCCACAACTTTCATTCGGTTGCCTTGATTCCACAACTGAATTCTAAAGCGTTCCTGATTGGGCTGTCTTTGGTGTTCGAGATTTAATTAAGGAAAATGAAATCCATGGAGGAGCTCTGCTCTAATATAATGACCCATTTAGGCGGTTTTATTAGCCTCGTATTAACGTCTATGTAGTCTGAATTTAATTTGTCTATGATTTAAGATAGTTGAATTATTTATGCTCCTCCATCAGGTAAACATGACCGACCTACTTTATAGCTCACATGAAACATTTATTACATTTGTGCTAGTATTTGTAACTGATAGAAATTATGATAGTAGTAAAATACCGTTAGATTTGGATTGTTTCAATGACAACAATTCTTGGGCACAATATAACTATTCAGTAGGTAAATTTAATTTGTGGGATAGGTATATTCGTCTGAAGTGGGGATATCAATATTGAAAAAAAAAATCTAAAAGTAATTGTTTAAATTACAGTAGCGAAACGTAGGTAAATACGCATTTGGACGAAAACCAGTGCTTCTGGAAGAAGCACAATTTAAACGCTTCCCTTAAAATCATTTGGAAGCTATTTACAAAAATATTTACTGATCTATCGAGAAAAACAAGCAAAGACACAAGTAAGTAACTTGGAAGCTCTATGGAAGATTATTTGATGAACTCCAGCAGAAGTTCAGAGGAATATTAACTGGAGAATGGAAGAATTTTTATTTTGAACGATTCTGAATAAAATTATAAATACAAGCAGAAAAAAACCACCGCGTCCGGAGGTTAGAAACCGCGACCATCCGCTTACCACTCCGCTCTTACCACAGCGCTAACGAGACAGATATCTTTCCTCTTGTATTTCTTAATTTTATAACTAAGCCATATTGGTCTCAGCTGGCATTAACCAGAAACGAAACGAAATTGCAATATTTCATATTTTTTGTCCCAGGCAGAAATCGAACTCACAATTGTTAGAATCGGTGTAAGATGAAGAATGGGAGAAAAAAAATGTCTCTTTCTTAGATCAGTGGTAACAGCAGTCGCCCGGAAAGCAGAAAGTCTCGGTTTCAAACCCCGGACCAGGCGATTAGTTTTTTTTGTTAAATAATTATTATACTTATATATATATATATATAAAGGGGCTTCCAATAAGAGGTGTTATTTTGATATTCAAATAAAAATGCCATTTTTTGAGATAAATGATCGGATCTTTATTTCATTAGAAAGAGGAAGGTATGCCGTTAAGAATGGAAAATAACATCAGCCAAACGACCACCACGACCACGCCTACAGGACCATATCCTTTTCATGAAATTTTCCATAACCAAATCGCAAAGTGGCTGCCCTATCTCCTCGATAGCCTCACGAATTCCATCTTTGATGTCTAGAATCGACGCTGGGCTGTTGGCGTAGACATTGTTTCACGTGGCCCCAAAGGAAGAAGTCGCAAGGTGTTAAGTCACAAGATCGCGGTGGCCAATTGCGATCACCTCTTCTAGAGATAACACGGTCCGGAAACTTTTCCCGTAAAAGATCAATGGTTTCGTTGCTTGTATGGCACGTAGTGCCGTCTTGTTGAAAGTAAACGTTGTCCGGATCAATATCATCCAATTCCATTCACCGTAACTGTTGCTCCAGCCTCATTTTCAAAAAAGTAAGGTCCAATGACCCCGCGGGACCATAAATCGCACCAAAAAGTCACACGTTGAGAATAGAGAGGCTTTTCAACAATAACTCTTGAGTTTTCCGAGCCCCAGATGCGACAATTTTGCTTGTTGACGAAGCCATCGAGGTGGAAATGGTCCTCATCACTCAAGATGAGTTTTCGATGGAATTCCGGATCATTTTCATGCATTTCAAGTACCCAATCAGCAAAGACTCGATGTTGTTGATGATCGGCCGGCTTGAGTTCTTGTGTTATCTGAATTTTATAAGCCTTAAGACCCAAATCTTTATGCAAAATACAGTGTAATGACGTTTGTGGAATGCCTAATTCCAAAGAACGACGAGGAATGGACAAACCTGGGTTTTCTTCTACACTTTCGGCTACAGCAGCAATATTCTCGGCTGTTGTTAAGCGACGTGCACGGTTTTTATTCTTCACATCACTAACTTGTCCCGATAGCTCGAATTTTTCTACCAATTTCTGTATTGTGGTCCGACAAGGTGCTTCACGACGACCCAAAAATGTTCGAGTTGTACGAACCATTTTCACCATTTTTATAGTGAATTTTAATAATTTCAATGCGTTGTTGAATCGTGTATCGTTCCATTTTTATTAATGGCGTAGTTTCTACTTGTCAAATGTCAAAAAATGATAGCTCCAAAAGTGACATCTACTGAAATAGCGGGCTAATTAAAATAACACCTCTTATTGGAAAACCCTTTATATATTATCATATAATTTAATGCAAAATCGATAACAATAAAAATCCTTCCATTCTTCATCTAACACCGATTCTACCAATTGTGAGTTCAATTCCCACCCGGGAATAATAAATAAAATAATTTTCACTGATCTATTACAAAAAAATAAGCAAAGACACAAGTATGTAAGTAACTCAAGAGCTTCTATAGCCATCACTTGGTTAGAAGCTCTATGGAAGATTATTTGATTAGCTCCAGCAATAATGGGTAATTTCATCTAATTTTCTACGAATCTGTGAATTTTTCCATTATTATGCGAAGAAACGCATTTATCATTTCAATGTTAAGTTCAGAGTGATTAGAAGTAATCTGCTGAAGTTCTGGTAAATAAAAGTGAGAATAAAAGGAAGATATTGGCTTATTTAGTCAACTTAATAAGACTCAATACCACGATTAATCCCAAGCAAACGTAAGCCCCTTATCAATGTTCTCAGGAAGCAATCTTGAAGGCCTCTTATGAGAATAAGGAAGAAGCACTACGATGATTATTCGAAAATCTTTTCTTCAAAAAAGTTCTTCTTCAATTATTTCGCAAACCTACTAAACTGCTTCTTAAGAACAGCAGTGAAGCGCTTTCCTCTACGGGGATGCCTATCTAAAAAAAGATTCACTGTATTCAGGATTCTTAGAGCTCTCTTTTCTCCAATTTGCAAATTTTATAAAATTCAGTTAATGGAATACAATCTAGGGGAAATAATAAAATCAATAAGTCCTTAACGGTAACAATAATTTGGTTGAAAATTTGGGTAGAATTTATGAATTTCGAAATGTTAAAGCATAATTCTATTGTGTAATGATGTAACATAACTGTGGTTCAACATGTATTGTAATTAATAATATTCCAGATCTACACACCTAGTTGCTTGATTTATTCCACTGCCCTATTTTCCAGTAGACTTTACTGTCATATACACAGTAAAAAATATTTCGTTAAAATTTATGGCAGCAATTTGTGCCAAAACTTATGGAAAGGTTCATACTTTAAGGAAATTTTTGTTTGTACACAAGATGTTTAGGCCTATATGGTATCAGATTCAGAGGTAGAAATAAGAAGAAAATGGTGTATTTTTGTAAAAAACTTTTTTTTTTTTCACAATAATAATCCGGTTCTCTTAAGACAAAAAACAAAAAAACAAAAAAAAGCAAATAAAAAAGAGCAAAAGAAAAATCCAAAATAAAAAATCCACAACAAAACCTAAGTACAAGCAATGAATTTACTCCAAATGTACTTTTACCCTGGAAAGGGAGAAATTTTATTTTACATTTAAGTTCTCAATAGACTTCAAAAACAGCTTATAGGAAACGTCCACATTTCAAAACTTCCCAGCTGGATTGAATGCTGAAACGAGTAAAAATATAGTAAATGTTAAGGTTAAAAATACCAGAAACGGTACACTGATTCGATCTGTCGTTAGTGATTCCTAAGTACCGAATGCTGATTGTGAGCTAAAGGATTATATTTGTATGGCTAGGCTTTGTTGTTTTCTGTAGTTTGTTCCAATTCGTTACTCCCCAATCGGTGGTGTGCAGTGGTGCTCCATGTATACAGTCGCATAGCAAATATACGAATTTTAATTCGGTTCAATATTCCTAATGTTAACCACCAAGAATTCAACTGACTTCACGACTGGCGAAGTACCGATCCGTCTAGTTTGACTGCTTAGAACACATTGTCAATTTGTCAAGTCAAGTCAAGTCAAGTGCTTTTGCGCTTTCAAATTTCTACCTTGTCTTCCTTCTTTGGATTTTGTTAGATGATTTTTCATATCCTTCAGATTTTCCTTCCTTAGGGCGTTGGGGCTTATCTTTGGCCCTCAGTTCGATTAGATGTTTTGATTTTCCTTCTCGTTGATCTTTGGTTTGGTTTTTATCACCTCTCGTGTTGTTGTTTGTTCTTTTCCTTACAGCTGCTACGCCACATCAGCTGTAGTTAATGACTTTCTCGCAGGAGTTTGTTGTTAAGTTTGGGAGGGACTGGGAGGGAGGGAGGACTGGAAGGTTCCTATACTGGCAGGTTTCATCAGATATTGTCACTTTGTATTTCTAGCACTCAATTTATACCATGGCAAATAAACAGGGTGTTTATTTACAACAAACATGGAAAATTACCATGACTTCAAAATTCGCATAACATACAAAATTATCTGCAAAAATAAAATTCTTCTTACACATTTAATTTCTCACCAGAAATTCCCTCAAGAATGCGAATTCAAGAGTGTTCACGTTACACCCAGACGTAACTGGACACTTTTGTTTTTCTCGATTTTGGCTCATGAGAAATTTTACGTGAGAAATTTTATGTTCACTTTTTTCTTGAATTAGCATTTTATAATTCATATCTATGTAGCTTTAGGAAATAATATTTAAAAATGTGATTTTGTGAAAAAATAAATTATTGTTGTTCAAAATGGTGAAGTGTAAAATAAATTTGCATTTTCAATTGTGTGGCGTCGTTTGTTAAGCAACAGCTGAAACGTGTAGCAGTACAAGGAACTGTACTACACGACATATAAGCCAAAGTTTTTATGTGCACTTTGACTTTGGAAGCTCTACAAAAGAGCACTTTGGTGCAAAATACCTAAATCTAGGGTATAGCGGTACAAAGAACCGTTTATACCATCGTTGTACCAGCCAAGGTTGATTTGCCTTGACAGATTCCTCCATCAGAACAAAAGAGTTCTGATCACAAGGCAAATAGAGCTTTATAAAAAAATTGAAAATTTTTTGCGTGCATGAGCTTGGCGGTAGATACCTTTTCTCTGTAGGAAGAGAGAAGTCTTGCAATTATGACTTTGATGACAAATGTGAATATTAGCAGCTTAGTTCAAGAAAATTAATTAAATCAGGGGAAATAATTCGTGTAGTCTTTTAAATTGGTACAGTTATACCTTACGGTATCCAGATGAACATAATAAAGGTCCTCATGGGTGCGTGATATGCTGAAGGAGAAGGGGGGGGGGGGCGTTTACGGTAGCGTTTTTCAGGTTTTTCCTCATATCTCGAATATATGTACGAATAGCATTATGTTTACTTCTGACAAAAGTTTCTACATAAAATTTCCTATAAATTTGGTCATATTTATTTTTGCTCTACGTTCAATACTTTAGGAGCTACAGGGTATGAAACTATTAACAGAGAGATAAAAAATAGACAATTTAAGAAATATAAGCGAAATCGGTTTTATAATTATATTTTATTTTTATTTTAAAATAGAAAAAGCAAAACAGTTCGTCTTTGTTATGTTACCCGTCGTCTTCTACATCGACATCTTCGTCTTCTTCTTCTATGACATCTACAGGTACACAGTTTGTACATGAACCCAATCAGCCGAGGCATACTAGACTACATGATATAGCGGCTTTTCGACATCCGCATTTTCCAGTGCAACCACTTCTGCACCGACAAAAAATTGAAGTCAGCACGGTGTCAGTAGCTGGAGGATCAGTGGAGTTAAATGGCTCGAGGGCTCCATCCTCCTCGCTTCCAACCCCACATTTCAGGAGGCATTTCGTTACCCAACCGCTCTTCTACTTGATGGAATACTCATAATGCGTGATATTTTGTTGATCCTTTATTAGGTGGGAGAGAGGAGCGATCAGTTTTGGACTTGGTGCTGGATTTAACAAAAAGTGAGTATTAATGGCTGTTAAGATCAAGCTGAGTAGTAGGCGCACGATATATCGTTAAAAACATCATTTCTCCTGATTTTGCTATGGCTTCCTATTTCGTTTTTATTTCTTAAATCGTCTACTTTTTATCTCTATTAAAACTTACACACCCTGTAGAAACTTTTGTCAGAAATAAACATAATGCTATTCGTACTGATATTCGTGATATGAGCGAAAGCCTGAAAAAGGCCCTTTAACCCCCGCCACCCATGAGGACTTTTAGTATGTTCATCTGGATACAGTAAGGTATAACTATACCAATTTACAAAACTGCACGAATTATTTCCCCTGATTGCCCTTACTCGGCTTAATTTGATCGTACTAGATGGTGGTCGGCAATTGTTATGTCAAGTTCTTGTCTTCTTTGTCTGTTTTTATTTAATGCTTTCTTTGTTTTTTAGAAAACTTATGTACTTAGTACTGAGGATAGCGAACAACATTGTATGCATGTTGCAAATTAATTTTGTGGTATATTCCCAGATTGTGAGTGATCTGGGATTTCACCCATATGTTTCCTTTTCGTAATTTTCTATTTGTCCTTATAGGTTTTAAGAACTAAGCGATATTTTGCCTCGGACAATAACAACCTTTTACCTAAGAAAAGGTCCATAAAAATTACAGTTATGTTAACTACTTTTGTGGACCCCTAAACAATAACACTTTTGCAAATATCCACAACAATTATTCCAAAGTACATAAGCCATAGTTTAAACTGCATTCCATTAATCCCATGCACTTTTTCATAATTTGGAGGTATAAAATTTTCAGTATGGTAAAAATTATTTAGAAAAAACGACTTAAATGTATTTAAAACATAATTCACGTAGTTGTAAGGGAAATCATTCGCACAGCAAATATTTGAAACTCTCTAGATTTTCAAGAAGCAAATATTTTTTTACAGTTTTCCTATTCACATCCTGTTTTTAATTCTTCGTAACTGTTCTGAATATGATTACTCTTGATAATGATAACTCAGACATGTTTTACATTCAAACGACAATGACTTTTGCCATAAACATCATTCACGTCCGAAGTCGAAACTATCAAATACAAAATTTGTTGGACCTTTTTTTGAATTGAAGCATTTCTTTGTTAAAACAAGTCATTGGTCTATTATAAAAATTAGAATGGCATATTTCGCTAGCCGTTATAGAATACATACAGGGTGTTTCAGAACAAGGTGCCTGCCGATATTCAACGCGATTCGTTCAAAAGTGAGCTGATTAAAAAATCGTTCCACCCATTCAATTTGTTTTCCACATGGTTCTTTAAAAAGGAAAGATAAGTGTAACCAGTTTATAATGAGATTTGTCTCAAAATACGTTTGTTGATGCCCTTCTAAAATGGCATGAGGATTCACTGAAGCCAAGGTGTGTGGGTCATAAATATTTACTACACCATCTTTTTCGAAAGTAGTATGTGGAGCGATTTTTTACCAGCCCAACCCAAGGAATCGCGAATCGGAGTCTATTAGATTGTAATTAAACAATTTTTATATATAACAGGGGGGGGGGGGCGGCTGCGTTACCCAGCGATAGTATATATGCCTAGATGGGTGGGGCTGGGGTTGAAAAGGGTGGGGTGGTTAGAGATGCATAATATCTAAAGTATCATCTGACTTGATCGCACGACTCCGTACTTTGGGGTTTCACTCCGTGTCTGTTTTTGTTTGCGTGCGGGTGTGGGTGCGTCCACGTGTATGTGTATCCATGCATACGTACATATGTTTAGGAAAATGTAACTCTCTACGTCGACGTGATCTAAAGCAGTGAAAAACGAAACGAACTATACGAAGGAGTTGCCCGATTGGTCCCATTTTTAAACTTAAATTTACATTTTCTACAAAAGGCCCGTATACAAAATTTCAGCTCTCTACCGCCGACGAGTGAGACAGTGTCGAAATATAAAGTGAAACACTAAAGTTTTGTGTGACAACATCAAAAAGGGACGCCCGACTTGGTCCATTTTTAAACTTGTATTTACAATTTTCATGAAAACGCCGTTTACTAAATTTGAGCTCTCCACGTCGACGCATTCTCAGACAATTTCAAAATATATAGTGAAAAATCAAATTTTGTATGGCAACACCAATAAGGGGTTGCCGATTCCAATTTTTTCTTTCATTAAAAACCTTATTCGGATTATTACGAATATTTAATTAAAAAGTTTGCCTAACCGGTTCAGTCATTCTCAAGTGATGCAATTACCAACGAACAGCATTTCATTTTTATTTATGTACCTACAGATACTGTTTAATCATTAATCTTTATCATAATTCCTTTTCCCGCCTTTTTATATGAAGTCTGCTTCTTAAAAATGTAATTTGACTTCAACTTATTCTGAATAATGATTTCTGAAATCTCCCAGTATCTACATAGCAAATTTTCAAATAAATACAGAAATAAGTTTAAACGTTTACTAATGCATTCAATTGCATTTGGCTTTATTCTGTTATATTCCTTCATTTGGCTTACAATTAATCAATATAAATCGATCTTTCATTTATAGTTAAAAACTGTTTTGCTTCATCGATGGTAGGTGATATAAAAATCAATCAATATTCCAATGAACACAGTTTTATTCTAAATTGTAAATTAATATTAATATTGATATAATATTTGATTTTCATCCATTTTTATAAATTTTCATGGGTAGTAATCATACATGTTTAGTTTATATGTGAGCATTGGTATATTTCATTTGGGAAATTTTTATAATCATTGAACATTACAAAAATGTATGAAAAAAATTATATGAAACAAATTAGTTGTCTGTCTAATAAATATTAACAGCTCATCAAGAATAATACATTAAGCAAACATTAAGAGGCTACATGGTCTAAAATACATATATCAATCGATCACCATCCAGCTAGAATATCTAATACACAAGCAGACGACATCCTTCTCCTTGAAAAAGCATGAATGTAGAGAATTTGACGGAAGCTGTCCTTGTAAAAATTGCAACAGATAGAGATCGAAGAAATTTTAACAATTGTAGACAAATCTATTTACTGGTCACTAAGGGGGAAATTTTCTATTCTGGAAAAAAGCACAGTCTACAGATCCCCATATGTGTGGTCTTTATTGATTTCAAAAAGAGGAGCAACTCAGTAGATTCAAAAACTAATAATTTCCCCGAAAATATTTTTCAGTCTGTACAACAGCTTCGATGTATATAAATTTTGGAGTTCGTCAATAAATCATAATTTTGCGACTTCTATTTCTAGTAGTCTTTATTGCTTTATTCAATGCAAATTGTAGCAGTTGAAATTTATGCGTGAAACAATATGTGGGACCAACAACAAGAATCACTTATGTTTGTCTCAATAACAAAATGAGGAAATTAAAATCCAAAAAGATAACACTGATAAGAGTTGGTTTGTAGGTTCGATTCGCGATTAAAGTGTCCAAAGCACTGATTACAAGGTAAGCCTAACATAAGATTTATAAATTTCTTTTTTCACTTGATGGACGAAACAAGTTTCCTTTCCCCATATATGTATATATGATACGGTCTGTGGCCACGGACAAGCAACAGGTCGAGGTGTCTCAGTTTATGGAAAAGATACATCGCCGCCGAATCAATTTAATCGTTTTTATGTAAATTATAATCACATTGACTGGGAGACGTAAACAAAACTCGTTTGGGGATCAATAATTGGACCACCCATAACAATGGACTACCTTGAGGCGTGTTATTATGACCATATTAAATCCTCCTCCCTTTTTCGATAATATTAAAACGGCTGATTCAGGATAAATTTTCGCCCCTTAAAAGCAATCCAATTGTTGGCGGGTATGGGAGACGTCCATACAACGCTTACGTTATCCCCAAATGTTATCTGATACTTTAATGATTTATTCTCTACTGGGAGACTGGTTTATTTCTTTATTTGAAAATTTATTTCGGTAGGTCGAGCCTAAATCGAAGATCAGGTTGCATTACATCGTGTTCGTGACTCGAACATAAACTAAGGTGGTTGAGGCCGGCCACTTATCATTCGTTGCTTGATTTATGGGATATTAGCTACCGCTTTTAGTCTTAACCAAAAATGTGACGATTATTCCATGAATGTTTAAATAATGTAAACTTTCCCAAACTAACAGAAATATTCTCTGCGTCCATTGACAATGGCACCAAAATCATCATCATTACGCCCTGGACTTATAAAACTGTCCACAAGTTGAATTCTAAATATTTCAAGTACCTACTTAATTGAATCCATTCATTTGTCCTCGACAGTCTAGCACCTCGTCGGCTCTTTATTGAACAACCTGAAGAATGACATGGCGGGCATTCCTAATAAATGTCGCTAACTTTACGCTTCGTGAGAAAGTAAAGTCTACAGCTAAAAATAAGAATTTCTTCTTGTTCAGTTCTTTTTTCTTTTATATTCTTTCATACGTAGGTACATACATCCAGACGACTACATGTATTCATTAAAGTCGGTATATAAAAAGGCGAAAAGTAAGGCATTCCCATAAGGTCTCTGGTGGACACCCAGATGAGCAACGTGTATTCAACATTGTCGGATCACATCCGACAAAGTTTGATGCGAATTCTCCACGTCTAAGGGTTTATCTTCCATGAGACTAGTCTGCTCCTAAAATAGCTTCCTTCTTCATAACATACTTGAAAAAAAAAAAATGGTCAACTTCTTAATGCCAAGGGCGGCAACGGCATTATGTGGTGAGAGATTTACGTGAACTAATTAGTATGAAACAAATTCTTTCTTGTCTTTCTATGAAAAGATAACTGAGCTGCTTAATATTCAGGTGATGACACTTTTTGTCCGTTATTTATGGAAAATTATGCTTAAGGCAAAGATAGAAAGGTCATTGTTTAAGTTCAGAGAATTTTCCTTTGGTAGAAAAAATTCGATGGAAAAATATTATTTAAGGCGGATACTCTTAAGTACTTACTTTGATTTTTTCTTCTTTTTTATATTTATTTTTTATTTCCCTAAATTTGTCTCAATTCATTGAAGAAAGTGCGCTCAATCCATGTTACTATTACCAGATACAGTTCCTCGCTATATGTGCTAGATAAGCCAAAATAAAATAAGTCCGTCCATTTCTTCTTCGATGGTTAAAATTCGATGGCAATATATACAGATTGCAAGATGTGTCTAATAAGTTTTTGTCATTTAAGTCGTGACATCACTTCGGCTAACTTTGCAAAAACCAGGAATTATCATTGCTTCTAATTCTAATGAAGCGATAGTGCTTTGTCTTTTAACATACGATTTTATTTTAAATTATTGAAAAAGAATTTTTTTATAAATTCATGTTATTTTTATTTTAGTCAAAATTACAAAATATTCCATTCATAATCTAACCTAGATTCCAGGCCGTCATTCTTTTAAGAAGATTTTCCATCACGATTTCGCACAACTGCAGCTCTATTTCGCGAATATCGGCTCTGATTTTGTCTTTGAGCATTTGTCGTGACTTGAGTATTAGCATAGACTTCATGTTTGACGTTTTCCCAGGGGAAAAAATCTACAGGCGTTAAATCGGGCGATCTGCGCGGCGAATTATACTCCCCTCTTCGAGGGATGTCACGCCCAAGAAACTTTTAGCTCAATAACCTGACTGTTTCACTTCTTGTGTGGCATGTAGTGTAGCTTGTAGTGCCATTGAAAAAAAAAAATTCGTTAATATCGAAAGCATCCACTTCAGACCAAAAAATACTGAATCAACCTCTCACAATAAGGCACACTATTCCATTGTAACGGTCACACCAACTTCAGTTTCGGAAAAATACGCTCCAACGATACCGCCCCAGCTTAAAAACTACACTAAACTGTCACATGTTGTTGGTGGTTGTTTGACTATATCTCTTGGACTTTCAGAGACACAGATTCAACAGTTTTGCTTACTTAAGTAGTCACACAGATGAAATTGAGCATTCTTACTTCCTTGAATTGACATACGCGAGTATATCGCAACATTTTCAGCTACAAAAACAATACTTTCGGTTCTCTAACTAGGCGAACACGGGTTGAGTTCTTTATATCCTCAACTTGACCAAATAGTCCAAGACCAAGACGGTCTATTTTGCTAATTGTTCACACAGCTTGCTTGATAAATTGGATAACACATTCTTCTTCACCTCAGCGACAATAACTTTTAAAAACTTTCTAATTGGACGCAGCCAATTCATGAAAATAAGTACTGTTCCATCAAGGAGTATAATCCACTTTTGTGGCATACCTTCAGACAAGGCGTACGGGGCTGGTCGAGCATTCGTTGGAAAAGCCATGAAGCTATGCATACAATGAGCTCTTCAAGTGACCGTACACCTTGAACTTTTCAAGATACAGGGTATTTTGTGATAGACTAACATATTTTCTCAATCACCCTGTAACTTCGAAACGGTTGAGATGACGCCTGCCCCTTACCATACAAGTTTTTGTTTGACTAGCTGACTACTGTCATCTCCTGTTCTAAGGCCACCATGAAAGAAACACCCTGTATAAAGGGTACCAATCGTCTCCGCCGCTATAGACTTACAAAAAAAGTGTTTGTACAAAAAATTTAGGGAATTTAGTCTTCTTCAAATTTATATTTTTTATATTTTTGTCATAGGATCAACCGTTGCAGAATTATTTTGAAAGAAAAAATTTTTAGTACTTTAAATCCAATATGGCGGACCGTGTGGACCCCCTAAGGGTCTAAACTTGGATTTTTCATCAGGGCCCGGAACTAAATAACTTATATAAAAATCACAACTACCCCACCTTTTTTAGGGCAAAGCCCTTATTTAGTCTCTATTGACTGGACTAGTACTTTATTTTCAAATTTACGCAACATCTTTACTTGGTTATTCGATAAAACGCATTACAAATTAAAATTCTTTCATAGACTTACTACATACCAGGCAAATTTCATACCTATTAGAGAGATTAAATTTATTGAAACCATCCTAGCACATGTAGTACCTTTCGAAATCACAATATGGTGAGCACTCTTCATTTGCCTCTGGCATTCGTTCGCGAAATTGTTTGCCAGCTGAAATACAGAGAACTGGGTCCAACAGAATCTTTTACAAATCAGTAATGCCACTAAGCTTATCCTAAGCTTTAAAAGCAAAAATTATACAATGTTCTAATAACGTTTTCTTTTGCTTCGCTGAGGCTTTTTGTGATATAATAGATTTTATTTTATTTGTCTCCTGTGTCCTACGATTTTATTGTCAGCATTCGCTGATGCAACTGACTTACCAGAGTGAAAACTTTAAGTGTAGTTGGATCCTTTTAGCCTGTCATTCGTCTGTGATTCGTATTGATTGTGGTACGAATTCGATTCGGGTTCAATAGCCCTAGTAACCATGATTCCGATGTCCTCACATTTTCCAAACTATACTGCAAAAATTTTGGACAGAATTCCAATATTTATCCAAAAAATTCTAACACAGAACGATGTCTTTACGTGTTCTGATGTTATACCATGCTCTATTTTGCCATTCCTAGGAAAATCTAGCGAATTTCCGTAGAAATTTTATATGAGATAAGAACTGGAAAAACAGTGGACAATTGTGGGCAATATTTTAAACTGTTCTTTGATTTGTCCATTTTTTTTTCTGAAAAATTCCGTATATGAAAATATATGGAGAAAGTGTGGACATACTGCAGTAAAAGTAGAAATTGAAATCTTCACTTTGTCCAAAGAACTCTCCATAATCTTTCCTTCATTGAAAAAACAGCGGACAACTACTGGACAAAATTTTTGATAAATTTGCCGTTCTTTGTATTTTATAAACTTTATCAACTTTTTTCTTTTTATTTGATGGAAAAATGTGGATTAACAGCGGAATTGAAAATTCTATGGTATGGAAATGCTATGGATATTCTTCAGAATGACTCTGCACAGTATTCAGGCTTTATCCATTCAAATTCCAATGTAACAGTGGAACTGAAAAATTTGGACATGCTATGGATATTCTTCAGAATGAATCTGCACTATATCCAGGCGTTATCCAATGAAATTCCAATGTTTTATTGTTTCTAAGAAAAATTATTTAGGGTTTTGGTATGGAACTGAATGGTGTCGTGAGACGTGAAATCATTTGCATTTAGTGTTGTGTAGGCTAAAAGACTCCATAAGGAAATAAATAAACAGGAAAAGAATAAACTAAGATATGAATTTAGAGAAACTGGAAGAAAAACACCTAGCATTGCATAAATTTAAGATTTTTTTCTTTCTTTTTACAACTGAATTGCTTTGTTTTGTTTTAATGAATTTCTAAAAAGTAAATATTATTTTGTTAATACTAATATCTTTAAAATGCTTTTTATTTATTGTAGCAGGGAGAAATTCTAAAGAATTCCTGTAGAATAATTCTGCTGAAGATCCGGAAAAACCTTCCATAGAGCATCCGCTAAATTTCCAAAGATATTATTCTTATGGTTTCTGAAGAATTTCTGTAGAATAATTCTGCAGAATATCCAAACAATCTCTCCATAGAGTATCTGCGGAAAATATTCGCTAAGTTTCCAAAGACATTGTCCTTATTATTTCTGAAGAAATTCCTTGGAATAATGACGGCATACTTTCCTCGGACAGCGTAACTTTTGCCCCGTGACAATGCCATAAACTTCTTTTGACATTCTTGGGAATATTCCACCGAACTGATTCTTCGGACAGGAAAATTTCCTATGCACATCTGTTGAACGTCCTAGGACTTGGTTACTATGGAGTTTTGTTGAGATTTGATACGATATTCATAATCCATATTCTTCTCAATTCATAACAACCAACCTGCAGTAAAATGCATGACCATAAAATGTTAACTTTAATGAGTCCATACCATACCCAATAAGATCCAGTAAGTCAGAGTTCGTTTATTGAAACCAGCGAGGAGGCACTGGGGTTTATTTATAAATTCATAATTTCTACAGAATTCAAGGGAAGTCAGTAAATTTTAAATTTCACAGAAAATTACGCTTCTCCAAACATGAAATCTTTCACATAAGTTAAAAAAAGAATCGGACGCCAAAGAATGTACTTCTTTTAAGACACCGGAAGTATATATTACAGATGTAATGGTTCTGTGGCTCGTGGTACTATATAGCAGTTGTCTCTTTTACCCACATGTCCTTCTTCTTGCAGATAAATTAAGGTCATATTTATTCAAAAGGCAGGAAAAAGCGGTCACACAACCTCTAAGAACTTCAGGGACTGTAACCGTGGTCTCTTCTAAAAGCAACATTACACTCTCAACAGGATAATAGTGAAAGGGGTACGTAAGTTCCAGCAGACCTATCCAAAAGGAAGTTCAGTTGTAGATACCATTGAAAAATATATCCAGTTTAAGGAATGGGTGCCTTTCTTGACATTGAGTGGCCTTTTAACAACTTCAAAATAGAGACAGCATAATGGGCGTTCAAAATTCACTAGGAGCAGAGCTATTTTGATGCGAGTGCGTTAACTCAATG
This sequence comes from Dioctria rufipes, assembly GCA_963924295.1. Lineage (NCBI taxonomy): Eukaryota > Metazoa > Arthropoda > Insecta > Diptera > Asilidae > Dioctria > Dioctria rufipes. The sequence goes on from OZ002741.1 coordinate 294,968,140, forward strand.
CCTGGAAAATTGCAGATATTTTCATATCTGGGCAATATTGCAAAAACATTTTTGAAATTTGATTAGTGGCAATCAAGCATATAGTATTATGCCTAATTACTGCTAATCATATTCGCTTTATGGCACTGATTGGATTTCTAGTTGTTCGTTTGTGAGAAATCCTCTCGGGTTAATATTTTTACAAGGAGAATAAATATTGTTTTTTGTCTTACTTAAAAAATATCTACTTCGTTGTTTAACTTCATTTTAACCTACCTGTTTGGTTGATTTAACTAATTATAAACGATGGACAGCAGTCATTTCTACTCTATCCAGCCTGCAGCAGGTAGAACCGACTTATATGGACGTTGAATGTTTAAAAGATATCCTCCTGGTTATTTGGTGCACATAAATTATTCCTCTCTATTACCAACATTTTTGCTTTCAAAATTGTAATAGCTATGAATCTACCGAGGTATTTAAAAAGTAACTCATTTTTATGTTATTTATGTGATCAATTTAACTACTCTGACGTAATCAATCATTTGCCTTTTGTTCCATCGAAATTATACCAATTTTAATCTTAACCCTTACCCTGTTCCAAATAGAAAAGGTTTAATAACCATTTCACTATTTACCTCTCCATCGAATATTACGCAATTTTTATGGAACTAATGGTCTCCAAGGGAAGCCTCTTTGCAAGAAACTTGAGTCTCATCGAGAAAACTTACGCTTAATAAAGTTTCCTTGCAATTCCCTATTGGACCTTTATCTACTGAGACCATCCTGTTCCACAATTCATATCGACAAACCCGGGCATATCTCTGCCGTGATTTGTAGATGAGCACTTCCAAGCAAACTTGAAAGAATGAAATGGAACCCTTGGCCCAGATTTAATGGCTTCTGATATCGATTTAATTTCGCAAGGATTTTCGTTATGTTGCTAGCTCTGTATACCTAGTATCCTTATAATAATTTCGTGAGATTTTCTTTTGAGACTTTGGCATTTTTAGTTTTACGTTAATGAAAAATTCTTCGGATAGTTTTCTTAACTAGAATTATATTGTACTTTGTAAATTGAAAGATTTCAATGTAGCTATTTGTATGAAGAATTTGATCCTACTGAAAATATTTGTATCAAGAGATGATTGTGTGCAATCACGGAGGAATTATTTTACAGAGAATTTTAATCAAACCGGGCATTGTTAACGGTGACATGTATGTAGCTAACTGACTATTGGCATTCTTTGGATGAGAAATTTTTCAAAATAAGACACAAGTATTCTAATTCATTGCAATTCTTTAAGGTACCGTCGAGTTTACCAACCCTACAGAGTGTATCCGTTGATTTACCACTTAAGGCGCTGAAAGTCTCTACTAAATACTAAATGCCAAAATCCATATATATTACAAATGGAACGGAAGAAATTTTACGTTTTATTTTAGATATTCTAATTATATTTTCAATAGTCAAATACATACAAGAGTAAAATGTAAGCCCGGACCGCTTTCCGGGTGACTACTATTACCACTGCACAAATGAGTTATCTTTCCGTAAAGTATTTCACTACTTTTTAGCCGTTAAGGCAATTCTTATAGGAAAATCCATTTTAGCTCTTTAAATCTATATGTCCTCGAGCTATCGTGCAACAGACAGGCAGGTGGATGGACAAATGGACGAGCTGAGACACATACTGCCAGTGGGACGTATGGACAGACGGATATACTAACAGATGGACAAAAAACAAAGACTATAAATATTACGAATTTGTGTAAAATTCATTCTACCCTACCATCAGTAAGTCTAACTATTTATTACAAACGGAATATCATACTTAGTATAGCTATTATCTACCCATTGATTTCATCTAGGCAGTAATAATAATAGTAATAATTTCTTTATTTGGTATAGTACTAAGATAACAGGATCTTTAACTGTACATTAGATGTAGGTCGTCAATAAGAAAAATCTAAGTTAACGTAAAAATCTTAAGTTAAAATAATGCTAAATGAAAAATTAATAGAAAGGAAAAATAAAAAACAAAGAATAGCAAATATCGAAAAATAAAAATAAAGATAACTAAATAATTTTCTCCAATGAAAATATTTACTTAGCACTTTACTTTACTTTTTTTAAGATATAACATTTGATTTAATATTCTACTAAAGGTCCGTTTGGTCCTAGTAAGTTGTATGTCATGTGGTATGAGATTCCATTTGCAAACACATTGGACAAAGAAGGAACGCTGCCCATATTGGGATCTACGTCGCGGTATTAGTAGATTCTTGTGTTTATTCGACTGCAAGAAAATAGGTATCCTCACTGCTGACTGAATTGAGTCGATGTAAAACCTTTAGGCTATATTGAGTTGAGTTAAGTGGTTTCTAATGAGTAATCAAGCAAAGAAGTTATGTAAAATGACTACTTCGAAATAGTTTGTATATAATGATATTTGCCGCTTGGACTATTTGACGACAATGAGTAAGACGTAATTGAATTTCTCTAAATATTAAATTTTATTTACAATTTATTTACAATTTATTTATTTACAAAAGATTTACTGACCAAAATATTAAAGAAACAACATTTAAAGCCTTTATTTCGCTCAAGTCCTTTTTTATATCTCTAAAGCAAATTCAAAATGTCACATTTGTATCTAGTGACATTTGGCAGGCTTTGTTCATTATTTAGGTTTTAGATTCGCAGCAAAGGCAAACTAAAGAAAAGCTCTTGTATAGTGATTTTCTTTACATCTCCCCTTCAAAGAGTAACAATTGCATGTGATTATGTGTATGTAATTGTTCATTCACTAACAAACACTGAAGATAGTTTTGTAATATGGTAGAGATTTGATTCTGCCTTTTTGTACCCGATATCCACTTCATAGATTGAACTGGAAATCTTCTTCTGAATTTTATAAGGACCAATCCTCAATTCTTCCATTTTCTTCCTATTTAGTCAATTTCCGTTTTCCACGTAGACCCTGTCTCCCACTTCCAATTTATATTCTTCGCTATGCTAGTCGAATATGTCTTCTTTTGTACACCTTGATTTCAAATTCAAGTGGCAGAATATTCGAATTTTCGCCTTCCAAGAGGTATTTTGGAGCAAAGTAACTGTGCAATAGTAGCCCATGCTATTTTTTTTATCATTTTCATTTAGTTTACATCTATCTTATTGACTAAAGTTTAGTTTAGCCTTTCATTAAGCCCATTTGAAAATGGTGAATCCACAGCAGTGAAAACCATTCTTATGTTTTCCTTCTTCAGAAATTCTTTAAATTCTTTGGAATATATACCCGGATATTGGTCCGTTAATACCATATCAATATTATTGCTTTGAGTCACATTTTTCATTAGTTTAATAAAATCACTGGAGCTTTGATTTCTTGATGTGAAAATGTGAGCATACCTTGTGAAATGGTCGACCAGAAAGTGTAAGTATTTTTTCGTTGACCGTGATCCTCCAAAGCCTCCAATTATATCAATAGATATAATTTCAAAGGGGTGTGTCGCTGGACCTAAATGTGACATTAAGCCATATTTTAATTTCCTCCTTGATTTGTTTTTTATACAAATTTCATATTCATCACAAATTTGTTTAATATTTGCGATAATATTCTTTGCTGTGTAGAATGGTGTTATTTTACTTGTCATTTGGGTTCTCCCAATATGGCAGTAAGTATCGTGAACGTCTTTGATTAGAGTTTTGCTAAGATCTTCTGATAGTATGATTTTTTCTTTCTTTTATTATTTTTGTAGTAAATTTCATTTTCTTTTTGTAGGTCTGGGTTTGTGTGCTGATCATTTTTTATATCTTCTAGGTTTATTAAATTTACTACTTTTAAAAAATCTTCAGCATTAACATAAGGTTCTAGAACTGGGTTCCTGCTTAAACAGTACCCGGATGAAATAGCATATCGAGCAGTTTGCACCATCACCTACTATTTTATTAAAAATTGACTTTTTGTAAAAAACAGTATACTAAAAAATGACAAATAATCCACACTGCTTAATACGGAAAGCTTCCTAGTACCTTACTACTGTACTGCGGTGGCCTGTGGTGCCTCATTTGACGTTTTTTTTTTTTTTGCTCAATTTAATTTGTAAGATGACCCGCCCCTAATTGCAAAGCTAGATCCGCGCCTGCCCCGTTCCGCAAACCAGAGAAATTAAAAAAATCACTTAATTTTTATTTTTAAATTATCTTCAATATAAATTCGGGAAAAAATTTAAAAATTAGATATTGGTTTAGGCGTTTAAAAAATATTTCATTAATCGATTTATTTAAAAATCTTGACGCCCTGCAAATTGTGCTCCGAGCTGTCCTATTTATGCCATAGACCCAACCTTAAGTATATCTGTACATAATCAGTATACACTTGAATAAATGGATCTACGACGGCATCAGGAAGGTCATATATGTAAAGAATGAAAAACATAAAAGACCTAATATAAAGGGTTTTCCAATAAGAGGTGTTATTTCGATATTCAAAGAAAAATGCCATTTTTTGAGACAACTGATCGGATCTTTATTTCATTATAAAGAGGAGGGTATGCCGTCAATAATGGAAAATAACATCAGCCAAATGACCACCATGACCACGCCTACAGGACCATATCCTTTATATGAAATTTTCCATAACCAAATCGCAAATTGGCTGCCCTATGTCCTCGATAGCCTCACGAATTCCATCTTTGAGGTCTTGAATCGACGCTGGGCTATTGGCGTAGACCTTCTTCACGTTGCCCCAAAGGAAGAAGTCGCAAGGTGTTAAGTCACAAGATCTCGGTGGCCAATTGTGATCACCACTTCGAGAGATAACACGGTCCGGAAACTTTTCCCGTAAAAGATCAATGGTTTCGTTGCTTGTATGGCACGTAGCGCCGTCTTGTTGAAAGCGAACGTTGTCCAGATCAATACCATCCAATTCCAGCCATAAAAAATCATTAATCATCTGTTGATAGCGCAATACATTCACCGTAACTGTTGCTCCAGCCTCATTTTCGAAAAAGTAAGGTCCAATGACCCCGCGGATCTATAAACCGCACCAAACAGTCACACGTTGCTTTTCAACTATAACTCTTGGGTTTTCCGAGCCCCAGATGCGATAATTTTGCTTGTTGACGAAGCCATCGAGGTGGAAATGGGCCTCATCACTTAAGATGAGTTTCGGATCATTTTCATGCATTTCAAGGACCCAATTAGCAAAGACTCGACGTTGTTGATGATCGGCCGGCTTGAGTTCTTGTGTTAACTGAACTTTATAAGCCTTAAGACCCAAATCTTTATGCAAAATACGGTGTAATGACGTTTGTGGAATACCTAGTTCCAAAGAACGACGAGGAATGGATAAACCTGGGTTTTCTTCAACACTTTCGGCTACAGCAGCAATATTCTCGGCTGTTCTTGAGCGACGTGCACGGGTTTTATTCTTCACATCACTAATTTGTCCCGAAAGCTCGAAATTTTCTACCAATTTCTGTATTGCGGTCCGACAAGGTGCTTCACGACGACCCAAAAATGTTCGAGTTTTACGAACCGTCTCTGCCACATTTTCACCATTTTTATAGTGAATTTGAATAATTTCAATGCGTTGTTGAATCGTGTATCGTTCCATTTTTATTAATGGCGTAGTTTCTACTTGTCAAATGTCAAAAAATGACAGCTCCAAAAGTGACATCTACCGAAATAGCGGGCTAATTAAAATAACACCTCTTATTGGAAAACCCTTTATATCCTTGAGGAACACCGCGGTGTACGAAAGCTATATCTGAGAGGAGGTCATGTACTCTTACAACTTGGCTGTTACAGCTAGATATGATATAATATCATAAGATTTTGAATTGTTATATTCTAGTACTTTAAGAAATCCGGTTGCCTTACGTTTACCAGTAATATAGTGCCAAAAGGCCTTACTATTTGACTTGATCTTAGATTCAATAGACCATAGATACTGCTTGTACAAAAACCTATGAGGAAACCCAAATTCCTTTCTCAAATGCCTAAAATTATTTAAATCATCAGAGCTACCTGACAGTTTTAATTGTGAAATATAATAATTTAATTCGCACTACGTTCTGTGGATTTGTGATACAATTATTATTTATATCAATAACTGTAACTTTTTGAACATGCACACAATTAAACTTGGTAATCATATAAAAAAACTACAGCGTAGCAAAATTAAAAAGTCTACTAAATCCGGTTCACTGTCATTTCATTACAGATCCCGCCAATCCTCGACAATCCCAAGGTAACACTGCATGAAAATTTCTCAGTTCTTTATGTGAAAATCTGCCAAAATAGGTTAATTCATTCTCGAAGATATTACATAAATTGTATAAATATCATGGAATCAATTGTCATAACAGCCAAAATGATCCTTCAGCAATTCTGGATTCTTAACCCTTTATTGACCGACGGTACTTTTAAGTACCACCATATTGTTTAATCCATATGAAATCAAAGAGAACCTTTTTCAATTTTTGGAAACCGTAGGTACTTTACGGTACCAGTTCTCTCTCAAATATAATTGTATTCCCAATTTTCCCTCTCTCTTTTCATTTTGTTCTTATAAAATTTGCTTACTCGTTCTTCATAAATTTTCAAGCTGACATGAGATAGATTCGCTCAAACGTACATTGAAGCGCATCCGAAAATTTCGGTGAATTTGTCATTTGGATGTTTTTACTAAAGGGTTATTGGATTATTGAAAGTGATACAAAGAATTTTTCTGGGAAAAATTTTGTGCAGCGGCTGTTTTACTGAATTGGACTCTAAAGTACCGTTGGTCCCACTGTTCGGTTATTAGTCAATTTTTCTTTTAGATTGAAAGTGCCGTTAGAAAAAGAAGTTTTGTGAGTATAGCTAGCAATGTTTTTGCAACATTCTAGAATATCTTTTAAATTATTTGCAGACCTATGGATAGAATAAAAATTAATGAGCAACAGCTGGTGGACATCTTATTTGAAGATATTCCTTCTGACTATGGCGAGACTGATATTGAGACGGATGAAGACGAAGAGTTGGATTTTGATATTGATAATGAAATTCTTCCTGAACTTAACGAGGAGGAGGATTTTGATTTAAATAAAGTAGTTATTCCTAAACAAGGAACAGAAGCAGATTCCCAGTATAACACCCGTGGAGTGAGTTCAGTTGAAAGTGGAGATTATAGTGAAACAAGAAGAATATCTGAGTTTGATCGCCGATGGAGAAAAAGGATTGTTGATGCCACAGAGTCCGAATATACAATGCCTTTAGGTGCCAAAAATGGAGTGTTTGACTCATGCAATACAGCAACAGATGTTTTCCTTCTTATTGTTAGTGATGTCATCGACGATATTACTTATCAAAGTAACCTATATGCAACTCAGAACAACAAGGTATTGAACCTAAAAAGTTATGAATTACTAGCTTTCATTGGGTTGAATTTTATGATGGGTTATGACACACGGCCCAGTTGGAAACACTTTTGGTCTTGCCGTCCAGACTTCGAATGTAATATAGCCAGGAAAACTATGAGTAGAAATCGGTTTGATGAAATCCTGCGATATATTCATGTGAATGACAACTCTAAGATTCCTGCCGATAAAAAGGATAAATTATGTAAACTAAAGCCAATGCTTGACAAATTGAACAAACGATTTGAAGAAGTCTATCACGGAACAAGGGAACTTAGTGTTGATGAATCAATGATTGCTTTCAAGGGGCGCAGTTCCATGAAACAATACAATCCGATGAAACGCGGTTATAAAATATGGTGTTTAGCAGACCAATGCGGTTACATAATGAAATTCCGAATATATGAAGGCAAGGATGAAATGGTACAGCAAGATTTCAAAACATATGGCTTGGGTGAACGGGTTGTTCTACATATTACCAAAAATGTATGGAATCAGAACAGAAAGCTGTACTTCGATAATTACTTTACGTCACTGAATCTTTTAGAAAGATTGAGGATGGAAAATACCTTGGCGTGTGGCACTGTACAACCAAAAAGGAAGGGACTTCCCAAGCTAGCAGCAGACAAAGCTTTAAAAAGAGGAGAATGGGACTATCGACATACAAATACCGGTATTGGCGTATATAAATGGATGGATTCAAAAGCTGTATATATAGCCTCAAATTTTCATGGCTCGGAGGACTCCTCTGTACTTAGGAAACGAAAGGATGGTAGCAGGACTGAATATAAATGTCCGACTCCCATAACTGATTATAACAAATTTATGGGTGGCGTTGACCACGCAGATCAACTCAGAACTATTTACGGAATAGATCGAAAGTCCAGAAAATGGTGGCATAGACTTTTTTGGGGGTTTTTGGACATATCATTTGTGAACGCCTACGTAATATATTGTCAGCTGTTCGGAAAGAGCACGGTATTAGATTTTAGAAGCAACTTAGATCAAGGACTACTTACATATAAAAAACCTATTGAAACCAAAAAAAGAAAAAGCGAAACTGTTATAGCAACACCTCCAAGTAAACGTAGAGGAAAAAATTATTCTGTACCTAATGATGTCCGTTTTGGAAATAAGGGAATACACTGGCCCACATTGGTAGGCCAAAGAGGGAGATGTGAGTTATGTAATGTCAACAAAATGTAATCGAGGCCCCGTTGTAAATGTGCTCACTGCGGTATTTTTTTATGTTGCAATGAAAAAAAAACTGTTTCGCAAAATTTCATAATTTTGAATAAACTATCATAGTCATGTTTCAAATGGATTGATATGCCAACATTTGCTGGATGCCTCTATCTGTATTACATATTTGAATTTATTTGCTGTGTTATTTTTTAATTTAACTTTATTGGTTCATTTAGGTACTCTGAATGTTGAATAATTTTTATTTATGTATTTTGTGCAATTCAATTATGTTTTTTTTAAATATTAAATAAATAAAAAAAAAACTCTTTACAGTTGTTTGCACCTTCATTACCATAATTAAAACCCGACGGTACCTAAAAGTACCAACGTCCGAACACTTAAAAATAATTAGCTAATTTTTTAATGGAATTTATTTTTCATTTCTCTTTACTGGTTCAAACTAATGTAAACGAAAAAATAACATATTTTAGTAATATTTATGACCTTGGGCATTAAAGGGTTAAACCCGACTGGAATAAAACAGTACCATTAGAGCTTCACATGAAATGGATTTGAATCCGTGAAGAGTTACAAGTCTTAAATAAAATTACGATTCCAAGACACGTATTCCGCCAATAATGGCCAAGATTCAAAAAGATTCATGCCTATTTAGATGTTTCGGAGAAGGCATATCAAGGAGCCATTTATATGTGATTCGTCAATAGTTACAACCTTTTGTACTTTGTGCCAAGTCGAGGGGGGCTAGTACTAGACAGCTGACATTATACGAAAACTTATTATTATGCGCCACTCACTGCTGAATTTATCAAGCACAATTATACCAGCTCAAAAAAGGAAAGATACCGCCACTTTCATTTCGTCAGATTTGGGAATATTTCTCACCTGGACAAACCGTTTCCATCGATCACCTATCCCGTGATATTGTACCAGAAAAATTAGAAGCTCATTTTCTACACAGCGAATAGTGAATTTAGCCACAAAGATACATTACGTTCAAAAGGTATCCAGAATTTATTAATTAAAACACAGACACTGAATGCGTGAAAAGTATTTTATTAACATTGAACATATTTGGCACCACGGTATATAGAATGCAAGGTATTCCCATTACAAACCACGTTCCGCCATTAGTGACGAAATATTGTGAAAATGTATAACAAAGTACGGTACAGGAAACACAATACTCTCTCTCCTCTCTCTGTCTTACGTATAAAAATGTATATACATTAGTGACAGAATTACGTCACAGGCTATCAGCTGCAATGTGCCAAAGTTTTAATGGGAATACCTTGTCTTCTATATACCTTGTCTTGACACTATTATCCTTTATTGTCATGTAGACAATTATTTTGTTTATGGCAGTTGATTTTATTACTCTCTCGCAAGTGAAAAATTTGTACTGGACAAGTTTATTGAGCAAAGAATTTGTATTAAATTCTGTGTTGCTAACAAAATTCATGTACCGATTCATTGAAAATATTAGAAACAGCCTTTGGTGTATCCTCGGTATCTATCAAAAGTGCATTTAATTTAACACAAAGCACCTATCAAACGATTAATTTTTATCTCTCCAAGAGCGCATGATAATATCTCAAAGTCTTTATTATATAGGACTATTTGTGAATCAGTACTGTCGATTGAAATCTCCCGGAATTTTCTACTACCTCATACACTTCCTCTTGGTATGATTTCTAATGCTCTAATGCATTTTCCTCTAACTTTTTGTCTCTTCCGGCTTCTAATTTTTTTATTATTAAAATTACATAAAAAAAAACTCTAAATTAATGTTGTAGATAACTCGATTCTCTACAAGAAAACTATGAATAAAATTTTTGTAAGACTCACGGCAACGAAGACAGATGCAGAACTGTTTTCTCCCTTCTCTTCAAGATAGTAGGTGAATGCCGGAATTGGTACCCCAAAAACTCAGTTATAATCTCAGCACCAACCGCCCTACGCAAACAGAAGAAAATTGGAGCGCAACAAAAATCCACAGTTGCCTCTTTTATGCTACCATTTGAGTAGACTATAATTAATAAATACCTCAATAAGTATAATTGTAGCAGAGTGGGAAACCGTTGACAGAAAGATCCAGGAAATACATCCAGATAATCATTTCAACCAGAAAATCCTGTTGAAAAACAAATTCAGGGAACGCAAACAACAGAGACGGGCACAACAATTTCTTTTTTTTTTTTATTCAAAAGCAATGTAATTGACACTAAAGTCGTTAAATTTTCAAAAAAAAAACTTTTTCTTATAACCATTATGGAAGGATTAATCACCTATTCCTCTTACGAAAACAATTAGCTTATTAGTTATCACCAAGGCCCGCTAATCTAGATTTCTTCAGACGATTATCATTCGCACGAGTGCAATTTTTTACCTTGGCTTTACCTGGGGTGGGAATTATTGCTCCAGTCAGCATTCTCTCCCTCCAGTAAATTATTGATGGTTGAAGTTGATGGACTTTTTATAAGTACTTAAAATGATTATCGAAATAAGTGCTGATCCAAAGCTTTTAGATTCTTGAATTTTCCGGATCCTTCGAGTGTCCACCTCTCAGTAATAATTCAACGTCGATATTCTACGCTTGAGTGGTATATAAAAGCGAAACAGTTCTAATTCAGCACGTTGCGGAGTTGTAAAATATCTCAATCGTGAGAGCAAAACTTACTGAAAGATTTTCATTTAAACTTTTCCTATACATACATATAACTCCATCCCTTACCTGAGCACTTTCACAAATCTTTCAGTTATTCAGAAATTCCAGATATTTCATTTTCTGCTTGGGTCAATTATTAATTTGAAATTCACTCAATATGCTGTATACCAAGGGAAACTACATCTACGTATCAGGTTAACTGGATGCAGTCCCATCATTCCAATGTTGACATCTTAATTTGTCTATGTAGAACAAGTAATATGCATGCAGATATGTAGCCACAATGTGTTATTTTTGATCCAATGTTGAATGACACTGGGGCATCCAAAGGAGTTCTGATTATGCCGGTTGTCTTCAAAAATTTTTAATATATGCGCATTGGACATACGAATATAATCCTTACTGAATCCGTGATCACAATGTGCCCTAAATGGGTTGGCACCGGGACGAATTGTTTTGGTTATGCTTCTAGATTAATTCCAAGCTGAAATGTACGATTGATATACAATTACAGCTTGATGCACTGGCTTAACTGTCTTGCAGCATTACCACATCTGTATCGTTTTAGAAAACGATTGAGCTTCAAATAACTTTCCAGAAACTAATAGGCCCAATTTGAATAATTTTCTACCAATGCTTCCAGTCTGCTCCCAGAATTTAATTTTTTTTTAATCACTCACGTACAAATATTTTATGCGCATTCTTGTGTGATATATCCTAAGAGCGATTTGTACCTTGGGGGTCAGTGTTGTCTGCTGATTAAAGACACACAAAATTAATTTTGTTTCAAAATATTTCTTGAACGGTAAATTTTATGACAAAAATGTATTAAAATATTAATTTCGAAGAAGATTAAATTCCCCATTTTTCGTATGAGCACTTTTTTTGTAAGTATGTATCATCTGGCAATCTTTGAAGGTTTTATAAACTACATTTTGGATAAATATGTACCTGTTAGAAGTAAATGCTTAAGATCCACCAGTAATCCATAGTTCTCCAGAGAAATTCACTCTTTGATAGAGGAAAGGGAGTATTTTTACCTTATTTATATGAGATAAACTGACATATTTATGCGGAATATATTTCGAAGAGCACGGAATAAGGTAACGTTTGCTATCCGCAAAACGAAGCGCGAATACTTTCAATCCAGACTTGATATTAACTTGAGTTCAATGCTTCTGTGGAGTACCTTAAAAAAGTAGGGGCTATTCAGTAAGGAGAAGGTTTGCTGCAATCTTCATCCTGATGAGCTGCGAGGTCACAATCATTGGCAGGGGCGACAGTCGAAACTTTGGCAGTAAACTCTACGGCACAATAGTTACCAAACATGTTTTCTTTCAGGTGCGTTGATTGTGATCAATTACCCATGGCCCATTTTTTCCTAGCATCTAAACGGCAATTCTGCTCCTATTTAATGGATGCCTTACAAGATCTACGTTTCCATCCTCATGGAAACTGGCCACTGTCATCCCAATTGCCAAAAAAAAACTCACCTACCACTATTTCTGATTACCGCCTGATAATTGTGTTATACTTTCTAGCAAAACCCCTTGAAAAGCTCATCTATTGGCAATTGAGTACTTTTTTAGAGGAATATCGTATAATATCGCCCTGGCAGTTGGGCTTCCGCTCCCTCAACAGCTGCGAAACTGAGTTTGAAATAGTGGTATTTCTGGACTTTTCCAAAGCTTTCGATAGCATAAACCATTTTACATTTATATCTAAACTAAAAACTATTTTCAATTTTTTTACTTCAGCCTGTAGGCTTGTGATGAGCTTGCTGTCAAATCGAAAGCAACGAGTAAAAGTGTATGGTTAGTTTTCTGATCTATTATCATTGTATAAATGTATTCCACGAGGTTCTATTATTGGACCCCTTCTGTTCTCTCGCTATATTAATGATCTGCCACAGGAAATCCAATTAGCTAAAGTTCACTTGTACGCGGATGACGTGCAGATTTACCATAGGAGTTCTATCGGACTTATAGATATCTATAGAACATTCTTGTTACGCTGTACATTGCAGACATACTTGCATCGCAGAGCGTTGATCTTCTTCTTCGGCCTTATTACCTCACGCACACCTGGATATCTTTATGATCGTTTACAATTTCTGCATTCAGGAAGACACCGAAAAATTGTTATATCCGAGATTCTCTAAACGGGTCATGGAGGGTTCTTTCCTGGTTCAGTTGATTCGAAATAATTTACCCACACAAATCCAGGGGGCAGAAAGCATACATACTTTTGGAAGGTTACTCCGGTCACATAATGTGTAGCCTGTTATTATTCCTTTCATATTTTTTTTTTATTTTTACTTTTCATATATATTTAAATAAATCTTTGTTTTTGTTTGCGAATTTTTTTTTTTACTTCTATCTTTGCTTATATGACTTCTCCTTTTAAATTGAATTAAATTTATTAATTTAGTCCGTAGTTTAAGTTATAATAATTATTAATTTTAAGATAACTTTTGGTTTATTAATTTATAAAAAAGTACTTAATAAGATAAATAACTTGTGTACAATTTTTCAAATCAATATGAATATGAATATTAAGTTACAGCGGCGGAAACCTGAGCATTCTTCCAAAAAATCGTTCAACTTAATCTGTTCACAGTAAACTTTGTAAAAATGATAATATTAATAATATCATTTAAATTATTTTTACTGCCACTGTGGCATGTGCCAACTCAACACACATGTGTTAGTGTGCTTTTAGCTAGCAGTTCAGTCGCACGTAGTTGCCACTGACATGAACAATTTATACCACTGACCCTACTGAAATTTCTTACATTATCATAGCTTTCCTATGGGTTTCTATTTATTGTTTAACTACTTTATTCCGCTGAACTTCAAATAATAACTTCGATACGAAACCCACCATAGTCCTGTTGCAGTTCAATGGATTTTCCAAATGAATATATATATAGAAATAGATGGCAATACAGCATTTCAAGGTATATTCTGTTATGCTGAATTATTCAAGAATGCACCAGATGTCATCATCGAGAGGGACGACGAAGATAAGGCAATGACATGGATGGAAGGCCAAATTCTAAGTTCGGACAACAGATTAGAGGATAATATTGACGAAGACGATTATTACATTAACCGACCCGCACCACCAAAAAGCAAGAAATAATAGAAACATACTCGGGGCATAAATTACGGAACACGAGCCGTAGTCAGTTGCCAAACAAATGCGCCGCTTACTCTACTTCGTTGTGTTCCATACCACCATATTGACTTTGAATTTACAAAACTACAATCATTATATAATGAATATAGCTAGAAATTATTTGTTAAAATGAGAAAAACCAGAAGTTGGATAATTTTTTGGAAGAATGTTCACGTTTTCGCCGCTGTAAAATGTTACACATCAGACTTACAAAAAAAAAAGTGTTTATACAAAAATTGTGGACAATTTAGTATTCTTCAAACTTTTATTACATTTTGGTCGTAGGATCAACCGTTCAGAATTATTTTGAAAAACCAATATTTTGTACCTCTAATCCAGGATGGCGGACAACGCTGAGCCCCCCCCCCCCCCCCCCCCCAATGCCGAAAACTTGTAGGCCGAAAGCCCCTATTGACTGGACTAATATTGATAGTTATTGCTTTTTTTATAGATAATGCTGCCTTCTTTGGTATACGTAAGTGTGACGTCACATCTATACCGGTTCACACATTTCCGAGCTCTTGACCAACCACTTTGTAAACCTAGCAAAATCAATTTAAAAGTTCTCGTCTAGTGTCACGAGAACTTCTTTTCAAAATTATGAAATGTCAGAAATGTTGAACTGACGCAAAATAGCCACTAGGCCCTCTTGCCACCCCCCCATAGGTCATACTGTCATTGAATTGCTTAAACACGTACACTGTATTCGCATGATACCCCGCTTCCTTATTAGTTATTTATTCAATGCGTCAGTTTCCGAAGAGAAAAGATATAAAATAAAAAATAAAATAATGGTTTTCAGAAAATACGACCTTTCTAACAAGTATTTACATGCCTAGGGTAATGCAAATATTTTGAAATATCAGCCAATGTCCCACGTGGGAGTCATAACTATGCTAACAAGAGTTGTTATTTTAATGTCTAAGATTTCAGAGGCCCGTCGTTAATTCAGCTCAAGGGTATCTTCACTGTTCACCACAGAACAATATGCATTAACGGTATCCTCCATGGTTACGGTTCTGGATTGGCCACATCCACTACATTCAGCTACATCGGAGAATACCACAATCCTGCTGGTTCAAGTCCTTATCAGCGACTGTTTCTTGGGACAGCTTGAATTCATCCTCCCGACTACTACTACATACGCTTGTAAATCTTATGAATTTGAAACTTCTGGACCCATCGCATGCAACATTCCGTCGCTATTACTGTAGGGGAAACTGATTATAATTATATTTATTTTTCCTGCGGACTGGAATCGAACCTATACTTGTTAGAATCGATCAAAGATGAAGAATAGAAGAATTTTTAAGAACTTTTATTTTTAACCATTCTAAATTAAATCATAAATACAAGAAAGAAAAACAACCGCCTCATCCGGGGTTTTAAACCGGGACCTTCCGAAAGCTAGTTACAAATTATGAAATGCAAGAGGAAAATCATCTGTCTTGTTAGCTCAGTGGTAAGAGTAGTCGTCCGGCAAGCTGAAGCTCCCTGTTTCAAACCACGGACGAGGCGGTTGTTTTTTCCTCTTGTATTCATGATTTGATTTAGAATCGTTAAAAATAAAAGTTCATAATTAGTTAGCTTGTCATTGAAACAAACTGACAGCTAGCAAACATCCAGATAACAAAACAGTTTGCCATCCCACATTCTGAGTTCAAGCCGTTGAAGACATATTGATACATTGTTCTGCCGCCATTGCCGTACAGCAAACTAATTAGGCAGGTTTCCATTGGCACAATCTGACCAGCGAATCTTTCTGGATGCTACATCTTTTGCTCCCCATCTGTATGATTATTACCATGGTTCCTGTCGAAGACAACTCTATTGCAGCTAGATTACGTTGAACGACAGATCCGCGTCAAAGCTAACAACACTTGGCATCCGCCAAATAGTATAGAAAATTTAATTCTAGCTGCATCTTTTCAATCGATAGCAAATATAATCACGTATGAAATAATATAACTAGTGACTAACATCTTCAACTATAGATCGCAAGTTATAACATAAACAAATATTTCACTAAATTTAACCATTATAATATCAGTAAGAAAGGTAAATTTTATATGGAAAAAATTTCAAACTTAATTCTTTTAAAACGGCCATGACTGAACAATAGGAATTTTAACGACTTAGTTTTCCTACAAAGGAAAATGTACGAACCCATAATAATTTTCATCTGTCTGTAGTCTAAGCTTGAGTATATGTTAAATTTAAAATATTAGTAATTCACTTAATACAAAGAAAGATTATAGATGGCAAAATTATAAAAGATCTTACTGCAAAGACCCGAAAAGATTTAGTTCGTGTGGTGAATTCGATTTTCTTTTGGAACGGATTACCCGGGGTAGGATCCAAATATTTTCATGAAAACTGGTACTCGGGTACCAATAAAAAAAAAGTAATTTGCATCTATAGACTATTTTCATAACACATAAATTTAATGAGCGGTTTATGCATAAGTTCTTTCGACATATAGGTAATCTCCTGATGCATTACTACAAGGAGTAAAGTTATTCTGTCCTTTGCAGCTTTAAATCCTGCTACAGACTTTTTATCTTACACGATTGTATGTACATATATGTGCCCGGCGTGGCTTTCTTTCCAACTTAGATCGGTCTAATCTGCATTTAATACTTGGTCGGTTGTATACCTACTTTCTTCCATAAGCTGCCTATGCAGTTTTGTCCTGAATTTTAAAGTTTTTGAAAGCAAATCGCGATTTAAAATTGTCGAAGCATCCTTTATTAACAGAAAACTCGTAGTTATGGGGTTTGGTTGAATGTTCTTCATTTGGTTCAGTTGATTTGAATGAATACAGATTTTAAGAGCATTCACCTTAATTTCAATATAATCAAAAGGAATTTTTCTTTAAGAACAATCTTCTTCTATCTGTACTGTTTAAAAACACACGAGACTTGTTTCCACTTATATATAACCCCGCAATTTTTTTTCATTTTTCTAATTGTGGATTTATTTAAACACAGAAATTTTGTAATCAATCTTTACTTTTATCTCTGCTCAATCGATCTAAAAAATTTAATGTTTTCATCTGGTGAAATGAGTTTTCTTTTCCACCTAACTTTTCTTACTTTAATTCACTGACATGTAGAACCTTCAATTAGAGTAATTCTATAAATGAGTAACACATTTTTTTTTTTTTTTGCTATTTAATAAGTATCAAAAAATGCCCTAATAGACAAATTCCCTAAAAAACGTAAAACGTAAATTAAATTTCTTGTAATGGTAATGTGATATTTTTTTCCAATTATTGAGTTCTTTCCATGGAATGAGTCCTAAACACATATTTTATAACTCACTTAACTCACTTTGCATTAGGGATAATTTTTTCTTTGTGATTTCGTTTCTTGGAAATTTTATCTATTAGGTCTTTTGATGTTTTAGGAATTTTTAGCGATTTTTTTAGGGAGTGGTTGTGACCTGATCTCGTTCTATTGAGATGTGAAATTTGTGAACCATACAGGCCACATAGGGGCTAACAACCGTGGTGTAGAGTTAATACATCATTTTTGATTTCAAACCTCATGCTATGCAAACGAAGTGGTCCTCAATTATAAATAATTTCAGCAGAGAATTGACTCCTCCTTGTGAACAGTCTGTATGCCTTTGGCTGAAATGATTGTGACTGAGCAATTACCTATGGTTGTGATTATTTTCGTACTTCTGAGCAAGAAATATATCCAGTTAGCCGTGAAAGTCTCAGCAACCTACTCTTCAGCAATTAATTTAATTGAATCAAGGAAGGTGTTATCAAAATCGAAGTCTTCTTCTATATCTGCAACTGCACATAAAATCATTTGTTTCAAGAGCTTCTTCAAATAATAGCCTCAGTAGATTTAAAAGCTTGATAAGTAAACTACTGAACTTAAATCGATGATTTAATTAAAATTTCACTTCATATAGAAATTCTATTCCGTGGATATCAGCAAGAAATAGGCTGATTAGTTGGAATGATTTATATAGAGAACTATCCTTCTTTCCTGATTTAGATATAAATACAACGCCTGACACCCTATCTAGCATTGGGGAATGTACCCTAAACCTTAGAATATAGAGCAAACACGAATGGTTGAATCGTGTAAAATTCGTGTACATGAGCGTAATTTGTCAATAGCAGGAGGTTATACATAGGAGTAAGTGAGATGCTGGGAGGAAGATTTGTCAAAGCTGGGTGCAGAATTGTTAAATGTGATTTTGTTTTGTGAACAGGTTTGAAATTCTTTTGCGAAATTTAACAAAAGTACGGAAGTAATTCTTTTCAAAACTATTTATGTTTGAAGTTTATTTTGTGCAAAGTTTGATAGTGCCACTAGTGCATGTTAAAATCTTCGTATCAATTAAAAAATCAGAAATGAAGTGCTCGGTCAGTGCTTGCAAATATAAATTGGATTATAAACTAGGGAATCCCGTTTGAGGCAACTGCACTATCTAAATTATCTTTTTTGTTAATAGAAGCAAAGTTTTATATTAATTAATTATGTGAATTGTTTCAAAATAAAGCAGAAAAAGAACATTTTTTACCACAGATGCTCCTCTCAAAACCTTTGTTTACATTTTGCAAATTGACAAGTTGCTTAGAATAGGGATGGCATGTAAAAATGGACTACCAACACAACCAGAAATTCATTACGCAAAATCTGGCTTATCACCATTCCTGTTTGCTCTATATTCTAAGCCCTAAAACCATGACACAAAGATTTACAAGTACGGCCGAATTATCTGTCAATTGGTTGCTTGCCTGTTTTGGCGACAATTATCACAAATTTGTTCGTCTCAATTTATCAATCGTCCAAAGTGATAAAAATTTCCTATTTGGAAATTTCTATGCTTTCGCACTAGCACATAAGTACTTTTCTCGAAGTGATTTAAATGAAGAAACTAATGCTTTTAATATATTCAAACCGTATTTCAGTCAATAAAATACGAAAAACATAAAACAAATTCTCTGGAAATGACTTTAGTCACCTCATGACGTAGCAACACCAAAATATCCTCTCGAATCATGCACTAGACCATAACTGTATTTAGATTTAAAGGACTTGGATACATTTAGGTTTTTAGCTTTATTTTTTACATTAAATCGTGTTCTTTTTTCCTGACAGATAATAATCTTTGTATCATGACTTGTCCTCATATGAGAAATCATGGCGTTTTATAAGATTAAATCAATATAAAAAATTCCAACGAACCGAATCTATATTTATAAAGTGTAGTGTGCTGTTGCCCGCGTATTATCATAGTACTGACGTCCGCGGTAAAGTATATTTTAGCGAGTCTCCATTTTCGGGCCTTTCTATAAGCCTAGTATAGAGTTTGAGTAAAACAGTACGGAGTTCAGGTAAAAAATGACATTTCCATAAAAAATTTTGGCGTTGGTAAAATTCCAAGCAAAAATTTTACTTAGTATTTACTAGTCCAGTACGGAGTTCACTGGTAAAAAGTACTATATTTTTTT
This sequence comes from Dioctria rufipes, assembly GCA_963924295.1. Lineage (NCBI taxonomy): Eukaryota > Metazoa > Arthropoda > Insecta > Diptera > Asilidae > Dioctria > Dioctria rufipes. The sequence continues at coordinate 294,988,056 of OZ002741.1, forward strand.
ATAAGATAGATGGCGTTTTGCAAGTCTCCACTTATTTTACTGACCATTTTAACGTTCGGAACATTAAAATGCTGGTAAAACTTTGACATTTCTTTGATTTTTCACAATATAAATAATAATCACTTAAAATTTTTAAAAATATTTCCGATTAATTGTGATTTTAATAGCTGTCACTTCATTTTCTCTACATAAAACTTTCTAAACTTTTTACCAGCATTAAAATGCTATTTTGTGGAGACCGTGTTAAATTTTACCAATACCCGAATTCCATACTAGGCTTTAGCAACTAATATGTGACAGCGGTAGCTCAGTGATGAGAGATATTAAAACAAATTATTTTACTCACTATTTACCAATAAATTGATATTTTACAAATTTTTTAGTTTTCTATTTAGTTTTTAAATTTCTCAGAACTCTGATAAGAAATATTTTTAGGGTACTAAAGAATGCTCCAAACCTATAAATTCAAGCTAAATTGCTTGGAAACCGACTGGTGGTGCCACCTTTAATCAACAAATACAAGACAAATTTAACGCGTTGAACTTAGTACTGATCTCGGTAAAATTCGAGATAAATATTCGTCAATAATTCATAGCGCGATAAACTTTATACGAAAATTTAGTTTAGCACGGACCTTAGTACGAGGCTATTATTGCAAACATTTTTATGTGTCCTGAGAAAAAAAAAAAAACGATCTAAAATTTGTTCACGTACTTCTCGGGTGAATCCGTTCTTGGGCTCTTTTGGGTAAAAATGTTACTGTCAAAAAATCGAAATTACATGAACAACTTTGTGTGTTCTAAGTGCAAACTGTCCAGGTCACATAATTATACTTGAAATGAAAATAAAGATGTTTTACTAAGTGTTAAATGAAAATTCGATAAATTTCACATACTAAATTTATTGACTTAGTGAAAATGGGGCCACAAATTGGTGCGAAAATTTGGTGGCAAAATTTGGTACCAATCATCACTTTAACAATTTTGGAATTTAAATTTATATTAAAGATTAGCCCCGAATTTTTCCTATGGTGGATTTGGATTCAAACTTTATAAAAGAAGTGGTGTGACGTCCACATATTTTCACTATTTTCAGAGTAAGTGAACAGTATTTGGGTGCCTTTGGGTGAAAATACTATAACGCATTTCAATTCAAATTATAACGTCAACATATTATTTACATACTATAGTCGAAAAAAATCTAGTGTTAAGGATAATAAACATCGAGATCCATTTTCGAATAAAAGGATTTGCAAAATGGGTTTCACGTAGAGAAAATATTGCCTTATGACTTTTAACGCTCCCAAACAGGGATTTAGTTGGAGTGGGTCACCCGGTTTGATTTTTTTTATTAGTATCTGCTAAGGGACGAATAAAAGAAGAGAAAGAAAGCTTGAGTTTAGTATTTTCTTTATCATTTGCATTATTCCATAAAACCATTGAATTTTCTACAGCTCATTTCCATCGCTGACTTTTTACAACACCCACATTCTGCAGTTGTATGTATGCTCAATAAAAATCCCTTCCCGGTAATAAATTTGATCCGGAAATCGCAGACAATTGTAGAAACAGTAACAGATGAAGAAATGCTTCCCTTTTCGATATTCAAGTGCTCTTTTTACCCCTCGAATTAGTTGTTGAGTAACATTTCCAAAGATACACGCAAAACAGATACAGCGAATCCACATGTTTTCTAACAGAACACTCACAGGAATACAGGATGATACCACGCCGTATTACACCATAGCACAGTACCTACTAGCGTTTAGCAACAAGTCACTAACAAGTAGCCACGGTAGCTAGCAGCTAGCAACTGAAGTCAAGGAGAACTTCTGCAACTCACGATTCATTCATTTTCCGTGCTGTTGTGGATGGAACTGAGCTACTGAGCGGCAACCTGACTTGAGAATTTGAGATTGAGGCTGAGATGAGATGAGAATCACCATTGTTTGGAGATGAAGAGTCGGTCGCTGTCCTGTGCATGCATAACTTTATTTTGGGATTTTGTTTCCCCCCTTTGAATATCTTATTGATAACGATAAACTTGGAACAGGGATTTCTCTCTGTGTTTACATAATATGGGAAATAAATTGTGGAAATTGATGGTTGCCACAATGTTCTTCTCATAGCAATTGCGCAGTACCGAGTTGCACATTCTTCCAGGAAAACTGGCGGATGTACTACCATCATAGTGAACGAAATTCATATAAAGTCACATCGTTTTATTATTTTCTACATTAGGTGTGACAGCACAAAATAGCACCTCCAATATTTACCAATGCCTTACTGCTGTGATTTCCAAATAGTTTTTTGGGGAAAAGAAACATTTCCGATTTTTGGGTTTTCGAAAAATGCTATTGCATAAATCCACCACCGTTGGCTGTCAATTAATATTTCAGGATTTTCTGGAGATAATGATAGCCAATATTTGTCTAATACAATATTATTCAGGATGTTCCGGATTTAAAAACTCTTTAAGTACACCACGGTATTTCTCCTTATGTTTTGTTCGTCTGACAAAGTTCTGAAGAGAATTTTACTTTTGTGAACGAAATTTTTTGTTCTTAAAAGATTAAAGCTCGAAGTTTAGTACAAATCTCAGAGGAATGTTGTTCTGGGAAGAACAGAAAATTTTGTTTTGTTCATAATTAAAAAATTTTTGGTACAAATTTTGATTTGGCTAATGGACGGATGTACTTAAGTATTGGTAGACACATGAAAACTGCTTTTCATGACAATATTTTACTACATTAGTTTGTAAGGGATATCTTGAAAAAAAAAAATACTTAATTGTATGCACCAAATTGTGCTATGAAGTGCCATCAGAAATCAAATCAAATATTTAAAAAAAAAAGGGTTTGATACATATCTCTTGCACGCTTGAGTCTCTTGTCAAACAGCAAAAACCAAAACTTACAATTAGTCACTTTTCGGCCGTACAAATTTCCACTTGGTTCCTTTTTATACCCTAGATGAAATCATAGGGCAAACTAAGTTTGTCATTTCGTTTATAACATCTAGAAATAATGCAGATAGAGAAAAATTGATTGGATCACGCATAATATTAAAAGTTATTTTGATGTTTGCATGTCTGCCTATCCATCTGTCCGTTTGTCCGTCTGTGCGTCTGTTCGTCTGACTGTCTGTACATTCGGTTGTCCGTCTGTTCTTCCGTCTGTCCATCTGTCCATCCGTCTGGTCGTCTGTCCGTCCGCACGATAGCTTTGAAAAAAAAAGAAAAACTCAGTTCGAAAATGGGACAAATCGGGTAACTCCTTCGTAGAGTTGCCGTACAAAAATTCCTTTTTTCACTTATGTAGTGTTTTCATAAAAATAGTAAATACAACTTTAAAAATGAGTTAAATTGGGTAACCCCTTCTTGGTGTTGCCATATAAAAAATTAGGATTTTTACATATATTGTGAAAGCGATCAGTCCTAGACGTTTTTACTATACTGAAGAGATCTTCAGAATAATAAATCCTATGAAATTGGTTATAATTATTTTTACTGTCCGGAAAACCATTCTAGAAATATGTACGGAAACCACTTCAGCGATCTCAAGTTGCACTCATTGATGACGATACGAAATTACTAATACGTACGAGTATTGATCTAGTCTAGGGTATCTTAAGAATTGGTCTTAGACCAATTCTAGCTTTTTCACTTGTTTTTTTTTTTTTATTTCCTTGTCTGTACTTGCGGAAGTGAATCCCAAATTAATCCCGAGGAGCGGCAGCATGGCACCTGCCTGCCTTTTTACTATTTTCTAGTTCAGTTTCCTTAGACTTTTTCGAAAATAATATCAATATTGGCCATAGCTAACCCTGGGTGGGGTCACCCCATTTATATGCGTGTAGATTAGACTTACTTTATGCTGTACTTTTGGTATTTCCTGAGCTAGTCTTAATAATGCTGAAGAAATATCGTGGCTATTTACTACTGTAGAGATCTGCATCGACTTCTGACGTAAAAACAATTAATACTACAATGACCATAATTGCTATAATATATACAATAAAAACTGCACTCTAAGAGCCGAATTCACCAAACCATTTAATTGAAATTTAATTTAATTTCTGTTTTAGTATTCTTATAAGAGATTTGGGTTATTTTATGTCATAATAACGAATATATAACTTTAATTTTAATTCAAGTGGGCCCCAATCCTCTCAAACGGGAGTACTAAAACACAGATTAAATTAAACTTTAATTAAATGGCTTGGTGAATACGGCCCTAATAGTTATTTTCGACCTTTTTTTTGTTTTTTTTTTTTACCCTTAATAATTATTTCACAATTTATACTTTTTGGTTATAGAATGAGAGTTCTTCTCAATAATATGAGTTAGGAGAATTTGAGGACCGAACTCGTTTTTAATATGCAAAAATTTATATGAATCGAATCGAATAGATTTTATATGATAGAAATCGTGCCGACCAGTGTAATTCTGTGGATCAATCAAATAAATAAATTCAAATTGAGGGAATGGATAAACGATAAAATAAAAATCGAAAAATAACTTCTTGTCAATAATAAAAGAATAATAAAATAATAAAATAAATAAACCCTTACTTCATAACCAAAAACCAGGGACCGAAAATAACTACTACTTTGAAAATTTTAAACAAAAAAAGCTTGGATAAATTATGATCGTGGAATTTAGTGGAATATATCAAAAGACGTCTCGTGAAACCCATTTCGATTCCAAAATAAAGCTTTTGAAAACTTGACTTTTTTTAAAAAAAAAAAAAAAAAACTAAGCTGGAAATGCTCATTATTTTTTCTGGCAAAACTAAAAGCCAACTTGCCTTTTTATTTTTTCGAGCTGGGCGTAACAGGTTTTGAAGCTGGTTATTTTTTCAAAGAAACATAAAAAGCCAAGCTGGCGATATAGTGCCGACAAAATATTTGAAAAGCGGTTAGGGTTTCCATACCCGAATTATTTTTCATGGAAAGGAGATTTATTTTTTCCAGCCAAAAATGCTACTCGTCTTGAAAAAATAAGAAACCAGCTTTTCCTTTTATACTTCCTTGAAAAAATAACCAGCTTCAAAACCTGTTACTTCCAGCTCGGATAAATAAAAAGCCAAGCTGTCGTTTTATTTTTGGCAGAAAAAATAATAAGCCTTTCCAGCCAAGTGTTTTTTAGTTTCGAGCTATTATCGGTCAGGAATAACAAGTAAAGTAAGCTTTTTTCGTAAAAAGTCGTAACTGACTCGGTCCCTGCCAAAAACAAGAAATTGTGAAATAATGGTGCAATTTTTATCTTATGGGTTGTACTTGTTTAAATTACACCAGAAATAGAAAGTTGACTTTATGAGGATAAGATTGGTCCTACTCATTTAAATATCCGATCATTATTTCTATGTGATTATTTTGTTTGCTTGAAAAATCTAAAATAATTATTATTTTCAGTACCTGATAATATACCATGCCAGCAAGATAGCCCAATAACCTAATTCAATAATTAAAAATATTTATAAATTGACGTATTTTCGTAATCCAAACTGAATTTAAAGTTAAATTCAATTATGTCTATTTCCATTTTACTTTAATCTTTCAGATCGCTAGATTTAATTCTGACTGCTTAAACTCTCTCTCTCAGCTAAGCTTGAGCAGAAATTTAAATGACAGCTTAATATTTTTGGTGGTTTCACATTCGTTTTTTACCTAAATTTTAGCTCAGTGATAGCTTAACTAATAGGTTCTCCTATGAAGGACACTGTGTTTGTCAACAGTTTACATGAAGAAAATTTATGGGAAATTATGTTCCCAAAGAAACTGAATTCCATCGAACATTCGATTTATTGCTTTAAATGGTGTTTAAATGTAATCGGATTCCTGTTGCTGTCAATGGGAATAGTCTTTTCCACATTCCATATGATCTATCCACGCAATTTCCCCGTTTGAATCTCATACTTGCTGTATAGCTCTTCTGCTCGATTTCTATAATTCCGTACATATGGAGTTTCTGCACTGGTATCCAACATCAGCTGCTATGCAATATCTTCCAATAAAAACAAAAAGGCGTATCCTGAAATTTTTTAAATTAGTCAAACCAATCACGGGTGAAAACGTGCCACCTCACTACGATGTTCCAAACTAGTTCTCCTTTTGCTGCTCCTATATTAAAAATTTTAACTTGTGATCAATTAGATTATTTGAAATTTAAATTCCAAATTCTTATATTCGCAATAACTTGAGGAAATCTAACGGTTTTAAAAAACCATACTCGCTTCTTTGGATTCAGTTTAAGGAAATTTTATATAAACGAACCTTAGTAATGCCATATGATGTGAAACTTTCCTTAAAATGGGGCATGTAGTTGATTTAGTAACTCCTGAAAGATCTCCAACTATCAGTAAAAATCTTCCACTAGCATAAGTCCTTAATGTAAACAGAAACATGCATTCTAGACCTATTGCGTTATTCCTCTATGTAGTGTAAAAATGTAATTTAATTAATATGAGATCAGCAACAAAGCTCTGGGTTAGTGTGGTGAATAGAACACTTTATTAGTATCAATGATTTTAATTCTTGGTTTGCTTATTTAATTTATTTTCATTCGTTTTAGATTTACAGTGCAGCTATTTATTAGCTTATTACGCACGGCTTTTGTTTATAGTTCAGCTAATAATCCTTTTTCTAAGTTTTATTTTGGATAAGACTTCCTCGCAGTCGACAGGCTTTGGAAAGTATGAGTCAAAAGTCTCGAATCTACGTTGTGCAATTACCTCGCGCTCGTCAGATCACTGCTCCGATGTTTCATCCTCATGGATACGTTATGCTACATGCATACATATATCAGTAGGTGAATATGTCTATTCGACGGATGTGCTTCTTGAGTTTTGAGGTTAAGTAGCAGTGATTCTCAGTATATTCCTAAATAGCCTTAAAACATCAAGGCTCTGCTTTTATCAAGATCTTTTGATGAAATATTTGCTTGCCTGGAGCCTCAACATTGATGTTCATCTCTGGTCCATTTGGTTGTGGATTCAGTTTTGTATTGTATTACATGAGATACCAGAAAATGATTCCGATTCGATAAGATGCAGGAATTCTCCCTTCTAGGTCAATGTGTCTGCTATGGTATTCTAATCAATTCCTCTGTGGCCTGGCACCCATTGCAGTATTAAGTTTGGTTTGTTCTGTGTGGCAAGGTTTGTTAATGTTTGGAAGGATTCCCACATTATCTTCGCTTTGACTTCAAGTGATGATATGGCTTTCAGTGCCGCTTGGCTACGCATATAGATATATATTTTTTGTTGTTGTAGAAGCAACTAAGATTTTCATATGTACATTTGATCTCTAGTGATGGCATATACATTTGCCATCTTGCTTTTACCCTAGATATTTCTGTCCGTACTACTTCCTCGATTTTATGCCAGGAAGAGAATGCAACGTAGCCATGTCGATCAAATGCGGTGATGAAATATTAAAATCCTGTCGCATGGCCATTGCTTACTGCGTCGAGATAACATTTTAACGAGTTTCGTTAACAGCCCACAATAATTAATTACACCACCTACACAAATTTTTTAAACTTTTTCACCTCTATAATTAAAATTTTCTTCGAAACTCATGATGGTCAGCATACAAAATTTTAAAATATCTAATTTGTGCGTTATAGTGCATAAAGTTTTTGACTGTCATTGTACTATATCAATCGATCTACCAACTGTTAACCATTAACTCAACTGAGCCTCTTTTCCAACAACGTTGCTGAATGTCGGCAGATTTAATAGTGTTTCTAGAATGCTGCTAAATGTTGTGAATATTGCGATGGTTACACTTACACAGGCCATCTTTTAGAGCTTATTTAGCTTCTTGATCGTTATAATTTGTGCACTTGTTCTACCACGTTGCTTCTGCATAGATAACCATGGGTCTGACTACTGATTTGTAAAGCAAAATCACTCTGTTTGGCTTGAGTCCCCATGTTGTGCCAGCCCTTTTTCTACAATTCCATAAAGTTAGTGTACTTTCCTTATCGATATGCTTATTTCAATTAAGGTAATTATCGAAATTTATCCTGAGATAATTGGTTTCTTTGAACATTGGGACCTTTTCACCAAAGAGGGTATAGGGCTAGTTATGTTCCACATTCTCCTTCTTCTTGTGAAAGGTATAATTGTTGTTTCTCAGGGGTTGACTAATAACTTGCATACAGCACACCAGTCTTTCACAAAACTTTAAGTTTCTTGAACTTTTCTAAAAAGCAAGGCCTCATATTTACCTTTGATAATGATAACATGATCATCAGCATAACCTTATGACTCAATATTTTGGTTATTCAGTAGGACTTGTAACGAATCAGTATATAGCTAGACATTTCTAGAACTATTTGTAAAGTTTTCCATATGAAATTTTCCTTCGCTTATAATTCATAGTTACTTTTTGAATCGAGATTAGGGCAATACAGATTCACTAGACGACGCGAAGCTGTAATAATCAACAAAAACATACCAAACATAAAAGTTTTTAATCAATATATGTACCAAAAGAAGACAAAACCAAGACAATTTTGAAATCAAGGCCAAAATAAAAAGCCTGAGCGTTAAAATCTAACCTACCATAAATCCTAACAGGGAAGTTAGGACTACTCATTAAGGACAATATATTTCAAATGCGCAAGAAAGACTCTGACTATGACTAATTTCCGCTATTCTTCAACTAAAAGTTCACTAGACGCCTTCAATTTTCACCCGAATATTCTATCCAAGCTCTAGACAGTTGAACTGGCTTATTCGGGAAACCTTGTATATCCGTCTCTGTTCACAAATCCGCCAGTACGTAAGCAACTGAAGACTAGTGGTTGTATCAAACGAAAGCCTGCAGTTTGTACGTGTGCAACGGAAAGCTATCCTATAAGCCGGTACGTGAAAAACGGGGAGCTAGTCGTATTACGTGAACAACAAAGGTGTCCACTAGTAACTCCATGTCCCACGGAAAGCTAACCTGTCCCCAGTACGTGAAAAACGGAGGACTAGTGGTAGTACGTGACCAATGGAGAGTCCTCCCGTCATACCGCTCAATTAGATTTATGGCTGGAACAGAATGAACGGATCAATGCCGGAGTAAACACGCAGCTAACTGTCAAACAACGCAAGAAATAAAGTGCTGCCCAGACCGAAATTGCCGCGACTGCGTTTAATGACAATTCAATGCAATTTTCATATTTTCAATATTGTGCTTGTGGTTATTTTTATATTGTTAAAACTTGTGCGAAAAATAAGAGTAACATTTGAAACATCCCGCAGCTCAATAATTAATTTTACATTACAAATTTCATTCAAAACAAACGTTTGGTTCAGCTGTCAAAAATCTTCAATCCGGCACTTGCGTAAAAGTTGAAAGTTGCCCAACTTTCTTACGGCAAATGCGGTAACTGCGTTCACTGTGTGCGCATTAATGTATTTCAAATGCATTCAACTTTTGCGTGACATTTCCATTCGGCATTGGCCCGTTCATTCTGTTCCAGCGGTTAGGCAGTCTAAACGAATTACGCTAATGTGACGTAGAAGAAGTATGTACATATAACCAAAGTATACTTTTTGTTATTAATCGTATATGTCGGCATCATTTCACTGTCTCTAAGATTATAAGAGTAATTGAATAAGATTCTAGTATGAAATTAGACAAGATCCAAAAGAAAATCCTTTTTCCAATTCTAAAACTAAGGTAGTTCACGACCAGGTACGGACAGCAGAGCATCACCAATTAAGAAGTCTCCACGTATAAAAGCAGAATTAAATCTGATGAATCATTGGAAACTGATATTGACTAGTTAAGAAAAGCGTCTATTTTCATTTTTATGCCACAACTATTGTAAACTATTCAAATATCAATTTAGTATCTTTAAGTAGAACTTGCCTCGAATGCTATTTCGTGAATTTGATTGTCTTTTCTCTTCTTTCGTTGTTTATAAATGTAAACCAGATGAAAATCCTTGCTAATTCCCAATTAATAAATTTTTCAAACTTATCAAACTACTAAAGCTTCCCGATTCATTCTACAATCTTTTTGTCATTCATAAGTTAAATTCGTCAAACAAATTTGAATAGAATGAATAAGGCCTCTGAGTAGCCAACTCAATTTTGAGTACATATTTCTTGAGTATACTCAACTCTACTCAAATCCATATGACTAGAATTGAATCCAAAATGAACCCAAAAAATACCATCCACACAACATACACAAGTACTTGCCGCGCATGCATCTGAACTGTACAAACAATCAGCCTAGCCAGAACTACATCCATGAAATGAATCTGTGGCTGGTTCGCCTGAGGAGTCTTCCGATTCTGCAAAGCAACGGCATACTCAGTTGCTCCGTGACTTGATTCCTCGTCGAGTGGTTTGACTTTCGTCGTCGCGGCAGTTTATCGTTAAAGGTAGCTGCAACTTTCCTGGATATACCTACCTACCTATCCATAACTGTACAATGCAAACTGATTGTAAAGTCAACCACGTTAAATCGTCCACTAATGGCAACCGGAAGAATCACTCTTGATTAATTGTGCATCAATCATCATGCTTCGCGGCGGATTATTGTGAGTGTGATCTTGTGATTGGTGAAGAAAACGCAGGATTAAAGTGATTTTTTGCATGGCAATTAATTAGAAAACCGTAGTTTCTGGATAAGTAGAGAAAACCTTCATACATACCTCCGTTAATAAGTGATTTACGCGATGTGTTGTCTTAAATATTTCAGCTCCGATCTATGGATTGGATGATGTCGGGTGGGGGTGTTCCAATTGCAGTGAATCCGTGTTAATAATGTGCGATGTGTGTTTTAAGTGATTCTGAATTCCTGGCAAGGAAATCATTGTTCAAAATCAAATAGAAGAAGCTAAAGTACAAGTAGATAAAATACAGAAAATATGGAAATTCAAACGGAAACCAATAAAAATGAAAAATCAGGACACCACTTATCGGACAGTGGTAGTCCTGTGTCCTTTATAAATTTGTTGTTTTACGTTATGTGCATTAGTTCCATGGGATTTTCCCTGTATGCAAATTTTCGACAAACTCATGTCGAAGAAAAGTTCAGGCATCTACGGCATCTGGACGACAGGATGTCAATGATGGAAGCAAAATTGCAGAGCTTCACGAAATCATCAAACGAACCTTGTAAGACTCCAATGGATTACGAACAGCTTGCGAACTACTTGCGAAGGATCTCCCTACAGGTGGATGGTATCCGGCGTTTAAGAAGGGATGTTTCGCATCTGCAGATGACAAGACGCCAGCGGCAGGCATCCGTACAATCATCTCAAGAATGTGTATGCCCACCAGGTGTGTGTTTACAATTTTTTATTCCTTTTTTTTTTTGTTATATATATACCTACGCCTTCTTGGGAGCAATTTTTTATACCTAAGACAGATGTGCCCCGAGCTGGGGATAATTTTTAATTCAGGTAATTGAGAGATATCCTTCGTTTCTTCAATTCATATTCGATGAGATTTATATGTATGTTGTATGTACAAACAACTACCGATTACCTTGCGGCTGCTCATTCGATCGGTAACCAACGCACGATCTTCAGAGCTATGCAACGATCAGATAATTCTGGTAATTCTATTGTGTCGAAAGTAATGTCTCAATTCAAAGTGATTTAGGTTAGGATTTGAACCTCCTCAAGTTGTTACTCACGAGCGTGGAGTATTATTTTACTTGGTTCACTGCATGTACGTACATAGACAAAGCCCATCCCATTTTGTATCTGGGCGATAAAGATCATTTAAATTTTCACGGAATTTTTTTCGAGGCGTAAACTGAAATAATTTAATTGTCGCGCATTCACTGACATTTTTGAACCTTTATGCACTTTGACAGGCTTTGATTAGTCTTTTTATTACTGCGAGTATTATTACCGCCATACATCTGAACAACGATGTTTATGTTATGCGCTGTATACCTACTAAGTGCATTTAAAGGTGCCAGAAACATTATCTTGCGAAAGTACCTAACCGAGACGAGAACGATAAAATTTTTATTGTCATTGATACTAGATGGGACTGCATACAATACATACTTAAACATATATACACATTTATACTGCATGCAAGTGCCATTGTTTCACGGCTTTAATTTCGAAAAGATATTGTCACCCGCCCTTTGTCTGTTGACATAAATATTTTATGAGCGCACATCTCATGGAACTAAATAAAAAGAGTCTACGCGAACGTACCTACTGGGCATACTGAGAGGAAATATTTTGTGGATTTTATGAAGATATCTAGACTTAATCCACCCTCGTTAAATGCTTAGCATTCTTAATTGAAATAGATTCTAATGGAAAAGTTCAATTAAAAGTGGAGAAAGTCTCGACTCCAGACTTTTCCTGAAGTTCAGCTAAACAATTTCAAAACAGACAAAAAATTTCAAATACTCTGATACCATTTTCTTCATATTTCATACCACAGTCTAAGGATAAATTCAAGTCGCCTTTTAAAAGTTTTTTTTTCAAATCTTATAACAACTTCATCGAACCGAGCTCAATGGCCCGATGAATAAACAGCAAACCTAGTCCAGTTTGCCAAGTAACGGCCACTAGCGGATGATGCCTCCTTTTTTTTGAATATTTGAAAATTGTGTATATTTTTTTGAATCAAGGATCTCAATCAGGCTACCAACTAAGATATTAGCATCAAATTTATTGCTCTCCAGACAGTACTAGCACATGTGAAATAAAATTTAAAATACAAATTATATTTTACAGCTAATTAAAAGTACAAAGCCCAAGGCCGTATATAATCTAGGGATCCAGGGAGTCCAATTCAGGATTATAAGAATCGATTTAATCGATTTATTCATATGTGTCGGCATACTTTTCGTACAAGGCTTTTGTGAGTAAAAACATACTCCTCTGATGAGAGAAATACAAAAAAATAGTATGGAAAAGTATGCAAATTTTTGTCCTGCAACTTATTTAAAAACAAGAAAATGAAATGTTGAATAAAATTTTGGAATTGAGTTTAGTTTGAACATATTTTTTTGATGAAATTGGAAACTTCTCACGTGAATCTGATTTAGATTTTAGTAAAGAAACTGCAGAAAAACGAAACTAAGCCTCAGTCCAAATCCTCCAGCGAAGGCCCTGCCCAATTTAGTGTGTTTACAAATGTGGCAGCATAAAGCGGCTATTCCAAATAAAAATTAATCTAATTTTTAAAAATTATATTTACAGTACCTGTTCAATGAGAGATCTGTTAGTCGTGAAAATAAGCAATTTATGCGAATTCTATCCTCATTTATACTTTACATTCCGTTTCCATCCAGTCGTGAGTTAAGCAGCCTAAATTGTATTTGTGAGTTTAAAACTTTAAGTGGCTTAAAAATCGAAAATACATTACTCAACTGATTTATTAAAAAGAAAAATTATTAAAATTTTATACAGTGCTTGTAGTTTATTGAGTGTTGAAAACAGACAAAATCTAAAAATAAATGTTTTTTTTAACATGGACCTTGTAAAAGAAATTAGCCATGAAAATGAACAAGTGATTTTGGCCTTATTGAAAACTGACATATTTTCCACAGTCGATAGAGTGGCAAGAGATTTTCGGGCAGAGTCTCACCGCTAGTAAATAAGCGGGGCAAATTGCCATGGACTTAGAATAAGGGCGGAGCGAACGGATAGGAAAATTATTATAGATACAACGTTGAGCACCCGATCGTGTTTTGGTAATGCCTAAACGAGCAAGGAGTGGATATATGGTATATATATATAAGCGAATCGAATCGAATGAAAGAAAGGCGAAATTTCACCGGCATCTTTCAGTTGATGACTGGAAAAAGGTTAAATAATTTTTTTTATTAAACTTTATTCCCCCTAAATTTTAGAAATAAGCAAAATTTTGCACACTCATTAATGATATTATCAGTGATGAGTGCCGCATGGATGCAGTGACGGAATCTTCCTAATTTGTGAGAAGATAACCAGGCGAAAGATATAAAGACGACTACATACTACACAAACTGTCAAACATGCACCGGCGATAAATCAGCGAAGATGGTCCTAGTCCTATATATTTTGTTGAAGGAACGATGCTGTTCCTCCTCCACATATTAATTCTTATTACACTTTATGCAAGATTGAACTCCGGGCCATACAGAAAAACCTATTGCAAACTTCGTCACAACCGAAACCCTTAATAACCTTCCTTGGGCCGGCAATTCTCTTGACTTAAACCAAATAAAAAATTGCTGGGCTTACCTTAAATCAAAACTTTATAGTGTTTCAAATCTCACGGTAAATATTCTTAGAAGAAATGTAAAAATCATTTGAAATAATTGTGAAGATTTGAAAAAAAAAAATGATAAATATCTGAATTTTTAGTATGCTCATAGAAAGTGTGATTAAATGAAAGGCAAGTGTAATAAATTATTAGACAAAACATACAATAATATGTGTAGAAAAGAATAAATTAAAAAGAAAAAATATTAATGTCCCAAAAACCAATCTTTTTTATAAAAAATCTGTGTTATATATAAAACATTTTCTAAATATTGAAGGTGCGTCTAATTCGTTGAATAGTTACTATATATACGTATGGCAAACAGTAAAACATTTAGTTTTCACAAGTTGTGCTTATTTTTCATTTATAAAAACTTTTAAGATTATTACAAAATTACAAAAGTAAAAAGAACTTTTCTTATGACAGCTGTCAGTTTTCTATGAAAAAATGGTGCAGGATGTAATGAGAAACTTCAGATTAGTTCATCAGCTGTGACGTATGTAAAACTCATGAAATTTTTTTGTATGAAAAAGTAAACGAACGGAAAATGTTCAAGTTCGTGCAAATGCATTATAACGTATTGTGCCAAAAATTATTAGTACGCTTTCGTTCGTTAAGCCTAATATCGAGTTCGGGTAAATTAAAATTTAACGCGGTCTCTAAATATTTTACATTAAAATCGCTGGTGGTAAAATTTTGACGTGTATTAATTTGGGAAAAAAACAAAGTGACAGATTGCCAGTTTTTCACGGATCAAACCACCAAACCTGCATGCTGTAATTGCGTACCTTTTCCCCTTTATTGGAGCCGGTTTGTACCTCTTTTTGGCGGCATTTTTTACGGTATTTTGATAATTTTAGACTATCAATTTTTTACACTGCTACAACGCAGAATAGTCTTAAAAGGTTTGAAAATGTTCAATGAATCGCCCTTAGACATAAAAAAAGAAATGAATTTAAGATCAAGAAACAGATTACACGTTAGTAATAGAAATCTAGATAAGTGAGCCAATAAATGAGTCATTGAATGAATGGATTGAGTAAATGAAAAAAACTTTTTTAACCTTCAATCAATTAAAGAACAATCCGAAATGTGGCATAGAAATTAAATCCTTAATTAACAATAATAAAAAAAAAAAACAATCTGAAAATTGTCATAGAAACAGCAATGTCAAAATTTTACCAGCATTTTAATGATGCTCCGCGCAATAAAATGTTCAGTATAATGAGTGGAGATTTACAAAGCGCTATCTATCTGGTAATAGCGAAATTTCACTTTTTACCAGTGTATTCCGTACTGCACTAGTAAAATCATCAGTAAAATTTTTGCTTGCGATTTTACCAACTCCAAAATTTGTATGAAAATGTCACTTTTTACTCGAACTCAATACATGGCTTAAATATAGCTTCCGACAGTAATGTGTTGGAAGAAGTATGCCGTGTACAGTGTAATTTTCAATATGGGTCCAATAACATTAGTTTGCTTGTCATTAGATTTTTTCCACTTTGTCACTCCCACCTAATCTGAGCCTTGACCACTTCCCCGATTCCAGTTGTATATTTTCTTTTGTAAATTCACGAAAATTTGAAAATCCCCTTCTTTTGACAAACATACTATACGGCACTGACAAGGCCATGCGATATATAAAATTTACAAGAACTTTAGAAACTACAGTTATAGTTAAAATTGCTTATGTAAAAAAAAAACTTAAATACAAAATCATAAGTTTTCTGATCTTTGTCTTTCTGCAATCTTGTATACCTATAATTGCTTCATAATCTTATCTAGATGCTATTTCTGCTTCACTAGACAAAACTCTATCAAAGCAGAAAACTATTCCTGGATGGTTGCAGTAGTTTCTTACATAACTTTTCATAAAGTTTCAACTTTGATAAACTTCTTTGAAAAGACATTATCTAAGTTTCAATATAAATATGGATAGTAAAAGAAGATAATCATTATTCGAATAGCTTTATATCAATGCTATGACCTTGAGGAACATCTGCCATCATAAGTAAAAGCGCAGTGCATAAATAAAGTTTTAAGTAATCCGCAATTAAAGCTTGCGTGTGGCTCCCTTTTGCATATTAAATATTTTTACGGTGTTTTCTTTATTTTCGTATTTCAGGGTAAATTATTTAAAAATTTGTAATATAATTTTAGTAAATAATACCAAAGCACAACCTGCAAACTTAAAGCACCAGAATACTGTAAAACATATATTTTTTTTTTCATTTATTGAAAGATGCATTTGTTAAGAATTCTCCCACCATATATTTTAAAGAAATTCATAAAATTAACGGAGATACAGCATTTTATGTGAAACCTTTTAGTTTAGTTTGCATTTTAAATTATCCTTCAGCAAAGCTTTGAGCGCATTTTTCTCGAAACGACGATTTTCTACCTGGTTGACAACCTATTAAAACAACTATACATCCAATTTGCATGCGCCAAGTCTTAAACTGTTCGAAAATCCAGTCTCTATGGCTCCACATTTGGATTTTTTTATAAGGGAGCCCCTTCTATCTTCTTTTTTTATTAAACGGTGAAAATTTTCAATGAAAATCGGAAAAAAAAAGTTCGCTGGTCCGCCATTTTTTTTTTTTTTTAGATATCGAAATTCCCCTACGTTATGCTGTTTCTAAATATATGTATGTTTATTTTATTTTTCGGATGAACTATGGCTTAATGCCTGTCAATCTCCGGAATAGGAGTGTCTTCTTGGAAACGGTGTACACCGCAAATTATACTTCAAAATTCGAGTTCAAAATTTTGTATACAATATTAAATATGTATATATTCACTATTACTATTAATAAACAAAATTCCATTTATCGTTTGGTTGAAAATATTTACGGAAAAAACACCCTCGTATCGCGCACGCACAGAGTTTTGGTGCCTTAAACTATATTTTGTGGGCTGAATCGTAGTAAGAGGCAACAATTGCCAACATTTTTATCAATAAATGAATATTTCTGGTTAGACCATTCTGGTCGTCAAGTTAACCTGCACTTTTCAAGTGAGAAAGCTCCAAGGATTTTTTTTTTATATATATACATATTTTGAAACCCATTGGATGAATATTGTACGTACGACAACCATTACAAAATCAAGTCGGTTTTAAAATGGTTAAAATTCCTCTTAAATAAATTTTGGATTTTTTCTTTGCTGCATTTTCAGTAATTGGAACAATTTTTGAAAAAAAAAAAGATTTTTTTTTTTTTTTGGATTTTACATTATTAATTTTATGCAAAGAATGCCGATACTTTCATAAATCGAAATTTGCTATCTCCATAGAATTCACCATTATTATTAGCGTAACTGAAGGAGCCTATAAAATCACGAAAGCGTAAATTTTGTTGTCTTTTAAAAAAAATCTGTTTGATGGCGAAGCCTAGGTACGGCCCGGGTTAAAATGATCGTTTTTCTAGTTTTTGAGTTAATACATCTTTGGTGTACACCGTAAAAAATATCTATTGAAAATTCCGCTACTATAATAGGCAACAAATTGCCAACAATGGTAGCGGAAATTTACACAACTTTATGCGCACTGCATAACCTTATGTAAAGCAATTTTGCACTGTATATAATTTTACATTGTTTATGCATTTTTCAATTTCCGATGTAAAATGCGATATGTAAATTTACATCATGCTGTGGAACTAAGTTACATAAATTTAATGTAATTTTACATTCTTTACGAATTTTTCAATTTCCGATGTAAAATGCGATATGTAAATTTACATCATGCCGTTGAACTAAGTTACATAAATTGTATGTTATTTTACATTGTTTACCCATTTTTCAATTTCCGATGTAAAACGGGATATGCAAAGTTACATCATGCTGCGGAACTAAGTTACATAAGTTTAATGTGATTTGACATTATTTATGACTTCTTCAATTCCATATGTGAAGTGCACGATATGTGAATTTACCAAAATTTATGAAATTTATTTCAATTGCCAATGTAATGTTTCGTCCGGAAATTAATAAATTACAGACATAAACAAGTGAAAAATATTTGTAGGTATGCAGTATTTCCATGATTGAGTTTTTTTAGCGAAATTCAATTATAAAAATACTGCGTATCTAAAAATATTTTTTGATTTTTAAAAGGTTTTTAAGGTAACTGTTAGGATCGTAAATAGTAACATTTTTTTAGATGTTTTATGATTATTAATCCATCACCAACTGCACTCCAACAAATCAAACTATACACTGATCGGCGACCACATTCTGATACAATTTCCCGTACAATGATTCATAGCATAGCAACACATCCTGATAAACGTATGAGAATGAACAGAGTACTGAAGGAAAGAATAGAGATAAATGCAAAATTCATTACTTATGTTTTATTGTAATTTCCTTTTTAAATATGGGGAATTCAATGCAAATTACAGTATTGTATGGAATTTCACGTAAATTTACAGTACGATACAAAAGTTTTGTATGATTAAATGTAAAATCGCAGTACTGTATGTAATTTTGCACAAATTGACAGTACGATACAAAATGTTTGTGTAATTAAATGTAAAATCACATAAATTATCTAAAAAATTACTTACTTTACTTATTTATCCCATTAAAAATAGCAAGTTTGCAGATTACGTAAAAAGTATTTAATTTCTTAATGATTATGTGTATATACATACATTTTAAGTGGTAGTGACCATTTTAACCATTGTAATTTTCCACAAAGTTAGTTCATGATTTTTTACGGTGTACACTCTAAAAATTTTTTTTGTAAAAATGTACAGTTAAATTATATTAATCATGAAAATCAATGGCGAAATTACCTTTTTTAATAATTTTCTATTATAATTGGTAAATTTACTACTGTTTTTGGTTAATTTTTACTAAATGTCCAGAAAATTTACTTTGAGTCAATAAATTTACAAAATTCCATGCTAAAAATACGCGGTAACCGCACATCGGAATATTGCTTTATAAGCACCGTTGCCAACCGTACGCAAAATGTACGGTTATTTCACTTTTAGCCCAAAATGTACGGTTATTTACGAATTGAACCAAGTGAAGAAATCTGAACGGAGGCCATAGTACAGTCGAATCATGCATTTAACCGTCATCTAGCCGTAGGACGTCCTCGCGCAAACAAAGTGAAGCAATCAGCATACGCGACGCAAAGAAGAAGAGCAATTTCGACTTGTCACAGTATTACAGCCAAGTCATTCCTTTTCTGATGTTTTTTCGTTTTCGTATTGAAAGCGCGGGAGCGCCACTATGCTGTTGTGTTGCTAACTGCTAAGTTGCTTTCTCTGTTTAAAATCATCACAAAGTGTATTTCATTGGACGTGGGAGAAGTCATTTTCGAACCAGCTTCATTTCATATAACCAACTTAATTTGAGTGAATGTGAAAACTAGTCCTTTTTTTATATATATTTATAATATATTCAATTTCAAAGTGATTTAATTCAATCAAGAAATAATTAAGTTACTCTTGTGGAAGCCTCCCAAATTATCATGCGCAACTGAAATTACTAATCCTTTCAATGTCAGTTGACCTACTACTATAGGGATAAATATTTTCTAAGTTTGCAAAATCCTTGACTATAGGCTCTAATATTTTATTGTATTCTGTCAGATTTCGCATCTTCAGCATAAAACAGTAACACTAAGTGAATATTATTTAATGTGGTTAGGTATTTTAATGGTAAATTTCGAATGCTGATATTTCACTTCCTAATGGATTCACATACTCAAAGTCGTAAAAGAACAATTGCATAAACAAAACATTTTTGTTTACTTGAAAAAATACTCTTTTGAAGCTCTCGCCACAGCAAAAATTCTCTATACATCCTCCGCTACATTAATATTTTGCTCCGAAAAAAAATTCCTTTGAAATGTTTGGTTTTCAAAAAATGACTTCGAAGTTTTTATACTTGAAATGTTTTGAAAATATGACTGAACTCGTACATCAACAAATGAAGCCTTTTGTTTTATGTATTTTTATCCCAACGAGTTCGTAAAATTTTTTTTACTGGCTCAACAAAAGTAATTTGAGCTGCATATCGCTCTTCGCGTCTATATTTTGATTGAAAAGGTTTAAGAGTTTCAGAGAAGGAATTTTTGAAATTAAAAAGAATGTCAGTAACTTAGTTACTTCAGCAGTCCCTGTTTCTTGTGCAACAGGTGACAAAACGTTGGAAAGTATTTGAAAAATATCTTGAAAAGCATTTGTAAATTGACTACGAATTTCGTCGTCAATTGCAGAATTGGGTATTCCCAGCAAATTAATTCGCTTAAAAATAGTCCAAATACTGTCGGAAACTTCTATCGGCTTCTTTTTATCTAATTTAAATAGAGTTTTGGCGAGTACCTCCGTTATTTCGTTTAAATTATCACCGTTATTCTGGTTTCTATGAACAACGACATTAATTTTCATTTTATCATTGAATGAATTGTTATCAACTTAGGAAGAATGACTTAGATTAGAATAACCTTTCTTCAAGCATTTTGTATCTGTATAAGCCACAGTATATGGCTAAAGTTTTATGACATGTAGCAGAAACAATAAAATTTAAAAATATGTGGCTGTTGCCTTTAATATGTGTGTGTAAGCTCTTTAAATGAAAGAAAAAAAAATATTTTCAAAGTTTTCTTACAAATAAAGCAAATCAATTTCATATTGATCTAAAAAAAAAGCAAATCAAACCTCTATTATATTGTTTATAATTAAAAGTATGTTGTCAAATTTATAAGCTTAGTTTTAAGAATATCTTAAAATAGGCCAGCTAAATAAATGAATAAAATAAAATAAAATAAAGAAATAATTTTTTTTAGTTTTTTTTAATGAACTTCGCGACTCACTTTTCTTTCCAGTAGCTGTCGTTGGTAAAAATTTAATTAAAACAAGGAAAACCAACGTACTTTTATTGTACTCTATTAAATAAAACAATATCCATGTAACTATAGCTCATATGTACTTTAACAAAGTGATAATTATACTTTTGCATTCATGTATGTTTGCTGCCAGTCATACAAAATATGAAAGTTGCAAAGTTTCAGATCACCTTACTGTTCTTATTTAATAAAACTAATCAATCTATAAGTAACACATTTCCAGTTAAAAAACTTTAGTTTTAAATTTAAAAATCAGACCTAAGAGTGTAAAAATAGCACTGAATATAATTTATGATAAAAATTTAGAAATAATATTCGAACAAGTCATTTCCGCTTTTGTTTATTAAATCCCTTCATCGATCACCTGCTTATTTGAATTCTTCCTTTATTAGAATTATTTACTGTGGAACAAATGCATTTTTTAGTAAGAGAATATCTTCTTCAATCAGTTCATCGCAGATTTTGTTGATATCATTTGGTAGACTAGTACCTGCTTTATTTTTCTCTTTGCAAAGATAGGTATGTATCAGAAAATCTCTTTGTTTTAAAATTTGAATTTATTTGAGATATGAGATATCCTGTTCCTTTTTTTTGGGTTATACATTTAATCTATTCCACCGACTTTGCTGTTCTCTACTCTCGTTTCCAAAATGAATATGGAGATATCGTGTAAATTTGCGTATATAAAATTTTTGTTTTATTATTAATAAAAATGTGCAAATATACGTATCTACAAATATGTTAAGAACAAAATATATTGTTGCTTTATTTATTTTAATTGAAAAATAACATAAATGCTCAACTGTTACTTATAAAGTGCGAGTACTGATTCTTCTCTAAGTAATTATGCATATTGAATTTATTGTTAAGATTATATGACCGAAATGCTGCCTGTACGGTCAAAAAGTTGTTTTCGTACAACTTTTCAATATTAAAAACATGGTAACCCTGTTTATAAGTATTAATATTAAAACACACAAAAAACTGGAGAATACTACCCTGGTAGACATATCATGATGAGCTCATCAATGAGCTCCTCATGAGCAATCAGATGATAGTACTAATGAAATTTATTCTCGTTTGAATCAAATCCGGGAAAAAACTCATTTATTTACTTAATCACAGATAGTGTGCATGAGAATTGCATCTCTTTCATTTACTTAGAAATGTATGCTGTGCTTCTCTTTTGTGCATTTTACAATATTAGATGAGCACTTCGATGAGTACATAATGAGCGTTACGATGAGCTTATTAATGAGTATGTCAATGAGGGTCACGATGAACTTATTAATGATCATGTCAATGAGTGTCACGATGAACTTATTAATGAGCGTAGCACTGAGTGTCACGATGAGTTTATTAAGGAGCATGTCATTGAGTGTCATGATGAATTCATAAATAATAATCTGCATTTACAATTGATTTCATATTTTTTTCTGAATGCAAACTATAAGATGCTGAGGCGTAAGGATTTGGGCATAACGTCTTGTTCAGCATACCGGCGACCGTCTTTCCGCGGAAAACAAATCAAAAAATTAATTTAAAATAAATAATTTAAAAACTAAAATAAATAAATCACAAAAATTAATTCAAATTTTCCTAGTAGAAATGTCATCTGACAAGGTGATGACAATAATAAATATTTATTTATTGCTGGTTTAGTATATAGGGAGCTCTTTCATGCTATCCAATGAGCCTTTCGATGAGATTTAATGAATGCTCATCAGGAAGCTCATCGGGCCTTAATTTTCTATATGTTCCTTTATGAACTGCAAACACCTTGATAGTTTTCAGTCAAATTAGTATTGGTTTACATAAAAACTGACCCTTGCGGGGCAGGAGACAAGGTAAAACTATGAGGAATTTCTGCTAGGGTAATAATGCAGTAATTTTGTTGTGGTAACTATAGCAACTGGAAAAACCCCCTCCACTGCGTGTATGTACGCATTGAAGTTTAGTAATAATCCGACATTATTGAAACAATACTAAAAGTGAAAAAAGGAATGTGAGCAAAATTTCCACGTTCTTAAGACCACCAAACATTGTTACAATTAGATCCACTTGGGCAACAGCTATGTGCCAGAGCAATAATAGATACCTTTCTCTAGCCCTATCTAACTATGCCTCAGATCTGGGAGAAATATGTTCATGGTTTAATACTCATAATAGAAAAAGATTATAAATGCTATATTAGAAAAATTCTAGCATCGGTGGAACAAGCTGTGCCGTTTTTGTTCGTTATTTATTTTTCTCGGTGTTGTTAGTTAAAAGATTGCTAAACGTTTAGTACCAATTATAGTGCGTGCGAAAAATTGCAGTAAGATGTTTGACTTAACAACAAAAAGTCAAAAGCAAGAATATGCTGAACAGGATTTTTTTTCGTCCTTGTAAACCGAAGTAAAATTTCTACCATTCCAAACTGCAGTGAAAATAGATGGTTTAATGGAAAAATTACGTATGCAGTAAAATTGCGAAAGTAGAGGAAAGATAAATTGCCATATTTAGCAAAATTCTTCATGGTTAAGTAATTTTTCTTAAAACCAGTAAGGGGCGTTTACTCTATAAAAGTAAACTTACTTTTGTGTAGTAGTTTTGCTAGCCAAATAATTGAATTTTATATACTATTTTGTAGTAATTTTCTTCCAATATTTTTTTTAGTATAGGACCATACCATTGAATAGACTTTATCGTCGTCAGATTTGATGGTTGACCAACTTTGTAGATACTGCAGTACTTAACTTCCTCATATAATCGAGCAGTTGGGTGCAAACAAATCTATATATATTATGTACAACGGAAATATTGCTCTTCACTTCAACGGTGCTGCTTGGAATTGAATGATAATCCAAAACATGGTTACGGATTATTTTTCTACATATATAAACTCAATTATTATTTATTTAATCAAGTCAAGTTTTAAACAATTTCCGGCATAGCATATTTTTTATACCCTAGATAAAATCTATAGGGTATACTAAGCTTGTCATTCCGTTTGTAACACCTCGAAATAATGATGGTAGAGCAAAATGGATTGGACTCCCACGAATAATATTAAAAGTTAGTTTGATTTTTGAATGTCCGTCCGTCCGTCCGTCTGTGCGCACGATAACTCGAGAACGGGTATACTTAGAGAGCTGAAATTTTGTACACGGACTTTACAAAAAAAAGTAAAATTAAGTTTGAAAATGAGACAAATCGGGCAACTCCTTCGTGGGGTTGCCATACAAATCTTTCGTTTTCCACTATATATTTGGACACTGCCTGAAAACGCATTGATATAGAGAGCTGAAATTTAGTACATGGTATTTTGATTGTACTAGCAAATAAAATTTCAAAAATGGACTAAATGGGGCAACTCCTTCTTGGTATTGCCATATAAAAATTTAGGGTTTTTACGTATACTGTGAAAACGATCAGTCCAAGACATTTTTATTGTACTAAAAACTTCTTCAGAATACGAAATCCTATAAAATTGGTTATAATCATTTTTTCTGTCCGAGAAATCGTTCTAGAAATATATGCGAAAAACCACTTCAAAATTCAAACTTGCACAGAAGGGTGACAATACGAAATTTCATACGGGCATTCATCTAGGGTATCATAAGAATTGGACTTAGACCAATTCTAGTTTTTTTACTTGTTTTACTTTTTTTTTTTAATTCAGCAACTCATTTCTGTAATTTCAATTGAGAATATTTTCTATTCGATCACCTCAAATAAATTCACTCTAATGAATCTAGCTCTACTAGTTAACTTTAATCGCTTCTGGATATATGTACTGCTGCATTCCTTTTCTCGTTCTGAATGAATCTGTATGAATCGACAGAAAAATGTCATAATTTAATTCTGTGCTCTTAGAAAAGGAAACGAAACAGAACCATTTCAAGTGTTTGACATTTCTTCCATTTGATAATAGCAAGTATAAATTAATAAAAATTGTTGTTTATGAAAAATAAAGCTATTTTGCAGCAAAGGCAACTTAAACTCAACTAATACCACTTCGTCCAAATTGTAAATAACACATTCACGAATACAAATTAAAATCGTTCTGCTTGAATCCGGGAAAATCTCAGGTGCATTCAGAACGATTTGGAGTCCGGAAAAAGCGATGACAGATTGAAACTAAATCGTTCGGCCCGAAAAAAAGAACGAGATGGATTGAAAAAATTCATTCTGAACGAGAAAAGGAACGCAGCATGCTAGTGAGAAAGTCATGGTGATAAAATGGAACCTTCGAATTAATATATGGTATGCTGGCATTGTTCACAATAATGAAAATTCCATGTACTGAGAAATCATAGAGAGGAATTGCTTTTTAATGTTGAACTTTTTTTTACTTTTTATCTAAGAAATAGGTAAATAGTTTCAGTGGTTCTTATATAAATAAACCAATATGTGCTGATTCAAGTTTCCTTTAATTTCCCCAACTCTTTTAAAATATTTAACATACATTTTTCTCAGTTCTTCTCAGATCGAATTATTCTGCTGGTCCACATACTTCTTTGCCTCTTCAAAGTGGCTTTTCAATGACGTTGATGGCTTCTATTTAGCGCGTTATTGTGACTTGTCTGACTTCTCTTGGTGAAGCTGATAATTCTGTTGATTCTTCCACCGGTTGTGATGGCTCCTTTATAATATCTGATAAATCCTCTATGATATCAGATGTCTCCACCGTAGCAGCTGTTGATGAGCCAGCATCAACTAAATTCTGCTCACTTATTGTAAACTTGACTAAGTCTGCATATTTAAAAATTAATTTTAGGTAATATGCGACTACAAATCTTTTTACCGTTTATTCATGAAATCCTGCTATCCTAGTAACTCCTTTAACTAAATCTGCAGGAAAAATTAAAAAGTCGTCTTCATCCATTTTTTCTAAAGATTCTTTTCCTTCGCCAAGAGGATGATTTCCTGTTTTATTGTTGAACGTTTTTATTTTATTATAATATTTCTTCGCAGCCGCTTTCCGCTTTCGATCCAGCACTGAATAAGCATTATAAAAATTAATTGCTTCAAGTCTCAATGTATAGTAATTAAAATAATTAAAATGTACTCTTTTCCATTGTTCGGGGTTTTTCTTTCCTCGACTCATTGAGTTTAACTCAGTCAGCAGCAACATTTTTCTAGCATAGCTCATGCTAATTACTACGACTTTTTATTGCCATATATTGCCCACGACTAACACTTTCGAAATTTTTCCTGTTTCGTTATTTTTCCTGTTAAATTTTTCCTCTTGACTTATCAAACTTGACAAGAAAAAAGAAACAATACAATTCCTTAAATAATTTTATAATTTTTTCAAAGCCCTACCTTAGGCCTTTTTCCGACCAGCAAAGGGTTCTTAGTGAGAGCTTTAATTTTTATATGTTTATATATTCTTATAGGGAAGGATTCAAGAGTTCGAAAGTATGTGGCTTGGTACAAACGTGTCGCCACACCTCCTTATTTTGTGCTGTGCTATTATCTATCCAGAGAAGAAATTCTTTGTTGTCTCAATTTTCCATACAAAAATACATTTAAAGCACTGACTATATCTTTATCTGTCTTAAGATCATGAGAAATAGTTTGAACATTCTTTTGAATTATACCAGTCCGCTCAATGGTATCTTCCGCTGATTTTGGTTCTCCACCCAAATGCTAACAAGAATCTCTTCTTAACATAAGAAAACTTTTTGCTTTGGTTATTTGGTTTTATAGAAAATTGTATCTTTTGGTCAGGATCCCGATTACAAATTGTCCTTATTGTGGTAGTTGGTAAATTCTCCCAATAACTAAAAATTGACTACACTTCAAATTCTTTAATTTTATCTCTAAGATTTTTTTATACTTTACTTTAGCTCATGGTTAATATTTATATTTTATTATGATTGGATATTTTTAAATGAACTAAATTCTACTAAGTTCTAGGAACATTTAATGGATCAAATTATATATGTAGAAGCTGCAGTGGTCGTCGGCTGTCGTTCGCTCTATTAATCGTAATTAAATTAAACTCAATCTTTAAAGAGAGAGTTACCAACAAATAAGAATTATTATCGAAAAAAATAGTTAATTGAAATTTACAGAAAATCAAACGACTACGAAATAATGCAAAGTAAGCCTTGTGGATAGTTTCGGATAGAGTTGCAAGCACTGACATGTACCTATAACATGGACTTGATTTTCTATTTCATTGCAAGGATTGATTTGGTGTTGACAATTTTGAAAACCTATGCGCTAGATTTGGACAACTCCTCAAGGAAGACTTGAAGCTTTAATCTTATTCTGCTATAAAGCTCTCTCTTTGTTAAGATTCTCTTGCGTTCGTCAATCAACTAGAAACGTTACAGTTACGGAGCATCTTTTGCACATAGAAGTTTCACGTTTGCCAAAAATACAAAAAGTTGTTGAGAAAGCGATTTTTTTCTGTTGAAATCCAAAGTTTCAGTTACTTCTATTAATGCCGATGTCAACTAAACTAATAATTAAAAATTGCGGTAATAAATATTTAGTATTAAAATTTCCTATTGAAGTCAATCTATTTACGAAATTTGTACTAAAACTAAAAAAAAGAAAAAAAAATTTAAAGCAATACAAAGCAGGTAAGTCACTTTGTATTAACTGTCAAATTAAAAGTGGAGAAACAGAAAAGTGCACTTTGCTGAAGTTTTCTTATAATGAATTCTTTTCTGAACTTCGAATCACACACGCACCAGAACTTTGCTGACACCATTCCTGTTCGGAGCTGTCAAATGTGAAATTGGTAATTCCGGTGTGTGCTCGGTCGTGACGGTGAGGTTATTCAATGGTTAGAAAGAACCAAATAAAATTACGACGCGGACGCACTATGAAGAACAGTACAGTTACGGAAAATTTGCACTAGTGATAAAAACGTTTCCACATTATCTTCCTCTGAAGTATCCGTCGAATCTTCATTAACAATAAGTCTTTTTTATTAGGCATATTGTTTAATAATGTTTTTTCCACACACAAATTAAAATAAACTAAAACAAAAACGATGTAATTAATTTTTCCACAACAAATAACACAAAAATCCCGCTCCATCAAAACAATAAAACATAACCTCAACCCCAGGCACCGGAAAAAACTTGGGTGTATAAATTTGCAACGAGGGGCAGCACCAAAAATGACAGATGTAGAAGAGATTGCGCGTTTGGTTTTGCTACTGGTGTAGTGGGAAGAAAAGAGCACGAAAATGGCAGTGCTTATACCGAGTAGCAGAAAAGAATTCACTATTAGATCTGTCATATTTCTGTATTACACCCACTGACATGTATATAAATCGACTGACTGATCTCCTGTTTCATATGGCACCAGTTTTGATTTCAGAAAGTATGCTCTCACTGTCAATGCTAGCAACTGTCGTAAACTGGAGCTATATTTAAATTCTTTGGGTGTTTACTTATGCATATGCATGTCAGTTGGATTTACCGAATTGACTAGAAAAGTATCTGGGACTATTTATATTGTTAAATTTTAATTGTGAGTCGAAGGGAGTGTTTTTTACAAGTCTGTTTTGGTTGGAAATACCACTGAACATCAAACAATTTCTCGTTCCCAATCGTTACAGTTCAGTGAGAAAGTATGCTCTCACGGAGAGAGACAAGAATATGAAAGTGATGTCATTTGCTTTCATGCATGTTTGCTTCGTCAGTGATTACACCAAGCATATTGCATTTGTTTTTTTTTTTCTGCTTCAAATGCACAAATAGTTTTTCTTATTACTTAATTAAATTTATTAAAGAATTACTCTAATTTGACCATCTTAGGTATAGAAATTGAAAGTGATAGTGCGTAAACTTATCCCAAGTATGACCTCAGCCCAACTCCTTTTACTAACTTTTCATCGAAAGACATTAAATTTTTCATTTAAATTCACTATTCACTCACTATTTATAAACTAATTTGTGTACAAACCAGATTTAAAAATCCACAACTAATAGTCACAATTATTTACATAAATTGCAAAAGCTGAAGCGGAGAAAGTTTTCTTCAAAGCACTTGTAGCTTGGCCTATTACTTTCTCTTTATACGAGGAGAAGTCAAGAAGTTTCCACAATTATAAATTAAAAGACAAATGGTTAGAGATATATGGCAAATTTATTTTTTTATATAAAAGCCATCTAGGGTCAAACACTTTTCCATTCCATACTGCTACTGTTCCATGCCTTACCTAAATACTTAGGCGTCTTGTTTCTTTCGAAAACCATTGCAAAGCGGCTGATTTTTCCTTTTGAATTCGTGTCCACCTAATTCCTTTTATATCTATTTTGTGATAGAATTTCCCAACGAAATACCCTCAATACATATAAGTTTTACTAAAAACCGTGAATTTCCCGTATTTAAAACCAGGATTCGCTTTAAAAACATAAAAACAAAACATACTTACCGTAGATGAATGTCCGTATGTAATTTGTGTACGATAATAATATTAATCGTTTTCACAGTATACTCGTACTTAGAAAACCTCAAGTTTTGTATGGCAATACTAAGAACGGGATGCCTGATTTAGTCAATTTTTGATGTTGAATTTACTATTTTTAAGAAGAGCCGTTCAGCTCTCAACGCGTTCTCAGGCATCGTCCAAATATATAGTGAAAAGCGAAACTTTCATATGACAATCCGACAATGAAGTTACCTGATTTACCCCATTTTCGAATTCAAAACTATCATTTTTTGTACAAAGATCGTATGCAAAATTTCAGCCTACTAATTAACTAACTAACTAGCGCTTTTCTATAAGTCCTACATAATACCTAGAATGGAATACAATTCCCATATCTGGGCCGGATCTGGTCGCACAGCCTTAACTTAACTGGATATTGTCCAAAAGTGGGCTTTAAGCTCATTGGTGTTGTGGCAATAGCTCGTCATATCGATTCGCTCGAATACCAACGCAATTGGATGTCTTTTGCTCGTTTACCGCTACATACATGGTCAATGCACTGATGAAAAATCTAGATTGATCCGTTGTAGATTAATCCGTGCATGCAATCCTCGCGCTGCAAATCGCGATCAACCTTTCACCCTTCAAAATATTTTCGGTCGTACAGTAAAATTCCGTTATTCTTTTTTTATCCTGAACTGTGCGAATGTGAAATAGTCTACCATCTTCTGTCTTTCCGGCTTACAATCTGCGAAAGTTCCTGCCATTCTGTCCGTTATATCATAAGGAATCCCCTGAGCTAGGCTTAATAATAAAAGAAAATGCATCCGGTTCCCCTATCTGGAATAAGGCAGCTATTTCTGATTATATAAGCAATAAATTCGTCCTCTAAAAGATTAATCATCAAAATCTATTTTCAAAAACAAATTAAATTAATCTTAACCGAATCTTTTTATTATTAAAATTATTAAAAGTAAAGCGGACAGAGACCATTGGCAAGAAAATATTTGCCCCTCACTCCTTGAACATCCGTCCCATATTGCCACTATTCCTCTATAATACCGTCGTAATTCGTTGGTTTATATTAAACAGTTCTCAAGCTGCACTCCATTCCAATTTTATTTGGTTTCCATTTTTCAGTGGATACACTTGGAAGACAAAATTTTTCCCAAACTTTAGAGAAGCTCACGAGCTAAATGCGTAGTGTATAGTACAGCTCACGCATTGCGTACGTTTGCCTCAGCATATATGCATTTAACAAAATATTTAAGGATTTTAGTCTTATTTTTCAATGATTAATAAATGCATTAAGGTTTTCGATTGTCATACACTTAAACACTTATAGAATTTCTGCAAAAGTTACTTCTAAATTTGGAATTATCTTAAACATTTTTCGTATGCTATTGGCAATAAATATAGTGCTTCTTTTACCCTCATACCCATTAACGAAATCTAATTTAAAACAATTTAAAGTTGGTCCATGAGTGAATTTCCTAGAATTCAAAATCTCTCATGCATTTTTTATGTAAAGGGTCGATTCACTTAAAAAATTACTTAGTTTATGTAAAAAGCCCTCGAGTTTCACTTCGTTATGAATTCTATTTGATCAGAGCTGTAAAGATAAAGTACAAGTTTTAAGGTTACATAAGAACATCTGGCAGCAAAAAATTTAGTAGACATACTAAAATGAGCTTAATACGATTTGCAATCGAACGAACCTAAACTTTAATTTTTAGCACATCTTCAATGATTTTAATGAATTCTTCAAAACCTCGCCATCACAAAACCCTCCAGCCTTTTATACATTTTTTATTTCAAAGGATTGAATTCTCATTAATCACCATTACGAAAATCTATTTCAAATCAAAATAAAGCCTGAAAATATTGAAATATCAAAATGATTTTTTTAATGCTACGCTTCAATTAACTACAAAACTTCTTCGGAAGCTCTTATTCTTAGCAAATTACAATTCCCAAACTCCCACAACAATTGTAGCGGTTAGCATAAGTTTTCAGAACTTTTTCCTTCTGTACTATGATGTTTGACTTAATTCCTGCCCTCACTGTAGAAATTGTATTTTCTTTGATAGATATATTTCCTTCCTATAACAATTCGGACTAATGTGTGAGTATTTCGTTACTCGCTATTCTCCCTAAAGCCATAATACCAAATTAACTTGTTCATTTTCGGTAATTGGTTCGCAACATGTTCAAATAATTTTCTCATTTTAGCACAGAAAACTTTCCTCTCTGATGGCTGTGTTAAATTTAATTAACAGAAGAACTTTTTCACTACTAAGTTTCAAAGAACTAATGTCCTACGTTATTACAATATTAAAATAAGGAAGTTGGTATGGAATAGGAAATACTTATGTAATACTTATATATTTGATCTAATTTTATGTTATATCCTTGAAAAATTAATACAGCTTCATTCATCTTTTAAACTGCTCACCAACTCGTCACTGATAAGGGATTTGCATCTAAATCAAATTGAAATATTCAGAATCATATGGTTTCATGGAATAAGATTCTTAGGACTTAATGCTAATAAAATGTCCTATTATCAGCTCAATAAGGGAAATTGGATATATATTTTCGACAATATAGATTCTAAAGGATTTTGGAAGTATAATATATAAAAGCTAATAAAATGTCCTTGTTCCTATGTGTAATTGATAGTGGATCATTATAGTCTTGAGTGAAAGCATCAGTTTAGAATACACTAATAAAAAAGTTATCGTTAGTCTTTGAAAAATTTTGGCGATACCATGAACCAGGGTTTTCTAAATTTTTCGAACTACCACACAGTGGGGCCAAATCCGAAAAAGCTGGCCAAAAGTTGGAAAATAAAATTTGACTTCCGTGAATTTTGAGTCACGGGCTAGTTTGAGTAATAGTCAGAAGGTTGAAGTCTAGACTTCTGTGGAGCCTATCCCCTATACCTGCTATTGTAATTCAGTTGAAAGGTAACCCTCAATCATGCTAGACGTGTTACGCGTGGACTGGAGGAGTTTCAAGTTATATGTTCAAGCGGATGCCAAATCTTTATATATTGACAAATCTTAAATATTAATAAGTAAAAAAGCTAGAATTAGTCTACGACCAATTCTTATGATACCCTAGATGAATGCCCGTACAAAATTTCGTATGATCACCGATCTATGCAAGTTTGATTTTTGAAGGTGTTTTGCATATATTTCTAGAACGATTCGTCGAACAGAAAAAATGATTATTAGCAATTTTATAGGATTTCGTATTCTGAAGAAGTTTTTAGTACAATAAAAGTGTCTAGG
Organism: Dioctria rufipes; assembly: GCA_963924295.1. NCBI lineage: Eukaryota > Metazoa > Arthropoda > Insecta > Diptera > Asilidae > Dioctria > Dioctria rufipes. The sequence continues at coordinate 295,020,845 of OZ002741.1, forward strand.
ACTGATCGTTCTCACAGTATATGTAAAAACCCTAAATTTTATATGGCAACATTAAGATCCTTGCCCGATTTAACTCATTTTTGAAATTTTTTTTTGCTATTATTATGAAAACATCATGTATCAAATTTCAGCTCTCTATGTCAATGCGTTCTCAGGCAGTGTCCAAATATATAATCGAAAACGACATTTTTGTATTGCAACCCCACGAATAAGTTACCCGATTTACCTCAATTTCGAACGTAATTTCACTTTTGTTTTTAAAGTCTGTGTTCTCGAGTTATCGTGCGCACGGACGGACGGACGGACAGACAGACGGACAGACGGACGGACATGCAAAAATCAAAATAACTTTTAATATTATGCGTGGGTGTCCAATCCATTTTGCTCTACGATCATTATTTCGAGGTGTTACAAACGGAATGACAAACTTTGTATACCCTATAGATTTCATCTAGGGTATAAAAATGGAGAGCTAAATGTAAGTATCATATTATCAGGTATTACTAATTTAATAACAATAGTTCCTGTGATAACAATAAACAAAAGTTTTGTGCGGAAATGAATGGAAAATTACTACTTAAAATTTCAAACACATAGAGAAAACTTCATAAATTCTGTAGAGTTCTGCGACCAGACCTACTGGATATTGTAGATGGAACTATTATTAAAAAAAAAAAAAATAGAATTCGCATTCTAGCTACTTTTGTATAATTGGCGCGAGTTCTTGCAATGAAATATATAGGTTTCTGAATTTTGAATATCGAAAACGCTAAATGTTCTGTTCAGGAGTGTACTGATGTTTATTGTTTTTCATTATTTTTCATTGCCACTGGGAACTGTATAGTAAAATTCCTGCATTAATAATAATATATCCATATTATATACAGGGTGTTCCGGAAATGTCTTTAATCCTTTAAGGGGATGAAAGTAGAGGTCATTTGGGTCAAAAAAGTCCAGATACTTTTATATCGAACTCCGCTTGGGTTCTATTGTAATTAATGGATTGTGACGTTCAAACCTTCATTTAAAAGAACACATATTGGCCTTTCTAAGAATGTATAATAAGTTGTAATTGTGCCTTCAGTTATTTAAAAAACAACAGTTTTCTCTAAGATTTTCCATTTCACCTACATTTTTGTCGCGCTTCAGTGTACATTTATTCGAAATATCACCATTGCACGAACTTAGCAAAACTATGAAAAAATTTCCGCATTATGTCTCCTTTCCAAAATAATCTCCCTAAGTGCTATCAACAGTAACAATCGAAAGTTATAAGCAAACATTTGAAAGATGTGCCCATCGAGGTAATCTTCAGTTTTTTCGTAGGATTCTATCTCCTCCTACAGTTTTTAACCTACGACAACCTTAACTGGCTATTAGATAAGGTACTTTTCGATTTCGAATTTCGAAAATGGAGGGGGTAATTTCGAAAAAACACTTTTTTACCAAACTTGATATTTACGTAGATTTCGTTATTCCGCATCTTTTAGTGCTATTCATTTTTGCGGCAGGGGCAAGCTCTGGGAGGGGCGGGGGTTCAAAATTTCAACTTTAACCGGCTATATTCTCTCAACCAAACATTGTTCTGGCAAGTAAGTCCTAAATTCATAAATGTAAAAGACATTTTTGGTGTACATTGTTTTTATTCAGTCATGGATAACATTTTTACTAATATTCCAGAGCAAATGTATATACAAAAGAACGCCTAATACAAATAGTTCGCTTCAATCGACAGAACAATTTGTTCTGTCCAGAATATGGGAGTTCTAGAACAAGGTACACAAAAGAAAAAAGCTGTTATTTAACATGCTTGGTACCAAATTTGATGAAGTCAAAATAGCTTTTTTTCTCACATTTTTCTCGACTAGAATATTTCGTTACCATATTATAGTTTCCAGCACTACAGAAATATACATTAAAATTTCATTTTACAAGTGTTGGGATATTTCAATAATTCTACAAGTTGAGAAAAAAAAAATTCGTACAATCTTTATTATTTTACAAAACTTGTGGAGACTTGTATATTTATTGTTTCGTTTAGTAACTCCTTGGTAATTTTGTGGTTGTCTAACAAACATTCATTCAGATTGATTCAATTTAGGAAAACTTCCTTCTTATCTCTAAGGTTAACTATTACGATTAAATACTTTCAAACTTAAAAATTAATTCTGACAACATAACCCCATTATTGTCTAGAAGCAACTTCGATGTACTTTTTACAGAAGGGATTTTATGACAGAGAGCACATGAGTCGTGTCAAACTGTCATGGTATTTTTGTTCAGTATTTTTCAAAATTTCATCATGAAAAAACTTATCCCGGCACAGCGGCTACATATTATTAAGGCTGTATTACGAAAATCAACGTTCTACGAGGAATGTGTTTCGTGCGCTTAGAGCAACCTATGGACCACATAACCATCGAAAAATTTAGAACCCAGTTTTCATTATTGGATAATACGCTACGCCATATCCACCACGTAGTGAAGAAAATATAGTGGCGATAGTTGAGAGTATACGCGATGATCGTGATGAATCATTTCGTCGCCAATATCAACAGCTTGGCTTGTCGTAAGAAACAAATTGTGGTATTTTACATAATGATTTTGGTCTGAAAGCATATAAACTTCAACTTGTAGAAGAGTTGAAGCAAACTGACCTTCCGAATCGTCACCGTTTCAGTTTTTGGATTCGTGAGCGACACAACAATATTGGCAACTTAGTTGGCGACAATGTCGCACTTAAAACACAGTGAACGCGACAGAACAAGTTTGTTTGACAGCGGGCACTGTTTTATTTATTGTAAAAGAAAAGGAAAAGGAAAAGGAAAAAGTTAAGAAAGATCTTTAGTATAGCTTATGCGGCTTTCTTAAAATTGCAAAGCATAAAGTAAAAACTATACATGTGGTGTCGCTTAATTCACAGCGTAGCTTTTTCCCTCATTTTCTGTATTAATTCCTTCTCAAAACATAATTTCTCAAACTAATTAATGGAATTAATTTTGAACAAGTTTTTAATAATTAGTTTATTTACTATTATCGTTTAATTTACTATGTTTCATAAAAATAACCAAATCCACATAACATGAATGTCAATTATTCACTGTCCACACAGAAATATCAATTACGTTGGCGACTAATTTAGAGATTTTTCCAAACTTTTTGTTGGCAACTTATCGCGTCGCCCTCATTGTGTTAAGTATATTGGACTTCCATATATTCGAATCTTTAACAGCAACCAATTTACGGCGACTTTATTGTGTCACTCTCACTGTGTTTTGGGCTTAACCCGAAGAGGTTCAGGAGCTGCTATTACATTCAGACAAAACAGCAGTTTAGTGTGATTTATGGGCTGGAGGAATTATCGGTGCATATTTCTTCAAGAATGATACCAGATAGAACGTAACTCTGACTGGTACCCATTATCGCAACATGATAACTTCTGCCTAAAATTACAACCCGTGATTTCAACGACATTTGATTCCAACAACACAGTACTACTTGTCGTTACACTTTTTCTTTATTGCGAGATGAATTCGGTGAACACTTAATTGCACGCTTCAGACCGGTGAATTGACCGCCTGGATATTGTGATAAAAAACTTATAGAATTTTTCCTTTGGGACTACATAAAGTCCACAGTCTACATCGCTAAGCCGGCTACGATTGAGGAACTAGAAGCCAACATTATCCGCGTCATTCGCCCAATACACTCGAAATGCTCGAACGCGTCATCGAAAGTTAAAGGCTTAGAATGGACCATGTTAGCCGCAGTTACGGCCAATATTTGATAGAAATAATCTATAAAAAAAAAAGTATATGAAGAACGGTTCTTTTATATGATAAAAAAGTGTAGATTACCCGATAAAATTGCATTCTTTTATCCTTTATTTGATTTTTGAAAAAACTATCTCTAAATAAATCACCCGATAGCATCATTTAAAAGCTCATCTATATTAAATAACATAAAAATCACATAAAAATATAATTATTTATACTTTCGTCAGCATTAACCTTCTTTCTTCTCTCTCTCTCTCTCTCTCTCTCTCTCTCTCTCTCTCTCTCTCTCTCTCTCTCTCTTTCCCACTCTCTCTTTTGTGCTTTTGCAAAATTGAGGGTAAATTTTTTACTAAATTTGTGCTTAAACTATCGTCTACTTTTGGAAATGGGTTTTAACGTTTTTTATTCTTCTATCAATGGAGAGTATAATTCAAGTTTATTTATAAAAAAAAATCCAAAATGGCGGCTCCAGCTTCGATCAAACAGAATCGTGCACTGCGTGTTTTGGTCTACACGGGGCGCTCCACGGCTCTGCCAATTCCTCCAAAACAAATAGGAATAAAAATTATTAAACTAGATAAAATTGGAGAACCTTACCAATTTTCGTTTTCAAAAAATAAACTCTGAATCACAAAATGCCAGCCGTTTGAAAAAAACAAAAAAACATTTTCTTGCCTGTTTTTTTTTTTGCTACAATGGACGAAAAAACTATTTCTAAATCCATTTTTAACAAAAATCGCTTGCAAATTGAACATCGTTTCAATTGTGCAGATATTCATTTGAATCGAGTCATCCATTGAAGCTGTAAAGCGCCCCGCGGGCAGAAAAATTTTGTTCCCAGAAAAACTCATATAAAGTTTAACATTATAAAAAAATGTTTCCAGATTTTCCAGCTGTTCCAGTGCCTTACAGAGGCCCTTCTGCTTCCTCCAAGAACTGATTGTGCTAAATCTGAAGGTTAACGATTTCCCGAAATTTTTGGGGGTACCTCAGGGTGCAAAAAAATGTCTCATCAGCAAAAGCGCTCCGTGCGCAGCTACCTGTTTTCCAGCTGGTAGACGGTTTCGCTCTCAACAAGTTGTGAATTCTAAAATACTTTAGATATGAAAATATCCTTTTACTTTAAGGATGATAATTATGTAAAAAACAAAACAAAAAATGAATTTTTCATCATCATGAACTGTAACCTCCTCTCTTGATATTATTCTCTTATTCTTCAATAAACTTGCAAATTCCTAAGGTGATATAAGATTGATTCGAGCAAAGCCCTATTAAAGCTTTTTTATATCGCCTTTAAATTTTTGCTACAAATGTAGAAACTCCTTTTCATGCTTGTTTTACAAGTATCTCATTATTAAGGATAAATTGTAACAACTTTTACTTCAAAAAACAAAAATGTGTTCGCTAAGGTGAATCAAGAATCGTAGAAAAATATCAAATTTAAAAGCCAATTAAAATGTCGATAGCGCCTATGTATAGCAATACATACATACATACTATATATAGGAAACAAAAATTGGAAAAATTTCCATTTGATGACTGTCTGTTTACACCTGAAAAGCGTGTATAATTAAAGAGGGTAGATAAAAGAATATAGTAGGAAAAGTCTTTCTTGATTCTAATTTTTTTTTTATATCATTCTTCTTATAATCCCTCTTGAGCATTATCCCGACTTGCCTGAGTACCATAATCTATTAAAAAAAAAGAACAACTGAATTCTACAAAATACTTCTATTGCCCCCAACCATAAAAACCAGCGAATAACAACAACTTCTCGTTATAAGAAGGGGGCCACCACCCATTCTACCAGAATAATTGGGCCCACCTTAAACACTGTATCCCCATGAAAAATTATTACAGAACCCCGGCAAGCAGGAGGAATAGGGCAGGCATCGACAAAAAATATTTATTTCAATGAAAAATGATAACGAGCATCCATTGTTGATATCACGGACGCAGGCATGCTGAAGTCACATCCGAGAAAAGAAAATTCGTTAACGATAAATTAAATTACAGTTGATCGCCCTGAATTGTTACCCTGGCCTTTTTTTTTTTAGGGTGATACCCCAGAGTGAGAACACAACAGCCACGAAGATGACAACAATGTCTACGAAGTGGAGGTATTCAACAGTGCTATATTTACCACACAGCACAGCTTTGTTGCGACATCTTCCCTTCACAGCACAGCTTTTCACTTCTTAAGAGGGACACTATGAACCAGTTTGACCGGAAAAGATGACAATTTACGTCTAATCCGCTGGTTGTTGCCCCATGAAATGAGGCCACAATTCTTTTTTTATTGGATGGAGTCCCATAGCCATTCTTACTACTGGGCTAAGCGATGGTCTGGGCAGCGGCGATCGAATGTTTTTGGTTTGGAAGATATCTATATACAGCCGACAAGGGTTGATAGGTTTTCTTCTGTTTTTTTTTTTTTTTTTTTTGTGGGGGGAAAATCGGTTTCTTGATAACCTCAAATCACGCCACGTGCGCTAAATGAATGACTGAGACATGATAGAGGATTCCATAGAAAATCCCTGCCGAAGCGCAGGTGTCGATTTGAACAGTTGTGACAATGTTTTATTATTCGCCGGCATGCTATTCGTGCCGAAGTGTGGTTTCAGGTAAAAACGGCTACAATTTCCGTTTGTTCCCTCCCTTTGTGTGTAATTCATTAGCGTTCGTCATAGGCTCAGTAGGAAATGGTTATAAAGTGGCTCAATTAAGGGAAACAAAGTGGTGAGTTTGCATGTCCTAAATTAATGTTCGATCGAATTTTGTTGTGACGTAAATGGAATAACATGCTTTTCGCAAAAACCTCGTTTCTGTGGTGTATGTACTCCACAGGTGACTCATAGTATATGCACATAGTGACAAACTCAGCACCATAAATAGTTGCTAAGAAGCTCTAGAACTTTCCTTCCCAAATAAATTACTTTTATATATAAGGTGTATTCTAGATAGCTCCTACTACTACTACTACTACTACTACTCAACTTCCGTCCTGTGATATTATTTAAGGGTCCTTTGAATTAATATTACAGCGTATAAGGTGATTTCAGGATGTTATTGCACTTGTTGCAGTACAAGTTGGGTTAAATGATGTATGTTCTCATATGTCCTTTGGCCGCTGTAATACTGTGAATATCCTGAAAATGGTACACAAGTGAATGAACATATGTTACCTATCTCAATGATGCTCAATAAATTGGTAACGAGGGGGAGGGGGAACATATTTACTATATTTCAGCGATATACCTGTGGCCAGACAAACTTCGCCAAACTTCCACTCAAGCAAATGCTGACCATGGCCGCATATTCGATTTTGTGATTTCTGCTAAATCCAGAAATATCTTCGTACAATGTTGCTCGTATCCCACTTTTCCATTCCCTTCCGTTTATACTTATATTTTTGCTATGCTTGGTACTTTGCTGCTAGCTTGTACGGCTCAAAGGCCCCGGATTCCCCCAAGCCAACCGAATGGAGAGTTATAATTGTATCGATTCGCTCGTTCGCTTGATGTCGGATTCAATCAGTTGATAGTAATCGAATTTAAGAGATAATTTCAGCGATTGACTGACTCGACGTTTTCAATTATTATTTGTGCAAACAGTTTATTGCAGAGGAAGGTAGAAATGAAACTCTACTTTGAAATTTTTTGTTATTGAATCCTGTAAAATATCTGTGCAATCTTTTAGAGTGTCGAAATCAATGAGATTTGAAAACGACACGGTATATAATATTCTGAATTGTGGCACACAATAAATATAAGAAAAAGTCAGATTGTTGCAAGAATATTAGCGAATACGCAGTGAGATATTGGCGTTTTCGGTATGCATTATTCTGTCAGCAGTTAGTGAAGACTATAAAAATGATGTACTAGATATACACGATAGTTGTTGGACCCATGGTCACCTATGCAGCCCTTGTATATTGACCAAAAACTAATCAGAAGAAAACCGGGACTCTGTTTAAAAAAAACCAGCGACTTGCCTGTTTAGGAATAACTGGCGCCATGAGGACCTATCCAACAGCAGCCATGGAAGTCTTACTAAACCTTCCACACCTGCATTTGCATGTGAAAAATGAAGCGCTCTCCAGAGCTATTAGAGTGCAAAAGAAGAAACAGTTAAAGTCAGGTGATCTGGTTGGTGATTTAAGTATCTTAAAACAGACATGCTTTGAGCAAATGACGACAATATCTGATATAATCAGACCCAAGGTGGATATTGTAAGACCAGTCGAGGTAGTATTAGGAGACCGACAACAATGATGTTCCACTAAACCATTCTTCCAACACAGATCTACCCCTACCGTATTCCAGGCTGAGGTATTAGCCATAGAAGAATGCGCCATAAATGGCTCAATTATCAATATCCTCTCGGACATTCAAGCTGCTCTTAAGACCTTAACGACCCACACTATCAAGTCAAGTATTGTCTGGGAATGTCTGCAAACCCTTAAAATGCTTGTTAAGAAGAAAGAAGGTTATCCTCATGTCGATACCTTAACATGAAGGCCATAAAGGCAAATAAATTGCTGACGGCCTTCCTTAAAGAGGAGCGGAAACTCCCTTTGTCGGGCCAGAGCCATTTAGTGGCACTTCAAAGAGTTTCCTCAGAGCTACCTTAAACAGCTGGAAGAACAATCAAAAATGTATCTATTTGGCAATGTTACAGGGACTTCGTCAGGCAAAAAAGTTTATCGACACCTCTGGCGGAAAAACTAAAGAACTCCTACTTCTGAAGAGAATAGAATTCAAAATGATCACAGAGCTCTTTTCAGGCTATTGCCTAAGATGGGCTTGGCTGAGACTACATCCTGCTGCTTCTGTGAAAATACTCTGGAAACGTCGGAGCACCTGCTCTGCAACTGCGAAGTAGTGGCCAGGCGGAGACTACTCTACCTCAAACATGTTTTTCCTTCACCAAACTAAGTGTGGAGCCTTAGTTCCAGAGTGGGCCTAGACTTCATTAACAGTCTAAACCTATAAAGGGAATAAATTGAACGGGGACTCACAATAGACCTTTCAGGTCGCAGTGATTGTGAGGCTAGAGCCTGTACAGCCCTGCATAAATCTAAATTTAGTACAGACTTTTTAAGATTCCTATTGATTACCATACTCTACCTTAGTTGTAATAAATAATAGATCTTTAAGCATTCAATTTTTTTCTCTTCTTTATTTTTTATTTTTTTTTTTTAACTCAGCTCCGATGGATTCACCATAGCGAAGAGGATAAATGCAGATCCATACTCCCTTATCTCCCTCATTTATTTTATCTGCCTATAAATTTGCACAATGTAGTAAGCTACATAATGCACTATTCATATTCATCATCATCCCCAGTCCACCATAACTATACATTACATGGCTTTGATATGTGGATCTAGCACATCCTCACCAATCAACAACTTCAGTATATCAATCAATCAGCCACCAAACTTTCCGCTTATCTCTAATATCTCTGGGTTTATCTTCGGGTACCACTTTAGAGATCTTGTAACGAAGAAGTCTTGAAGGTATGCTTATGCTATATAAATCTAGGATTCAATGTTCATAATTCTGAGAGACTTGAATTTATCTTAAAGTGTATTGTTCATCTTTTGCTAATAATTATCAATTATTTCTACTGTATACAGATTACAGGGTGTTCTGCAAATAACTATATAGGATGGAGTATGCTAACGAATTCCTTGGGGTTTTCTGATTACACTTTTGCTGTAGATATCTCCCAATAAAATCCCTGTCTCTTCCCAAGTTTACATTTGAAAATCTTTCGATTTCAACTTAACCGTAGACTCTATACCATTTTTGGACCTTCCAGTTGATGTACCTTGTTATTGAGAACAAAAATTATTGAATAGTCGTGTGGTGTGAGATTTAATATTGGAAATAACAAAATATTTATGCATTTTCGATTGTTTTTTTTTTGATTTTTTTTTTTTTGGATTTTTCTTGTATTTGTGATTCAATTTTATTTTCAAAAACATGACCATTACAGCCTTTATTGACAATGTGAAGAACGCAAACCTGTGTTTTACTAATATAGCAACTCCTTCGTGTCTTTCTTTGAATAATATACAGGGTGTCACGTAAGTTGACGTCAAGCCAGAATCGGGTGATAAAACAAGTCATAATAGTTACCAGAAAAATATAAAAAAAAATCTAAGTCATGTATTTTTCAAATTATAGACATTTCTTTTGTTTTCGAGAAAATGTACACCCTGTGATGCTTTTTAGCTGCTATTGCTACAAATCTTTACTTTTTTCAATTTTATTTTTCTTATGTAATCCCGAATATTGCTTATGTAACCTGTTGCTTTAAATTCTAAGCCAACTGTTCCAGCTTGGAACAAAATGTCACGTTTTGCCGAACCAAGAATAGAAAATTAATATTTCACGCAACTTTAACTGACTATAATGAAAAAAAAAATGTACCACGCCAGTTTGGCAAGTAACTTTAAAAGGTGACGTATTTAAAACTTTCCTGTGTTATCGTTGATCACGTAAAATTTTACACCAAAGACACATTTTGTTCTTTTATAAAATGTGATCCGTTAACGTAGCGTTTTGCCGTTAACATTGGCTAAGTTTGAATTTTCGCTTAGGAACATATTACTTACTTTATGTGCAAACCGTTGCCATGTATCCTTCTGCGTCAAATTCACCGATAATTCACGATCATAAACGAAAAACTTAAAGTTAATATACAGATGTCTCCAAAATAAATGACCCAAGAAAGACCAAAAAAAACATTCATATGCCATTCTCAGCGAGATCAGCACGATCGTACCTACATATAAGCAAAGATTCCGGCATGATCTGTAAAGCGTCCATAGTGGACATTTATATATATATATATATATATATATATATATATATATATATATAAACAGCATTTTAGGAACCGAATTTCAATGTTCAAAACCTTTAAAACTCATTTAGAAATTATTCCGCGTATGATTACATGTACCAAATGATGAATGCCTAAAAAGTTTTATTTTAATTAATTAATTTAGAATACTTTAGGTACTATAAGAGCTTTATTATTTCTTTTTTTTTTTACACAGCCTATGAATTCATCAAATATCGACAGTCGGATTAACGAACGTAGTACACATAATTTGATTGATAGGAACTGATTAGGATCTTTATAAAATACGCTGCAGCTGACCGTTCTTACAGAAAATGTCGTATATTCTAGAAATAAGTAACCCGCTGTAATTTTTAGACCATATTAGAAGTAGGAAGCCAGTTATCATCTGTGTAATAAAAATTTACGAAATTATACCTGGAAGACCAATTTATTTTTTCTTCTTTCATAGTCCTTACGATAATAATATTCAGAAATAGAATTTCCATGAAAGTACCGTTTTTTGTGTGACCAAATTTAAAAAAATTAACAATTGTTAGTGTAAAAAGTGAGTACCTACATGATTCAATTTCAAAAAGTCAACCATCTACATTTCATCTCAACATTTAAGTCAGAAACTTTCATCTCCCCTTTCTAATTTTGTTGATGGCTATATTTTTCCGTTGTTGTTTTTTTTTTTTTCATAATTTAAAAAACAAAATCTAGGATTATGTAATTCTTGCATATTATGCAGTTATAAAAGCCTGCCCTTGCTCTAGCGCTGTTGTGTACAAAAAACATATGTATGATATGGGGCGCCCCATTTTATACATTCACTACAAATAAAATCCCTGGGAGATATTAACAAGCCATGTAGGAGGAAATGTGTTTGTACACATACTTTGAGGTATATTGACATTGTAGAAAAATTGTTTTTTCATTGTTATAAAAACAAGAGGTGAGTGTTATGTTTGTGGCAAAGAGATAAAATTTACATCAGCTAACCTTGGAATAGCGTCTAACAAAAAAAATTTATGTATAAAAATAGATAGTAACCTTGATCTGCTAGCTCCTCATCTGACTACAAAAATAAATAACTCTAAAAATGTTTACTATAAAAATAGAACGAACAGAACAGTAGAAAACCCAGAGCCTGGAAATGTAACGATTTTCCCTTGGTGACCCAAAGAATAACAATTTTCATGGTAATGATATTTTCGAACTCGGCAAAGTACAGTCCTCAGCTGGTTACAATACACTAGAAGATCATATTTCTCAAATGGTCTCATTGATAATTCAGGATATCTGCCCTGTGTGCAAGAAGATAACTGAATAAAACTAAATATGTGTATGTTTGGTCTTCGTTTACTTAGCAGGTTTTCTTTTCCCTCAGGACACTTTTTGTATATTTGTATATTTTCTGTGGCTGTCCTAGGATAAGAGATGAATACAGCGCTTATCCAACGTTTTCTTATTCATATCTTTTTTACGTAAGCATGTCTGCAGAGCGAAGCTCAGTTCCAGATTCTTGGGAAGCACTCTTGGAGCACTTGTAGAGTAGCACTCTTGAAGCGCTTGCAGGATAGCATTCCTGGAGGGCTTGTAGGGTAATCGTAACAGTCCTGGAGCGCTTTTGCGGAATACATAGGGAGTCTGGGCTTTATGAATAATTTTAGTTTTATTCTGAATGCGCTCCATTTTAAATTAAATAATTAAATTTCAATTAACCGCACATTTCAACTGACTACTACAGAATAAAAATTCTAATGTGCTTTCAGATGCATATGACTCATTTTTTCACAACAAAAAACAGATAGGTTATGAATAATCCTAAACTGAGAGAAGAGATCTGCTTCCGCAAAGATTCCTTTGGCTATGGTAAGAGAGCACTTCGGAAAATTAATTTTTTTGGCTATGGTATGGAAGCGCTTCTCTTTACAAACGCTTGACATATTTCCGGCTGGGTTTCTACGAAGAGTTACTGTAATACCCATACAGCTTTATCTCTGAATTTTAGTGCAAATTTTAGACGATTTTCACTTTTTGGAGCATTTCATTACACGTATATGGAATAGATGAGAATAACAATGTAGACTCAATCCAATATAAGTTCAGACGGTCGAAGTTCCGATTTCATAAAAGGCAATTATTGATGTTTTTTTTTAATACGCTCTTGTAACTAGTTAATGAAGTACGGCTTCTATATATTATGCTTCAGTTCTAAATTGCGGGGTAACATATCCTAGTCTTGATGACTAATTGTGAAGCAAAAGGCCCGCTGCCACACTTGCGTTTTGTATGCCCTAGAGATCATAGGGTATACTAGATGTTTTTATTTCACTGAAAAGATCTTCAGAATATAAAATCCTATGAAATAGGTTATAGTCCTTTTTACTGTCCGCCGAACTGTTCTAGAAATAGATGCAAAAACAGTGTTAACAATCAATCTCGAATCGAACGTGACCGTACTAAATTAGATATGGGCATTCATCTGGAGGGTATCGTAAGAATTTGTTCTTTTTCCTTGTTTTATATAGTAAAGCCAAAAGACCACCACTTTTCGAGGAAGAGAAGTATTTACAAACATAAATATATACAATCCTTATTAAATCAAAATGCTTCCTTACCAAACATTGTAGCATTATTAGCCAGCCATACACCAGCGCAGAGGAACTCCAAAGCCTAATCCTTTACATAAAAATAAAACACCGTGATATTGGTCAGATTGGAGACTTATAAGGAAATTAAGGTGTGATAAGTGAATGCATAATACTATGAAGACGACGCAACCAAAATGACTTCAGAGCGCAACCAAAAATACATTCGCAATACGAGGAAATTTGGTCTAGTCTGATCATATAAAAAATAAACTTCTAACATGCATGAAACGCTGCATCAATGTGATGCCTATACAGCAGAAATCTAGAAAAAATTTATTGTAAGGTCTTCTAAGCCCGCCATATATTTTATTTCAGTTTTGATTTTATTACTCTCGCAAATGGGATAGTTTGGAATTGAGGGTGACCTCTACATTTTTGACCATTTGGAAAACCTCAAGTGATCTGAAACCACTACTATAAATAATCAGCATAACCTTTTACTTGACTGAATTGAGCGTTAGTGTAATATTTCGGTACCAGTCACTAGTACTCTATAGATCTACATTAATCTGAAGATTTTTGTGATAAAATGCGTTGGTAATGACATCTTCAAAACCATTAAACCATTATTGTAAACAACGGTAATGCTAGTATAGAGCCCTGCGGAACACCAGCATTTTGATACTCTAAATGAAATTTTATAGTGTAGGTACACTAAGTTTTATCATTCTATTTGTAATGCATTGAAACAATTTTGGTGGAGCAAAATGGATTGAAAATCCACGCATAATATTAAAAGTTGTTTATGTCCGGTTATTTCTGTCCATCTGTCTATCACGGTATGTTGTCTACCATGGCATTTTGACTCTTATAACAACTAGATCATATCCAAGTAGATTACATTTCATTCATTCATTTTCATCATATCCTACTAGGACATGGTTCTAGATCACACTTTGTCCAGTACATAATAACTTCTGAAATTTGAGTTGTCAGTGCTCATTCTGTACCTGAAATTCGAATCTCTACCAAATTATTTTTATTTGAAATAACTATCACCAGAACACATATTTATTTTTCCGCTTCAGAGAATTTTTGTTTTAACTTCATTACTTCAAAATATACCAAAAATAAATATTTTCCAAGTTGAGTTGTGTTAAAAATATCCACTTTTCATCATTTCTGGTCCAGTAGTAGTAGCAAACAGCTAATTGATAGCACATTTTTCATATATATATATATATATATGTATTTAAACGCATTACAAGAGCGGAGATGAATGTCTATTCCGGATCAAGACCCCATTAACTGGCCTCAAGCAAGCAAAAAACAAAAGCACTAGACCAGCACTCCCGAAATAGCTTCGGTAGAACTTTTTAAAAGTTGCATTTGGCAGGAAAATGTGAAAGAGATAAAAGTTATAAATTGCTGTGGGCGCATTTGTTTGTACATCGTAATTGCGGAAATTGGCTGGAGATTTCTATTGAAATTTCCTCTACAGGCAATGCAAGAGCTTACGGTAACCGAGCCGACTATCAGACCTTTATGCTGAGGTGCAGCCATTTGGTTCTGATTACTAAAACAAAACTGAAATGATGAAAGCCTGAACTGTATCTTTTCTAATTATTATTAGTTCCTTCTACGCCACCATATTACACACTATACTTTCACATTGATTCGCAGTGTATTGAGAAGTATGCTCGTTTTATAACGTAAAGTAAATGCCTCCGTGAATTATGGATAGATTGGATGTTGAACAGATACTGAATGAAATGTGTTCATAACATCATAGGAGCATACCCATTTTTAAATTGGCGCAATTTTTTCCAACGAATTATTGAGGCGGAAGTTTAATTTAAAAGCACAATAATCAAGAACTTGGAATGGTACACAAACCTATAGCAAATGTGAGTTTGATGGTCGATCACTTATTTTTGCTTTTAAATAAAACACAAACAAAACTCAACTCGAAAATTTAATTGATATAACTGAAATGGGTTTTCTCTTCCTGTGCCTAGTTGAATTTTATTTTTGGAAATATTAACAAAAAATAAATACCTAGCTTTAATTTAAACTACACTTTACTTATGAATATAAGTTTTGATTTAATACAAAACTTCGGGCGAAAATTGTGTGTTTAAATCATTGGTGGTCTGCAAATGCCGACCAAACTTCATTCTTTCTTCTGGTTTAGCGAATTAAAAATGTCTTTCAATTTGCTAAATATTACTTGAACTGTTAAACTGTCTTGTACTAACTTTTGGTTTGATTTTATGTTTACTTTTTTTTGTGTGCTATTTATTATTTAAGTCTACATGCTGCGAGTTTTATGTTAAAAAAGATAACACCGTAAAGCTAATTTATGACTATTTTAGCTATAGGTCACAAGTAGTATTTTTATCAAACAGTATCCAGTCATCTCTTTTTTCAGCGGCTTCTGGTATACCTCAGGGATCAATTCCAGGGCCTCTGTTATATACTGTGTGTATTACCAATATATTTATTCAAGTTAAGCAATTTTACGCTGCTGTTGTTAACTTGTATAATTCCAGTGCAGTTGGTATCTTTGAGAATTGTATCTATATAATTAAAAATGAATTGTTTTCGTTGGTAATCGCATCACTTGAGAACGGCTGCACCGATTTGGCCATTTTTTTTAAAATATTCGTAATAGTCCGAATAAGGTTTTTGGCGAAAGAAAAATTGGAATTGGCAGCATTTTCTTGGTGTTGCCATACAAACCCTTTTTTTTTACAATACAAACTTGGAATCAGCCTGAGAAGGCGTCGACGTGGAGAGCTCATATTTTGTACACGGTGTTTTCATAAATATTGCAAATACAGGTCCAAAAGTGGAGCAACTCGGGCAAACCTTTCTTCACTATAGATTTCAACACTGTCTCACGCGTCCACGTAGAGCTGAAATTTTGTACACGGGATTATTTAAAAAAAAAAGGAAATTTAAATTCAAAAATGAAACCAATCGGGAAACTTCTTCGCCGGATCGCTATAAAAAAAATTTGATTTTTACTATATATTTGGGCACTACCCTAGAGTAGGGAATCGATCGATAAAGTGAAATAATAGCTTCGATATTATACATTTCTAATAACCTACGCCTTTCAACCCCCGGTAAGCTCCCTTAGTTAATTTGTGTTCCACTAAACTAAGACTTAATACTTCAAAATCGAAATATTTGCTGATCCACATACGAAAACTAAATACTGATAGTTTTCAGTTTGTTGCAATTAATATCGCTAGTATTCCTATATTATATAAACAGGTGTATATTAATACAGAAAAAACGACAAGAAAGTTCTTACTACGTTCATATCTCAGATATATGGCCTATTTTTTAATACCCTAGATGAAATCTATAAGGTATACCAAGTTTGTCATTCCATTTGTAACGGATAGAAATAATGATGGCAGAGCAAAATGGAGTGGACACCCATGAATAATATTAAAAGTTATTCTGATTTTTGCATGTCCGTCTGTCCATCCGTCCATCCATACGTCCGTCTGTCTGTGCGCACGATAACTCAAGAACGCGTATACTAAGAGAGCAGAAATTTTGTATACGAACTTTAAAAATAAAATTAAAATTAAGTTCGAAAATGACAGAAATCGGGCAACTCCTTCGCGGGGTTGCCATATAAAAATTTCGTTTTCCACTATATATTTGGACACTGCCTGAGAACACATTGACATAGAGAGCTGAAATTTGATTTATAGTGTTCTCATTGTAATAGGAAATAAAATTTCAAAAATGGAATAAATTGGACAACCCCTTCTTGGTGTTGCCATATAAAAATTTAGGTTTTTTATGGATACTGTGAAAGCGTTCATTCCTAGACATTTTTATTGTACTAAAAACTTCTTCAGAATACGAAATCCTATAAAATTTTTTATAATCATTTTTCCCGTCCGATGAACCGTTCTAGAAATATATGCGGAAAACCACTGCAATAACCAAAATTGCTCAAATGGGTGACCAGACGAAATTTCGTACGGGCATTCATCTAGATTATCATAAGAATTGGGCTTAAACTCATTCTAGCTGTTTTCCTTGTTTATATCCAAAAGGAGAAAGAATTTTGCATTTTAAGCATGGAAAAATTGAAAAAGTATAAAAATGTCTGTGAGCTTAGCTTGAATTGAAAATATGTGCAACAAAACTCGCCACCAAACACGTAACTCAATTTGTTAACAAATGCGCAATAAAAACACACAAAAGCCTAATGAACAACTTTGATAAAGCATTTCACAAACACGCAGTTTGAAAACGCATTCTTACTATGTTTTTTGGTATTTTTACATCTCTAGGTTTACAAGCATGATTTGTATCGCAAATAGGAGTATATATGCGTTCTCATAGGTTGCATGAGAGCACATAATGAGTTCAGAGCCCATGGTGGACGATTTTTCGAAACGGATACATGGGTTAATAGCGTTGAAAGGCCCAGTTATAGAATATAGAATGATTTATCATACTCGATAAAAAACATCATCCAGGCCAACGCAAAACCACAATAATTAAAAGTTACGTTTTTAATGTTATTATTCTTAGTAGTAGATGCAATATTTGTATAGATAAAATAAATTTGAATTTGAATAATTGACGTGAATTGAATAAAGGCAATGTCATTACAATAGACGTATATCTTCATCAATTTCTGGCGCATTCCATTCCAGAAATTTTTTTTTTAATAGAAATTAGTAAGGAAACGGAATTCAGAGTCATCATTGCTAGTATGCTTTAAAAATACATGTGTAAATTTGTCAATATAAAAAGTGTTGTCATAAGTGAAGACCTTAACATTTTCAATAATTTTTTGCCACGAATTCCATGTCAGCGTCTCTGGCATCTGATTGCAGCGCTGCTATGAAAATTTGTCATTGCTTTGCCTTGCGGAATGTTGACAATTTCTGCAATTAAATTTGATGCAACAGGGCCGGATGAACTGCCGCCTCGTTTCATTAGAACGATTGGGACGGAAATAATCGAAGTTTTAGCCCATATATATAACTACTTTTTAATGGCATCTAAGTTTCCCACCAAGTAGAGGCCGGCGCTTGTAATACCTATCTAAAAAAGGACTGATTCTTCTCCAAACGATTACCACCCAATTAGTCTTCGTCGCTTCTTACACGAAGTATTGGAAAAGATTATGTATACGCAGATTATCGACTATATCAATAAAAACAGCTATCTGACTACCTGGCAGTCTGGATTTCGTCCACATTATGCTGTAAAGCTGAAACTTTGGATATGGAGCATCTTAAAATTCTCACATTGCTCGATTTCAGCAAAGTATTTGATTCTATTAATCATCGCAAGCTGCTGAAAAAGCTATCTCAGAGTTTTTTTTTCATCATCTGCTGTTCAGCTTTTCAAGAGCTTCATAAGCGTTCGTAGGCAATTTGTAAAAGTAAAGAGTACACTCTCTGACTTGAAGAATCTACATTGTGGTGTCCCTCAGGGATCAATACGTCGTCCCCTTTTGTTCAGTCTTTATACATAAATGACCTTACCGACGTAATCCATGATGCTGTAATTATGCCGACGACGTGCAGATATATCTCAGCAAGCCAATTGGCTTAACGGAGGATTGTATATGCCGACTGAATCAAGATCCTTAGCTTGTTTATGATTGGGTCTGTACAAAACAGTTTAGAACTGAATGATGTATAAAAAAGAAATTAATGCCAATAACTTACCGCCAGTATTTATAAAAAAAAACACCAGACTTTCCTATGTGGATTCTGCAAGGCGCCTGGATTTTGAGCATAATTCGAGGTTCTCCTGTTGCAACCATATCAGTACTACAATTTGAAAAATATTTGGATGTCTACGGCGGCTGTGGCTTCCGCTTTATATACAAAAAAAAACTGGTTAAAGCTCTGGTATGGACAGCGTTCTTAATTTTGGAAAGAATTCGCAATTGGATTCTTTTGTCGTATGATCTTCAATGCACGACTGTCGCAGAGCTTTTTCAGCACTTATAAACTCTTCACATATTTGTTAAAAGTCATGCAACCTGAATATTTCCCAGATTTTAATCATTATCTCTTTTTACTCTCTCTCTTCTTTCTCTCTATATTCTCTCTTGTGTAACATTGCTTTTCTTATGTATAAGTTTATTGTAATTTATTTTGCTTTTGCTCTTGTTTATCATTTATTTTTTATTAACTAATTTTTTGTTTTTTTGTTTTTTTGTTTTTTACTTAGTTTTATTTTATTATTGATTGTTTACAAGTTATTAGTTATTATTAATTATTATTTATCATTACTTATTTGTTTATTGCTTATTTTTTATTTATTTAATTTCATTTTTTATTTTGTTTATTTGTTTCATTACTTCCTTTAAGTTGTTCTCTTTTAGTACCTAGCTTTTCTTTTTCTTATTTGTAAGTTTGGTCTGTTTGTATTTAAAAAACTTCCCGTTGTTGCACCATTGCACTTTGTACTTTTAAGATCATATAATCTTTGTACATTATCCAAATAAATTGTATTATATTGTATTAAGTTAGACAGAGGATCGTTCACTATGATATTGTGCTCCTCCATCCTTCCACTTTCATCAACATACAACCTCACAATAATCACAAAAAACAGAATTCCATTACCTTAAAATTTCGTCTCAATTCTTTTATTTTATTTTCACCATTCTCTGTTCATTTTGATAGACAATTCCTCCTGAAATCAAAACAACCATGAAATTGATTTGTCAATAATTATCAAAATAATAACCATTGAGGGCGCTGCTGCTGATTCGATTCGAACCCAGAACCATAAAAATAGAGACACGTGTTATTCATTACATTACATGACCGCCTGCTTATTCTTATAGATAATTCCAAAGAAATTCTAACGGGTATAATAATCTCTTCTACTTTTACGACATAAAATTAAAATTCTTTAGAATAAATTAAAATTTTCACAAAATCGATAGTTAAAATTATTTTTAGGTAACTTAACGGACAATATGAACATACTGCCACATAAATAAGTATCTAGGTGTATATGCATATCGTGTAAAACTCACAAAAGTACTGATTTAGTTAGCAGCTCAACTGAAAAATTTTCTATTTGATGTAATCCCCTGGCCTACAGAAGCTTATTTGATGTTTTCATTTCAGTCAACCATAAATCTAAGTCCTGGATTAGCATAGTAAAGAGCAGACGACCCCGTCTTTACACCACTAAATTTCACTGACAATGACAAAAATCTTGACATTAGCATACGCTATGCTCTGTGGACGATAGACAACTTTGGGAAATCTCAACATAAACACAATTTTACAGAATAAAAAAAAACAAAAACAAAAAAAAACGAAACGCGGAAAATAAAAGAAACATCTCGGATTAGCGCCCTCTTTTTTAGTCGAATTTTTTGAGTTTTCCCATCTGCAGGAGTCTCTGGGCGGCTGAACTGAAGACAACGACAAAGCTTTCAGCTAAACACAACGTTTACTTTGCATGATGACGCACTCTAGGACTATCCAAAATGAGAGAATTTATAGCGCCCCATGACGCCGTTGACAATATCCGGGAATTACACACGGTCGAGAAAAAAACAGAAAAACAAAAAAAAAAAACTCTAATTTATGTCGTTAATCGGATTTTTGGAGTCCTCCAGAAAATTCATTAAGCCATCAACAGATTTGGTTGGCTTTGTTTCAATCTTAGGGGAAAACTGTCAGCCTGAAGTGATATGTAGCATTGATTGCCTGAGTCACTTTTGCCTTAAGGTGAAATTACCTTATTAATGAGATAACTGTGTCGACGACAGATAACTATTCCACGTTTCTGTTAGAAAAATTGATTGAGGTTCAATAAAGTAAGAGAGTCTAACCTACAAAAGGAAAAAAAAAGTGTAGATTTCCAGTTCAATGACCTTACATCGATTAAATGAAGAAGAGGTTTTGCTTTCTTCGGAGGATTATATTCATTAATTTCGACAATTCATTAAACTGGAAACGAATAATTGCTAGCGGAAGGTAGCTGCAATGTGAAACCTAAAATCGAGATTTTTTATAATTTTGGCAGGAGAATATCAGATGATCGTAGGTACACATCTTCTTCAGACCAGTGGTTAAGGCAACACAATTAACACAAATAGTTAATAATAGTGGCATCGATTTAGACCAACTCAGAGATGAGATATGTGGAAATCTGATAATATTCATCAATGTAACGCAGCCTCTATTGCTGAGATTCCTGTAGAGTTGCACTTTTACGAGTACACTAAAATTTAAATGACAAGGAGAGTTTCCTTATTTCCACAGTGAAATCTGAGACGTGATAAATTTGCATCTCGGTTACGAAGTAAGAAGGAAGAAGAATAACGAAATAAATCACAGCAAGATTACGCAGTGAGGGTAGTCGCCCTTTGTGTTCCTTTTTTATTTATTTTTTGGAGGGTGAAATCCCATGGATGACATAAGAGCCACAATATAGTGTTCTGATCAATTCTTTGGTAGCAGCCTTCATATCCTTTTGACATCACGAGGAATATATTTCAGTTTATCTACAAGTTGAGGAATAAATCCGTCTAGGTGATTATCCTGCGTCAGTTATTCATTTACTAGACTCAAAGTGGAGATATGCTTCAGTACAGACAACCGAAACTATTATGTAGAGTGAAAATCCTTTTTTTTTCAGAACGAATAGTTTGGTTGCAGGAATAGGCTCAATATTGGGAAGTAGAGACACAGAATCAGAGATGCTCGCTCAATCGTGGACAAATATCGCTAATATTTAGCAGAAAATGAAAGCTCTTTCCTATCTAGATAGAGATATTTATCGAATTTTGAGTTAACACCTGGTGGAATATATTTTTTGTCATCTTGGTTTTAGAAAAACAATAATAGCACTTGCTCCAATTCCACAATAATTTTATTAAATAAAAAAATAACCGGCCAAGTGCGAGTCGGACTCGCGCACGAAGTGTTCCGTACCATCGTACAAAATTTAACACTACTATGTACTTTTTATTGATGTTTTTTTTTTCAAATAAGAGTAGGCGTCATGTGCAAAAATAATGCTGCCGAAAAAATCACGTTTCTTGTATGGGGGCCCCCTTTACTTTTTAAATTTATGTTATTTTTATTATTTGTTGTTATAGCGACAATAGAAATACACACTCTGTGCAACTATCAACTGTCTACCTACTACGGTTCATGAGATACAACCTGACGGACGAACAGCGAAGTCTTATTAATAGAGTTCGCGTTGTTACCCTTTGGGTACGGAACCCTAAAAATGAGTAACAACCTACGCGTTTCGTCTGCTTCACACATCATCAGGGCTTGCACTAAACCTAAATCTGGATCAACTACGTCAAGCTAATTACACATATATACATACTACATTAACCGAGTTACATACGTACGCTAAAGGCTAAATGCATACACACTACGTTAACCAAATTACAAAAAATTACAAAAAATAAGTTAATCTCCACACGAACAAGAGATCACCGATGAGTTATACACAGGGTGTTTCCTCCATGGTGGTCCATAGAGAGGGAGGTGATAGTACTCACCTAAACAAACAAAAAATTGTATGGGAGGGCGGGATGGGGCATATCAACTATTTCGGAGTTACAGGGTGATTAAAAAATTATACTAGGTTTTCACAAAATACCCTGTATCTGAAAAACTACAGGGCGTACGGTTACCGTATAAAGCTGATTGTATTCAGATCTTCATTGCCTTTCCAAAGAATACTCAACCAGCCCGGTACACTTCTTCCCAACGGAGTTCTGTTGTCTAAACTAAAAATTTCTGATTTTCTTATCTTTTTTTTACTTTAACCTCTATTTATAATAAACTGTATACTCTCCTCTGTAGTTTGACCTATTACGCCCTATGCTCTATCTGTAGCCGTTAAAGAGTTATTAGCTCTTTACCCATTCTCAAGGCTATTCTTAAACTTATTCTCGAAGATAATTTGTCGTTTTCACGTCATTTTAAAGAAATATCAGCTAATTTCGGTATGACCTGAATAGGTCGTGAGCTAATAACTCCTTACCGGCTGCAGATAGCACAATTAAAGAGGAGAGTCTACAGTTTATAGTTTTTATAAAAACAGTAATGTTAATGACCTTTTTGCAAAAAAAAAAATAAAGGTAATTATGAGTTTAGACCACAATAACTCCTGAGGGGAGACGAGTACGGGGCTAGTTGAGTAGTCAATACAATCAGCTTTATACGGTGATCTTGCGCCATGTACTTTGTGAGATACAGGGTGTTCTTTGAAAATCTAACATAATTTGTTAATCACCCTGTAACTCCGAAACGGTTGATATGCCCCCCCCCCTCGTCTCCCATACAATTTTTTCTTTGTCTAAGTGAGTACTATCACTTCTCGCTCTATGAACCACCATGGAGGAAATACCCTGTATATTATTTGTGGATTGGTTCTGTAACTTAACTAGGTTAGGGTTTAAGCTGGACTGGTGATTTACCTCCTTATGATGCCAGATGCCAGAAACAGAAACTGTCTCTTAGACGAAAAAAGTGTAATACTATGTTTATTAGAGATATTATTGAATACAGAATTATTTCTTCTGATATTTTAAGGCTTATCCATATATATGTGCCTTGCAAATAGATAAGACTGCGCTCTATTCTTTTTGAAGCTTTTCATAGAACAAATTATGGCCTCAGTAGTCCACTAAGTCGTGGTATTCGGCAGTTTAATTTATGTAGCAGCTTAATTGACTTTAATCAAGATAGAGTATCTTTTAAGGCCTCTATTTCGGATTTTCTTAGGGATATAATTTTAGGAACAAAAGCAAACAGAATCAACATACTAGAGAAAAATACTTTAAGTATCCCAATAATTTTCATTAAGACTATTGATAAATAAAAGTTTGGATAACTTCTTTGTGAGAAAAGTCTTTCTAATGGAATGGAGGTTGCTACGATGGACAAATATTTTGGTGTTATTTTTGTTAAATTAGAATAGGATTCCTTCATATTTTGCCACAAGCCTAGAAGATTATATGCCAGGTGTCCCGTGATTAGACTTTTGAGATATCGAAATATCTCTGAAGTTTGTGCCTCCCCTTATCTTTCTCGCGAAAGTAATACGGTATTAATCATTCGCTGATTATCACTGAACAGATCGAATTGTTTATTGCTTATAAAATAAGATAAGGAATAATGATTATAACAGAAGCTATAAAGAAAGGTGTTTCCCGCAAGAGAATGGGATTACTCGTTGAAAGAAATAAGTGCAAAATTTAAAAATCAAATCAAATTCTAAAAAATTTCCATATGAAAATAAAACATCTGAAAGAGAGACATAGTCATTGTACATTCCTTTTTGAAATGTTTCACATAAATAATCACACTTAGAATCATTAAGGCTATATAGTAATTAATAATTAATTAATAAAAACAACTTTTGCAAGAGTAATTTCATTACAAACTGAAAATCCTAGTGGGAACAATTATTACCCATTTCACTCTTACTTATAAAGTTGAAGGGCTGGACATGTGTCAAACAACTCGCAACGTCTGCTTCGATGTTTCACATATGTATGTGATCTGGGCCCTATTGCATCAACAACGTATCGGTTATCACTTAGCAACTTATCAAAATTTCGGATTAATTTCTGTTGCACCAAAGCGAAATTTGAAAAGCACTAATTTAAGTGTTGAAAAGTGAGAAGGTCTCAGCTTTTGAAATTACTGTTGCGCCAAACAGAAAATGAGTAAGTGATAAGTGTTCTATGGAAAAGTGATAAAGTTAGCAAATTATATGTTTTTTCTTAATTTCCGTTGCACCAAATTATTACGCTTATCATTTTGTAATAGAGAATTTGATAATTTAAGCAACAGACTGTAAATGGTGCTAACTCGGTAGAAGTATGTATGTCCAATTGAAAAATTGGATTCAACCGTTCGGCTCAGCTAATTACCAGCCACAATTCGAAGAAGATTTTTTTTTTATTTTGCGTACTTTTAGGGTGGGGGCGTAGGAACCCCCGGCGAAACAGTGTCTCCAATCCGGCATGTTGCATAGCAAATTAAAGATTCCGCCGAGTACTATCGGGTGGTATACTTTTTTCCCGATTTAAAAAAGTTTATCGGTGCGTTTTTGCTATTGAAAACACGATTTTCATCCATTTTCATGAACTTGGGTCAGATACAACCAAGTTACTACATTTCGCATATATT
The DNA here is from genome assembly GCA_963924295.1 of Dioctria rufipes. Lineage (NCBI taxonomy): Eukaryota > Metazoa > Arthropoda > Insecta > Diptera > Asilidae > Dioctria > Dioctria rufipes. The sequence goes on from OZ002741.1 coordinate 295,046,270, forward strand.
TGATCCGTTCTGTAGTGGTCTGTTTTGAACATTTTTCCTATGGGAAGTTATTTTCGCCGGCCCACCCATTTTCGGTAATCAGAGGAAAATAAGTCTATTTTTTATACAAAAAAAAACACCATTTTCACCTGAAAAACGACGCATTTTCTTCATTTTCAATTAACTCGATATCCGATTAGGGGACAAAATGTATATGCGATTTCATACTACAAATATGACACACAGTTTATATTTAAAAATTTCATAACATCTCTCCTGCGGTGTATGACGACCAAATCGACCATTTTTCGGGTCATTTTTGAAAATTTCAAAATTCCTTCATGCGGCAAAATCGATATTTCTCAGGAAGTATTAAGAGCATTTCCATCATTTATTTTTTTTTAATATAGCCAGCACACAGATAATACAGAATATGTTCTGATCATCTTCTTGTTAGGTTCCATAGGATATGAGAACATGTTCTTTGACTACACGTATTGATATCAAAAAACATATTCTTTTCATATGCTCATGTCCGCCCTGCCGAGCGAAATTTTCGGACGTCGGTCAAATATGATCGTGTGATAATCGGTGCGTATCCGAAAGAACATATTTAGAAAGTATTATAAAGGATATAAAATTGATATAAATGAGCATCCACAGAAACGTATTCAAAACGTAAGAGTGAAATTTATATACTTTATTTGATTTACATAAAATAAAAATGTATTCAATAAAAATATATCATATAACAAAAAATAAAACCTATAAAACAAAATCTAACTTAATACAAACATTCAAGTGGCTATTACGAAAACTAAGAGAACTTTCACTTAAAAAATTAATTAATAATTAAATTTTCTCCACTTGTAAGTTTTAAAACAGTAACTGCCAAAATTAGTCACTAGAAACCACCACACAACACTGAACATTAGAACTAAAGCCCAATTCAGAATCAACGCAGCATGCATCAACGCAGCATGCAGCAAGGTTTAATATCATGGGATCATATGGCGCAATTCGCAATCGGCGCAGCATGCATCAACGCAGCATGCATCATGATGCAAGAGTTTAGAAAATTTTAAAATTTGATGCATGCTGCAACAGTTCTGCCAACATACTGAGGTAAAAAATAAATTTATTTGAATTTGAATAAAATCTGAATGTGACAGTACAGTAAAGTTTTGTATATTTTAGAAGTTTTTTATATAACAATACATATAATATTCTAATAAAAAGTGAAAAACAAATGTACCCCGAGTTAATTTTAAAAGATAGTTGTTGATAAATATTAGATATTGACCTAATTAATGCAAGCAAATTAATTACAGAAACAAAAATATTTTTTTTTATGTTTTATTATCTTAATATCATGTTGCTAAATAGATATATATATATTTCAGATGAATTGCACTTCGAAATTTATGCTCAACGAATGGAACGACAATGCGGATAATATATAATATTACATAGCTAAATATGTTTTCTCTTTTTATAGATCCACGATTAAAACAGCTAGGAGGCGAAATACTCTGAAATATTAGATGAACTGTCGGGATATTATAGCAGTTATTCGACTGCTGATCACTTACCTCGAGTAGTTGTAGTTGGTGATCAGAGCATTGAATTCATTATGAGAATTTACTTTTGAATTATGTATGTAAAAATTAGAAACAATTTAATACACAGAACCCAAATGTGTAACAATCGTCGCCAAACATATTCTACCTGGCGTGAAATAAATTAAAATTGCAGACAAAATAATATGTTTACGTAAAAAAATGTCAACTATAAAAGAGGTTAGCATTACAAAGTTTCCTATACTGCTTGCTTGACAGAAGCTTGCTGCGCCGATTGTGAATTGGCTAGCAGAATTATTGCAGCATGCATCATGCTGCGTTGATGCATGCTGCGTTGATTCTGAATTGGCCTTAACTGACTGAGAACATTAACCGAGATTCCATTTCGAAACGAAAATTTTATATACGATAATGTATCGAAAACGAATCATTTTTATGTCCAACGGTACACAAACCCGAACGCTGCTGCACCGAGGCAGGAACGAAAATTCGATTTTCGAAAATGCATGTTAAACATATATTCTAATCATATCCAGTGGAATACTTTTATCGAAATTGAACGAAATTTAGCGATTTGGAGCCAAAAAGTATGTCTTAAGAACATGTTCCATTTTGTTATCTGGGCATATGCTCTAACACGATGGGGGAGCCTGAGTGGGGCGGGAGAGGTAAAATCCGCAAAATTTACGGATTTTTTTACCAAAAAATCAATTTTAAATCAAATATTATAGTAATGAAATTAACAAGTAGGGCTAAGTGCGTAGGATTAGTCTCAACACCTCTTTGTTCTTAAAATAATTGTTTTCACAAAATCCAGTTTCGGTTGAAATTACGGAATCTGTGTTGATTTCGGTAGAATACTACCTAAAATCTTAAATTAAATTACATTCAACGGCACCGCGCGGGTCTATTTCGCAACATTTAAGCCAGTTTCTTTGGAGTAAGATTATTATCTAGATCTGTTATCTTTCATCTGTAGAAGGCCGGAAGTCTTTATCTACATTAGTTTAGTAGCTACTTACAAAATTACATTGCAAGGTTTACTAAATCACTTTCAATCTAATTAACTCCATACATAGGTGTGCATAAATTGGTGTGTTACATCTTTATCATTTTCAATACACTTTGATAATTTAAGCAACATAGCGCTAAGCAAAAATTCTGTTTTCGAATTGACTATCAGCGTAATCGGCAGTGTCATAATATAAAAATAAAAATAATAAAGAAGTGTTTCGTTTTGAAATATTTTTTGATAAAGAATCTGAGTATAGAGAACATGTGATAAATGCCAGATAAAATTACAAGCTGGACTCGGACGCATTAAAAAATTGTCGGTTAACAGGGGATCAAATAGAATATGTTCTATTAAAGATTGGCGGTTATTTGTAACATAGCAGTGGACGGAACAATTCTTTAAGTCCTTTGCAACAATTACTGACAACTCTACATTGGTTAGGAAATCGAGCCCAATACCCCAATATGCATGGTATCAAAAAAGCAATTGTGGGTAGGGTTGTTCATCGAGTATCAAATACCATAATCAATGTGATGATGGGTGAAACAATTCGTTGGTTAGAAAGAAATCAAGGTTTGTCGCTACAATTTTTTGATATGGGATGCTTTCCTCAAGTAGCCAGATGTATCGATGGAACTATCATTAATATAGATGCCCCCATATTGAATGAAGAGCACTTTATAAACCGACACGGAAAACACGCACTTAATGTAATGTTGGTGTGTGGTTTATTTTTATCCAACTTATAGATTACTTACCAAAGTTTAAATTTTCCACAGCCCAAAAATTTGGTCACGATTACTGTTCACTCTTTCAAGACCATCCTAAGAGATTTTTCTCTTCTTAATACCTCTTTCCACACTTCTTCCTTCTGCACTTTAGTAACAGCATTATTTTAGAAAGAGCCAAATAACATTGTAGGAAAAAAAAAAGTTAAATGAATTAATTCAGAGGATTACAAAACAAATTTAACTTATTTTTTTTCCTTCACCAATTGCATTTTCAGCTTGTTATCAGCCCTCACCATAATGAACAATAATTATTAAATTTTTAGCAAATGGTTTACTTATCAATGCATAAAACTTGTAATTTTGTGATAATTAATTTTAAATTTTGGTGCAACACTTATCATCTTTACTTAGCAAAAATTTATAAGTGAGTGAAATTTTAAATGTTTTCCGTGCAACTCTTATCACTTACACTTAGCAGAAACATATAAACGGATAATTTGCTAACTAATAAGTGATAAATGTTTAGTGCAATAGGGCCCTGATGAACAATGTGTTTTCGTTGTCGATGATAACTCAGCTTCACAAAGGAGTAGCTACAAAAGCATAACTCCACAATATTAACTAAAAGAGGAGTAGGTAATATAGCATAACTTCTATAATTGTAAGAAGTTGCTAAACAGCATAACTCCACTGTAATAAAACTCAGGTATTGTCTAATAATGTGCTGCTTTATATCGACCACTGTCTACTCTTTACCGTGTCTTTTAATCAATTCACTTAGTCTAGTTATACATGTTAGAATTAGCTTACGATCACATTAATTTCTATAATTATTGATTTTACTAATTCTACATTGAAGCCTTCATGTTAATTCGTGGTAAGCGATTGATAGTACGTCAATACTTATTACTTGTGACCCATTTTAGTGGGTCGCATCGCATTGATTCATTTTGAGTATTGAGTAAGGATGACCTACTCATGCAGTGTACAGCATAATTTGCTGTGTCGTAATTGCTTATTATTTCGTACATCGAAAATATTGTGATGATATGATCACTTATGATGCTTGGCCAATAAGTATGTCATCATGATGGCACAATATTGTTAATATTGGTTAGTATGTAGGTAGATATGTAGGTAGTTATGTAGGTATGTAGGTGTATATCACACATGTATCGCATATGAAGATCAGGCAGGATGCTGTGTTACTATGATTTCACAATTTCCAAGCCCTCGAGCTACTCTTCCACTATAGCTGTTAGTTCCAAAATTTAAATAAATAAATTTAAATAAGAAGCATCTTTGTTATCGATGTATCGATTCATCATGTACATCCCTGTATTATACGAGATAAGCCCTGGTCACACCGGGTGAGACACGGCGCGGTGGAACGCGGCAAAATAGAGTGTTCACACAGGGAGCGGCAGATTTTATCCAAATGTACTCTAGTTCCGATGAAAAAGTTCTATTATTAGCAGCTCTGGTGATGAGGTTCGATTACAAATACTTAAGAATGCAAAAAGCCTCATTTAACGAATTGTGCGGACTTATTACGAATGAAAAAGAAATTTTGCCGCCAGCGGCAGCGGCAAAATTGTGTTTTTGAGTAATCTCACAAATCGCCGCGCGGCAACTATTTTGCCGCGCCGCGTCGCTACCGGTGTGACTTATAGATTTAATTTTGCAAGAACGATCGCGCAGCTGCAACTGAAAAATACCGCGCCGTTCCCAGTGTGACACCCATATATGTTTAGTTTTAGTTGATGCTCTGGTGTTTATTTTGATATTATTTTAGTTGTATTATATGCATGGTCTGTTTGTAATCTTTAGACTGAGAATAAATAAATAAAAGGAGGCTCGTATTATTAAAATTAATCTGATAATTCAGCAAAGCATAACCATTAGAATTTCTTATTTCGAATATTTCATGCCTATCCAGTACTCGTCCTCCATCAATATTGTGTAAAAGACTTATATTTTGGGTAGTATATTTATGTCCCGTAGATTTTACTTATTTGCAAGACCTGAAGGCGGATTATTTTAATTAGACAAATTAATGTGTTCGCAAAATCTTAATCTTAAAGAACTTTTTGTTTTTCCCTGAGCAATCGCTGCAGTTTTGTAAACATTTATATATGCTATTTTTAATCCCATTCTGTCATGTGTTCAAGACGTTTTTTCTAATGTTTTGTCTAATGAATAAATCAGACTGTATTTCAACTTCACAATATCAATCTGGTCTTCCAGAGCCTGACAAATATCATGGTCTTCTATCTCTGATCATTTAATCCAGACCGGGTTTCCTCGTTTGTGTTGAAATCATCCCTATTCCATAATAGAACTGTTAGTTCAACATTGGTTTAGCTAAATTCTCATGTACATTTAGTAAGCAACCTTCAATCTCCAAACTTTCTCAGAGTCTGGATTGTGGGACTTATCAGTTTTTTTTCTTCGTTAATGGAACAACTGTGCTCCTTCTTGATTAAATGCTTATCCCAACTTCTGTGCCCCAACTCGCTATCAAGTAGGTATAGTTAATCTAATGCAGCTTTGTGAACTAAGGCCAGTAATTTGAGTAAACTTAATTTGTGGTTAGGAGATAGTAGTTTGGTCTTGAGCTTGAGTAAATCTAAGTACTAGTTTGGACAGTACTGTAGGAGACATTGTTGTAGTCGGATTGGAGATATCCAAGTTATCATTAACCGCTATGTCTTCTTCTAAGAGGGGGTTCAAAAATAGTGCGAACCTATGACAGCTGCGGTAATAGTAATGTAACCTGGAAGGACTTCCAATAAGGTGGCAGAGTTTTCCACATTACTCAATATGATCTGAAGGAAATTCCAGTAAGACAGCCGAAGTTTCAATGTGACTCGATATGTCCTGAAGGAACTGCCACTACGACAACAGAAGTTTCACCGTGGCTGCTGGATGTTACCACTATTACGGATCCCGCTAGAATCTCCAAATAATTAAGCCGACCCTCTGTCGACTTGATAACTGGTATGAATTTGGTTCAGATGGTTTAAGATGTCGTTCGGTGTACTCAATAGCACTTGCAACTCGCCAGTAAGGACATGGTAGCTAAAAGATGCTGAAGAGGAAAAGCTATTTATTTTCCATTAAAAGGGCACCGGGGAGTAACGCACCCAGGATTTGGCTTTGGGGGGGGGCATAGGTGTCCAAGTCCTAACAAGTCAGAAAAATAGGACTTTATAGTCGCGTCCTGCACCTATCTGAGCCTTCTATTGTAGCAGAAAACTGACATTATGGGGGGGGGGCCGGTTCCGTTCGTCCTCCCTCTCGGTGCGCCCCTGCACCGGTAATATCCTTTAAGTCAAATTATTTTATTCAATTCAATACTTTTCGGTTTTCGTCTGATATAAAATTCTCTCTGATTGAATTATTTTTACAATTTTTGTTTTTTCATTTATTTACAAATTCTCGGGACCTACTTAACTAAATCCTTTTTCTCGTCAGCAAGATATCTCAAGGTATTTTAAATGGAATTTATTTACAGAAAATATAGCGGCGTTTGCAATCTATCGAATATACAGTTCGGGACGAAATCGTCGCTACAAATATAAGAGTTTCGAGGTTATATCTTTAAACCATGCCTTGTACTTCTACACTAACTGTGCTGACCTGATATGATTCCATTCATTGGCAGCAATTAACTACACACTACGACAGCCGATAGCATAGTTCAATTTGTGGGCATCTTAACTGATATTCTGGAGGTTATTCTCTTTCCTTCTTGCATGAGCTTTGATCAAATGCACGAGATATTTGCATCAATACATCGTTTTTGAATGGCTTGGTGGATGAACTGGTATGGGCTACTGTCGAATACTACCACTTTTTCCAGAAACTTTATTTTTATGAATACTTGTTCATTGTGATTTTGGATAAGTCATTGGCTTTGAAATGAAAGATGTTTTTTCATACAATTCGATTTTTTTTTCTCGGAATAGTCTCGTTTTAGATATGAGAAATAGCTTCCCCGGTGTTGCCTACCATCTTAAATATGTTGCCTATCTTTATTCGATGGTCGTCCAAAACAATATTGGATTCTGAGCATCTTTTCAGTTGTTACCTCATTCCGGGTGCTTATCACAATTCCTCATACAAACCCAAAACGAAATTTAGTGAACCACTTGCATTCCATGAAACGGAACAGAGTCCTCAAAAATAATCTTTTCATTTTCAAGACGTTTTCTCTCCCCCAAAATGTAGTGCAATCTTAGAATATGGAATTTACTTTTTTCATTATAGCAAAAAACTAGAAGCTTATCCACTTTCGAACACTGTCAATAATTTTCTATTTACATAGGATCTAGGTACTTGAAGCTTTGTATAACTAAATTAGAAGGAAAATTGCAAAACTAAGCTATCATCATCCGATTTCCGAATTAAATTCCATCTATTATCACAGTCACCGAACTAACAAACAGTCTCGGTATGTGAACCTAATACCCTAGACACACAGCACGATCTAATGAATCATTAGTACTAACTATTCATTAAAATGCCGTGTGTCACACAGTATACGTCATTATGGCTCGAAAATCAGATGATAATGAAGTACACTAATGAAGTGTTTTGTTTTTTCATTATAGCTATAATGAAGAAAAATGTGCTAGATTTGGCATATAATTTAAGTATGGAGCTCCGCTGTGCATCTGCTGATTTGAAAAATAAGAAGAAGAAATGCAAAGCACAAAGTAATTATGTCAAAATATTTTTTAATAAAATGTTTTTTTCATTTCACAATCATTAAATGAATTAAAATAAAAATAAGTAAAATTTAAAATTAATAAAAACAAAGTTTATTGCGTTAATTCGATCCATATTGCTTTTTTAATGTGATAAGTTTATCCAAGGCAGTTTGACAGATCAACTTAATTAAAGAAATGGCTGTGTGTCTGCAGTTTATAATGAATTATTATACACTAATGAGTCGTTAGTTATTTCTTCATTAAGAATGCTGTGTGTCTAGGGCATAATATTTTCCATATACGGGGTATATAGCCTCAAGCACTGATTGGCCTGTTCTACCTGCTTCAAGACAATGAGAGGAGTCTCAGCTATACTCAAACTCAAAGGAATATGAGGAATATGAATATGTGAATACTATATGATTTTGTATTGATTGATATTACTTATGTAGAGGAATGTCGTAAGGGTTAATCTGTTGTCTAGGTTAGCTAACTGTAATTTTTTTATTTCGACTACTAGCGCCACCAATGGCGAGCGCGGAAGTCTCAGTGACAGCGAACTTTTCGTGATATTGGAAATTTCGAGCGTGAACGAAAAGCATGTGTTGTGCACTCAGAAAGTATGCAATCGTCAAGGTAAGCATTATGATTGCACTGCAATGCAATTCATATATTGAATTATTCAAACATTATTCTTATTTGAGGATTTTTTTGATTTTTTGACACCTTTCTTAGACTTACCTCTTGCAGTTCATTGGTCGGTTTGCAAATTTCGTTCATGTAGTCGGTTAACGTGTTTTCCCAATTAGAACTATCGACATTTCCCGCAACGAATCAAACATCTATACTAATGGTTACTTTGTTGGACTTAAATGAACCTCTTCCTTCCTCTTTGCGAGCTTTACTATTGTCATGCCAATAGGTTGCAAATTGCTGATAGACAGAATAGCCTACATTCAGTCCTGGAGATTTCACTTCCTAGGATATATGATTCTCCAATCCAGCTCTGCACGTTTTGCATTCCAAATCACCTTTAAGTTTGATGTGCATCTGCAAAAACTTGAAGTTCATCTTGCTCTAGTTGCTGAAGTTGCTCTACTTCTGCTAATCTACAGAGCAAAATTTTGAGAAATTTTTTGTCCACAACAGCAATGCGAATTAATGCAAACTAGTTTCATTAAATCTCTGCTCTAAATTGTAAAAACTCAAAAAGTGGAGGAAATGGAGAGCTGATATTACGAAAGTAGAGTGATCCTATTAGCTGAAAGTGAGCTAAGAACTGTTGCACAAAGAGGCTCGGAGCTTCTCACCGAAGAAAATTCTTAAACTTTTTCAGGTCCCAACTTTAGGGCACTAAATTAATTAGTTCTAGAAGTAAACTGAAAATCTTTAACTTGGTGTCAAATGCTGCAGTTTATCAGGGCGCATTGCTCTCTTACTGCCGAAGATGTAAGCCGTTGTAACGTAACTTGTAATTGTGCAAAAGTCTAAAGCAATTTGGTACAGATTGAAACAGCTTTGAAACAAAATTGAATTGACTGATTTGACATGCAAAGTAATATTGGATCGAAAGATAATTCGCTCAGTCCAATCGTACAAATGCAATTGATTTATTGACTTCAATAATCTCTTTTCAAGTCAATCTTATGGTTCAGTCAGACATGTAAATGTAGATTACATGAAATCCCTAATAACGGTAAATATAAATATAACAAAAGAAATGTGTGCTGAATCCTTTTTATATGTATGAACGAATTTTCAACACGATATGGAATTTTTGAAATGCTCTCAATTCAGTCTTCTCATGACACTCAGGTAAGGGTGCTATGAATTTTATAACAGTCTATACTAGAGGAAATGTAGGTAGGTACCTCAACTATAAAATCCCAAGCAGATTAGTCAGTCCTTTTCTTCATCTTCGAAACTTGATCCATGACCTTATTGCTAAGAAAAGTAACATGAACTGGGTATCTGCAAGGTATACATACCTATATAACGTACATTCATAAAGATGATTATTTACCTGTGATTCGACATTATACTATACCACTTGCCACAAAAGAGCAGAGGAGCCTGGAGAATTGAACTTAGAAATCTACTCTGAAAAAAAAAATACGAAGGATAAAAGAAAAAGGTGAAAAAAAAAGTTTTCCCTTCTTCTGGATACAATCTTTGTGGTTTAAGTCTCCTGCTATGACTGTAATGTAAGCAGGTTCAGACCTTTTATCTTCCAGAAGAAAGGTTTGTTTGGATACGATTTCACGCAACATTTGTCATGGAAATTACCCGTGACACTTTGACGACGTCTGTACCTAATTATGTAGCGTACGTGCGAGAAGAACTTGAAACTAATGTCGAAGGGTCCAGATGGTATTACATGACATGGCTGCTTATTGGCAAAGATGCTCCTTTCTTTTGACGGTAATAACCAATTTAAGACTTGATTATTTGGTGAGCTGTTGGATGATATCTTACCAAGGGACAATAATTATCCTCAATCGTGGTCTTGCATCTTCCTTAAAAACTACTAAAGAAATATTTTATGAATGGTGTTGGTACGGCGTTTTCATATTTATCTTGTCTGTAGAACATTTACTCACAATGTCTAAGTAGGTATAATACAGTCCTGTTTATAGGTACCAGATTTTTTTTTATTGCGAAATTTGCAACTCCTTAAGCCATTGAAAGGTAATTTAATAATTCCCACAGGAATTAGAAAGGACATCGTTAAATTTTACAAATTAATCAAACTTGTCTCCTTTAATGAATTCCACTTCCATTTCAACGCTGCTGAAAAATTTGTTGACACTCGACTTGTGAGATTCAACGTAGGTATTGGAGTGCATTATCATTTATTTCTCCCATATTTTATTTTTTCTTTTTCTTTTATTAGTTACATTTACTTCTAGAACGATTGAAATAATCATAAAGCCGGTCTCACAGGACTCAAGAATATTATGCGTGAATGCGAGAGTATTTGAGATGAATGAATAATGACGAAATTTCAGTATTCGCATATATATCGACTAGAATCGATATTTTTAGCAAACAAATAATCGCGTTGTACGTCAAATTTCCATTCCCACCTAATGAAAATCCAGATTCCGTTCCTGTTTGTGATAAGAACACTAAATAAAGAGTGTTTCAGAATACTTTTCGTTAGCGGTGAGAGACGACTGTGAAGTCAGACGCTTGACTGGCTTGTTTAGTTTAATAATGATGAAACGTTTTATAGGACCGCAACGCGAATTTTGTGTGCGATCCTTTTATAAAAACCAAGATTCTTACACTGTTATTTGAACACATTTTAATTTTACGACCATGAGAAATGCGCGAAGTGCGAATTTAATCAAACATTGGGTGCGTAAGTTTGATTAGACTAGAAACACAATGCCAGATAAATCAACTCGGCCCAAAACCACAGAAAAACTGCTAGTTTGGCTCTTTGCCCATACACTTTGAAAGTTAATCTGTTTAATTGCGTGGCAGTCAAAGTACTGTTGGAACAACAAAATGTATACATTTGGCTCGGCGTGTAGAGTGTGTGATTTTTCAACGCTCCACATCACACTCTAAGTAAACTCTACAATATAACGAAAGTGAAATAAATTTCACAAGATTTCTTTGCTTTTAAAATTACCGAGAATTTAGTAGTTTGTGCAATAATGTTGCTAGGTAGTAAAAAGATGTAGAAAAAAGTTAAAACTAAAAGGCTCTGGCAAAAAACCTGGCTGGCTAACAGAAATGAATTTAGTGACATGAAATTAGGTACTAAGGAGTTGAAAATAAATAGTTTATAACACTATTTAAGAATGGATGCACATGACTATGGAAATCTACTTGAAGAAATAAGACCGAATATTCAAAAAGAAGAAATTTAATTAAACTAATATTATATTTTCAACAAACATGTAATTTAAATTATACTTACTTCAGTATTTGAACTTGAATCATCTTCTTGAATTTGATACTCCTTGTCAGCAGATTCAGTTTCATCTAACAGAAATGATATGTCTTCATCGATGCTGTCTATACTGCTCGTTGGGAGTTTATATTCTAAAGTGAATAGTAGCAAATCATAATACCAAAAACTTGGTAAAGTAGCAAATCATAGTACCAAAAAATTGGTACATAAAGGACATTGACAGTTTTTGTATGGGAGATGAGCCAAGTGCTGTCCAGAATGAACACTTAGTGCATTTTGTTCCTCAGGCCAACACTAATTTATAAACCAAAGCGCATCAAAGTCTGTCCGAGGATTCAAGAAAGTCCCCCTCCCCCTCCTCTAAGGGGAAAAATTGAAATTCGGGCTTCGTCAGTCGCCCCGAAATTAAGCTTTGCACCCAACCCTCCTAGGTTTGGGAGCACCGTACGTTCGCATGATCCTGTACACCTACCTATGAATGAAGATATGAGAATCCAAAAAAAAGCAGATACGATAAATAATTCACCAAAGCAAAAATACGCACAGTATAACCTCTTAAAAAAATACGTTAATTTATTTCCTCTCGAACTGACATTTTTTTTATTTATTTATTTTTTATTTTTTGTGTACACACCCGACTACCCGGGTAGCCATTTTGACTTTGATTCCCTGTAAAAACTGTTAGTAGAAATATATTGGCTCGAGGATCCATGCCATCCCAAAGTTACTTGAGATATGTCAATCTATGCAAACAAAAAAACTTTATAAAAAATTTATAATATTTTGGCTTTTTGAATTCAAACTTTTTAATCCGTAGTCAACACACCCAGGCTACCCGGATAGCCAGAGATTTTATATGAGAAACGTAATCACGTAGTTGGTTAATAAACTTAAGTTGGAGAAAACAGTAAGGAAATATAATGAAAACGAACATGTAAATCTATAAAAAAGTGTTTTTGTTTTACATATAATAAAAATAGTTACAATATTATAAATTAGTTACATAAATGGAATTTATTTACGGTTATTGTGTGTCCGCTACATATGGGCTTGTTACAGGTGTAACAGGATTTTCTGGAGCCAGGTCATCTTTTTGGGCTGGTCGTTAGACAGACAAAATGTTTTCCTGTCTGTGCGGTACGTCCACTACTGTCTGAAGAAGTTCTTGCGGCCGATTCTTCAGGTAGTTGCCGCAGAATTGGCCTTCCTAACATGCATTCAATTCCGGTTCTGCTTTCGAAGTTTCTTGTAATATTTACATTTGTAGACCGCGTCATAATATGTTGTAACGTCATTGCCTTTCCAAGTCTTGTAAGAAAATCCGGTGTTGGTGTATCCGATTTGAACCAGCAGAATGATTCTCCGAATAAATTTTGTAAGCAGCTAGACGTGCAATGTCAATAATATTATAAAAAAAGCCACAGGCTAACTCTGTGTCCGCTTTTTAGTAGAATAGTGTCCAAGCAATTTATCCATGCTATCTACTCCACTTTTTCGTTCTGTTGTAATAATGTATTACTTCCAGTTTTCTCTTTATAACATAGTGGAGTGTCGACAACATGATAACACTTTTATTCTTTTTCGGAACGTATGAACATGTAGTGATGTTGTCATTGCTGAATGCAAATCGTGATGAAAATATATTCCGCGACTTAGATGGAAGCATTTCCTTAGGTATATACGGCTTATTCTTGTTTAACGCGCCGACAGCTACAATGTTCCTTGCGCTTCCTCTAAATCTCATATACAAGTCTTTCTCCACGCGCTCTCCTTGATATACTTCTTTGCCTGATAACTGCTTCCCTATTTATATTTGACCAGTAATTGGGTATGAATTTGAAGCAGTTGAAGAGTTGCTCATCAACAACAACACATTCTGATGGCACGTAATGGGAACGCAAGTTGTTGTTCAAGAGAAGAAATATAGACGAAGTCCTCGGGTTGCAGGATTACCGAATCGTAAGAAGCGTGTTATTGAACAAAAACGATTAACTCCCATACTCGCGCGATACAAAGGATAGGCTGTTGTTTTCCATAGCTCCCTTATGTGCTTGTCATTAGAATGACATACACCTGCAGTTATAAGATTCCCTAAATAGGAATCAAATTCTTCTGCAGTTACAATTTTCCAAACTTTTGGTAGCATTCTGTATGTTCACTATTGTGCTGATCATAAACGCTGTTTGCCTTCCTATTCGTCTCCTTTATAATTATGTTGCACATTACATCATTAATGTTTTGAAGGTGTCCAAAGCAGACAGAAGGGTCATTGAACGAATTGGACCTGCTCTTTGTCGAAGAATATTATGCTTAAAGTTCGGACGTTGGTAGGGTTTGGGCGCCATATAGTGTCATCTCTACCACATAAAACGTTGTCCTGAGTGCTCGACCCTTCCATCGCTGTCTTCATTATCTTCGTGGGCCATTTCGGTTCGTAATCATCTTGACGAACATCTTCAACATCCGAATCTCCCGCATTCTTTTCCTGCACTGCTGATGGCAGCCATTCTTCATCTGCCTCATCATCGACATAATCCAATACCGTCTCTTCATCATCAGATTCTACTAAACTTCTTAAATATTCGTGTTGTTGTCCGTAATTCGTTCTATTAGGGAAAAATTCCACATTAATATGAAATAAAGTTTCATAAATATATTGTATATGTACATTACCGGTTAAACTCGGCAGCAGAAATTTCTGGTCGTTTGTCCATTTTCGATATAAATAACCACGTTATCAAAGTAAAATCAATTGGCAGCTATCTTAATTTTAAAAGAAATAACATGCCACTAGAAATGTCTGGGCTATTTATACTAAATTTCTCCTATTTAATCTTAAATAAATTTTATTATGGTACATATTACTACGGTACTTTCAATTATAGTACATTCAATTATGGTAAATACTTCTAATTACCGTACTTTACTTTACTTTAAGCCCTGCACATAAGATTAAACAGTAAATCGGCATAAATGGAAAATATTCTGAAAACCAAAATTCCAGAATTTGTGTTACTCTTAATTAAATTTTATTACGGTTGATTTCTTATGCCACTAAGATAATCCACATCCACATGTCGGCTACATTCTTGCTTTTACTGGAAATTTCCTATGAATTCTTACATCGTTCATACAAATTATACCTGGCTAGCGGGGTAGCCGGGTATGCAAGAGTGTAATTTATTTTTTTAGTACAAGGGTTAATACAACAAACTTCTTGGAGGTACTCCCACTTCTGGACAACATTTGGTCCATACTCTCTCAATGTCCTTTCATCTGTAAACTTCCCTATTTTCTTGGAAGATTCCACTTTCCTCAACTCTCTTCGGAATGCTCCTCTTAAGGATCGAATCTTTTCCAAAACGCTGTTCTTATCAGCCAGAACATAATATGATTTATATAAATTTAAAAGTTCATCGTAACCTTTATTTTTAAGATTACGATTTATTTTTATAATCTTGCGATTTTATTTTCCACAAAGCCGTTGCTTTTTATAATTGTCTATGGAATTTATAATAATTTCTTAAGAATTTTTAATTTTTTCACCAATACTTATTAAATATGTCAAACGTAGTCCACTGCAAGTGACACGCCACTTTTTTTAATTTGTCATGTGTGCAAAATCAAATGAAAACCTGAAAAATGGAATATCAAGTGTAATGCAAAAAAATCTGGCGTGTGATATTGACCACACACGATGGCGAAAAACCGACAGATTGCGTGGCGCGTCAATTGGCGCGTGGAAAAAAGTATTGATGTATGGCTTACTATTACAGGCCGACAGAAATGCAAGGTTTATGACTTTCTCAGACGTTCGAGCAATAAACAGAAAGGTTAGAAAATGCCGTCAAAGTCTGAGGTACCTTAGAACAGGATAAGTAGCCTTGAAGGTAATGAAGAAGCAAAGAATAGTTTATGATAAGGTGAGCAAATAGGGTAGACTAAAATCGGCGATTTAAGATATTACGAGGACTAGGTTACTGTTAGGAGAATATTGAATAGGATTAGCGAGGACAGTTCAATTTAGAAGAGCAGAACAGGCGGTAGATTCCCATCGGGCGTGCGGCTGAGTTGCGTTAACTTACATATTGTAATATTATCTCGACTTTTTGGTACCAGAAATGCAAGACCAGATTGGCTACACATATTTTTCAGCAAGATGAAGCAACTTCACGTCACAAATGACGCGCTAGCTTCTGTTCACGATTTATTCTCTGAATGAGTAATTAGTTGCCGAGGAGACATCAACCGGCCACCGAGGAGTCCACATTTGACGCCAACTGATGTTTTCCTAGAAGGCTACTTAAAAAGTAAAGTTTTCATTACTGCCCAACTTGAATGTTTTAAAGCAAAGAATCAGAAACGAAATCAAAGCTATTCCAATAGTTATGCTCCAAAAAGTGATTGAAAATTTCAGTTTCAGGCTAAATGAGTGTGAAGAAGCGCATGGTGCTCATTTACAAATGATCCTTTTTCATAAATAAAAATTCAGAAACTGGTCTTTGATTGTACACAGTAATTAAAACGAGTTTGAACTAATTCTGGTGTCTTATTTTTAAGTATTAAAAACGAAATCGTTCTGAGGCACCCTTTAGTTGGCAAAACACAAATTCTGTCGATATAGGTTTCCCTATCCACACTGTGGTTTGGTTGGATTGAAACACCATGTAAAATGCAACCGAGTTAAGCCAGACACATTTTTTGGATGGTAGTTCTAATAAAGTATAAGAATAAATGAAGCAGAACAAATATTTAGCGATAATAATAAACTAAATTTAAATTTATAAAAAAAGCATACACAGACCTCATATTTTATGGTTGCACAGAATAACTTTAACAACGCTGTTACTTTTAGCCTGACTATCTTTGAGCCACAATCACGGTGTTTAAAAAACAAGCCTTATTACCGGGTAGAGTCATCAGTTTTTTCCTGCTTTCCACAATCGTATTGCCTCTTTTTGGTTCTAATAAATTCGGTGATTTTTAGTCATATCCAAATTTTTTTTATTACCTTGTACGAAACTAACCACTTTTAGAACGTACTTTTAAATTTCAAACTGTGTTCCGTAGACGGATCGGGTTATGTTCTAGGGAAATAGTTTCCAAGTTTTTCTACTAAATTCTAGCCATTTTTAACTGAAGTAAAACGGAAAACTTTCTTTGTGCCGCTATCCGAATCAGTTTCAGGTACAAAAGGTTTAGATAACTTAGAGTCGGCTTTTCCACTAATTCTTCTTCCGTTAGCTCCTCAATATCTTCAGTAATTATGCTCTCGAATCCTTCCCCTCTAAATAGAATTTGTCAGATTGATACTAACCCTGTAATGATTCTCTACAGATTCAATGTCACTGCCTAAATGAGAAACTTTCGGTTATACAGATTTCCAACGCTGATTTTTTCATTTCTAATCATATTAGTAAGTTTTAATCGTGAATATAATTCCTTGATCGAAGTGCTAATTAAGGACATTGTGTTGAGTGGCATTACAAATTACCTTGCGAATCCGCCCACTGTGGACCATATGGTTACGCCAGATACAAGGTAATTGAAAAGATTCCACTGCGTCTAAAACTGGTTTGATCCAGATGCACAAACCTCGGTTTTCGATAGCCTTTAGGCCTAAACACAATTGCGACTGCAGCATTCGACGGCGATATTTTTTCAAAGTTGAACGTCGTCACCAAGTACAACTGCGACGCATAAATTTTATCTCTTTAAGTTGTTGGACAGTGCAAATTTGGCTTGGTTCTGTTGTTAGCATTGCGACTGCGATGGCATTTTTAGAGAAGTGCTCAAAACTCGTCTCGAATTGGCAGGGCGTTCTGCCACCATTCATTTTCTTATTCTTTAATCGAGCAACACTGCAGTCCACCGTCAAAGCCGCAATTGTATTTAGACCTTTTACCTGTCAAACGAATTATATGGAACATCTGTTCAAGTTGAGCATTTGCAAAAACAACATCATTAAAAGTGACTTTAAATTAACGATACGAAAAATGGCGAAATCAGTGGATATGAAGAAGGAAAGCATACAACTATTTCGTAGTCAATTTAGTACACACCTCTCTAAAAATGTGACAACCTACTCTAAGAATTTTGAATTTTAGTTTAGTCAATAAGCGATTATAAAAGTCAAAAGGTCTTTAAAGGAACTCCTTTTTAGGGTTCCGTCCAACAAAAGGAAAAGTCGGAACAATTTTAAGATCTTCGTGCGTGTGTTCATTTGTCTGTCAATTTCTCGAAAACGACGTGACGTCGGAATTTGAAATGTGGCAGAATATTATGTCTTTGTGACGCGCACATATTTCGACAGTCGAAGATTATCAAATATGTTTGTTTTTTTTTACTTTTGATCGGGTTGAGTTGGGCTCCCTAAAAACATTAAGGTTTCTTATATCGTGTGGGTATCGCCTGAAAAGGCTACTATGAAGGATTAAAAAAGAAATCACAATTTTTCGTGAATTAGATACAGCCCAAAATAATATATAATAATATAATAATATTATGAACATCATTATCGTCATTATCACTGCTAATAGCTAATGTGTAACAAACATTCTAAACTCCGAATCCAGGCATGCAATGTAGACAAACCAAAACCAAAAATTTATCCTTATTGCTAGTATGCTCCATACCCTCATCATTCATATTTTAAGGAGTAGTTCCGCAAATATAGCATTTTTGTGATGAAAAAGTTTCGGTCGAAGCATTATACACTTTTCCATTAATCACAGTGAAAAGTAATTCATGTTTGGCAGACATTTCATTACCATTAATATCACATATTGATGGAATTAATTGGTTTATTCCCTCCAGAACTTTATCTCTTTCTAATATAGTAAGCTCACTACTTTCTTTGGAAAGAATAAGCTTAATAGGTCGACAATACATAGTTGACGAAGGTCGAGGGTTTTTTCAAACAATGTCGTTACCAGCATGTAAGCGAAGTGGAACAAACGAAAATACAAATAAAAATTCATCGGTATCGCCGAATTTCTTTTTATGTATATGTGCTATGACCGGAACCCCCATACATCCTAATTAACTAACCAGTATGAATGATGAGTTAAAAGAAGACAAATTATTGATGACTTCAACTTGTGCAAATAACAGACATTCAGCCGGTTTATCAAAAATTACTTGTAGTCTGATTTCTGCACACGTTTCTATCACAACAATTTGCTCTTCGGGAGGACAGCATGCCTTTTTAGATATCTTAACACTACAATACGATAAAAATGCCTGTTGTCCCGCTTTCATACTTTCCACTTCCATGTGTGCTTATAGGAATGGCTATTCGATTTTAAATCGAAATAATAAACCAAAGCTTCATCACTGGTCATGCACCGACTACCACTATCCGTAGACTGCATTTTTTTTTTTCATTACACTGCCTCTCTCAGCATTTTCATTGACTTCTCTAACTACATTATCTACATCTCTATTCCCAAACAACCACATCGAAATTACAGCAGCGGTTGTTAATTCAATAGCACATCGAGATTGGATGAAATGATCTATTCGTCGCCTTTTCTTTTTCACTGCGGAGATTTCAAAATCTTTTTTTGGTCTGTTTGCAATATATAATCCTTTCGATGTTGATGACTGCAGTTTGAACCGAAATACCTCAAACTTCACGTCTTCTTCACTCAACTAATCGGAATATTTACTTGGAAAACGCTTCCGATTTTTTCCACAAGAAGACCATTTTTTAGCCAATTTTTCCAATTTCGAAAATATGGAAAGTATTACTTTAATGTATCCAATTGAATCCGCAATTATATGAAATAGATCAATCTTAGATGAAATGAATTCAAATAGATGAGACTTTCTCTCATTCTGTGATTGATTCACCCATTCTTGAAATAAATCCTTTTTGAAATGGTGTAAGCGTATACTAAAAAATTAGAAGGAATTATGTTTTGTTAGCGATAAATGTTTCTATGCTTTTTTTTTTTGTACATAATTAAGTAATTTTTTTTGAACTTCTATACAAAATAAAATCCTAGTTACTCTCAAATTGAGGATCCATTACTAACAAACCGTATATAGATACCACTAAATGCACTCTAGATGTGATCACAACTGTCTCTAAATTGCCAATAATTTGCATGCACAAGTGAGCTTACCTTCTTATATAAATTTCGAACCCTCTGACTCATCACTGAACTATGTTTGTGCAAAACAGTTGCTAGAATTGTTACCTGGGGTTAGTTGTTTGTTACTTTTATTTATTATTTTCTAGAAATGCAATAGCGACTTTTGTCCTTCTAGCTTGTTCTACTCGAACTACAGTGCGGTCTGTTTTAATATTATTTAGTTAACATAGTCAAACTTGAATTAGATTTAATTATACTTGAATTTGTTCGATCGACTGTTCGTTAATAAAGTTCTGGTACGGAACCCTTACAGTGCCTCAGTATGAATTTGACATTTTATTTCGTAACCGAATTTAACTACAAATCTATATCCCGATTGGATAACTACATTTAAAACACAGACCTAAAATATATATACAATTTCATATGGCTAATGGAATATTCCGGAGTGGACCACAAAATTTGAAATGATGAACATATCGAGTGATTTATATTTTCTCGGATCTATCATATTGAGAAGGTCGATCAAATGTATACGAAACTGCTGTTATAGCAACATTTGCTTTCGATATGCTCTAAAACATGTTCTGGCCCTTTCCGGAATGCACTAACTATTTCACAATATGTATACTCTGCCCTGATATATATCTATAATAAAACGCAAGTGAAAATTTCTAGGTGGATTGTTTTTATATGTAACAGCATCGTTTTAAAGAATAGATCTGACAAACTTCCCTACCACGCTGAAGTACTTTGGTTGATTCAATTTCTTTCCTAATGGATGGGAGATGAAAATAGCCATTGAATAGACCGGATAGTCTCTTCTTGTTTTTGTAAATATCAATTAAAATGCGACATAATCCTAAGCAATTAGTAACCTTTGTATGTCCTTTATCTGCAACAGTTGATGCAATGACGGAAACAAATAAGTGTAAGATACCAGACAATCAACATTTCTACCATAGTTGAGAGATCTGCAGGGAATAAGAATGTTCTGCTGCACTGAAGCATGTGTGGTATTCCAATAATCAAAGTAATTACGGCATTTTGCTGATAGCTTGTTTTAAAATCATTGAACAAGCAGAATTTTATACGCCGCCTGTAATCATACGACAAAATGTTGTTTAATGCTCACACATTTGGACAGGACTCTTCTAACAAATAAGCAGCTTCTGTTAACACTCTAAATCAGCTAAGTCACGTTCTGTCCTCAGCAAACCAAAAACAAACTAAATAAAACTTATCAGACTGAAACAACACTAAAAGCCCTCTGAGTCTCAGAAGAGATTTTCTTATTTCACTTTAAACGTTTTACAACCATGCGTCAGTTAACTGAGACCAATTTCTCGGGTCTAAATATATGGAACGACGACGCGGCAGTATGTAGTAGTTGATGACTTTTAAACATTTGTTGTCACCACCAATTTGCCTTCGTTCCAGTAGAGAGCTTGAACTCGTCTAAGAAGAATTTATTAAATTAACAATTGAATGAGATTGTTGAAGAGTGCCCATGGATTAATGCTAAATCAGCATTCATAGTGACTCGACTCGACCCACAGAGTGATGGTGCAGTGGTTTAGTATGTAATAGTCTTCTGCCTGCACCGGAATCGCATTAACTTAATCCGATTATTTCTTGAAGGCGACTAAGTCTCTTATCCCTACGGTCATACAATGGGCATGTTAAGTCGATTGTGGTTTCTTAATTGGAACTAATGAAGGGCTTGCCTGAAAGTATCTTTTAACGGCAACCTAAAAGAGCGTGAAATTATTTACGTAAACTTAAACCCCTACAGCTTTATGTTCACCGAAGCATGGATAATACCCTGTATATGGTTGCCACCTTCATAAATAGATACATCTACCTACATATGTAGGTAGATACTCAAAAGTGTAAAGATATCTTGTAAGTAGATGGAAATAAATTGTAACCTTCAAATGTCGATAAACATTAAATTTCGAGTAATCAATTAAAATTCAGTTGGTTATCCTCTCTTAATTATAAATACCACAAAAATACCCATGCTTTCTATACGAAATCTCATCTGTGGCTGTAAGAATCTCTGTCAAAATGTCGAACATTTATTTTCACATTGACTGACTAGTAGGAAACTGTGGCCACTTAGTCATTAATCACTTTGTCGAGCATCAGGATCCATAAATAACTTTAATTATCGCTCCTTTAATCGAGTGTGTTGTTTAGAAGTATTTTTTTTTTCTTCTTTGATTTCAAGCACTTAGCAGCTCGTACAAAGCAGAAAAATGAACCCCTGGCCAAATCTTGACGCGTTCATGGCTAAATCTTTTGTCGGGATTCTTTTAAGCCAAATATAAACAAGATTTCTTGTCGTCCATGAAATGATGCGTGCGTTAACTGCTCCTTTTAATTAACATTGGCCTCCTAATGGATATAGTGTTGTTTATTTTTATTGATGCTTGAAAAGGCTTCTTTAGTTCCATTTTACTTGCCTCCTTGTATTATGGGGTGTTCTCTGAGTCTAGTATTCATAATTATAATAAGAATATTTCCCCAATGTCTATGTTAGGATAGCACATTCTATAAGTTAAAACCAAAACGGAAACTCCATGTATACGTGTATATATATATATATATATATATATATATATATGTACTTGCATACGCACTCCACAGGAAGAGTAAACAGCGGAGAGAAACTTTCAAAGAATGTCTCATAGCTAACTATTATTTTAGGTGCACCCTGCTGAGTTAGTTATGGACGTTTGTGGTTCAGTTTTTGTGGTGGACCAGCATATCGGTCGAATAAAAAAAAATATTTCCAATCTAATAGGCATAGTACAGTACAGCGGCTGTCACAGCTTCGGTCATAATCTCTCAATCAAAAGGCGATAAATTATGACCCGGCGACTGCAATTAATATGACTTTTAGGAATCTACCAGGGATCTCTTTCCCCAACGGCTTATATAGGGATCATTAGTAGGTTTGGGCAGCGTGACTGGTCTCTGGATTTTTGTTTAACCCTGTGGTCATACTGATTAATGGAGATTTATTAACACTTCAAGCTTTAATACGAACTAACTCTCTGGAAAATAGATGTTTACGTACCCATTTATACGTATTTATGTAATACTGTATATGAACATGTAATTTTTTATATACTTAGATACCTTTACAAGGGTTAGATTCTTTTACTTTTTTTGGATGGCGATTAAAACAGGCGCGGTATAAATATATCCCCCATTAAGTAAATCTTCTATTAGCGTGTGTCATGATGATTTGTATATTGAAGTTGTTTTCATTACACCAGGCAATCCTTGTTTGAATTTCTTTACCTCGATTATGTTTCTTAAAAAGTATAGGCGCAAAAAATAGGACTTAAGAGGATAGGCTGCATCTTTGAATGAACTTAGAAATATTTAATAAAGCATTGGAACATTTGCACTTTGTCAACTGTAATGATCTACATCTCCCACTACCTGGAAAACAATTGAAAAGTATTTCATGTAATCTATGTGGGAGGAAATTTATTTTACCAATGTTAAGAATTAAAGGATAAGTTTCATTTAGAAAATCAAAAATAACAAACTATAATAAAATGCAGAAATGTGTCTTTAATTCCATGTTGTTCCTAAATTAGTTGTTTTAAAATCGAACATAATGTCTGGAACCATCTTTTACCATAAAGATAACGGCAATAGTTAGATTTGCAACAAAGATAAGCCCAATTTGTTTTTTACTATCCTCAGTGCTATATTAAATTTCTGGACTTATAAGCTTCTTGAAATTTTTTTTGATTTTCTGAAGACGAATTTTACGTTTTGACAATTGAAATTTTTCCTGACATTCGTAGAAATAAAAACAAAAATTTCAAAATCTTTATACAACGTGCGGCAAAAAAAAATCTGACGGTTTTCCCCACCGTACTGTTGAACAAATAGGGGGGGGGATAGGGATAGAGCCAACACGTGGATATCTTAAGTAGCCGGATGGTCAAGTGAGCACCATGCGTTTGTTGTCGAGGCCTTTTTCTTAAAGTGACGATTCCTACGTTGCTGCTTAGCGGCAGTTCCGTACGCGTTTTAATGTGGGTTCAAAAGGAAGAGTCCCAACTCGTAATACAATTCTGCTATGGGTGAGTAACTACAGAGCTACCGGTTCAACGTTAAAACGGAGAGGTCGACAAGCCATCCAAGGTCAGCCCAGACGCCAGAGAATATTGATCGAGTAAGAGAAGCTGTTGAAGGCAGTCCTCGGCGGCAGGCCCGTAAATAAGCTGCTGCTTTGCACATGTCTAACCGCTCGGTAAGACGAATATTGCGCTTCGATCTGCATTTCCACCCATAGAAAATGGCTATTGTCCAGCAGTTAAAGCCTAACGACAATAACTGATGACAAAATGTTCATGATAAGCGACGAGGCACATTTCCATCTTGACGGTTATGTAAACATATTGGTCCGCAACAAATCCTGAAGAACTGCATGAACGCTGCATAGTCCTAAAGTTATTGTGTGGTGTGCTATAACGGAAAGTTGTGTTATTGGGCCGTACTTCTTTGAAGAGGGTGGTCGAATCATTACGGTCAATTCCCCACGTTATCTAT
Source organism: Dioctria rufipes (assembly GCA_963924295.1). Taxonomy (NCBI): domain Eukaryota; kingdom Metazoa; phylum Arthropoda; class Insecta; order Diptera; family Asilidae; genus Dioctria; species Dioctria rufipes. The sequence continues at coordinate 295,070,895 of OZ002741.1, forward strand.
TGATGTTGAAGAACTTCCTGTTCCCTGAACTTCAGATAAATCTGCGCAGGAGACTGTAGTTCCAGCAGGATGGGGCAACTACCCACACAACCAATGAGGTGATGGACTCTTTGAGAAGCAACTTTCGTGGCCGAGTCATCTCGCGTTTTGGGGATATTACATGGCCAGCTCGCGCCCCAGACCTTAGCATTTCTGATTTTACCTTGTGGGGTTCTTTAAAGCAAGAGTTTACACAAACAAACTCCGCACACTGGATGAACTGAAAGAGACCATAAGCCAAAAAATCGAAAACCTGTCTCCTGCAATGTTAGAGAAGGTGCTCGACAGCTTCAGTGCAAGGCTGGAATAATGCTTGGTCAAAGAAGGACATCATTTAAAGCACGTTATCTTCAGATCTTAAACGGATGAAATCGGTTGTTCTGATGTTATTTTTATTAATTTACATGAACATCCTTCTGTAATAAGTAATAAAACAATTTGTATCAGTTTTAATTTTTGTGTTGTTTTTATTTTAAACCCGTCAGATCTTTTTGCCGCACCCTGTATTACATTACATTCACTAGATTCAGACCAATTTTTTATTTATTCCACAAACTGCCAAGCTTTTCTGTTATCTTGTTTAAAATCAAGCTATGTTTAATTCTCGTGCGATATCATTCTTTTCATAAGTTTTTACAACATTTTGCACTGAAACTAAAACTAAATGAAACAAAAAACTGAGTCAAAATTCCAAAATTTGGATTTTCATTGAGCCATAACTTCAAAACAAACGAGAGAGCGAGAAAAAGTTATGGATCATTCCAAGGCTCGACGAATTGGCTATCTAATAAATTTCATCCAACAATGTATCTTTCAAGCTTTATAGAGTGATTCATATTATATGAAGGAACATTTTTTAATATTTTGTTTACCTCCAGTTATGGCCGTATATATGTGGTGGGTTTTGAGGGGTTCTAAGTAATATTCTCAATAAGCGCCCATGGTTTTATTTAAATAGCTAAAAATAAATAGTTGTTTGCTTTTTGAGGCATTTTAGATAACTACTACCTACAACGACCTTAAAAATAATATTTTGTTTTATTAATTTTTTAAATTGATTTTTTCGGCCCCACCAATAGAATCTGAACAAGTTTTTTTTTTTTACGAGGAAGACCCCTGTGACAGTTATTTTTTATTCAAACAAGCTATCCCATCGCACTTACTCGAATATGTTCTGATCAATAACATAATGTCAAATAAATAGTCCGTGGCAAATATACAAATGAACTGTCAAATCGGTTGTCAACTTTTTCTGCCAGTCTTCACAAAAATATACATCCTTCAAAAATGTTGTAAAAGATAGCCTGAATGTGACTCCCCGCTACCGTAATATTCTTGGATCTTGTGAGACAAGATGGACTAAAAAGCATCAGTCAATAGGACGGTTTGTTGATATATTATCGCTAATAGTACAAACTTTACAAACATTGCAGACCTCCAATACCAAAGAAGCATCAAAGCAAGCTTTTCAATTATTACATTGTGTAAAATCGGCACAGTTAATTACTCGTACTAAAAAAGGTTTTCTTTTATACTGCCGCAGTATGTTAGGCACTTCAGAAGGTAAATTCTGATCTTGTTAAGTGCTGCCAGCATGCTTGGACTATAATTCAGACTTTTCAAGAAATGAGAGAGAATCGTGAACAGTTTAATGAAATTTTTTCTTTATCAGTGAAACTTGCTCGTGAGTTTGTAGAAGAAATAAAAACCCCGAGGACAAGCAGTCATCAAATAGAACGCGTTAATACACCTGCTAAAAGCATTAAATAATACTAGTATAAAAGAAATCTTTTTCTCCCATTCTTGGACCACTTCATAACAAAATTAAAGTCTCGATTTTCTGATCACATTTACACACATCGCAAAATTCAACTTCTATTTCCATCTCAATTAATGGAGGAGTGTAAAATATTTGACGGATTGGCGGAAATGTGGAAAAATAAATGGCAAACAGTTTCTAATTAGGAGAGTCCAAGGACTGCATTAGAAGTAATAGAGAATTGCAATTAACTAAGTATGCTATCTAAATATTCGCAATTTGTTGGTAATTCTAGCTACTCTGCCAGTTTTCCACATTGACGATGGAAATTAGGGCTGCGCAATTCCACAGGAGACGCACGACCGACAGGACTCACTCTGCTAAGCGATGAATAGACTTTTTCAATTCAATTGGAATGTCATCACAAATTATATGCGTAATAAATTAAGTAATATATTAAATTTACATAAAATTATTGAGATCACATTAATTTTCAATTATTCTTTCGTCTCTAGAAGGTATTAGCCTACTAGATTAAACCCCTCCCATTCGTGATCTACATATACGGCCTTGCCTCCACCATGACGTAATTTATCCCTTTTCTAATAATATTTTTATATTCCTCTCGATATCTCATCCCATCTATTGTATTATTGCAGAATTGATGCAAATCACCCTATGTATCTTAACATTAGCTCAACAAAAATTTTTACCGTATGATTGGTTCTAGGAATTCAAGGTTCCAAGACTCACACTTCGTAGTCTTATTAAACGCGTTCAAAATTCTCAGTAACTGCCACTGTAATGTCAATAAGCATTCTTCTTTGATATTGTATCTTTAATTAAGGATTCCAGGTAAGGGAAGGTAACTCAAAAGTAAAAGTGCAGGAACCTATGTAAAAAATAAATAATTGAACAAAAACACAAGAAAACTGTCGGGGTCGGTTGTGGCCCAAAGGCTTTACTTCTGTAGCTTGCCCATCATCCGTGCTCATCTCTCCAGGCACCATAACAAAGTCATCCAAAATTCAGGATTTTCGTACGAAAGATTATCTTTCACTTATTGTTAGTCTTAATTTACATTAATTACTGTTTACAGAGGACTTAGTGACTCTAATGTGCTGCAAATGCAGAGTTCTGTGCCATGTACCAAAGAAACTAAAACTTTTCGCGACAGTGGCAATAGGACATCAGTATCAGCAGCAGCAGCAGCAGTTAGCTGCCTTCCAACTTTCCTTACTACATCAGAACAGGTGGTTTCTTTTGAACATTTACGCCAACTTATGGCGCGACATGCGAGACTTCTGAGTAGAAGATGCTTTTGACTTCGTCATCCTCTTAATGCCTTCTTTGCTTGTGTGTGTATGTGTGTTTTTTTTTTAAGTTTGTTGCCCTTTGTATGCGCCATGCACTATTGGCGGTATTTTTCTTTCAAAAGTTTACCTCGGGCGTTAGATATCACCGAAAAACATGTTTTCTTTTTCAAGCAAGGACGAAGAAGCTTTGCATTAAGTTAGTAGTTAAGTACATACTTACATATATTTTCTAAGGTAAGGATTGAGAGAAAAGCTGAACAACGAAATCTTTATGCCTTCTCGACTGAACTTTCATTATTTTACCGCATTCAATGTAGAGAGGTTGTGGGTCTCCAAATGCAGTTCTTTATCTAATTAAATTTTCTTACCATTTTCCTTAATGTACAATATCGGAGTCAAACTGTATGTGATTCATGATATATATTATATAAGGATACGTGACATCGAATAAAACGTTTACTAAAGCTTCTGATGATGAAAATCCATTTTTATTTGTAAAATATTATTGGTCCATTATACATGGCACAACATGCGAAATTCATCCTCTTGTGACTGCTTAATAAGGCTTTCAGAGATTTATTGAAAATCAAGGAATTCTGAAAAAATAAATTTCATATCCATGTAAATGCCAATGGAGCAAATTAATATTCTTTACGTAGTTGGAAAATTAACCTTTTTTAACAAAAAATGTCAAAATGATATACAGGGTTTTCCAATAAGAGGTGTTATTTTGATATTCAAAGAAAAATGCCATTTTTTGAGATAAATTTTTTATTTCTTTATTTCATTATAAAGAGAAGGTATGCCGTTAATAATGGAAAATAACATCAGCCAAATGACCACCACGACCACGCCTACATGACCATATCCTTTTCATGAAATCTTCCATAGCAAAATCGCAAAGTGGCTGCCCTATGTCCTCGATAGCCTCTCGAATTTCATCTTTGAGGTCTTGAATCGACGATGGGCTGTTGGCGTAGACCTTCTCTTTCACGTAGCCCCAAAGGAAGAAGTCGCAAGGTGTTAAGTCACAAGATCTCGGTGGCCAATTGTCGAGAGATAACACGGTCCGGAAACTTTTCCCGTAAAAGATCAATGGTTTCGTTGCTTGTATGGCACGTAGCGCCGTCTTGTTGAAAGTAAACGTTGTCCAGATCAATACCATCCAATTCCGGCCATAAAAAATCATTAATCATCTGTCGATAGCGCAATCCATTCACCGTAACTTTTGCTCCAGCCTCATTTTCGAAAAAGTAAGGTCCAATGACCCCGCGGGACCATAAACCGCACCAAACAGTCACACGTTGAGGATAGAGAGGCTTTTCAACAATAACTCTTGGGTTTTCCGAGCCCCAGATGCGACAATTTTGCTTGTTGACGAAGCCATCGAGGTGGAAATGGGCCTCATCACTCAAGATGAGTTTTCGATGGAATTCCGGATCATTTTCATGCATTTCAAGGACCCAATTTGCAAAGACTCGACGTTGTTGATGATCGGCCGGCTTGAGTTCTTGTGTTAACTGAGCTTTGTAAGCCTTAAGACCCAAATCTTTATGCAAAATACGGTGTAATGACGTTTATGGAATGCCTAATTCCAAAGAACGACGAGGAATGGACAAACCTGGGTTTTCTTCAACACTTTCGGCTACAGCAGCAATATTCTCGGCTGTTCTTGAGCGACGTGCATGGGTTTTATTCTTCACATTACTAACTTGTCCCGACAGCTCCAATTTTTCTACCAATTTCTGTATTGCGGTCCGACAAGGTGCTTCACGACGACCCAAATATGTTTGAGTTTTACGAACCGTCTCTGCCACATTTTCACCATTTTTATAGTGAATTTTAATAATTTCAATGCGTTGTTGAATCGTGTATCTTTCCATTTTTATTAATGGCGTAGTTTCTACTTGTCAAATGTCAAAAAATGACATCTACCAAAAGTGTCATCTACCGAAATAGCGGGCTAATTAAAATAACACCTCTTATTGGAAAACCCTTTACATTTTCCGCCTTTCGATTTAATATGATCACTACGGCCACCTGCGTGTAACCAAATAACCATGATTCATTTGTTCTAAAAATCATAGCAATTTCAATTAGCAAGCCTAAAAATAAAATATGCATTTATGTAAATCTGATCAGGGATAAGGAATATACGCTCAAGTAACCTGTGGTGTGCTACAATTAGTAGCGAACATCAATACAAGCAAAACGGTGTTAAAATGGAGAGGTCATCTTCCTCACTCTAGATAAATATAAATCTTTTTTTTACATAACCTCCATAGCTTCCGAAATAATCGAAGTCAGTGCAGCTTTTTTCGTTTGACAGCCTACACTCTAAATTTTTCAATATTCAATATTGTTTACCTGTAAGCTATCGTTAGAAATATATATTTTTTTAATTCACAATTTTGCTATTATTCGCCTGAATTTCTGACTTTGGGCGAAATTTCTAAAAAATCTACGACTACGATATACCTAAATGCACTTTTTCACATATTGCTCCTCTGGTAGAACAACGACCTAAGTGCAAAAAAACGAAAATTGTGATAAATGCGTAAAAATTGAGTAACAATGACACAATCATAGTTGATAGTTCTATTAGTTTCCATCAGAAAGCGTCTACTTCGCTGTAGCATTGGCGCCAACTTCATCTCGCTGTTGGAACGACAAAGCCCGCATTGTCAGTTGTGCTCAGGTTGTGGCAGTGAATGGATGTATTTAAGAAGCAACATCATCGCAAATGGTAAATATGTATGTCAAACTATTATTAGCTCTTCTGGAAGAACAATGTCATAAGACGTTCATAAAACGTTTTAACTTCCAATAAAAAAGAGAGTTTTGTGGAACAATGACGCAATTAAAGGTTGCTACCTCCTTTTACAGTTTGGGGTGGGGATATCACATTAAGTAAATGAAACAAATTATTTATCCGAATAGCTAAAACTACAAAATGCCACCTTGCATACAAAATACTTCATATAATAGGCGCTTTCGGCAAGCATATTCTCAGTGAGACAAGTGAGACATTCTCAGTTGGCTCACTGAGACTGCACTTTCGGTGAACTGTCTTAGTTCCTTATTGAGCTATAAAATTCGAACGCAACCACTTAGCAACTGAGACAAGTGAAACTAAATTTTCTTGTCTCAGTTAACTCAGTTTCGTTATTTTGTGATTTTAATTACGAATTAAAGTTTAGTGAGCTATTCGAATAAACTAAAAACACTTTCGTCAATTTATTACTATGAATTTTCTGTGGTCAAAATTATTTAAATGTCAAAATTGGCAAATCAGCTGATTGGTTTGAACTGAGACAACTGAGACGGTTTCTCAAAGTTTTGTATCAGTTGAGACAGTGCTTGCCGAAAGCACCTAATGTTAAAAGCAATGCAAAACTTTACTTTTAAAATTTTAGAAAACTTTAAAGGTGATTTCTAGAAAATGTGTTTTTCGCACTTATGTCATTGTTCATTGAGGTGCGATATGTGAATTAAAAAAATTTTATGTTTCTAATAGCAGTCTATAAGTAAACGGTATATATACCAATGGTAGTGTAGAGTGTGGACTATTAAAGGAAAAAATCCGCTTAGTTGTTTAGCTTATGTATTGCGGGTGTTATAGACAGATAAGCAAGAGCCTTCCATTTTTGGAGATTATTGTGAAAAAACCATTACACAGGGTGTTTACTCCATGGTGGTCCATATTGCGGGAGGTAACAGTACTCACCTAGGCAAACAAGGAAATTTATGTCAGTGAGGCGGGGGCATATCAACCATTTCTGAGTTGCAGGGTATTTAAGAAATTATGCTTGGCTTTAGCAAAACACTCTGTATCTGGAAAAATACAGAGTGTACAGTCACAGTCTAAAGCTGATTGAATATAGCACATTTTGGCCTTTCCAACGTCTGAATTAGCTTTAGACGGTGACCGTACACTCTGTATTTTTTAAGATACAGGGTTCTTTGTGAAAGCGAAGAATAATTTCTTAATCATCCTGTAACTCCGAGACGATTGATACACCCCCCCCCCCCTGCCATACAACTTTTGTTTGGTTAGGTGAGTACTATCATCTGCCGTTCTATAGACCACCATGGAGGAAACATCCTGTATTTCTGTTCCGATTAAATATCTAGTCTGATCCCTTTTAGATTAATTCCTGCAAGCCGTGTACAACCTTTCACCCTTCAAAATATTTTGGGCCATACATTAAAATTTCGTGATACCTTCTCATCGCAAACTGTGCGAATGTGGAACAGTCTACCATCTTCCGTTATTCCTCGGGGTTACAATCTACGAAGGTTTATGACCGACACACATCAGCATCTCCGTCACTCTCCTCATGTTCCTCAATCCTTTCCCTAGCTCCTTCCTTCCATGCTCTGCTTTAGAATATCCCCTAAGTTTAGCTTAATAATATAAAAAAAAAATGATTTCGCACACAGGCGGCTAACAACAAATCTTAAGGTTAAAGTCGGTTGTTTTATAGTAATAGGTAATCTGTGACTTCGTGAGAGTGTATGGGTGTGTGTAGGTGTATGCGTCAACCCAGCAGTATGTCAAGATCGATTTCCCCTGCAACTAATAACATGTGCTACAACATGTGATAAACAGTAGGATCTGGAGCTTATGTAGAATGTGAAACTGTTGGAAGGTAGGTAATTGACAAAAGATACACAATTTTAAATTATTATAATTGACGTCACAGGGTGCAGTTATGATTTGTATATGTAAATGATAAAAATTTTATTAGATTCAAACCCAAAAACTTTGAAAATTTTATACAGAGAAACTGAATTCCATCCCATTCTTCATTGAGAAAAATAAATTTTATACATCAACTCAACCAATTTTCACGTCATAGAAGCAAATTAGCGAATACGAGAAAGTCTGGCAAATAACTTTCCATTGGATTTAAATGGATAGGAATTTTCTTAACTTGTCTATTCGCAGTTTGAAAAGATTCTTCTTAATAGGAGTGATTTTAGCTGTTTCTATGGGTCGTAATTTATTCTCAGTTGGCAGGTTTATGGAGCTCCGTCTAGCTATGATTTTTTTTTTTTTTTTTTCATCTGGAATTTACAGATACAGACCACCACTAAATAAAATGTGTTGTCAGCAAATTTTACACGGCAACAATGCAATCATGAATACGGAACTGTCGTGTCCCAAAAGCAATCAATGAATAAAATTCACGAAACCATCAAATAAATAAGAAACACTTAATTAATCACGGTGAACCTTCTTCAAATAAGAACAACGCTCAAATTACTTTAAAACATAATTCTTTATTACGAGAAAACAAAATGATCTATCTAATAATACATCAAGTACTCCGAACCGAAACTTGACACTGCAATGACTGATAACTAACGGGCACTCGCCAGACCAGTCATTGGTCTTTTATGCCCCGATATTCGGAAGTACTTTCTTTGCTCACAACGCGGATGTAAACAAACGACAACAACCTTGTCGTTTGTTCTACCGGTTGCAGCACCTGAGTCGCTTAGTAGTAAACAATCGCTTTACATAATAATTACCATGCGAGGTTAATTATTATCGTAATCGTCGATTGCTCCACTAAGCGCTCATCGCCGCCAGCTGTTGGGCTAATCAGCAAAATAACCGACAGTTGCAGAACAATACCATACGAGGTTATTGTTTAGCAATTGCTGATTATTTCGCTAGAATGCGCCCTTGGCTGCTGGAAGAAGAATCTTCCTTATATTGGGCCATAACATCCCTCCCCCTTTGGAAAAACTAGTTTCCGCAGGAAACTAGATCTGTAGAGTGCAACAGTCTTAAAAATTGAAAATATTTTTGGTCTCCGTTCGGTTCAGCTTGTTTTACATTTTTCGTTACATACTTAAATTTTATTTTCCTTTTCTCACGTTTTTCATTTTACGTCATTTCACATCTTTTAATTCACATTTACATAATTTCTCTTATCTTTTTCTTTTCACGTTTAATTTCTTTCTTATTTTCTTCTCACATTTAATTATCTTTTTTTAAATTTCTTTCTTATACCCATTACATTTTCTACTTTTCTGCCTAACATTTCCTTTAAACATTTTTTTCTATATATATATTTCTACATTTTGTTAATTAACTTGGCTCTCTTTTTTTTTACATATTTCATATTTATTTTCCATGATCTTTTTTCCTACTGCCTAAAAAAAAAATTTTACATTTCTTTTAAGTTCAAAATTTACAACCATTATCTTGAAATCCCTCTACCTAATAAGTTAATTATATCTATTACATAGTTCTTTCTAACCTTAAAGTTTTTTTATTATTAACAAAAATGCTTAATTAATATACATGCATTTCAAAAATATACAATCTTATTTATTGTCTATCTAATTACAAAAATAACAAAAATTAAAAGTTTTTTTTTACAAGCATTTATAGCACTTACATATATATAACAAGAAAACTCATACAAAAATTCTATTTAAGGGTATACTTTCTATTGGTGCCCAATACAATTACATTACTACAATAAAATAACTACTCTACTATTCTAATTGTACCAGCTGTTTCCCGACGACGACGGTAGGTAAATTTGCTGTTGGCAGGTTTGCTGTTGTTGGGATGACCTTTTTTATACTGGAGTCCACTTGTTTGGATAGCCTTGCTTTGGGTTGGCCCGTCAATGGTTTGCTGATAATGGTTCAAGTTTGTTCACTTTTCTGATGCTTCAAGTGGTACACTAATCCTGCTAATACTGCTAGCATTTGATTACAATTAATCCCATTAATTATATGGATAGATAGATAGAATGTTTTTATCTACTCTGTATTGCTGGACAATTTCTTGTTATAAGCGCTGCTTTAATTTTACTATGATTATATTTATAAAAAAAAACTTTCTTTTGGTCCCGATGGAGTTCTCTCAATTATATTGAGAGTCCACGTGTACTCAAAGATTCTCTTTTTTTTTTGTAATATGATATAGTACTGTATATATGTATGTTAGTAGATATACCATATAACAGATCTCTCAACATTAATTTATGCGCTAATAACTCCGCCAGGTTTTCTAATTGTAGCCTTCCAATAAGAGTTCGGCAGAAGCTCAAAATTCGTCATCAAGATCATATGTGTGGTCTTCATATACTTTTACAGGCATAGTGCATACTCTGCGCTTGTCTAACGATTATTTCACTCATTTCCCGAGCGTAAGTTATCCGTGGATGTAAGCTTCCGATGATCAAAGAGGCCAACCTACTTATCCTTATCTCCGGTATCTTATTAATTTCTCGTACTTTGCTCATACTTTGAGCTCCAGCATCGTCGATTCCCTATATTTCCACGTTCCGTATTTACTAGAGTTGATATTTTGTTTTATAGATCTCCTCGTTCTGCTGCCGCCTGTGCTCTGGAAGCATTGAATATGTAGATTTGACATTCTTACTTACTTAACCTATGGCAAACCGTTAATTTTTCTCTATTTTAATTCTGTTTTTCCTTTTAGAAATCCTTATGTTTGTTCTATATACATACTTTAAAAGTTTTCTTTTAATTCTTCTTTCTTTTAGAACTTTTTTCTTTAACTTTTATTATTCTATATTTTTTTAAAATTCTCTTTTTAAATTTTTAAATCACTTATTTCTTTTAATCTTTTTTCCACCTTCTTTTAAATCTCTTATTTCTTTTACCTTTCCAATCGTTCTTTAACATCCTCTTTAATGTTTTTTTTTTTACAAGACTTCTTTGTTGATAAATCTTCTGTCTTAACACTTTATTTTTCTTTATTTCCATTACTCTATTGTTTTTTATTCTCTCTTTCCTACTTTAGGTTTGATTTCAATCTTGATACATTTAATATTCTTTTAACTTTTTATTTCTGTTTTCTCTTCTTCCAAGATCCTTTTTCTTTTGAATATAACTATTATCTGTTTTTTTTTTAATTCTCATTATTTACGTATTTAAAACAACCTCTCTTTTTTTTTCTTTTAAATCTCACAAGAAATTCTTTTAATAACATTTTCTTACCTTTTAATCTAAAAATTTACCTTACCGATTGGATCGACTGGGTTATCTTGGTTCCGCATTTCCATCTCTTTCCGGCTAGAGACTGTCAAACTCCACTCATCAAATTTCTTCTGAAATTGGAGGGAATTTGTTGGAAATCTCTTTGGTTACGTCCCCCGATTCCCGGGTCATAACCGTTACCTTCCTCGTACAGCCCGATCAAATTTGGCGTAAGATTTATCCTATTAATCTTATTTTGGACCGGCAACGCTGCTATACCTGTGTGATAACTATGTTTTGGCATTTTTAACTTACCCTTTTGCTTAAGCCCCTGTCCTTTCCCCAGTTGAGGATAGATATTGTTCCTACAGTTATAGCGCCATACAGATCGTCTGTCAAATTTGTGAGGTTTCGTCTGTCCATGAAAAGAATTAGGACTTTTTATGAAATAGGCTGTTGCATTGGCGATTCTTACGAATGCACGTTCATCCCCCAGCCTATTTCCACTGTACCCATAATACCTGTGAGGCCTCCTTCTTGAACCATTGGCTTCTTCATTTCTTACTTTATTAAGTTCCGCACTGTCGTAAGCCATGGTCCAAGTCTTCTCCCCTTGTTGTGGCTGAACTGGCTCATCCAATATGGGTATACCTTTCTCCCCCTGTCTTGAAGCTTCCTTTACATTACATGTTATATTCTCCTGGTTGCTTTCTGGATTACTGATACCTGGTCTAATGTTTTCTGCCACGTTCCTATGAGCCTCCTCTATTCTGGCTTGTAAAGGATTTCCTTGACTATACCAATGTAAAGATTTGGACCCCACTTGACCACTAGCTGTTACATTTCTAAAAACAGAACTTTCTTTCTGCGCTTCATTGGCATCTTGAATCCACAATTTCCTATTTACGCAATCAATAACAGCTTTGTCACTGAGGAAATCCATTCCAAGTATACCGTCGGCTGGAATTGAATCGGTATCACCAATGACGTTAAATTTGCAGGCCTGCTGACCGTTATCTATCAGTAACTTTGACTCACAAGTACCTATGGAGCTCCTAGCAAATCCGAACAGTCCTCCAATTCGTATTTTTTGTTGCGTATTTATGGGTGTATCTCTTTTTATTCTATTGAATTTAAGTAAACTACACGTGGACCCAGTGTCAATTAAAAGCCTAAACTTACCTTCTAAAGCTATGTTCGATGGCACTGTGATGATAAACTTACTCCTGGAATTCAATTTTTGCTTTTCCTTCTCTGCTAAATATTTCTTTACGCAGATATCCGTGTAATGGTCATGCGTTCTGCAGAACTGGCAATAAAGCCCCTCCCTTCCTGAATGGAATTCATCTTGTATGCCAGCTGCACAGTTTGTTACTCTAACGTGATGAATTCGGCAATTGGCCAACTCGTGCCCATACTCCTGACATCCAGTACAGTAATGTGGCTGCTTTCTCCACTGGCATTCTTTAGCAAAGTGTCCCGGCTGTCCGCATTTGAAGCAGTTGACCGCTCTAGGCTGCTGTACTGCTCTGATTGGAGTTTCCCAGTTTCTTGCCGGTCTCCGTACTGCTTGGAAAGGCTTTGGAGTTCGTTTCTGCATGACCTCACTAAAGTTTCCGGTCTTCCAACTTTCCTGTGGTGTTTCCATGGCATGTTCCGGTGCTTTTTTCCAGGCCCTTGGTGCCATGGCCTGAAGTCTTTCCGAATCTTTTTCGAAGTAGAGAGCTTCCTCTCGAACTTCTTCTAATGCTTCGAATTTTCTTCCAGTTAAGTATACCCGTGTGGCCTGACTGCCGACACCAGATTTAAAAGCAGCTACCGCGTCGACCTCTAGCTCTGCTATCAAACCTCCATCCTTATTGGGGTATTTGGCTGACACCGCAGACTTAATCTGGTCCAGCAGCTCCATCATCCTATCTGCAAACTCTCTAATATCCTCACCAGGTCTCTGCCTACAGGCTAACATTTCAGTGCGTAATTCACTAAAAGATTTCCGTGGCATGTAGGCTGTTTTAATCGCCTGCTGCAAAGATGCAAAGTCCTTTGGCTCGTGTGAGCTTATTAGATAGTAAGCGTCATCGGATAAACGGTATTTTATGCATTTAATAAAAATGCTTTGCTCTGCTGCTTCCAGTCGATCGTGCAAGTCTTTGCTGCAACTAAGGAAACGAAAAACTTCTTTTGCCAACTTTGGAGACCTTTCCCCTGAAAACATTGGCACGTATTTAGAGACCAAGTCCATAATTTTCTCGTATGCCTCTGCCATGTTGCTCTTTGGAGGTGCTTTTGACTTGACAGATTCTGTTCTGGGTTTATTTCGACCTTGTTCCGTGCTGTTACTGGACGTTTTTTGCTGTATGTCTTTAAACGTCCCAGAGGTCCCCTTTTTATCTTGTTGCTGGTCCCAGAATACTAATTTCCTTGGATTCCACCTCTTACTCGTGCCCGCCTTATTAACTCCTTGATTAGAACCTTCTTGTGATGATTGATCGAATTCCAATTCTTTCTCTAGTTCTGCTGTAGTTTCCTCAGCCTCCTTTAGCTGTACCTTTAGCGAGTCTATATTCTTTAAGAGCCCTTTTTTCTCCTTCTGGATTTCTTCCAATGCTTCTTCTGCTTCTATTTCACGACTCTGGATAACTTCGAATGCTGCTGTCACTAAATGATCTAAAGCTTCACCTTTTGTACCTTTTTTAGCGCTCTCATTCAATTCCTCTCGTAATTTCTTCGCCTCTTCTTCTGTCCACCTCTTTTGTAACTCTCCTGTTATATGCTCCCCAATATATTGCCAGTCCTGTTCATAATTCTGCAATATTGCCTGACATTCCTTAAGTTCCTGTGTTTTTAGCTCTAATTCCCTTTCCTGGGCCTGATAGCGTGCTAATTGTTCCCTAGTTAAGATATTACTCCTACCTGTGGACATTTAAGTTTTATAACCGAGCTATTATACTAATAACATCGATACCCCGGCGAAGAATGTCTCCTACAACTAAATATTAATATGCAACTTGACTAGACTCAACATTCCGACAAATATCATTCCCGATGCCTCTGATCTTTCGCATGAAGTACTTAACTGAAAACAACTCTATTCGAGACCATTAAACCCAGACTTATCCTATTACTTAACGAGACAAGGAAAAGTAAAGCACAAAGAGCAAGTTCACACACAAGACCACACTCAACACTTCTTAAACTTTAGGTTGAAACGTGTAAAATCATTCACAATCACGCCAAAATCTTTAATATTATAATTTTCATCACTTTTACGTTAATCGTGATGTTTTTTCCCCAGAAAATTTTATTCTGACAAATTACACATATATGAGCTACTATATTCTCATCACGTTAAAAGTTGTTCCATTGATTGACATAAGATTCAGATATGTATGTAAATGATATTATTAAAAGAAACTCAACTAAGTGTCGAATTTGCTAAAATGATTATTTTATGAAACTTTCCATTGAGTGACACTAAACTTTTAGGCTGAACCGTGAAATCGATGAAACCAATTGAAAACATAAATACAACCAATTTCCCAAAAAAAAAAAAATTATAAAACTTAATTTAACACTTCTTAATTTAACCTGCAACGTAAATGGAGTAGCTAAAAGAAGCAGAACTCCCACAATTAACAAAAAAAAAATGGAGTAGCTAAAAAAAGCATAACTCCCAAAAAATAAAAAAAAAATGGAGTAGCTAAAAAAGCATAACTCCCAATATATATCAATTTTAAAAACACAATACCTTTTTAAACCGGCTGCGCCAAAATGTCGTGTCCCAAAAGCAATCAATGAATAAAATTCACGAAACCATCAAATAAATAAGAAACACTTAATTAATCACGGTGAACCTTCTTCAAATAAGAACAACGCTCAAATTACTTTAAAACATAATTCTTTATTACGAGAAAACAAAATGATCTATCTAATAATACATCAAGTACTCCGAACCGAAACTTGACACTGCAATGACTGATAACTAACGGGCACTCGCCAGACCAGTCATTGGTCTTTTATGCCCCGATATTCGGAAGTACTTTCTTTGCTCACAACGCGGATGTAAACAAACGACAACAACCTTGTCGTTTGTTCTACCGGTTGCAGCACCTGAGTCGCTTAGTAGTAAACAATCGCTTTACATAATAATTACCATGCGAGGTTAATTATTATCGTAATCGTCGATTGCTCCACTAAGCGCTCATCGCCGCCAGCTGTTGGGCTAATCAGCAAAATAACCGACAGTTGCAGAACAATACCATACGAGGTTATTGTTTAGCAATTGCTGATTATTTCGCTAGAATGCGCCCTTGGCTGCTGGAAGAAGAATCTTCCTTATATTGGGCCATAACAGAACGTTGTAAAATTGCTTCATTAATTGGTGGAGCAAAAAATACCCCTATAGAGTCACAGGAAAGTCCCTTTATCTCAATTTCCTGAGTGCCTAAAAGTTCTATAAGTATTTATTTTTAATTTCTGGTTTTTATACCTACATTTTTTTCCTCCAAAGCAGAGATGGGCATTTTTTATTCGAATAAAAATAAAAGATAAAAAACCGAATAAGATGAAAAATCGAATAAAAATTTATTTGATTACAAATATTATTCGTTATTTGATGAATTATTCGCAAATAATTATTTGTTATTTGGTGCAAATTATTTGAGTTTCAAATAATTATTTTTTATTCGATCGTGCGTTATTTGATAATCAAATAATTTAATTATTTGATGAATTATTTGTAATTCTTTATGGTGATGGTCATTATTTGAATTTCAAACAATTATTTGTCATTCAGTTATTTAACGTTTATATCCTTATGACCCTTGAGTAGACATAGATTTCATAATTAGGAATTTTGAAAAAGAAACCTTTTTAGACGATGATAAGTTTTTTTTATTTTTGATTGTAATACATTTTAACTAAATTCACTTCACTAATAATATGCGTTTGCTTTTAATAAAATCCGCTCTTCAAAATGCTCATCAGTTAAAGAGCCACATTAGACCCGCTTAATATTGTCGCTTGCGAAAACAGCCTTTCTACAGGTGCTGAAGAAGGAAGTGGGGTATTATATTTTAAAAATATTGCCTTCAGAACTGGGTAGTCCTCTAACATATTTAAATCCCTTCGTGGGTCACTAAGGTATCTGGAAAAAACGAAAATTGAAAAAATTAAAATACTTACTCGTACAATCAATGGTCTTTAAGATTAAAATTTTATTTTAAATTTGTTGTCACTTACTTTAAAACCTGAAGCTCTATACTTGATGAAGGCGTAGCTGGATCAATGTCTTCTTCTCCAAAGAAGAAGTCATCTTCTTTTCCTTTACAATTAGTGGGAAGTTCAATGCAAGTTTCGTATGCATTTCCAACCATTGATATAAAATACATCCTTAGCCTTTCTCGGTGATCGACATCAACTGCAGTTAACCATCGGTCTTTGAAAACAGGATGGGAAAAAGCTGCCATTATTTCCTTTTTTGCTCCTGCTTCAAGTTTCAACTGCCTCTCAAATCTTGTATCCAAACTCAGAAGAATTGTTTGTGCAATTATTTTACAATGCAATATGTTTTCATCATTCGACAAAAGCTTTTCCACCTTTTTTCTCAGTTCCAATAGATATGATATGATATTTGAACAGCACATGCTTCTGTTTACATTCGTTTTGCTCTGAAAAGATTAAGTGGGAGAACTCACGCTGGATTCTCTGATATTTTCAAGAAAATTGAGAATTTTATTTGAAAGGAATTTCTTAGAAAAAGTGAGGTAGGGTGTGACCCGATGTACATTATTATGAATAGTTTGAAAGTATTTTGGAGATGTTGTCTCAATCACACTACAAATGCATAACCAAGTTCTTTTCCCCTGCTCATGTAAAAGATGAAAGTATATGACATTATTTGCTTGTTTCTAAAAAACACGAAAAATTTCCAATTTTGTTCGGCTGTGTCCTATTTTCTTATTAGGTTACCCTTAACCCAAGCCTAAATAACAAATAGTCCATTCTAGTTGTATTCTTTTCGTATTCTATGTACCATGGCTGAAGAAGTCACGGCAGATACAAGGTATGACTAGTATCAACTACGGTCGGCCATCTTGGGCGCCACGGCATCAGACGAATGTTAAAGATATTTTATATTAATTTTCGGTAATCATGAACAAAATATTAACACTTCAAAAGTTTCTATAATTGCTTACCTGATTGCTTGCAGAAAGTCTTGCATTTCTTAATTTAACTGCCAGATCACCATAAATTTTCAAAAATATTGATATTTTTTACTATAATATTATCTATTGTAATTTGCTAACCCTGTTACCAAATAATTTTTCTGACTTCTTCCATAGCGTTGTGATGTCGTGACGTCACAACTCAAGTATTAAATAATTAGTATGCATACTTTCTTACTTTGGCTTGAAGTAAATTTTTCAGTTTAATCGTATTGCCTTAAGCACAAACTCACTTGTTTTTTATTTAATTGACTCTAAGATTATTCTGAGTAAACAAACCCAATTAATTTACTTCTAAAGCTTCACAAATACTTAATTGAACAAAATTATTGAATTCCTCTTAAACTTTAAATTAAATTAAGCAACGAAACATCTTGCGGAAAAAAATGCTTGTGCCAAGAATTAATTATTTGAAATTGGAACTAATGGACACCTGAAAGCATATATCCATAATCGAATTAAAAATAATTGTTTGAAATTCAAATAATGACCATCACAATAATAAAGAATTACAAATAATTCATCAAATAATTAAATTATTTGATTATCAAATAACGCACGATCGAATAAAAAATAATTATTTGAAACTCAAATAATTTGCACCAAATAACAAATAATCATTTGCGAATAACTTAAAATAAATTGATACTCAAATAAAAATTTATCCGAATAATTTTTTATTTGATTTTTTAAAAAAATCGTTATTTGATTAAAAATTTATTCGAATAATGCCCAACACTGCTCCAAAGTTTCTAGAACAACATTTTCTTCATCAATCTCACTTTCACACCCAAAAGTATCACATTATTCAAACTTAAAGCTTACCCAAAAGTCACATAATGGTTTTACAGCATCAATACCAAACATGTAACTGTTATTTTCTAAACTGAAGTTTAAGGATCCAAGTAGTAGTAAAAATTTTGTAAAGTGCTGGAGAATACGTTTTTGTTTTTCAACCGAAAACATTCAGTTTTATCTAGATACACTCCACACATTCGTGCATTTTAAGCATTAAATATAGACGAATCTGCCAGGATAACATCTGGTCCTATAGTCCAGTCAAATAAGCCGAAAAAATGCTAAAGATCGCATTTAATTTGTTTCAGGCTGCTATTTTGAGGGTTGGAGTAGGGTGGTCCTGGGAGTATTGTCGCAAAAATGCAGCCTCGAAGGACCAAAAGAAAGGGGTGAAAGACAATAACAACACCCCCGAACGCGTGACAATCTATTTGCCGTGCGTGAGGTTTGGAAGAGGTAAAATTTTAAAAAAAATTAAAAATGCTGTATTATTCAGAATATGATTCTAAATAAAAAAGTCTATGGTGGCCAACCCCTATCTAGTAAGGGCGCGACAGGAAAACCGAAAGAAGCTAAGGGTGGACACTCCGCTATATCCACTGACATGTGTCCGATTACTGCAATTCTGCAACATTTTCGTTCAAGAGCTAGCAACCAAAAGAAGCGTGAGTTTTTCTAAAATGGAATGGAAAAACGGGGGGAGTGAAGAAAGTTAACGGACTATATGTTGAGCAATATTTGCGCTCATGTTTTGCTGTGTTGACGTACTTGGAACATTTTTGAATTTTTCTTAGAATTTTGGCTGGTTGTGCAAAGCGAGCCAAGATATGATGATTTTTCGTTTTAGTTCAATATGGCTGCAGTTTTGCGCATTCGATGGTTTTTAGGGTTTTAGGTGACTGCGATTGCGTAGGCGTGGAAGAAAATAATGTTATGTGATTGTGTACATTTGTTGTTTGTTTTTAATTGTTGTAAAGGGTAGGATATGGGATTGCAGGCTACACAGGAAGAATGGGATATAATAAATTAATGGTAGGTATAGACTAGATGGATGGGATCTGGGTTGGTTAGATGGGTAAAAATAGAAGCGTTACCTTATTTAAAAATTTATTACTGACAAATCATAGTTATATGAAATTTACAGATGCTTTCTTTTTTAAATTTAATTAAAAAAAAGGTTTACTAATTCCCAATACGATATAGTGCAATAATTAGCTCTTCCAATTTTCAAATCAAAAAATCACCTATCTAGTTAGGGGTTGGCCACCATAGACTTTTTTATTTAGAATCATATTCTGAATAATACAGCATTTTTAATTTTTTTTTAAATTTTACCTCTTCCAAACCGCACGCACGGCAAATAGATTGTCACGCGTTCGGGGGTGTTTTTATTGTCTTTCACCCCTTTTTTTTGGTCCTGCGAGGCTGCATTTTTGCGACAATACTCCCAGGACCACCCTACACCAACCCTCAAAATTGCAGCCTGAAACAAATTAAATGCGATCTTTAGCATTTTTTCGGCTTATTTGACTGGACTACTACTCTGTAGGCCATTTATGAAAGCCTGTTGATCTCCTTGATTCTGATCTGGAACCTATTAATTTTATTAAATGCCACGGTCTGTGTACTACCCAATCTACCTATCCATACAATGACACGGTGGGTTCATTACATAGATTTTTAAAAAGTCTTAATTACATTTTTGTATTATGCACATGCACCAATGTTTACGTAATCACAAACCTATGAGAAGCAATTTTTTTAATGGATTACCGTTATGAAAATTACAGAATAAATTAAGAAGCATTAAAAAGTATTTCATTTTTGGTATATTGCAGACTGTATATCGGAAGAATTACATTAGTACACCTGAAACTTGGCAGAGTTATACACGGAGTTCGGCAGAATGTTAAACCGAGTCAATTTAAAATTTTTCCAAGTTCTGTTCCTCTGGTATATGTTCGCTAAAATTATGGGAGTTATTTCATTTAGTTTTGACCAAAAAGAACGAAAAATTCAATATTCGCTAATATCTACCGTGTATTGTGGTGCAGTGTGTGGAACTGCCACTTTCTTATGTCCACTCATTACGACGATTATTACGTTTTTCTATGATGAAAATAATGATCAGAACTTAATTCGTATTTTAGATATTACAGATCGAATAATAGGTTGCTTTTGTGTTGTTTATTCTACATTAATGTTGTTAATCAATCGTCGAAGATTTTTAGCAATCCTTGCAATAATAATACGTAACTTTGAAGATCTAATAGATCTTACGAACTGTAAGAACTTATTTAGTATGAACTGTTTACTGTTGATATCCACGAAATTAATAATTAATATTTTTGTAATATTTATTGACTTTCCATTTTATGTGGAGATCAGTAATACATTTACGATACAAGTTTACTTTTCGTTGATCATTGGTACATTTATTTGGGCAGTCATGGTTATTTTAGAAGACCTGTACTTCGTGTTGCTTCTTCTAATAAATGCACAATACGAAGTTATCGGAAATCATTTGAATAACTTATGTGAAAAGAATCAAAATCAAAAGATTCAAAGTTTAGAAAAAGAAGATTTTGACAAACATTTTGATAAAGTGCTACACATCATCTCTAAGATTGGTGAAAACTTCGGAGCCGTAAATAATTTCTTTCAAACGCAAACAATTTGTATCCTTTTTTGCTTTCTCACTTATATTGCTGTATATTTCATTATTGTCTATAAGAACCAAACAAGCAAAAATACCCACATTTTTGGTTTTATGTTTTCTTTTTTCGTTCTATTTAATGTTTTGATGCTTGTTCAAGTAGTTGAAATGATTGAGAAGAACGCCAATTACTGGAATCAATACCTGGACCTAATAATCAATATTCAGGAGGAAAGATATAACAGAAGTGTAATAAAAAATTTCTTTTGGGTAAATCGTAAATTTTAATACAAAACAATTATTTCCTCTTTAAGGTGGACTTACTCATGGCGTGTATCTTTATTCTGCTCAGAGCACTCCGAGCGCTCTGAACACCGATTTCTTGTATCTTTTTTTACTTTCAGAGTACTCTGAGCGCTCTGAACGTGTATCTTTATTATTGCTCAGAGTGCTCTAACTAATCGTAGATAAACCTCGGAGCATTTGGAGCAATCCGTCAGTAATACCAATAGAGCGCAAAAAAATCCTATTAAAAATGTGAATACTTCTTTAAATTCCATATTTCCTTTCTTTCCTTCACCCCTTATTTATTTTTATAACTTTATTATTATTATTTATTTATTTTTATAAAGAATTTTGTATTTTCAATAGATATTTCACAAATCATAAGTGCTGCCAATATTAAAATAAACTACCAGAACACTCAGAGCACTCCGAATTTGTATCTTTTTTCCAGGGTGCTCTGAACGATCTAAAAAATCTGTTCGATCTACGGAGCGGAAAAAAGATACACGCCCTCAGTTTATATCTTCTACTGAAGAAACCCTGCGTGGATATTTATGGTCTATTCAAAATTCGAAACGAATTCGCAGTTGCATTCTGTGCCACTGCTCTGATGAATATAATTATTCTTGTTCAGTTTCTTATGTCTTATGATCATTTAAAATTGCTTTGATGTAAAATAAATAAAATTGTTTTATCCTGATTTAGATTGTAATACAAATTATTAAAATTAAAAATTTAGTTATTCTCCTTGAAATCGTTCTGGGCGCCACTTTGCGACGTATTTTTTTTTTTTTTCGGAAAGCACACGTATGCAATATTCACTGGCAATATTTACTACATTCAGACGGATACGATTGTTTATAGAAGTCTTACTTGGTGGAGCAAATACTAATCCTTTCGAGTTAGAGAAAACTCTTTTTGATAATAATAATCTGTTTAATAGCCGCTTTCGCAGTACCGGTTTAAGCTATCTCTCGTATTTAAGCTTTTACTCAGTTGATTTTACTGTTTCACTGTGGTGGTTCAAATGTTAAAATTGGTTCCAAGTTGAACTTGGACCACCGGATTTTGCCTTTATGTTAAAGCTCAGGGTATAAGTAAGAGACGACAGTAATTACCGCAGGATGCACATATGTAATAATAGTTATTATATTAGGTAGGAGCCCCCACCGAGGGTGATTCCAATATCTTGCATATTATATTAAAGGTCTCTGGGTATAGTACACTAAAATACTTGTTGTTTGATTGTGTTTTTTTTTTGTTATTCAAAAAACCTCCACACTGAGCTTTAACTGCCGAAAAATTCTTTCTTGCACTTGCGTCGCATACACCATAGTTCACATATTTCGGATATATTTCCGCTGTTCTTTCTTTCACGTCCATTAGTATTCTATTGTTAGCATTTTTCTAATAAGGACCAATCTTCCAACGACTTACCAGTTCTATACAATAACACGTTCAAAGTATATGTCCATTTAGTCACCAAGAAACGGTCATTTTCAGTTTAAAAACTCTCTGAAACTATTTATCGGATTTAAAAAATAAATACATTATTAAGGAAGAAAATGTAGATGCAATTTTATCCTACAAACATGCTTTAAAATGAAAATTAAACATTTTCATATAGCATCTCTTCTGTACTGGAAAACGATCAAATTGACCATTTTCACGTGATTTAAAATTTTGTGTGGATACCTTGAGACACCAAATCCCATTATGTCTGTAAATATTGCATGGATTTCCATAATTGTTTTTTTATATATATATACAGCCAAGATATGCGGCAATATATTGGATGTGCACTCAGGAGGTAGATCCTGTGGATGGGTAGGGTTAATCTGAACACCTATTTATTAAAAACAAAAATTCATTCACCGAATCTAGATCTATGATGATTCCCGTAATACATTACTTTTCATCGAAATTAAACTGGATGATACTTATATTCAATGGCATCTATAGGACATATTTCGCAACATTAGGCACTTTCTTCAAATGAAATAGGCTACAATCTGTTATTTTTGATTGAGATAAAACCAGAAGTCATTATCTCGATTCGTTTAGAAGAATTTTCCGAAAAGCAATTGAAAGATACGCCAAATTTAAATCTAAGTTACACAACTTATTAACCAAAAAAAAAAATTCAGTACAAAATGTCAGCTGATTGCTTCAAAGCGTAATGCAAAAATTTAATGAATTTAGTTCAGCTTAGCTGAGTATAAAATAAAACTCTGAAACATATTTGATTAAAGCGATAGCTTAAATTCATTACTCAGGTTCAACTGAGCGTAAGCTTAAACAGAGGTACACTGTGAAAGCTGACATACCAGTTCGACCGCTACTTACCTATGCTTAGTTTAAATTTGTTATATCAATACTCGTCTTTATCCTTTTCGACCAAAGTTACTGAGACCGTGTGTTCTTCCTCACTCTCACTTTAAACCCAAAATAGCTTCATCATTATTCCGATCATCAAGGTCCAACAGACATTTTTATACATTAGAAATGAAAAGTAACGGTAGCGATTGAGCTTACGCAAAGGACACATACTGGTTTTTCTACACCAATACCTAATATTTTACCCTTATTTCCTCAACAAAAGGTTTAACAGATCAATTTAGTAGTAAACAATGTATATAGTGTTGAAAATTACGTGTTATTTTCTTTAAAGCGAAACACTTAAACATTCAGTTTAATCTATCTTTTGCACACATATGTGCATTTTAAACGTTAAGTAATAGACGAGTTTGCAAAGATAAGATCTAGTGCTACTCTCTAGGACATTTATGAAAATTCATTGATCTCTCCGATTCCAGTCTGGAACTTATTAATTTTATGAGATGCCGAGGTCTGTGTCATTTACCGAATTTACCTACACATACAAACCATGCCTATACTAAGATTCAATCAAAACTATCGTAAGCCACTAATGTAATTACATTTTTACATTATGCACATACACCAATCGCAAACCTATCAGAAGCAATTTTTTTAATGGATTACCATTAAAAAGTATTTCATTTTTGCTTACACAGTATTACAAAGTTTATTGTATTGCATTGCAAAAAATTCATTAGTACACCTGAAACTCGTTAGAGTTAGCCACGTAGTTCGGCAGAATGTTAAATCGAGTTAATTTAAGCTTTTTCCAAGTACTTCTCCTCTGGTATATGTTCGGTAAAATTTTGGGAATTATTTCATTTAGTTTTGACCAAAAAGAACGAAAAATTCAATATTCGCTAATATCTACCGTGTATTGTAGTGTATGGTGCGGAATTCTGACTTTCTTATGTCTACCCATATCGATCCTTACTGGATATTTCTATGATGAAACTATTGATCAGGACTTAATTCGTATTTTAGATATTGCAGCTTGGATAGTAACTAACTTCGGTGTTGTTTATTCTACATTAATGTTGTTAATCAATCGTCGTAGATTTTTAGCAATCCTTGCAATGTTAGTACGAAACTTTGAAGATCTAATAGATCTTACGAACTGTAAGAACTTACTTAGTATGAACTGTTTACTGTTGATATCCGCGAAATTAATAATTACTATTTTTGTAATATTTCTTGACTTTCCAATTTATGCGCATATGAGTGATTCATTTACGATTATCATTACTTGTTATATATGGACAGTTGTGGTTATTGTAGAAGACCTGTATTTCCTCTTACTTCTTTTAATAAATGCACAATACGAAGTTATCGGAAGTCATTTGAATAACTTATGTGAAAAGGATCAACATAAAAAGACTATAATTTTAAAAGAAGAAAATTTTGAAAAACATTTTGATAAAGTGCTACACATCATCTCTAAGATTAGTGAAAGCTTCGGAGCCGTAAATAATTTCTTTCAAACACAAACAATTTTTAGCCTTTTTTGCTTTTTTGCATATATTGCTATATATTTTATCTACGTCTATATGAATCAAGCGAGCATAGATACTCGCATTTTTGGTTTTATGGCTTGCTTTTTCATTATAATTAATGTTTTGATGCTGGTTCAAGTGGTTGAAATGATTGAGAAGAACGCCAATTACTGGAATCAATACCTGGACCTAATAATCAATATTCAGGAGGAAAGATATAACAGAAGTGTAATAAAAAATTTCTTTTGGGTAAATTGTAAATTTGAATACAAAACTATTTCTTCTTTAAGGTAGACTTACTCAGTTTACATCTTCTACTGAAGAAACCCTGCGTGGATATTCATGGTCTATTCAAAATTCGAAACGAATTCGCATTTGCATTCTATGCCGCGGTTCTGATGAATATAATTATTCTTGTTCAGTTTCTTATGTCTTATGATCATTTAAAATTGCTTTGATGTAAAATAAATGAAATTATTTTATCCTGATTTATATTGTAATGCAAATTATTAAAATTAAAAATTTAGTTATTCTCCTTCAAATTGTTCTGAGCCCTACTTTGCGAATAGTTCCTTAAGAGGAGTCCCTACCTAAGAATAATTTCATGCCCGACAGTGGCGAGATCTGTTGAAATGAAGGTTAAGGTCATAATCATGGTAATCGAGGCTATGAAGAATTGACTGCATAAACCAGTTGAACTCATCTACAACCAGATTGCCTCCCTAGAACAATTGTACTAAATATACTACACAAAGCTTAGGTATTTGTCCCTAAAATGTAGGGAATATTCCTTAAAATTTAGGGAATATTGCCAAAAATATAGGGAATATTCACTACATTTTAACATTTTAGGGAAAAATACCTACAGATGGAAATGCGCGATGCCGCCATTGTGGTACCGTCTTTAAAAATTACGTTCTTTGTTATTATGAACATGACATGAACATACATGAGAGATGTATTAAACGATGCATTATGAACAACAATAATAATGCTTATTTCAATTGAACGGGGGAAGGCTTTTGCGATCGAATGTAGCTTGAGCGACTTTCTTAAGTAAAAAAGTAGACTTTTCTACTTCTCGTTTGAACCGAATGGATGCCGTCGTGGAAAAGATGTTCTTTGAGAAAAATGTTCAAAACAGACCACTAATGGTCATAGAAGAAAGTACTGCAAGAATGTATGTGAAATGGAGTAACTGGGGTGTATGTAATCCAAGTGCAAGATAATGGGTATTCCGTCGACAAAAAAGTCCCAAGAAAGTTTAATGAATCGAAAATAAAGTACACCGCCCGATAGTACTCGGTGAGACTTTTAATTTGGTGTAAGATATGCTGTATTAGAGCCACCCACCCCTGGAGGTTTTTTCCTACCATCCTAAAAGTATGCAAAGAAAAATATTCTTCTACGAATTTTAGCTGTTATTAAACTGAAGCAAACATTGATACCCGTTTTCCGATCGGACAAAGCCCTACCGAGTTAGAACCGATCGAAGTGCGAAAAATCTAGAACCTCAGTTCGAATAAAAAGTACGGAAATTTTAAAATGGTGAGTATTGGGATAGCTATTTAAGCCTGCGCGTATAGGAGTGCGGATACTCAAACTTTTTCTCAGAAACCTAAGGAATACATTTTCCAAAATGTACTAGATCAAACTATTACACCCCCGCCCCAGTCTACCCCCGATTAATTGAAATAACCTTATTAATAAAATATTTTCGGGGTATCATAATGCATCGTTTAAGACATCTGTCATGTCTGTTCATGTCGGGCCTAAAATGGGCATTCCGCTTTGGATTGTTTGTAAAATGTCTTTTATTTAATTTTATTCCATGTTTGTTATCGCGAGACACGAACTTAGTTTTTGTTACCATAAAAATCATTTCGAAATTTCATAGTAGTCGTAGTAATAGCAGTTTTTTTTAATACCATTTTTCTTCCTAATTTACTACTAAAAATATTTTATAATGGGCATCCCTGATTTAGAGCAAAATTTAGTATATTTGTTTTATTTTCATCGTACTTCGTTCTGCTCTCATTCCATAAACTCTAAGTCTGTCGGTTTGCATCGAATAGTTGGGTAGACAAGTAGACGACAGTAAAATTTCTCGGTTATGTGGGCGTGTGGCGGTCTCCTTGAGTTTTTCCGAGAAGGGAATTCTTGACTCAACGTGAGCATAAATTTACATTACGGATAATGTCGGTAGGGCAAACAAATTTCCCAGTTGATTGCTCTGTCCGCATACGCATGTATGGTATAAAGTAAAAGGTGCCACAGATTTTAGCGCTGGTCAGATATGGTAAAATATGTAACCCAGATAAACAATTAAAGCAATTAAACAATCATGTATCGATCTATGTGTCGATTTCTTACTTTCGTAATAACTAGTCAGCTTAAATTCAAAATAATGCACTTATTCCTTTGATCCGAGAATATAAATCGGGGCATTGTGAGCATGAAGAAAGTATGAAGGAATGTTTTGGAAAAATTGGAGGCGAGTAGTTGAGGGAACGAAACGTGTAATTGTATGGGAATAAAATAAGGATATAACTATCAGTCCAATCAAAATATACATCCACCTCTACAGTGGAATCTAAAATTGTCGTTAGCACTCTTACCAGAATTTTTAACTCGTATCGAGACTGATTCACCAAGCCTAGTAAGAAAATCTTAAAGAATACACGAAAATTGGGTCAAACATATTAATGTGATAAGAAGTTACGTTATGTAGCAAAACGTATATATCAGACAGAATGGTATCGAAAAATCGAAGAAAATAATACGACCACCCTGTAAGCATACCTGTATTTACGTCGGTTCAAAAATCTTCTCTAAAAGCAACGAAGAAATATTTTTGATGATTTTTGGAGTTTTTTCTGATGATGATAAAGCTAAATTTTTCTAGAAATTTGTAAAAGGTGTAGCCCGCCGGAGTGATGCAATTGAGAAAGAATCTCATTCTTTTCCATTTCTTCTGGATTCTGATGATAAAACCCAAAGAGGTTGTTGCGTATTCTTTGTTAGTACATTAAGAAATAATAAAAAAATAATTTACAACTTCTTTATTAACTGATAAATAGAGCTTCCGGAAGGGGAAGGAGAGAGAGAGAGAGAGAGAGAGGTAAGTAAATTTACCAAATAGTGCACTCCTTTAGATAGAGGTGAAGTGACAGCATATTAGGAATTTCCCGACAATGGAGTTCCATTACTGAAGGGCATCGAACGAAAACAGAAATACTTACCACCAAAAATGTTACAATATTACTTGAAAGATGTTAAATTACCTGTTAGTGAATATTATTGGTACGAAAGATATTCAACAATAGGTTAATTTAGCATATTATATGCCCAAAATGATCAAATCACATTATGCTCCCCGTAAGTATCCTCAACTTACCAAAAGAAAATGCGTCAGCATTCTTCTACAAAAGCAATCTTAATACATATGTAGCTTCTATTTAACTGCCACTGATATACTTCCCTTAAATAAAGAAGTTAACTATTGTGCAGTAAGGACGGAAGTTCGATATCTAACGATATCTCTAGTACCTTATAAGAATTTTAAACCGATCATGTACAGATAATCCATTCGGAGATACGTCCCTCCAAATAAATATTAAATTAATTCGATTGCGATCAAGTAAATTTTTCACAACATAATGTAAATAAATTGGTGCAAAAGTTACTCAAAACCTGGACATTATCTTATTCAGGAAGTGGACTGCAAGTATACATCTTTCTTATTGACAGATCTCTACAAAATTTAGATATGCACAGCCCACTGACTCATAACAATGGACTGAGCGATTTGCTATTTCATGTGTCACAAAAAATATTGTGTTTCTGTATATCAGAATTTGAGCACCCTTTAAAACGTTTTTACTACATAAAAACATTTAAACTCAACCAATCAGATGAAATTTAACATCCGAAAATCGAATTAAATTAAAAAAATATATTTTCTTGTGTCCAAGTGATATTTCAATCGCTTATAAGCACTCTTATAAGAAATTAAGCTAATTCCAATTTAATTTTCAAGAGGTTATTTTTACCAAAGGATGGATGCTCGGGCTTTCTTTTATTATTATTTTTACCTGAATCCTGCGTATGGGCAAGAAAGACGGAGCATGGTAAACACTATCTTTGCCTTATTCTTCCTGAGGTGATTGCATCTGCAGCTAACATAAAAACATCAGATGGCATAACAAAACGTTCAGTAAGCGACATTTTGTGTTGGTAGCTCCAACTCTACCATAGCGGGAAAGAGAGAACTATATAAAACTTGTGCCATTTCATCCTGTAGGAAAATGGCCATTGTTATAAGTCAGTGACACAACCCTCTTCAGTTGTTTATATTTTTAAAATCAGGCAACACTAAAAATTTTGAGTTGATTGTACTCTACTGTGCTGTACTGTATGAAAAATCGCAGCCATTTATAAAGAAATTCAAAAAGTCAATATTTGCACTATGTCAAAAACAACAAACTGTTTAGCCAGTTAAATTAAATTACCACAAATTTCTTAGAAAAGAAATTCATACATTCAACGCTGCGGAGTGAAGTCACAAATCAGAATATAGAAACCAATTCCTTAGAGACATCTGTTGAAAAAATATGAAACTAAACGAATATCGAATTTTGGCCTTCAAATTAATTAAAATCAATTCAAAGTTTGTTAAATGTTTCTTCATATATTATATATATATTTAAGATAAAAATCGTAACTCCTTAGCTATTTAGAATATTGAACAATACTTTCAGCCAAACAAAACAAGAAAAATAAATACAAAATCTTTCTAAAACTGAAACAGTTCTTTAAGAAATAGGTAAAGGTGAGAATAATCAGCTGAAAATATTCGGATTATTTTTGGAAAGCTTTCAAGAGTTTTTCTTGGTACCATATAATTTTTTTCAATTATTTCTCGGTATGAGGCACTAAAGTTCTGAATTACCTTTCATATGACATATAATTCATTTTTCTATCGCCTGTAGCGAAGGAGATAGCAGAATCGTGGAAATGTTATATCTTAAATTGATTCATTAATTTAAAAATGATGCTAAAGGAAAAATTGATAGAGTTTTTCTCAAAATAATATTTCCAAAATTCCAAAAATTCTAAATCGAATAAATTTATTGTCAAAGCAGTGCACTGCCTTCAATGTATTCTTGGACTTGGACTTCAGTATATATTTTTTACTATATTGAGGCTGAAATTGTTTTGTATAATACACTTTTCCTTTGAAATGGCCGAAAACAGTAACATTTATGACGTAGCAGGAAAAATTTCGCAAGCTGTTTTCGTTGTTGGTACCTTGGTCTACTTTGGTCTTCCTTTGCACTATGTGCAAGAAGTTGAAGTGATCAGTAAAATATGTCCACGAAGATATCGCTTTTAATATAAAAAATGTGAGACCGGTAGAAAAATGGGAGTACTTGTGGGTTTATACATAAGAATATAGTAGATAACAAGGGTGCTGCCGAAAAAATTTAGACTTCCTTTGGTTCCAGTGTGATCCCCAGATTCATAGGATTCCAACAATTCAAAAAAAAATTCCAGCTTCCTGTAAGAATCTTGGATACAGAGCTTTTTGCTTTGTAGTTTACGCGAATCTAAGAAGAGGTAGCTAGAAAGTAGTCTACCCATCTTGTTGATCACTGAAGGGGATGCTCAAAGTCGGCCTCGTGTTGAACTGATTCGATTTCCTCCAGATCTTTGTTGTTTCTTTATTGTATTACCAAGGCCTCCTCTGACTAGAGATGAAAACTTCCTGGAATATTGCCATTTTCAAGGGAACTATCCGGGAAGTTTTCAAAATTGCTCGGAACTTTGGGAGCTTTCGTCAGATTTTGTGCCTTTTTTCTGATTTCAGTGTTTTTAAACAAATAACTATAGAGCAAAATTGTCACCTGAATAATGTCTGAAATAGTCTAAGGGATGCAAAAAAAAATATAGCTTTAATGGGAAATTAGTACGAATTGTGAAGATTGTGGAAGCTTAATTAAAATATAGTTTTTTACGCATTCCAGTTAGTTTTTACGGAAATATTCTCAAAAATACACATTTTCACAAATATACGGATACTACCATGCAAGCGCACTACCAGTAAATTAGCCAGGTAGGTAATTATTCAGTACTCTTACCGGTTAGTTTTTTGTTGATGCGTATGACTATACCTACATCTCTATCTTATGTTCAATAACGCGAATTCTGCTCACCTGCTCACTCCAATTTATGTAGTAATAGGTAATTACGCAAGCCCATAACTGGTGGATAGCTGGCTAATTATTTTCGTTTCATACTGATTTACGTATTTGAATATTTATACTTACAGCTTACCTAGAAAATAAAGAACTGCCTATGTATGTGCTATCAGCTAATTTTCCAGTTATCGTTACCTGCAATCTTTACACGTGCCTATTTATATGTATTTGTACATGCAAGTTTGTTTTCCTCTTAACAGTACCTGGAAATTTACCCGATACTTACTGGTTATTTGCAATTTCACCGTTTGCTTGCAGAGTATAGTATTTGTTGGCTTTGTTAATTTATATGGATTCTAGGTATTTCCGATATTGAGAAAATAAGAGTTCTTCGTTGCTATATTATTTGAACGCAATGTCGTGACAGTCAGGGTTGAAAGCTCTTTCGAGCAATATATTAGTCGTGCTCGTGCATATTCAATATTTCGCTCGTGATTGCTACAATTTTCGGTCCTTAACGATGCGACGAAAGTCGTCAAACATCTAACATGGATGACAAAAAGGTAGTCAAATGTTGGTATTGCAGAAAAAAGTTTAGCAACTGAACGCAACTAAACTGAAAAATCACTTTGTAAGTGTTTGCAAGCAATGTCCCAAAGAAACTGACCGTTCCTTTCGAGATCATCCTCCACAAACAATTTCATCACCAATAGCTTCAATATCTCAAGGTCAAATAGAAAGCAATGATCGGCTCGAAGTTTCTTCCCCAGCTCCTAGCCTTTCATTTCACTCACCGGAATCTGCAACGTCATTAAGCTCTTTTATCTTTTATGAGTGCAGAACAAAAAGCTGAAATCGATATGAATTTTGTGAGGGCTATATGTATATGCAACTAGCGTATCCCTCACAATCACTTGGAATCAAAACTATGACAGAAAACGATAACCTCACTCCGATCTGATTACACTGCTCCTACGAGATATATGATTTGTAATAAATTCCTGGATGCTGAGTATAAGCGCATTAAAAAATAGACAACAAAAAATAGTGAACAGCTCTGAAGTACTTGGGATCGTTATGGTCGGCTCGATTGACAGATCTAGCAGAAGGATAATAAATATCATTATAACAACGCCGAAACAGCTGTTTTACAAGTGCGTTCATCCTGGTATGAACCGAAAGACAGAAGCTTACAAGTTTCGAGAGTTGAAAGCAGTAGTGGATAAAATTGGTCCAATAAACATTGCAGCGGTTATAACTGATGAAACAAGCAGTATGAAGGCTATGTAAAGATTAGTGGAGATTGAGTATCCTAACATCACTGCCATATGGTTTGCTTCACATACACTTAATCTGCTGTTAAAACATGTTTTAAAATTTGAGAAGTTCAGTAGTGCCGAGAAAATAATGGTTGCCATCATTAAATATATTTAAAAGCGGTATATAGAATTGGCATACTTCCAAAAAATTCATCATGAAAAGTATGGAAAAGATAAGAAATTTCTTAAACTACCCAGTAAGACCAGATGGGGTGTCTGTTTTATTATGATGGAGTCATTTTTATGCAACAGACAAGCTATATACTAGGAATTGAGATTTGACCGGGAAATAGACCAACAAATCCTTTCAGAAAACATTTGGTTAAAAGTTGAATCACTTCATTAAGTTCTGAAGCCAATTTTTACAGCTACAACCAAACTCGAAAGCGATAAAGCTGCATTGTCAGAAGTTCCTAAGATGTTTGAACACGTCGTAGAAAACGTAAAGATCTCTTTATCTATTACAAAGGACATATCCAATGATGAGAAAAATCTTATCTTCAGTGCAATTGAAAAGAGGCGTCAATTTGTTAAAAAACCAATTCACTAAGCTGCTAATATTGTATAGACACTAAATTCAGAGGAACAAAATTATCAGCTGATAAAATTGCAGCAGGACTAGACTTTATACACAGCTATGCTCAATTGAAGAAAATGGATGCAAATAAAATTATGTGCAACCTAGCTCAATACCAAGCAAAGAGCGATTACTTTTCACTTACTTCACAGTATGGTATTTGGCCTGTTGTCGGCCAATTAAGTCTAGGACATGGTGGAAAGGCTTTTGTGACTCCCAGGTTAATGCAAGTTCTCAGTGTTCCGCCATGTATAGCTGCTAGTGAAAGAAACTGGTGACTATTTGGAAATACACAAACTTTTACCAGAAATCGTCTAACAACTGATAGGTTGCAAAAACTGATCGCAGTAATTGCTAATTTACGTTTATTGTTCGACAGCTGTCAGGCTCAGTTTCAAGATTCGGAAGAAGACTCAATACTCAGCATTTCTGATGACGATGAAGACGAATCCTGAACAGAAAGTCCATTAGCGTATGTATAAGTCTAATTTGTGAAACTAATTTTAAAAATATTTCTTATCATTGTTATTATTATTAATTAAAGATCCACGATAAAAAATGGGTTACTTTATTTATAATTATATTTTGAAAATCTTCCTCTTAAAATGGCAACATTCCCAAGAAGATTAGGAAAATTCCCGGAAAATTCGGTAATACTTCTGGAATATTCCGTGTCTTTCAACTCTACCTCTGACCCGTTATGACTCCTAGAGGATGTTGGGAATAGTTGCAACAGGGCAACTTGCAACAGTATGATTTTAAGTTCTCGGAAACAACTTCAACCAAAAACTAGACGCACATGTCAAGGCAAGCATATTTCTTAGATTATTTTCTTTGTTGGTACCTTGGTCTACCTTTGCAGTATGTGCAAGAAGTTGAAGTGATCAGTAAAATATGTGTACGAAATGATGATATTGCTTTTAATATAAAAAATGTGAAAGCAGTGGAAGTACTTGTGAGTTTATACGAAGATGAAATATAGTAGGGGTAATAAGGATGCTGTGGAGATAACCAGCCGCTTCATTTGGACTTCCTTCAGAACCATTGTGCTCCCCCAGATTCAAAGGATTCTAACAATCTAGTTAGTAGGAATCTTAGGAGCTGAGCTTTTTACTTCGCAGTTCACGCAGATCTGAGAAGAGGTAGCTAGAAAGTAGTCCACCCCTCTTGTTCATCACTGAAGGGGGAGCTTACAATCGGCTTCATGTTGACCTGATTCCATTTCTTCCCAATCCTTGTCTTTTCTTCATTCCGTTAGCATAGTTTCCTAAGACCCGTTCTGACACCTGTAGAATATTGGGAATAGTTGCAACAGAGCAATTTGTAACAGTCTGTTTTAAGATTCTCGGAAACAACTTCAACGAAAAATTATACGCACCTGTCAAGGCAAGTATCTTTCTTAGTGGTGTCATTCAAAACTGTGCTTATTTAGTCACACGTAGATAGTAAGCAGTGCTAGAAAACATATTTTTCTATAGTTTTGCAAAATTTTGTCTAACGTTGACGTTATCTTTGTAGTTAAGTATAAATAATTTCATAATAGTTTGTTGTTACAAATTACTATACTCTAATCAATTAGTGTTTATAAATAGTGTAGAATAGTTAGAAAGACGTGAAAACTTGCTCTTTCTACAGATATCTACCCATGAATTTTTCATCATCAATAGAATTCTCGTTATCGACAATAACCAAACTATGCAGGAAATCGTCTCTATAAAAGGGTAAAATCCATAAAGTTTCTCTGTGATACACGCTTTCGGCATCTTAAAAACTTCCAAAAAACTACAACTTCTTTATGATGAAAACATTTTAAATACTGTTGCTATACAATTCGGTTCTGAACAATCCCAGAGAGGGATAGTGCAAATCGTCTGCTAGATTTAAAAAGCAATCAAAAATGTCATAAGCCACTAATGTAATGACATTTTTTCCATTATGCATATTTAGCGACGTTTAAATAATCGCAAATCTATGAAAAGCAATTTTTTTGAAAGTTTTCTCATTTTGAAAATTACTAATCAAATGAAAAGCGTTATAAATTATTCTTACCTTCACCACATTACAAAGTTGGTTGTATTACATTGGAAGAAATTCATTAGTACAACTAAAACGTGCGACAGTTACATAGACGTACAGTACGGCAAAATGTTAAACCGAGTTAATTTAAACTTTTTTAAAGTACTGCTCCTGTGGTATATGTTCGCTAAAATCTTTGGAGTTATTTCATTTGGTGTTGACCAAAAAGAAAGAAAAATTCAATATTCGCTAATATCTACCGTGTATTGTGGTGCATGGTGTGGAATTCTCACTTTCTTATTTGTACCCATATCGATTGTTACTGCATTCTTCAAAGATGACACTATTGATCAGGACTTAATACGTGTTTTAAATATCATAAATCGCATAGTAGCTAGCTTTTGTGTTGTTTATTCTACATTAATGTTGTTAATCAATCGTCGTAAATTTGTAAAAATCCTTGCGATGATAGTACGAAACTTTGAAGATCTAATAGATCTTACGAACTGTAAGAACTTATTTAGTATGAACTGTTTACTGTTGATATCCGTAAAGTTTCTAGTCACTATTTTTGTAATATTTATTGATTTTCCATTTTATGCTGATTTTAGTGCTGCATTTACAATACAATTTCACGTTTCCATTATCATTACTACTTATATGTGGGCAGTTGTGGTTAATATAGTAGACCTGTACTTCGTGTCACTTCTTTTAATAAATGCACAATACGAACTTATCGGAAATCATTTGAATAACTTATGTAAAAAGGATCAAAATCAAAAGATTCTAATTTTAGAAGAAGAAAATTTTGAAAAACATTTTGATAAAGTGCTACACATCATCTCTAAGATTGGTGAAAACTACGGAGCTATAAATAGGTTCTTTCAAACACAAACAATTCTTAGTCTTTACTGCTCTCTTGCATATATTGCTGTATATTTCATCGTTGTCTATACGTACCAAGTGAGCAAAGATACTGACATTTTTGGTTTTATGTCCTGTTTTTTCGGTATAATTAATGTCTTGATGCTGGTTCAAGTAGCTGAAATGATTGAGAAGAACGCCAATTACTGGAATCAATACCTGGACCTAATAATCAATATTCAGGAGGAAAGATATAACAGAAGTGTAATAAAAAATTTCTTTTGGGTAAATCGTAAATTTTAATACAAAACAATTATTTCTTCTTTAAGGTGGACTTACTCAGTTTACATCTTCTACTGAAGAAACCCTGCGTGGATATTTATGGTTTATTCAAAATTCGAAACGAATTCGCATTTGTATTCTGTGCCGCGGTTCTGATGAATATAATTATTCTTGTTCAATTTATTATGTCTTATGATCATTTAAAATTGCTTTGATGTAAAATAAATAAAATTATTTTATCATGATTTAGATTGTAATACAAGTTTTATTAAAATTAACTGTAGGAAGTAATTTTTCTGTTTTAAATGTTTGGATCCCACTGTACGACGTGCTCCTTGCAGGTATGATCTCGATTTTTATGGCTAAGAAAATTTCATTTCATTTTTTTTTTGTATTCTTTTTTTCTACCTTGATTCTAAGGCTTGTCCACTACATCGTGTTAACGAAATCATCTTTAAAGAACACATAAATTGACACGTCGAGAAGGTATATTCTCCGGCAGCTCCCACTAGTTTCAACACCCATTTATATGATATGCCTTAGTTTTCCAATGCATCGACTTCCTTGAAGAGTTCAACCGAAGGATTTCCTACCAATATTGATTATTTGAAAATAAAAAGTTTGTTCAATCGAGTTTCATTTTATTTTATTGGTTTAATCATCATTCCCGTCCTGACACCTGTTTGATCCACAGTTCTAGATGAGAAATGGCGCTTTTCGATTAGTTTATACAGCAACTAACACCTAGTATTAGTAATGAGAAGATACCATCACCTTCGACAGTGATGTCCAAATCTCATAGTGCTCCTCGGTTGGAAGTGAAGGTTTCAGAAAAATAAGATTTTAGCTGTTTCTACTGTTTTCATAATTTTTTCTTAATGATCAAATACCTTTTGAGTGATCTTTAAAAATGATATTATGTTCGATATGAACAGCTGATCTATGTTGTCAGAAAGGGTTCCCTAGCTTCTTCTCTTAAATTTCTTTCGAGTTCATTATTATTAGCTGTTAGATCATGGAACATATTAGTTGAAGCCTCTATATCGAATTTGATGTGTCTGTGATTTGAAATAGAGACCTCAGTCCATTCGATACACATCAACTGTGTATTTTGGTAATTGTAAACGAACAACCAAGATCATATTTATCCTGTTCACTGTTATCGATTTGTGAAACATTTTAATTCAAGGTAAAGTTTATATTAGAGTAGCAAGTCGAGTTAGTTTCATAATATTTATATTTAATTAGACTCTAACACATACAAGTTTCGGTCTATCCAACCATCTTCAGAAAGATCTATGTTCCTACTAAATGCCAATGAATTCCATATGAACAAACCTAAATTAAGTTATCTACGGCAGACAATCATAATACAAGGACTTTATTAAAACTGGATGTACTGAAAAATCTGAAAATTATTTTCAATGTTTAGAATGTTTCCATTATCTATAATACAATTGTTTCTATTTTCTGTTGAATGTCTAGCCAAGGGTGAAAATGTTTTTTGCTTCTTACATGCAGGAATATGTTCTTAAACCCTTGTACTGAAATTCCTCCCAGTTTGTCCAGTTCATTAAAACAGAACAATAACTTAACCACTCGCATTTCTTTTGATCGAGTATTAATTTCTGATTCACCGTCACTAAGCATTCTTGACATTAATATTTCCAGATCCTGATCCAGATAACATCTTCTCTGTTGCCAAAGAAGCATCGAAATGTCTTGGATTTCTGAAAAGGTGTAAGAAATATTTTAGCCCATCAAATCTAGCGCTCCTCTACAATTCCTACATTAGACCTAGAATGGAATTCAATTCCCATATATGGGCTGCGACTGGTCGTACAGCCTTAGCTTCATTAGATATTGTCCAAAAGAGAGCTTGAACATTCGTGATATGGCAATAACTCGAGAACCACCGCAATATGGGATGCCTTTCGCTTCTTTATCACTACATGCATGGTCAATCCTCTGATGAAATATCTAGTCTGCCATCCTTTACATCCTTTTACCATTCAAATTACTTTCGGCTGTACAGTAAGATTCCGTGATACTTTTTTATCCCGAACAGTGAGAATGTGGAACAGTTTACCAGCTTCTGATTTTCCTCCGGCATACAATCTCCCCCCCCCCCCTATCTCATTCCTGCTTTGCATCATAGGGTATCCCCCGAGCTTGGTTTATAAAAAAAAAGTAGATGGAGTAACAATTATTACATTTTATCTCATATACGTCTTTATCTTTATTATTAATTAATTTGTTTTTCGCATTATCATAAAAGGCTATATTTACTTCCCTGTTTTGTTTTATAATTCTAACTGTAACTGTAACTCAAAACATATCTGCTGTGATGCTTTTTAACATAATTTTCTTATTTTTGTTCCTTAGTGTCTAGTTCTTTATTCAATGATATTGTGGACAGAAAGAATATATGAATAATTCAGTGGAAAGCTGAAAAGTTAATATTAATCAAATAATTGGAACAAGCTGGGGTGATAGAATTCGAGAAAGATGGCTTGTCAAAGTCAAACCTCAACTTTTTTTTTCAATTCAATTTCAATTTATTTTTATGCTGTACAATTAGGAAAAAGCCTCTTTAAGTTTGTACAATCAAAAGGTATCAAATAAGACTAGAACAACATATGGAGTGTATAGAACGAAACAAAGTAAAGAACTAATTAAGTAAAAGACCTAATAATCTACTTAAGGTAATTTATATTAATGTAGTAAATAAATAAACTAAAAAACTAAAGAAAACTAAAGAACTAAACAAAAAGCTAAGGAAAGAGAGTAAAGTATAGTAAAATTCTGAAATGACCGAGTGATGTGATGCTTTTCATATGCTTGGGTAGAGAATTCCAAGCTTGAGCTCCCTGAACTAGCAGTGACGTTTTCCTTTGGGAGATATTATATTGAGCTGATTGGTACGGCTTAATGTACTGAATTCTAGTATCAGATATAGGTACTCGGGAACTTTATAATGAATACTTTTAAACATAAAGATAAGTGTTCTAAACTTATAATAAATAAAAAGATGGCACCCAACTAAGCAACTAAAGTACGGGGAGACATGATCGTATCTATGCAGCGAGTATACGAAACGTAAGCATGAATTAAATTCCACGTCGAGTTTGCGTTTAGAGTGTGAGTTAGCTTTACAGTATATAATATCAGGGAAAAAACAGTGTTTTGACAAGCCGCAGTCGAGTTTTAAATAGAAGAAACCTAGCTGTTAACCATAATCTGAGCAGAACACCATATATCCTACCCGCCACATCACTACGGAGTCCAGGAGAATAGGTGGAAAATAGGACGTATCAAGATCATGCTCATTTATATTATAATACTGTTCGACTTCCGGATGTTTAAAAGAATCGAATTACTTACTGCTCAGTCACTGATATTGAAAAGATGCTCGTCAATTTTGCTAGCAGCATCTTCAAGTAACCAAAGGGGAGATCCGAGATAGACCTGGATATCATCGGTATAGATGTGTAACTGAGAGTGAGTTACTACAGAAGGCAGATCGCTTATGAAACAACTGAAAAGAAGTAGACCTAGGATAGAGCCTTGAGGAACCCCTGATAATATCAAGAGAGAATCCTATAAGATATTATTTACACACACTCCTTGCGTTTGTCCATATAGATAACTATACATAAGTTTAGCAGCAGAGCGAGAGAAATCATACCTACGAA
Organism: Dioctria rufipes; assembly: GCA_963924295.1. Taxonomy (NCBI): domain Eukaryota; kingdom Metazoa; phylum Arthropoda; class Insecta; order Diptera; family Asilidae; genus Dioctria; species Dioctria rufipes. The sequence continues at coordinate 295,110,774 of OZ002741.1, forward strand.
TCAATTTCATTATTAAGATGCCAAAGTCAGCTGAGTCGAAGGCCTTTGAGAAGTCAAGTAAGGTAAGAAAATTGACTGGATTGTCTCAAATTGCAAGATGACCTCGAAAAACTTGTTGAATGGTGTTCTCTCTTTTTACACCGTAATAATTGTAAGGTAACCATTTTTTCTCGTAAGCGAGCGCCCCTTCCAAATGATATCTATGCTGTGACTGCGGGTTGTTACTTTCGAAAGTTTATAAAATATATGACTTGGGGGTATTGTTTGTCTATAAACTCACTTTTAACTTCCACATTCATCCCATTGTTAACAGAGCGAACTCAATGTTAGGTTTTGTAAAGCGCTTGGCAAAATAACTAGATGATATCTACATTACTAAAGCTCTTTTTACCACTCTTGTTAGACCCACTTTGGAATATGCCAGTACTGCCTCTACTACTCTTACAAAAATCACTCCCATCGTATTGAGAGCGTGCAAAGAGGATTTTTACTTTTTGCCCTAAAATGTCTCGATTGGAGGGATAGACTTCATTTTCCTCCTTATAACAAAAGATTAAATTTAATACACCTTCCTAATCTAAACTCGTGGGAAAATTTGTGACATATTCTTTGTATTTCAACTTGAGGAGGATGACATCGACATGCCTTTGATGCTTGAGAAAATTAATTTCAATTCACGATCTCGACACTTGCGATCTAAAGATTTTATTTATTTTTGTTCCCATCTCAGCACACTTTGAGCCTATAACTAGGATGTGCGGTACTTTAAATTTGAATTTTCATTCGAGTGACTTTCATATCAATAACGAAATATCTTTAAAAATTGTTTTGTTCTATAGCTTTTATTGTATTTAGGGATCATTGTAGCTAGCATTTTTAGCGATATAAAAAATAAATTCCGTGATGCTTTTTTATCCCGAGCAGTGCGACTGTGGAATAGTCTGCCATATTCCGTCTTTCCTCCGGCTTACAATCTGCAGAAGTTCAAGAGTGACATACACTAGCAAAAAAAAACTTATCTGTATAGGATGGGGAAGGTGACTCCTCCTCTAGAATAACTTTTTGTCTGGATTAATGTACGCTACAACCCTCAGAAAAATTTCAGACAATATAAATTTCACAAAATATTAATCAATATAGTACATAGCGACATACATATATGTAAAGTATGAGTTTTATGCTCTAATTTCACTCAAAGCAAAGAGAAATTTTGTTGTATACTTCAATCAGTGTTGAAATTTAATCAAATTTACTGAGAAAGTTTTGCGATCACCTGATAAATTTACACAATTAAGTTCATTACCTTAATAGCTTCGACCAGGTGCAACAACTAATGTGAATTTGCATTCATAGTTCGACAAAATGCTGAACAGAGTAAACGCAATCTTTTTAAGAACTCTTGCTCTAAATTATTACTGTTCTAAGTGTATGGGTAGCTTCGGATTTAGTATAACCAAAGATTTTAGATTTCACTTTACTACGGCATCAACTATTTATTACAAAATTCAAAATGTAATTTCGTTGCTTGTATTTGCTCCAGCGATTGTCATCTGTGGTTATTTAAGTAAAGGTCGTGAATTAAAAAGTTTCGTAGAGCTATTCAGCAGCTTCAACTATATAACTTTTTCTGTTTATCTTTCTGTTACATCTATACAACTTTTTATTAATCGTTATGCATTTGTAGACACTCTTAACAACATCGTTAAAAATTTTACGGAAATACACCATCTTACGGGAAATCTTAACTTCTTCAGTAAAAGACTGGTAGTTCTTTATGTAATGAAACTTATTGTTTCTTATTCCACAATCATAATATGTTCGATTGCCTTCGTAATGACCTGGAGAGACATTAAAGTGACTTCAATTATTCTAAGTGGTATATTACTATATATAGGGCTGGTGATTTCAATTCGAAGAGATATATACTTTGCAGTGCAGATCGCAGTTGTTGCGCAATATGAGAGTTTAGAATTATACATGAAAAAAATGTCCAATAAAATAGTAGAAATAATAAATGACTGTGAAAATATTGAGAACTTCATGCATTTCAGTGATAATATAAGCGAAGTGATCAAAGTCTATTCGAATATCAATCGAAGAGTGCTCGAGTTACAAAAGGCTTTTCAATTACAAACTATCTTATATTTATTCTTTGCTTTCTTTAGCATATTACAAACATTTCTGATCGACTATTTAAATATTTCTTCAAATTCTAAGATCTTCTCACTGGGTTACATCCCTTTCTACCTGGAATTAATTACGGTTATCCTTGATATCTTCATTGCAGATGCGATTAAAATGAAGTCTATTTTTTGGAAAAAAATACAACAGATTTTTTGCATAAAAATTAACAATAGGTTTGATAGAATGGTAATTTTGCAGAAGTTTCAAAAGCATTTCAACAAAATTTAAGTGAAATTTTTGTTTAAGGTGGACCAATTTAATTTGCAGCTTATTCTAGAAGATCCGAAAGTAAACGTCTTCGGGATGTTCGTTTTGGATAAAATTTTTATAATGTCGTTTTTTAGTACACTTGCGGGATACATAATAGTTCTTGTGCAATTTAAAAAATCCAATATCGGACTTACAATATGGTAAAACTCCATAAATTGATTTGTGCGTAAATTTTAATTTAATGTTGGTCGAAAATTTGAAGAGAACATAAAAAACCGAAATACCGTATTTAAGTCTCGGTCGAAGGAATTGCTATTCTAGTCACATAAGTCACCCAATTTTATTTTGTCATAACGAAAATTAAACAAAGAAAGTATATCAAATTATAATATTTAATAATTACATAATATAATAATATAATACAGATGACATTTAAAACACTAACTTTATGTACCACCCTATAAAAATTCTGTTTACTCGAAATTCAGAGATAAGAATTGTCTTGATCGGATACAGTGCACCAAAAATGTCACAAATATTAACATTATAAAATTTAAATATTTTTCAAACAAAATTATTTAATTAACTTAATTTATGTTTAAAAAATCTGTGAGTTGTTAAGTTTAACTTAAATTGAAATAAAAAAAATCTGGTTAGCAAAAAATGTTATCTGAAATAAATGAATAGGGGAATATGAGTAAAAATGAATCACATTTTTCTAACAGAATTTCCAGGTATATTATTACTCAACAGATAAAGTGCAATATTTAACAGGAAAGCCTACTCTTTCAAATTAATATTGTTAGCAAATTCCAATTTATTTGGTACAAATGCAAACAAAGTGCTTTGCTACATTTCTTCTATATATATATGCGGTAAAATGAACCAATTTTGGGGATAGGTAGGGGAAGCTGTAGGTGCACAGTCAGAAATGTTGTAGGTTGTTTTCGAATCTGCAATGTTCGAATGTTCGGAGTTAAGACGATACCATTAGACAATAAGAATTTGGAAAAGAAGACTCTTCATTCATTAAAAAATAATACGGCAGGTCTGTTTGATATGCCAAAACCTACAGGAATACCGGAATTCCGGTTGGTATTTGGTTAAAACTGCATTGATTTCAAAATTTAAGCATTTGATTGTACATTAGCCTTTTTAGAACTTTGGAGGGAAACCATTCATATTGGTAGGAGAAGATTTTGTCGATTATGGCAGTACTGCCGTAATTTTCCATCTTGACATTACATACAAAAGATTGTTTAATTTAGGGGATGCATTAAAACCAAGAGTTAATGAAGTTCGTAGCTCAAACTTAACTCTTTGTCTATTCTTTCCTCCATTTTAATCGCTTATAAGCATTCTTATAAGAAATTAAACTCATTCCCACTTTAATATTCAAAAGCTTATTGTTACCTATGTAAATCCTGCGTATTGGCAAGAGAGGCGGAGCATGTTAAACACTATCTTTACCTTATTCTTCCTGCTGTGATTGCATCCGCAGCCAACATAAAAACATCAAATGGCATAAGAAAACGTTCAGTAAGAGATATTTTGTGTTGGTAGTTCCAACTCTGCCATAGCGCGAAAGAGAAAACTATAAAATTTGTGGTAATCTTTTCCCTATAGGAAAATAACAATACGCTCAGTCCATTGTTATAAGTCAGTGGTGTCGAGCAACGTTTATTTTATATGGGAGCGTGGCATTGCACCAGCTCTAGTGAATGAAAATTTTTGGGAGTGGAGAATTTACTTTCGATGCGTATTCTGTATTCTATATATTTCTTTAATAATACTTAGGCAGTGTCATATGCTTGCTTCTATGACACACGATGATCTGTCCATGTTTATTTATGGTTGTTATAATTATTATCGGAATTATGTTTTGAAGAGGCAGAGCGCTGCCATACATATTGTTGGATGACTAAAGAGCCGCTGTTATATTATTATTATTCCTCCGTGTATGCTGGTCACCTTTATGGCTGGGTATTGCCTATTTGCTAAAGCTATGGTAGAGTATGCCGCTGTGTAGTATTATATAGAGGCAGAGTATGCCGAAGTAAATTATTTGGCAGAGTATGCCGATATTTTAATATTAGAGGCAGAGTATGCCGCTTTAATCTAAATGGCAGAGTATGCCGCTATTATATCTGTACTAAGGCAGAGTATGCCACTATTATAGAGGGTTGGCAGAGTATGCCGATGTTGAATTTTGAGAAATAAAAAGACACCTTTCGATAGTCAGATTAGTTCTAATTTTTATTGAACATTAACTGCTTATTTATATAAAATGATTACAAAGGAATCAATATTTCTTTATAATTCTGAAGGGGGAGATTATTGCAGAATTGAAATACTTAAAATTAAAAATCAGAAATTGTAGTGTCAGCATTTCTGATCACACAATTTCTGAATGAATCACAATGTATTGATATGGTAAAGCAATGTCCTCAGGTATGTATATTTTCTGAATGAAGAATTATGCTTGCATAGCGGAAATTGCTTGCGTTGGAAATTCTTTTTGAGGTCGAGCAAACTTTGTTTGTTTTCAATTATTTTTCGATTTGATTTTTGATTATAATTCTTGACCGTGGTCATGGCTTTACATAAATCATAAATCATATTAACATAAATCACATAACTGTATTGGAATAACGTGAAGTCGTGAAGGCGATTATTATGACATTGAAGAGGTTAGATTATGAGCCAGAATTAAGAAATATCTCAAACAATCCAAGAATAGTATACGAAAATATATAGGAAAGCTAAATTTGTAGGTAGAATACAAATAATATCGAACCAGACTAAAATTTCAGGTTACCAGAAACGAAATATGCACATTTTTACTTGAACTAAATCGAATAAGTTTGTGGGTTTTTATAAATATTTTACCGAGTTGTTGAAGGAAAAAAATTGCTCCGATCTCTCACTATCAGAACCATGTCAGGATCACAAACAAACACAAACAAACTCAAATGGGTAACAACAAATTTATTTATAATAGCTAATATTGTTATAACTATTGTTATAACTCAAAAATAATTTGTAATTGTCAAATGCGAATGTTGTCGCCCGCAGTATTAATTTCTGAGTTTTAATTTCTGAGGTAAGTATATCACTTACCTCTTTCTTGTTACGGCTCTGCTTCACGGATACTGTTTGCACAGAAAAATCCTTTTTAATTTTAAGGCTGAAAAGGCCAGCTGCGCTTATACATATTTTGTACATACATGTTTCTTGTATTTATATAAATTTCTCGCTTCCTCTTTTCGATTATATCTTGCAACTTCTAGAAAAAAAGCCAATTTCATCTATAATTTATGATTATTTATGTTTGCCTCTTATAAAAAAGTCGTATTTGAAAAGCATTAAGGACTAGTTTGACGTCATTTGCTCGGCTCGATTTGAATACGCAGTCCGGCCCTGCTCACTACACCAATGAATTTTTCTAAGTGGTCTTGGAAATTCCATTACCGTAGATATGCTGTAAATAGTATGACATCAACATCTCTTATTTTAAGTGTTTTTAAACTCTTAGTAAAATGTATTAAAATAGGCTAATTAAATATCTAGAGAACAATTAAATAATATAGTCAAAATCGGGATAGGTCACAAAGTATAGTATAAATCCATTACAACCGATGCTACTTATGCATGATTTAAAAAATTTTATAAATAGTGCAATGGATAATTACAAGGGGTGTGGGCAGAGTATTTTGACTTGAGAACGGACGTTGTGATATAGTTAATCCTGAACTGCTGTTAAAAAAAACTGAAACTGTAATGTGTTTAATTAAAATATCTAGATTACGTTAGTGACACTTTTTGAAGTTCTATTTTACTTTATTAAATTAGAAATCCCTGCATTTCCATTGAGAAAAGAAATATTGAAATCAATTTCATTCATTTCTTTTCTAAATACTGAAAACTTACTTGAGCGCAGCAAAAAAAAAAACAATTATTATGAAACCAAAACCACTGAACTGAATAACATTAAATTGGTGGAAATTTACAAATATTTCTGTCTGTTTCAATAAATATTTAAAATTGAGGGTTTTTTCTTCGATTCAATATATGTACATTGCCCTGGGAGCTGATTCTGATTTTTCACATATTTTAATGTCAAAATATACGACAAACACAAATGAGTTTGTTTACCTTATGTTTTTATTTATCGTAGCAAATTTGGCATGACGTAGAATGAACTGAAAATAACACAACTAAAAAAAAAAAAACTTTTTTTTTTGAATTTGATTAGCTGCAATGCTGTAAGCATGTGTTAAGTTGTTCAGTTAGCATTGTTCAACACTTTTTTCATAACCTCTGTTAACAAATTTGTCGTACAACAAAAATGTCGTATATTCTGACGAATATTCGAAACAAATTAATTTTTATTCACAAAAATGATAAATCAAAAGGAACTATGGTGAAAACCAAAGTACGAAATATTGAAAAATATATATGTATGTCAAAAAGTACGATACAGAATCAGAATCATCACCTGGGTCTCCCACATGTTTGTTATGTAAGGGAAAATGGCCTATAATGAAACAACGATTAACGTTATACCCCCTTTATGTTTAAGAACACTTTAAGTTACTTGGTTATATAGGGGGAGGGTCAAGGGGGTGAGGGTATGAACAGGACAATTTTCGTATTGTGTAGCTGACGCCGCCGGCGCTTAATGCTTGTGCTGGAGGGTACTTTTCACAATTTTTATACAATAGATAAAATTTATAGGATTAAGTTTGTCATTCCGTTTGTAATACCTCGAAATAATTATGGTAAAGCAAAATGGACTGGACACCCACGTAAAATATTAAAAGTTTCTTTGATTTTTGCATGTCCGTCCGTCTGTCCGTCCGTCCATCTGTTCGCACGATAACTCGAGAACGCGTATACTTAGAGAGCTGAAATTTTGTACACGGTAAAAGGTAAAATTAAGTTCGAAAATGAGACAAATCGGGCAACTCCTTCGTGGGGTTGCCATATAAAACTTTCGTTTTCCACTATACATTTGGACACTGCCTGAGAACGCATAGATATAGAGAGCTGAAATTTGGTACATGGTGTTTTCATTGTACTAGCAAATAAAATTTCAAAAATGGACTAAATCGGGCAACTCCTTCTTGGTGTTGCCATATAAAAATTTGGGTTTTTTACATATACTGCGAAAACGATCAGTCCAAGACATCTTTATTGTACTAAAAACTTCTTCAAAATATGAAATCCTATAAAATTGGTTATAATCATTTTTTCTGTCCGACAAACCGTTCTAGAAATATATGCGAAAAGCCACTTCAAAAATCAAACTTGCACAGAAATTTCATACGGGCATTCATCTAGGATATCATAAGAAATGATCTTAGACCAATTCTAGCTTTTTTGCTTGTTAACTTTAGCCTTGCTGCCCACAAGGCGGGGTGTTATCGCCCCTTCTATGGCTACTAGTTGTGGATGAGCTACTAAACTTACTCCAAGAGGCCGGCTTTAAGGCCCAAGGATACGTTGATGATATTCTCATCTGTGTTAAAGGAAAGTTTGAATCAGCTTTACCAGAGCTTATGCAAACTGCTTTTAACATCGTTACCAGATGGTGCCAGAACATGGGACTATCAATAAACCCAGGTAAAACAGTGCTAGTTCCTTTTACTAGGAAAAGGAGCCTTCAGATTCCACCTCCTAAGTTAATTGGAATTGCACTAGAATATTCCAAAGAAGCAAAATATCTAGGAATAATCCTAGGCAGCAAGCTTACCTGGAATCCCCACCTGGAAATGATAACAAACAAAGCCATGTGGGCATTCAGCTCTTGCCACAGGCTTTTCGGGAAAAAGTGGGGTCTGAACCCCAAACTGACCCTATGGATCTCCCAGGGCATAGTCAGACCCATACTTTCTTATGGGGCAAATGTGTGGTGGCCTAAAACATTGCAGGCAACCACCAGAAGAATCCTTGACAAGGTGCAAAGGATGGCATGTTTAGGCGCCACTGGCGCCTTTACATCATGTCCTCAACGAGCACTTGAAGCCATTGTTGGCTTACAGCATCTCTACCTCTTTATTCAGAGGGAAGCTGCAGCCAGTATGCTTCGAAAGAAAAGGTCAGATGATTGCACCTCCTCCAGGGTGGGTCATCTCAGTATCTTCGAGCAGGTTAACATTAACGACCTAGAAGCTCCAAAAGATACTATGGCCAAGAGACCCTCTTTTGAAAGTGGTTACCATTAATGAAAGAAGCCAGATACTAGACAGAGGACTCCAGCTCCCGCAACGGGCCCAAGTCTGGTATACTGACGGATCCCAGAAGGACGGAAAAACAGGCGCAGGGGTGATTGGTCCAGAAGTGGAACTATCCATTCCGCTTGGTGTCTCACCTTCCATTTTCCAGGCGAAAGTCTATGCTATAGAGGTTGGAGCTCAGGAAAGCCTAAATAAGGGCTGTAAGAACTCCAACATCTACATCTGTTCAGACAACCAAGCTGCGCTCCTAGCTCTTTCCTCTCTAGCCTTTGAGCCGAAATTAGTTTGGAGCTGCTACTCGAAACTCCAACTACTGTCTAGGGACAACCAAGTACCCTTGGTTTGGGTCCCTGGACACGAAGGAGTGGATGGTAATGAAAAAGCGGATGAACTGGCTAAAACCGGAGCTGATTGTCCGTATATTGGTCCCTATCCAAAAAGCCACTTTAGGGGGGAACTGCTTTAGTGGGAAAACAGGCAACTGGATCTCCTTTGGCGTAGCGCGCCCGGTGTGAGGCAGGCGAAGAAATTCGTCAATCCTTCTCATTTCCTGTCGCGTCAATTTATTGGACTTAGCAGACAGTCGCTCAGACTATTTGCTAACGCAGTCACTGGTCATGGCCCCTTCCGTCACTTCCTGAAGAAGATAGGCAAATACGACAGTGAACTGTGTCGACTGTGCGGAGAGGAAGATGAAACCTCGATGCACGTTATATGCGAGTGACCAGCACTTGCAGGTCTAAGGATGCAAATCACTGGAAGAGAACTTATCTCTCCAGATAATGTCTGCAATCTAACTCCGAAAGCAATAATCGAGCTCGTTAAAAGACTCGATTTTGCCTAATCACTATAGGGAAAGGCACAATAGATCAACTATGGTCGCGGTGTCCGCAAGGTCCTAGAGGCCTAGTCGCCCCTACTCTTAACATTACATTAACATTACATTAGCCTTGCTGCGTCAACAGAGCAAATCTACGGCGACGACTGGGCATTTGTTTGTCTTCTTATGAGTAGTAATAGTAGGTATAAGGGCTAATCTACACCGAAAGCTACACGCGGCAAGCTTCAAGCTACAAATTTCAGTTTGCACATATGGCGTAACTACCATAGTAACTGCTACATAGACAGCTTCAAGATACATGGTGCAGCTAGCAATATGTACATGAAGCTGTAGCTAATTTTAGGCAAATTTCTAATTTTGTAGCTTAGTTGCAATAACACAAATATGATAATGAAGTAACGGCCAGGTTTCATATCAAAAACATTCTGGAGTTACGATTAGTCAATATCGATAAAGAGCACGTATAATGGAAAAAATACTTAATTTTATGCACGGAAATTCGATATAATGGCACTAAAAACTTTAAAAACTCTCAAAGAAAATCTCGCTTTATTCATGTTAAGTTGTCAGTACGAATGTGAAGTTTGTGGCGCTCATTGTAGGAGATTGCGCTTCATGACGCTGAAATAGAGCTTCGTTTAGTTTGTAGCTTGTAGTGTGTAGCTCTCGATGTAGATTGGACCTATGAGTCATTTACTCGTAGCTCTTCGTCTTTGAAACGTGTACGAATTCTTTAGAAAATTCTTGTGTTTTTATATAGTGTCGAAAGGTCATCTCAAAGCTATCACAGGTTTGTTAAATAATTTTGGAATACATATTTATTTGAGTTTTTGATTGTTTAGAAAAAGGCATGACATGCTTGTAATGCTTAGAAACCCGGTTATTATTGTGTTTTTATATTTTTGTCGCGTCGATTATTCATATAAATGAAAGCACACAATTTCAAGTTTTAAAAGTTTTATTAGCTATGTTTTTTCTGCATATGGCTCCGAGTCAGGATCAGAAGTAATTTCCGCATTAAATTATTTCGATAGAGCGCTATGATTTAAAATATTTTTGGCAAAATGCATTTTTTTTTTATAATTCTTATGTCAAACATTGACCCATATGGGTTCTAAGTTCAAAATTTAACACTTTTTGTCTACATTTTTCATTATTCCAATGCAATGTGATTTAAAATTTGTATTTAAAAAAAAAAATATTTTAAATCATAGTTCTATCGAAATAATTACTTCTCATCCTGTCCCGGAACCATAATCCGAAGAAAATACAGCTATTGTTTCTAAGAAATTGGTCAGCGATCATAAATGTTTTTTACCTATCTAATTTACCTTTCTAATTGTTCTAGGGTTTTTCCAGTAGAACCTTAGTTTCATGCAATCAACGAATAGCCACCCGTTGATTTGTCATAGCGATATTGATTCAAGCTTGAATTGTTCAGAATTTTTATGATTGTAGGGAAATTTGAAATTGATTAACAAATTGTTCTTAAGAATTTGAATGAGTAACAATTCACCGACACCGGTTCAAACGCACTGTTGAATTGATTCTTGTGGTTCACTCTTTCGGCCACAAAGGCACAAGCATTCAGTTCTCTTAGAATGATTTGACAATTTTTCTTTAGATTTTTCATGCACTATTAGTGTCCGACCATGGTTCCAAAGGGTTATATTGATTCAAGTGCCTTGGCTTGGCGGGTTGGCAAGCATACATTTTACATGATTTTAAAAGCGACTTCTTCCGACTTCCCCTCGAACTTTTTAGTTGGGAGTTAAATTATATTGGATGTTTAGGCTTTAGCCATATATTCTTACAGCGAACCGATTGAGTTTTTTTGATTGATGAATGCCTCTTTACCTAAAATTTTAAATATAAGGCTGATTTTTTGTTTACAGATGTTTATTAGGAAATCAACAATTTTATTTAGATAGGTAAGTACTAATAATGAAACTAATAATTACTGAAATATAAAAGTACAAAAGCGTAGCTCATATAAATTTATTACCGAATCAATAAGGAAAATTAATCTACATAGCTAAAAAAATCCGTCGAAAGTCTGAACGACCCAACACAGTCCGCAATGTCTTGAAGGTAAAACACATCTGAAGAGTTGCTGGATTTACTGCTCAAAAAACCCTTCCTTATGACACCTCGTTTGACATTTTTTGCTTTCCTATTCTTTACCTTGGACTTTGTAATTTTTTTTTTAATTTTACTATTTTTCAATTTCTGACATCTTATTTTTCCTTTTGTCTTCCCTTACGAGTATTTTTCCTCGGATGTGGTTTGATCATAGCAAGGGTAGCAATATTGGAAGTTGAGTATAATATACCTGGAAATTCTGTTAGAAAAATGTCATTGATTTTTACTCATATTCCCCTATTCATTTATTTCAGATAACATTTTTTGCTAACCAGATCTTTTTTATTTCAATTTAAGTTAAACTTAACAACTCACAAATTTTTTAAACATAAATTAAGTTAATTAAATTAATTTGTTTGAAAAATATTTAAATTTTATAATTTTAATATTTGTAACATTTTTGGTGCACTGTATCCGATCAAGACAATTCTTATCTCTGAATTTCGAGTAAACAGAATTTTTATGGGGTGGGACATAAAGTTAGTGTTTTAAATGTCTTCTGTGTTATGTTATTATATTATATAATTATTAAATATTATAATTCTACATTTCATTTGATATACTTTCTTTGTTTAATTTTCGTTATGACAAAATAAAATTGGGTGACTTATATGACTAGAATAGCAATTCCTTCGACCGAGACTTAAATAAGATATTTCGGTTTTTTATGTTCTCTTCAAATTTTCGACCAACATAAGATTAAAATTTATGCATAAATCAATTTATGGAGTTTTACCATATTGTAAGTCCGATATTGGATTTTTTAAATTGTACAAGAACTATTATGTATCCCGCAAGTGTACTAAAAAACGACATTATAAAAATTTTATCCAAAACGAACATCCCGAAGACGTTTACTTTCGGATCTTCTAGAATAAGCTGCAAATTAAATTGGTCCACCTTAAACAAAAATTTCACTTAAATTTTGTTGAAATGCTTTTGAAACTTCTGCAAAATTACCATTCTATCAAACCTATTGTTAATTTTTATGCAAAAAATCTGTTGTATTTTTTTCCAAAAAATAGACTTCATTTTAATCGCATCTGCAATGAAGATATCAAGGATAACCGTAATTAATTCCAGGTAGAAAGGGATGTAACCCAGTGAGAAGATCTTAGAATTTGAAGAAATATTTAAATAGTCGATCAGAAATGTTTGTAATATGCTAAAGAAAGCAAAGAATAAATATAAGATAGTTTGTAATTGAAAAGCCTTTTGTAACTCGAGCACTCTTCGATTGATATTCGAATAGACTTCGATCACTTCGCTTATATTATCACTGAAATGCATGAAGTTGTCGATATTTTCACAGTCATTTATTATTTCTACTATTTTATTGGACATTTTTTCCATGTATAATTCTAAACTGTCATATTGCGCAACAACTGCGATCTGCACTGCAAAGTATATATCTCTTCGAATTGAAATCACCAGCCCTATATATAGTAATATACCACTTAGAATAATTGAAGTCAATTTAATGTCTCTCCAGGTCATTACGAAGGCAATCGAACATATTATGATTGTGGAATAAGAAACAATAAGTTTCATTACATAAAGGACTACCAGTCTTTTACTTAAGAAGTTAATGTTTCCCGTAAGATGGTGTATTTCCGTAAAATCTTTAACGATGTTGTTAAGAATGTCTACAAATGCATAACGATTAATAAAAAGTTGTATAGATGTAACAGAAAGATAAACAGAAAAAGATATATAGTTGAAGCTGCTGAATAGCTCTACGAAACTTTTTAATTCACGACCTTTACTTAAATAACCACAGATGACAATCGCTGGAGCAAATACAAGCAACGAAATTACATTTTGAATTTTGTAATAAATAGTTGATGCCGTTGTAAAGTGAAATCTAAAATCCTTAGTTATACTAAATCCGAAGCTACCCATACACTTAGAACAGTAATAATTTAGAGTAAGAGTTCTTAAAAAGATTGCGTTTACTCTGTTCACCATTTTATCGAACTATGAATGCAAATTTACATTAGTTGTTGCACCTGGTCGAAGCTATTAAGGTAATGAATTTAATTGTGTAGATTTATCAGGTGATCGCAAAGCTTTCTCAGTAAATTTGATTAAATTTCAACAGTTATTGAAGTATGCAACAAAAAATCCTATTTGATTTGAGTGAAATTAGAGCAAATGACTTATACTTTTCATATACTATGTATATATGTGTCTAAATGCAATATGAAATTTTGTAATATTGACAGATTGATATAGAGGGTATCCCGGTCATATTGTATATAATATGAATGGTTTCCGCCCGATAAACATTCTATATTTTTTCTTAAGACTTACTCTCGATGACAATTTTATTAGTACCTTCTGGACTTTTCCCAAGACTTTCGACAACATCAATCACAAAAAATGTCTGCTGAAATTATTTACCTAGTTTGGGTTCTTCAGCTAAACCAAAGTTTTTTGTCAGACAGATATCAACAAGTCAAGGTAAATGATACTTTCTCAGGCATCTTTCCATTATCTTTAGGTGTTCCATAGGGATCAATATTGGGACCGTTGCTTTTCAGTATCTTTATAAAGTATGATCAATGTAAAATTGTAGAAAACGTTATTATTCAATTGTATGCTTATGGCATGTAGTTTTATTTCAGCAAATTATTCGGTCTGATACAAGATTGTTTTGCTTAATTGATTAATGATTTGAATTAGGTGTATGAATGGGTCACAACAATCCATCTGCCTCTTAATCTAAGTAAATCTCACTACATAATTATAATAAACAGCTAACTGAATATTACTGAATTCTCCTGTGTTTTTCGTTAGCCCTCTTAAAAATCTATAAATAATTATAAATAAATTTTTCCTTGAAGTTTTTTGATTATGCAAGCTCAATAAGGTCTATAGAAGACTCATGAGTCTGTAGCTAATCGCTGTTATTTTGTCTAGAAGAATGTGGTCACAACTGGTGAAAACTCTTGTGCTACCTGATTTTACATTTGGAAATATAATATATCCAAAACTGGACAGTCCCGTAAATCATTGGATTTATATTGTGATAATATTTCAGTTATCGTTTCCTTGGCTTGTCAAAATTAAAATATCTTGAAATAAATTTATTTATTTTCGTATATAATCTGATTATTGATTACGACTAACAATGGAAATAGTTGGGAACCGTCAATGAGAATAAGTGGTTGGTGTGAGAGGTGAAGAATGTACAAAGGTAAAGTCACCAACTTATTGGAGATCAGTGAGAGACCATTATCGATTTATCGATAGACCACTTTTGAATGTTTTCCAAAAACTTTTCGACCCAGCGATTAGAGGCCTCTCATCAGTATGGTTATCTCTGATCGGCGCCTACCATAGAAGTTCAATAAATGAAGTCACACCAATAGCTAACATAAATACTTTTTTAAAAAAAGAAGTAAGTATGATTATATGGTAGCAAGATTACTCATTACAATTTTCAAATTGGGTGATTGTTCCCCCTTTTTTGCTTTGAGGCAGATGGATAAACCAAATAGAAAATCTAAGAGGAAAATTTCTCGTCTATAAAACTGGAATTTATTGAAAAAAACTTTCAATAAATCTGCAAAATGCATTAAGTGCAAAAAAAACATTGAACTTTACGACCCAGCGATCAGAGAATTCCCATCAGTATGACTCATTCAATCTGCAAACTAAGCCGATGAGACGACTAAGATATAGGTAATTGGACGTAAGCAGAATACATATGAAAATTGCAAACTAAACATAAGAGGACCTAATATAGATCCCTAAGGCATGTCACATGTCACACTTGCACTTACACCCATAACTTAATAAACTTCAAAGCAGGGGAACTAAAACAAAAAATTATGTTAAGCGCGGAAACCAGACTGCTAATTTTGGAGTAGATACTGTTTATATTTTTTTGGACATGGTTTTGTCCAGAACCTTTACTAGGAAGCATAATATGCTAATTAGTCCGATGTCGCCTGGCTCCTTTTCGGAGGAATTTTAAGTCATTCCAAACTGAGGGAAATTCGTAGGTTAAACAGGTGTTAAAAATTTGTAGTGTTGGTACCTAGTAACCAAGCCTACGGACATTCATAAAATATTCTTAGGAAATTTTCCAGTCCGAAGAATGAGTTCCGTGGAATATTCTCAAGAATGTCAACAGAATTTTGTGGGAATGTCACAGGGTTAAAGTTACGCTGTCCGAGGAAAATATTCTATCATTATTCCAAATAATTTCTTCACAAATTATAAGAACAATTGTCTTTGGAAATTTAGCGGATATATTCCACGGATACTCTATAGTGGGTTTGTTAGGATATTCTACAGAATTGTTCACAGAATTTCTGCAGAAATAATAAAACAATGTCTTTAAAAATTTAGCATTTTAATACTTTCGTTCAATTTCTGTATACTATAAAAAATAAAAATCATTTTAAAGATATTATTGTTAACTAAAATAAAATTTATTTTTAAAAAATTCATTTAAATACTCAACAAAATAATTCAATAAGTTTTTCCTCCAGCTTCTCTCTTAAAAATAATTAAATAACTAAATTTATATCTTACATTATTATTGTCGGAGTCTTTTAGCCTGCAGAGTGTTTTGTGAAATATATATGTTGCGTATCTATTCCCTGTTGTACTCCAAATCTCTTCGCGCAAAATTTGAAAAGTAAATATAATGTAAATAATGTTACTTTACTGGAGTTATTTATTGATAAAAAGAATATTTTTATCTTCAATGCATTCACAATACCAAACTCACTACTTCACAAAAACCCAACACTAAATGAATGCATCTGATTTCAATTCAATGAAACTATTCAGTTTGATACCAAAACCGTAAAAAAATTTTCCTAGAAAAAATAAAACATTGGAATTTCATTGGATAACCCCGGATATAGTGCAGATTCATTCTGAAGAATACCCATAGCATGTCCAGATTTTTCAATTCAACTTTTAATCCACACTTGTTCCAACAAATAGAAAGAAAAATTTGATAAAATAAAAAGAACAACAAATTTACCAAAAATTTTGTCGGGAGTTTTCCGCTCGTTTTTCAATAACGGAGAGAGTGTGAAGATCTTAATTTCAACTTTTCCTGCAGTATGTCCACACTTTCTCCATATGCCTTCATATACGGAAGGTTTTAGAAAAATAATGGACAAATCAAAGAACTGTTCCAAATATTGTCCACAATTGTCCACTTCATTTCCAATTATTATCTCATATAAATTTATTTTTTTTATTTATTTATTTCGCTAAATGCTAGCTACAAAGTTCCCAGGACACAATACTTAAATTAAGCTAAAGTACAGAGCAATTATTGAGGATTTTTCTTAATTGAGTCTTATTAATGTTAAAATCTATCGAATGAAAATTCAAATTAAAAGTACAGCACATTCTAGTCATAGGCTCAAAGTGTCCATAGTTGGTTCGATGAGAACACAAATAAATGAAGTCATTAGATCGCAAGTGTCGAGATCGTGAATTGAAATTAATTTTCTGAAGCATCAAAGGCATGTCGATGTCACCGCTCACAAGTTGAAATATAAAGATAATGTCACAAATTTTTCTACGGGTCTCAAGAGTAGGAAGGTGTATTAAATTTAATCTTTCGTTATAAGGAGGAAGATGAAGTCTATCCCTCCATTCGAGACCTCTTAGAGCAAAAAGTAAGAATCTCCTCTGCACGCTCTCAATACGATCGGAGTGATTTTTGTAAGAGGAAGACCAGACAGGACTGGCATATTCCAAAATGGGTCTAACCAGAGTGGTAAAAAGAAGTTTAGTAATATAGATATCATCTAATTCTTTTGCCCAACGCTTTACAAAGCCTAACATTGAGTTTGCCCTATTAACGATGCGATCTATGTGAAAGTTAAAGGTGAGTTTCGAGTCAAACAATATCCCCAAGTCACATATTTTATCAACTTTTGAAAGTATTAACCCATTCATAGCATAGACAACATTCGAAGGGACTCGTTTACGAGAGAAAATGGTTACCTTACATTTATCAACGTTTAAAATTAGGGAACTCTTTTCACACCATTCAACAAGTCTGTCCAGGTCATCCTGCAAATTGAGACAGTCGCAATGCGAGTCGATAGATTTATATAGTTTTAGATCATCTGCGTATATTAGCAAATCAGATTTGGTAAGTACATAGGAAACATGAGAAGGGGCCCTAAGTGACTACCCTGTGGAACACCTGAGTAAGCCGTTATTTCTTCAGACAGGGCAGAACGGAACTGAATCCTAAGGTAGGATGATAACCAGTTCAACAGCCAAATTGGTAAACCTAAAGATCTCAGTTTAAATAACAAAACAGAGTGAGGAAGCTTGTCAAAAGCCTTGCTGAAGCCTGTATAAATACAGTGAGTTTCGCAACCACGCTCAAACGATTCGATACAGGTAGATGTAAACTGAAGCAAGTTTGTTGTTGTTGACCTTCCCTTCATAAAACCATGCTGATGAGCATTAAGAGCTCCACTACAATGAAAATACAAAAATTCATATAAAGAAGCTTCAAATAGTTTGGAAATACAAGACAGTTTAACAATAGGTCGATAGTTGGTAATAAGCTCCCTTTTACCCGACTTAAAGATTGGGACAATAAACGACTCTTTCCATAACTTAGGAAATTTACCAAACTGCAGTGATAAATTAAACAAAAATGTTAACGGGTAAGAAAGCATTCCACTGCAGTTCTTTAAGACAATAGGGGGTATCCCATCAGGCCCAGCAGAACAACCAGAGTCCAGCTTGGACATGGAATCTTCAACAGACTTCTGATCAATAGTGAAGCACGGGATATCAACTTTAGGTAGCGTCGTTAAGTAATTAAAATAAGCAACATCTATTTGAGCGTCATATGTTAAAAATGATTCACTAAATTAATCAGCAAAGAGATTAGAAATCACAGACGGATCATGACTAGAATTATCCTTAAATACTAACACAGGAGGAAAATTATTGGATTTCTTTTTGGTATTTACAAAACGCCAAAATTGCTTAGGATCAGATCTTATTACATTTCTCATCCTAGACAGGTACGTACCATAGGCATGCAGAAGAGTATTACGAAATTCGCTCCTCAAAAACAAAAATTGTGTTAAGTCATCGTTAGACTGAGAGAGGTGAAACTTTCGCCAAGCCTTATTTCTTAAGTTGTGCAAGCCTTTAAGCTCAGCATCGTACCAAGGAGGACACGATGAGCCATTCTTGATACAAGACAATGGAATACAATCATTGAAACAATTAAACATAACATTGTAAAATTGTGCTGTAAGTTCATCTACATCATTATTGCTAAACAGAAAGGACCAGTTAGTAGAAGATAAATTAAAGTTAAGTAGATCAAAATTAGCTTTTTTAAAATTAAAGGTGGGAGAGTTTTCAATCAACATACCAGTACCCTCGCAATCAATGCCCACTATCACGTCCAAAGTTGGATGGTATGAGTCAATAGGAACCAATGACATGTCACACGGACGAACCATACATTTCGAAGCATCCGAGGTAAAGACCAAATCCAAGCATTTATTACGGTTGTTCTTAATATCATTTACCTGAGAAAGACCCATTGCTGCAATAGCATTAAGGAAGATCTGCGCATTTCCAGAAGATGTACTAAAACTTTGGATATAGTAAAGACATCATTCTGTGATGGAATTTTTCCGATAAATATTGGAATTCCGTCCACTGTTTTTGTAGTATAGTTTGGAAAATGTGAGGACGTCGGAATTGTAGTTACTAGGGATGTAATTATAGAGGGTAGGAAAATACAATTATAAAATTATTGATCTAATGTACTAATGCATTTATGAATATAATATTATTATAACTATTGCAAATATTACTACAAAACATATTTTTCCAAGCTAAAACCAATGAATACTGCTGCTATTAATAAATCCCCCAACTAACAAATCGAAAGGTGTAAAATATTAGTTAGGTTATTAGAACCATATTTCTTGCATCATAATCCTTTGATCTTCCTCCCCTCATGGTTTTGTTAAAAATACTAAAAAAAATAAAAAGAACAAATGAGATACCGATGACTCTGAAATGTAGTAAACATAATTCACGAAAACTTTCAAAATGATCTTTGGCTCCGAAAACATTATTGCTGTCACCATAAACAATGTTCTCGAATGTGAAGAAAATAATAAAAATTCATAAAACACACGATGAAACAACAGAAAGATACAAATTTATGGTGTCGCTAAATCAGATGAATGAACCCCTGAAAATTAAACATTTCAGTCTCAAGCGTATTTTGATATGGCACTCGCCTACAGACTCTGTCTGCATTGCTTATCTAAAAAATCGGAAAACACAAAATTTTTCTATGATGACATTGTTTTCCACTTTGTTGTCCGCCCGGGTGGCAGTTACATGGAGATGAAAAATTCATGTGGAATCCCACTGCGGCTTGGGATAATACTAAATCACCGAAGGGTTAGACATTGTCCAATTTGTTATAAATTTTAGCTTTACAAGGTCTATGCTAGTTAGCTATTTATACATCGTCTGTAGCTATTGTTAAGGGTAATTTTTTTTCCCCTGTGACATTTAAATATATCTTTAACAAGTGTAAGCGACTTTTCGTGTCAAATAATAAGTGTTCAACAATTAAGAGAATTACGGGTTCTTCCTAAATTGTGGGTGGTGGTGGTGGCTGGCTTACGTATTTTCTGGCATCCGTCCATTTCTGATAAACTTGGCAAACTCTTTTGCTATGATTACTAGTTTATTCTCGGATTCTGGATACTTAGAGAAAGTGGAGAGAATTTTTGTTATTTTTTTTTTTCTTTACTTTTACTATCCTAGGAAATAGGACAAACAACAAAAACAACATTTTGCTGGGTGGAACTGTACGAGTCCAGTGAACTATTTGCTCTTGCAATTACCTCACTTTAGTGTTGACAATTTAATTTCCGTCTGCTAATTTAAACTAAACTTGGACGAACGAACTTAAAGTCGCATTAATCTGCTTGTGTTTGTCATTGCAATTTACTTGAAATTAAAGTGCCTTCAAGATATTTACGAACAGTAGCCACGAAATTATATTCAAATATTTGCAAATTTATTTAATCATTAATCCTGACTTCAGGCAGGCAGTGTAATTGGATTGGAGGTGGAATTTTAGTACCTTTACCAATGAGTTTTTTTTTTTTAGTACATTTCAGTTGAATCTTCAAAAAAAACATGTTTTTGGAACTGATCAATATAATTATTGATAACTTGATTCATTCTGATTACAGTTCTGCTTTAGAATAGAAAATTATAAACTACAAATAGTGCCTATTTTTTTTTTTTTTTTTTTTGGGGTTCCGTATTAAAATGGTGCCAACGGGACCCTATTACTAAGCCTCCGCTGTCCGTCCGTCTGTCTGACAGTGGGCTATATCTCATGAACAGTAACAGTTAGACATTTGAAATTTTCACAGAGTGTATACATCTATTGCTAATATAACAGCAAATAATAAAACTAAAATTAAAAATAAAAATTAAAGGAATCCCCCATAAAAGAAACGTGAGTCTTTCGGCGCTTTTTGCTCGATTTTAATAATGGCAATACATACAAATGTCCTATAACAAAATATACCTACTTCATATTAGTCATATACTCTTAAGTAAGACAACAAATAATAATTGTTCTTGCGCCATGTAAGGGGTCTGACCTTTGTTATATACTATTTAGTATGAATATTTACGATGGTATGAAGCCCATTTTGTGCGAGTCCGACTCGCACTTGGACGGTTTTTATACCCTAGATGAAATCATAAGGTAAACTAAGTTTGTCATTCCGTTTGTAACACCTAGATATAATGATGGTAGAGCAAAATGGATTAGACACCCATGCATAAAATTAAATGCTATTTTGATTTTTGCATATCCGTTTGTCCATCCTCACGATAACTCGAGAACGCGCGTACTTAGAGAGCTGAAATTTTGCACATGGGCTTTAAAAAAAATTAAAATTAAGTTCGAAAATGAAACAAATCGGGTAACTTCTTCGTAGGGTTGCCATTCAAAAATTTCGGTTTTCATATTTGGACACTACCTGAGAACGCGTCAAGTCAACGTAGAAAGCTGAAATTTTGGGCACAGTGTTTTCAGATCAATAGTATAGATATAATTTCGACTAAATCGGGCAACCCCTTCTTTGTGTTTCCATATAAAAATTTAGGATCTTTACATATACTGCGAAAACGACCATCCCTAGACAGTTTTAATGTTCTGAAAAGTTCTTTAGAATATGAAATCCTATGAAATTGGTGATAATCACTTTTACTCTCCGACGAATCGTTCTAGAAATATATAGTATGCGAAAAACCACTTCAAAAATCAAACTTGCACAGATGGGTGACCATAACAAAATACATACAGCATTCATCTTGTGTATCATAAGAATTGGTCTTACACCAATTCTAGCTTTTTAACTTATTTTTAATATATCTCAGTTAAATCTTAAAAAAAAAAACATGTTTTTTTTTGTTTTTTAAGCCATACTTGGAAAAAAGCACAGTTCAGAGAATTCTCCCAGCTTATAAAAAAACTTGAAACTGACGAACGTTTTTACGACTAACTATTTTAGAATATCCATTTGAGGAACTGAAATTGTAAATTTTATTAAAATTATGCCACTAATTAGTCGCCTTGAATTTATTTTTACAAAAAAAAATACCTCCGAAAAACAATTACAGGTTTAATAAAGCTATTTTTTCGCCTTAATACCAGTCTTTCTGTAATGCTGTTCCCTGTCCCGTAGAACATTTTTTTAAATGCTTTCAGAAACTTCCCGTAGATTCTTCCGCTTCGATTTTACACCTTACATTATTTACATAAAGTTTCTTTCAAGTTAAATTCAGTTAACTCACACTTCTGTGCTACTAGCTTCCAGGCGACAGATTTTTTTTGTCTTATTCTTATAACAATTATTTGAAAGATTCCATCCGACGGGATGTTTCCTCATTGCCTTTATGCAATTCTTTTATGCTCACTCAACGAATCCACACATATAAAAATATTCGCAAAGTGTTTCGAAGGATAATCAGTTTTCTCCAATTCGAAATTGCGTCGCTCTAGTGATACAAATAGTGAAGGCTACCGCGCGAAAAAAAAACCGCGATGCGGCATTTACGGTGTGAACACGATTTATTTTTTCGCGGCATGTTCGGTATCATCCTACTTAACACCATTGCCGTCTAAACCTAAGTGGGGACCCTGAGCACTTTAAGATTTGGGGCCCCTAACAAAAATTAATTTCTAAAATACTTTGGGTTATCAACAGGAATAATAGTGTAAAGTATGTTTAGGCCTATTACGCACTGGAAAGTTTTTGTCAGATAAAGGTGAGGCTACACGGCGAGAGACCTTGGCCAGCAGAGAACAATTTTTGGGTCTTTTTAGATCGAGAAACCGGTGTATACACTTTGAGATTAACAGATCTCAAAAGAAACCAAATCTCTAGCGACCTGTTTGGTCTTCGGTTTCCCATCGTGTATTTTAAGGGATTACATACAGTTAGAATTAAAAAAAAAAATCATTTTCTTATTATTTCATTTTCGTTATGTACATATACTTGAGTACACACACAGAAAATTTTAAGTCAATCCGGCGATTATTTTCGAAATTACACGCGCATATTTGTAAAAACGTGTCAAAGCGTTTGAAAGTAGGAGACCGGAGCAGCAGCGCTAATCTAGAAGGCTGTTCCTTTTATTTACCTGCCTATTGTAAATGTTACGCATTAGTATTTCTTTTTATAAGGTAAATTAAAATTTACCTTGTAATAGCAGTACCCTGGAATAGACGACTCGATGTAAGTTGAAAAAAAAAACTTTTTTTACTCTATGTAAAGTGCTTTTGCGTTTTTAAATTCGGTGACCAAGATTTCTCGGAAACGGCTGAACCGATCCGTCTCAAATTTTAACACAAGCTTCTTAAATATATTTTTTAGTAATTAATCGAAGGTTTTTCACACCGATAAATATTTCTTTTTTTATAAAGGCCAAAATTTTGGTGAAAAAATCTATTTTTTTTTGTTTTTTTTTTTTAGAAACCGCCATTTTTTTGAAAATATTTATTTTACTTATTCCTTCCATTAATTACAAGATTTTACATTACTTTAACGAAATCCGTTTGGTTTTTTTCATTTTGGATGATTCAGTCCAGAGATATCGTGGTCACCACAAGGCACCTTTTTTTAGAGGAGCTCCTGGAGATCAGCTATAGCAGCTCTTAAAATTATTATTTTGATAAATAAAAAATGTTAAAATATAGTCAAAAATTACCATAATATGTGTCCAGATTTTTTCATTAATAAATTTAAAAATCTTCTCAGGAAAAATTCTTGATAATTAGCTCTTTTTTGGCCTCCTGACTGTATATAACCCCTTAAAACAAACAGATCTCCACGTTCGGTTTCCGGTCTTCGAAGTAGTTTGCTCATTATTAATCTGCAGGTCTACGGAGACTATTTCTGTGTCCTGGTCAGTTAAAGGAAAAGAGAAGGAATAAAGTGTAGTGAGTTTGACATTTTGTTATAAAGAAATTAATGAAATAATTAATATAATGGACTTAGGGCAGAAAATTTGTTTCGGCAATAGGGTTCCGGTTGTTTTTGAAAAAATAAACAAAAGATAAAAAAGAATCACACAAATTTCTTGTGTTATCCTTTATCCCGTAAGATTATATATTTCTTTTAGCTTTTTCACTTTTCGCATAACATAAATATATAAATAACTTTTAAGATAATTCTCTCTAACAATCTCTTGCTTGAAAATTACCAAAGATCTCTGGAGATCTCTAGAGACCAAACTTCAAATTTCGTGTATACATCGAAGAGTCTCTAGAGACTTTTTTATTATGGTCTCCAGAGACAAAAGTAACTTGCCGCGCAAACAATTCGGAGATTTTAGTCTCTGTAAACCGGAGACTGGAGACACCAAAGATTTTTCACCGTGTATCTTTACCTTAGCTGTTTTGTCACCACCGTCAGTCCCATAGGCTCTAATGTAAATGCGCACATAAAGTTACGTGACAGCAAGATGACTTTTGGTTCTTTCGGCTAGCAACTTTTTGATGACGAAACTACATATTACCGCGCTTTTACTTTTATATGAATGTGCATGCACTGGTAATATTCCTGTCGCAGCTTGACTGCCATTGTTTTGGGAGACGTTGTAGAGCTAGGAAAAAACTTACGCATTTTTTTTTTAATGTCTGCTGCAACGATAGTGTGAAAAGAAGATATAAATAATGAAGCATTAATACAAGAAGTAGGTACAAATAACCACCCCTATACAACACAAATTTGAAGGAATATTCTGATAGCAATTTGAATATAAAAATTGGGGAGAAATACCCATGAAAGCCTTTATAGACCTTGGGGTTACATCAAGTCTCTCTTCGGTTTCAATTGATGACCGCAGATTGGTAGATAAGTTATAGGAGGTTTCAAAACCTTTAGTAGTAAAATTAAATCATTTTAATTCATCAAATATTAAGTAAAACTTTCCCTTAAGCAGCCTTTCGCTCTAATTCTGAAGGACCTAATAGTGTTTCTTTCGTTGATAGTTTCTATGTCATTATAACAAATACAGATATCACAGCAGCCTCCTCGAAATTTATATTGAGGAATACTGATATAAAACATGAATTTTTGGGGTGAAGTTATTCGCTGTGTGCTTATTAAACTAGCCCACGGAGACAGTGACTAAAAAGTTGCGTGACAAAAAGTCTAAAGTGCGCGTTAGAGCCTAACATGAACAAATAGTATAACATTTTTCGCTGATTACCAAATAGATTGAGTTTGACTACTGAAAGTTTGCCGTGAAAAAATGCCGGAAATTTAAAAAAATACTGGGGCTGCAAATACGGTCACTACATACAGGGTGTGCCGGAAGTCGACGTCAAGCCCGGAATCAGGTGATAGGCCAAATCATAATAGTTGCCAGAAAAGTATGAAAAAAAATCTATGTCATGTATTTTTTAAATTATAGACATTTCTTTTTTTTTCGAAAAAATGTACACCCTGTGATAGTTTTTTAGTTCCTGTTGCTACAAATCTTTACTTTTTTCAATTTTATTTTTCTTATGTAATTCCGAATTGTGCTTATATCACATTTTGCCGAACCAACAATAGAAAAACAATAGAAAAAAATGTACTACGCCAGATTGGCCAGATTCTAGTGTACCCAAAGCTTGCCTTAAGACCGTAACTTTTATGTTCTAGTTTGAGTGAGACAAATAATGACGTATTCGAGTATGTATATGTTACTTTGTACGAAAATTCGTTTCCATGTATAGAAGTTCGAATATATCCCACAATCTACTTTCAGTAGGAAAACTCTAACAGCTAAACTAACTTGTAATAGGTTGTCTTACTGGTTGAAGAATAAGTCATCGGTTGGCCGACTATCGCATAGTCTAGGAGACCCCACGTATCTCGGAGCACTGGGCCCAGATTCAGCGGGCCCATACGTAAAGATGGCACTACTTACCACAACAATGACTTCTTTTCGTTCGTGTCGTGTCACAAAAATTGGATTTAAGTTTTATGTAATTTCGTCCTGCTTGTCTGCATCTTGATTCATGCGTTTGGTGTGAACAGATAATTTAGAACACAGATGTTGAAATTGCCATGCCGCTGAAAAAAATTCCGTCGTCTCGTGTTTGGTGTATTCCCTGCTTTATTATAACAAAACAATGTTTTTTTTTTTATTCTTAACGATTGTATGACAATTTTCATGGAAGCTAAGTGCTACCAATTTTATATATGCAGGTCCTATAGATTATAGGCTGCATATTTCAAGCACAAGGTTAATCTTCTAGTCTATAGATATAAAGGCACCTTTCTAAATGCAAAAAAAAACTATACTAATCATGTTACGAGAGTTTAAAGACTAATTAAAATCAACCAAACCCAACGAAAATTCCTTCCCTGCCCAAATATTTCTACTCTATTCAACGCCATTCTTAATTTATCTTGTGGTCAAATCAACCACAATATCCCCAGGGAATCTTAACTGACTTCATAGCTCTATATTGTATATAAACGAAACGCAGTCAGTTCCCATTGATGCAACCCGCATTGATAAGCTCTACACAAAAAATTTCATTCACACTGGACTATATATACGCGATACCCTCATCAAACAGCAAATCAGGGGTGTCGTGTAGAGCCATCATAAATTCTTCGTTATACAGATGCTCTGCCACAAATCTGATGGCTTATCACTATGCAGGAGACCCATAAATAAAGCATCCCTCTTTTGTTTATTTCAGGTCCTCCAGGCCCACCAGGCAAACGGGGTAAACGTGGTAAAAAAGGAGACCCCGGAGATCCAGGACCTGCGGTAAGTTGCAACTAGGCCTAATGTAATTAAAATAAAGCTCTCCTCATTAATATTCATTTCTTTTTTTTTCTTTTTCTTTTTGTTCTTAAAATTTTCTAACTTTATTTTTACCATCCTTACATTTTTAGCATTTAACTTTTCGAATCCAACAGGCTCACCTGGAAAGAATTAGCAACTTCGATATTCTTCTTTTAAACTTCTTTTTGAATTATTTTTCGATATTTTTTTTTTTTTTGTCTTTTGCACGCTTAAAGCTACCGGTTCTAAATGTAAACATTTACATACCTTACATTAAATACACAACACGAAAGTGCTCTGACCTGATAAGAAAAGAAGAGCAGAGCAATTCGCTGGGCTATAGTAGGTACATTTACCGCCAACATGAGTTTATTATATTTAAAGTCAACATTCTTGCCCCATAGTCGATTTCATTAATTCACTTAAACTTCTCTTATTTTCTCCGTTTTTCTTTCGCTGAAAGCGTTTCTTATCACTTCAAGAGGATAATAAAGTCAAATGAAGCGTTAAATTAATTGCGGAGAGCGTGCTCAATAAATTAATTCGGCTTCTTACACACACACACACACACACATAAACTGATCAAATCCCCGATGAGGAAAAGCAGATTAGCCGCACTAATGCCATTCATTGAGATTATTTTATTGCACAGATTTACTCTTTTTCTTATAGGCATCATTGAAGGGACAGAAGGGCGACCGGGGAATTATGGTAAGATTGGGGCAAACGTGTATATAGTACGTACAACGCAATTCTATGCTGCTTTTTATGTAGACAAAGATTATTTAACAATAGTAGTATGGTTCATTAACACCGAACTAATTGATGTTCATGGATGGCAATTATTTGCTCCATTAACAAAGCTATAACATACCTAGTTATGCCACGAGTGTTAAATAACAATAAAATCGATCACGCTTTTAATAGAAAACCTAATAAATTTTAGAGAATGCTTTCTTCGACTAATTTTATTTACGGATTAAGGCTAATTAACAATTTATTTGGGCTATCGAACTTCATTAAGACACAAATACATTTGGTTGGGTGTTTGTGTGTACCATTAGCAATTAAATTTTAAGCCAATTACTAGTAATTTTGCATAGATTAATAGAATTTAGATTGGTTCTGAATAGCTGAAATTATCTAAGAGCTTTATGTAAAAATATAAAATAGACTAAAAACCTAACCAGCATGGCTGCCGACTACCATTTTTATCCTACTCCGACTTTTGTTTCCAAAATAATAGCCTTTTTCACTTAAATAAAAATGTTCTGCAATCACATTGATTTTAATTTATCAGTGAGCAATAAATAAATCACAATCCTTGGATCTTCCAATTTTTCCTTAATCTGTTTAAATGATACTTCATCTATAATTTGAGCTGTTGTTATACGCCGCAGTCAGCTAGACTTCCTAAATGTATTTCCGTATGTAGAATACATCCTGATACCACCAAATATGAGACTTTAAACACATTTCATCGCGGGTCGATGTTTCGAGCTCTTTAATTACCTATAAAAAAATATCTACTCGACATAATCGTGAGAAATACTCATTTCCTGCGTCCTTCACCATTTTAGTTCCAGAAAATCTATTTCTCCTGCAATTCCATTGCGCATGAATTTATTGCAAAGGAGCGTTCTGAATATACCAAACTTGTTAGCGAGCTGTTCGTCTACTATGCCAATGTAACTGATCTTCGCTCCAAGACGACTCGTGTTTTTACAAGTTCGATGAATTCCCATTTCGACGTGGTCTGCTTGACCGAGATTTGGCGTTGGCTGTGTGGAAATATTGCAGATACAAAGCAGTTTTGGTCCCGAGTACTTGTGTACTTGTCTCTTACACTAGTTTGAAAAGTCTTGAGACGGCAAAGCCAGGAGCGAGGTTGGCTGTCTAAAAAATGTAGATGTTAGAATTACTGCAGCCCATGTTTAGACATTTCTAAAGTCCAGCCCCATTTAGCCTTTCGCCTTAAAAATAGATGGTGACGTACCAATCATATTGGAAAATTCAACTTTTGGGCTGGAGCTAGTTCTAAGTGAACGTGACATTGATAAAACTATAAACTCGTGTAAAACTATAAAACTGTGTAAAAAACAAGGCTTGGAGGCGGTTCTGTTCCTCAAGGAGTGATGCTGATTATGAAACTCATTCTAATTGTCGTACTCAGTACATTTCATGTTTGACTGATTAATACAACGATTATGTATTATTATGTATTTCAGCCATGCGTCCGACCCTAAGCAATTATGGAAGTTTGTGAACTCAAAGCGCAACATCATCGTTGAAACTAAAAAACATAGACAATGTTAATCCTTTGGAGACTGCCAATCTCGTTGTTGGCGTCTTTAAAGCTGCTTTCTGTTATATCCAATTTAATATTAGTTATAACGATTTCACCCATTTGACGAAGCTTCCGTTGACTTCACTTCAACCTAAAGACCTGTTGTTTGACGAAGCAACTGTTTCTAAGTATATTTCAAGTATGGATGATAGTTTTCAAGCAATCGAGATAGCGTTTGTTCCACACTCATAAACTATTGTTTATGTTTTGCGTTATCTATTTAATTTATCTCTAATTTATGGTATTTTTCCTAAATAGAGGAAGCTTTCTTTGATTATTCCTTTGCACAAGAAGGGCAACAAATGTCACATTCCCAACTATAGACCTGTTGCAAATTTGAGCTGTATTTCTGTGATACTTGAAGCCCTGGTTTGCGATGTTTTGTACTTCCACTGTAATCCTTTCTTGCGATCTTTTCAGCATAGCCATATGAAAGGTAAATCTACTACGAGCAATTTGTTAGAATTTACTAATTTCTGCATTTTTAATGATTTCATTTAAGCTTTCGACAGAATCAATCACATGGACATGTTCTTGGTTTTTCTACTCCTTTTGTCAATTGGATTCGTTCTTATTTATCTGATCGAACGTAGTAAGTTATATTTTGCGCGCAGCTGTTTCTAAACAAGTGGATTGGACGGGGAAGTGATATTCCTTGCCCTGCTACATCACCAGACTTAACTATTCTGGATTTTTAGTTTTGAAGTCATTTAAAAAATGTTGTCTATCAAGATGAAATGGATTTGAAGTATTACATACTTTTCGTGGAACACCCTGTCCATTTTTTAATAAATATGAAATCAGAAAAAAGTTCAATTTAGATCACTCTTTATATACAATTCACGTGGACATTCCTCTTTATGGGATCGGAGACAACTACTTTGTGATTTTTAATGCGTCACCAATGTGCTTTGTTACTAAGGAATGACCACTTTTCATACAACTTTAGGCCCGACACCTCTAGACATGAGAGATGTCTTAAATACTCTGAACACATTTTATTAATAATGTTTATTTCAATTAAGTGGGGGAGAGCTTTGGTGATCGGATGTACCTTGAGCGACTTTCTGCGATGAAAAAGTGGAGTTTTCTACTTCTTGTGATTACGCGGACTTGGGAAGTCACTGAAAATGACTTCCTATAATAAAATTGTTCACAACAGAGCATTAATGGCCGTGGAAGAAAGAACTGCAAAAATATATGCGAGATGTACTAGCTGGAGTGAATGTGACCCAAGTGTATGAAATTGGGTTTTTCAGTGGGTAAATGTCCCTAGAAAGTTTTGTGAATCAGGAAAGAAGTACACTAGCCAATAGTACTCGGCAATACCTTTAATATTATATTCAACATGTCTATTAGAACCATCCTCCCCCCCCCCCACTCCTGGGTTACTACCGCGCCATCCTAAAAGTATGCAGAGAAATGTTTTCTTCTACGAATTGAAGATGGTAATTATCTGAGGCGAACAGTGAAACCAGTTTTCCGATCGGACACGACCGTACCGAGTTAGAGGCGATCTAAGGAGCGAAAAATCTAGTACCTCAGTTCGAATAAAAAAGAAGGAAGCTCTCAAATAGTGAGTATGTGGATGGCTATAGATTGCTATTTAAGCTTCCGAGTATAGGAGTGTGGGTATTCAAACTTCTTCTCCGGACCTAAAGAATTCGATTCTGTACTATAATTTCCAAAATATACTAGATCTAACTTTGACATCCCCCTCCCCCGGGCTTCCTTCGCTTAATCGAAATAAATATTGTTAATCATATATGTTCAGAGTATCATAATGTATCGTTTAAGACATCTCTCATGTTTGGAGGCTTTGAGCCTAAAATGGGCTTGTTGTCTTAAATACCTACCAAGGTTGAACAGGAATTACGTCTTTAATAGCCTAGGCACACAGCACGATGTAATGAATCATTAGTACTAACTATTAATTAAAATCCCGTGTGTCACATAGTATACGTCATTATGGCTCGAAAATCAGATCATAATGAAGTACACAAAAAAAGGGTTTTTTCCTTCATTAAAGCCATAATAAGGAAAAATGTGCTAGATTTGGCATATAATATAAATCTGGAGCTCCGCTGTGCATTTTCCGATTTGAAAAATAAGAAGAAGAAATGCAAAGAAATACAAAGCACAAAAACATTACATTAAATAGAATAAATGCAATATAGTTATTCTATTTAATGTAATGTTTTTGTCATTTGTAAATTAAAAACAAAGTTTATCGCGTTAATTCGATTCATATCGCTTCTTTAATGTCATGAGTATATCAAAACCAGTTTGATAGTAGAACTTAATTAAAGAAATGACTGTGTGTCTGCAGGTTATAATGAATCATTATGGTTTACTGAGTCGTTAGTAACTTCTTCTTTAAGAGCACAGTGTGTCTAGGGCATAATGCTTCTATCTAGATTTCACTTATCCATATCGTCCTGAGATATAAATTAAAGCACTCAAAATCAACATGAACAGTCTTCCGTAACTCATAAAATTAGATAATAATTATACACTGGAGTCCTAACACTTACACACCTCTCCATCAAACCATAAATATGTACATATATACATAGATACTAATTGAAAAGCTTCACACCTTTTTCTTCATATTTAACTATACATTTTTAATATTTACACAATGTAACCTACCGAAATTCCTCGCTGATGTGGTATTATGAATACAAAAATTTCTGATTTTTACTTCAAGTTTTCAATTTTTTTTTTTCTTTTATTCTTCTTGCGCTCAACCATTGTACTTTTGTAGAAATTTTGAAATGAAACATAAAAATTCTTTTTAAAAAAATTTACATTTCCCCCTAGGGGCCAATAGGTCTGGACGGTCCCAAAGGCGAAGCGGTAAGTCCTGAAGAGAATTCTCTCGTCTGTCGTTTGTATAAGTGTTGAATTTTAATTTTTTTTTTTTTTTTTCTGAATTCTAGGGGAAAGCTGGTGATAAAGGACAAAAAGGAGATGTTGGTCATCCGGGAATCGATGTCTTCCAGACAGTGAAGGTAAGAAAAACTTTTGTATGGAACTTTTTCAATTTTTTTTCTTCATCTTCTCTCCACTTTTTCATCTCAACATCCTGTATAAATCATTTCAAATAAACTTTAAAGCTAACTTCATCGCTATGTCCATTATATTTGCAAAATTAAAACAATATTTTTATATATAGGTATATATAAAAAAAAATTAAGTAAAATAAAAAATACAAGATGAAAACATTTAATGATACTGGACTTCGTCCATTCATTTTTCTTTACAATTTACACGAAGGGATTAAAGAGATCGGTAACAACGCTACGTGGTGGCACCCTTGGTTATGCGGAAATTGTGGCCGTTAAGGTACTTGCAATGAAAATTCATTTTACTTCTTGCCGTACGTTTTTTCCTGCTTGTTGTTATTTTCCTCCTTTAAGTAAAAAGGAAAAGGGCAACTTTCCACCCTTTTATTGTAGTCTTTAGTGTTTTACTCCTTGTAGTTAGCAGTGTTGTTTCTTAATACTTAGCCCAATGAAATTTTATTTAATTTTATTTCTCCTGAAAATCCCAGGGGTTTCATCCCTTATTGTTTTGTTTTTTTTTAGCTTACATCTTATAAAAGCAGTTTTCAATTTTATAGAAGGGTTGAAGATGCAGTGCCTTTATGTTTTTTTTTTTATGTAGTCTTGTTGTGTGGTTGTTGTTGTTGTTATTCATTATCAAATTGCAGCATGTTGTTGGTATCTATGTATTTACCCATGTTCTATTTTTAACACAATAACTTTGCAGAAAAATATGGACGCAGTATTTGTGGAAAAGATATGAATTTCATGACACAATATTTATGTACGGATGGTTTTGAAATGAAAATCATGATTTTATTGAAACTATTGCTCAATATAATTATTTTGTAGTTGGACGCAACTCCTCTAGTGAGTTCTTCTGGTTCTTGAGCTGACAAATAGATACATTCTCACATATAGTAAAGTTCAGTCCTACACGAACTGGAAAATATTGCTTCCGAACTGAAATTATGCATCGTTTTAATTTGGCTTTTCATACAATGACTAGAATTGAATCCTCAAAAACTGTGCGACTTCCTGTTATTGAATGAGAAATTGAATATAGTAATTCTACATACAAGTAGACTAATATTAAGAACCTAAATCTAGTTCCAGTCTCGTTCTGATCAGCAATATCTTACAATTATATGCCATAAGGGGTTATATCCACCTAAAAGAAATTTGTTCTCCAACATTTTTTTTTTCTTTTTTAATAAATAGTTAGGCGGAAAAATATTTTTTATTTTCTAACACAATATCAATATTCTTTAAAAAAATTAAAATTTTGTCAATCCATTGCCCACTTCTGTTGACCACAGTCAACGAAGGAAGCTTTTTCGATGCCACGAAATTTTCTTATTTTCTTTCATTTGATTTCGCTCAAATTTTGTACATTGGTTGAAAACTCATAGCCGTTTCTTGAAATAATAATTTCTAGGAAAATGGTAGCTATTCAAAGTTGAAAAACCGATATTCGGCCAACATTTTTGATATTTTTTTGTTAAGCTTACGACAAGTTCTAAATATTTTCAACCAATGTATAAAATTTGAGCGTGAAATCGATTGAAAGAACATAGGAAAATTTCATGGCACTGATTTTCAAAACTATGTTTTGAGAAAAACGAATTTAAAGTTTATTCTAATAAGAAAAGGCAAATATTTTATATTTTTCCATGACCAAAAAAGCTTCCTTCAGCAGACATTAACATTTCATAAAAATGGCTACGTTTCTTTCTTTATTCTGTAAGTAGAAGTCACTATAAATATTAAAATAAAGAAATTTAAGGATAATCTCAGGTAGGTAAAAACCGGTTTGAGATATGTATAAATGTCTATAACTTCGATATTTCTACGATTTAAAGGAAAAAGAAAATGAATATATAAAAAAATTACATTTTTGAAAAACAATTTTTCTCGACTGCTTAGGGAGGATTTACATTGCGATGAAATGCATTTTCTGCTGTAAGGGAGATAGTACATCATATATGAAAATTTATTTACGAGTGACGAGAGAAGCAAATGCCTACATACAGCATATTTTGCAAACCTGGTTTTGGAAATGTAGCAGAATAAGTTTTTATGGGTAATGAAGCTGAAACATTATTACTGACAACCCTAATCTGTCTAATTGACTACTGGCAGTACGTTTTACTATAATTTTTTAAATCTCAAATATTTATTCAATTATGTGTCTTTCATTTTGACAGATAAGTATATATATAAATACGTTTTTAATTTGGAATTAAATATTGCGCAATTGAAAGTTCTTAAATATTTGTTTATAGAAAAGATTGAAATTATTTCGGAGGTAGTCCTTCGTCCAGAAACGTATTGGAAATAATTTGGAATTAGATATTTCAATTTGACAATTTTACTACGTTTTAAATTTCAATTCCTCCCTCATAATTTCTCGAAAAAATTCATGTCATCATAATGTAAATCCTCATTTAGTAATGAAACTGAAAAGGAGGCCCATTATGATTTACCAATGCGTTCGGCTTCATTTCCAATGAAGACAAAACGGCAATAATTTAAAATTGAAAGATTTATCGATAATTTCAGTGGATATTTTACTCTCCATATTTTTTACGAATCGATAATTAAAATGCATTTTCACGAATCCAATGTTGTCATGTATACCGAAAAAATCATTTTCAGATAAAAAGACAGCTAAGAGATATTAACAAGTCGACAACTAAAAATTGCATCTATTTACGGTTTGAGTTTTTGATTAGACATTTATGCGAATTTTTCAATCACAATTAATTAAATCAATTCAATTTGTAATCGATTAAAATATCAATTGTTTACCTAGATTGAAAGATTGAAAATTTAATCGTTTAAAATTTTAGTTGGGCTAACAATTGATGGGTTAGTCGAATAAAATTTCAATCGATTGAAAAGTCAATCGGCACTCCCGATTAAAAATGTAATGAATTTAATCGATTACCACTTTAATTATTTTACCCCTTTAAAAATTGTAATTGATAGTCGAATTAAATCGTATTGTATTGAATACTTTTCAGTTAGAGGAAAAAGACGGACATGCAAAAAGATGATTAGCTCATTAGTTTGTCGTGTTTATTGATCAAGATAATTATGGTATACTTTAAGGATCTTTGAGTGATCAAAAAGAAAAGGCTATCATAACATCCGATGCATACAATTATTGTC
The DNA here is from genome assembly GCA_963924295.1 of Dioctria rufipes. Classification (NCBI taxonomy): domain Eukaryota; kingdom Metazoa; phylum Arthropoda; class Insecta; order Diptera; family Asilidae; genus Dioctria; species Dioctria rufipes. The sequence goes on from OZ002741.1 coordinate 295,146,327, forward strand.
ATTCAAACATTTGTGATTGCTTCCGTTGTTACTTTAATTTCATCGGCGTACTACTCTGTATTTGAGTGATGTGCGTCTGTTGCAATATATCCTATTATACACTACCAAAACGAGACAACCATTCTACGAATGCAAAATGCAGATTCGCATGAGTCAAAAATAGACTAAGTCCAATTGAGACATATTTCTGACAACTTCAATCTATATTTTCTCAAAACTAAAACAAATGGAGTTGCTTTGTTTTTGCAGTAAGCCGACAATTGGTCAATCAATTTTTTAATAGTACATTTAGGGATATGCACTTATGTTGTCTTGCTGTGAATATCTGCCCTGCGTTAAGGTGTACGGACCAATCTGCTTCTCAGCACATCGGTTTGCACATCAAATGATTGAAAAAGTAGGGATAGCAACTGAACGATTGGTGTGCAACACTGACATATATAATATGGACTGCTTCACTTTCTATTTCATGTGGGCTCAATTGCTTATGTCAAAAAAAGTTCTTACCTCGGTGCCAACAATGAAAAAAATCATTGGCGGGAGGTTGAAAATATGAAGGCGCAGCTCGAAAAGCGATTATAATGAAACGTTACGAATATCTGCTGCAGATGTTATGAATATATTGAGCCCACTTTTTGTAGTGCATTTCAATGAGCGTAGTCATTCCATATTATACATGTCACTAGTGTGCATTTCGATTCGAAATGTCACTTTTGAAAGTTCTTTAAGAATAAAACTACGCTAAACGTCAAAACTACTAAACGCACCGAAACACTATGCTAACAGACCGTCGGGTAAAAATATGCACACCGATATATGCTGGGAAAATAATCACGGTTCGGTCGCCTGAACGACATATGTGTAAAAATGAGGCATTATGTCACATTCATGTGAGCGGCTGATGTGCCAGTGTATTCGCCCTTCTTAATAGACATTCAATTTAGGTGGGAATGTCTCTATGACAATCGTCTGAAAAATAACGAGAAAATCAACGCTCCACGGTGATAGTGCCGATAGACAGATGTTGGATGAACTTCTTGAGTCTAATCCCTGATTCTAAGTAAGAGATAAAGGCTCTTATCCTCTTAACTGGGCTGTCAAAGCCCGTTAGCAGAAATTGGTACTCTACGTAAAGAGTTAAGAGATGTCAGCTGATCTCTTAAATTTTATGGAGATTTTTTTTAAAGAGATTTGGTATTCTAGCCCACAAAAATAGCTGTCAAATATTTCTTAACATAAGAGCTCCTTACCCATGGGTAAGGAGCTCTTATCATTTTGTTTCGAATACCGAAATTTTGGATAATAATGCTGTAAAGTAAATACATATTTATATAATGCATATATATTACATAAATAATGTACAACTTTGTGAAATATATAAAATAATTATATAATATGAACCGTACATAGAAGATAGCTCTGAGGAATATGAGAGACGACTTGGATCCGTTTGTTATTTCTGAGGCTGTTTTCATAAAGAATTTCAGAATTGCAAAATTGTTTGCCTTTAAAGTGATTGAAATGACATAGCCTTACGATAATCTACATAACTCGACAATGGTATCGCCACTTTCAAGTTTTGGCAACAATTCATTTTCTTGCTATAGGTTTCTACGAAAATCCTGTTGCACTTAATGCAGGCTGTGGAATTCTTTACCAGCGATTTAGGTGATAAAATAATAACTCAGTTATCATTACGTGCTGTGAATTTATCAAACAATAATTAATAAATTGTAACTTGATTAAAGATGCACGCAGTTAACCTCGATAATCATATACGGAACTACTACTATTGTGATGAGATGTCTGGGCACAAGTGTAGCAAAATGCGCGTGCTTCGTGCTAGATACTAGATAATTGTGATTGAAAATTCGCAGAAATGCCTAATCGATCTAATCGAAACCTCAGACCGTATATAGATGAAATTTTTAGTTGTCGACTTGTTACTATTCTTAGCTGTCTTTTTATCTTAAATATGATATTTTCGGTTTATCCCAGGAAAAAGTTGAATGCATGAAAGCGAATTTCAATTATCGATTTCTCAAAACTATCGATTCGATAAGAACATCGGGGAAAAATATCCAAATCGAATTTCGAATTATTAAATTAAAAATAATCGATTATACTTTTGTTGATATTTTGTTAAATTTTTCAATCGAATAATATATTAATCGATTACCGCCCATGTCTGCCATTAGTTTGCCATAGTTTGTGATATACGTTTGGGATACTATAACAAAATCACTTCAATAGGTACGTTGTCAAGTCAAGTGACGTAATAAGCCTGCCGCAGTAAGGGTTGTAAGTCATCCGTTCGAAATTTCCTGAGTCGTATTTTTATCATAAGGCCGTCATACACATTCCATTTTATCATACATTTTGCTCTAAGGCACAAAATACATTAACGATCACAAGCCACAGGCCACTGATTGCATGCGTCTGAAGAATGTAATACCGGAGACAGATTTGCAATTTCAATATTGTAATTTGCGCTAAACAAGAAGTCTGTGTCTATATACTGAGAAATAGCTCGGTATACGCTTGGTGTACATTCAGTATATAGTACATTGCAAATCATTATTGAAATTACGAAAAATTTACGCGGTATACGACATTATTGTAATATGACCCTAGTTATAAACCATAACCATTTAATACATCAAGCTTTTAGAAACGAATTTTATACTCCCATGTTGGTTGCAACTTTTCTGACATTTTATATTTGACACTTGTCGATTTATTTCTTCCCGGACGGGAATCCTACCCACACTATTTAAAATTGGTCAAAGATGGAGAATAGAAGAATCTTAGGAACATTTTTAGTTTTAACGATTCTAAATTAAATTATAAATACAAGACGAAAATCATCTGCCTCATTAGCTTAGTAGTAAGAGCAGTCACCCGCGGAAGGTCCCGGCTTCAAATCCCGGACGAGACGGTTGTTTTTTCCTCTTGTATTTTTGATTTATTTAGAATCGCTAAAAATAAAAGTTCTTACAATTCTTCTATTATCCACACTTGTCGAGGTGAATTGTCGATTTCGTTTTGATTTTCCATATAGACCAGTAATTTCACAATATTTGCTATGACCCCAGTACTACCAACATTGAACTATAAAAAAACGAATGTATTGGCAAGTTTGTCAATATGGCGGGAGATTTGTAATTATTCGAAATTTTGTTTATCAGTGCGAAATTTGTTTACCTGTGGCAACTATTTCATATTCAATTATAATAATTCTGCAAAAAAAATTAAATGAAAAGAAAAGGTATTAATTACTTACATACATTTATGCGTAATTAGGAGCATCGCTTCTTGTGGCTTGTGGCCTGTGGACTGGGCCGTGAATGTATTTTGGACCTAAGTCGTTGATGCAAGACGGAACTCAAAAGAGAACCACTAACGATTCAGTTTTCCTCCGTAATTTTCTTTCATTTCTGTAATGGAATTCATTAAAGAGTTACATTTAGCTTTTTGTTCAGTGTATAATAGTGAAAAAGTAAGAATGGCTCATGACTTAACACTGAATTGATTTCTTAAGGGTTCTTATTTGAAACAGAATCAATTTATTTCTATTAAAATATCATACGCAGCATTTTTCTTATGCTTGTCGGTATATTCTTTTGATTTGATGAAAACGGAACGTGTATGCAGCCAATAGGCGCTAATTATTCATTCTGTCTGAATATCTACTTTGTACAAATTTCTAGCTATCTGTTCTGTTTTGCTTTGCAGGTGCACTATTTTACTACACATATTTACGCAAAGATAATTTTTTCCAAGATACTTATGGCCAATCTCCAATGATTACCAAACCCATCTAATCTAAAAAGAAGGTAACAAACTCATTAGATTTTTTAAAACTTCGTAAGAATTTGATGGAAAGAAACTTCGATTCAATTTTTTTTATGCTTTAAAGAAATAAAAAAATAATTTTGAAAAAAAAAAATAATGCCACTCTAAAAATCCATTTTACAATTTTCTATGATTTCTAGGTCTAATTTACATTTATCATCTAGCTCGAATCGAAGGACTAGCGACTATCACGTCATAGGGCTATTAATAAGTCAAAATATGGATTGGCATACACCTGAATTTTCACAAATATAAAATTCCTAAAGAGATCATCTTCATATCAACTGCAATCTCATTTTCGAATTAATTTTAACGCGCATACATTCTTCGAATTAACACGCATGACATATGGAATTAAACACTAACACAAATATTTCCCTAATTTTTTTATTCGGCCTTCGATTTATTTTATGTTTTACCTTTTAAATACTTTTGATTTTGTTTTCTTTTATTGAAAAGGGATTACAAGAAGCTGGAGTAAACATATCGGAAGCAACAGTAATCCAATTGAAGGTAAGATGCAATATATCTAGGCATACAAAAATTGCATTAACATGGGATTGCAATCAATTTTATATAATTAAGCCAATTTTAAATGTTTAATTAACTACTTTCACCCTATTAATCACAGCTAATCTTGGAACCTAAAATGTATCTAAAGGGCCCAGTAAATGCGGCCTAAATGTTCGATAACTACTAACCTCCACCCACCTCGCCCTCTATGTATATATTTCTCTACACATAACAATTCCTCGCTATCAGAAAAGTTGGGTAATTTAGAATCTGTTTTATTGCATTCCTCCGCTCTTTAGTATTCAGAAAAGCCATTAACAAAGGAAATTGCTTTATTTCCTTATTTGCTTTAGTTTTAGCAACCCCTTCCCCAATGCATCCCCTATGCATGGATACTGATAGTTGTATTTTATAGAGATCGGCTTTTTTTATTGGTTATCTACTAAAAAGAAAACTGTACGCTAACTTTGTATTTAAACTTCGTTTTTATAACAATATTAAAATGGGTAATTCAACTGTGATTATTTATTCAGGGGGAACCAGGAGAACCGGGACCACCAGGACCTCCTGGACCTCCCGGTACTGTTGGTACATCAGGTCATGATGGAGAACGGGGACCTCCAGGAGAAACAGGACCACCTGGACCCGAAGGACCACCAGGTGAACCAGGACCAATTGGACCACCTGGTGAAACTGGTGCACCAGGACCAAAAGTATGTAAATTTCATAAAATTATTGATTTTTTTCTTCCTTTCATTACATTTAATATAAGTTCGAATCATTTAAGAATATTTTCTAAAAACGATTGTGTGTGTGTGTGTTTTGAAAGGGTGAAAAAGGACACATTGGATACAGGGGTAAATCTGGATTCACTGGACTACCGGTACGTTCATCAAATTTAAGAGGAATTTCAATTTACCAAGTCTTTTACAACGAATTATCTAATCACCGAAATTTCTCCTTGACAATTATGTTTAGGGTAGACCGGGTCTTAAAGGAGAAAAAGGATTCATTGGAAAGAGAGTAAGGGTTCTACTGAATTCAGGTTCAGTAGTTTTTCATTAGATTTATGGACTTTGGTATTTCTTGTTGACATCTTATCTTCTACCGCCTAATTTTCAAAGTAGTTCTTGGTTGTTTTTTTTTTTTTTGTGTAACTAATTTATGATATGGATTTATACGATATACATATACTTAAATAGTAAGTAGTATCATAACACCACAGATAATATCAACAACTGTACTAACAATATTGGGTTACGGTTTAAGGGTTGTAACAAACCTCCACATGGTAGAACGAACGAAAACGTGGAGACTTCTGCATACATCATATTTATAAATTTTGATTGATTGTTTCTTTTTAATCCTCTTTTCTTCCGTGAAACGGATACAGGTGCTAACTTATGTGACTCGAATATGAAATTGTCATGAAATGACTTAATAACACACTCAAAAACAATCATCATGTATAACATGGTGGAAGATGTCCCAATTTACCTGTATTTTTCTATGGAAAACTCTTTAAATTCATTAGTTCATTGGGTAGCCATGGGAACCTCCAGTATGCTTACCTATACAACTACAAATGACGATTCTATTTATGGACCTGCAAGATACAAGTATTAACAATAATTTTAATAAAAAATACTGAATCAAATTATGGAGGACCAGTTTCTGAATTCACCTTACGATCTGGCAGCTCCCTCTTAGGTTCGAATATTTTCTAATATAGGTCAAGTGGAATATTTTCTGCTGGAAGATTTTAAATTAATTTCTTAAGGGTCTGGTGTCGATGGGATATCAAGACCGTTGCCAAGAACGCATTCATTCACGAAAAGAAAGTGAACCAGTGAAAGTAAACAACCTTTTCATAACTCTGGCATACACATTGTATGCGATCATATTATGCGATCGTTTTCTGGAAATACCATGTCTTCGCACAGCTTTTCAAATATACTTTCTAGCAATTGAGTGGGCGGAATCTATGAATTTAATTAGAGATATGTCACTTAATGCTATATAGATTGCTCAATGACGATGCTACCTAAACTCGCTGACGCCATTCTTATCACTTTTAATACTTTCCAAAATTATTTGTAACAGGATTCTCACCGTAGTTGATAATAAGAAAATATCTCTCCAGTTATTTCAGTCAATATTAAGCGCCCGCCCCGCCCCCCCCCCCTCCCCCACCCATTTTATATGAAGCCCAATGATCACGCTTTCCATCCAATCAGCCATAAATTTACAGGTATTCTATGATCTGATTGTATTAGTAAAGATTGGAGTATATTTCCTGTTGAATGTTGGCCTATTCTTAATAGCTCGGATATTATATTACTGAATCCAACTATTTTACGGTTGGCAAACGATCGAATTACTGGAAATATTTCTGTCCTGCATGGAAGATCTGTATTTATCCGAAAAAGATGGCATACTTTTGTAGTTGTTTTCTTCCAGAAGACGGTCTAAATTGTTAAGAGCTTTGAAGAAGTATTCCTGCAACCTCTATAATTGTTCCTGGTTGCTGCTTCCGTATTCACTCTTTACTGTATTCTTCTGTATAAATCGCTCTCCCGCGAGCTGTGTAATGATTTGTAGAGCACTCTGCAATTGCCTCTGTTTGCTGTGTTTTTTCACTTCGAATACCAGATCTACTATTAACTCTATTTTATTACGACAAACCCTATTTTAACGCTTTCTGCTTCTGATATCAGATCTGATGTCCACCTTGTTTTGTTCCAACGGACATTTCGCTTGTCACTGGTGGATTTTATGCTATTTGTGTTAGGTGTTTGGATTCGATTTTTTGCAACATTATGTCCGTCATCCATTTTTGTTTACCACCTTGAATATAAACGAAATTTTTTTCCCTTGTTGTTAAGAGGTAACGTTTTACAGCCTCCGTATCACATTAATATCTCACACATCTGGAAAACCTCGCTGGTTGGTAGATGGAACTTTTCTGTGAATATCAATTTTCTGATATTATCCTGCAAGTAGTCTAAGTTGCGTGGAGTATTCCTCTAGTAAGCCTTAGGTCTTTTAACCCTTCTGAAATTTCGGACGTCCTCACTAATAATAATATGCATATGGTCAACCTGGTTATACCCATATTTCTTTACGCATCCAATTATGCTTAGAATATTCCAGACTTTATTTAGTTAGAAAGAGTTTCAAAAGTCAAGAAAGGAATCACCGTTGCCATTATCCCATGTACTCCACTAACATTTTCAAAATCAGTTTTGTCGGAGCCCATTTAAATGTTTAGGTCTTCTCTAGAGATATAATCGAAACTTTCATTTAGTTGCATCTATAACTCATACTTAGTATCCACTTCAGACTGTTTAGTGGAAAAGTGTCATGCTTCGTAATCTAGTACACAGATGGACAGTGACGGATCCCCCCTAAAGACCAAAAAAATGGCGGTAGATCTTCTGAATTTTTCTTCTGCACTTTTTGTAAAAACCTTAAAAATTTCTGGGAAAGGTTCTGTTTGAAGCAGAGCTTATTCGGATAAAACCGATAGGAGATCTGTTTCAATTGAACATAGCTGCCAAAGTTTCGTTGATGAATCTTCGTTGTAAAGCAAATATTTAAAGAAACAATTACAACTCGTAATTGGAGAATTCAACGAAACTACACACCGGCAAACAAATCATTGTGTATTGTTGTATTGAGTTATTACATATAAAGCAAGACATTTATTTTGGAAAAAAAATTATTTTTTCGTAAAATGCAATAGTAGAATATTTAGCCAAAACGTAAAATAAAAAAAAAAATCTAAATGCTGATTGGGAAATTCTCTATCAGTATCTTAGAGAAATTTATTGGTCAGTCTGTTTTTCTTCGAAGGATGTTGATCAATGCACATTACAACTTAGTGACATTCTTAGTCTTGGGATGCATGAATACATTCCTTGTTCTTACAACAGGACTCAACAAAATCGCTCTTGGTTTAACGATAAGTTCAACCGAGTAATAAAATCGAAAGGGTCTGATTTTTGCGTATATTAATTGTATTCAAGTCCAGAACTGAAAAAAGTCTACAAGACTAAACAGAACACCTGCAAGTCCATTATGCGGAGAGAAAAATTTCATTTTGATCAGAATGTTAGATAAAGTATCTTGGCAAGCCACAAAGATAGCAAAGGTTTCTGCTCCCTGGTCAAAACCATCAAGAACAACTTCAGCAATTCCTCTATACCTTCACTACTTAACAATGGTTGTTGACTCTCTGGATCAAGCTAATATTTTGACTGGTAGATTCGCTTCAAATTCTCTATATGAGAGCCAATACACATCCGTAAGAGAGATGTGTTCAAGGTCCTGAAGGGGATCAATGTCTGCAAACCGTAGGTCCTTATAGTTTCCCACCCCTGTTAACTAAAAGCTGTTCCTCATAAGCGTATTCTTAAGAAAGAAGAAGGAAGCAATCCCTCACATTATCGACCAACTGCAATCACTTCGATTTTTTTAAAGTTTTTTGATTGTATTATTAACTCCAAATTAATGAAGTCATTCGCGTCGAATTCAAGGCATCTAAGTCCTAAAGTTGTCTCATCTCTTTTTACCAAGATCATAACTTTTCTCCCAATTTATTTTGATGGAGCACTAATTTACGATACAATGTCTTTATACGTTCTTGGCATTAATATTTCCTGTAAGCTAAGCTGGACGTTTCTGTTGCAAAAGAAGCATCGAAATGTCTAGGATTTCTGAAAAGGTGTAGAAATATTTCAGCCCATCGACTCTCGAACTCCTCTACAAGTCCTGCATTAGACCTAGAATGGAATACAGTTCCCATATATGGGCTGGGGCTGGTCGTACAACCGTAACTTCATTCACTCGAGAGCCCCCACAATGTTGGATGTCTTTCGGTCCTTTATCACTACATGCATGGTCAATCTTCTGATGAAATATCTAGTCTAATCCCTTGTAGAGTGATTCCTGTACGCAATACTCGCGCTGCAAACCGCGAACATCCTTTTACCCTTCAATTCGGCCGTACAATAACATTCCGTGATGCTATTTTATCCCGAACAGTACGAATGTGGAACAATCTACCATTTTCTGGCTTTGCTCCGGCATACAATCTGCGAAAGTTTAAGAGTGGCATACATAAGCACCTCTGCCACTCTCCTCACGTTCCCTAATTTCTTTCCCTAGCACCTTCCGCCATGCTGCGCCTTGAATTATAAGGTCTGGGTATCCCCTGAGCTTAAGCTGCATTTTGCAAAGTTACAATTTATGATTAATTCGTCAATTTGAACATAATGTGTTTTCCTATTTTTACTAACTAAAATGGATGATTTGGAAGTTTTCCACTACCATTATTTACAAATTAAAACAAATTAATCAATTTAACGCCTCGTTTGACATTAGCGAGTGGCAAAAGTTGGATGTTGAGCAACTTTCTCCGTTCCGACTGGTAGCCACTCACTTATCTGTTCGACACGTATTTTTTAAATGATAAATTTTGTGCATTCACATTTGCGAGTGGTGGCGAGTGTCTTCGAACTTTTGATCTGTTTCCAAATTCCAGCTTATACCGTTTTTAAACCAAAGTTGCCCCCCCCCCACAGAAATCCTGGATCCGCCCCTGCAGATGGACAGTATTAATTCTGTCAAAAACTGGTAACCAGCTAATGAGACATGATCTGGCTTCATTAGTGAATGTATTCCTATAGTGTTCCATTGAATCTGTACCACAGTAGAATAAGAGCTGTCCACCTAGTGAAATGTATGCTCTTTCACTATGCCATACAATTTCACTAAGTCTCCTATAACCGTGTTTCATATCCGCTTACTTCTCTTAGGATTAAATTCATTATATCGATCATCCACATAGTTCTCATATTCTAATATGTAATTGTGTCCTTAATAGAAAAGTGAACGCCGTCAATGTCGAGTTAGTCCTGTTCTGAGAAGAAGTCGCATTCCATCTAGGAGGAGTTTATAGGTATCGTTTGCACTTTATAAGAGAAATCATGTACAAGATAAGGCTGATAGCTAAGAAGAAATAATTTATTGATCAACATACCTAAAAAAATGAAAATCCTGTTCAAATTATTTCGACCGCGTTGGATACTTGCTACTATGCCGGATCAGGTTTTTTTTTGTAGCCCTGAAGCTCTTCAGTGCTGATCCTAATTGTTTCTGTGAGTTATATTCACAAAATCACTGTTATTTTTAGCTATCCTATATGGAATCTGTCTTATTGTTAATATTAATAGACCTCGAATTATTGGTGTGTATTTTTATTACCCATTAAAATTTTCCTCGATACTTTTCCTCCATATTTTTTATACTCAAGTTTAAAAAGCTCCTACGGCGCTGTTTAAAGATATCTTCTTCTAAAAGACTACAAACACGTTTTCGTTTGTTTTTTGTTTTTATAAGCATTTTTAGTAGCTCATTATTTCAAAGTAAGTTTTAAATTTTGAAGGTTTTTACATTGCCAATATTAAATAAGCGCAAAACACTTGGCTGCTATAATCCTGTTAACGCACAACATTCATAAAGTGCTCCCTTCTTTAAATTTCGTCAAGAAAAGCGATAACAATACTAAAAAATGTCTCTATCAAAGTGTGTGTACAGCTGGACACGTATAGTTAGTGCAGAGTTTTGTACAGAATTTCAGTACCAAATTAGCCCCAATAAACGTATAAGCTGGTAATACCATATCCCGAAAAAAAAAGATAGAAGTGTTAATTCTTGCAGAAAATAAAATTGGGTTAATGTAAAGCAAATATGGTATATGCATTAAAGTTCCGTTCTTTTTTTTTGCCTGAATAAACTGTAAATGTAACTTTTGCATTTTCTCCTCGAAATTCTTTAGAAATTACAAAAGTTTCAAAAAGAAAAGCTCGAGAGAGATTAATCTCAAGTCCCTTAAGCATATTCACTGAATTAAAAATTGTTCACTTACTTTACATAAGCGAGAGCAATCACTTTTAGTCAAGTGCCTTTTATTAGTGTCAACTTATCTTAACCCCTCCGATTATATATAAAACTCGAAACTTAATTGCCCTAAATCTAAGGGGCATTTCTTGTAATTTGATTGTCCCTTTTACTCTAACCTGCTACTGTTGGTCCATCCAATTAGAACGCTTGCCAAACTCAACTCAAGGAGATAGTATCCTAAAAGGGTCTCATACCCTTATGCAAATTTAAGGTAAAATTTTCCTATAAGTATATTTGCATGTTGAGTAGATCAAAGTTTGAGAGCTTCCACTTAAAATTCTCTTCTAACCGAAAACATTATTATCTACAACGCCCTCGGACAGAAACACGTTTATCGAATTATATTAACCCCTCGTATAAATTATGCCCTTCACTTGAAGTATAGACTAACCATAGGAGCAATTGCAGTTGAAAGTTGCAGCAGTATCTACTGGCATTAGATTAGATAAGAATTAATCACCCTGTACCATGGGGTGTCTTTCTCTATTAATCCCCCATTTACCTTCTTTTATTTATTTATAGGGTGACAAAGGAGATAAAGGCGACAGAGGACTGACGACGACCATTAAAGGAGACGAATTTCCAACAGGAATTATAGAGGGACCACCAGGACCACCTGGACCACCCGGTAAGAAGAGTGAGCGGTATTTTGTTGTGATTGTATTTTATTTGCTTGGTTTGTTTGGCTTTGTCATTTGTTACAATGTAAGCTGTGAAATAATTTATTTTCGTATAGCCTAGGTACTATGCATATACGGGCTTAGGTAAATACTTTTCAAATTCAAAAGGGGTGAATTTATATCTTAATTAAATAATTGGAAAGAATCCAAATTAATTTCATAGAATTTTTGTGACAACAATTTCACTATTGTATTGCAGTGATATTTTTTTTTTAACTACGATTTTATAGATAATCGATTTACTTTGCGATTCTGAACAACAAATTTTAAGGCGGATTCAAGATCTTTTATTCGATGTCTTTCAAATACAGAAGCTACAAAATTCCAAGGCCCTGGCTACCTAACCTACCTCGTGTCCTCTTGATGAAGCCTATCGTAGGTCTAAGAGAGGTCTATTATCTATTATTCGCCTCCTAGCAGAAGATCATTTGACAAATTTCGATCCGACTACGCTACGTGTCGATGGTTAGGGTCATTCCTCAGAGCACCGATTAATTTTGTGTAAATTTATGAATAGACCATCTCCGATTTTGATGAAATTTCACAGGTTGGTTATATTGTTACTAGTACTTTGCTGAAATATTTTTTATCTTCATCCATTTATGACGGAGATACGGTATTTTTAGATTTGGAAAAAGTGGCAAATTTTGCGTGGTAGGTGTAGCTTCAGAATGTACGCATCGCAAACCCATAAAATAAACGTACTTATTTAGGGATGCTTTGAAGTCTCCGAAAAAATTAATTGCGGTGTTTTTTCTGAAAATTAGTTTTCAAGGATGATGGATATGCACGTTATCCTTGAATATCTCAAAAAGCGCAGCCTCTATTTTTTTTTAAAAATCTTAATGGGATTTAAAAAGCTGTAGAAAGGAGACAATGGAACTCCTTAAAGTTTGGGTGGAGTTACTTTTTAAATTATATGCAATCCAAAAGACTTTGAACGAAAAGTGATGTGATGGGCTGGGTTGTTAGATTATATATATACAGTGTGTTCTACAATAAGTAGAGTGGAGAATGCCAATAAATTTCGTGGCGTATCACAAACATACTTTTGTTTAACCCCCCCCCCCCCTAAAATCCTTACTTCCCTTCAAATTTATGATTGGAAACTTTTTGTTTTTCAAAGGAAGTGTAGTCCCTTAAATGTTCATGTGTCCTTTCACATATGTCGCAGGATAAAATTTGACCTCTGGTTCCACAGAGAACGTTTCATCCTTTTTAACGATATCCAACATATTATGATGAATCGTCAGGGGCGCACTGCCGGGGAGAGGCAATGGTCCCTCCTGTCCGTTTTTCTCCACGTAATTTAAAAATCAGGAATAAAATCTAATCTGTATACTTTGTAATAGTACTATCAAGTGTAATAAAACCTTTAAATATAAAATATGAATATGATTAACAGTCAGGATTCGGTTACTGCACAGTATATTTCATATAGTAGAACAGCTTAGAATAAACTACTGGAAAACTAATTGCAAAAATTAACTTACAAGAAAAGAAACCCCATAACGAGGAACTAATGAGTATCATACGGAAGCAAATCGTCGAAAAGTAGGTAGTTGCCGCATTTCGTATTAGTATATCGCAAATTTCGATATTTAAATCAAGGTTCCATTAGAAAATGCTAAGTAAAGCTTTTTTTCGTTTCAAGTTACGTCCTGATTTTATAATTATATATTTCTTGACTTTTTTCACACCACAATGACTTTTTTTATATTATGAGACAAAAAGCAAATTTACTTCTTTTAATAAGTTGAATAAGCCAAATGCAAAATTACAAATTACATATTTAGACAAATTGCAAATCTTAGCAAAATATCAACTAGAAAGATATTATTTCCCACATTGGAAATAGTTTAAAGGTAATAAAGTATTTATAGAAGTAAATATTTCATTGAAACTGCATTAAAATTTGTAAGTATAACAAATATACGAAGTGTTATCAGTTTCAGACGTACAATACTCGTCGATATTTAAATGTGTATGGTTTTAGGTTTTTTTAAATTTTATAAAAGCTGTAGAAATTGCGTAGGTTATAAATAAATAAATCAATAGGTCTTATTACTTTAGAAATTCTGACTAACTAATTGAAGTTAAAGAAAATAATGGCCTTGTGGACCATACCGAGATTTTAGCAGATAAAGCTTGAAATTCAAAACCTTCAAAAGAAGCAGTTCTTAAGTGCGCAGATGGGCATAGAACAAATTTTCTGTGTTCCTTGATCATGCACAATTCTTACACTAAGGACATAATTTTTTTCTTCTTCGAAAATGTGACCCATTACTAGTCCTTTAAAACATACCTCAATATCTGCGTCCGTTCAAAAGTTTTTTTCTTACGCGAAAAGTGACAAAATCTGATTTCCAGAGCACAATAAGTCTTAAGGTAAAGACACACGACAAGAGACTTTTATCTCTGGAGACCAAAAAATTAGATCTCCGGAGAACCTAAAAAAAAGTCTCTAGAGACACATCTCCGATGTGTATATACCCAACTCTTCTTTTACACGGTAGATACGTTCCACCGAAAGCCGTGCAAAAAAAAACCGTGCAAAAAAAGACATACTGCACATATTAAAATTGAGGATGTGTTCCAAAACTTTAAAAAAACCGTGTAAGACGAAAAAAAGGGATATATATTGTCCTAAAAACCGTGCAAAAAAAGTATATGTAATATTAAAAACCAACAACTACACAAGTTATAATTAAAAACAAAATGTAATTAATATATATTATTATTAAAAAAATATAAAATAAATAACATAATAAAAACGAAACAGAGTTCATACATATTATTATTTAAAAAAAAGTTTAAAATAAGTACACAATAAAGAGAAGCTTTAGTCCATATGTAAGTATAAAAAATCCAAATTAGAATAGAAATAAAATTTTACATATTTAGACTATTCATCGCTCCTTGATTATAAGAGCGAGCGTTTATTACTGACTGGACAAAAATCGTTTTCATCACTAGAAATGTCTAACACATCTGATGAGTATGAATCCAATCAAGAGTCTGGTTCATTATTAACGTTTTCTGATGTTGGCTTTTTCTTTAATTAGAAAATCTGTTATCAGCTTCTGTGTTTTTGGTTTGTCAAGTTGCTTATGCAGTTCTTGATGCCCAGCCGTACAGATCTGCAGGTTACGTTGAAATTTTAATGCACGTTTCATGTCGAGATCATAAATGAGAAAATGATGTTCCATACTTGCAGCAAATTTCAAGCCCTCGCGAATTAAGTCCTCTGTTAATTTTTTTTTTTTTTTCCTCATATAATTCACACCCAGAATTTATTCTGAGTTTATATGAGAAGAGATCGGTTTGATCTATTTTCAAGCGTCTGCAGCAGGCAGAAAACCAAGCTGCACCGATGAGTGGAAGGTTTTCTGCTGACACGAAACGCTTCTTCTTCTTCCTTTTTCTTCTTCATTTTTCAGCCCACTGCGTGGCGTATACAGGTTCGATTCGCTTCGAATGAATCTGTTTCTTTAAAATTTTTTAAATTTTTTTAATAAATAAAAAAATTGTTTTTTTCTATTTTTCTTAAACTTTTCATTTCTTTCTTCTTTTTTCATTTTTTCATTTGTTTTTCTAATCACCCAATTTCGCTATTTGGGACCTGTTGATGAGTCAAACCAAGACTTGAAACTTGTCACCAAAAATTAATGGATTGTGTGATGAAATAACAAATTAGAACATTTTTTAGCTTTTGCTATATACCGGAGATATCCCAAAAAATTCTTTCTTGTAGAAAATCTGTTAATTGATGAATTTCAACTTCGTCTTCATCATCATGGTCCTCATTAATAGTAAGAACCGTTGTAGCTTCAATTAGATCCTCCTCATCCAAAGGTTTATCAATCACCAATTCTTCGATGTCCGCAAATTCAAGGTTTTTAAAAGCCTTCACCACCAATTGCGTGTGATAGATTAATAATTTCAGAACACACAATTGATGCTTCTATTACAGAATTGCCACTTTTGACGCATTTTGGCCAAATTTTTCTCCAACCAGCATTTAGAGTATATGTCCGCAATTGTTTTATGGCAAGAGAAGCATGTGTAATACAATTCATAATTGTATAATTCTTTCCATGCTTGTACGACCGTCAAATCCATTTGTTCGACTGAATCCAAAATATATTTAAATGCCTGTTTTATGTAATAAATTTTAAATGTTGCTATTATACCCTGATCCAATGGCTGAATCAGCGAAGTGGTATTAGGCGGCAAAACACCAACTGAATATTCGGATGATCTATTACAGGATGGCTGGGCGCATTATCAACGAGCAGAAGTACTTTGAATTCAAGGCACTTTCGTTCCATATATTTTTTTACTTCAGGAACGAAGCACTCGTGGAACAACAACGTCATCCATGCCTTATTATTCGCCATCGAATGAACTGGAAATTGTTTAATATTTTTCCTTTCAAAGCTCGCGGTATGAGTGATCGGTTGATTAACAGAGGCTTTAAAATCTTATCACCAGATGCGTTGCTGCACAATAAGAACGTCACGCGACCTTAGCCGCTTTGTAACCACCAGTAGATTTTTCTGGTTTTGATATGTAGGTTGTGGTAGGCATTTTTTTCCAAAATAAGCCCGTTTCGTGGCCATTAAATACTTGATCTGACGTAAAACCCCCGTCTTGAATTATTTTTACTAGCTTACCGGGAAAGTTTTTTGCTGCATTTATGTCGCCTGAAGCTACTTCACCTGTTATTTTTACATTGTGAAATGCGTGTCTTTTTAGGAATCCTGTCAGCCATCCTCCCTTGCATTAAATATAAATGTCCTGGTTGTTTGGAGACTTGTTAATGCCTCCAATTCTTGAAGTCGTTCGTATATTCTAAGTTCCTTCTCTTCTATAAGTTTTCCATATATAGGTATTTTTTTCTGCTGTAGATCCTCTGTCCAAAACACTAAAAGTTTTTCCATTTTCTCTAAGATAGTATTTCGACTGTATAATGATGTTTTGGAACTGACATTTGATCCAGAAATTACTGATTGTTGAATAGAATCTTCATTTTTTTTACTGTTCTGACTGTCGGTTCATTCAAACCAAAATTTTTGCCAACAGATGTTGAACCTTCACCTCTCTCAAGAGAGTCTACGATTTTAATTTTAGTTTCTAAAGAAATCGCTTGTCTCTTCCGGTTAATTTTTGATTTTTCAGACATCTTATTAGGCTATAACAAAATTTAAATAAAAATCACTTCAATTTTCTAAACTAGATTTTTGCAATAATAGAGCCTTTTCGTTGTAAGAAAATCCAAACAGAAATTATATTGGCACTAAAACTTTTAAAATACATTTTTTTTTCTTCGACCCACCACAATGTTAACACTTTTCAATAGAATTGCTTAATGAAGTCTTAACGCAACTTTAAATAGAAAAATAGAAAAAGCGACTATAAAAATTCCGAGAATTTCCCCAATTATATTTTATTTTTGCAACTGCGTAAAATTTCCGGGAATTTTCCATTATATTTCATTTTTGTAACTGCGTAAAACTTCCAGGAATTTCTCATTATATTTTGTTTTGTAACTGCGTAAAAATTCCGGGAATTTCCCCAAATTATATTTTATTTTTGTAACTGTGTAACGAATTTTGTTCTAACACGTTCTAACATGTCCAAAAAAAATTTTGTATACGCACTGCGTATACATACAAAAATGTTTTTTGGACGTGTTAGAACAAATAATTCGTGTTAAAAACATGTTTTTTTTTTTTGAGACGGTGTTATTTCAAAATCATGTAAAAAAAGAGTTGAGTGTACACGAAATTTGAAGTTTGATCTCTAGAGATCTTAATTAATTATCAAGCAAGAAAAAGATGGGAAAAGTGAAAAAGCTTTTAAAAATATATCCTTGTTTACGGGATAAACACATGAAATTTGTGTGATTTTTTTTTTTCTTTCATTCTATAGAAATAACAAGAACTCTATTGACGAAACAAATTTTTTGCCCTAAGTTCATTATATTAATTATTAGTTTTTCTATTAATTTGTTTGTAACAATGTGTCAAACTCACTCCACTTTATTCCTTTTCCCTTCCGAATAGACCTACGCTTGACTGTCCAGAACAACCAAAATGTCTCCGGAGACCTGGAGACGAAAAATGAACAAATTTCGGAGACCGGAGACGTCAAATGAACAAAATTCGAAGACGCGAGACCGAACCTGGAGACCTGTTTGTTTTATAATACACCACAAAAGACCGGAGACCTAAACAGTCTCGATAGACTCTCTTTAGAGATTTTTTTGCGTCTGCGGAGGGGACACACGGGACTCTAGCTCTCCAGAGACCAACAAATTAGTCTCTGGAGGCTCAAGTCTCTCTCGCTGTATAGCATCACTTTTATACTTCTTCATTTTTCGTATAACTTTTTACAAAACTTTCTTCTACGTAATCATCATGCAGGCAGGTTCATTCGAATTCATCTAACCATGCCATATTTTTCATATGTATGCAATTATTACCCAGCTACGAGTTTTTGGGTTGGAGAATCGTAATAATTAAGATAAATTTTATTATGTTTAGGAAGATAAGAAAGTAAGCTTAAAATAATCGCAGGACTTATTGGAATCAAACTTTTGTCAGTTTTTAAGAGCTCTGTAAATATTTTAGAACGTTAGGACCAAATTTAGGCATACACAAGAACTACATGTCGTATGCAATACCCGATCAGAGTATACAAATTTTATATGGCTGTTGGTACATTCTGGAATGGACCTAACATTTGAAATGATGGGTACGTCGAGTGATTCATATTTTCTTGCATCACGAGCCAGATTCACTAACACGAGGGAGTTGTGGAGATGAGAGTTCTTTTAACACTTAACTCTCCACTCGAAAAATTCTATAACTCAGGGAGTTTGTATTGATAATTACCAAACTCTCTATTCCACTGGACAAAACTCTCGGCTATGTTAGTTGTGGAGAAGTAAGAAGAATATTTCTCAACTGACAGTATTGTTTGTTTTTATTGTCCTTTGTGGTGGTACCTAGGTACCTATGATTTTCAAATTAAATTATGGACTCACCGCATATCCTGGCTATGTTTACAAAAACAAATTATGGAAATCGGTGCAATACTTACAGAGAAATACAGAACAGATGCTATAAAATTTTTAAATATGCACTTTAAAGCTTGTATGTAGGATGAAATTGCATCTACGTTTTGTCCCCTAATTATATATGTCACTGGTTTTGAGTCGGATAAATGGTTTTGGAGATAGCTGTAAGAGAAGTGAATCAGTCCTTTTTAAGGTGGAAAAATGCGAAGAATTGCGAAGAACTGGTAAGTTGTGAAAATTCACTTTCCATGAGAAAAATGTTAACAACAGAGTATTAATGGATGTGAAACAAAGAACAGAAGAAATAAATGCAAACTATAGGAACTGGGGTGTATATGACCCAAGTGCACAAAAAATGCGTCTTTTGGGGGTAAAAAGACAGTTATGATGTTGAAATGAACGAAAACAAACTAGATCACTCGATTACCCGCTCCTCCCTATTTAATTTCATATCAAACATGACGTATTTTGGACAACCCCCAATAGCCCGTCCCCTAGAAATTGCTCACCTATATTTTTGTACTCTAACTCCCCAAGTATGTTCGAGAATCGCGAACGTTGAATTAGCGAGTTTTAATCGGGGAAATCGAAAATTCTCATGTCCGAAACTCCGCCTGTCCGTGTTACAGAATCCGGCCCCCTGGCATGTTAAGGAGGTCGCTCCAAATGTACACAAAATTGCTGTTAAAGCAACATTTACTACTCTCGGGCCGCTCTACTCTAAAACATATTGTGACTCATTCCAGAATGCACTACCGCTACCCATTTCACAATTTGTATACTCTGCTCTGGTATATCATGCGATATCTACTTCCTGTGCCATCTATAGTTTGGGCTTTCATTTATTATTGAGAAAGTCTATTTCTTAGAGTGGGACGACTTTCTTTTTTTACAAAACTTTTGTATTCATTTTATGCGTAAATCGTATTAAAATTATTATAATAATTATGCTCCTATTGATTTTATTCTAAATTTCTATATACATACTTAGCCTAAAATGAGTAATTCTTATTGAGATGTACCATGGCTTTGGAAGTATTCTCGACGGTTTTGGAATTACGCACGTTAAGTTAGAATGAAATCGCTTTGCATTGCACATGTACTGGGTAGAAACACCGACTCACTTTCCGCTCTTCATGTATAACATCTCGCTTTTGTCTTTTTAAATACTGGCCGAAAGACGATAGCTTTTCTTCGCCCACGTATCAATTAAGGACCTCCATTTTAATATGGGTACAGCCATTTTTACCTGTGGACTGTCTACTAAATGATGGGAATTCTTCGTTTTTCGGAAAAGCCAGCCCAATTCGAATTATTCGGACAGGATTAGAATGGCAATGTGGGAAATTGAAAATGATCTACTATGTAGTCAAGTCAAGTCAAGTCGTACTTGCGCTTTGGATTTCCTCCATGATTTTAATATCCTATGCCTTGATTTATTTAGGGGGTTGGGACTTATCTTTGGTTCTCATTTCGATTTGCAGTCTTCTCTTGTCCTCGTTTTTGTTGAATGGTTTTTGGTATTGTAAACTTTGCGTGATATTTTTCCGTCCTACAACTGCTACGCCACATCAGCTGTATTGTATGCCTTTTTCGCAAGATTTAGTGAATTAATTTCAGAGGAACAGGGAAGAAGTAAAGATTAAATATCTTAAGTTTTTGGAAAGTTATCTACTAAATTGGGCTTGCTTACTTATACTGTCTATTCTAAAACTAAGTATGAAGTATATATCATGGAACAAAAATTAATTCCATATTGGTGTAAAATTGCTCGTTCCAATATGAGGAAAAGTAATATACTTACCTACTTCAGAAGGTACATTTCAAAACATCCCCCACGCGCGTTTTTTCTATATTAGAAGTCGGCCTGTTGTTTTATTCGTCTAAATGGTTTGCACCTAAATAAACGAAATTGAGATTTATTTATAGATGCTTGACCTGTTTTTGGCATTCCTCAAGGGCTATTACCTTGACATTTAAGGTGTTCTATTTTAATCAGAAGATTTGTTCTTTTTAAGGACATTATAGTAAAATATAAAAAATTTAGAAGCGGAACAAAAAAGAGGAAGCATAAACAGAACAAATGACACACTTCGATATTTCTCTGCTAAGTTTTAAAGAATTAAAAAAATTGATGGAAATGAATTTTTCAAACATACGAGAATGATTCGTTATACATTTTCGTTACCTCTGCGGAATTACTTAAACCACATACAGAAAAAGGAACAATAAGAAATTATTATGTATAATTTGTCGTATACCTACAGATCTTCAGCGCAAGGTTGTTTAATGTAATTCATGGCATATGGAGCTGAATAGTTCGAAAGACTGTTCTGACCGAGATGCAATGCTATATGGAATATTTTACCACAACTTCATGTGACAGAAATTATTTTATTACAAAACACACAAAACCGACAAGCACGAACGGGACTTTTCCTTCACTCAAAATACGACATTCGGACAGGGATTCCCCTTAGCACCACCTTACGTTATTTTTCTTCTCGGGACAAAAATTAGTTTAATCTCCTTTGATCTTGTTATCGGTGTGTTTCCCTTAGTGTGCTTACTTTTGTATTTTACGTTATTATTGATAACTCAAAATAGTTTAGAAAACAATTTCTACATATCAAGGGGTCCCATATTCTAAAGTGCCCTGGCCCCGACGTGGCTAGATATGGCTACGACCTTATGTGGCACCGAGTATGTATGCGTTCACGTATGTTGACGTTGACACATACGGAAGCCAAATTGACGGAAATATACAAAATTTATATGGCTGGGTTGTCCATTCCGGAATGGACCACAACATTTGAAATGATGTATTCGTCGAGTGATTCATATTTTTTTTCGTATCTGAAGTGTTCAGGAAGTCGATAAAATGTATACAAAACTGCTATTATAAAAACATTTGCTTTCAGCACACTCTAAAACATGTTATGGGCCATTCTGCTCTAGTATGCCATGCGACATCTAGTTCTTTGTTGTGCCGTCTATAATAATATGATGGATAAAGAAGAATTTTTAAGAACTTTTATTTTGAACGATTCTAAATCAAATTAATAAATACAAGAAGAAAAAACAACCGCCTCGTCCGGGGTTTGAAACCGGGACCTTCCGCTTGCCGGGCGACTGCCCTTACCACTGAGCTAACGAGACAGATGATTTTCCCTCTTGCATTTATCAATTTGTTACTAGCCTACTAAGCCACGATTTTCTTTCAGTTGGCATTAACCAGTAACTATGAAAGCGCACAAATAAATTGTAAATTCAATTTTTATTTATTTTTTCCCGGACGGGAATCGAACCTACACTTGTTAGAATCAGTCAATGATGGATAAAGAAGAATTTTTAAGGAAGGTCCCGGTTTCAAACCCCGGACGAGGCGGTTGTTTTTTCTTCTTGTATTTATTAATTTGATTTAGAATCATTAAAAATAAAAGTTCTTAAAAATTCTTCTTTATCCATCATTCACTGATTCTAACAAGTGTAGGTTCGATTCCCGTACGGGAAAAAATAAATATAATAATATGTATCAAAAATCAAACTACATGAAGCTATTTTATTCAGGTTTATTATAAACCAACACCTTTGGTAGATCCGGCAAAACTTCCAAATAGTCAGATGGTTTTGTTGCAGATGCAGCTTTCCCGCTGGAAATAGCATGAAACCTTTCTTTTCAAAGATGTAATTTGCCAATGGCGAAAGAATATAAGATTATGAAAAAAAGTGATCTCGCGTCAGACAAATAATAGAGAATATTCTTTTAGAATTCTTGTTCTCGATGGAGGGTTTTACAGATAACGTTGCACATGTTTCCTGAAAATACCGAGAAAATAGTTTTTGGATGTCTGGTGTTACTTAACTGTGTTTCGCTTAAAGAGTAAATTCAGCAAGGTGTATTACTACACCTACATAATTACGTCGATTGGGAGGATGCAAACTTCACTAGGCTATCTCTAATCTTATGCTATAACTAAATTATATAGTTTTGCTCTTTCCTTCATGACAGGATTACATTTTTTTTTTTTTCTAAGTTATCCTTCTGTTTCAGTTAAAAATCTTTCATTTAATTCAAAACACTCCTGAGTAAAAGTTCGTCGTTGTTATGCTTTTTTTATTCACTCTTCACATCTGTTCCAAAATACCTTTGATATGTCGTTTCCTTTAAGAACGTCCTTTCACATTGTTTTTCTATATTTAAATATTCTAACGTATTTCATTTATATTGCAATATTTTGAATTTAACTCACTCGTTTTCCCCACCTGCTTTACTTCTTTGTTGAAAAAACTTGGATGTTTTTCTCACAAATCATTTTTACTCCCTGTCCAGTTTTTATTAGAGTGCAGTACCAATTTTCTTCTCCCATTTTATTTTTCAAACTTCAGCTAAATGAGTACGTAAGTAAGCTTGCAGAACAGGCGCGTACTTATGTATGTAAACAGCGAAGATTACGGCTTTGTACTTACGACAATTTGACATTTCAATTCAACGAAAATTTCCTTACGAAGAATTAAGGGTATTTTGGGTACGTTTGCTTAATTCAAAGAGTGTGATCACCTTACGTATGTAACTTTACCTACGTATACGTGCATTTCGGGCCAGCCTTAATAATAAAAAATATTCGCCTCATTCATTCATGTCATCATCCTCACTCAGTCATTTTATTTCGTATCCAACCCTAGCTTAAAGTCAAGTTTTCAGAAATTGTTGTCGCTTAGTATACTAGTTTTCAGACTTCAAACCTCAACTACAGGACCTTTTCAATATAAATACAAGTAATTGTTTTATATGACTGCCTTCAGCCATAAAGGATGTAGTTTTGTATCCCTTGGACTCCGGAATAATGCAATATCTGATCCAAAAAGCTGTGATAATGTTTCCGACTCGACTTTACTACAATGCAGGTTGATATGGGCAATAAGAATATTTTGCATAGTTATTCATCTCTTACATAAAAGCACCTTTTCTCCGTATTCACATCTATAAACTTATTTTTCTGCGGTAAGTTCCTATCTTATATTGTGGCCTGGAATGGAGGAAGAAACTCAAAGTTAACCATTCACCTTGATACAACATAGCTAAGCTATGTCTATTATATTAGAAAGTTTACAACAAAGAAACACACACAAAATCTAGGCTAACTATAATAATATATAAAAATTATTTCATTTCAGGTCCACAAGGTCCAGCTGGTGCAAAAGGTGAATCTGGACCACAAGGACCACCAGGTCCACAAGGTGAAAAGGGTCCACGAGGAAAACGAGGAAAACGGGTAATTGAAAACATTCACCAACATTTAAGTAAATTTTTAACAATTTATTTTTGTAAGAATCCTGAGCACCTGTTTCAATCCTTCAGTCCTCTTCCTTAGAAAAATAGCTATACCAATCTGACAAAATAAACAAAGCGACCTGTCAAAATGAAGCTTTTGCTGTACATACATGCATACATATATACATGTAGCTCCATAGATAGAGCTAGGATGGACTCATTGGAGAATTCTTTCAGTTTCAATTATATACTACATAGCTCTGCTCCATCTATCACGACCATTTTCCTTGGCCTCGTCTGTTAACTGCATTATTGAAATGCCATTAGAAGAGTCCTCTTGTTTATCGGAAAAATCCTTTGAATTTTACTCCTGGAAGAGAATGGAATGCAATATTCCATGGAGAAAAATGCAAAGTATCTTTTACGGGGAACAGACGTTCGCCGCTGGTCGCTGACAAACACAAGAAGACAATTGATCAAATCGAATAACAGAAAAAACGAAAAAATCATTATTCATTTTCATATCGAGTTTTTCGGCATCTCGCTCCCCTCTCCCCAACCTTCCTTTATCCCACCACTTACACATTGTGTTCAATCGCATGTGACGAAACGAAACTGAGTTTTGCGTTTTTGTCATCATTTTTTGTACCCTTAATCCCTATGTCACACTACCCTATAAACTCTTTTCACTTTGTTTTACAATTACTACATCACTATATATATATGTATATGTTTGCATGTCCTTAACTTGAGTAGTGCACATTATCACAAACACAAATGCATGTCGATTTACTTTTTAAGCTTAGGACTAGGACAAAAGCATGAGTAGTGAGTAGAGAGTATTCTCAAGCATGCATATACTTACTCATACACAAAAGGGATACTTTTTACATTTTCCCTAGAATTTCACTTTTCACAGCCGAAAAGGGGATGAGCATGCACCCTTAGGCTTTAATAGAATAAATGGGTGGAAATTCCGGTTTTCGATTCCTTTGGCTTTTTGGGTTAGGAAATAATTGAATGTGTAGAAATACGTTGGGAATCAGCTCAATAAAACGTTTTTTTTTTTTGCGAATCGATTTGCCGTTGAGTTTCCTTTGTTCTACGGTGGTGGTATAAACTGGCCCATTCAGGCTGGGCAGATCTAATTTGCATCACCCCTCTTTTTTTAGGGGAACCGAATAAAAGTTACCCTCAAGCATATAACCCCATTTGGATAACTTAACTTTGATCAAAGTATTTTTTGTTTTTTTTTTTTTTGTATGTACATAGTTGCTTTACGCAAAGACTTTAAGGTTCATCAGAATATGAAACGGGAGAGGGATGCATGTGAACACTGGATAAATGAGAAGAGTCCTTTCTTCTCACTTCTGCGGAAACTTTTTGTGCTTTCCCTTAACTTTGACCACGACTAATTAAACCGAACTGTACAGAATCTCAACTAACAACAACTACAACTAAAACTACATATATACGTATATATCTATATATGTATTACAGTTCAGATGACTATATATATATGTATATATATATAACTACAAATGTAGAGTGCACTTTCAACTGAGATTGTTTCCCTCCGCGGGATTTGCACATTTTCATCCCCCGGAATGTGATTTTGTTTCTTTTTGTTTTAAGCGTTTTTTGTAACCACATAACCATCACCAACCTAAATACTCTCGTATATATATATATGTGTGTGTGTGTGTATCCATACGGACTTGGTGATTTATCTATATTTTCAGTAGTGTTTGTAGTTTTATGGTGCTTTTTTCACAGTCACGCTTTTGAGTTTTAAGTAGCACACTTAACACGCTTTTATGTAAGTATTTTGTTTTGTTTATAATTATAATTACTTATTTATTTTACTGTATTTAGTTTTAATATTGACGCAAGAATGGAATTTTAGAAAAAATACCAAAAGTAATCGTACTTAATATTTAATTATGACTAAAATAGTTCTTGTAGGAATATTTCAATGACTATTCAAAAAAAAATTATAATGAAGGACCTCGAACTAATTAAGTAATTTGAATATAAATTGAGGTAAAGAAAATTAAAAATTTACAGTTATAAGATTTTTTTTTTTACCAATGTATTTATAGAAGAAAGAACATGAGCGATGTCATAACGAGCATCGAGGACACATTTTATTTTAATTTTAACTGTCGACCCAGTAAATACTTCTCTCCTCTGAAATTCACTTACTTAGCGACAATCTGTAAAAAAAATTTAAAACAACGCAAGTGCAAAACTCTTGCTACTACCAGATTTACCACTTGGATCCAATTGAATTCAAATGGATACAAATTATTCTTCAATCTAAATTTGAATACCTTAGTCCTTTTTGTTTTAAATGTATTCATTTTCAAACTGCTAACTAATTTCTGACTTAAATATCTTAACGAAATCGATCAAAATTCGCCATTTCCCAACCCGAACATCACCAATTTCGTTCTTCTTTTGCTGAAAGTAGTTATGAGATAATAATACAACTCAATTTTTTTTTTTCTGTCCTACTACAATGCATGTTACCTGAACTAAAGGACTTTGAAATCCTTAAATTTCTCCGATTTTTTATGTGCTGAATTCTATTAAAAAACTTATAACTTTTGTTCTAATTAGTACAGAGCTATGTTCTTTAGGTTATTTTAAAGAGGAAAATACACTTTCAGGAAAAATTATAGAAAAGATGTCTCTTAGAAGAAAACAAAAAAATTAATGATAATAAATATATCCTTTATTCTTGAATATCTCAAAATGCATCCAATTTTTTTTTTTATTTTAATTTTAAACTTTTACTTTTCCAAGTTGGGATCTCAATGGGTGTAGGGACGAAAATTGTTTTCGTCAATAGAGAGAGATCTAGTTATATTTGTAAAAAATTTCATATAAATTTGTAGTGCTATCCTTTATCCCGTAAAATTTTTCCAACAAGGATATAATTTCCTCTCTCTATGAACCATTAATACTCGTTTAAAATATAGAAAGATTTGCCTCAATATCTACATCCGTTCAAAAGTTTAATTTCCAGAGAAGAAATGTGCATCTTGCAAGATGCGGGCATTGTAGAACCAAAAAAAACAAAGTACCTTTCAGACGCGACTTAAGCAGATTATTCCACATCTCTTTTTTTTTGTACAAAATGTATATGCCATTCACCTGTTCTTAAGATACGCGTGTGAAAAACTACTCACCTACACAGAACAGCATACAAAAGATATTTGTAACTTTTTCGGACATAGTGCGAAAAGAAATGCACAGTTTGAAGAGTTTCAGCACTCCATACGTTTAAAACGGCATAAACTTTTAGGATTGGCCCAAACTAGATGGCTTTCTTTTCAGGTCGTTATAAACAGAATTCTAAAACTAGTAATGCAAATTTATTTTATTTCGTGTGAGTCGGAAGACGAAAATGTACATGCAAAGATTATGCCTGAATAAATGGACTAACCTGGAACTAAAATATATTTCTTCTATTATTATTAGCAATTTTCTTGAAATCATCCTTTTGACTTTGAAGTAACTGAAATTGATTTTCCCCATAGTGTTAATTATGTATTTACCATTGAATGAGATCTATATGGGTAATAAGGAATTAACCGAAATCTTAAATTATTAAACCCAAAAGTATGTTTGAAGCCAGATTCAAGTGTATAGTCACTTCTCAATAATTTTCAAGGTAATAAGGAGTTAATCAGTTAATCAGAAAGAAGTGTCAAAACTTAAAAATGCCCTGATAGAACCTACATTATGTTTCATAATATTTCCAATTTCATAATGGATCTGATGACATTTCCTCACAGCTCAGCGTCTGCAGAAAGAAAATTTTCTGATTTGACAACAAAAAATCAAATAAGTTCTGTGCGGACACAATTCAGACAATAATATTTGACAAGGAGTTACTTCCGGACAATAATAAACTATGATTCCGCCTGCAGGATTTTTGTAGTTATAGACTGTATAACTTTTTCAATTAACAGAATAGTATGGGTACAAAAAAAAAAGTTTAACTATTTTTTATCGACTAATTAGAACAAATAATAAAACTATGATCGTTAAGTCTTTGTTTTATGTCTCTTAATTCATAACTTTTGTGCTTAAAATTTTTTAAATAAATATTTAGTGGATAGAGGAAGATGGGTAGAGATGAAACGTGGGGTAAAATGAAACAGGCCAGTAATTTCTTAAGACGAATAAGGCAAGCGAAATTATTGAAACTGAACGAAACCCTTTTTCACAAGGGTTCTTTGATTTCATTCGTCGACACACTACGCAAAGTGATAAACATGTTAGTGGAGAGTTTATTTATTTTTACATCAGAAGTTTTTTTTAAGGCCTTGAAAATTCTGTTGTCAGTCGATTTTTAAGTTAAATATTGAAGATCTATTCAGTTTAAACTAAGGAATAAAGTGTCAGTTAAGAATACACGATTTTGATTAATTTGATTAATTTAATTAAAAAAAAGTTGAATAAATTGGAAAAGTTCTGTTGGGTAGAAATCAAACAGTCTGGCGTGGGTAGAAATGATACACTGTTTCATTTCTACCCACACTAACTTTTTAATTTCATCGACTACAAATTATTGTGTTTCCCCTTTCTTAGAGTTTACAAAAGAAAAACCAAAAATGAATTGATTTCCTCGGAAGTAATAATAAAAGTCCTGGTAACAGTTCGAAATGGCAATAGCATGAGGCAAGCCGCCGTTGAGTCCGAGCTATCTTTTTGCACTCAATCGCGATATGTAAAAAAGGAAAAGACTGGTATACCCTAACGAATCATGCACCCAATTACAGGCAAAAGAGATGAGTTTTTACTGACCATCAGAACAGGCCTTATAGTCAGATAATCTAAAATGTTTTATGGTTTGCCTATAGTTGAGTGCCATAAATTAGCTTACGAAATGACTATAAAAAATAAAATTCCGATCGACAATAAGTGGCACGAAAAGAAAATGGTTGGAAAAGAATGGATGCTAAACTACCGAAGGCGACATGAGAGTTTGTCTCTTCGTTCTCCCGAAGCCTGTAGTCTGGCTAGGGCGACTTCATTCAACAATGTGCTTTCAAGACTGGACTGCTTTGCGATGGAGTACTCATTTTCAACCTGCATGAAACTGCAACGACAACAGTTTAAAACCCACAAAAGTAAGTTAACTTAAAAAGCAGAAGAAGTTATTGGTAGGTTAAATTCAGTCTGTCAAATTACAAGTGTAGAAAAAGGGGTCTTAGTTACTAGATGTGCCATTGTTAGTGCTTCCAGACAGAATATTCCTCCAGTTATGATTTTCCCCAGGGTCCACTTTAAAGAACATATGGTAAAAGGAGCTTCAGTTGGAAAACTGGTATTGACGAATCAATCCGGTTGGATGAACACACACCTATTCCTAGAAATGATGACACATTTCGTAAAGCCCACCTGCAGCATTTTTCTTCTAATTTCACATGTTCCAAATCTACCCATATACTGTTTCATTTCTCCCCACTGGTGGGGATAGTTGAAACAGAGTCCCTTGCTTCATATTTCAACAGCCGGAGTTAAAATTACTTAAAATCTAAAAGAAACTTTTATTCATTTATGTCGTTAATGTATTAAACTTTCTACTAATTTACATTTCAAGGTTGGTGCGATACTAACTTTTCTAAAAGTTTAATTCGAAAAAAAGTGTTTCATATCTACCCACCTTTCCCTACTATTTGGATCCGTATTCCCCCTCAATTTAGATCTGAAAATTTTTAGACTTGCGGCAACACTGCCTTCTACCCGTTTGAAGTGTACTATTTTTTGTAGTCGTGGTTAACATAAAAAATTAAAAGCACTCAATTTAATTTCTTAAATATCCTTATTATCTATATTTCATTTCCTGTTTAAAACTATGATTTTTTCACAAAACTAATTATAAATTTTAAAGCGGTAGAGCTAGGTTAGTTAATCTGCCTAAGGCGGGCGCAAGACCAACGTGTGTGACGGTTTATTCATCACAAAAAAAAAGATGGAGTCATCCTTTTGAAAACAATGACGAAATCACGATCAAATTTTCGAAATACAAAAGAAGTCATTTTGGTTGCACGTAGTTTGAATTTATTTAAACCACGACATTTTGAATATTTCGATTTCACTACATTACCCCCCTCCGAAAGAGATACGAAAAAATGGATGAGGCTACTTATATACTGTGAAAACCAATTAGACAAAGACGTATTTCGGCAGAATATTCAATTGTTCTGATATTATAAGCAGGTTTCAGTCGATCGATAGATACTGATTGATTCTTGCCATTGACATTTAAAACAAAGTGTTTTATGAAAGCATCTTAATATTTTAAATGGGCCTTCATATGATTGTTCCAGACCGATTTTACCTCTATCCACGCGGACGAATACGGATTCGAATTTATTTATACTGTCTAAAACGTAAGTATTTTTAGATGTACGCGGACATTTAAATGTTAAGCTTCTCATTTGATTTCGCATAATGTTAACTAAATATGTAGGACCTGAATCGGTTTTGCTTGGTCATAGCCTAGTTCGGCCCGTGATGAATTCAGATCTTCTTTTAACGAAGTTCGCATTCCTAATAGTACCAATAGGATTTCCTCATCCCAATTCGCAGTCATATGGTCTAAAAGAGTCTTTCAACTGTCTGTCTCACACTTCATGGAACGACTCTCCGACTCACTCAAACTAGAACCTTAAAGTTACGGTCTTAAGGCAAGCTTTTGGTACACTAGAATCATTTTAGTAGGTAAAAAGAAATTTTTCGAAACTGGGTTTCTTGGAGAAATTTTTTTTTTCCCGTAATCTAAGAAATAAAGTAGCAAGTGTTGTATCATTTTAGAATCCTTATTACATGCGTCAACTTTTAAAGTTATTTGTCAAACTGGCGTAGAACATTTTTTTTTAGTAAAACTCGGGATTACATAAGAAAAATAAAATTGGAAAAAAAGTAAAGATTTGTAGCAACAGGAGCTAAAAACCATCACAGGGTGTACATTGTCTCGCAAAAAAAAAATTATTTAAAAAATACATGACTTATTTTTTTTTTTATATTTTTCTGCTAACTATTATGATTTGGCCTGTCAGCCGATTTAGGCTTGACGTCGACTTTCGAGAAACTCTGTATATTCAAAAATTAATGTTTTTGATATTTCCGTAGCGGTACTCGTTTTTAATCAATAGGCCTCCGGCCACCTAATGAATCGATCAATCACGGATAAAATAAAATGGTTTCCATTAGACGGAGGTAGTGACCGGACTAGTAAATCCATGTGGATATGGTTGAATCTTCCTGTTGGTATGTTGTCGGTCTCTATTGGAATTTTACTGTGCCTCTGGGCTTTTGTCTTTTGACAACTAATGCAGGCTTTGGCCCACATGCCAGTAGAGCTATTAATTTTTGTCCAAAAGTATCTGGACATACATTACCTTCTGCTGGTGTATACACCACGGTGAGACAAACTGTGAGTTTATCAAAAAAGGTATTTCTTGACTCTTACGATTTCAAATTCGAGGTATTGGGAATTGAGAGTAATTGCTTTAACTCTTTTCCATTTTCTTGTAGTTGCACTAAACGTTGTAAGTCGGTGCCTGCGAAATGCAGGCTACAGCTTTCTTTGCTTGGGCACACAAGTAAGTCGACGATAATGTTCCCTTTTCCTGATATGTGACGGATATCAGTTAAAAACTGCGCAATATACTCTAAATGTCGAGTTTTTTGGGGACTGTAATCAGTTTTTGAAGCTATTGCGGACGTCCAGAGTTTATGATCAGTAAATAAGATTACCTTCTATGAAATGCCTAAAGTGTTTGATGGCCAGATAAATAACAAGTCACTCTCGATTGAATGAAGAATATCGAGTTTCTGCTGCCTGGAGCTTTCTGGAGAAAAAGGCTAACAGTGCCCAGAAGTGTTTATTTGAATCAAACTGTGTTAAAACTGCACCGATCCCAATGTTTGAGATCAGAAGGAAATACGAGGAGAATGAAGCAATTATCATAAAGTTTGCTGCAGATGGCTCCAATTCCTCATAGCCATAACTACCATGAGCTAAATTTATTTAATTACAACAGATCTCGCCACCATCGGACATGAAAATTTTCTTAGGTAGGGACTACTCTTAAGGAACTAGTCGCAAAGTGGGGCTCAGAACAATCTGAAGGAGAATAAATTTGTATTACAATCTATATCAGAATAAAATAATTTTTTAAATTTTACTTCGAAGCAATGTTAAATGATCATAAGACATAAGAAATTGAACAAGAATAATTATGTTCATCAGAACCGTGGCAGAGAATTCAACTGCGAATTCGTTTCGAATTTTGAATAGACCATAAATATCCACGCTGGGTTTCTTCAGTAGAAGATGTAAACTGAGTAAGTCCACCTTAAAAAGGAAATAATTTTGTATTCAAATTTACGATTTACCCAAAAGAAATTTTTTATTACACTTCTGTTATATATTTCCTCCTGAAAATTGATTATAAGGTCCAGGTATTGATTCCAGTAATTGGCGTTCTTCTCAATCATTTCAACCACTTGAACCAGCATCAAAACATTAATTAGAGTAAAAAAACAGGTCATAAAACCAAAAATGTTAGTACCTTTGCTCTCTTGATTCGTATAGGCAAAAATGAAATATATAGTAATATATGCAAAAAAGAAAATAAGACTAAAAATTGTTTGGGTTTGAAAGAATTTATTTACGGCTCCAAAGTTTTTACCAATCTTAGAGATGATGTGCAGCACTTTATCAAAATGTTTTTCAAAATTTTGTTTTTCTAAAATTAAAGTCTTTTGATTTTGATCCTTTGAACATAAATTGTTCAAATGATTTCCGATAACTTTGTATTGCGCATTTATTAAAAGAAGCAACATAAAGTACAGGTCTTCTACAATAACAACAACTGCCCAAATAAAAAAACTAATGATCCACGAAAGGTTAACTTGTATTGTAAAAGTTTCACTCAATTCTGCATAAAATGGAAAGTGAATAAATATTACAAAAATATCAACTATCACCTTCGCGGATATCAACAGTAAACAGTTCATACTAAATAAGTTCATACAGTTCGTAAGATCCATTAGATCTTCAAAGTTTTGTATTATTATTTCAAGGATTTCTAAAAATCTACGACGGTTAATTAGCAATTAGCAATTATCCAATCTGTAATATCTAAAATACGAACTAAGTCCTGATCAATAGTTTTATCATAGAATACTGCAATAACGATCGATATGGGTACAAATAAGAAAGTGAAAATTCCGCACACTGCACCACAATACACGGTAGATATTAGCGAATATTGAATTTTTCTTTCTTTTTGGTCAAAACTAAATGAAATAACTCCTAAGATTTTAGCGAACATATACCACAGAAACAGAACTTGGAAAAAGTTTAAATTAACTCGGTTTAACATTCTGCCGAACTACGTGGCTAACTCTAGTAAGTTTTAGGTGTACTAATGAATTTCTTCCAATGCAATACAACAAACTTTGTAATGCGGTGAGCTTAGGAACAATTTATAGCGCTTTTCAATTGATTGCTAATTTTCAAAATGGGAACACTTTAAAAAAAAATTGGTTTTCATAGGTTTGCGATTACGTAAACGTGGCTGCATATGCATAATGGAAAAAAATGTAATCAAATTAGTGCCTTATGACATTTTTGATTGATTTTTTTTTAAGTCTAACAGTGTTAGTCAATTTGCAATATCCCTCCCCGATTTGTCACGCTTATTTTACCGTATATGTATGCGTTAAATTTAATCCAAATTATATATTTACATGGAAAATAGCTAATGTGGCTATTGTATCCTGCAGCAAATACCCTGAGCAGTTAACCAAACTTACCTGAAATATAAAAAACCAAAGATTACCCCAAAATTAGACAAAGGAAATACCTCGTGAATAACCTTCTTCACCCCAAGGCAATGTTACCACAGTCGTAGGAAATGGCTACTTTGAGCAACATTTGGCTACAGCGCTACGCTAAAAAATGTTTTGATAACGTGACCAAAATATTTTCAACAATTTTTATTTATTGTAGTTCTCAGCACTGTAGCAGTGTAAGTATAATATCATTACTTCATCTAACTGAACCCACCGATAGTGATTTGAAAGTTCTACAGTTATGATGTGATAAATAATTATTTTCTATTGGCTACTCCAACCACTTGTGGGCTATGCTAGAAAGATTTCAAGTGGCTCCCAAAGCTTGAACTTTTTGTCGTCAGGATCAGGTTAACATATTTTAATACCTCCATTTATTATCATCTTTCATCCCGATTAGTTCTACAGGAAATTTTAGCTTTAATTGCAAAAATAACAGTAAAGGCGATGACACAAAGCCAGAACCTTCTCTTGTCAAATTCTTGCAATCGAAGCCGGCTATAACACAATGGTAGCTTCGTGGATTCTATATACATTCCGTAGAGACTCGCCTTCCATTTCTCTCTTCTGGGAGTAAAAAGAAAACCTTTATAAAATTCAAAGCGGATGTTTTTAATGTATTTATAGAGTAAATGTATAGAAAAGTTTCTAAAACTAATAATTAAATACAAATACAATACAACTAAAATAAACACACAAATGAATGAAAATAAAAGCACACTCACTAGAAATACCCATTTCCCCACTTATTTTCAGCCTGATTTTATCTTTTTTTGTTATTATTATAATCCTTTTCGCTTTTTATATATAGAAAGGGATTTTCCCTCACTAGTTCAATCAACTTTTCTTCATACGATGTCATGGAGCCGCTTCAAAATAAATTATCAAATCGAATCCGGAGCCGGAGCCGCCATTGGATTAAGTAGCACTGCAATACTCACATTTTATTTTGACAGACTTCGCTCTTGAATCCGGAGCCGAAGCCGATGTCATCGCCTTAAGTAATAAACTGATGTATTTCCAAAATTTTCACAATTAGGATATTCCTTAAAAAAGTCTTAAAAGTTCAACCATTTTTCTAAGTGCCTTAAACTTAACCCTCTGCCACCTTCAGAAATATCTTATTGAATATGAAAATAATTTTTGAACTTTATTTCTAAAACTCTACCCTTTGACCCTATTTTCGCCTTTTCAAAAACACTTTAGTTGTTATCAATTAAGAAATTTTTCTTTTTCTTTTTTTCACATTCGTCCATTGAGTGAAATTTCTATTCAATTTACATTGTAGGTACTAAAGTCCTCAGAAGTTCCCTGAAACATTACTTCGTGGCGCAATATTCAAAACGACTTCTCTTATCTTCTACGGGGGATATACATAACTTAAAGTGGCCCTTAAGTAGAGCGGAGTTTCGTGAGTACCATTCATGAGTAACTTGTAAGATCTTCTTTATTAATGCTTCAGTTTGACGACCTCGGAAACTTGTTTGTGGCTTTTCAATTCGCATCAAGTCGAAATTGTGCAATTATTTCGAGAAATTTAAAGACATTTTTTATTACAAATGTGTTGAAGTGCTCCACGGAAATGGAATTTCCTATATAAAAAGACATTCCAGTTTTGGTCTTGCTAACAAACAAAAAAAAAATGATTTAAAGAATCTTTTGATTGACAATCAAGTGTACATTTTTTTAGGAATATCTTTTACGCTCGAATAATTTTGAATAAAAATCTCTGAAATTTTTAATCGACTCAAGTACTCTACAAAGAATTTCAATTTATTCCATAATTGGACTGAAGGAAGGAAGAACAAAGTTTTCCCCTTGACATACCTGAGATTTTATTTTATTTCCTTCCAGGAATTTTTTATGTTTTCTTTTCGAAAAGCCCTGTAAAAATGTAATTAGTTAAACTGGACGTCATCGCCGCCAGCTAATGAAAAAAAAAATAAGTTGGAAATAAGAAATAGAAAATTATTTATGAAACCTGTAAGGATGTTAGATACAATAGAAGTTACTCTAAAAATTTCGACATAGGTAGTCGTGTTGTAGTCACTGTGGTTTCAGCAATTTAGTTATGCTTATGAAACTTGCTTTAAATTGGAGAAGAAGAAGATTTTTAGCAACTAAATCTATTATCACTTTAAAATTCGTATATGATCACAGATATTATTATTATTTTTTTAACTTTAAGGAATTATAATTCCTGAATTTTCCCTATTTATATGGTAGGAATACAACTGTCAAATTGATTGAAACCACTCTTTAAATCTAATCTAATAATTTTGCAGCAAGGAAAATTAAGATAATTGGTTTTTTTTCAGGTCCTCTTAAACATTGGCGTAATTAGGTAGGGGCAAGGGTGGATCTGGCCCACCCCATAATGCGGTACTTAAAAACTGATATGTGGAACCTATAAGTGCCAGTGCCAGTATCAGGACTTACACTACATTTTTAAGTACCAGTAGAATAGAATATAGAATATTTTATTTAGCGACTATTATGTACAATTCTTTCTTAGATATGTTCTTAACTATTAAAGTTTAACTCTAACTATATATGCTATACTTACGAGCTAGTATGAAATTTGGCCCTGAGTTCCTACGATGATTGAACTGTAGTTCGTTATCTATTGCCAATGAAATATCTATTATTTATTTTTAACATTAACGATCTTATTATTTAGCCCTGCGCTAAAGCTACCTATAACTATGTAATTCAAAGTATTAATCCTAAAAAATGAAATTACACCTGATTAACTTTAACTTATATCTTTGACAGACTAACTTATTTATATCTTAACTATCCTCTGTGGTAATTTCGTTCCAGTCCAGTTTGGTAGAAGGGGATACCATCCTGGGTAAGTACTGGAACTTGTATTTATACTTAAAAGATTTTAAGTCCATAAATATTGGGCATTAAGCAGGGCATCACTATCATATCAGTTTCGTGTACAGAACTTGAGTACTCTGATTTATTTTCCTTAATAAGTGAGAAAAGGAAAGGAATTGAAGTGGAAAACAAAAATCTCTGTTAATTAAACGACACCACTTTCTTTTATTTTTAGTTTAAAATCGTGCAAATTTTATTTGATTTTTCAAAGACACTCTACTTCCTATGAGTTAAAATTTTTGACTATACGGAATATATGAGTGTCGCTTGGGTTCATTGGGATTAAAGAAAATAATGCACTTTCACTCAGTTCGCTAATTGTATTATGTACTAATCACAATTATTTAAATGTCGGACCAAACTGAAATTAATATAAAACGAACTAAATCTTATTTTGTAAATACTGGTCGCCTGTTGGTCTCGATTTTATTGCTTATCGCCCGATTGCCGAAAATTGAGTGACTAGGTATCCAATAATTGATGGAATAATGATAATTTATACTAACTGATAAGGGATGTACCATGCTTTTCTGTCTCTGGGCACTCAATAAAAGTCAACAAACA
Source organism: Dioctria rufipes (assembly GCA_963924295.1). Classification (NCBI taxonomy): domain Eukaryota; kingdom Metazoa; phylum Arthropoda; class Insecta; order Diptera; family Asilidae; genus Dioctria; species Dioctria rufipes. Next base: position 295,184,035 of record OZ002741.1, read on the forward strand.
TTATAGCTGTGTTATTTTGTGTACCTTGTTCTAGAAGTCCCATATACTGGAGAGAACAAATTGTTCTGTCGAACTATTTGTACTGTTCGCTTCATTTAAATCATTCTATGAAAATGTATGAGGCGTTCTTTTGTGTATTTCTTGTTCTGCTCTGTTCTGCGGACACAAAAGAACACAGCTTATAATAAAAAACTGTTCGTTATTCTTTTAGCCTATAACGTCGGAACCTCAACAAAGATGGCTTCTCTTATTAAAATCGCCCCGAATGCACACATATACTTGCATTTGCAGGAAGCGGAGGTTTCACGTAGGAAGACTACATATTAAAAATGTAGTGACGCGATGTCTGGGACTTGTAAAGTGTGAATTATTTTATGAAGTTTTTGTGTTCAGAATTATTTTAGCGGAAATTGTATTTTAGAACTTACATTATGTTTCTTGCGGGCCCTATAACTTATACAGTCTCAGAAACTTTATGGTTTTTTTTATTCTATGCAATTTCATTGGCTCTCGGTATTATTAGCAATGGATAAAAAATGTCGGTCAATACCTGGGAGTACAGGAGTATTCTTCCCCAAGGCAAATCCTAGTTACGCCAATGCTTTTCAGTATAGATTTGATTTGAGGTTTCTTGGATAAAATTTCATATAACTGGAAAGTTGTCAAATGTCAAGGGTACATAAAAACTTTAACAAATTTTGGAGAGAAGGCAATAATGGCAAATCTCAGAGAGTGAAGCTTAAATTCTATATAACATTTGTTATAGAAAATACTTCATTGTTTTCCTTGAAAAATTGATGGTCAAAACTTTGACGTCTGAAAATTTGTTTAACACATGAGCAGGTTTTGGGCGATTATGTGAAACTGTGATAATGCATTTATTTAAGACAGAGTAACATACGTACATATTGTAAAATTCTTAATTTTTTTAATAGTCTTAGAGTCGATGACATTGAAAGTCTCCGTCACAATCCATCCAGAAGCATAGTTGACGAATCTTGTGTAAACTTAATTTAGGCTTAACCCCAAAAGACAAAGGTTGGCGGCGATATGTTGCCAGGTCTGTAAAAGTGGGGTAACTTCCGGTCTTCTTAGCGCAGAAAGTTGATTGAAACAAACAGCAAATAAAAGGTGTAGACTTTTTCTTCATTTTCGCATTTGATTGGCGGGTAGCTAGCGGCTATTTTTATTGTAAACCAAACCAACACTTTTTCAACCGGTGTTTCATCTCAAAAATGCTCGTTCAAGGTCAATTGAAAAGAGCTGGAAGCCCATCCTCGACGTACTAACTAGAGGTTATGAAAAAGTCCGAAAAATGAGTAGAATTTTATAAGTTTTCAATAAAATAAATGCAAATGCACAAAACGGAAAAACATTTGAATTGCAACACTTATTTGTTGATTTTCTGGTTTGAAATAACTCACTTCCTGTTAGAAAAATTATTTCGTAACATGGCGCGAGAACGAAGGCAAATTGTCGCTGAAAGAAACTTTGGTTTACAATAAAAATGGCTGTCACACGCCCGTCAACCAAACGCGAAAATGAAGGAAAAGTCTAAAGAAGCGTTTACAATGGCAGAGTAGAGTGGAGTCACCAAATTGCAGTTTCTCTCCTTTTCTCAAGCTTGCACTCTAATATAAGTACTTCGCGCTACCCACCAGTGTGAGATTTCACAGAGAGGCGTCAGATTGGAACAATTCCTAATCAAGTTGATAGTTTCGAAAGCTTTCAACATTTGTTTCGAAATGCTAGTTTCTAACAGATGTTGCACTGGTAATTACAAACTTTAACTAACGAAAATTAATAAATTATAACGGAAAACAAAATATAAATATTTTTACAAAAAAAAAAAAATTATTATTTCTATGATTCGATTTTAACAAAATAAAGTCAATTTAAAATAAAAGTTTTCTTATGTTCGAATTGGCAATCGTTCATTTCGAAAGTGTCCGTAATAAATTTTAATTTGTATTTTGTGATAATTCAAATCATTCATAGCTCATTCTGGTATAATTATAGAAATATTTGCTGTAATTTAACACCATTTAGTTAACTAAATTATACGAATCGACGAACTGTGTACTTCTTTGAAATATATTTCAAATGTAAACACATGATAATCTGTCACACAATTTTCATATTATTTCGAAAATCCGAATGACGCTCACTCTCTATTGTGCATGCACGCTACTCTGGTAAAAGCTCACTCCACTCTACTATGTCATTGTAAACGCTCCTTAATGCTACACACCATCGACGTATTACTTCGCGTTCGTCGAACAGCGTTGTATGAACGACGTTCAAACAACGCTGTTCGTCGAACGACGATAGAAAATAGCAGTGTAGATGGATGACAACGCTACCGCGTTTTTTTTTTTCCACTGCGAAAAATCAAATCAGGTTTGATATTTCTCCGTACGCGGTTCGCTGTACGCTGTGCGACGATAGTGTGGATGAAAAATGTGCGTCATCATTCGTCGTTAAACAGTGGAGTAGGAGTTGCGTAACGTAAAATGAAAATAAATGGCTGACCTAAGATATTATTTAAAAGAATTTTTGTTAGAAAATCGTGTTTGTGGAAAATTAAAAGTAATCAATATAGTAATCGCGATGCAAGAAATCAGGCGTATGAAGTTTTAGTGGAAAAATTTTAAATCACAGTTACTGATGCAACAAAAGAGCCACCGCTACTGCCAGTAATACATCTTCATCCATTATACTACGCGAACTAAACGACGAGTAAAGATTTAAACACAATTGCGACGACAGAGCGATAGACGACAACGACAACTTCGCTGCGATACAGGCAGCCGAAAAATTTGGAACACAATTGCAACGACAGGCGATGAGCGACGATTGTGAAAGAAGAAGATATTGAAATTTCATTTGTTAAATGTTTCGAGCGTTTTAAAAAGTGATTTTTGTCAAGAATATTTTATATTATATTGAACGAAATGCAATGCAAATGCACACTTTGGTGGAAAAAAAACTGAAAAACTAAATTAAACGCCTTGAAATATCCATCCACACTACGTTTTTTTTGTCCACTTGTCTTGCCTGTCTTGCAAATCATAAATTATTATATGATTTCGTACTTCCTCGATCAATTTTTCCTAAAAGCTCATTATTTTAAAATTACCGTGGCGTGCTACCACTAAACTGAATGCCAAAACAATTTCATTCGATTAATTAAAAAAAAAAATTAGAAACTGATCAATCCCGACGATAATTTCGTCGTTCGCTCAACGTCGCAAGTCGCAATTTGGTGCATTCGCATAAGATGCTGTGCTTTTAGAAGTTTGACAGCGATTTATCGTCTGTCGTCGCAATTGTGTTTAATGGCTGATTTACATTACTCGAACATTGCTAGAAAACAGAGTAAGTAGTTTCCCCTTATCTGAAAATACTTTAGAACGATAAGGACAAAACATAATCCAGCAAAATTTTACTGAGTAAAATGTCAAATTCCCCTATGAAGGGGAAATTTTTACTGCCATAATTAGCCATAAAAAGTTCTAACCAGAAGTATATTTTATGGCAGTAAATTTTGCTATTATGGCAGTAAACTCATACATATAACTACAAGCGTGTACGATTATAATTGTTTACACGCACACAAAATAAAAATATTTGAAGCAAGTTTGTTTTCTCAAGCAAACAATTTTAGCTAAGCTAAAAATGAAAAACACCTTAAAGTGTATTTTTGTGTATTTTTGCAAATTTACAAATTATAAAAACTAATATATAAAAATATCCAAGAATTAAGTGAAGAAATTGTATAGAATGTTATTAAATGTATCAAAGATGTGTATACTTTGTTACAATGAGACCAAATTCAGCTATAATTTAAACCCTTTCTTAATTTTAACACCACGGTCTTTGATCTCAGTTTTCTCAAATTCATGGTTTTGCAAATAATGTGTTTTTAATTTGCACGGGAGGTATGGTATTCAATGCCAATCAGAAAACTTCGCTTGGTATTTCAATGCATATTATGCAGGAATGATCCCTCTGAAACCATCAAGAAATACAACCTACTAAATATCCCCTATGATACTGCTTGCGCTCCTTTCGTAGCCTGTAGAACACTTCAAAATTATCCGCAGACTGCTCCCGTCTTTATAGCGACAATGCGAAAAAATTTTGAAGCAGCTAATAAAGAATTGGGCCAATTTTCGACAACTTTTAGTAACTTTATACTGAGACAACTTACATCTAGATGTGCAAAACCTCACAACTGACAAATTGATGAAATGCCACAGTGGCACTTCGCTATAAAAGAGTGGGAAATAATGTTTTGACAGTCGATCACCTCTTCCTTTTTTTCTAACAGTGGAAAGTAATATGCCCCTCTCACTCACTTTGTCAGTAAAATCTGTTTTCTAGCAATGTTCGAGTAATGTAAATCAGCCATAAGCCTTAATGTGTATGCTACAACGGCATACGTCGTTCGTCGAATGTCGTTCAGACAACGCTGTTCAACATAAACCTTTAATTTGTCATTTTCTTCAAAGTTCTGTGCCATGAGCGATTGTTACAACCCTCGCAAATAAATTTTATACGTATAGCTGGCGAAGAGTTATGGTGAGGAGGTCCGCCGATCTTTCGTGTTTCAGCTTAGAAAGATCGCGAACTTAAGAATAAAAAAAAAAACGAATCATTGCTCTGGAACATAATGGTAACAACGGTTTTATTTTTTTGGAAGGCCGGAAGTAATTTTTTTTTTGGACCCTGAAAATTTTCGCCGCCAACATTTGTTTTTTTTCGGATTAAGCCACAGGAATTAGGTTAACACAAGACTCGTAAATTGTCCTTTTTAATTGTGACAGAAACTTTCAATATCATAGGTTCTTCTACTATAAGGAGAAGAAGTTGTGCTCTAAGGAAAAATTACTATCTATTGGAACAAGTATCTTGAATTTTCTACAAATGAATTATAATTTTTTTAACTAAAGGAAGAGACCAATTATATCAGTGGTGCTTAGTAAATGAAAGATACAAATGGCAACTATTTAAGTAGTCACAGAATTGTCATGGCCCCAAAAAATGTCAACAACTAACCCAACCTTTTTCACTGGACGACATTTTAAAATTGAGTTGAAATCGGAGAACGAAAATGAAAAAGGCATCGAAGGTTTAAATCTTGGCCATAGTAGGTCACAGGGTATTAGGTGCATTCCAAGTTAAGCATCACAAAAGTTTGTCATTCTACCTTTTACATATATATACAAGTAATAATGGTACAGAAAAGAGGAATGGCAGTGATTTTAACAGTTGACTATGGTTTATTGTAGATCTAGGTTTACAAATTATTGAAATCAAGCAACGCTTTATAAAACTTCGATTATTTTTTATTACATTTTGACAGATGTTGCGACCTTATTGACGTAGAGGGATGAAAGTTCATTGAAGAAGTGCATCATTGCTTTCTTTTTAATATAGTTTTCAACTTTTCCGGAATTTCCGCAAGACGAATATATGGTAACAACATTTAAAGGAATGTATGTAGACCAGAATGCCAGCATTAGTTTGTATTGTAAAACTTGGTACTTCCCAATACCTATGAAAGGGCATCAATATTTTCGGAAAATATTTAAATCAAACAACAACAACTGCACTGGTTTTGAAAATTTTTCAAATGAATTTGAGATAGCTTTTTACTTATGTATTTGCTGCAATTCTCTTATAATTGTGATCATAATTAAATAAAACAAAATTCCATTCTTGCTGAAATTTTTAAATGAAATATAAGTAAATATATACAATAAACCAATGCCATTTTCCTAAACGTCAATAATTTTTAGATATTCGGTCAAGGAAAGGATGAAGATTACGATGATCAAGCAGTAACCGTACTTAGAGGACCACCAGGTCCACCCGGTTCACCTGGAATGGATGGCAATGATGGTAAAGATGGTATTAAAGGTGAAAGAGGTGAACCCGGAGAACCAGGATCATTAGGACCACGAGGATTAGATGGTTTGCCAGGTGAGCCGGGGATTGAAGGTCCACCGGGTTTACCTGGCTATCAGGGTCCTCCGGGTGAAAAAGGAGATCGAGGTGATATTGGACCACCGGGACTTATGGGTCCACCTGGTCTACCCGGTCCACCAGGATATCCTGGATCAAAAGGTGATAAAGGTGAACGAGGTGACTCAGTGAGTATTGTTAATTAAAACAAACAACGTTTTTATTATTATTGACAATATATGTAACGTGAATTTTCCCAGAAGTATAGGAAAATGAGACGTAGACAAGACGAAGGGATGGCTGATGCACCACACATGCCTACAATAGAATACGTAAGTACAATTTTTTTTTTTACAAATTTAGACAAAGAAAAGCAATTAAGTACCCTCACCAAAAATTGACAAAAGACAGACACTCTCCCTTATTTTATATTAATGGAAAAAAACATTTACGTCTATATTTATCATTGTCAGTTTTACAAACAAATAGCGAATTGGTTGTATGACCATAAATTATGGTCCATAATATAATCATTTCACACGAAACTTCTTAGACCCAGCCGTTTTCAATTTCAGTGAAACTATACCAAGCATGAGCTCAACAAAAATCGTAAGGGAAGGGTTGAAATAATGAACGTTTCCGTGTGTGATGATGCTACGAATAACTTTTAGTAGGTTTTCGTAAATTGTGATTTATATCCTGAGCTATCTACTCTATACTTCTAAATTGGCGATGGAAAGAGTTTATTCTCTCCTATTGACTCTCTGGTCTCCACCAGTGAGTATGAAATGAGGACGCAAGTAATAAGCTACCTACTTACATAAGCCGCTATTCTGAGAATTATAAGATCAACTTCAAGTTAAAAACTAGAAACTAATTTTGCACCGTCTATTGTAAAATATATTTATAACAGACCGATTGTTTTCATTTGAAGTTGACCTTAGAATTCCTTAAAATTACGGTTTTTTTAAGTAAATAGGTAATTAATTGGTTTCGTAAAGTTTTAAGGAACAATCTGAGCTATTTATTCTTATAAAAAACATGTTTTACGTATATTTTGGAAATGCAATCATTTAAAACAAAAAAATTCTAAAAATTCAAACGTTTTGACTTTGGCAGCTCAGTAATAAAGTATCGTCTATGATTCTGGCTTTTAAGCGTTCTTCTCTTTGCAATAAGTTAAATGCAAACTTACCTTCAAGAACTCTATGCAAAAACATCCGTAACTTAAGCATATATGCGCATACGCCAACAGCAGTGAATGAAGATCCTAACGCTTTAAGCAACTTCTTTAGTACAATTGCCGCAGGTCAGCATGTTCAAAATGGTATATTTCCTGGTATCTCATCAGGGGGTCTGACTTTCTACTGCAATAATCATCATAATATCTTAACTACTTAGAATGTTTTCAATTAAGTCCTGCATTACACTACATTGTCCTTATATATGTAACCCATGAGGAATATATTTAATTCTTGTATTACTGCCTCCCAATTTCATCTCATTTGGAAACGAACTATAGTGGTTTCAATCCCCACTATGACCTCCCCCTCACAATTAAGTGATTTTCGTCCTATTAGCCCACTTAATTTTCTTGTTAAGAGAACTATTTATAGGCAAGTTATGGGTCATGTTGAAGGTAACATATATCATCGAAACAATCAGGTTTTCGGCCTTATCATAATTTTGAGACAGCACTACTAAAAGTAGTAACAGATACTCATGAGGCTCTCGACAATGACCACTTAGCTATCATGGTCCTAGTGGACTTTTCTAATGTATTTGATTCTGTGGATCATTCTAAACTAAACTGCTGGTTAAACTATCCAATATTTTTCATTATTCAACATTAGCTGTAAAGTTAATTGGTAGCTTTCTGTAAAGTCGCTGCCAGATTGTAGAGGGACGAGATTCCCGTTAAAAAGAGTGGAGTACTTTTTAATTCTGGTGTTCCTCAAGGATCAGTCATTGGTCCAATCTGATTCAGTCTATATACCTAAATGCTCTTCCGCATATTGTCCACACATTTATACGCTGATGATTTTCAACTATACCAATTGAACTAAGGGAGGATTGTGTACATTGCATTAGTGAGGATCTACAATAGCGAATATACGATAAAAAATTGTTGGTCAACCCATCTAAATCAAATTGCTTGGCTGTCAGTTATTGAAAAATCTGACATCCTACCGGTGATGCTCAGCAATATAAAATTGTAATATGTTGATTGCATAAAGAACCTAAACATTCAACTTAACTCAAAGTTCAGCTTCTGTAACTATATTACTCAAATGTTGGGGAAAATATATTGCAGTCGGCGGCAGTTGTGGTGTAGTTCTAGCTGTGTACCAAAATATCTTTGAAAAAATTTAGCCTTCTTGTGTAACCCCGAGGAATATACAAGTCATGAACAAAATCTGAAAAAGGTAGTAGCGGGCCGGTGCCTTGTATTTTGTTCAAACGCTATAATTTCCATAAATTTGTTCTAGATGCTATTTTTTTTTTACAACCATTAAAAAGAAAACATATTTGGCTGGAATTTGTTTTAACTTCATTTTTCTGTGGAACTGATAGTTTTCGGCTTTAGGACTTGTTTAAAATGAAATATTAGTTCTTCCTCCATGATGGGGGTACAAAACAAGTGCGAGCGACCTCTTACTGCATAGCTGTAGCCGGCCTGTTAAGTCCTTTTAATGTGTGGGTGTCATCGCCGACTTCATAGATTGTATTTTTCGGAGGCTACGCTTATGCGTGATTTTAGCTCGTTTACAAAAGGCTTAATTCTGCATGCCGAAAAAAGAACTGGTAATGACTTTTAATGATATGGTGCACTACATTTGCAAGTTTCCTCGGTACGCTAATATTTCTGTATACGCAACGACGCAAAATCATTACTTGGAACCTCAATTGAAATTTATATTGATCGTCTTGGAATTATATTCTTGCATAAACTAATTATAAAAGGAAAAGAACTCAACGTATCTGTACGAGAAACTATAATTCCTGCAGTCGATAAGAAATCTTCAATTTCTTTCTTCCGTGATATATTTCGCGGTATTATGAGCGGTCTTATTCTGTCCAGACTATCCGCAAACGGTACTCTCTTCTATATAATGTTCAGCACATAGGCTCCAGCAGGAAGTTTGCAAAGTTGTTGAAGGATAATACTAGTTTGCTCTATATGAAAATGATCTTCATATTTTGGAATGTTTGCAAAATTTTCTTGTAAACTATTAATACAGACATTTTAATTTAGTATATTTAAGAAACTTGAGTTTATAGTTTGTACATTTTATGTTATTACTCTTCTCATTTCGTTTTAAATAGTGTAATAGATGTTGTAATCTTCAACCAAATAAAATATTATGATTGTAATCCCAAAAATTTAAATTCGGATCTATTTTCTTCGCATCAACTCCTTAATATGCCCCACGACAATATGCTTGCCTTCCTTCCTCACTTAGTTGAGTTCATCCTAGTACCGCACTTTCTTCATAACTCCCCCACAGGGTAGAACCTAATTCCTCGTAGGAAGGCGTTATCTCTCTCACTTATTCGGACACGATCACTCACTCAAGTAATTCAGTAGCGGCGGAATCATGCATGCTAAGGAAAAGACAAGGACTTATTATGAGTCAAGGTATTTCAACTCATTTGTTACATGAATATTATTATTATTCCTACCAGAAAACGTGCGCAGCGCCACCGCGCTTTTTTCCCTCTCTCCCATATCTCTCATGGGGCACCCGATTGATGGCGTAAAACCGGACATCCTGTATATTTATATATGTTAATTTTGAATAGAGTCTTATCGTAAACGCCAGCACAACAGCGTTTACGATAAACAGTTGTTTCGTAGCGTTACACAAGTTCAATATTGTTTTCTAACCTTTAGGTTTTAAAAATTTAGATCACCTAAACTGAAATATTTTAGTTAATAGTAATTATAAGTAGTAGGTGTTATCATGACATTATTGCAAACAAGAGAAAGTAATTTTTTCTCGAATGTAAAGGGTAATTTTTTCACGTGACAAGTTCATATCAAACAATACAAATCTTCCACAAGGCTTGTCATATCATAAGCTCTTGCAAATACACCAAATACATCGTCAAATGCAAGTATATGTATAATGACTAGGGATCTCCACCTCCAATTTTCAGCAGTTCAAGACCATCTCAAAGATCAAATGGAGATTATTTCCATCCAATTAGTAATCAGAAAAATGCCTTTACATGCGATCTGATCGTTATCAGAGCGATTAGTGGTTTATTTACAACTTTAATAAAATCTAATTCCTTACTTATAGTAAATTGAACCAACGATATCTACAGGGTGGTTTTGAATTGGTGGTTATAAATGAAACAGCTGAGGTTGAGTGCTAGGAAAAAAAATTGTATGACAACGGGTGGGAGGGGCGGGGCAATCACCGTTTCGAAGTTACAGGGGAATTAAGCGAATATGCTAGTTTTTCACAAAACCCCCCGTAACTTTCTTGTTGCACAACTACTATTTTTTAGCTCAGATGATAACAAACCGTCTAGCCAGTACACCACCCCCCTCAAGTCGCTAGTTATAGGCGTCAAAGTCAAAAAATTTGGAAAAAAAATCAAATTTTTTAAATTTTAACGCTTTTTGTGCCAAAATGTCTAATATATTTTACATGTTTTTGCAATATTTGGAAACCTCAGAATGTTACCCTTCATTTGATCCTACCCCTATATGAAACCGTTTTTGAGATATCACTGTTTTTATGATACATAATTTCATTAATTTTGCTTCTGACGATAAAAAATTACGCCTAATTTTATGCAATTCCACGCAAAATTAGAAAAATTACGAGAATTAATTAAATTTGAAGAGATTTTGTCGAGATATATATAGTACGAAGATGCCGGGTGTGATCGATCAAATCTTGCATCTGGTTTTGGATAGCATTTTTATTTGACTGTTTGAAACAAGAATACAGTTTTGGGTTGTCATTGCCATTGTCATTGTCATATTCGGAATAGATCACCTTCTATAAATATTAATAATGCCTGCTCTCTAGTTAAGTTATGCGCTGTATATTGTTTTACAAACTTGAGATGTTCTTCTTCGTAATTTCCATAATTATCGTGAATGTATCGCTTTTACAAACAGTCCATACATTTGATTGTGCAACATATATATATCAATGTTGTCGTAACTTACCCTTCTTCAAATTCCTTTGAACCTAACCTACTTTTAGCTTTCAACACAAACTTAACATCACGATATCAGCAAGCTACTCATCATTACTTATGAGAAATATTTGTTCTCTATTGGATTCAGCTGTTCTATGATGGACAATTTGTGATTTTTAAGAAACAATTTTTCATACTTATAATTGAAAACCTAGTCAATTGAAAGATCAGTATATTCCTAAAGCTATACCTAAAACGTTCCCTCCTAGCCATCTTCTCAACATTTTCTTCACTTTCGGTAAAAAAATAAATAAGTCATTAAAAAAACTTCCTTACTCTACAATCATCAAAGTAAGCGGGCATAAAAAAAGGCGTAATATTGCGAGTGATCCAGTCAATAGAGACTAAATAAGGCATTTGCCCTACAAAAGTTGGGGTAGTTCTGATTTTTATATATGTTACTAAGTTCCGGGCCCCGATTAGAAATCTAAGATTTCACCCTTGGCGGGCGGTCTGCCCGGTCCGCCATCTTGGATTAAAAGTACAAAAAATTTGTTTTTTCAAAATATTTCCTCAACGGTTGTTCCTACGACCAAAATGACTGATACAAATTTAAAGAAGACTAAATTCCCTACATATCTTGTATAAAGATTTTTTTTGTAAGTCTGATATGTAACAAGTTACAGCGGCGGAAGCGTGGACAGTCTTCCAAAAAAATGTGTAGAGATAGTACCATTTATACAGGGTGTTTTGCCCATGGTGGTCCATAGGACAGGAGGTGATAGTAGTCACCTGGTTGAACAAAAAATTGTACGGCAAGGGCGGGGGGGGGGGGGGGACACCATCTCAACCGTTTCGAAATTACAGGGTGATTATGAAAATATGCTAGTCTTACGAAAAAACACCCTGTATATTAAAAGGTGCAAGGTGGACGATCACTTACGGAGCTGATTGTATGCAGAACTTCATGACCTTTCCAACGACCGCTCAACTAGTCCCGTACTCCTCCCCCCTCAGGAATTATGGTGGTATAAACTAAGGATAATTTGTTTCCTCAGTGACTGAAAACACGTCATTTTCGCTTGGCGCTCGCGTTGAATAAAAAAATTTCATGGATACAAAAAATCAAAAAATATTTTGTCGAGCGCCACTTTTCGAACTTTGACTTTTTCCCATGTGTAATGGTTCGTAATTATAATTTTTATTTTATGAGGAGAACTCTATGAGAGAGTGGCCAAGGTCACTACTCTATATCCTGAATGGAGTGAACGAAAACTGTGCCTGTTTTGTTTTCATTCTTATTTTATTTTTTGATGGATCAAATTGGAAGTATAAGTTTTGATTATAAAAAAGAATCACACGACCGAATGAAAAATTTTACTTCTAAATGCACCAATTACTATCCACGCCCGAGAGCAATCTAATCAACTACTCAAGTTCCTTCTCCACAGTAAAAACTGCAACACATCATACACAGGTATACTTCGTCACTCGCTACCTAAACCGTTATTTATACCGGCAATAAACCTAACTACACTAATTCGCATTTTTCTACACATATTCAAACATTCAATTTCTTTTAGATGTCGATGTTATTGCGCATAGATGGGGGAAGGTGCCTAGGCTCCAAGAGGGCTTTTATCTTGGTTCTTTATTATTTTGCCCGCCATTTCCTACAGAAGTGGAAGAAATATACGTTTGCCTCATTTCTTTAGTCCATCTGAACCTTCTACCTCAATCAATAGCTGTTACTAATCTGAAGGAATAACACTCCACCTCAATATGAGATAAAAGAAGCGCGCGAAATTGAAAATTTAAAATCACACAAATAACATCAAGAAATTCCAAAAAAAAATATGAATCTGAACACCTACATAACCTTCCCAAATTTCATAATTTAATCCAAACTTCTAGACAAAATTATTTATATTCTTCACAATATTCTAATTTTACTCCCATATACCTCCTCGGCATATATAAAATTTTGTATAGAATTTCATAAAAATTCTTCGCCAGCATCTGTTACATAATGTGACGGCTGACCCGCATCCGCTTCTAATTGTGGCAATTACTTTTCCACTTATTCAGCAGTTCGGCGACAACATTGCATTCTTTCCACTGTCGTTGTCGATTTAATTAAAACCAAACCAGTCGGGCATATTCAGAACCAACCCATAATGTTAAAACCATCATCGTTGTGCTTTCTGAGCCAACACAAACGCGAAATTGAAATTTTAATTAAGTTCAGCATTCAAATTAGAAATTTACGGCGAACTAATAATTTTCGTATGCAAAATAGTAAAAAAAAAATCCACTTTGCTCTGTATTGAATCATTTTCCCGATCGATGTAAACTAATAAATTAAATGTAATTTTGCAAATAGTGCTATTTGGGTGGTGTTGAACCATTTCATTTGCATTTTTATGTGAATGCTGGTATTGATTTCTCAACAAAAACTCCTAAAAAAACTAAAAATTTCCCATCAGCCATTAAATTGTAGCGGATTTACTGAGTGTAAATATCAGGCAAAATAAAACAAAAACTCGGACTCGTTATCTGCAGTGTAAATCAGTATTTGTTCCATGTATAAAGTATTTAAAAGTGTGGAATGGAGCTTTTCATTGGATATTCAATACGAGTAGAAGGAATTAGGCTGGAGCAGGGTAATTCATTTTACTCCACATTTACGCATATCATGGATAGTTCCGTATTATGAACATTCCCAAAGTCTACATGATGCCATTTTTAAAAGTCCAGCTTTTTGGTTTTTCAAAAATTAAATCCTTGATCAGATAAATATGATAGAGGATGAGTTATATACGTATGTGTAGCATGTATGGTCGTATAAGTACGGAACTTATGGGAGTAGTTCCGCACATGAAATTATTTAAATTGGGATTATTGAGATAATTTTAGTACTTAATGAATATTTGCGATAACAAGCAGACCAGTACCTATATACAAAAATTTATCTGAAGCGAAGTTTGTACTAACTATTTGAGAATTTCGATACATAATTTAGATTAAAATATTGGAAAAATATTATACATTGTATCCCGCAAATGGTGTGAAACCCAAAGGCTATGGATAGGTCATACTTGGACGAGCAAAAAATTGTTTGGGTGGTATGGGGAATCCTAACATTTTCGAAGATAACGGGTCTTACAGATATTTGGTTATTTTTCATATAATTACCCTGTAACATATCCACGTTACACCCAATGACAATGATTTAAACTTTGGTAAATAGTAAATCGTTGGAACTGTCTAACGGTTTCTAAATTTTTCCATAATTTCAAAACGGATGGGAGGATGCCTTCCGCTTTGAAATTATGGCTCAACAATATTACAATTTCAGAATTTTTTATTTAACTACATTTTTATCAAAAAGCACGTCATCAACACTAATTTTTCACGTTAGATTTAAGAAGCCCAAAAACTTAGCTTTCAAATGGCCTATCACACTTTGCGTTTTTTACACTAATTCTTGAATCCAGTGAAAGGCAAAAAGGTCGCGTCCCCAAAAGATAATTGCCTACTTTCTGGCACTTATTGAACTTTTTCGCTGGATTTGCTTAAGAGGAGTCAGTACCAAGTTTTGCAAGTTTCATACATTTTTCAATGCGAATTTCTGGCAAACTATTTGTAGCAGAATAGTGATGTATATCTTAAATTAAGTAATGAAGAAGTCTAGTAAACAACATTGGCAAAAATTAAAAAATAAAGTATTACAATGGAGATATTTGCTTGGAAACCTCTAAAAAATGGTAAAAATTGAAGTCTTTTAAATCAAATTCCTGTGGGTAGGTATTCTCATTTCTTTAAATTGTGATTGTTTTAGAACGATAAGACCTAGATCTAGCAAATAACGTCGAGTTTTTTCATTATTAGTGGCGCTTTTTATAATTATTTGACTCTGATAGTACTTGTTTTTTCTCCCGACATTTCACCAACAAAAAATTGCAATATTTAATAATTATTTAACAATTATGGGCAAAAAAAATTTAGGAGAGTTAATTCTCGCATTTTTCGTCTTAAATTGTAAGGTTTTGTCGGATATTGAGTTTATGTCTTTTGTGGTAGATGTCTCTAATGTGCTCTGTGGTCTAGGTCTAGGCTAATTTTAAATGAATTTTCTCAGTTTCAGGACACAAACCTACATATAGTAAATTTTATTACCTACAGGTTCGCTGGTATCTAAATTGAAACATTTGCTGAGTACTGACTCCTTTTAAAGCAGGCCATACACTTCCCGTTTTGCCGTGGTTTTACAATAAAACCACGATAAAATGGAACGTCTGTGGCGAACACAAAGTTTTGAGGTTCGGATGTCTACTAAAACCAGAATTCTGGTCATGCCAGAAATCTTTCTCAAAACGTGGATAAATCGTGGGCAAAGCGTTACGTGTGTGGTGATTGCCACTAAAATGTGGTTTTGCTCTTTCATAATCAAAGTAACTTAATAATAAGTTAAGAAGCAGGCGAGATTTCCGAGTGTTTTACATTTAAAATGTACACGGCAAGAAAAGGACGAAAAAAAAATCAACAACAAAAATCAAACTCTCTTTAAAACTTTTATGAATACATATAAAAAATGTCAAAGTGCAAATTGCATGCAACGAAACAATGGCAAATGTTTCATTTTCGTAAATAAATGAGAAGGGGCGGAGTTTTCACGTTTTACTCTCATAAAATGTTCCCGCGCTTTTATGAAAACCGAACCGGTTTTCATGAAATATTGACAGAGTTTGGTCGTATGTTGTTCCTGGAATGGACACATGTTGTTGCTGTAATCCTATGATATTTGAACAGCACGTGCTTTTGTTTACATTCGTTTTGCTATGAAGAGATTAAGTGGGAGAACTCATGCTGTATTC